>CM060811.1:4854945-6287058 GCA_030704555.1 Heliconius charithonia | reverse complement strand
CTGGGTGAAAGCCAGGTATCCTAGCCACTAGACCATACGGGATATATATCAATGAAAGAAAAATAACGCCACGTATTAAATGAAGAAATAAAATAGAATTTAATGTTTTAACTATTATTTGTAATTGTAAATAAAAAGCAAAAAATAACATTATTGATAAAACTAAATAAGAACTTGTATTTTTCATTAAACGAAACAATTGTAGTAAAATAAAAAAAATCTGTCAAAAATTTGTGTTAAAAAACTATTTAAGTTAGCTATTCATTTATTAAGAGTATCCACTAACATAAGCTTATATCGTGTCACGTACGATAGTCTGCTTAACTCTCGTCTAGTGCAACAAGACGTACTGTGACGACTAAAACATACCAAAACAGTATAAATACTATAAAACTATACATTTTTTTTGATATTTACAGTTTGCTTTATCATTTTACAAATATTATCGTTATTTATTATATTGTTACTACAAAGAAATGTAGTTACTAGTGTTGTTGTTTATTTTATTGAATATTGCGATGATGTTAAATTTTATTATTTAATTTCTGGAAAAAGTAAATAAGTATACGTGAAGTGTAAAATCGAAAATTTTATTTGTATCTGTAAGTATATTTATAGTATTTTTGAAAGGATAAAATTTGCAACGTTATACCTGTTTTCACTTAAAACTGGTTCCTCCGAATAAAAAAAATTAAAATCTCAACGGCTTATATTCAAAATATGGAATACGCAAAAAGACATCATATGTATAGTTAAATAGTTAAAATCTAAGTTTCCGTTAAAATATTAAAACAAGAATATAGTAATCATATAGAAAATATGTTAGGTATGTAAGTTTACCTGTGTTATGTTTATCTACAAGTTTTTCAGGAGCTGGTGGATTATTCACTTCCGCCATTTTCTTCTACTTTTTTATTTTGCACCTGAAAGTAGGAGTGAAATTTCATCCTTTTTTATTTATTTTATAAATCATTAAAATAATATAAACTATATACAGTTTTTAATTTAAAATAATGTTTCGTGAATCTACTTTTGTTTTATTTTTAATTTAATTAAAACAGAATCATAAGTTATATACTAGAAATTCTTATTTTAAAGTAGAAATTGAAACAAGTAGATAAAATATGACGCCAAATCTTTTTTTTTTCATTACGTACTTAACAGCCAAGTTATATTATTTTCACATATAAATAATTATTACATAGTATTTTATCACATATTAGCTTACCTTTTTTTATAATAAACACACTATATCACTGTAAACACTCACTTTAAATATATTTAAAAGAGTCACGCACTCGCGGACGGGATTCGAATACTGCGCCGCCAAACAACTATAATAATGTACTAGAGCCGCCCGGAGGCGGAAAGTGTGTGTGGTTTGCCATCTTAATATTTCATTCTCCCTATATCTTTGTTTATTATATATTTGTTATTTAAGTAAGCGGCAAAAAAGTGGTATCTATCTAATTCCTATGCAAAATAGATAAACTTAAGAAGATATTAATTAAAGAAAAAAAAAATCTTTTAATTGGATATCTCAAGAACAGAATTCTAAGCGATGTGTGGTTAAACAGAAAAAATACTGCCATATAAAAGCGACTATTATTTATTATAATAAGCTGTTGGAATCAACCCTACTAAAACTAGTTAGATATTTATATAATTAACATTCCGGAAAAAAAAACTTAGTTTATGACGTCATAAATTTTTTGTCGTCTTTATTACAGTCCATTTTCGGTCTTTATCAGGATCTTAATATCTGCTTTTTAAATATTATTTTTGAAAAATAATTTGTTTATTTTCTGACGATGGCCATACTACACAGCTTCACTCCTAAAACACGAATATCACCGAGCGCGCCCGATCACTATTGATGCCGGCATGCATTTTCCGTGTAATTTCCACATCTCTACTTTTAGAGCGGGGGATGATTTGTTATATAACAATATAACGTTTTCATTAAAAACGCATAGCGTCATTTATTTTTCCTAAACAAATCAGCTTGGTTGTAATGTAATCGTATTGTGTTTATCAAAATTATAATATATTTCAAAATAAGCTTTTAATACTTTATAGCTTATTTTGTTTAAGGGTTTTGGAGTAAAAAAAAAAATAGAGTCTGTAGTTTTCATTATAAATAGTTGCATGTGGCTATTTAAAATCTTATCTTGTCTTATCTTAACAAGGATTACCTTGATATACCGTCGTTGATAACATGTTTGCATACAAGTACAAAGACTTCATTTTCTTAAAACGTCCATAGTCTATGAACACCTAACGAGGTTTAACTTTGTATTGTGTATATATAAAACATTACTGGAATACTTGTTTCAGGAAGTGATAACGATAAATAGCAATACTATTAATACGTGTCTAATGATAAAAATATTTATTTCAGAATTATATCAAAATTATTTATTTTGTACTTTTTGAAAAAATGTCTACAATATTATATTTTAGCATTAGTATCCCTTGTTATGTCAATTACTGCAGGTATGCCCTGTTTGTTGTTTATTTAACATTGCTATGTTATTGTAAAAAAAGTTAAATAAGAAGTCGTTTTAAAGTTATAAAAAACTTGTAAAAAGCATTTTTTTTATTTGATTGTATTTCATCTTTGATAATCGATCCTTCAACCTGTGTAGTCTGAATCGATGAACATAACACAAGACTAGTTTAAATAGTTTATTATAAAATAACTTATGGTTTGTGTTTTTGTCATTATAAACGTACTTATAAATAATAATAATAAATTTTAAAACACGTACAACGTGCGTTCACAGTGCTCTCTTTAATCTTATTTCATAATAGAGTCATTGATAACAGATTGTACAAAATGTATGAAGTTATTCGTAAAAAAGGAGTACTCCGTAGATGGTTTGAGCGGAGATAATAGTTGGGGCGGGCGCGACGGCTGCGAAAGTTGTGCACGAGGAGTTTAACCCTGCGCGGGCGCTTCCGCCGCCGCCGGCGCTGCCGCCGCTTGAGGCCCTGCCAACCCGCAACTACTTTTTTGAGGAAAGCTGGAAAATAAAATTAGTATTATTATATATGGCAGTTCATTATTTAATATTTAAGGCAGGTAAGCGTAGAAACTAACAGACCGTAATGATTTTTTTTATATTATAGAATAAGACCAGCACACTTAAAGCTTTGTTATTATAAAAAGAAGGAAAGACAATTGTTATCAACATTGTCGAATAATATAAAGTAGAAAAGAAGCATTAAACAGATAAAACAACATTTAAACATATAATATTTACGACGTGGGCACAATAGCACATTTACATTTATAGAATTCGAATAGAAAGACTAATAATTATGCGACAAGAAGCGGCAAGAATTTGAAAACGATCGCCTACGGTGTATAACTTACGATCTTATAGCTAAAGATATGACGAAAATTGTTGTCCTCTACGCCATCACCTTCTTCAGGAATGCTGTAAATGTACAAAAGTCATACACAAATCCACACAGACAAACACAGCGGGTAAAAAAATGAGTTCTGACATCTGTCCCTAACCGATGTCCGAGGATACATACAGGAAGGGTGCCATTATTCTAATGACATTTAATTTTGTGTACATCACAAAAAAAAACAAAAATGCAGGACATAATTAATATTAAAAGATAAAATTTAAATGTTTATACTGTCTAGTTTGTAAGTATTTAAAAATTAATTCTACTTAATATCTAATAAAAAATCAATAGAAATTTTATACTCCATGCATTATTTTCAATGTTGTAATTGTATAGTTGATAGCAGCAATTGAATATTTACTACACTACAACACGTTAACTTAAAAACACTATCTCAGTGTATCTTTTAGAGTAAATTTGTATTAATGTATCATATAAATATCCAGTGTATATAGAAATTTGGTCACAATTTTCTTATATAAATAAATATAAATGTATGGTTTGATTTGACAATTTTTTTTTGTGTAATTTATAGAATATTATATTTTTTTTTAATATGTCAATAATGTATGTATATGTTTAAAAAAGTAAAATTAAACTATGCTACCAAGACATTCAAAATCATAAGATACTTCAAGTAGTGGACGTTTATACTTACATGCATATGGGATCATGCCGTCATCATCTTCAGGTCCATGCAGTCCTTTACGATTTCTGCTACTTCATTGTCCTCAAGCTTTTCACCTTTTTAATGTAATTAAAATGTAATATTAAGTTTTTATAAGATTTATTGTTTTTAATTTATTGGTAAAATTATGTTCAACGTTTTTTTATTTATATAGTTGTTATATATTAACGTAACCGCTTATATTCACAGGGTTTGTAAGGGTTGAGTTTTATGACGACCTACCCAGGGCAAGAAGTGTGTGTGTAAGCTCAGCGCCAAGCATAAGACCGTTTTCATTCTTGTCGTAGAGCTTCAGGCATTCCAAGAAGTCTTCATAACCGCCTTGGTCTTTGTCTTTCTTGCATTGGCTGTAGATGGGAAGGAACTCTTCAATCTGTAAAACATACAATGTTGTAATACACAAGTTCAGGTGAGCTGGTAATGAATTATACTTTTTAGAAAACGTATAAAAAATTGAACGTAGGACGAAACGGATTTGCGAAACCTCTTGGAAACCGTCCAAAACGATGGGTGCAAAAAATGGTAATGATTTATTTGTACAGATTACCTACAGCACAGGTAATCAAAATGTGTATGCATCAAAAGTGAAATAGGATTACTTTTCATTTAATTTCTACAAGAAAAAGAAATTAAAGTATCTTGTAAATCATAATAACAAATTTATGTATAAAGACTCTTATCGTAAGCCGTAAATTTGAAGCATCTAGTACAATAATTATATAATTCATAAGAAATATCTAAAAAATAAAATAAGTTATAAATTAAATAGGTTACCGAAAGCATTTTTTTCGCCCTTCTTCTTGGTGCCTCCGAGTTTCTCAATGGTAGCAACAGTGGGGTTGGAGTTGAGTGCCCTCAAGATATCACCCAGGTTGAAGGCATCGACCTTGCCGTTACCCTCAAAGTCGTAGATGGAGAAGGCGAAAGATGCCCCTGGATAACAATATTTGTGCACATTCTTAATTATTTGAATAAATAGGAGTATTATTATATATAAAATAATATACTTTCTACTACTAACTCTACTTCTATTTATTCTATAGAGTAGAAATAGAAAAATATATAAATGACTACATAAATTATAAAATAATATATTTTCGGCAGTATACGTAATATGTGTAATCACAATATGCATACAAGTTAACTTTTGTACTAAAAAAAGAAAACGTTAATGATTAACAGTTTCATATTATCATATAAAGGTAGCCAACTACCCTTTCCGTCCGTTCTGTGGGTCCGTTTCCTACTTGTGAAAATTTTGAAATTTTCATTTGTTTGCTCTGGCAACAAGGCAAAGGTTCCCTCTGCCTACCTTGTTATATGCGAAATAGTATGATGCTGGAAAAAACTACCTATTTACATTGACTTAATCATAGACAATTTAGGAGCATAAAAAAAATTATGATAATAATATTTTCAAAAACTATTTTGGAAATTTATAAAATAAAAATACTTTTTCAAGTTATTTAAAACACCATGGTTCAGGTGTCACAGTGGGCGGACGTTCGCGTGGGCGATACGGTACTTCCACAAGTTTAGATTTGTTCAGCATGGACATGTGACTCACGTGCTAATTATATCTCGATTGTAAACGTATTGAACTTTCGATAAATATCCGTTTAATTATTTTCATCTATGTATTTCCTCAATAAATTAATTATTATTTGATGTTAAAATAGCAATAAACTAACGTAGATAGTTTGATCACATCCCGATCGAAATCACTACGTCCTGTCATACGTAACAAGGTCTTAACTACGAATTAGTCACTACGAATCGAAACTTTGACCTTGAGATATTTGAGATATTAAACAAAATATGAAGTACTTTAAAAAATAAATTGAAATTGCAGCTAGCATAGGATGCTTAAACACCTTAGTAAACTCGTGTGGTGCTATGATTGTAATTCGAGCGCAGTATCTCTGTTTGGGCGGGCGGCCGCGCTCTGAGACCACGTGACGTAAGATGTTATATTTGGAACGCATCGCTCGCACTAACTAATCAGGCAAACCACCGGCATCTCTTAGCAACGCGAGCCTTTTATGAGAATCGTTCTATACTTAGATTTGTACGAATATTTAACGAAATTATGTTTGTTTTTTTTTTTTTAATAGTAGTATTCATATTTTTTTTTTATATTTACATGCATATAAGCAACTTTTTAGGTATGATTATATACAATTTTTCACCTAAATATTATTTTCTACATTCTATTTCTCCATAAGATTAAACACAAAATAAATAAAACTTAATAAAATTTGACTTACTTTCAATTTCGTTCTTGCTGAGGTCGCTCTGAAAATGACCAAAAATATGAATTACTTTTATGTATGTTTTTTTATTTATTGCATGTACATGACATAATACAGTGTATTACATCACGACACTAAGAAGGCAGTAACGAATCCATTTCCACCATGTATTTAAAAGCATTTCTTCACTTATTCAGCACATCACATTAATCCAATTTTATATTTTATGTGCTAACGCTACATTGCTTCCGGTCTGCGGAATCAATCACAATGTATTTACGCATATATTTTTTTTCACTTGTTGCATTATCATCCTGTTTCATCAGCACTGAACTCCTTGTCACAAAATCACTGTCTTTAGTTTCAACTCACCATTTTGTGTGGTGTTAGTCGGTTCCCTCCCGGTCTTCACTGGCAGACGTTCAGACAAGAAGTGGGGCTCGGCAACTTTTCGCCGGACTGTTTTTAAACTGGCTCAGATGGCGCTCTTCTATGGATATTTGAGATTTAGCCCAGGAATCCGCGACCGTTCTATTTTCGGCGGAGTTGAACCGCGCCGGCGGCGTCTTCAGACAATACATAAACCTCTGGGCGAGAATGAGATGCAACGTTTTTTCTCAGCATCGAAATCGATCTAAGGCAAATCTACATTTACGCTATTTCAATCGATCTACATATATCATATATATTCGCGCGAGGAATCTAAGGTACTTCAACAGACAATGAAAGATAACAAAATGAAAAAAATATCAATTATAATATTTAATACGGTTTTATTGTATTTGAAAAATAATATATAAATACAAAATTAAAAATTCATCACATTCATTAAGATTGACTTTATAGCCAAAATCTTTCCAGCGAGATGGAGTGTACAAGAGCTTCGTTGACAGTGTTGAACTTCCAAAGAGTAGATTTAGACGGAGAAGCGGGCGTAGATTTCGTTGGTCGATTAGACTAGAAGATCGTTGGTGTGCATTTGGAGATAGCGGACATAGCCCTCGAATAGAATTCACACAAGTTTTCTGTAAACAATATATTTTTCTCTGTTTATTTGCAAAAGGTTGTTGGTGAAATCGTTTAAAATTTATAACAATTACCGTGAATTTAATTTATTTGAAAAAAAAAATTGGTTTTAACCTAATTTTAATTTCTGTATCTTCAACAAAAAAACACAGATAATAACACGAACGTATATGAAGATATCCTATTCTACCATGTATCCTACCTACCTATTTTAATATGAGAAAAAGAAAAAGAGTTTTAGTTTTTAGTTCAGAATTATTTTGCAATCTATTACCTTTAATCATATAAATAACGTATTTTAAATCTCACTTTTCTCTTCGCTAGTAACTTGCGTCGCCACCACCATCCCCTGAAACATGACAGCAGTCTTGCACCCTGAATACGACATCGCCGAACTATACTGCCCTTGCGAGTACCTGTAGATACGCTCGATATTGCGGCCAATGGCTTCTTTTCCTTAAATTATTTATTTTTGTTTTTAATATTGAAAGTTATGTTTTATATAAAATGTTGTTCTAAAACTAAAAACAAATACAATGGAAGTAACGACAACTTCGTACCGTTTTTGGTGTCATATTATCGGGAGTGTGAACAGTAATGAGCTCTATTTCCTGCAACGAAATTGATTTAGGATCTGGCAAAATGGATTCTTCCTCTTCGCAGTACTGATCATAATCGCCTAAAATTTTTATAATAGTTATAATAGTTTTTATACTTACTTTTTAATTGAACATGAAATAAGACATTTTTTCGGACAACTTACGATTTAAAGTTAAATATGCATCTTCATATTTTGTAGTCGTAGTTGCGTTTTCGTTACTTGTGAAGAACATTTACAGAGCCCTATGGAGTTAATAAAATATTTAAATAATATTTAAACTTGTAACAAAATCGTTATACAGTCGATTTGTAGTACATCTAAACTGTCGTGTCGTGTCGCCTTATGTTCTTTTTAAAAATAAATTAATATATATATAGATATATGTTTTATATGGACAAATAAATTTACCTTTTCTTGTTCCCTATTTGGGCTTTTGCTTTGCAACATAGAATGGTCATCTTTATTATCATACAATCATGAATAAATGTAGAGTTTTGTCTGCTTTCCGCAAAAAGGGGCATCTCTCAAAAAGGAGTAACTCGAGTGCGTAGACATTTGCATATATTTTTCAGCATTTTTGTCCAGTTCCTCGATTTGTCTTTCTAAACGCATTATCACCACGGTTTTAACATATGAGTTCAACAATTTTTTTACGGTACCAGTTAAGTGTATCTTCCTGGTACTGCATCATGATCTACACACGGTTCATCACAATATCACACATCACACCTCTACATGCTCATGTCGAACAGGTGATTATTAACATACGAGTACGACCTTTCGTAGTTGATGATTGTCCTGAAGTATTATTGAGTTTTATTTATGGCACGGATTTTATGTTTTTATAAATGTAATTAAAAATCTTTAATTTAAAGAGTTACGATCATCATAGTGTCTCAGCAAAAGTAATAACAAAAGCTTTAGTTCTACAAAATTATTCTATAAATGTATTTAATCACCATTTCAAAACTCTTCATCGCCTTGTCCTATTAAGTTCCTTCTTCTTGAGTTTGGTGCTGCTAACTAAAATACAAGCCATGGACAGTCATATATTATTTATTTTAAACAACTGTTGATAGCTAGCATACTTCCATCTTCTGAGGGGTAGAAGTAAGGATTTCGTTTGTTGATACATGTTCTTTATAAATGATTCAATATTGCCTCGACTACTGTAAAGACAAGTTAACTAGAGATGGTTCCTCAGTCACGTAGCAATTGCGTAAATCCGTTAGCTTGATATATTTTCCATGGTTGATCTGTAAGTCATTATAATTGATCAAAAATTTCAATTCTGTATGGGATCCTCATACTAATGTCTTTCGAAAGTCAACCAGGATCTCCCAAGTATCTCTCTGCCGCTTCATTTTAGAGTAATTTTTCCTTGTATAATAATCATTTTCTGATAATAGAAAAGATATAACAACCAGTTGTTTTAAATTGCATTTGCTATAATATAAGCTTCGTCCAGCACTTGGCTTACTAGATGAACAGCGAGTGAAGCAGCTGCGCGAGGATTGTAAGCGTCTAGTTTATAAGCATTCTGTTACATTTTTAAAGTATTTAAAGTGTTAACACTTAAGAAAGAAAAATCTTTTTTTAACTATGTATAAATCCTACGTTCAATTATGTTATAATATTTTATACTTTTCTAAAAAAGTATGTGTTACATTATTTATTTAAATATATTAAAAAACAAACTGCGATTGAGAGGTACAGTCCAATAATTTGTTTTTTTGGGTTGAGGGAAACATCTTAATTTAGAAAAGAATCATAATATCAAACAACAAACTATTTATATTATCTGTACACATACATTTTAAATGTACTAAAGAAATCTCCACTTTAATATATCTTATGTTATGTATTCTTCCGTTAGTAGAGGTCGGTCGTGGCGCAGAGGCACAAAGTGTGTCTGTTAACGCGACTGGTTGTGGGCTCAATCCCACTGGAGGAAATGAAATACTTAAATCAGCTTCACGCCGCGTCCCGCACACAGCCGGGTAGAAACGAGATTATTCGGCAAAAGCGGACCACCATAAGTCTTAGTCTTGGAGCTTGTCTTAGATTCAAAAGGTGTTTCAAATATAATCAAATTAATTTTTTGAAATATCAAGCACATCTAAAATTTACAAGGACTTAAATGTGTTTGGATTTTTTTAATAAAATTAAAGAGGTTTCAATTTTTAAAAAAATTCTTCTTAGGTATGTAAATATTTATAGATATCGAGAATGTTACATACCAGCTTCATTAATCATTTTACTTTTTCGTGTTCGCTTACGATTGATGAAGTAATTTTAATTTGACAATGCGTAATGTCGTGTTACATGCCAGTGTTCGTAAATATATTTAGTTTTAACTAATTAATAAAATGGGTAGGAAAATAATTATTTCTTTTAAAAAAAGACTATATCAAATATGTTTTTACTGTAAAGATATGTCTTGCGTTGAGAATGACTTCTCCTTCCAACATTTCAGCTAAGCTTATTTAAAATAAATAATAATGAAATTATAAAACAAAATGTATACAACAGTAAATAACAAAAAGAGCTTTAATTTTTAACAAATATTGTTTTTACATATAAAAAACCTGATAGATAAGTGTTACACATGTGATTATAGATAAAAAATCTTAAAAACTGATCGTCGCTGGAGCAGAATTTACATAAAGAGCGTTATTCATTCAAAACACTGCTGCTATTTATGTACCGCCCAGCCAATCGCTATAGTATTCTTTAGCCTCGGACTATTTTCGGCTGATTCTCGATTGTGCTGTGGAAAATATACGTGCAATATAATTTCAAAAAGATTTAAATACTTTAGGTAACGCACCATCGGTTACCTAAGATATTTAAATATTTTTTGATCAAGCTTAAAACAATCATCTCTTTTTTAAACATTTTTAAAGTGTTATTCCCCACTTAGGAAAGAAAAATACTTATTTTTTGAACGCAGCGGGACCAGTTTCCAGTTTCCAGGAGGCGCGGGTTCGAGTCCCGCTGCGTTCAAATTTTTATACATTTTCTTATTTTTATAAGTTCAAAACTATCATTACATTAGTATTAAGACTTTTTTAAATTTCAATTTCAATTCTTTGTGGTTGATGTGTACGTAGGCAAAGTGCTCTCAAGACGAAAGCGAAGAAATGAAAATAATACATGTTTCATCGAGTGGAAGTCGAACCCACAACCTGTCGCATTAACAATAACACGCATGTACATCTGCGCCAATGGCTGGACTGGCTTGAGGATTGATTTTAGAACTATAATTATATTAAAAGCAATATATTAAAGATAAGTAAGTTTATTAGAAAACTACCGTTAAATAGAGTGTAAAAGTTACAACCGGCGCTCCTGTATGGCTCTATATATAAATTGCCTTTCAACGTGTGAACATAAAGAGACAGTTAATTACAATGTCACATTGGCTTATTTACAAACCAATTAAGTTAATGCTTTCTGTAACATTCCTATTTAAAAAAATATAAAATTTAAGCGAGTACGTTATTTTAATACAAACATATTTTAGGTACGTTACTTTTTACGTCTTTTAATATACCGAATTAATATATTGATAATTGATGATTAAAGCTTAGCATGGTCCAGATCAGCTGCCATATTGGTGGTTTCTATGACAACCGGAGGCTGCTGTACTACTGTTCCGCGACTATCTGCGCGCACAAATCAATGGAATCTCTGTAGGGTTGCTTCTGTTTATTGTGTTTTATTCACGTTTTTTAGCAGTGACACAGTATAAAAATACATATTAACAAAAAATTTATAATTTAAACGTTATTAATAGTATAATAATCAATTTATCTATCTTTTCTTATTTCATTAAAATAGTAATTTAAAAAAAAAATCATACTAACAGCGACCAGATGGCTCTGGAACTTTCACTTGTCCTAAATTCGTTACTAAACATTTAAAGCAGTGATTACCATCTAATTAAACAAACTCACCATTAATGTAGGATGTACTGCAATTTTATACATAAGGGAATAATATTTGTATATAATAACGATTAAAAATACGTGGAGGCTTTAATAATATATATTTAAGAAATAACAACTGCTAACCCTACGTCCTCGTCTCAAAGCGAGTGCGCAAAGCCTCACTCTCAGCCCAACCTCCCTTGATTGCTCGCGGCAGTCATCCTTGCCATTACGACGTATTTAACCGTCTCACCCTGAAACGTAAACAGTGCTCGTCCTCCCTTTGAACGATGTCACCTATATTTTGATAGTGCCATATTTCACACCCTAACTGTACTTACTTTTGGCGATAATGGCACAAAATCACCTATGAGTAAGTTATTGGATTTTATTACGTAATAATATATTATAAATATATACATTAGCAAATAAATATATTTAATATGACATTGCCGTAGTTAAAACATATATATATACAATGTAAAATATTTCGTTATATTTTATGCAGCTTCATTACTCATGAAAGTAAAAGATATAAGATATAAGATGTCTGAAGATGATCCTAACAATGACGATATCATTCCCATCGCCGTACAAATATTTCTATGGAGGCAAACAACACCTTTTATGCGACCCAGATTTGGTAAAGTTCACGAATCAACTTGTACGGTTAGTATTTTAAAACACTTTTTTTTTATGTTACTTGTGTATGTGATGTCATAAAATTATTATATATAATAATAAAGACATAATTACAAATGTAAGTCTTGCATGAATGCTACCTATAAATCTAATTGTAATATAAATATTTCTTTTTAATATAATTCTAATATTACACTAAAATAGCTCAAATTTGTACATAGTAAATAATTAATATTTGGACAAGTTAATAAGTACATTAACCATATATAAAACGACCTTTGACTTTTAATTCAGAAGTCTATAATGGCTAGATTAGTAGTTAATATTAGATAAGTAGTTAAAAACTGCATAAAATTATCCTTTATACTGCAGTTACCTAGTTTAATAACAAAGAGCTCGTATAGCTATCGTCCTATCGCAATGGTAAAAATAATATAATAATATCAGTATTTAATTGGTACATAAATGTTGTTATTATAATATTTGATTGATGTTATATGTATTTATGATTGTATATTTGTTGTAATCATGCAGTTTTGCCAACGAGCTCCGGGACATCATGTAAGTTTGGGAAAACAATGTATATATTTTCTTGTAGCTTACATTTAATTTATTAAGTTTATTGTTAAGCGTAGGGTTAATTTGAGGCCTAGTCGTATCGCAAGGGCACAAGCATGCGATTATAAATGCGACATGTTGTGGGTTTGATTCCCACTCGAGGGAACTCAAGGAATAAAATATACAATATTATCTTTTCTTTGCTCTGGCAAAACAGGACGTTGAATTCTTTCACTTTTCTCGCAATGCCTGCAGAATTCGGCGGAAAGTGGAGTGTGTATCATCTTAAATAAATATATGTATAAAATTCTAGCACATAATGAAGGTATAATGTTTTATTACATATTTTTTCTATTCACGAATATTTAATAATATGAATTAAATAGGTTGCTAAAAGTATACCTAATCTATTCTTTTATTCTATTCAAAAATAGAAACGTGTTACAAAATGACATTTACATTTTTGTAGTTTATATAAGTATGAAAGATGTATATGGCAACGTCTGATGGCGGGAAATCGCGTTTTAAATAAAATTGACACTGACAGCTACTACAATAGAACTGTATATCTTTATTTGTTTACAACATTTTTATAATTTAATAAAAATTGTAAAAATATATATACAAAATAAGTTATAGTCAGAAAACAAAAGATTTTTTTGCTATTAAATTCAGCCATCCGAATTATCAATTTTAATTTTATTACAAAATCCAATAAAATATTTGTTTTTATTTCTTATCGCATACTGGAACTATGACTACAGGAACTGAAAGAAGCTTGCAAGGTATATTAAAAATGGTTTATTAGAAAACCCTTATATTCACAAAAACATATAATATATAATGAAAGTCTGTCATTATTTTTAGTCTTTCGAAAAAGTTCTAGTACAAAATCTCCGTTTTGGCCTTACAAACAGCCTTACAGAAGCAATTGAGGCCATTCCACGATGGAGACTCATACAAGCTTCATTACCTCATGTAATGCACGCACTTGCAGGCCTTTTACACACCAGGTACAACAAAATATTTTCAATAATTTTACAATGTATTAAGTGTTTATTTCTTGAATTAATAAATGAATTATTCTCGTATTTATTATTCCTATTGAAACTGTTAAATGTTATAGAGTGAAAGACAACATGCAAACTCTTGGAAATGTAGAAACAAAACTTCTATATACTTTACATTGGATTATACTTGATGCATCAGATGAATGTGCAGACAATGACTACGAAAATGGAAAATATTATTCCAATCCATTTCACTATCTTTTCTCTATACCTGCTATGACTGTAAGTATTAAATATGAAAAGCCTGAACATTATGAAAATTAAATTAAATTAAATTAAAAAATTAAAAATAAATTAAATTAGCTTCACGCTATATCCCGCACACAGCAGGGTAGGCAGAGGGAACCTAGTGTTAAGACACTTTGTTCCCCACTTTCTGCCAATTTAGGAGGCATTGCGTGTTGAGTGGCAGAACTCAACGCCGCGCTTTGCCTCGACACCAGAGCGAAGAAATGAAAATATAAATTTAAGTAAATATTTTATCTCCTCGAGTGGGGATCGAACCCACAACCAGTCAGTTTTACAGTCACACTTTGTACCACTGCGCCACAACTGGCCTCAGTTAATTATTAATCTCATTTAAGACTATTGTGGCATAGAAGGAGATTGTCTGATTGTATTTCATTGGGTTAGGTGATCACTCTCCACTCTGGGAATATATTTCTTTTATTTCTCCAATCTGGTCGACAAAATGTGGAATTGAGTTTTGCCATTTAACATACAGGGTCTTGGAAATATGACAACAAGCCAGAAATGGACTGTTCTAACTCTTAAGTTCCCTCTTCCTTCTACTTTGCTATGCAGGAAATGCAAGAAGCATATTTCTTAAAGATTATTATATTTAAATATTATGTATATATTTCTATCGGTTTCTTTGATTAATCTTAAATAAAAAAAATATATGTTTCAGTTATTTGTCTACTTATTTGCACCTATATCACACCATTTGAAGGAATCAGATTTTACAAACAACTACAGATTGGAAAATGGTTTGAAATTATGGCAGGCTATGTGGGAGTTCAGACATCCAGATGCTGCATGCTTTACCACACTTGTTAAACCAAAACCAAAACCTTTGGGAGGCAAATACTCTAAAAGGCATCAACACGGAGATGTATTTCTGGGACGTAAGTGTATGCTACACAGTTTTGAATTATTAATAAAAGTTTTATTTTACATAAGGGTGTGTTGTGGTAATGGCACATCAATTCTGTAAACCCAGCATATTGGTTGTGGGTGGCTTGGTTCCTACTTATAAGAATTAATTTTCATTCACCACTAAACATGAAATACCACAAAAAATTAGGCAAAGGTAGAGAATGGCATTTTTTAGCACTGGTATTCCACAATATGCTGAAATTAAAGAAAAAGGAAAATTCTTGTGATACCAAACTTTACTTTAATATTGATTATCTTATAGGTAAATTTTCAAAAGAAGAAAGTGCAGTTAATGGAAGTCCACCTAGTCAAAATATATCAGTATCACAATCAGAAGCTCCTTCTAAACAAGCAAGTACTGAGGAAGAACCTTGGCTCTCTTCACCAAAAGACACCATATTTCCAGAGACCATTCCAGAAGAAAGTTCAAGCACTGAAGAGGAACATGTGGTAATAAATTTAAGTCTATAATAAGTAGCTTACAATCTATGCATTGCTTTAATTGTAACAGATTTAAAAAGATTTTTTTATCTGATTTTTTACCATCTACACTTGTATAGCCTATAGCATTCCTGAGGCATGTAACTTCCATACAAAACATTAAAAATGTAACTCCAACTAGCAGTTCTAGAGATGATAGCGTTTTAAACAAACAAACTCTTCCGATTTATTATATTAGTATAGATACATACATGTATATATTTATTTTTGCAGAGGGAACCTGTAAACCTAATTGTGTTTTAACATTAAGTTCACAGGTTCCCATTCCCATTAAGACACTTCTGTTCCCCACTATCACAAATTCTGTAGGTATGGCGGACCTCAACGCTGAGCTGTGCCTTGTTACCAGAACGAGGAAATGAAAATATTAAATAGTTTATTTCCTCGCGTGGGGATGGTACCCGCAATTTGTCGCGTTTACAGTCGCACGCTTGTGCCCCTGCGCCATGACTGGCCCCATATAATTATTGTTAAATGAAATATGTACATCTAATATTTCTTTTTTAGTTTATATACAGACTGCCATCTGAACAAAACTTCAGTGGAGGTAATAAAGGAGCATATACTATATACGCAGCGGATCCAAGTATTTTCCAAGTACGTAAGGCAGATAGTGGGAAACCGACTTTGCCTGGCATTAAACCTTTGCCGCAAATTACTAAAATGAGGTAAGAGAATTAACCTCACTTTATTTATAAAATATATTTTTTGAGGCCAGTCGTGGCGCAGTGGCACGAAGAGTGACTGTAATACCGACTGGTTGTGGGTTCGATCCCCACCCGAGGAATATATGAAATATTTACTTCAATTTATATTTTCATGATTTCGCTCTGGTATCGAGGCTAAGCGCGGCGTTGAGTTCTGCCACTCAACACGTAATGCTTCCAGAATTCGGCAGAAAGTGGGGAATGGAGTGTTTTAACACTAGATTCCCTCTGCCTACCCTGTTGTGTGCGGGATACACTTATTAAGAAAACGTATAAAAAATTAAATGTCTAACTGCTAACAGTAACATTTATTAATTGTAACAAGCGTATAAGAATTTTGGCGTAGCTCGATGAGAACGTATGGCATAATTGGTCAGAGCGCTTGGACGGTTTTCAAAGAGGCGTGGGTTCAAAACCCGTTACATAAAAAAATTATACGTTTTCTTATAACACTTTAAATAACTAAACTTAACAACACCACGAATAACACACTAAAATGTTAAGAAAATCCTTATTTTGTAGCAATATTGAATTGCAGCATCGCACATTCTATATGGACATAACTTTTTGTTTATGAACCAATTTAAATAATACTAAGAATGTACTTAAATCGGTTTGGCTGTTTCTGATATCAGCGTGCATGAACGCAAAGTCATACGGGAAAAAAATATATTATTTTTTTTAGATTCAATTACAAATTAAACAAAATTAACACCGTACCTACTTTGAAACCGTCGCGGCACATCGGCACAGCGTCTTATTAAACGCGACGGCTGTGTGTTCAATTGTCACCCGACTGAATTATTTTCATTTACTCTCCCTCACATCGAAGATAGAACAGTGTATGTGGGATGGAGGGTCTTCACATTATTTCCCTTCGCCTAACCCGTAGAAAAAGAATAAAGCTAAAAATAATGTTATTTGATTGTATATTATTTAAGCAATGTTATTATAGTCTCCTTTTTTTCAGTTCCTCGGATAAAGAATCCTTGACTGATAGTGGAGGTGCTCCAGGCTTGAAAAGTACACCCACTTCCATCGAAAAAGGTGCTTGCACTAAACAAATACAACATGTGAGTAATTTTTTTTAAACAAGCTTCACGCTGTATCCCGCATATATAAGGGTAGACAGAGGGAACCTAGAAGAAAGTATTAAGAGACTACACGTCGTCTACGCACCGTCTATTTTTCGAGACATTGATTTTAGAGTTGTGAAGCCAGAAACGTAAAATAATTCATTCATCCGAGTGGGAATCGAGACATTAAACTCCGTGTTTACAAAAAAAATCTGCACCATGACGGTCAAAACGTATATTTATTTACGTTTTGACTGTCTTATCATTTATTATAAATTTATGTTTTCAGGTAGCGGCGGCGACTTTTCTAGACGTAGCAACAATGCGTTGTTTGTTCGCGTCTCAATGGCAAGAGGAAGGAGTCTATTGGGCTTTACATTACTTGTATAATAGGTTTGTCTATATAACATTTATATAATAATAAAATATAATGATGTTCCTCTGTGTATAAAAAATAAAGGTGAAATAAGTACAAACTTAAATTTTAGCATTTTTTTATAGAAAAAAGTAAATGGAATCGCCCGGTATTACGTTACTTCTTAATTTTTTACCTTTTTTTAAAAAGTTCGGAGTGATTAGACGGCTTCCAAGAGGCGCAAGCTTGAGTTCTGCTAAGTTTAAAGTTATAGAGATTGTCTAAAATAATGTATATCCTTGTTCAGATTACGTGACATCTGCGATGACATTTCAAAACAAACACAGCCGAGAAAGAGGAGTAACTCGCTACCTATACCCAAAATAGAAGTATCCATATATCAAAGTCCAGAAATAAAAGAGCGAGATTCTTTGAAGAACTTTATAGAAATACCTGAAACTAGAGATATTTCTGCCCTCGCCGAAATACCACTTACAAGCGTTCCTAAAGAGGAAGACAACATAATGTCCAGACGAGCGAGTGAAAAAGTTAAACGCAAAATGAAAATGGCGGACCTCAAAGCCTTCGTTGAGACGAAATTACTATCGAAATCCGAAAAGGCCTTAGAGAAAATTGGACACGACGACCATAAATTCAGTTTTCATACTGCCGTAAGAATGATATCTGTAGATATTATTTTTTATTTGCTCCGTTGTATTTTGTATTTTTTTTTAAATGTGTGAGCAAATGTTAATTGTTGTTTTGTTATTTCAGGAATACCACAGGAGTTTAGATAATAACGACGACAGGCCGAATTCAGCTTTAGCGAGTAATTTTCCACCTTTAGGCCCACGAGCGAAGGGTGAATTGCTTCCTTGCAATCTTATTAAAGGGAAAAGTATGCCGAGTCTTAGGTAAGCATAGCATTCATATAATAATCATTTCCCTAACATTTTACATTTAGTAGTTTTAGTTAATATTTTTTTCCCTCTCTCTTATACTAAAAATACAGATATCCATTCATACTAAAATTAAATATAACAAAAGGTTTATTTGTGTATTTCTATTAGTGTCAAATTCATTTTTTTATAATGTCTCTTGTTAATTTTAATAGTCTTTACAATATTTTTGAATACTACATTTTTAATTATAGATCATTAAATTCTTACAAACGTAATTTTATTTTAAAATATATTTGAAAACAAAATAAAACATAATATTTATTGTCATAAATAAACAAATACAGAAAAGTATATGGACATCTGTAATAAAAATAACGAATGTTAGCAAAGCTTCAATTTTGTTTTCTATCATAGAGATAGTAATATCCAATCATTTTTAAACTATAGATATTAGATTGCATCGACTTTCATAACTGTTTTTATTTAATCCCCTTAATTGTTTTATTTAATCAAAGCACAGCATGTTCCGTTTCCTCACAAAACCTATATTCGAATGTTAATTTAATGAATTTTCTATTTAAAATGTGTTTTTCTCTTTTCTCCCGTGTACTTTACGCTTAATCCTGTATATTATAATGGACGAACGACGATTAGCTGTCTGATAGACGAGTTAGCGTCTAATGGGTAAGTTGTGAGATATCGTCAAACAAACGTAGAAGCTTCAGTACGTACTATTATAATAGTTTAGTTGTACTTTTAGAGGTTTAATAATTATTTAATTATTTTTTATATAAAAATAGTCATCTTATGCATAGATAATTTTTTTAGTATCATAGATTAAAAGTATTAACTTAAAACAGTTAATTATCATCTTTAAAGTTAATGCTTAGTTCAGTTTCGTTTAATTAAAATACTGAAATAATATAATTGTCACCTTTATAATAATATGCTTTAAGCAAATTTGATAGTAAATACATTTTTTCAATTCCAATAAACTAAAAAGTCATATTGGCATGTTAATCATTACATAATAAAAAAATATTGCATTGCATATTCTTGCATGATTAGCGCCAACGATCGCTTGTAAAGTGATGATAACGGTAAAAAAAACTATATTAAAGTGACACGCTATTCATCGGCACTTCAAAAAATATCCTTAGATTTTAAATAAACCAAATACAAAATACGGTTTTATTATATTAAAACTGCACAATCACAAAGTAGTGTTATAGGGTAAAACATTTTGAATGAACCTATCTTTTTGTTCATAGAGTAAATATATTTTTCCAGATACATTGGAGAGATTAAAACTGAAAGGGCACATGTTATGAACGTAAAACCATCGAATGCACAAAAGAAGAAAAATCCCATAATAACTGTGACTGAGCATACGCCGTCTCCTTCTCCTGACTATCTTTCAAAAACAAGACAGGTATATTTATTGTTATTTTATTTATTTATTTCTGTAATATCTAATATCCCCAATGTTTAACATTTTTTATTCATACAAACGCTTTTTATCGCTCGGTCATCAGTCGTTACTTAAGAAAATGCTAGTGATATTTTTATAATTATTAATCCAATGTTTTCATATCTATCCTCCAAATGTATTTGTCATATAAAACGTAACTTTTTATGGCTTCACGCATTATCGTAGACAGAGAGAAGCTCATGTTTGAAACACTCAGTTTTTTGCTGTCTGGTGGAATTTGCAAACAACTTTTGCTATATTTTTTTAGCTTCATCACATAGCAGGGTAAGCAACCCTTGAACCTGGTATCCTAATGTAGACAGTTCATTCTCTCTATTATATTTATTACAAAATTATTCAGCATTTTCACTCAGATATTTAATATCATAATCGTCACAGGGTTCGCTGGAATCCCAAATGGACTCAGTCAGTATGCAAGGATCTCAACACATACCCACCCCTGAACGTAAGCCGAGTCTCACTCGATCGCAAACTGATTCAAACATAACTTACATTGTGGAAGAAATACAAGAAGCTGCTGGATCTATTCACTATATTACTAAAGATGGCGACATTGATTTTCAAGTTGTCCTTAAGGTTATAATATTCATTTTAGTCCATAATTATTAAGAATTACCTAATATATTTTTATAATTCGTACATTTTTTCTTTAGCCTTGACAAAAATAATAAATATTGGAATTAGATGTTTAGTTAGATAGTAGCAATAATGTTAAGACCATATAATAAAACTAACGAAAAATTATAATTTGATAGGCAGTATACTCAGTTTCCACAATGGACAGTTTCTACATAACAATAAGAGTAATGGAAGTTATGTTGAATCTAGTTGATACTCTCATGGAAATTGGTGTTCACAAGAATTGGCAAACAGATGAGAATGAAGACTCCCAGCCAGAGACTGTTGATCCTTTGGCAGAGTTTCAAAAAGATAAAGACAGCAAGGTACTCTTATTTACAGTATATATATATTACCGCCGACGAGTCGTGACCGTCATGAAATTCACTGTAGATAGCTGTGCATATTTTTTAGGAATTTTCTTTTCTTTGATTATTTTGTTGCCAAGTACACAATGCGCAAAAGTTTAGAAAGCCAATTTTAGGGCGGCCTCGACACGTCGACTAAAATTTTTAGCTTAATGAATTCTCTAGGGAAATGAAAATTATAATAAACCCATAACTACGCAGATACAACATGTCACTGTCGTACTACAGTGCTGGCACTGGTGCTTTATCATATAAAGCTACATTTAAATCTGAATTTTATACTTGTAATTAAATTATTGAAGAAATAACTTAGGCCGTCGCGGCGCAGGAGCACAAGCGTGTGAGTATACGCAAAGAGCGGTTCAATACGTAATGCCTCAAAAATTCGGCGTGAAGTGGTGAACAGAGAGTCTTAACACTTAGATTCCACACATGAAGCTGAAAAAAACCTTAGTAACCATACGTTTACAGGAAAGAGATTCAGGTATACCATGTGCACAAAGTCAAGAATCCACAAATGTAGAAGGGAGTGAAAATAAGGAGAAGTCAAAAGAACAAGAAAATTTTGACTGTCCCTACTATATGCTTATGTACATCGTTCTAAGGTATGAAATTATAATAAATAACTAAACAGTTCCATTTTATAAAACTTTATTGTTCTTTTTCAAATAAAAAAATCTATATTTAAACTAAATATTTAGCTAAATGAAAGTAAAAATATATTCCATGCAAGGGTCGATTCCCTACGAATCTACATACAATGCTCTCGTTTGCGGATACGTGCTGTCTCACTGCGACACGGCGGGCTCAAATAATGATTTAAATTATAACTTTTCCAGACTTCTTCGCCAGCTGGGATGCTCTCACGGCTGTACCACAGCGTTGAGAGGACCTCAAGCGGAATGCCTCCGAGTACAAGCGAGGAACTCACTCAAACTATTACGTTCGGCATCTGTCACTAAATTTACTTTACGTTTAAAAGAAATGACTAAGTTCGCACCAATACGAGAGGTATTGGATAATCTTCACGCTACATTGGGTTATTGTACTGAACCAGCGTCTATGGTGTCGCCTATGAGTGAGTATGCAGTTTTACGTATTTTTATGATTTCATTAAACTACAAAAATATTTAATTGATTGAAAAACTTCAGTTAACATTGCTTTTGTCTTGTTAGCGGAGCGAAGAAATTAAAATAACTCATTCCCCAGAGATAGCGAATATAACATAACCGTGGCGTTTCCAGTAAAATGCTTCTAAAGAATTATTCTATTTTGTGCATAAATATTTCTAAAATAAAAATGTATTTATCTATGTATATGTTTAGATCAACAAAAAAGAAACCTCTCGAAGTCTCCAGATATAAGTAATCTGCAAACCGGATATGCGACTAATTTTGGTGCGGGACAAGGGCCTAACGCGAATAGAGCACTGGAAAATTTCATAGTGGAATCTACATTTAGAGTTTTAGTTACTAGATTTGCGCTCATTCATAAGGAATTGAAATTACTTGATAATTCAGTAAGTACTTTACAAAAAAATTATGAAATTTTCTTTTTAAGTGATAAAATTTTTTTCTTATAGTGTGGTACTCTAAGGATTAAAATATTTTCATAACTTCACCCTTTTCCATTTTCTTAACTTCCCGTCATCCCATATATAGCGAGGTAAATGTAGGAACCCAGTACGTTTATTTTGTCAAATAAAGACTGATTTATTTATACGCACGCAGCGTATATAATATATGGTTTAGTGGTAAAAAAGCTTAGATAGTTTCCAAAAAAGATTTTCTAAAAATTTTAAATGCTTAAAAATATTTCCATTACATTAATCAGGCCCTTTACGCGGAAATCCGGCTTCTACTAAGTTACGTGAGAGAGGCCCACGGCGGCGAGTTCCGCGTGGTCGCGTTCAGCGCCCTCATGGACACCGCGGAGAGGCCTGGAACTCAGGCCAAGGAGGCTAACATGCAAACTACTAGAGTTATACGGTCAGTTTAGTGTTTGTCCAATTTTGGTGCAATTATTGTGACGTGCGGCTAACTATAAATTATTTCGAATCAATACGAATCAAAAATCTCTAATAGACCATTTAGCTGTTTTTACTAATTGAAAGGACAACTGCGAGTCAACGCTATGCTCGATCTCGCCTAAACATTGTAATTGTTGTTGTAAATGCATGCATGTGAACATCAGTTAATACTTATATTTCCATATTAAATTAACTAGCCGAATTATTAAATGAATTATTAATTTGTAGACATATTCCAAGACCACCAGACGATGAGCGCGGCTCGGACACCGGCGCGGACTCAGGGTGCGCGGCGGACGATAGAAGCCATAAGAAATTCTTTAAAAAACGTAGCACTTCTTCCACTGGTGCACATGTAAGTGTAAAAATATATGACAATTTGTAAATAGTCTACTATTCATTAAAACTAAAGTTGTTTAGTTATTAATTTACTTTGAAGTTTAGTAAAGAAGCAAATAATGACATTTTCATTCATTTTTTATTCATTTAGCTAATCGTAAACTGAAACTTTGAATTGAAAACTGAGAGAAAATTTGAATTATTTATTTGTCCTTTTTGGGTTTCATATCTTTTAATGAAAAAAGGAACCTTTATAAGATTACTTTGTTAGCGATCTGTCTGTCTGTCTGTCTGTAAGTCAACGGCCTTCATCTCAGGATCGCTTGGGGATATCTAGTTGAAATTTAATCTATATACTTAGCTCCCTTGATATACTGAAAAAACGGTATTTCTACATTTTCTTTACAAAAAATATATAGCCATTTACATCGCAAATAAGCGTATTTCGACACTATAAAGTGCATTAAAATTAATAGATATACGGAACCATCGGTGGGCGAGTCCCACTTGCGCTTGTCCGGGTTTTTCTATGTTATTTGAATGATATTATAATAAAAAATATATACATATTTTAGAGTCTCCTAGAAACTGAAGGTGGAGACGAATCAGCAAGTCAATCTCCACTATCAGTGCGTACAAGACGATACCAATTAACCCCAAGACAATCGGAGCGGACAATTCCCTCAGCGTCGTCTACAGATATAACGCCACATCACAAGATAACGCATTCTAAATCTATACCTTCTAAGTTTCATATTAGTGGTATAGGTAAGTTTATAATAGTTTTACTGTTGAGGCCAATATTTTTTTTATTTTAGTTAATTTTCTTTAATTATATCTCACAAATGGATAAAAAAGCCCATAGTCGTGCAGTTTCTAACTTGAAATATTTTGTTTTAAAGTAACCAATAACTGTTTTCTGATTTGGTAGACAAATCACTTTGTTGAGTTTCTCAACGCGATGCACAGTATCTCTCTGTCGGAAATATCTCAACACTACTCTCTCATTACTTTCTCTCGTATAAAAAATAACTAATTCATAATAAATAAAAACATGATATGTATTTGAACAGTGAACTGGTTCCGTCAAAAGCCTCAACCGCAGTCTCTAACGCGCAACGGCGGCGGCTCCGGCGAGTCGCTGCCGATATCGGGCAGCATGGCGTCCCTCGCGCGCCCCTTCCACCCGCACCCCGTGCACGTGTCGCGCCCCGTACACGTGAAGAGACGGGTGGGATATACGCTTAATAGGTAAATGTTAAATATTATAGCATATTATGCCTTTAGTTCTCTTAACTATTAGAAACCTACCACTAACTAGTCTGTCAAGTTAAACAAATTTATATAATTTATTTTGACTAAGTCCTTTATTATTTCAATGAAGGAATATAAAACTATAATAGTCATAATAAAAAACAAAAAACGTACACAGAAAATAATTCATATTAATTGGTTATACGGCACTTTTTGTTTTACAGAGCAAGAAAGCGAGTAGAAGATAGATTGAATAGATTCGGTCTGAGGAAGATGGGTAAAAAACGCGATGGAAGTATTGAAGAGACTACTGGTGGATGTAAGTTTATATATTTACAATTTCACCATTTTCTTCATAAAAAAGCACTTAACGTCGAGGCTTTCTATTTCCTGACTGAATATATGCAAATTATTAAGAAATCTATTCAAATATAAATTAAAAAGTTCATCCAAGTCCGCTCATATACTAAGAGTAGCAAACAATTTTACTTTCATTATACATACAAATAAACCTAAAAACTGAAACGTGGTTTCTTCTTCCTCCGCTCAAAACATACACTGTAGCCTATGTGTTATTCTGATATTTGAACTTATAAACTGTATGGTTTCGTTTAAATCCGTTAAGTAGTTTTAGCATGAAAGTGGAACAAACAGCTATCCTCAAAAATTTTCACTATGATATGAGTAGGAGAGTAAAATAAGATATTCTAAAATATTCCTTAAACATTTGTCAGATATGTCACGTCGAGGATCAGCAGAAGGTGGTTCAGGCGGTGGTGAATCAGAAGTAGTGGTATTGAAGAGAAGAAGACTAGTCGCGGCCGCGCCGTTGTATGCTGGCCTATCGAGGTTCAGCTTCATACTGGACGCTACTCAGCCGGGGGCTACACCTGACGCTTTGTTTATGGCCGCTTTGCTAGATTTGGTTTGTAAATTATATTTTTGTGATGTCCATGCTGTACGAATTATCATGACATTGCGTGTGGACACGAGAACTTAACAACGCGTTTTGTCTCTTTCAGAGCGAGAAATTGAAAATAATTAATTTGTCTAAGTCATGATATTAGAACACCTCATTTGATTATAGTATTAAATACTGATTGCAAATAGTTACAATTAGAAAAAAAAATGTCTAAGTGATAATCCACAACCAGCGCGTTTAAAATCTGCACTGGACCTTCACACTGCGACGGCCTCATATTTAAACTAACTTTTCTTAAATTATTTACTATTTGCTTACCTTCCTTATATTTTTTTCAGCCACATACAGTAGTTGTAGCTAGAGCTGCCATACTACTTGAATGCGCACATTTAGTGCACAACTGCAATAAAGGACAGTGGCCGTATTGGCTCAAATCGAATATGGGTAAAAATCCATGTAAGTTATATATTATATCATTTCAAATACATATATTTTCTGCATTTAATGTTCATATAAATATTTAAAGAGAATGGTTTGTTAGTATCCTCAGGGCCACTACAGTTAAGAAGACAACGGTTAGCGGGTAAACTTTTTTACCAATGGGCTGAAGTAAGTATAATATTTTAAAAAGTTTTTTTTATATCATTATAAAAATATGTAATTTAGTTTTAGAATACCTGATTACTCTTTTTATTTTCATTGTAGGCTATAGGAAACAGATTGGAAGATATGTTAAATGAAGATAAAAAACATATAGATACAGTTGTTAATTTGGTCAACGATCCTGATGGTCAAAGAGACCTACTGCAACAAGATGAAGAGGAAGACTTTTTAGATGAAGGTACTTTTCTCGCCATTTTTTTTGTATTTAATTAGTTCGTAGTCGTCAGTTTTGGTTAATAAAGTAATTTTTTATTTGTACTTCAATATTGCTTTGAATATAAGGCGAGATTAAAATAGTCAAAATTTTCTATTGTCACACATAAGTTACTTAACCCGACCTTAATATATGCAAATATATATTAATTGCAACTCTTACTCCCGATTACACCTTATAGGACTAGGACTAGCGTGGCTGGGTTAGAAATTATAATTTATTTAGAAATATCGCTTTTGCAATACCTTTCTTTTCAACAAACAGCCAGCATCAGATTACCCGGCAAGACAATTGGCGCTGAATGTCCACGAGCACTCCGCATGGTGGCCTGCGTTTTACTATTAGAAATAACAGCCTTTCTCCGCGAAACCTACCAGAACCTTCCAAAGACCTGCCGATCTTCACTTAAAGAGAGGGGCCCTTGGGACCGTGTGTACAGGTACAAAAAAGAAATCCACTTTAATCATTATTCTATTATAGTATTATCATTATCGTTTGGTAAGTAGTTCCAATCTATTCGTTGTGTCAATTTATTTTGTGTTATTATTTTTTGCTAAGGTGGATGCAAAAGCGGAGACGTTTATTGTGTAATAATAAGTGAGTCGTTTATGTTTACATTAGTTACCGTATAAAGAGTTCATATTTATGATCAAAATTTTCATTTTGACAGGGCTCTTAGCAGTCAACACACATTAATGCCAGTCGAGTATGTGTATATGGAATAATGCATGTTATATTGCACATGTGAATATGTGCATGCACATAGTTTAAAATACCATATATATTGGATAAAACACGGCATTAAATACTCGATACGTTAAACACTGTTAGTTTTAAAATAATTAGTTATTTAGGTTTCACTTTAACATTTTTGGGCACCTCTGTGGTCTTCCGGTAAATGCAGACGGTTTTTTTTTCCTAATATATATGTATGTAACATTTGTATATGATACATATTATGTAACTTAGGTATTTAGTATATAAATAGAGTTAGTATTTCGCTTTGTAATGTTTTTTTTTATATTTTTTGTTTATTTTTTTATATATAACTTATTCTTATAACTTTTACGAGATAGAATGTCTGCATTTCTCCGTCGATCTATTAAATAAAATATCGGAAAAATAAAAGTGTCTAACCACTGAATGCATGGTATATTTAAAAAATATGACTTAAGGTAGGTTATTGAAGAACCACGAAACATTATTCATTTCAAATACTCTACCGTACTTAGCTACGATTATAATATAGTTTAGTTAAAACTAGTAAAATTGCTTTTCTACGTGGGCATGCCAAAAAATGTAAGGCTCCAGAGTTATATAATTTAAATTAGTTGAAAATAGATATTGCTTCAGCGAATAAAGTTATTTTAATATTGATTGCGGTTTGTAGGGAGGCCAATAGAAGATGGAGTATGGCATTGTCTAGTATGGGACACTCTCAAGCTTCTGCTCAAAGTTTACAATCAATAGCGGGAGCGGAAACTGAAAGGAAAATATCCTTCGTACTTCACGAACCAGAAAATGTTTCTGGAGGAAGCAATGTTACAGTAAGTTTTTGCTTTACTACCGTGCTATTTAATATTCTTCTAATCTTTTATGTGAATAGCATATGCAGTGACAAATTGGAATCTTCGTCTTCTCAACAATATGATTATAATCCTATTTCAAGTGAACAATATTATCTGTTTAATTGAAAATTGTCTTAATTATATTACTATTAATTATATTATTTAACAGCTTCCTGAAGCTATTCCAAGTGGTGACGACAAAAAGTCTCGGCTAGGTTCGCGCGGTAAAGGCGTAGTACGTAGGAACACGCAACAACACGCTGCCTTTGGATCTTTTAAAAGAAGATCTATAAAATTGAGACAGAAGGACACGCGAGAAGTTGATGATTGTAAGATTTTCTTAGCTTTCTACTGTATCCCATATATAGCAGAGTAAGCAAAGAGTGGACGCTCCAGTCCTCCACGCACCGCCCCATTTTCAAAACATGGCGCAAACTCCTCGTCAAGCTTTGTCTTGTTGCTAAAACGCGACAGTGAAAACAATTTATTTACAGTGGAAATCGGACCTATAACCGTGTTTAATGTCACATTTGTGCGTGACATTAAACGCGGTTATAGGTCCGATTTGTGTTGGAGTAACTTAATACTAGATCCCCTTTGCCTACCCTTCTATATGTGGGCTTAAAACGAGGAGCTTAAAAAGGAATGTATAAATTACAAACTACTTTTTCAATTTTTGATTCTCAATCTACTTTCAGTTGTGAATCGACGATCTGATTCCATACAGAGCAGGAGGAAAGTGTCTTCTTTATCAGATAGAAGTGACACTTCAGAAGTATACCCAGGGACAGGTTAGTCTTTTTTTCTTTACAATAGACATGGGCGTTATGAAACGTAATCGGTTTCAGAAACTGCTTACGAGTCGAATAAGCGCATAACTAGTTTCGCACACAAACATAACGATTATTTCACATACGCAGTTTCTGACAGTAACCAGTAACACATTTGTCAAAAGCAGTTGCAGCACAACCGCATCTTATTTTAAATAGATTATATTATAAAATAGTTATGTCAATTACACCGATTCTAACATAGTCGCATCTCGCTCTATCTTACTACGTTTCGAACGAAATAAGAGACAGCAATAGATCGAATTTGTATACATCGTATAATATTATTTATACATACATTATTTTCATATCCATTCTTGGAACAAAAACGTCATTAAATATGATTACACACTCAATGAAAAGAAATATTGATGCTAAAAAATTAAATTAATAAATGCATAAGTTAAATTCTATGGAATTAAAAATAGTACTAACAAAGAAAAATTAAACTGATTATAAGTAATATTTTTAAATATTTTATAATAGTGAAATTAAAAAAGTCGAACCTAATTAGAAGTATTATTATTAAATAATTAAGCAAACTTAATTATATTGTTAAGTAAATACAACTTAAAAAAAATATAAAAAATCAATCAATCATACATATATTTTTTTTTAATTTAAATATATCGTCGCACACATGCTTACGGAATTTTTAAAAAAAAATATCATTCAAATATTAAAATTCTAGGAATATTCTGGGAATAGGCAATTAATACGTTTCATATTAGTATGATAGGCGGTATAACTTTAAGTATTTTCGTAAACATAACTCTTTCTACCGTAATGATTACATTTAACGTTTTCTGTAATCATAAGTACAAAAGTAAGCGTAAGCAAATGCTTAGTAACTAGTTACGAAAATAAGCAGTTTTGAAAACTAGTTACTCGTGTACCCGAAACTTGTTGCAACCGATTATGCCTAAAAGACGTTACGACCCACGTCTACTTTACAATATATAATATGGAACAAGATAATAATTCTTTCCGGATTCCAGATATTAAATAAAGTATTCTCGATTAACTATACAATATGTAATATTTTGCATACTAATATATGGCACTAGTCACTATAAGCAGAAATTCGAAATAACATTACACGAAGACTTATGACATAAGATTATTTCAATAAAATTAAACCTTATAACAGTCCATTAAGGCTTACTTTCGACTGGCGCCTATTGGATAAAAACAAAATTTTCCTTTTTTACAATAAAGAATAAAATTTTCTCCCCTTCCTCTTAAACCCTCTCAAGCCCTCTGCGACTGATGTGGGAGGTCCACTTTATGGAAATATAAAATTTACTTTATTACCACTTCAATTTAAGCACTGCTATTTTCCTTACCTTACGCATCGGATACTGTGTAACAGGTGGCCGTAGGAAAATAGACTACCATCTCAGTAAAATGGTTATACTTTCATATTGTCTCTATTTTAAATAAAAGACATAATAGATATCCATTGCAAACAGTGAAATGTGTCAGTAGGAAACTTATAAAACAAACAAAAGATAAAACAATTATCAAAACTACAAATAAAAATGTAAAACATGCGTGCATGAAAACATGCATATTCCATGCATTTTTTAGTCCAGACCAACCAATATATAATAGTCGCAAATAAATATTGGCCAAACTATTAAATATTTGCGTTTAATTGTTTAACATTGATTTTATGAAACACACTGAGGCATTTTAGCATGTTGGCTAAAGTTGGACTATAATAAAAGGTTTTGTGGTAATGCTTTTTGTGTTCTTATTTATCGGGCCGTTTTTTAGACTGTAATCCTTTATGTAATGTATAGTTGATCGAAATTTGATAGTTGTGTTATAAAATATTTTTTTAAAACTATTTTAGCTCCACCTATACTTATTATAGATAGAATTTTATTTAATATAAAGGTGTAACTAGATTTAATTCCTTTATTTAACCTACTTTCTTATATAGTGGATAAAAATATATTAGAGGCTGTCGTGGCGTAGCAGCACATTGTCTAACTGTAGATGCTATGTTTGTTAGTTCGATAATCACTAAATGAATGAATGATTGTCATATTCTCGCTCTGGTAACAAGACAAAAAGTGGCGTTGAGTTATATCACTCATCAGGCAATGCCCCCAGATTGAGCAGTGCCTGGAAAACGGACTTTCTTTTCTGTCCTAACACTCTGTTTCTTCTGCTTACCCTGTTATATGCAGGATACAGTAGTAAACAATAAAAAACTTTAACTCAAAATTTTTAGGTGGCACTGTAATAATGCCAAATGAAGATAGTGGAGGTGAGGAGAGTCCAGGAGTGCTGTCTGATGACCACGACCACCCACCTGACAGCCCTGACAGTAATTCAACGGATCCGCCTGATACTAGCAAAAGTTTTCCATGGCTAAAAGTTAGTTAGAATTCATTTTTAACATTTTAAGCGTGAAATTGTGTATTTTTTGGAGTAAGTGTGTCCTGAAAAGTGGACAGTCCTATTTATATATCTGTATAATTCATATACAAATAACAAGTGGTCTGCTTCCCAAACTGGTAGTGCCTTTGCATGTATAAACAAACTTTCATAAGTTCCAGTGCCACAGAACCTAAAATTATCTCATTGAATGATGAAATATTTATGCTTAGAATAAAATACAATAGTTAAAAAAATCCTAATTAGAATTTAATAAAACCTTTTATGCTAAATTAAATTTTCTTTTTTGTTTTGAATATTGAACGAAAGTACAACGTAATAAATATTTTTTTTATAAATAACCTCAATTCTCGAAGGCTATTTATTTTATTTGCACTTAAGTAAAAAAAAATCGCTATTGCTTATATTATTATGATACTTGATTTCTTTTTTTATTAGATAATAAAATTATGGTGAAAGAAAGGTACAGAAAACGCATGGGATCTGAATTTTAAAGTCACTGAATGTATATTTTTCGGACTATCTAAAACTGAATTTGTAGACATTTGGTAAATATTATGGGTATAGTGTGCATGTATGTATAAATATATATATTTTTCAGGTGATCGTAAAGTATCTAAATTCGTTCAACTATGTATGCTGCCATCAGAACTTCTGTCATCCATATTGCTTCAGGCGTAATATGCGATCAACGGTCAGACTTATGAAATCAGTACAAAAGGTAATATCGATCACTGCAATCACTAATAATTATTATATATGACGCCAGTCGTGGCACAGATTACGACGAGACGTGTCTTAACACTAAATTTCCTCTGATTACCTTACTGTGTGCAAGATACATAGTTAAGCTAGAATAAACATTAACGTCAGACTGTTTTTTTTAGTTTACGAGGAATAAGCAGAAAAACAAAATAAAAAATATATTATATTATTAGAAATCAAAAAATCTATAAAAAAGCTTTGAAATAAAAAAAATCTACGCCACACATTGTATCTTCATTATTTTCATAATTTCTGGGTCACGATAGTTCCAATCTTGTACAGTGATAATGCCAATTTTATCTTTTACTTCACATAAAACACTAACACAAAAATAGAAAAATAAATATTAAATATGTGACGTGGTACTTGCACGTCACTTTATACCTATATTAATATATGAACACAATTACTAAAACAAGGCTCTTCTTAGACCTCGCGGACTGTTACAGTACAGATAATAATAATTTCTCTTTATACATAGATTTATGGTGAAAAATTTGGACCAGAAATAAATACAACTAATAACGAAGAAGTAATTGGGGACGTTAGAAGAGGAAGGCAAGCTCGTAAACCTTCTGAGCACGTCAGTGACAGGTAACTTTCCAATATTTATTTTTGTGTATTTAAATTTTATTGCAAAAAATGTTTATTAAAAAAAAAGTGTAAATCTGACTCGCAGACTACGATCTAGTACAACTAATAAAAAGCGGTATAACGATAATTACAGAATCGACCGCTCAGTAATAGAGAGCGCGGGTCTGGCGTACCGCGCGGCGGGCGGCGAGCAGGCCGCGCCCGCCGCCGAGCCCCCGCCCGGGCCCTACCCGCCCGCCGACCCGCCGCCCGTGCTCAAGTACATCAAGTGCCAGGTCCAGGAGGCGTACCACGCGCCGCTGGCCGCGCTGGCGAAGGGCGCCACGCTGCTGCCGGCGGAGGTGTTCGCGGAGGCGGCGGGCGCGGCGTGGCAGCTGCTGCTGGAGCCCGAGCGCGAGCTGAGCGCGTGCGCGGCGGCGCTGTTCGCGCTGGCGGCCGTGCGCGCGCCCGACCACGCCGCGCACGTCATGCACAAGGCGCTCAAGAGCACCGACCCCGGCACGCGGTACGTGGCGAATATTTCAAAGTCAGATCTCCGCTTGCAACCCCTAATCTCATCTAAATTAAGTAAATTGTATTAAATTTCCAGAATAAACGCCATATTACGATTCCAAGTGTTGTGGAAACTCAGATATCAAGTGTGGCCCCGTATGGAGGAAGGCGCATCTGTTACGTTCAAAGTACCTCCACCAGGAATCGAATTCACTCTTCCGTCGCCTAAAATAGGCATCGAGTCATTAGCTGTCGTTGATCCGCCATGGTGTCCACAAGTGAAGGATAAGGACATGGAAATGACTTTAAACCAAGAAAGACATGTAAGTTGCTGTATTAACATTAATACAGCAAAAACATACTTATTACAGCCTACTTATATATTTATTACCACCACCTAAATATTTATTTTTCAGCGTTCTCTAGTAACAGCAACAAAAACACGTAAAAAGCAACAAACCGAGGCAATAAAGAAGGCGTTACAACAAAGAGACGATAAGAAGAAAGCTGAGCGTGAAAGTTTCCTTATCACGACGATACCGATAACACGACAAGCTGCTCGCGAACCCGCCTTGGATCATGCGGCTGATGATCATGTTGAACGTAAGATATTATATATTTTTTTAGTTTCACGTTGTATTCCGCATATAGCAAATAGATATATATTTAGAGATGCAATGCAATTTTTAAAAGATTACAGGTTGAGTACGAACGGAACTCAACACCGTTGTATCTTCTAATGAGAGTGAGAAAATGAATATATTTTATTTCTCAAAATGAGAATTAAACCAATAACCAACGCATTTACAGCCAGGCGGTAACAGTGCGGTGCAGCTGCACCACGACATCCTCAAAAACTTTAAAGTGTGCATAACCAATCAATATCTAAAATATTAATAGATGATTCCTAGCGATAGAAAACAAAGTCCACTAGGTTCCCTCGGCCCACCCTACTATATGCGAGATGTTGTGTCAAGTTAAACAAAAAAGAATAAAATCTTTATCAAATAAAATAAATGATACATATGCTTAATGTAATAAAATGAGCTTAATAAGCTTATATAAATTTATTTTCATTTCAGCTCCAGGAGACGAGGAAATGGCGGAAGGTGTTCGCGGCTCCCACCATACGCAAGTAGCTCCGGCGCTATTCCCTTCGGTGCTGTGCTCTGCGGTGGCTGAAATAATATCGTTGTTGGATGATGCTGCGGTTTCTAGAGAGGGATGTTCTGTTTATGAAGTTGCTTATCAGGTTTGTTGAATTGAATTTTTGAAGTTATTGAATTTGTATATATTTTTATTATTTGTATTTGTTTTTCCTTTTTTGTCTTCTTTTCAAATTATTTGATGAATTTGAAGATCCCAAATAGTCATTTGATTTAATTACACACTTACTGCTTAAAGTATCAAAATCTTTCTGCTTGGCTTGGATTAATAAATTCTCTTTCCAGATCTTAATAGCTTTGCAATAAAAAAAATATTTTATCTTTAATTTATCTTTTTTGTTCGATATATCTAATAATTTCGAAGATATACTTGTAGAAACACTCAATTTTTAATATATAATGTTATAGATTAGATATTCTGTCTAACAAAACAGGTAATATGGGGATGTCTAGTGGAAGATTCAGCGCTCTTCCTCCGTCATGTACTAGAACGCTTAACCCGTGATCATCAAGACGACATGTTCAAGTTACTACGCCATCTTATCAGATTTATACCAAGATTGCCTCAACAGGCTGCCTTTGCGTTATATAATTATATTATAGGATACGTTATGTTTTACGTAAGAACTCCTCATGAAGATGGCCAAAGGCTTATTGGTGCTGCGTTATCTATTTTGTGGATGGTATGTAGGTTTTTAACACACTTTAATTAGCTTTGCTTATTTATATTAGAAAATCTTGCAATTCTATTTTGACTCAAATCTTGCCTCCAAATTTTGTTGCCTTCAAATATTTACGGAACTGACAATTCAATATTTTCCTAACATAAACATGTTCGTGCTAGGAAAAAAGATAAATATTAATTGCCCTAATATTTATACCCTATCTCTATCTCTCTCTATCTATCTCTATTTAATATATTTCTCATAAAAAAGAAATTAATTAAACAAATTTAGCCTTAATATAATACTATTTAATTGTAGGTAGTACACAGTGTTCACGGAATAATGTTTAAAGATTTAAAACAAATATTGCGCAAGGAACAATGTGATGCTTCTATTTTATTAACGGCCAACGTTCCTGCTGCTAAGAAAATTATTGTACATGGACCTTGTAAGCATAATAATACATTATATTTCTATTTAAAGTATTTACTTCATAATATACCACTTTATATTGATGTCAATATTTTAAATTTTTCTACTCCTTTTAGCGGACAATGAAGGAAGTATACCATCCCAATTTCCGGTACAAGAAGATACCCAGTTTGTTCAAATTTTAAGAGAATCTTTAGATTATTTTGGAATACCTGAAGATTTACATAATGAATATTTTTTGGTCGACTTTAAAACAAGTAAGTTATTGTCGAATTAAATACATAGAGACCTTCATATGCATAATTTTGTACCTGTTACTTTCATTTGAAAAAAAAATATTTTCGACTTTCCCCATACAAAAATATTATTATACATTTTTAATAATAGGACAAATCCACAACCCACAAGGCTATGTACGAGATCACTATTTCTTTAAACGCTCCCAATACCCTCAACTTGGGCTCGTGCACATGGAACCTGAAGAAGCCTTCGAGAAGTTGCAACAACAAGAACTGTTACAAAAATTTGTGGAAATCGGCAAAGTTTTATTAACTTGGGCTATTCTAAAAAATGTTGATATGGTACGTTATGATTTTGAATTATATTATTTATACATTTAATTGGCATAAAATATTTCCTATTCTGTAATTCAATTTATTTAACGTTATTTTGGCGTTGAGTTCTGCCGCTCGACCCGAAGTGCCGCGAATTCGAGCGGAGGACGAAATATGCAATAAGTTCTCACTGTCATTATCTATCATATTTGGCATTTCTTCAACTTATTTATTTTTTCAGGTTGTCCAACGTGTAGTGTTTTTACACGATGAACTAATGAAACTTCCATCTTTCCCTAGAAAAGCTTTAGAAGCGGACTTAACGTTATATAGTAGAGGACCATTAGGCTCTACGTTACTAGGATTAGATGTTCTTCATAAGTTTATGTACGTATTGTCATATAATATAATTTGTTTTCGTTGATTAGACGACTAGCTTATAGATGTTGAAAAAATATTTCTTTTTATTTTCCCAATATTAATTCAATTAGTTCTATCGCTTTTATGAATAAATGCTACAGTTGTGAACTCAATCCTCATATGAGAGAATGATTATATATACATAAAACCCTTCTTTCTACCCTACTTTATGAGAAAAAAAGCCTACAGCTGTATAAGTGTTTTAAATTAATAAAATTGTAATATAGGTGGGTCCGTCTCATAGCTCGAATGTTTGAAGCAATGGCAGGCAACTTCACGTCGTCCAGAGATATCCACTTGTTCCTGAATGTATTAAACGGCGCACTAATGTTACACAGCGAGGACTCCCTGATACTGCGATACGTTATAGCGACATATGTGAACGCGGCGTTTAATTTTAAAAACATATTTTCTACTAATGGGTACGTAATATTTTTATGTTTTTTAAGTTGTATTATTAGCAGTTAATAAATTTGTATTAATATTATAAAATATATGACGCCTGTAAATTTGTTTTATTACGTGACGATAAACGTAAAATCCCACTTCTTTAATGTTAACATTATTTTTCCTTTCAGATATCTTCTAATAATGCCGACTTTGTTACAAATATACTCCAACTTCCAAACAAACAAACTTGTTACAACCACTATAGAGTATGCCGTAAAGCAGTTTTACCTTCTCAACAGGAAACCTTTTATACTGCAAATGTTTGGTTCTGTCTCAGCTATTTTAGATACCGATGAAGACGCTGCATTTGGTGATGCTAGCAAGGTAACTTAAATAGATAAAAAATATCTTTTGAATTTTTTTTTTTTTACAGTTTAAGCGACATTTGCAAATTTTCGAAATTACAGGTACAATCAAGCTGCTTATTCAATCTATTACTAAGTTTGGAAACGCCTTCACCCGATCCTCTTCATATAGCGGAACTTATAAAGGAAGAAAAACCTTTAAAACCTATAGATTTTTGCTACCGAGATGAAGATGAAATGGTCAATGTATTGGATTGTATCAGTTTATGTGTAATGGTCGTCTCGTATTCTGCAGAAAGTATGCGCGGATATCAAATGTTGGTTAGTTTTAGTTGTCTATTTACATGAATCTTTTTTTACTTTCACGTTGTATTTCTATTAAAACTGAGTTGCAGGATATCCTGATACCCTCGTAAGTTTGTGAGTTGACGGACGTGCTCAATGCTGCACTTTGTCTTTCTGCTCTTTATGAGAGCGGAGAAATTAAAATAATTCATTCTCTCGAATGTGACTCAATCCTTAAATTACTTACTTACTGAGAGATTTTTGCCTTCTTATTTGTAAATAATTATTTAAAACAAAAAAATGTATTGTAACAGATAATACTGGAAGCTATACTACCGTGCTATGTTAAACAAATACAACTCCCAACATACAATAGAGAAGGAAAGACTGAAAAGGAAATCATACAACAACTAGCCATAGCTATTAAAACTTTGGTTAACAACTGTGAGGGCTTATCCAAGTATGTACAAAAAATATATTTTATGCCATGCCAATTAAAGTATTTTTTTTTATTTAATTAAATTTTTAGAAGAAATATTTACAAATGTATAAATACTTGACGTAGCTGCACTACACCCCGCGCCTCTTGGAGACTGTCTAAGCGTTCTAGCCTACTAATTCATAAATTTTCATCAAGCTACGTCGAAATACTTACCATGGTAACAATCATGGTTTTCTTTTTTTCTTCTTTTTCTTATATCAAATTCTCCTGAGATTTCTCTTTTTACACTTTATATTGGCAACTTAAAAAGAAGCACATTTGAAATGAAATATTTCGTTATATATGAGGGGTGTTTCCGGGCAGGTCGTACAACGGGCCGTACCGCACGACGCCGGAGCACAAGGGCTCGTCGCAGCGGGGCTGCGCGCGCGCCGCCGCCTTCACGCCGCTCGACATCCTGGACGACGAGTCGCACTCGCGCTACGTCAGCGACCACTCGCGCCCGCCGCCCGCGCCCGACTACACCGACACTGAGGACTCCGAGGTTCATTACACCTTCTGTACATCAACCTTAGTTCAAACCTGAAATATATATATTCTTTTCAAAATTACCTTCAAGTATAAGCCAAATTTTTCAACGACCATTTTCGAATATATAAATGAGCTGAAATCTATAAAAATAATTTTATTTTTCTATATAATCTATATGATCTTGAAAGTATGATTGAAAGAAGATTTAATTTTTATACTATTTTCTATTTCAAAATTATATACAGGTTTTCCCTTTTTAAGACTTACATCATCTTTCTTTCCATAAATTTTAACGCTAAAGATTGTCATTGTTAATATTTAACTGTATTATAGATATTAAACAATTAATTTCAGTTAGTACGTGCTGAATATCGTCGGCCACGTGACGTGTTACTGTCTTTAGTAGGAGAATTTATTGGACGAGCAACAACTCGTTTGCTTGAGCTCAATGGGTCTAAGGGAAGTGGCGGCTCAGAAGGGAAACCTGTGGAATTACTGGATTCTAAATCACACGCGGTAAGACTTTGGTTATTGTATTATGTAACAATCATAGTTTTCTTTTTTTTTCTAGCTTCACGCACTATCGCTCACATAGTGGATAGAGAAACCTGGTAACCTAGTGTTGATTCTACATTCTTTCTTCATATTTTTCATAGTATTCGTTTTGATTTGTTTGTAAATAATAAAACTAAAGTGATGGAACTGAGATTAGGATCTGACATCAAACCTGGAAAAATCATTATTTTCATTTCTTCGTTTTGGTAGCCATATAAAGCTTCACCACTAAATACGCTTTGCCTCGCAAACTGGAAAAAATTGGCAAAAGGAATGCTTAACACTAGGTTTACCCGGCTGTATGTGGAATACAGTGTGATGCTGAAAATAAATACTAATATACAATTTTCCACAGCGTCTAGCAGAAATAGCTCATTCTCTCCTCAAAGTATCACCCTACGACCCTGAGTCAATGGGATGTCGAGGTCTACAACGGTACATGACGCTGGTACTGCCAGCAGCCGACTGGGCCGACGACGCCTTGAGACCGGCGTTGAATATGATATTGAGAAGATTGGACAAAGTGTTTTTAAAAATTGCTAAGAAACCTAGTATAAGGGTAAATTTGTATTTATTCTGTTTTAATTATTTTTTGGTATTTTCCTTGTAACAATTCAAAAATAAATATTTTTTCAGCGAAACACTGACTGGGATTCAGCTGCTGTTTTATTGAAAGGTGTATACGAAACTATGATCCGCTGTCCCTATATCATGCAATGGCAACAAGTAAAAACTATTCTCAATACTGTACAAGTAAGTACTGAAATATTCAAGATTCAAGAGCAAGAGAGATTTCCACTTGCTTTGTTTCGGTATTTTGTGAATAAAGCGCTTTTGCTTTTATACTTCCCAGTTGTTATACAGAGTGTTTTTATCATCACCACTTTAAATGACAACACAGTTTTAACTACTCTATAAAAGCGTAATACAATTACAACAAGAGATTTTGCCAAAAATGAAAAGGTAATTTCTTCAAACAAAATAATTAATTAAATCATCGTTGTAAAATAGAACGCAATTTATTAAGAATGACGCATGCAGACAGAAATCGCACACATGACGCACACAGACAGAAATCTATCAAAGCGACAACGCCGCGAACGGAGATTGGCTACGTTAAGTAGTATTTTTTGTAGTAGTATGTGTTTACATTATTGGTATCTATGCGTAACTGCGACACACGTAATACAGTATGGATAAAAATCCTGCGTCTAAACTCTGAACTGTTGACGAATCTTGAAATTTTTTTTTTGATACCGTTTCCGTAAAAGAAGCGTTGACACTTCCACTCTGTATAATAAATAATATGATATGCACTACCTATGCGATTTGCTTAGTTGTTTTCATTTGACGACTAGAGCGGAGTTGCAGGTAGGAACGAGTAAATGTTTAAATGAAAATACTTCACAGGCTTTAATAGTATCAGATAGCGGTACAAGTGAGAACTTCTCTTCAGCAACCACTGCGTTGATGCAACAACCACCGCCACCCCACTTCTGCAGCACAGTGGTCCGGTTGATTGCTTTGCAAGTCATTAATACTGGGGTTTGTATTTTTTTAAGTATAAGAGTATAATATTATATTTGAATCCATGCTTCTTGTAAACTATTCAATCATTCTAATTAAAGCATGTATTCTTACTGGGGTATTATTACCTTTTTATTGTAGCGTATCTCCTCACAACATATTTTTATGATTTAGTATCACTAAGAGTTTTTACGTTATTTTTTATACGTTTTTAAAATGTTGGTGGCAACAATCAATTTTAGATTGGCAATAACTTTAAAATATATTTAATCAACATCAATATCCAACAAAAAGGATTTAAGTAAAATTTTTTTATTAAACAATGTTGTATAGTTATAATTATTTAACTTTAATATTGTAATATTTGTATTACAGGATAGCTATTCCTTAGAACAAATGTGCGGAGGAAGTCCTATATTTCCTACTGCTGAAAAAACGGAAAATATGCTCATGAATCTATTTATGCCGTTATGTTTGCGTGTTGGCAGTGGGAGAAAAGGTGACATATTTTTTTAATGGTATTTTGTTAGTATGTTGTTTTTGTTTGACGTGGTTTGTTGCGTGACAGACGTGCCGCCGCTGCGCGCGTCGGACGTGGCGTACCTGGTGTCGGCGGCGGTGTGCGCGCTGTGCCCGCCCGCGCCCGCGGGGCCGGCGGGCGGCGCCAAGCTCGCCGCCGACGCGCGCGCCAACTCGCTCACCTTCACGGGCAGCCGCGACACGCGCAACACCGCGCGCCTCTCCAACCACCTCTACAGGGTCGCTTTCCTGGGTCAGACTCCCTTACGCTCCGTCTTCTATTACAATTATAATTCCTATGTCTAATTAATGCTTGCGATAATTGCGGTCAATCCCATTTCGAAATACATTTTATTTGTAACATATTTCCAATACACTCGCAAGAATAAATTATTTCAGTTTTCTCACTGTGTAACAAACAAACACGCTGATAAAAGCGCGCCGTTGAATTCCACCACTCACACGCAATATGTCGCAAATTTCGGCATAAAGTCTTAACACTAGGTTTCACCTGCTTACCCTGCTATATTTGAGATTCAATATAAAAAAAAAAATACTAACATTCCAATACTTTCAGCTCTCAAAATACTATGCGCGTGTTTCACGAGCGAGCTGTGCAGCGAGTGGGGCCGCATCGCGCGCGCCATCAGGGAGCTGGGGCGCCGCAACGAGGCCGCGCACCACTTGTGGGACTTCCTCGAGCACGTCGTCACTTACAGGACACCCTTGTATGTGCTGTTACAGCCGTTTATAGTGCATAAGGTAATTTATATTTACTATGCTTTCCCACAATTAAAACTCCCTCATTAACTAAATAATAGACGACGCACAACCGAAATTTAAACTACCTGAAATTCTTACGAAAAAAAGATATTTGAAATAATTTAACTAACAGTAAGTACAACATTATCAATTTGTGTATTAATGAAATAAATATTTTTTTATAGTTATCACAACCACCCATCGGTGACCACGAGCGCCATATGCAGTTCGTGGTGCGTGAAAGAGTACGCGGGCTGCGACTGCCCGCGGCCAGAGCACGTGGCGCATTACTTGCCGAACTAGCCCGTGAATTACGCACTTTGAGGGATTCGAGAGATAACTTTAAAGCTGGTTAGTTGCACAATAACTATTTTATTTCCTTTTCATTGATCATTTCTCATATTTTATTTCAGTAGTACTGTGATGGATTATTTATATATCGATTAAGGATTTATTTTTCAGGGCAAATTACAACAAATTTTGTTACAATGCACATGCTATATAAAAAATATACAATATTATTTCTTGGTACCATATCATTACAAGTCGTATGTGCGTACATTTTATACAAGCATATAAAATATCTCGTCTCGTCATCAGAATTGAGTGCAGGCGGGCCCGGCCCCGGGGCGGGGGGCAAGCGGGCGTCCGAAGCCCTGCCGCGCGACAAGCAGCAGCACCGACCCTCGCTCATATCCATGCTGGTGGGGCGCGCGCCGCGCACGCCCGACCACCCCGCGCCGCTGTCCGCGCCGAGGGGTACCGCCTGGTCTTTTATTGTCGATATTAAACATTAAGTGGTAATACTCTACACCTGGATTGTGTACCGGAGTGAGAAAATGAGAATAATTGAAATAGAGGAACTACTCTATTGAGGATTTGATTCCATAAAAGAAGAACACAATAGAAAATTTACTTTGAAGATTTGATAGTGCATTTGAATGGTGTTTTCTTCAAATATTTAATCCAGTCCAAGACATGTTGCTTGTACACGCCTCTTATGATATTTTACTAAATTTTTAAATAATTTAGTTAAAAGATTAAAGCTTAAGTTCTACGCCATATTCCACACATCACACCTACGCTGCTATATGCGGGATAAAAGTAAAATAAAGCTTAAGTAAAGGAAACCATTTAAGTGAGAATATAAATGGAAACATATATTTTTTTTTACAGAATCACTATCAAGTAGTTCCACCACAAGTCAAGCAGTATTCGATCTCGCTTCCAACAACAATGGAAATATTAATACTAATATTAACTCAAATATAGGTACAGTAATGTTTGATTTTATTGTTAGCGAAGAAATGAAAATAATTCATTCCTCCGATTGATTTATTTTTCCACAATTGAATTGTAGTATTTAACTAATCAATTAATTTAAACTGGTGAAACAACATATTTAGCAAATTATTTTATGCCAAAGGAGTCACGACCTACGTTGATATTAACAATAATATATAACTTTAAGCAGGTGATCGTTTCAGTAATTTTAGTAGTTCACTAGTTTCTACACTACTTAATTCTGCTGAGTGGTAATGGTATAGCTTCATTTATCGCTTTTTAACGGATACATTCTTTTTATATTTTTAATGGAAAGAAGTGACTTTTCTATCCTTTTATTATATAATATAAAGTGAAGAGATAATAATATACTATGTGATTTTCTATTACTACAGGTACAGTAAACAATAACTACAGCGGTGATCAAAAATGTTCAGCGAACACTCCGCCATACGGAAATATTCAAACTAAACTACGGTTCATGTCATCTGTGGAGTTTAAGTTGACTTCGGGTAATAAAGTTGACAATATTGTTGCTAAAATTAAATATAATGTTATTATTATGGTAAATAAACTGTTGTAACCGATTTGTAAAAGTGGAATTAATTATTTAATACAAAATATCTCGATAAATTTGGGCGGTGCGTGAGGAACGGAGTGCCTTAATACAAAGGTTCCTCAGTCCACCGTGCTATATGCGGGTTACAACGTTAAGCTAAAAATAATATACTTAATTAATATGATACGACAATATGATGTTTTTTTTATTAATTGTGTGACTCCTGAGTACGCAATGCCTCCACGATTCGGCGGAAAGCGGGATACAGCGTGAAGCTGAAATATAAAACTCAAATAAATATCATAAAAACGCTAAGCATGTCTTTTTGTTTAAAATAAAGTAACTTTAAACACAATTTTTAATATATATGTGTATGTATTCCAGGTGAAACATCTCAAACGCCACTCTCCCCGGTGTCGGCCGTGTCGCCCCTCTCCGCGGGCGAGTGGGAGGAGGCGGAAATAGAGGAGCGGCCTCGCCTGCAGCGCGCGCACGGACCCTCCAAGAAGACCTTCAAGTTTAGACGCAGTCGGAATGCTAAGCCTGAGGTCAGATTGTTACTTTGTTTGAATGTAAATATTTTTTTAGGAATGCTTTTAAATTCATAAAAATTTATAGTTAAAAGGAAGTGACACTAACGCGGTAACTTTTTGTATAATAGAAACAACAAATGTAATAATATACTATATTCTATATATTTCAGGCAAATCTTGGTGCAGGGGCACAAGGTGTGCCTGTAAATCGACTGGTTGTGTGTCATATATCGAACTCAAATAAATGTAAATCAATATTTCATCTTATATTTTCTTTTCTTCGCTCCGGTGTCGAGGAGAAGTTTGATTGGAGTGTCTTAACACTCGGTTCTTATTGCCTACCTTGCTATGTGCGGGATACAGTGTGAAGCAAAAAAAAAGTATACTATGGGGTAAATAAATGTTTTCCTCTTTACCAGTCAGATTTTTTGATATGTTATGAGAAATAATTCCTCGTCTGTCGAACATACCCAATTGGCAGGCCACGCACGCGCGCCTGGAGTCGGACTCGTGCTCGTCGCCGGGCGCGGAGGGCGCGGAGGGCGCGGAGAGCACGCCGCGGCGCGCGCGCTGGCCCGCGCTGCTGGCCGCGCCGCTCACCGACACCTCCTACGACAGCGAGATATCGCAGACCTCGTCCACCTCCGGCTACAGGTGAGTGTGCATGACGAGACGGTCCACAAACACTAGCTATTGTTAATACCGCTCAATTTCTGCTTTCCACCCGAAACGTTGCGAGTTGAGTGGCAAAATTTAAACGCAATGTTTGAATTCGGAAAGAGCAGGACGGAGTATCTTAAACACTAAGGTTTTTCTGTGCCTAACCCTGGTGCATGCATAATAAAGCAATAAATTAAAAAAACATATAATTACTTAAAGTACTGTTCTATTCTATAAATAATATATTTTTTTATATTTAGTTGTGTATGTTTTCTGCTTAAGCTTTGCTTGCAAAGCGCTGTTCCAATTTCCAATTGTATTGACGTTTAAAGTTAAATCGATCTCAAAATGGTCTCCACAGAGAGAGCTACAGCCTGCAGGCGTCGATGTCGGAGTCCCCGGGCGGCTCGGTGCGCGCGCGCAGCGACTCCGCCACGCCGCACGCCTCCCCCGACGGTAATCCCGCGCACCGCTCGTATGTATGCGCCGAGCTGCTACTGCCCCGCCCCCCGCACGCACCCCTGTCGCCACGGGACGATTATTTCTGTTACTTCATTTTAAATATTACTTTTTATTAAACAATTATTAAACACTATTGTGAACGTCGAAATAAACTCGCAATCTTTCCAAAAAAAGGCAAATCTACTTCGTGACATTACCACTTGTACATTGTAACCTTTTCGAACCCTGCTTACTTTTGCATTGTTTCTAATGACTATAATAAGGACAACGTGTTATGATGTTCAAGAGATTCACGCGAACAAATATCCTGGGAAAATACCCAGAGTATGTATTTTAAAAGGTATTGGTATACCGTCGTCCCGTACAATATACACCGCTACCATACCATTACTATGCTATTTTCTCAAAATGGCTGCACTGATTTGATTTTAGATTTTTTTCTTGCTTTTGATTATTTTATTCTCCGGAGAACAACGACCACCACTCGTCGACCATACTGCACCTTTGATACGCGTGTGCAACGGTTTTAGAAATATTTCCGTTTGTTATTGATTGAGAGATATCAAGTTGTTTTGCTATTATATTCTTATTTGTTATTTAGTACCTATATTTCATTGTTTCCGATACGAAAAAAAGTGATACTTAATCATTAATTAATTAGTTAAAAATATCTTTGGCTTACTTATGCGTAATTCGACTTTCCTTGTTGTTAAAGACTAACACACAAAAAATGTAACCGTAGTACAGTTTGTATATATATGACATAAAGATACTTTATCCACACTTTTAATATTATGTACGCGAAGTACAGTGCCTGTTTTCCCAGATATCCTAACACGTCGCCCTTATTATCCTATCATTTGTTTATATTCCTTTAGGTTTCTTCGACAATCTATTTCGAGCATCGTCCTGTATGGGTACACAGTTCCATAATTCTGCATGCCATTTTTCTTCTACTTATACCTAAATGTCCGCATGTCTCGTGTCCTTGTGTAGTTAGAATAATAAAATAAATAATTTAATTATGGGTGTTATTTAACTGGGCTTTTAAAAATATGTGTGTGAAAATTGAATACATGGATTTAGAGTAACTATATTTAAACCCACACCTTTTTGTTGACATATCAAAGTGATATGCAGTGTGGAGTTCCGCCACTCAACGCTCATTGCCTTCAGAGTTCGGTGTAAAATGGGGAACGGAAGTGTCTTAATGGGATCAAAGTGTCTTGACACTATGGTCTCAAGTTCCCTCTGCCTACCCTGCTATGTGCAGGATACAACGTAAAGCTAGAAAGGAGTGATATTAATAATAAAATATGATAATTAAATCGTACGTTCACATAATTGCCAAAGCAATGATCTGTGGTCTAGTTAATTCAATAATAAAGCGCACAAAAAAAGAATTATAATAATAACAAAAGTAACATGAAATCTGAATGAATACGATCTGTGTTTAGTTACGTACGTACGCACAATCTCACATATCTTCGATGCTTGCAGCACTTCGATGGTTTAAAATGTCTTATTTCAATTTAACAATTTCCGAATAGACAGCTATAAAGATTTTTTTTTAATTTATTAGCAAACTATATTGTTTTTCATAGAATCGTAAAGTTAATAGTTCGGGATCTTCTTATTTTTAATGGTGCCGGATTAGTAAGACGCTATTGTATTAAAAAGTATGTTTAAAATGTAACAAAAATATATAATAAACACAGATCTTTTTAAATGAAATTCCTAAACCGGACTAATACATTTAAAGGTGAATTATTCATTCAGTGTTACCATATACTAACTTATAGTTACACATACTACAATTATAATACTATAATTCCGAATCCGTTTCCAACGTTTGATTTTGTTTGTTATCGATATAATTAAAACCATATTGATGTTTCAGCTTCACTAAGCTGTGAGTCAGCGACGTCGTCGGCGGAGCGCACCGCGCTGCTGGGCGCCGCCAGCCAGCGCTCCCTGCTGCTGAGCAGTGAACTGCGAGATGAAGATACTTTACTATAACACACTAAATAATATTGAAAATTGAAATACATTAATGGATGAAGGTGTTATGTTTAGGTATTGATGAACTAAAACATTTCAAGTCATTTAAATTACTATAATTTTTCTTTTTCAGAGTTTATAACAAAACATCTGAATATGCCTAACTTTTTTAAACAATTAAAATTATAAAATTGTGATCTTTGAAATTTTTAAAGAAAAGTCTAATAAAAAGTATTGACCATTTGGCAATATATGCATTAAATTTTTTTTGATATGATGATGAAGCAACTTTTAAAATTTATAAGCAGAATGATAGAGTGATAATACATATCACCTTCATCCATGTACATAGTCTGACAAACATGCTATGATGTTTGCGCATGTATAGTACTGCACACGATTGTACGTGTAATATTTAAGATTGGCGGTAGTGGCGTCTGCGTTTCGAAAATTCTTTTTTTTTTATCGGACTATATCTTTACTTTACACTATCAATAAACATGTTTCAATGTTATATACCAAAACTAACCAGATAATTATTGGTTAATAATGAAATGCGAAAAATGTTTTAAATCTAAAACTTTATATCTATATTAATAAATATTCTACAAAAGTTTATATATTTTTAGCAAAAAATTTGGGCAAACTAGCCTGCGCAGTCTTAATACAGTAGAATTATAGAATTTATTTTAATTAAGTTCAGTTATATTTATATGCGCAAACATACAGATGTAAACTGTAAACAGACTTATATGTTACTGTCTCAAAATCATTTTTTTAAGACATTTCATGTTGAGTGGCGGAACGGATTCCCACACGGGGAATGATTATTAATAAATATTATTAAATAATCATTGCCCAAGTGGAAATCGAACCCACAACCGTAGCGGTACAGTTGTGCCCCAGCGCCACGCCGGCCCTAATCAACTACTAATATATTATTTTTTATTTTACAAGCAATAGAATCTGGAAATATGTTTATTAATGTTTATATATTTTATTTCTTTAATCATGAGTAGACAGCTTATATTATAGTTGAAAATGTTAGAAGTCAATTAAAAAATTACGTTATCTATGTATTGTTATGATTTATAAAAGATTTAAAATAAAATATATTAATGTTGGTTACTTTCTCAATAATGAAAATCTCTTATTACAGTGTGTTTTACTACAGAAATTAAAATTAGTAATTTATTACATAGAGAATTGTATGCCTAGTCAATGTGCCTAGTATAAATCTTAATTTAAATAATTACTTTAAAACAAAATTATTTATTAAGTTTTATAGTTGTTTTTACATAATGCGTTGTTAATTACTGATACTCTTTAGGCATCAGACTTTAGAAATCAGCTTCACGCTGTATTCCACAGGGTAGGCAAAGGGAACCTAATGCTAAGACACTCCGTTGCCCACTTTTTGCCGAATTCTGGAGGCATTGCGTGTTGAATGGCAGAACTCAACGACGCGCTTTTACTCGACACCAGAGCGAAGAAATGGTAATATAAATGTAAGTAAATATTTCATCGCCTCGAGTGGGGATCGAACCCACAACCAGTCGGTTTTACAGTCACATTTCGTGCCCCTGCGCCACGACTGGTTTATTTAGACAAAGATATTTATTATTTTTAAATTATCTTTATAGATGTTTTATTATAAACAATCCTATTATTTTTATCCAAACTATAAATTATAATATGATATACAACAAAATATTATCTGTTAAAGAAGACACATTATATTCTCGTTGTGTAAAATGTTGTGTGTGAGAGTAGATAACTTTTCGAAGTTTATTAAAAAGTTTTAATTTTATATTGTCTTTAATTAACTTTTTAAATTATTAATTATTATTTAAAATCAATAGATATGCCATTGCCTAAATTCAAACATGATAGTTTTGGGTTAATTGTCATTCAAAGGAAGATTTTCATTTTCTGCATATGTGGTAACCTACCAACAATATCTTGACTCTGGGTGGGAAGAGGAGAATGGAGAGTTGAATGAAGTTGTATGCTGCTGTGTGTGAAATATAAATAGTAAAAAGATCAAAATCAAATACAGTTGTTACTAGAAACACTGCAACAAAGTGTTTCTTGAAGTTAAAGTGATATAAAAATGAAAACAAAGCTACAAAAATATATTTTTATTAACTTAACACAAGATTCATGCTTCTTTACACAATAGAAATGGTTGTATAGCTATTTGTACATCAGTGTCCAACGGGATTTCATGAATGAATTTTGTAAATGTAAGAACAATTTTGTATAAACTACGCTTTACTGAAGACAAGAGAGAGTTTCTTATTTTTATAGTAAGTGCATCATGTAAAATATGTTTTCTTGGCACTAGACCTGGCTTGGCCAATTTATCTAAATTCTGCTTCAAATTAACCAATGCAGTTATAACTACAGGTAAATCATTTTGTACAACTCCATACTTGTCTTCTTTCAATGAAGCTGATACTATATAAGCCAAACCTTCACAAATCCATGTCACTGGTTGTGCTTGAATCAAAATGAACTTTAGCTTTGTATCAACTAATTCACCAAAAAAATAATGAATTCCAGGTTTTTGGCAAAGCTTATGCAGGAAATTGTTGCATTCATCTCTAAGAGCACTGGCAAAGGTATCATCAATTTTAGTCTTTTGTTCATTTTTAAGTTCAAGTGAGTGAGGTGACTGAGCCATATTTCTTAAAGATCCTGAATATATTGGTGGAGTTACGGGGCTTACAGGTTTAAAGGTTTTCCTGTGATGAGAGGTATCAGTTTCAACAACAGAATTATCACCATTCACTTGTTCTAATTCCTTATTAAATTCTTTCATGACAAATAGACATGTCTCTAATAAATTATTCCAGTTCCTTGGATGACCACCAGGTAAAGAAAGTGTGAAAATCTTTGACCTCCTTGGTTGGTCAGTCAATGCCATGTTTTTTAAATCTTGAGCACCTAAATATCCAATAAATTGCAATCGCTGAGACAAAGCTTTGTTGAGAGTTAACTTATTATCACCTTCCACAGGAAATTTAACTGGTTCAGTGAGTACTATGTTAAATACAGTTTTCATTGTGTAAATTGAAATGAAATATAAGCTGGTATAAAACCAAAGTCCAATCCAAATACCAGAAGTGATCAAATTAATAATATTATCCAAAGCAGGATCTTCTAAATATAAACTGTATACATCGGACACAACACTCCTAGGCTTGTTACCCCATAAGCAATAAAATATGCAATAATATGCAACAGGTGTGACAGAATGCTGGAATCCCATTGAAAATATGTTGGTAATTACTAATTTAATTTGTTGAAACTTTTCTTGATAAATGTGTGGAAATGTAAGCGCAGCAGTTCCATATAAATGAGCACTTGTAAAGTAATATAAACCTATCCACATCCCACCAAATTGCAAAAACAAACTTTGTTCAATCAGGCACTGCCCATCATATTTTTCGCAATTTTTCTTTAAAACATTAAAATTGCTCTTAGCTAATGATGAATATAGGCTCATGGTAAAATATCCATTTAAAGAATATAAAATACTCAATATAATATTCTGAATGGTAAAAATATTTAAAAACATTGAGAATCTAGTAAAATATTTAGGCACCGGTATTGAGTAACAGCTTCCATACATCCATGCTTGAAAAAACGAGACTAATCCAAGAAGAATAATATTCAGGCTCATTTTCCAGCTAAAAATGTCATTGAATGTAGAAGTTACCCATGTTACAGGATGGATAACATCGACTTGAATAATAAATACTAATATTATGGCCAGAAACGTCTGCAAGGAAATATTCCATCCTATTGCTTTTATCAAACGCTGAGAAAAGATTTCATTTTTAGTTTCCATACCGGCTACTAGGTTAGTTTTACATATAAAACTGTTAACACTTTTTTTACGCTTTGATTTTTCAGTCAAGTCACTAAAAAAGAATCACTGAACACTACTATTGTTCTATTTCAGTTGACGTTCATATTTATAACGTTAAATCTTCTAAATAATCACAGAAAGTCATAAGTAACAACGGTTTTAGTCATTTTTAAATTTGTGATTAAAGCTCATTGTCATTTGTAGTTTTGACTTTTTAGTTTTGGCAACAGATTAGCGATAATGTATTGACAGTGTTCCTACTCACAATTCTGAAGATCAAACTATTACGGTACGGTACTGTACGCCAAGTATTATTTCGTATTTTTTACCGCATGATGTATGCGCATCGTAATATTACTGGAAGTATTCACTATGTTTCCTATCTTTAAAGATAGTAAATAATTTCGGTTATATTAATTCATATAGATAAGTCAAGTCAATCAATTCTCTGTAATTAAAGATTTTAAGATTTTACTTTGTGCATCTGTTCTGACTGTAGACTTTACCATACCGTACTAAAAATACTTAACTTAGGCTGTATGATAAAGTTCTCTGTCTTATCTCCTGAACCGAGGAAAAGAAAAAAAAATAGCTGTCATATATATATATGTCACTACTCACTATTATATTATTTATTTAGAAGTATTTGACTTTTTAAATAAGTGTTTTACACGATAAGGTGTTTACGACTTTACAGTGAAGTTACAAATTTATCTAAATCATAAATAAAACTACATCAATTACTTAAAAATTTTAAGTGTTCCTATCAATACGTGTATAGACATATTAGAATTTTGGTTACACCTGTAGTCGTCGCGTAAACAAGTGCCCTACATTTCATACTCATTCTCAAATGGAAGAAAGTTGTAAACTTATTCTTCTTTTTAAAGAAATTACGTAAAGTAATCTCTGTAATGGCTGATTTTCACAGTTGTGACTACAAGAGAATCGATTGAAAGTCTGTTGTTATGTATACTTTAATAGAGATAGCTTTGAGCATTGGAGTGCTAGGCACTCTGATAACTGCCCTTTCGGCGTGTGTTTGTGGCTGTAAGAACTCTAATCAAAAGTAAGTCTGCTTAAGTTATTATTTGATAATTAGTAACTCTATATTCAAATAAGAAACTGAAAATCATATTAGTTTTCAATAAGTATACGAAATACTGAAAGCCAGTCTTAAGTACTAATTTAAAATCATATTAGTTTTTAATAAGCATACGAAGTTCTAATATTTTGCTATACTTAATTTAGTACCACTAAGAGTGAAATTGAAACTCTGTTAAATTAATGATGGACACACATAAAATACCAATGTCTTTTTTATAAGTAATATATATATATATATATATTGAATATTTTAAAAAGTGTTATATTTAACAGAAGTGAGTTGGTTGGAACGGCCGGTGTGGTGAAAATCCGTTTGGATGAGGAAGTTCCTTCTCCAACACCTACCACTCCGGCCTCCATAAAGCGGTTTGTTTTTAGCATGCCCTATAAAATTTTACTTAACTGGGCTAACATAGTTTAAAGCTAATTAACACTAATACTATTATTATTTTATATTATTTTCTCAGATTAATTTGCTATTGTAACATGTATTTATTTAGTCTCTTCTTATTTCTTCTGTGTATAAGTTTTAAGCTGTATTGTATTATTAAAATATATAGTATCAGTTTAACAATACTTCATCTGATAATTTACTAACTATTATTTGTAAGAAAAATGTCTTGCATGATTTTGTTATTTTAGTGTATTTCTATATAATGCTATAAATATATTTTATCCATTACAAGCTGTATAATATTCCATCTTTATAACATTTCATAAATGTATTTTTTATTTTTAGCTGTAAAATTTTTTTTAGCTTTATGCATATAACAGGATAGCCAGAGGGAGTCCACAACACTCCATTCCTCACTGTCCAAGATACATTGTTCAATCATTTCAAAGTGTTGCACTTTGTTTTGTTATGCAAGTAAATGAAAATAATTAATTCCTTCTAGTGGAAATGAAAATTACAATCATTTTATTTTTAGTTAGACCAAGAGGCATTACACTATAATACCATTATTTTTTTTTTATTTCAATAGTTTTTATAATACAACTCTAATAACTTCATAATTTTATTGTCAGGGCATCAACACAAAATAGTCAGCGTAGTCTACCTGAAATTCCACATCCTGTTGGAAGACATGACAGTGGTGACACAGCTTCAGAAATCTATGCTACAGTAAATCTTGATGAAGGTTAGTAAAAAGTAGTGCATATTTTTAGCGCCACCCTGTTTCCCGCACACAGTTGGGTAGGCAGAGGCCTACCCAACTGTAACAGGCGAGAAACCTGTGTTAAGACACTCTGTTTGTTCCCCATCTCCAACTCTGTTGTTCACCATTTTCCATCGAATTCTGGAGTAATTGCGTGTTGAGTGGTGGCACCCAACACCATGCTAGACACCACAGTGAAGAAATGAAAATATGAAATATTTAATTTCCTTGAATGGGAAGCAAACTCACAATCCATTGCACAACACAGCAACATTATGTGCCCCTGTACCACGACTGTCCTAAACTAAAGTGTTTGTTGTTGAGCAATGATTATGAATTAAACTCCTAGATAACTGCAATACTGCTGAATGCACCTGTATACAAGTTAAAGGGTGAATCTAGACAAAAAACCAAACTCATTTTAGATTATATTAAATATTTGAGAAATCTAATTCATAATCAAATTATTGCATGGGTAATATTGGATAATAGAGAACTGGATGAGCCACTGTCTAAAGACAAGGTGGGTTGTATCTATATCCAAACTGATCAACAACTGATGTAAAATGATAAATAATACATATTCTCAATAGGATACATTACTTATGTTTAGTACACATTATGTTTTATTTAATATATATACATATATGTATATATATATATATATATATGTATATCATATAAAAGACAATAGATCATGTTGATAGCATTTGTATTAAATAAAAGACATTGCTTTGTAATCTTGAGTATATTTGTCATATCTATGTATGTATATAAGTGCTGAAACGTTCATTTATTTAGTGAAAATTTAAAAAATTATACCTGACATAAATACATTTTTTACACTAAAATTTTGTTGGTTTTATATAATTATATATTTTTTTGGTTAAAATTAACGAATTTACCATATGAAACCGAATAAGAAATGAAGTTGGCCATAATTTCATAGATTTTCTTTTCTTTAAACTTAATTTATTTATTAATAAATAACCAGTACTTATTAAGAATATAAAAATTTAAACATTTTTAATAAGTATGGTTCTTTCCTAATTGTAGAATAACACTTAAAAAATGTTAAAAATAAATAACAAGTAACTAAAATAGTAGTCCTATTTTATTTAGATATATCATAGATATATTACTATAACAATAACAATTTTACAATTTTAAAATACCTATCATATTCAATTACATTTAAGTCTTTAAATGTACACTCATCTCATTACTATGATCGTTTCAACGTATTAATTACAATAAGAACATAGTTACCTAGAATAATAAAACGGACATTTCTTAGTAACAATGCCAGCATGAATCATCTTATTGTTTAATCTTAGCAATGGATTGTATGTAACTTATATATACTTTAAACTTTGTAATACATTCATACATGCATGTGAAAAAAAAATATTATTCTGATATAAAATCAGTTGTGGCACACTTTTTTTATTAATAATATAATAATGCACATTTGTACTAACATTACGCGATAGATTATATTTATCGCAAATCGCAACCCATTTTATTTTTCCATTGATAAATGTTTTTTTTTTTTAGAAAAACATTGCTTCTGTTTTCGCATTGAAATTTTTTTAAGAAATCTAATCGACAATCGCGATGTTATCTTCGTCCGCATATGTACATTAAAGAACCGGGACCGCTGGAGTAATTCGGACATCCTTTATTGAATAAATTTTGACATTATGTCCATATATTTATATAAATTTTAATTATAAACGTTATATATATATACACATAACACAGAACATATACAAGTATCACATAGGACATGTGTTCACAGGAAATAAGGCCCCCGCTGTAGCGTCTACGAGTAGGGATCATCCGTATGAACACGCTTATGCCAAATTGCAGAATGAAAGTCATGATATGTAAGTTAAAAATCCTTTTTTTTAGCCTCACGCTGCAGAAGGTAAAGTTTTAAATTAAAACATTAAATTCCCCACTTTCCGCTGAAATCTGAAAGCATTGCGTGTTTATTGGCGAAACTTAACGCCGAGCTTTGTCTCGACAACAGAGCGAAAAAATGGATGAATTATAAAATAATTTCTTCAAGTGAGAATTGAACACACAACCTGTCGCATTGACAGTGACAGTCATATACATCGTATAGTTAGTATACTTATGCCATACTATTATTATTTTTATTAACATAATATATAGCATCTTCTATGAATTCGTTAAGAAGGCAGACTTCTTAACGTTATGGATGGAACAATAAAGAAATCAACAAAGACAATATTGGTGTCATGTAAGATGACTTTCTGCCAACGAATCTTCCCAAACGATATTTTAAGCAATATTCTTATGGTAACGGAAATTTGTAAACATTACTTAACTACGGATACCACTATTAATAAAATAAATAAGATGTAAAGGCTTGTATAAGAATTACTTGCTGAGACTGTATGGCTTAGTGGTGTTTTCTAAATATTTTTTTATTAATTTTAGTATGAAATAAGAATAACATTTTAAAAGTTATAAATAATATGTTTGTAATAATTTTACTACCAAGAAATTGTTATTGGGAAGGAGAATATAGTGATCGAACATTGTATCTTCGTTGACTTCTTATAAAAGATATCTAAAAAAGTTTTTTTTATGTAAATAAGTAATTGAATTATTTTACTAAAATAAGATATAAAAATCTTATCTAGATTATCTTTAGATTGTTTTTAATTAACAATTTTCAAGTATAAATTATAAAGAAATAAATAATACTCAAGGACAGTTAAGTTAAGACTAATGCAAATATTAGTCTCATAATAATTTAATTGCTTTTTCCAGAATTGTGGAAATTACACCCGATGAAAGATCTGATGGGGAAATCCAAATCGATGAGAGAGAAGTATCATCTTCGGCTGCAGGTATCCGTATTAATAATTTATAAATACTAATATGCTATGAAGTACTCCATTATTATCGAATAAAGGGATTTATTTTAGATTTAAAACATTTATTACTCAGAAAAAAAATGAAAAACGAAATGATTTCAAAGTAAATACAATTTATGAAAAAATCAATTATTGAATCGGTACCGATCTATTGGCGTTATAGTTTACGTTAAGAAAGAAAAAATTAGAGATACTGCCAGATCACATCTCTCATCATCTCATCTGAACGGACAGGTGTTGCAAGCTGTAAAATCTATGTAAAAACTCATTATAAAAATCATTCAGCTCCAAATATCACATGCTCTACGTAGATGATCTAGTGTTTATTGTACTAACGGAATATTAGTGTTTTTCTATATAGAAAGTTGCAGCACTTAAAGGTTTGAAAATAACTATCTCAACGAGAATAGTCACAACTCAACAAAAATCTTCACTCATACAGCCAGACAGTGTGCCATGCGTTACGACGGTCTCATATCAATATATATATTTTTATTTCAGAAGCCGTGTTAATCTCAGCCTCAGTGGCTATCAGCGGGCAACTGCCGTCCAGTCAGGAGCTGCCGTACATCACGCCACCTTCCCCGCGCCCTCCCGATCCTGTACATTTTAGTGGTGATTCTACTGATTCTGCTAGTACGTTTATGATTTTACTTTTTGTAATTTAAGTTAATACATTTTCCGTGACAATTGGTTAATTTTTGTCTCCACTCGGTGGAATTAATTATTATTTATTAATATTTTAAATTCTTTGCAAAGGCACCAAGGCAAAAAGCCGGGTGTTGAGTTCACCACTCAACACGCAATCCCTCGAGAAATTCGGCGAAAAGTGGGGAAAGGATTGTATTAACACTAGCTTCCCTCTACCTACCCTGCTGCATGCGAGGTGAACCGCGAAGCTGATTCAGTATTTCGTTTGGTACCCTTTTTGTGGGGATAGATGTCTTCCTATCTGTATATACTAATTTCAGATATAAAAATGGTTTTTATTCACACCATTTGACGATATCATAAATCCCATTAAATATTTTGCTGTACAAACTTGTTCTCAAAGTTGTGACGCATTTTATTACTATAAAAGTAAACTACTATAGTAAATTATACAGCACAGATACTGCGGACATTTTACATTAAAATAAGATGTTTTGTCTTCAGTCGTTCAGATTATATCCGCCATTTTTACAGTCGTTCATCCTGCTCATAAGACAGTACTGTTGTGATTCCGTTGTTACTTTTGTTGTTTTTATTAAGTTTCTTGTTTTGTTAGGTGTAAAGTTGTATTCTGATTGTTTTGGTTTTGTTATATACATTTTTTTATATTTTAAATTCATAAAAGTTTTAGAAACAGTATTTCTTTGTTTTTACATGTTGTTTCATGCCAAAATAAATAGGGTATAGAAAGATAGATACCTGCCGTGCGGGGTAGATGTCCTTATTCATTATTCGAATTATTATATAAATATTGTTCATGCCGTACAGTACCATATAACCTCAAATATAATTATAAATAGTTCTAACTTTATGTATATGTATATTTTTGTCTTACCAGAGGGCTACACGAGTATTTCAGTGCGAGAGCCGCTTAGTAACATTCGAGCGCAGGTCACAAAACCCATGCAGCACTACGCCACCGTTTCTGATGATTCGGGTACAGTATTTATATTTAATAAATGTAATGTGTTTCATTAAAAAAATATTTTTTACAAAGTTTCACTACCCAAAAGGGATTCCTGAAGAATGATTATTTGGAAATAGACAATTCTTTGTGATTAATATTTTAAAAACGATTGTGGTGCTATTCGTTCAATTGTATATGCTAGCAATCTCACTTGCTGATAATTCTAATAAAATTTTAAAAATGTACAGAGATTTATTTCTACAGAGATGTTTTCTCCGCCCTCTTGAACCAACTAACTACTCTTTAAATGTTTGTTTTGTAACAATAATATAATTTTATTTCAAATAATTATTTCAATTTATATTTACATTCCTTCGCTCTGGTATTGAGGCAAATTGTGGCGTTGAGTTGAAAGGAAAGTTGGGAACAGAGTTTCGTAACATTAGGTTCCCTCTGCTTACCATGTTGCGTGCGGAGAAGCTGATTTTAATTTTATATTGAAAATTAAAGTTTCAGCTTATTCAATAAAATAGTTACTTACTTATATCTAGATTTTATCGAACAACACTCTTTAGAAGATTACGAGTATACCTTTTTTTTATAAATAATAAACCTATATATTTATAAATCGATTGAAATAAAACAAACACTAAATGTTAAGGGAAGCTTACTGAAATACAATACTGAAAACTAGTGTAATAGCATAAACAAATGCACAGACAAAAAAACAGTTTTTTTTGGTTCTATATCTTCCATATACAGACATTGATCCGTTACGTATTATTATAAGTTAGATAGCAGCAAAAAGCTCGTAACGCATATGTATATTGACATAAATATTTATTATTAATAAAAAACATGTTTTAACTCAGATGAAATGTACGCGGCAATAGAGGAGGCAAGTGTCGGCGAGGGCTCCGACACGTACGCGCAGATAGCGCCGGAGCCACGCCGGCGCACGCCGCCCGCGCCCGCCGCCCCCGCGCCCGCGCCCGCGCACCCGCCCGCGCACCCGCCCGCGCACCCGCCCGCGCACCCGCCCGCGCCCGCGCCCGCCGCCTGCGACGCCCACGCTAGGTGAGGATCGGTAACGCTCTCAATAAGGAACGAGTCAAGTCCAAGCCAAGCTCAATGCCCAAGCAACATTTTCCTTGGACTTTGCCTTGTTTGATAAGCCGCAGTTAGCCGCAAGCTATATTTCGCAGTTCTTATAATATGGCCAAAATACCCAAGCTTCCTTTTCTTCACAAAATAAAAAGCTTCTGGTTTTTTATTCACGGCTTAACACAGTAAAAGGGAAACATCTTTTTTGTGTCTCCAAGTATCCAATTCTCCTGTATAATCAAGTTTCTTGCTCGTCAATTCTGTGAGTATCCACGCTTCGACTTCATACAAGAGAACGGAGAAAACATAACAGCGTGTAAATCGCACTCGTAGCTCAATGTTAAGCTTTTTATTACAAAAAAGTGATTTGAGTGCAAAGAAACCGTTACAGGTTTATTCTATGGTGCATGTTATTTCGATACTGTAGTCACCTGTATCCTGATACAGGTGACTCCATCATCCTAAATATTTGTATTTACTAACTTTTTGTAAGAGCAGTCCACTTCAAAGTAGACAGGAATTGAAATACCATCGGCTGGCAAATGGTAATTAATGTATTTGGTTTTCTTGATATTACAATGGGGACCTCATATTGATTGATGGAATAGATTTAGCCCAGCTTCTTTCGCTGTCCAAATAATAAGATTATTAACTGACTTGAAAACGGCTCAACTTGTTTACTTCAGCTACTTCCACAGTATTATGTCCTATTTGATTGTACTTTGGGACAGTGTTTGGGTTTTTGAATGCACATAAATATTGTTCACTGTTTTAAATTACAACGTTTTTTTTCCAATTTCACCAGAAAATTGCGATTAATAATTTAAAATTAATCATTCCTAATTTTTTTATAGAAGAAGTGCCCCGCCGGAGATAGGGGCGGCTACTAACAATTCATCGCATTCTAGACAAGGTAACTATGCTTTTAAGACACATAATTCTATCGAATATTAAAACTTTAAACTTTTTTTATAATTATTATATTAAACATACCACAGAAACATTCTCAGTTACCTCTTAAATCCAATCAACTTCAGCAATAAAAAAAATTGGTTGACAATATGAGACACACAGCTTTACGCTGTATTCCGCACACAGCAGGGTAGGCAGAGGAAACCTAGTGTTAAGACACTCCGTTCCCCACTTTCTGCCGAATTCTGAAGGCATTGCACGTTCATTGCCAGAACTCAACGCCGCGCTTAGGCTCGACACCAGAGCGAAGAAATGGAAATATAAATTTAAGTAAATACTTCATCTCCTCGAGTGGGGACCGAACTCACACACTTCGTGCCGCTGCGCAAAGACTGGCCTCAAATATGAGACAGACATTTCTATTATATCATATTCAAAAGTAAAAGTTTGTCTGTAAGGCTTATGCCTTACAGACAAACGCCTTACAGAATATTAGTTCATAATAGTTTTTCATTCTTCATTATCTTTATTCTATTTGTGTGCAATAAAGTATATATATATATACTATTTAATTTTAAAATTGCCAGCATCAATGTCATCGTGCTCCAACTCGACGGGCGCGCTCGGCTCTCCCAAACCAGAAAAGCGCCAAGCAAATTCCCCCCTACCCCCACCCCCGCACCCCTCCCACGCGGCGCACCCACACCCCGCACACCCAGCACACCCAGCACATGCCGCCCACTCGTACGGTTCGCATCCCCCCAGAACTGCTGACACAGTGGCCCAGCGACATCAAAGGATTTCCAGTACTGGTGAGATTTTATTTAAAGATTCACCCCGTATTCCACATATAGAAACATAATTTAAGATTATCCGTTCCCCAAATTGCCTTAGCGGTGAAAATCAACGCCGCGCTTTGTCTGATGGGATTTCATTAGCATATTATTTTCTGACATAAAAAGGAGGTAGTAGAACATAATAAAACAATATATTTGGGAGACTTTTTACTCATTTAATATCTAAATTACATATAATTTAACAGGTGACCTTCATTTCAACCATGACAAGCTCCGTCGCAGTCTTAACGAGAAGCATCAACGGAACAACAGCTGTGTAAGCTCTTCCGATTTCTATGGCTGCAACTATCCGGTTGAGAAGCACCGGTTTAGTTCCGGTGACCTTGTACGACCTCTAGTAGCTAGAGAACTAAATTTCGATATCGATCAAAAGGACAATACAAATGATAATATCTACAACTCCATAGACGGCCCCGCCTACAGCGATTATTCCTCTGCTGACCCTAACACTAGCATTACATCTGAACGCATAACTGAGAGCCCATCGCGTAATGTAGAAGAAATGTACGCCAAAGTCATGAAAAAAGCGAAAACTAAAGATGAATTTAGAAAATCTAAAGATATAAGCGATGAAAAAGCGTTAAAGTACAAAGCGGATGATCCCGGGTATGAAACAATTGACCGCAAGCAATCGATCAATCATGGATATGAAACTATCGCTAGGAAAGAACGTAAAAGCTCCAACCAAGACCCCGGATATGAAACGGTTAAAGATATAAATAAACCTCCGCAATTTACTAATAATGTTAAGTTAAACCACCTTTTGGTTGATAGTGGGCCTAATAGCATTATAAGCAGTGACCCTGGGTACGAACACATTTCTAAATCTGATGCAAACGCCTCAGATTCTGATCCCAATTACGAAGTGTTAAGGAATCAACCTCCAACACCTCCATACGCGACGATCGCTCCCAATTATAAAGTTCAACCGACATATTCTACAGTTAATAAAAGAGGTATAAAATACAATAACTGGTCAGGAAATAGTAACGATGAAGCTGCCATAGAACCGAATTATGAATCGATGACAAACGAACCCTTCTATAATACTACTGGAAGTGAATCCGATTCAAATTATGAATCAGTTCGGCCTAAAGACCCCAACTATGAAAGTGTTCACCAGGATCCGAACTACGAGTCACTGAGATGTAAGGACCCCAAATACGAATCTGTACGATCGAAGGATCCAAAATATGACTCGGTGAGGTCGAAAAAGGATCCAAATTATGAAAGCGTCAAGTACTTTGATTTGTCCAAAAAAGATCCGCCCTACGAAAAAGTAAATAATACAGCGGAAAACTCCGGAGTTGACAGATCAGATTCTTCAGCCGGATATGAAAAGATCAACGTACCACCGAAGGAAGCGAAAAACAGTATTACTGCCCCCGAATGCACTGTGAGTGATTACTTTCAAGTTTAACTTTTTTTAGTCCCACGCTGTATCCTGAATATATTAGGGTAGGCCGAGGAACTTAGTGCTAAGACACTACGCTACCCCATATACCGCAATAGTTTCGAGATATTGGCGTGTTTAATGGCAGCTCAACGCTGCGAAATGTAACTTTTTATATGAATTTTTTGAATATTTGTTAGCTGGCCTCATATCCGGTTAGCAACATTTAGATCACTTTGAGATTTTGTGCTTTTTTTATTTATTTACATTTTTTACACATGTACTGTGTAGTACCTCAAATCTAGATGTAATCTAATAATATCTTCCTTAGGTGTCTGTGATATATATTATGAGTGTAAAAATTATTTTACTCAATTAAGTTTTTAATGTCCAATGGCGATGTTGTTCATTTTAAGTTACAGGCTTTTGAAACATTTGAAATCATTATTTTTTTTTATAGAAAACGTATGAGTTCACATTGAACGTGGCGAGACCCGATTAAAGAACTATTTCTAAGAGTTGTTCGAGTCCCGCTACGTTAAAAATTTTTGTTATCTAAGATATTTTTCTATCCCTAGTGTGGAATAACACTATAAAAATGTTAAAAATATTCGAAATCTCCCAATTACTTTAGTGTATTTATATTTTTTTATAAATTGGTGTATTGCAAGTATCTTAATGTACTGTACGTACAAATTGTAGATTGTACATATTTAATAAATAAGTTGTATTTCATTGTAATAAGGTATGGTTATCATATGCAGATGTGTTTTTTTTTATTTATAAATATTTACTGGGTACTGTAAACTGTGTTGCAACAAATATTATTTATATATTTTAATTTTTAATAATGACTCCATTCTATTAACTAAACAAATATGTATTTTTATCTTCAGATTTTATCCTGGATATTGCAGGGTAGGCAGAGGAAACCATAAGTTGAGTTGACATTTACAGTACTCGACTTGGAGCTTTGTATTTTTTTGCTGTCTTACCAAGAAAATGAAAATAAAATTTACCCCTAGCAACAACTATGTTATAAATATTCCACATGATTTTAAAATTACATTTATTAATATTAGCGTTAACTCCCAGCACACACCTTTATATGATAACCTTACTTTGTAAAATGACTAAGACCGCAAATAGTTTAGAAGTACATTGTATTTAATCATTAATGTCCATTTATTCCATTATCATTCACCATTATCACAACTACGACACACTGGGCAGCCAAACACCGCATTCCTTTGTAATCAATTTTATAATAATAAATCTACTTCACGCTGTATCCCGCACACAGCAGGTTAGGTAGAGGGAAACTAGTGTTAAGACACTCCGTACCCCACTTTCCGCCGAGTTCTGGAGGCATTTCGTGTTGAGTGGCGGAACTCCACGCCGCGCTTTGCCTCGACACCAGAGCGAAGAAATGATAATATAAATGTACATTGATATTTCATTTCTCCAGTGGGATCGAAACCCACAACCAGTCAATTTTACAGTCACACTTTTTGCCACAGGGCCACGACTGGCCTTAACTAATTTAATTTTTTACCATATTTCTAAAGCGATATAGTTCTTACTACATAAATTCAGGATAATTGTAAGACAGACATTCCTCAGTTTAACGTTAGGTACCATAGAATAGGTACGCAACGAAACTGCGTAAATCATCATTTGTAAGCAAAAGTTAACAACAAACTTATCATAAATGAAAAAATACAATAAAAATATCAATCAGTTTTATTTATACAAACAAAAAATATATAAATAGGTTTTCATTTATATATTTTTTTGTAAAGAACGCACTCGATTTGATTCTTGCTTTCTATTTTCTTAAATTTCTTTATAGAATTTACTACTATAATGCATTTTAACTTCAAACAAAACTCCGTTTAAAATTCGGATTATTCGCTTTAAATATTTTCGCTTCGCTTTAAACATTTACACGGTTGCTTGGATGTGAATAAGAGTTTCGGTTAATAATGTATTTATTTAACTATGATATAAGAAGTACCACTCGTAAAAGGGATTTTAGACCGTTTAAAAGACTAATGGTGTCGAAATTTTAACAGTCTTGTAACGACGAAACTCCGTTAAACAAGGATTGTCTGTACATTTATAACACATTTAATTTCTTATAGTCGAAACTAGAACTCATTAAATGTAATGAACATTAACATTGCTTGAAGTTATATATAGAACTTTCATTTAAAGGCAATTTGACCATAATTAATTGCATTTAAAATTGTTGTTTTGGAAAGGCTGGTTATTTTATTATAGATTATTATTAAAGATAATGTTTTCTTGAAACTTTTTTAAAAGTTTTTATCCATAGTTATGTTTTGTTATAAATACACAAAGTTAATATTAATATTTTAACATAATTTAAGATTAATATAATTTTTATTTAAAGTATAATGGTGACTTATAAAGTAGTACCTGAATCTTTTGTTTTAAAGTGATTATTTATTTGAATATGTTTTAAAATTCAGTTGGAAATTATTTAGGTTACTTATAAGTACTTATGGTAGATTATTATTTTATGTAGTTATTATTTTAACAATAAATTATTGTTTATCAATATGTATATTTAAAGCTTTTGTGTTTCGTGATAATACTCTTTATCAAACATGTATTAAACTATGGTGCTTCAGTCGGCATTTGTAACTAAATTATATAATCAATGGTATATGAATTAAAAACTAATACATATGTATTGATACTCATACTTGGGTCACGTATCAAAAAATAATTTGAAATTGATTTTAGTTTACAATTTGGTTTGGTTCTTTTCAGTAAACCAGTATTGACGGTTTAATTTAGAATAATTGTAATAGAAATACAGTGAAAACTCGATTATCCGGACTTCAATTATGCTGTTTCGCGATTATCCGGATTATCAATCCGTTTCCGGAAATTAATTTATCCGTATAATGTTAGTAACGACAAGATTTGTTCCGGGTAACCGACTTTTTACTATATTCAGTAATGTTATTGTTATATTTAGCTGAAGAGTACATATTTAGGGGAAATATGTACTTAATTTTGAAACAAGCCATAAATAGATCACGTCACACGAACAAAATGTCCTCTCCATCTTCCTTGTCACAGCGGGTCACATTTGTAAGACCTGCCTAGTGTGACGTCACATACTTTACAATTTTCTTATTTATTAACACACATTTTGTGTTTTAATATGCTCTATATTTAAAAATGTGAGGTAATTAAGCCTTGTCACACAACGTTATACTTCCTTAACCCCTCTATCAACTTTTACTGGTGACGTTATTTATGAATGACTCCGCGTACAAATACCAAACCAAATATGAAAAAGATGGATGGGGATGGAGAATTTAAGTGTCGATTTTTTTATGTCATTATAAATTACTGATAAAAAAATTGTATTACGTTGTAATGTAGTCGTCATTTATTCATAATGCTATCAAATTATTATACTATGTGAATATAAATCGCATAGCTCGCACCATATATAACGTTTTGTAAGAGAGTTCAAAAAAGTATTAAAAATGCATAAATTACTTAATGAAAATAAATTAATAATGCAATGACATTTGACAATATTAAACGAAAAGACTGCTTTCTTCTGAGAAAAATGGTCGAACTCTCTTATAATTCCGCCTTAAATGTAAACCAATCATGTAAATAATATTTATGCTAACATTGCTAACTTTTTCTATGTATGAATTTGAAGCTTGTATGTATACTTTTGTATTTGTACTCTCCAACCATTCCATTTAATGGCTAAATTATATTCAAGGAAATAAAGTATGCCATATAGTACAATGATTGATTATTATTTATCGTATTTTATATCTTTTTTTGGTTATTTTACTTTAAACAATTAGGGTTACTCTCACAACAGTTTTTTGTACAACAGGATTGTAGAGAAAACCTAGTGGGTGCGTGTTGGTAGAAATTTTTAATAATTAATCGAATCGAATCCACAACTACTGTGTTTGTACCACGATAACCTCATTACAGCGCAGCACTTTTCTAGTCGTATTCTCACTCTGTATTTTAATATAAATATCCTATGCCTATCCTTATATGAAATAATAATTCATAATATGTGCAGCGACTGTAGTTACTTAGTGAGAAAACGTTATTTGCGTTAGCCGCATAGTTGCTGTACTTTTCAAAAAAATATAATAAAAAATGTGTATTTATTGAGTTATATTTGAGTAGATATATATATTAATATTGTATTACTTCTGCTTAAATTATCGAAAAGAAAACTTCTCTCAGTGTCTATTAACCAATATTTACATATTGAGATCTATTTTACGTTAAAAATAAAATACAAATTTAGAATTTAACATTAGTACATTGAAATGCATTTTACGAATATTTTATCCTAAAAATACAAGATAAATTATTAATATAGTAATATTAGGTAAATAATTTTTAAAAGTTAAGACATTAAGCGCCACTTACTAACCTTTACTTTACCTTTTTTCACTTTAACATTTTTATTGTAACAGAGACATATGAAATTATTTCATTTAATTAGAACAATGTTAAAACAATGCATCATGAAACAAATCAATTTTAATCATAAAAACTAAGCCAAAAACCTCGAATCTAAATTGCTTGTGACGTTGGTATCTGTAACGTAGCATTTTGACATTTTACAATTACCAGTGACAGTTCGATTCGACAGAAATTACAAATATTTAGCAAAATATAGCGAAAGTGAATTTTACGTTTTAAATTGTTTTACAGTAACAAAAATTGGACACTGTCCTGTAAATTTTAATATTCTTTCAGATTAAAATTCTAGAAACTTCTAAATATGTCTTACGGTAATCCAAATGATTATTCTTGGCAACAGCCTCAAACTAATAACCAAAACTATTCTTTTAACACTTCAAATACATTCGGAGATTCACAAACATTAGGTGAGTAAAATAATTAAACCTTTAATTTACTGTTAATTTAATTATCTAAACAAAAAATTATAAAAAAAATTCTCCTTTAGATTTTCAGAACTTCACTGCAGATCAGCAGAATTACTCTTTTGAACAAGCTCCAACACCGGCACCACCCAACAATAATCAATATTATAATCCAAACTTATTCACACCTGCCCCCATACCTGGGGAACAAGAATCTGGTGTAACATCAGAATTTGATGAGCCACCACTGCTAGATGAACTAGAAATATATCCTGATAGAATATTAGAAAAAACCCTAGCTGTACTTAATCCTTTTCATGGTCAATCTAAAGCAGATGATGCTAATTTTTTACTGAGAGATACGGACATTGCTGGCCCTATTGCATTTTGTTTAGCATTAGCTGTTTGTTTATTTCTGTCAGGTAACAAGGCACACTTTGGCTATGTGTACGGTTTATCTGTAATGTCAGTTATTTTAATGTACTTTTTACTTTCACTCATGAGTCGAACAGAGGGTGTCTTCACTGTACTTAGTGTTGCTAGTGTACTAGGTTACTGTATGTTACCTATGGTAGTTTTAGCAAGCTTAGGAATATTTATATCTCTAGAAGGAGCTATCGGACTCAGTCTGTCTGCCTTGGCAGTAATATGGTCAGCTTTGTCTGCAAGTCGTCTGTTTGTTACCATGTCGGGGGATTCTGAACAAAGACCACTGATAGCATATCCCTGTGCATTAGTCAATGGTGTATTTGCACTTCTTGTTTTATTTTAGGTATAGTATTAGGTATAGTACAGTAAGGCCAGAGTAATTAATATATTGGTTAAATATTTTAAATATTAAACATCAATATTAATAATATTTATTTACTGTTTATTATGTATAACTATTTTTATGCAATTTATCTAAATTCTTATTATAAGCTTCCACCATTTAGAAAGTTTATTTTAACAAATAAATAAATTATATTAACCAACATACATTCTTTTTTATTTTCAAATTCTGAAAAAATTAAAACATGTAAATTCACCAAAGAAAAATATATTAATCAATACACTATTTAATTTGCTATTACATTTTATATAATGTAGGTCGATCACTAAAGAAATTCTTCAAAATCATAACTTGTGCGATTGCTACACAAACAATAGCCAAGGTTTCACCCGTCGACCACCAGAATACTCTTTCATTCAGATCTTCTGCCCTTTTCCTACTTTGAGCCTCTCTCAGCCTGTGGTGGGTTTGATGGTCAATTATCTTATTAAGAGAGGAATGGATTTCTTCTGCTGAAGTTTCCAGCTAAAAAAAGACAGATTTAATAAAACAATAATAATTACCTCATATTATTATTAGTCAATTAATTGTTTGTTAAGGATTTTATATTTTAGAAAACCTATAAAACATTAATAGTAGCAGGATTCAAAGCCACATCTCTTTAACACAACAACACCACATTTCTGTTTTTTGAGGAATATGTATTCCAGATCAGATCATACAGAAAAGTGATGATTTGCAAAATCAACATTTGTGGAAATTTTTAAATTTCTTGAATCCCAAGAAAGAATGCTCCAGACTAATGAAAAAAAGTTTTACTAAATATATAACACTTAATACCTCGTATAACTTAAACACATTCAGTATTTACCAATTGCATGATAATTCTTAGCAATAATCTTTGGTTATTGGAAATTCGTGAAAAAAGTAACACAGATTTGCTAACAAACAAACATAAGTTGTAATAAGCATAAGAATTGATGGTTTAGTGACTAAAGTGTTAGAATGGTGCAAATAAGTATTTAAGAAGCAAGCAAATTCAAGCCCATGTAATTATTTTTATATGTATTTTATAAAATGTTTTTCTTTTATTTAGAATAAAACTTTAAAAGATTTTAAAATATTAGGTTGGAAATACCTGAGTTAAAACTGTGGCATGTTCACCAATGCCAGGGAGAGGTTCTTCTGGACCAACATTTAATTCCATATATACTAATTTATGTGTAAATGTACTGAATTCATTACTGAAACATATTTTATAAACTCCTGCAAAATTAAGTAATTTATTAATAAAATATGTCTTGAGTAATCCATCATTGTATATATAATTAAATAAATATAAGTTAAGGAATACCTTTATGTTGGGTTGTAAATTGATGTGAATCATATTGCATCTTTTGCTGTTGATACAAAATTTGTTTATTTGGACCTTCAATCTTAACATCAACGTCATACTGACCTCCGGTTATAACCTGAAATAAATTTAAATGTCATTAGTCTTAAGAATAGTGAAAGTATAATTTCATTGTTTATAATAATTGGAAGATCGGTAATGGAATAGACAACATTATTTAAAATTGTATTTATCTTTGTATAAAAAATGTAAGCTTAGTAACATTGTAAAAAATATTTATCTAGAAATGTAAAATATACAAAATATTCTCTACCACATATACAAATATGTATAAACCATTTTTAAAATACCTGGTATTCCAACGAGGCAGATACACCTTGGTCAATCTCGTGATAAAAACATTCTACGGCGTTATCAGGTAACTCAAATGTAAGTTCTACACTTTTACAATAAATACCATTAATAACAGTGACTAGTACAGTGAATATAAGAGATGGAATATACATTTTGGTTTACAAATTGCGATAACACCTAAAATATCAAAAATAATAAGCGCCTATTTAATGCATTCCTCGAACCTTGTCAGTATGTGACAGTGACAGAGCAAACACAAGTACACGTAATGTAGTCATATTTTTTTTATGTGGCATCATTTTAATTGTTTATAAAATTAAGTAAAAAAATAAACTACAATTTTGAATATTGCATAATAAAATGTGCTAAAATATAAATCATATAAATATTTATTTTGTTAATATATATTTATATGTAAACAATATGAGAGGTGAGTATAAATTTTAATAAAACAATTATTGGGTTATTGAACTTTATTTATTCCTTAACTTATATACCATACGTTACCGTAATGTTATAAATCAGATCCCAAACAAAGTAAACTTATATTCCTTTATATTTTTATTGTACTATTTTATTGTATGAACAAACAAATCTTATTATAAAACAAGATGTCATGTTTGGACTTTATAATGCTCGTGGCATCTATGTATATATTACTGACAATGAGAATTATTGAAAATAACAATATGCGTCTGAAGGAAAATGATGCTATGTTACCAATAACGATACATATGTAAGGAATTGAACTTAACATAAATAAATAAATCAGCTTCACGCTGTATCCCGCACACAGCAGGGTAGGCAGAGGGAACCTAGTGTTTAGACACTCCGTACGTCCGTCCATACTTTCTGCCGAATTCTGGAGGCATTGCGTGTAGAGTGGCAGCACTCAACGCCGCGCTTAGCCTCGACACCAGAGCGAAGAAATGGAAATATAAATTTAAGTAAATATTTCATCTCCTCGAGTGGGGATCGAACCCACAACCCGTCGGTTTTACAGTCACACTTCGTGCCGCTGCGCCACGTTTGGCCTCTAACTTAACATGTAATACAATAAAAAAACACTGGTGGTAGAATGAAATTAAGTAAATATTTATTTTTCATTCACAACTGTAAATAAAGTAGAGAGTTTAAATAACAGATTTTTTAAGCATAAAAAGTGCTCAAAACATAAAAGATATTTGAATTCTGTAAAGATATTTAGTAACAAATGAATTCACATGTATACATCGGAGCAAACGGAAGGCAAAAGTATAATTGAATTATTCCGTAGATCACCGTATTTGAGGTCAAATTATGGGCACACGAATTTTTATGGTGCTGACCTGACGATAAACCAATTAGATATTGGTCGTTGCGAGAATAAGGAGTGTGTTTGCAGTTTCAGGCAGCTGCTCAAGGTATCAAATTATCGCATAAGAAGCGGGAAGTTTCAAGATCCACTGATCAGAAAGAAATAATAATAGTGCTGTTTAACGTATTGGAAAAACTTTAAACAGCTGTGAAACAGGACATGGAAATGTTGAACTAAGTATATACTTTTTTATTTTTAATAGATAGAATTAGCTAAGAATACACCAAAACGGCACATAAAGTATTGAAGTTCTTGAGATTTTTTTAAATATATTTTTGTAAACACTTTTTCATTCAACTTGTCAAGACTGCTTTTAATTATTTAGATAAGTATTTATTAAGATTCATTCATCTTAAAATAGTTTACTATTAATGAGTTAACATAAGGAACTTTAAAATTATGTGTTTCGGAGAACTGTCGAACTCTCTCGAACACTGTCGAAGTTATTGCCCCATTTTATCAAATTCTTTTGATCTGCAAAAGTATTTTGGAACATATTATTTGATCCACTTTTATGTCAGCTCCTTCATTTTTTAGGTAATCCTTCATTTTTTTCTCCCTCTATTAATCTATTGTTATATGTTTATATCAATAGTTTGCATATATTTAATAGACATTTACTAAATTGATGAGATCACAATTATTAAAAAATGTTCATGTCTATATTTTTAATTGAAGAAATATTTTGAAATTTTTAAGCATAGCCATATTTTGTTGTGTTTTTAGTTTTTAATATAAAAAAATGTAGTAAAATTTGCAAATTTAAGGCAAGGTGGACTTCAGTTTTGAGCAAGATATGTTCATGTAAATGTTTTTTTGTAATGGTTCGGGGCAAATTTTACTATAATGGTGTGCACTGACCAATCGACTCCTTCCTTCTCACGCCCATGCATTTGTTATCTATTGCCTAGTTACCGAGAATTAATAATAATAAAAATGTACTGTAATAACAAAGTATGCTTAATATAAAATAGCAATAACAATACAAAACTAAAAGAAAGTCAACAATATAACAGTAAAACAATTTATTTCGAAAATATAAGACGATACAATTACAAATTGAAAAATTCCCTTAAGGTTAATAACAATGCTTCACTTAGTACAAATAAAAAAGCCATGATTTTGAATTCATTAAAGAAAATACTGTGAATATAATGTCTTAAAAGTTACGCTTAAGTGCAAGGGACTAAAATGGAGTCTTTAAAATGCAGACAATACTTTATTAATAATTCTTATGTTAATTGTTTAGAAAGCGAGTCCGGCGTCCGCGTAAGTGGTGAATATCTTCTCGATGGAGTTGGCGTATGCCGCAGTTCTCAGATCTAGACCCAGGTCGAACTTCATAGCTGTCTTCATTATAGCCTGGAAATATTTATGTTTTTTATTTATTTCTAGTTGGTATGTATGTTAAATCACTTCAAGGTATACTGGTTTCTGTTATAAAATATGTTATATGATAACAAAATAATATTAAAAAGTAATTAGTTTTCCTGGTATTAATGACATCGATTATTCACAATATTTTTTTATAATACTTTTTACTATAACAATTTGGTTCTGGATTATGGTGGAAATTAAGAACATTGGGTGGAAGAACTTTGTGTGTGTGTTTTATGTAAAATCCAAAAGTATTAAAAAAAATATTAAAACTTACCCTAGCTGACCTCTCCATGGTATAATCAAGTCCAGAGTGCACAATATCCTTCTCGGAGGCACCAGAGATCCTCTTCTGGAAGGACTCAGAGGCCGTCACGGGAATGCGACCACCAACACGACCAAAACGTCTCTCTAGAGACTCTTGGACGGATTCTGGATGAAAAATTGATTGTATTTATTAGTATTATCTTAATAAACAATTAATGATAAAATCATTCGTGGCGCAGGGGCACAAAATGTGACTGTAAAATCGACTGGTTGTGGGTTCGATCCCACTCGAGGAAATGAAATATTTATTTATATTTATATTTTCATTTCTTCGCTCTGGTGTCGGGGCAAAGCGCGGCGTTGAGCCCGAAACTCAACACGCAATGCCTCCAGAACTGGGCGGAAAGTGGGAAACGGAGTGTCTTAACACTAGGTTTCCTCTGTCTGCCCTGATATGTGATGAAATCATGACATTATATTATTAATCTGATATGTCACTATTGTATAATTGAACATTTTATAAATAGAATCGACAAACACATCATATACATAGTACAAGCTTTATAGAACTGACCTAAAAGATGATAATTGGATTCACGTTCATATTTGAACGTGAGACGTCCGTAAGACACATGGTTCAAGTTCTTCAACCATTCGAAGAAGGAGACGGTGACACCTCCAGCGTTGATGTACAAGTCAGGGATGACCAGGATGTTGCGATCGATGAGGATTTTGTCAGCTGCTGGTGTGGTAGGGCCGTTGGCGGCTTCGGCGATGATCTATAATTATTATTTTAAGTATAATTTTGTGAATGAATGTAATTAAGAGAATCTAAATTTATTGGAGGGTGGTATTTGATAGTACAAGCGATGATGGCGAGATCATCATTGGATTTAAAACTTTAGTCTTGATTTGGTTCCACCAATAACATGATGTTTCTAATAAAAGTGAAAGTGAAGCCTGTAATCTTTCAATCCTACAAAGAGATACCAATCTCAAAAAATAGATTTTAACGTTTTACCTCGCTAACCCAAGCTAACTAATTCTATACTACTGTCTATCTGCACTTCAAAATTTTTCCAAGCATTTACAGACATTATATAATAAATGGAGTATAAGGGTTGTATTTAAGTCTTTTCTCTTCCTTTAGTAAATAGCACGAATTACTTACATATATAATTTCGATACTAGATTTATTAATCTAGGTCAGTGACCTATTTAAAATAAGATTTTTGTCAGTTGGACAATGGCCAGGTATGGCCGCATCACGTACCAGTTGAATAATGACACAAATGTTTTTAAATTTAATATGGACCTACTACTGTACTTCTAATATGTTCCACAGATTTTACAAAAAAAAAATAAAATGTGTAAATAAAATTTAACAGATAATCTATAACCTTCGATATACGCGTTATCTTATTTTTTGTATATTTATATTTTTTTTATTTAGGCAAAGAAAACTTACAGCACTCAATTTATTATATTTTGTTAAGGCCAAAGTTCGTATAAGAGTAAAATTTACAAAATATCTTACTAGGTGAAAAGATAAGTAAAAAAGGTGACTGCAGTTATCTTAATGTCCGAGGCAATGCTATTTTTGAATAAAGATGTGGATTACATAAATTTTCTTATCAATTTATTATTGGCGCAAACGCAAATTTTTAACCTAAATACAAGGTCACAATTAAGAAACACAGAGCAATCGATGTTTGGTATTATAAGGTATAATTAAAGATATATATATTTTTTAACGTCGAAGAAACCTGCGACTGCCTCATTTGAGTATTTAGCTGTTGGTTAGGAGGTTAATGACATTGCTGATAAACGCGTAATTAAATAAATAAAAATATATTGTTTTTAAATTATTGTTTAGTAAAGTTTGAACAAATGAGAATAACCGAAGAAAACCATTTCTAGTGTCAAGAGGAAACCGTAATTGCTGAAAAAGGAGTAAGTTCCTATTAGTAACCGCAACAGGCAGTTTAAAAAAAATTTAGTACTTATTTTGTATCCTCTTTACCGACAATTATCTACGATTGCACAGAAAAGGTCATAATATAAAGAAACTTAGGACATTATTTATAATTTAAAGTACTAAACTTTACTTTTAATTACAATTTACATACGAAACAAGGTCATTTAAATTACATTTTCAAATTTATTTTAAATCTGTTAATTCAATGAGATAAGGGGTAAATACCATATCAATGATAGATTATGATTTATATTGTGTTATATAATAAAATTTAAAGCACTATCAGATAAGATATTAAGAAACAACTGTAAATTTTGTTGTCACATAACATATATATAGGTATATATATATATAGGTTGGGAAACTTTTTGTATTTAATGGAAAAACCCAAATATTTAACAAACACGCGGCGGTGAGTGGCAATGGTTGAGTATGTTTTTTTTATTACAAATCACAATTAAAAGTTTTTTTTACTAAGGCATTGACTACACTGGATGCAATTTGGATATAAGCACACTGCAATGATGTCACCGACGACGCCATAGTGATTTGTAGGTGAAAAAAGGTATTTATTACGTTTACGGCTGGTAATTACACTGGAAATATGTTTCAATAGCCAGAGAACCCATATAATACACAGTTGCTGAGTAACACTAACTGTATTCCATTTAATAGCAACATTTTATGTCGCAAGTTTCCGCGATTTTTGTATCAAATATTCACAGACAACAACACAATTGAGATTTCAACCAATAACAAAATCATCACATCTACAGTACGGTCGACGAGTCGTGGCGGCCCTGAAGTTAGCTGTAGATGGATTTTAGGATTTTTCTTTTGATTATTTCCTTTCCGAGTGAACAATGTGGAAAAATTCAGAATAAATAATTTAAGAGCAGTCATAACTCGTTGATCTTACTGTACTTATTTAAAAACTAACTATTTTAAAGTAACAAAAGTAAGTATAAAATATACCTTAGCTTGTATTTTGTGTGCATTTTCCTTGTGGATGACCTGCTCGACGGCGGCGGGCACCAAAATGTCGCACTTCTCGTACAACATGTTCTCGCCCTCGTAGGGCTTCGCGCCGGGGAAGCCCACTATAGTTCCATTGTCAATCCTGTAGTCTTCAAGAGCCTGATGTAAAGAGTTAAATTTTAGTATAAATTTGTATATCAAAGTTCTCGCAATTATAGTTTATTATGAAGTTTCGATCTTGCCTCGACTCCATTCGGCGGGAATTATTTTCATTTCCCAGCTCCAGTACACAAAGCACGGTGTTGAGTTGCGGCCACGTAATACACGATGTCTCGAAAATTAATGAGAAAGAGAGGAACGGAGTGTCTTTCTCTCTGCCTACTACTATGTGGGAGAAAGAGTAAGTTGCTGATTATTAGAACTTTATATTACCATAAAGATTAAAAACTTATTAACGGTCTGATACTTATGATAATTTTTTTTTCCAATATTGCATTAAAACAAACAACAACATAATAAGTACTAAATACGTAATAATATAGTGATAGGAAAATTATATTATAGCAAATAATAAATAAAGTGATGTAAGAAGTTCATTGATTGTGTATGCCTTCTTGACAAATTGGTCTATCTCAAGTCAAGATAAGATTATCGATACACTTTCTAATAAAATTGAAGTGGCTGAGTGGAAAAGTGATATCTCTATAATATATCAACATAAAAGATTTGTTTCGACAAATTTTCCAGTCGTTATAATAACAGGTTGCTTTGAAAGATATACAAGTTTCTATTACGTTTAATAACAACGACATTAAGGTATCTACATATACGTACGTATATTTATATACTTATAAATTTCATGTGATATTATTTTATATTTTATAGCAATATTTTATCTTACGTGACAAGTATTAATTCAATTTTATGATATATATATATATCATATATTACTTATGTTATTACTCCAATATTATTCAAAGCAACCTCACACTAACACCTATACGTATAAAAACACAATTACACTTGAGAAGGATAAAGATAAAATTGAATTGAAGAACATAAGGGCTTATGGAGTACCACTCGATATTTTTAATAAAACAAAATACACGTATAAAGTTACAAGCCATAAATTTTACATTATTTTCTTTTTATAATATTTTTTACAAAACAAGATAAAAAAAAAATGTTTCTTCTTTTCAGTTCTGTCAGAGACAAAATAATGTAAGGAATAAAAGTTTGTCGCATATCGTCAATTTTGGACTTTTATATTTAACCGACAGCCATCGCAAATAAAATTAACCTTTTTTTTAGATAAAAAATCACAAATATAAAACAATACATACATATTTTACGTTATATAAACAACAAAGTGTGCAATTGATACCTACTGAAACATTCTCGAGACGGAATCAGATTAAAACGTCAGTTTTAGCCCTTGCCAGGGTTATTTCGTTAGTGTGACCTACATTGATAGGTTTCTAGCCGATTGCCTATCTAATATCAGTTTTCATAACAATACTAATATTTAACTATGCCATTAATAGTTTTTTTATTTTATACTTATATAATAAAATAGAAGAGTTTGTTTGTTTATTTAAACGCAAATATCGCTGGATCTATTGGTCCGATTCACTTTTTTTTGTTTTACATAAAAGCTACATTCCTCAGGAGTCCTATAGGATACATATAACATTACGGTTTACGGTGGTGGTAAGTCGTTGTTAGCCTTAAATAACGAAATAACAATTACAATAAACCCCATCGAATTGTTTTGTTGGTATAGCTAAATGTATGTCAGTACATTGTATGATAAAAATATTGTAGTTTATTAGTTCTAAAATAACGTCCGCGACGCCGTATATCTATCTCTTATAAATAAGTCACAATAAGGCATTTTTTTTACAAAAAATAATTGAAAATTGCAAGGTAATGCAATTATTTCTCTGTTTTTAATTTGACATGGATATTGAAACTTATGAGCGAAAGTTATTTCATGATCAAGGAAGTTATGTGAAGATCAACTTTGGCTTCTATTGTATTCCGCATAATATAGCACGGTAGACAGCCTAGTGTTAAGACACTCCGCTCTCCACTTTCCACCGAATTCTGGACATTGGACACATTGCCTGTTGAGTGGTGAAACTCAAGAAAATCACAGTGAAGCAATGAAAATATTAAATATTTTCTTTCTTCCAGCTGGCATCTTACAACCTGTCGCGTATACAGCCACACTTATGTAGGTCCCTGCGCCACGACTGGCCCTATTAAAATATTATAATCAAATAAGCTTCACGCTGTATCCCGCACACAGCAGGGTATGCAGAGGGAACTTAGTGTTAAGACACTCTGTTCCCCACTTTCTGCCGAATTCTGGAGGCATTGCGTGTTGAGTGGCAGAACTCAACGCCGCGCTTAGCCTCGATACCAGAGCGAAGAAATGGAAATATAAATTTAAGTAAATATTTCATCTCCTCGAGTGGGGATTGAACCCACAACCAGTCGGTTCTACAGTCACACTCCGTGCCACTGCGCCCTGACTGGCCTCCATACCATTAAAATATTAATATATGTATTTAGTTTTTTTTTATAAAATTGGATTAAACATTTAACTAAAAATGTAATATATAATTAATGAATATGTAATATATAATACCTTCGTTTTATATGCGAGAAAATCGAGACATTATAGTGTCATTCATTCTATAAATATGTATACAAAAACAAAACTCGTTATTTTCTCGACTTCAGCATGCCATTACGATTTGAATCAAGTGCAAAAACTGAGGTAAACGAACCTAAGGCCTATCCTCGATCGAAAAATAAATGGATTGTAGACATTAAAGAATAACTAAGTACAGTAAAGATAGAATTGAACAAAATAAAAATAAATGAATGGCCTTATGTAGGTATGATGTAGGACCCTAACCTAGTGTAGTAAAATAGATTATATAAATATTTAATATTTTTAGATTTATTTAAAATCGAACTGTATACATAGCAAAGTAGTTTATATAAAAACTAAAAGTTATTGCAAGCAAATACATACGTATAATAATGTTTCCGTTTTGATAACACGTTAAAAAGATAAAACTAGGCAAATATAATATTTTTTTTATTAATCGTAATAACAATAACAATATGATTTACAACATGTTTGTTATACAGTGTGTTTTAATCTCGCGATCATTCTATCGTAGATGACGTAACGTCAGCGAAACATCAAAAACGTGACAAAGTAGTGATATGACTAATTTAATTAATTACTTTTAAAAACAAAAACAATTATCTTAAGCTTTCGTATAGAATTATAGATAAAGTTTTGATAACTTAATTAGGTGATATAACGTTCTTTTAATTTATTTTGACCTTGAGTTATGCATTTATTTTGTAATTTTCCAAATCACACACCGAATCTCGACATTTCTGTGGCGAGGTTCAAGTTCAAAGGTATTTAATATTTTACATAAAAATATTGCCTACAACACACTATCTTTGATTTCTTTATTTCGAATTGTTTTGGTCTTGATATTTTTTTAATATTATATTGTGGTGCCTTTATTTTTTTATTATTATATTATTGATAGCGATATAATAATGAGAATTCTTTAAATAAAGAAAACATGATTTAGGCATTAGGCTTTTCATCATATAACAAGACAATACAAGACCTTCACGATCTGCACTAATAAAGATTATATTTTCTACCCTACAAAGAAAAGTTTCTATAACTAAACAAACTAATTTCCACATTTATTTATACCTTACCTTAGGGTCAATACCGTCAGGGTTGTGTATAGCGCCGTCGTGCTCAATGACTCCGATGCAGGTGGCGCCGGCGCGGACCAGGTAGCGGCAAGTGTGGAGGCCGACGTTACCGAAGCCCTGCACTATGAACGTCTTGCCGCCCCAGCCGGGTGTGGTGCCTTTATTTTAAAGGCAAAAAAATATTTTTTTTATGTATATTAAGGAGAGGTCAGTCTTGGCGCAGCGGCACGAAGTGTGACTGTAAAACCGTCTGGTTGTGGGTTCGCTCCCCACTCGAGGAGATGAAATATTTAGTTAAATTTATATTTCCATTTTCTTCGCCCTGGTGTCGACGCTAAGCGCGGCGTTGAGTTCTGCCACTCAACACGCAATGCCTCCAGAATTTGGCAGAAAGTGGGGAACGGAGTGTCGTGTCCCTGCTGAGTGCGGGATACAGCGTGAAGCTGATTTATTTTATTTATTAATTTATATTAAGGAGAGAAAGCTTAATTATACTTTAATCATCGTTTATGAGACTTAGTGGAAGAACTCAATGTCATATTTTGTCTATTAAGTTTTAAGACCAAGAAAAATATATAATATTAGTCTCTCGCTTCACAAGTACGCACAAAAAATATTTTTGATTTTATTGTTTTAATGCGTATAATTTATGGGTCTAGTTACGTTCGATGGGAAACTATTTTGTTCTATACTTTATATATTGAGAAAATGTTCTATAAATGTTGGGTACCTATATATAGGTTGAGTTATAAACGTTAATATTGCGCTATAGCGTCCGTAGATGTAAGAAAATGACTTGTTTACTAAACGAGATACTGTCAAGATTGTAAGTAAAACTCACTGAGAAATATCTAAAATTTGATAAGAACAACTAATTTACATTAAACACTTACCTTTAATAATTAATTTAATAGAAATAATAAAAAAAATATTTTCGTTCTTTGAGTTAAAGTAAATAAATAATCAATTGTTTTTATTCTTTTTATTATTTCTTAATATACTAAAAAAATAATTTGATTTTTGTTCACCATTTTTTTTTCATAATTCGTAATTTAGTCACAAATATCGATTTTTATAATCACTTACCGATCATGCTCATGTAATTAGCTTCATTGATGAAGTTTTCAAGACCGTGGAACACACCTCTGCCAGTCGCTGACACGCGTCCGTGAATACCTCCCTGGGTAAACATATTTTATGAAAAATTAAAAATGAGAAACTAAACTATACTATAATTAAAAAGGATTCTTATTTTTTTTAAACATATATTTATATGTAATGTAAATATATATTTTCTGTTACTCTTATTTCTAGATTCGGTGATTGTCAATCGATTAAGAATTTATTATACGATGGCAATACCTACTGTATACTGTATACCAATAACAAAAAGTAATTATATAGTATAATATAGCAAAAGTCACCATAATTTTTACTCATATTTTTTGTGAAAAGTAAATGAATCGAATTTACATTAGAGCTATAAAAATATTTATAAAAAAATATTTTTAAAAAATATATGTTCTTTTCATATATTTTAACTTGAAAATGCGTAAGGTAACAAATATATTGTGTGTAAGTTACAATGTAATTGGGTATTATAGATTTAGACGGCCTTTTAATTATTTAGTATTTTAAACAGTAATGTAATTTAGAGCGAATGCGGTACAACGACGTACTGTGAAAGTAGTACAATTAGATAAATATAATAAGGGCACAAATCTAGTAGACAGAGAGAGAGATCAATTACCAAAATGAACAAATTTACTTGCAAAGTTAAAAAAAAATATTGTATAATTTTTTTTCTATGTTCTTTAATATATATAACTAATAAATTTATTAATGTACTACAGTCAAATGTATAACAAATGTACAAAAATGATATCATGATATATAATAAATATTTATTTTGGCCTACCTGATTGATAGGCTTGCCGGTGACGCAAGCATGGGCGTTGATGTCTTGATAGCCGACGGTCTTGGCGTAAGTGTCCGCGATCCAAGACATCTCGCGTTCACCTGTACCCATATCTGGGGCAGGCACGTCCACACCGGGCCCTGTGGACAGTAAGATCGAGGATTATATGGTATTCTACATAGTATTTTATAACAATCTCCTTTCTCATCAAATTCTTTCACTTATGTGAACCTATAAATTAAGAACTTTTCAGCTTCACGCTGCATCCCGCATGCGGCAAAGTGAGCAAAGGGAATCAAGTGTTAAGTAAGACACTTTGCAAAGTGGGTTTCTGCCGAATTCTGAAGTTTTTTTGTGTCGAAAGGCGGAACTTACCGCCGCGTTTTGCTTCGACACCAAAGCTAAAAAAACAAAATTATAAATATTTTATCCTCGAGTTGGGATCAAACCCACAACCCACCCTGTTGTGTTTCCAGTCACGCGCTTGTGTCCATGCGGCACGAATTAGCAAATCAAATTTATAATGCACTTCAAATTAGTTTCAATTGTCATTTATATAAGGATAAGTGTGAGTGCGCAAATGGTATTTACAAAATAACCGCGAAGTAGGTTTTTTTTTTAATTTAACTATTATACAATAAAGAAAAGAAAAACATAGCATGTTATAAGGTTGTTATTAAAGAAACACGACTATAGTGCATTAAAATTGTATATTTTTAATAATTACATATGTAATTTATTGAATCAATATTATAATTTTAGTAGTAAAGATTTACTGTTAAAATTAAACAGAATTAATTTGAAAATCGTTAACATAATCAAATTAATGATGATATAGAAAAAAAAAACATTAATTTAGTTTTAAAATTTCAATTAACATCACAGACATGGAACAGACTGCATAAAATTGCTACCTCAACCTATTATAATTTATACTACTAACCGCAAACACCATTACGTTGGCAAAATTACAAAGTAGATGTTTAAGGATGAGTCATTACAGTATGCTCTTAGAAAACTTACGCCCACTAACATTTTGTTATATAGAAATATTTTCTACCGCTTCAATAGGTGTAGGTGTTATTCTTTAGCAATTAAATCGAGGCCAGTCGTGACGCAGCGGCTCAAGTGTATAACTGTAATCCGACAGGTTGTAGGTTCGGTTCCAAGTTGAGGAATTGAAATATTAGATATATATTTTCATTCGCTTCGCTCTGGTGTTGAGGCCAAAACGCGTTCAGATTCCCCACTAATACAATGCCGTAATTATTTTTCTCCATAATTCATAAGCGCCCTCTGCCTACCCTGCTCCATGCGGGATACAGCGTGAAGCTTAAAAAATGTATGAAAACCAGATAATAATATTAAGCAAGATATGCAGACTATAATACACGCCTCTATATAATAACATATAACTATTGTACGTAAATGCAAAATGTCAACAACTAACCATTATTTAAATAAGAACGCGTGCAATGGCATTATGAACGAGGTTTTGTGTAGCAAAAAGCGTGTAAAATTCAGTAAGTCTCATTGAAATTTGAAATTATTAATTAAAACACTTTATCCATCAACGCTATCAATGGAGTAAGAGTCTATAAATTTGTTAATTTCAAGATATCAGTTATCACTTATTAGATTGTCGAATGTTAATTATTAGATAAGAGAGATGATCAGAAATTGTTTGTTGATAAGCAATTTGCTACACACTAAGCAATTTCCTGAGAACGGTTATCGACTGTGGGGAATGTTTTCATCAAAATTGAATTATGTCGTCATGTCTATATTTACAATACAATATTAATGGATCGAAGATATATTAGAAAAAAAAAATTTTTTTCTAGAACGAAAAACTGACTGAGTTCTGCAACTCAACACGCTGTGCCTCCAGAACTCGGCAGAAAATGGGAAACGGAGTGTCTTAACACTTGGTTCCCTCTGCCTACTCTGCTGTGTGCGGGATACAGTGTGAAGCTGATTTAACTTTAACGTAGATTAGTAAATAAGTAATTATTAAGGTCAAGCAGGCGAAGCTGCGATAGGGTTGCTAGTATAAAATGTAAACATAATAGAATAAATCTAGAGCATAATATTTACATACACACATAAGTAAATACATAAATATTTAGGTACATATTTATTTTCACACTACAGCTTTAGGTCGTGATATTGCAATACCAAAAGTATACATAAATTTATATGTAAATATCTACTATATAGTGATTTATTGATATTTCTAAAGATTATTTTTCTACTTGAAAGAGACGTATATGTACAATAAATTATTTTTATGGCAAAAGTGAAATTAAAACTGTTTGATTGTTTTTAGTTAAATCACAAAAACACATCTTGTATTAATATTTATTTCAATAAAATCTAAACTACCTACAACACTGTCTCAGTCCATACTAAAATTAGTTCCGTGCTTTTTTTAGAAACTAGCAAAACAGCCACGTTTATTAAAGTATTGGATCATTTTCAAGGATATTTATTGTAGTATTAGTATTTAAGTGAATGTTTGCTTTATAAAATAATGTCAATAATATATTATTATAATAATAAGGCATTTATCTGGGCATACTCCATATATTGCAGAAGAAAATGGATAGAAACACCATTTAGTAGATACTTAAAATTGAGTGTTACTGTGAGTGGTAGGCAGCTGGGATCTAGTGTTAAGAGACGCCGTTCACCATTTTCAGCCGAATCTTGAAGGTATTGCGTGTTGCGTGACGGAACTCAACGCCGCTCTTTGCCTCGACACCAAAGCGAAGAAATAAAAATATAAATTTAAATAAATATTTATTTTCTCCGAGTGGTTATCGAATCCACACCCGGTCGTGTTTATACATTAGTACCTCTGCGCCACAACTGGTCTCAATATTATAAAAATTAACAGCAAATTTATATATAATTTAGAAAGTCTTACCAATGAATCCCTTTTTGGCCAATTCCAAAGTGAATCGTCTTGTGATCTTCTCGAGCTCGTGTTCAGAGTACTCCTTAGGATTGATCTTGATTCCGGCCTTGGCGCCGCCGAAGGGCACGTCCACGCACGCACACTTGAATGTCATTAAAGCGGACAAAGCTTTTACTTCGTCTCTTGTCACGTCGGTTGAGAATCGAATACCTGTTGAAAAGAAAAAAACATATATTTAATAGGCACGTGTAATTTACATTGTTTTTTTTTTCTTTCCAGCCTGTCCTTTCTTATTTTTGCTAGGAAAATACGACTTGGCGTTTCATCCTACGCAGTCCATATAAACAAATTATGTAAGAATTTTATCGGATGCCGTAACTGCTGTCATAAATGTTACAGACCACAAGCCAGTGTAGATCATCTACATACGTAAAGTTTGATCAGGTGTAACAATAGGTATATACGTCCATTCCATATTATAAGAATAAGACTTAATCCGCATATATAATTAACATTAAAACTTTCTTCTAACAATAAAAAATACTTATATTTTATATTTTTAACTCTACTCTGTATCCTGCACATAGGACAGTAGGAAGAGCAAACCTGGGAACTTAATGTTAAGACACTCCGTTTTCACTAAGGCACTTCCGTTTCCTACTTTCCCCCGAGTCCTGGAGGCATAGTGGTTGGAACTTAACACCACGCTTTATTTCTACACCAGAGCATAGAGAAAATATTTAGTGTTTGCAGTCGCACGCTTGTGCCCTTGCGCCACGACTCGCTTCTAAACACTTATATAGATTTGATTATGTTTCGTTGATTATTTTATATTTAATCAATACTTATACTAATAAAACGAGAAAGAAGGTTAAAATGACGAAATATAATAATATTTACAATTTACATTTCTACATGATAATTCATGAAAATAGCACGCACACAATAATCACCGTTAATGTTAACTTTTATGTTTTATGTTTAAAAATATGGAACGAAATTAATGCGCAAAAGCGCATTAATTTCGTTCCATATTTTTAAACATTTACAATATGAATTCACTTTTATTATCTTCTTAATATCTTTTTAATAAATAAGCCGAAATTTAAAGAGGAAATGTGTATATTGAAAATATTTTTCAAGAGTATCAAACTCAACAAATTTATAGAAATGTAGAATCAAAGTAGATATAATTAATTCTATTGAAAAAAAATAAATAAAAAGAAGTAATAACTCTTTTTTATAAACCATATCTATGCTACCTCTAATATATGATTAAAATGTTTAGACAATTACATTAGGCTGAATAAATGTAGGTGGTTTATTTTTTTTTTAATTATTTTATCATTCATTTTTATTAAATTTATTTTATCTATGCTGCCATTGGCCAAATACATGCGACTAAAAACATATTCACGATTTAAATTGTCGATGACGTTACTATCAATTCAGATGTTTATAGAAGTTTATCAAACCAATCATTCTCAATTTCCTTTCACTTGATCGATAAAAGTATTTTTTATTTTGATAAGGCGTATCCCAAGTGATTATTATTATCGCATATAAACATAGCAACAGATTGGTGATGTCATCACGCAGACGTTTAGAAACGTGACCGAGAGCTAGGTCTAGTTTACTAATTAATTTAGTTACCTTTGCAAATTCTTGGCAAATATATATATTGTGTTAGTTTTTAGTACATTATATAAGGTAACAATTGGATTTGAGCTAGTGTTGCATAACGCTGTGACGCCCCCGACTGCGTCACAGCCGCGCCTCCTGTTACCATCGGCCCACTGTAAACAGTACGTGGGGTTTTATCTGCTTACTCTGTATAAGCCAATCAACACTTTGCTTTTTATGTGATATAAAATAAAAAAATGTTGAGTACTATATTAAATTACAATTTTATTGTTATTAAGATTTTTTGAAATAGATAAAAATATATGTATTATAGTTGAAAATTCTATAATATTATTTACACATGTCATTTATACATATTAAAATGTATTAAAATACACGGCTCTAGACATACATAGGTTATGTCATTGTCATGTTGGTAAAATTGTTTTTCTCGTTAGTGGACCGCGGATGTGAACAATTGTTTCGCTTATTGTTTAAATTAATTTTTAAAATGTTCGAGTGAACCACGTTACAGCTTTTCATAATGTTTTAAAGATTCCTTCGAATATTATATATATTACAAAAATAGCAGCAGTAGAATCATTCCAGGGGGTTTAAGGAATTAATGTTAAAATGGAGCTAAAAATTTTTAAAAATCCATAATCATAGAACAATCTTCAAATCACTTTTAGTTGTAATGGAAATTATTATATTTACGAAATTATAGGAATTTTCGACAATGCATGATAAATAAATTTTATCCAAACACGCTCCGTATTGTATTTATCAGAAAACTTGTATTAAAAAAAATGGAAAATGCAACGTTTAACAAAAGCAAAAAATATTTAATAAAATGCAATATCTAACAAAAACTAAACAATTGGAATATAAAGTGAAGCCTTAAAAGTCGTTGATCCTATAAGTCTCTACTAACAATAAAGTATAACAATGTCCTTGTTAAACCTCTATACTTTTTCGGGTACCTAAAATTCTTTGTATTCTTCTCTTTTACATGGTATTCTTCTATTTTATATTTCTACTTCTTATTTTAAGTTTTTGTTAAGTTTCGAATGAAAAAAAAATGGTTACCTTAAATTTTTAATTCGGTTCGGGTCCCATACCCAAAGCGTAAAACGGGATCCTATTATTAAGATTTTGCTGTCTGTCTGTCTGTCCGTCTGTCAAGAGGCGGTATATCGCAACCCGTGAAATTTTCAGACGATATACCTATATCTGTAGCTATAGCAACAAATAAGTACTAAAAAACTGAATAAAATAAATATTTAAAAGAGGCTCCCATCCAAAAAACCTGATTTATATTTTATAATAGATAATGGTACGGAAACCCTTGCGCGAGTCCAGCTCGTATTTGGTCGGGTTTAAATATTTAATTTTGTTGGTAATGTAAATGAAATACATGTGAATATCTATAATGATTAATATTTCTTACATGTTACATGTTAGTATGGAGTAAATATCTATGGACCATAGGTAAAAAATTATAAGGCAGGTACAAATTGTGATTAGTTTGTGTTAATAGCTTGCTTGCCTGATATTTTTTTCGAGTAGTTTGTTTAAGAATCTGGTTATCCACAAAATATGACTTTTTACGTGTTTTAATATTTATTTTATAGGTAAAAAGTCATAACCAATCAAGACGGTACATAAGAAAGAAATTACCATAAATTAGTTATTTCTAAGAAAATGTATCAGTGACCATTTTAAATAATTAACGCAAAAAATATTGTAATCTAGTCCATGATTTGTGGTTCAACCTGTGTTCAGAATTAAGCAAAAAGAACATATTAGAATATGTTTTAAAATAAAATTTTTCAAATTTTACATAGCTTTTTTAGTATGAGCATTTCTTTTTTAGTATGGGCAATGGCGTTTTTAAAAAAGTACTATCGAATTTTGTCAAGTTTTTTTCTCATATATGATTATATCATTAAAAAAATCGTTTACAAAGCAATCTGTTGTCTGTGTTGTATTCAATTTATCTTAGCAATTTCGCCCGTTCTGTTGATTCAGTACCGTCTACTTAAATCTAACTCCAATTACTGAGACGGAGGTCGTAGATTCTACTATTAACGCTTATGTTCACATGACTTCTACAAAAGAATTAATTATGTGTTACAATTAAGTTTAATTTTCCTTTTTTCTTTGTCTACTTCAGGACCTATTAATCTTAATGTGTAGAGAACAATAATGTTTCGAATATAATTTTTTTACTTTACTTTAATTGCAATACCGTAATTTAAGCATTTTTTGTAGCCTATGATACACCTGCAGGGGGCCAAAGAGGTTATGCTCAAACAGATTTTGGTTATCTACGTAACATTACGGTCGGCGAAATCACGTGTCTTCTGTGCTATAAATAAAAAATTCCCATTAACAATAAGTGAGACAGCTGGATTCGCGGTGATGTAAGTAGCGAGGAATGGTTTAATAGTGCCTACCTCCTTTTGTTGGGGTTCTGTGCGAAGAATGCTGTGCCCGATATCCTAAAATCATTTCATAATCGCCGGAATCGCGTCTCAGTGGGAATTGAATTTCGAGAATGTGGTCACATGGCTGCATTAATTTGAGGATACCGGCCACCTTCTTTTTTTTCTCTTCAATTGAAACTCTGGATTTCATGTCCTCAACTAATTTGTCTTCGATTACTTGACACGACCGATGGAAAAAATACTCCACCATGTCAAAAAATCTGGGATTAGCACTGGTCGGTATGTCTTTGAGCCTGTCTGGGATCTCATGACTTGCGTAGGTACGGCAACAAACGTTTACAGCTGCAGGCGTGATCTTTAGCATATTATTGACTGCCTCATTTTGGATGGTATTTTTGAGTGGCGGCACAACCGATTTAGCTATACTCTTAAGGTGTAACATTTTGTCTGGTTTAAGTACTTAAGTCCGGTGAGGTATCGGGTCGCCCTACGATTTAGATGAAAATACACAAATTCACGATTACAATTAACAACGTACAGAGACGACCCGCCCCGACGGACTGCGAATCGAGCCCGACAACGACTAGCTGACTCCACGACAAGTGATTACAATTTAGTTTACAAAGTGTTCATAGACATCGGACAACGACAAATAATCACGAACGGTGATCATGCGGGTGTGCCGTCTCTTTCTAATGCGCAAGTTTCATATACGAAAAAATGTACGGCGTGTGTGCAATTTCGATCAATCTTGCTGTAGTTTTTTTTATTTGTTGTTTAGCAATACAGTCTTATTATATTAATTTTCATAGGAGATAAATATAAAAAATGTATATGTATGATAATATAAATAGGCATTAAGCTTGAATATAAAATCCATAGACAATTCTTTACTTTTATAAACTATATTATAATATAGCTCAAATATAACACGTTAGTTTAAGAATTTATTTGCCCATAGACAACTGTTTATTAAATATTTTAGAAATTGTAATGTTTACAATTTGTCTAATACAAAAATAGATATTACAATGATTTGCATATTATTAAACAAAATGCAACGTAGTTTCTTACTGTTTATTTGACCAACAAGCAAGTACCTATTTGCCATATAACCAGGTGAGAAATGTCAATTTACTTCCTAATCGTACCCATGTAAGCATGTGTTTTTTTTACTATACTTAAATTAATAATCCGTTTATAGATTACAGATTAGTCAAAGATGACGATCCCTAGTGATGAAAATGAAGTTGCCGAAACAATTAACATACTACCAGATGAGCTATTAATTCATATATTCAAATATTTACCTTTGGATACTATTTTGTCTTGTGAAAATGTGTGCAAACGGTGGCGAAAGTTGGCTCTGGATCCAGCTATCTGGAGACGCATTGTTTTGGTATATTCAGGTAAACCAGGTCAAACTGAGGTGAGCGAAAAAAATTTAAGCATAATATCATCCCATAAAGACTATATTTACTGTATAAAAGTTCAATATGTATATTGTTATTCCACCATAAAGTCTGTGATAGAACAATGTAAGAATTTAATAAGTATAGAATTGGTTATGTGTAGAATAAGTAAAGAATTCGAAGATGACATTGTCCAGTGGCCAAAATTAAAAAAGATTAATTTAAAAAATTCTATATTATTAGTAAACAATGTTGATTTATTGATTAAGTTTAATCTATATAAGGAACTGAAATACTTGGCTTTATCTGACTTTGGCCTTACTACAATTAATTGTGATACTTTATTGTGTTGTAATCATTTAAGCCATATTTTTATTGAAAAAATTAAACATTTAGAAATAAGCTTTATGAAGGAGTTGATTACATCTCAAAGGAATATATTGGAAACTCTACATATATATGGTGGTGATTCTATTGATGATAATACTTTTAAATTAATGTCTACATGCCCCCTTTTAAAAGATTTAGCTATAATAAGATGTGAAAATTTAACTGATAAAGGTTTAATTTCACTGACATGTTTAAAAAGCCTTGATCATATACAAATATGGAATAATACACATTTTACTGAATTAGCACTACTTAAAACCCTTGGTTGTCCTTCAATGACTTCATTAAAGAGCTTGAGTCTTTCCAGGATACAAAATATAACTCCTGGTATAGTTGATATAATATCAGAATATTATAAAAATCTTAAATTTCTAGCTTTATATCAATGTCAAAGAATAATAAATACAGATTATGAAAAACAACTCAAGTCTAAATTTCGAAATATTGAAGTGGTTCTTTATTAATGAAGATTTATTAATAAAAATGTTTGTTGTGACACAGCAGCACAGTATCTGACTAGAAATGTGAAAGTGAAACGCGTGGATATGTTTTCCGCTCAGACATTTTTTTTTTTCATTTTCTCACGATGATATATTATCATAGTAAGGAAATAAAAATATTTAGAGTTAGTTAGTTAGCCATTTCAGCATTGTCTTAAAAATTATGTAGAAAATTAAAAACAGAGTACACTAGTTTTTCTCCCTCTATATGTGGGATACAGTGTGAAGGTAATAAAAAGTCCTATTAAAATTCAAAATGTAAGTGTATTTACAATAAAATGATGGCATTGTAACGTAATATAGATTTGTAGATAATAACTATAATCCTTAAAGAATTGACAACTGTATTGTACTAAAAACAAAATGTTTATAGGTAACTATTATAATATTTCATTATTATTTATGAATGTTCTTTAAAAAAAATGTAGACTAAAGATATTATTGTTGAACTATACAGTACAAATAACAAAAGTAATAAATTATAAACATTTTGGGCATCTAATCAAAAGTGTAACACCAAAAGTTGTTTTACAGTCAAGAATTGTCTGAATCTGTATGATTTTTAAACTGTACAATGAAATCTCAACTATTTACTAGAAATATTGTAACTAACATGTACATTATCATATAAGTTTAATGATTATAAAAATATATTTCTACCTCACTTTTTACTTGAGACCACTTATCACTATAACCCTTCATGTCTTCTATATTGAAAAGACAAAAGTCAAAAATGTTTAAAATACCTAAAGTTAATAGACTATTCAAATTCTTGATTAAATATATAGTTTAATCAGATGATTATTTTTAAAATTTAAAAAAAACTATCAACTAATTTAAAAAAAATCACAAAACTTTAATTTAATTTAAGATTTTTAAGTAGCAAAATATTTAAAGCAAATATAAGTTAGAAAATAAAACTAATTAAAATTTTCATGTTATTGAAAGTTATGTCATATTTTCTCAAATACATTCTAGAAATTTATCCAAAAACAATAACATTAAACAACAAAAAAAAATATTTTGTTCAAATTTTTACTTTTACTCTGTACAGATCCTTTTTGGTGTAGTACAGGAACAAAGATAATATGTATTACAAATACATACTTAAACTAGTATACAATCTAAAAACATTAATTAATAAAAAATATATAAGGATTTTCTAGCACTATTCAATATTTACAATTAACTTATATTACATGAAGCCATCGCGGCAGAGCGATCGACTGCAAACGGCGGTTGTGACTTCGATTCCTACTTGGGGGAATGAATTATTTTAATTTTGTCTCTGGTAACAAAGATAACAAGTGCTGCCTTGAGTTACGCCACTCGTCAATGTCTCTAAAATTGGGCGGTACATGGGGAAAAGTGTCATCACGCTACTTCTGCCTACCTTGCTATATGCGGGATACAGCGTGAAGCTATAAGAAAATCTTAATATAGAAGTGTTTACATTAGTATAGAAATGATAGTACATTAAACATAGAATCAGTAATTTAAACAATGGTAGTATTTGTCCTTTTTAACAAATAGTAATATGTATATTTTACTGAAAGTAAAATGTTGATTATGTCACAGTTTCTTTTATTTTATAAACGCAGCTTATTCATTGTTAAAGATCATACTTGTGTCAAAATATTTCTGCCCATATATTTTTATGTAAAATTGTAAAATCAGTTGTTGAAATATTCTCTATTTAAAATATATATATTTTTTTCATGTATATTTTCATATTCTATTTAAACACCATTATTATTATTATTAAATATATAAAAATGTAATTGAGGAATTCTAAAAATGAAAATTTTCATTAAATATAAACAGAACATTTTGCACTGACTAGAATGTGCACGAGCTACATGTAAAAACTGATATCTTAAGAGATAATGTTAATTTTAAATCCATTGAATAAACAAATGAAATCCATTGAATAAACATTAATAAACCCTATATGTTCATTTATTTTTGATATAACGTTTTAGGAATCTGTATCTTGAAAGAAACCATCCCATATTCGATTGCTTTGATGTCACTCACATATAGCAAAAAATATTACAACATGTTTGTAGCGCATTTATACAAAATGATTGAGGCACAGAACGTTTGGTGGGCGAGTCCGACTCGCACTTAACTGGTTTTTTCTTTCTTCGAAATCATAAGAGCAACATTTTAAAATTATATTGGTGAACCGGTTCCATTTATTTCTCTGATAATTTAAATAAGCGTTGTAGAAAAGAACAACCATAGGCCTTGACATATGGATTTAGAAGTGACACAAAGCTTGAATGCAACAGTAAAATTTCATAATAAAATAATCAAATAATATTAGTTATTTAATTCTTTTTTATTTCCTTATAGACGTGGGTAACTTATATGATAAATGTATAAAATATAAATAAAATTACTTTACAATAATATTTCCACATTGTAATCTAAAATCAATATTTTTTTATTATTTTGTCTTATAAGTAATATCTAGTGATATTTATTATTCCATGTGATGTAAAAGGTAAATGTATTACATAAAAGAAAATGATGGGGGCAACTTATATATCTTTATCTTAGTATATAAATAATTTTCAAGGCGTCTTGGCGCAACGACACAGCGTTTGACTCTAAGTGTGATAGTAAAGGTTTCGATACCTACTTGGGGAATAAATTATTTTAATTTTCTTAGATCTGGTGACAAGACAGCGCGGCGTTTAATTTTGCCACACAACTCGTAATTTCTCGAACATTAGCCGAAAGGTGGGGAACAAAGTGTCTTTCGCTAGGTTCCTTCTGCCTTTCCTGCTAGATGTGGGATTCAAGGTGAACTGCTGTTGCGGGATCAGTTTTTAATTTCATACACTTAAAGTAAGTAAGTAAAGGCAAGCTGCTGCATAAATGATAAGTACAAACAAAATATTGTCCATATTATGACAAAATCTGTTTAATGCACAATAAAATGACAATGAAAAAAATTACAAAAATTAATAATTTTACAGTAATATGTAAATAATATGTAAAAAAATCTTAATGATGAAAATGATCTCTAAGCATATTATAAATTAATAGAAATTAAATAAAACAAAAACCTTTAAAATTATGTGACTTGAGTCCACATCTAGCAAAACTGTAACTAACATCAACACTTGCATATAGAAAATGAGGCCATCGTGGCGCAGCGGTACATCTGACTGTCAACGCGAAAGTTGCGAAATCGATCGCCACGGGAAAATTATGTATTATTTTCATTTCGTCTTTATGGTAGACAAAACGCGGCATTGAGTACCGCTACTCAACAATCAATGACTCTAAAATTGGGCGGAATTATTAATATATTCACACGGGATACGACATAAAGCTGGAAAAATAAATATCCATAATGTTTACCATCTTAAGTGTAAGTAACACGTTTTATGAATAAAACTATATACATATAGTTGTTTTAAAAAATCTATCATCGCTTCCTGCCTCTCATAAATTGCAATGCTTTTGCCATTAATGGAGCTTTTTTAGGTTTAAAAGACGAAGATGACGTGGTGACCGGCATGGGGGCCGCCCTGCCTCCTTTGAGTACGTTGGGCGCGGCCGCTAGGGAAGCCACCCGCGCCGCTGGACTGGCAGTTGCTGCGAATGCTGTACCGTGCTGAGCCTAGTTTAAAATGAAAAGAAATAAATATTACTCTCTTTAGGTTTCACGCTCCTATATAGAGTAAGAGACTCTGTTCCCCTTGAATTTGGATTCAAAGGGGAGAATATTTACTCTCCACCCGAATTCAAGACATTACGTATTAAGTGGCTTAATGCAGCTGGGTAGTATAATTAATTTATAAATATAAAAAACTATGAGTGAAGATAAAATTCATAATTTTAGTATTTATGGTCAGATGCAGCTTCATTTTGCATTGTTTTATTATAAATATTTTTTTACTTCCCGCTGTATAGCTGCACATTGCTTCTTACATGCATATTGCTTCTTGAGTGACGAAACTCAACGCTGTGCTATCAAAGTCTTACCAGAGTGAAGAAATGAAGATAATTTATAACTCCGAGTGGGAGTCGAACCCATAATCGTCGTTTACAGACGGGCCGATGTGCAACGACGGCCTTATTGTTATACTGTATTTTAAAATTCAACGCTGTAAATTAAATATTCCGTATAATATTAGTATACATATAAAACAAGTATCACTAAATTAATATATCTCTTGAGGGCCCCTACATATAAAATGATTTAAAAATGAGGCGGTTTGAAGGAGGACAAATCATCTCGTTCTTAAAAAAATAAATTATAAATACATAATACATACTTATATATATAAACATTTATAATTTTATTTAGCCAGATACAAGAGCAAGATGAACCTATATTATATCAATATGACCATATCATTTATACGTGCCTAGATATTTCACGGACCACTTCGCTTCACCTCTGCTCCATTTTCATTCATTGAATATAACTTTTGCCATTAACTATATACTTTCACCCACTTCCACAGGTTGGCTGGAAGAAACCCCTTTTTACAGAGATACGTCCTCCGAGGCGATTTTTTTTCTTTTTTTTCTGCCGAATGTAATGTATATTTCATATACTTAGTGTGGCCATAAATACTGTTACAGTTAAATATTATTATAACGGAGCGCCAAAGGCTACGGTCTCTACATACGTCTTCCGCATCGTCCACTGTCATCAACTTCTTCATACACGAATTCTGGGAACGTTCTCTTCATGCCTTTTACGTGACCTTCCTCCAGTATCTTTAATACTGTATTTTTAAAAGTCAACCGGGGTCTCCTCCTAATTCTCTTACTGCTCACTTTTCTATCTTCTCTTCTATCAATCTTTTTTTGCCATGCATTCATCACTTATTTATTCAACGTGCCCTATCCAGCTGAGAGCGTTCTTCCTCATTCCAATCGTGACATCCTCGCTAGTACCTGCCATTCTGTGTATATCTTTATTGCGGATTCGATCAGCTAAGCTGGCTTCGAATATCCTACGAACAGATTGCATCTACGCAGTATCTCTCATCTCATCTCTTTCATTCTTCTTCAGTAATACCAGCGTTTCGCTGTCGTATAACAGCGTCGGTAGTACCGACGACACTGCATCGTATCTTCCATCTTTATTTTACCACTTACACTGATCTTGCATTCCGTCCTTCCTTCATTTCTTTCAAATACCAGAACCTTTGTCATACTCGTATTCAGATTTAAGTCATTATTTTCAAATTCTTTTTTTAGTGGTGACTAATGCCTGCAACTCGCGTTCTGATGATGCAATGAGTCACCTACTTTCATGTCAAGGAGTGAGTTCTTTGAGACAAAGAAAGAAAAAAATAAGATTAAACCTACATGGGATGCTGTTACGGTTGCAACTGGCAGATATATCGCTATCAGTGCACCTATTAAATTAAATATTAATTCAGACGTAGAAGTGGCAAACTCTTTTCAAATTATTTTTCTTAAAAATACCTGGTACTTAGGTGTAAAGAAACTGATTTTTTCTGGGTCCCCTTTTGTTTCTGTTAGATGTCTAAGTCTTTAAAACTTAGAATTTGTGACATTGTATTGTTTGCAGATGACATTTTCTTAATATTCAAGATTGCCAGAAACCAACGCGACAAAGTGAATATGGCCTTTTTGTATATATAATGCGTTGGTTTGACGTATATTAAATGCATAACGTTAAAAAGCAAAATTGGAGTTAAAGTAAATTAATAAGTGAACATTTACAAAACACAGCAGCCAAGAATTAAGCGAAGAAATGGAAATATAAATTTAAGTAAATATTTCATCTCCTCAATTATATTATATTATTGTATTAAGCAATAAAATCGTACCCTCAGTACAATTAAAAGAGCAACTGTTGAGTTTCTTGTCGGCTCTTCGCAGCAGAACTGCCTTCCGAGCCGGTGGTAGTTTTATGTTTATTCGACGGTAAGTAATTTTTTTTTTGAATTTGAATATAGTCAGTTTTTTTTCGTATTACCTTAAAACGAATTACTTACTTGTTTCTTAAGTACATTGCGAGGTGGTTTGACAACAGAGTCAACGTACGCCATTTTTGTTTGTTTAATAGGAGCTTTCTTTGCCTCCTGTGCTATTTTAATATTAGCAGTGAGCGATTTCAGCTTTATTTCTTGTTCCTCTTGACAACGCTAGAAATATAAATAGCTTATTTACTTATAAATTAAATTATTTTTACAGTGCTTATATTTGTTTAAGTAAATGGTGTCTAATATCAACGATTATTGTAGTTGTAATTTAGGTTTTATTTTTATTTTAAGAACTAATTACGTTTAAATGATACTAGAGACATATTCACATATTACAGTGGGATAAGGCGGTTCGTGAATTATATATATGGATTAGTGGAAGGAGTGAGTGAGGAAGTATAATTACATATAAAAATAAATAAATTAAAAATAAATTAGCTTCACGCTATATCCCGCACACAGCAGGGTAGGCAGAGGGAACCTAGTGTGAACACTTCGTTCCCCACTTTCTGCCGAATTTTGGAGGCATTGCGTGTTGAGTGGCAGAACTCAACGCCGCGCTTTGCCTCGACACCAGAGCGAAGAAATGGAAATATAAATTTAAGTAAATATTTCATCTCCTCGAGTGGGGATCGAACCCACAACCAGTCGGTTTTACAGTCACACTTCGTACCACTGCGCCACGACCGGCTCGGCTATAATTACATATATGGATATGAAATCAAATATAAGGAGAATAACAGCAATAACGGGACAGAGTAAGCTGCAAATTTCTACTATGTCGTAATAAATACTTATATCTGGCAGAATCATGGGAATGAATTATTTTCTTTTCCTAGTAACAAAAAAAAAACGCGGCGTTCAGTTCCGCCACTCAACACACTACGCTTTCTCGAAATTTGTGGGGTAAATGCGGGTTAAAGTTGTCTTAGCACCATGTTATACTCCGCTAATAGCAGTATAAGCTTCACACCCTGCATATATGCAGGATACAGCCGCATGAAGCTGAAATTTTAAAAAAGAAACACCTTACCATATACATTTCACGCCAAGTTTCCATTTCTTGTCTCTTCTTGTTCCTAAAGTTCTTTTCGCAAAACTTTTGCCACAAATGGTCAGTGTCCTCCATTAAATAAGGATTGTAATGTTCCAATACAAATAATTGTTGTGGAGTCGCTTTGTCCACTACGGGTTTAAGTATTTCATACGGAACCCCTCCTGTGTACTCGAGTGCTAGAATAAAATGTATAATTTTTTTTTATTATTTTTATATTATATATATATATATATATATATATATATATATATATATATATATATATATATATATATATATATATATATATATATATATATATATGTTACATATGTGATCTGTATCATATGAGTCTGTTTCGTTGGATTATTTAAAAACCAAAATGGAAGGACCGGTTTCATCATGTCGAGAGTCTATCTAAGAGACCTACATAAAAAATAATTAACCTTAAATTACATAAATAACCCTTCAACATAATTAGTACTAAATATCAGAAACAAAATAGTAATTTATTTAAACCACACTATTAAAATTATCATAAGTAAATTAATAAAATTAATATGCTAAACGAGAAATATTTTTCTATAAAATTTTCAATGGAGGAAAGATCTAAAAGCTTTATTTTTAATTATTATAAGTATTATTACTTTAATTATTAATATATCTTTAGGGTACCATAACCAAAGGGTAAAACATGACTAAGCGTGATTATTGCTCGTTTTCATAGATAATGGCACAGAACCGTTTTTGCACCGCTAGTCTTACTATCACTTGGCCGCTCTTTTTTAGTTGCATGTGGTAAACTGGACATATACACTAAGTTAAGATAATCTATTCAGCATTGTCCACTTTCAGTCACATAGACAGTGTATGTCAAGTTGCTAAACTCAATGTTGCAATTTCTAACAAGGCCATAGAAACCGTACAAAGATGTAAAGGTTTCATATATAAATATGACTATACCCTATTCATATTGGCATGAAACAAAATGTTAATAAACAAAGAAATACTGTTTCTAAAACTTTTTATTTTTAAGATATATATCCCGTAAATTGGGGAACGGAGTGTCTTAACACTAGGTTCCTTCTGTCTACCCTGCTGTATGCCGGATACAGCATGAAGCTGATTTTATTTACTTATTATACTATAAGCTTCATCAATCATAAAAAAACCTTTTTTTTATTGGTTTATCTTTTATCTAATGTCTTTGTGAATACAGAAAATATTGACTAGGAATTATTACGTTTGTTCATAGTAACTTTTCTTACATAGATTTCATAAAATTTATTTTGTAACTTTAAACATAATAATATCATTATATACTAATTTTCTAGCGAAACAGTCCATTGTGAACTCACCATCAATATGTTCTTGCAGTACTTGCACACACATTTCATATAGTGTAGTAATTTTTCCAAATACTTTGTTACCGGAGTACACTTTAGTTCTGAAAATTTACAATTTATAATTAAGTAAATCAGTACAAAATAATAATAACAAAAATAATTAATTTTGTCACATATGTGACGAATATTTTGCGCTTTTTTTATTTAATATATTTATCTTACAATAATATTTTATGACGATTTCGATAATTATAATAACATATTATAAAAATATAAATAATGTTAAATTTTTCAAAGCATTATTTATATGCTAAGGAACGGAGAATATACAGAAAAAAATCAAAAATAATTTAAATGATTTTTCAAGATATTCTAAAATAATTCAGAATCAGAATCAGTCCAGCACTCAGCAGAGTAGGCAGAGGGAACCAAGTGTTAAGACACTCCGTTTTCCACTTTCCGCCGAGTTTTGAGGCATTGCGTGTTAAGTGGTGGAAATGAACAGTGAAGAAATGAAAATATAAATGTTAATAAATTTTTCATTTCTTCGAGTGGGAATCGAACCCACAAGCAGTCGATTGTCGACAGTTACACCTTGTGCCCCTATGCCACGACTGGCCTCTAAAATTATTCCATCATTTTAATATTATTGGAAAACATAATCTATTAATATCAATAAGTAATGATCGACATAATTCTTAAAAACCGAGGTAAAAAGGGAAAGTAAGCATAATTTCTGCATTTTGACAAGATTAATAAGAAGATATTTTGAAATGTTCAAATATGTCTACCCTCTGTTAATGTAGGAAGTGTCTTGATGGAAACGCAGTATCATAATCTCTAATTTCCCAGGTTCCCTCTGCCTACCCTGCTATGTGCGAGATATAGTGTGAGGCTATAACTTTTTTCAATTCTTTTAAATCTATGATTGCCTAACCTTTGGTTTTTAGACGATATTCCAGCACTTATGGCGTCTTCATCAGTAAAATGTGGTAGGAACTTGGGCGGCGGCCGAGGTCGATAGTTAGGATTAATTTCAGGTAAAGATGTTATCTCTAGCATTGGCAACGGCGCTAGTTTAGCTGTGGGCGCTAGTAATGAAGCTGGACTTAACTGTAATTAAAATGATACAATAAATTATTAAAAAACACGCTTTATAGTACTTTATTATTAGTATATAAAATTAGGCAGAGGAACGTTAAGACAGCTCTTTGTCCATTTTAAGCCAAATTTTTCATAACATTGTGTATTTACTAGCAGAACAAAATATCTTTGATGGGGAACGAGCCCACAACCGTCGTGCTTATTTACAATCAGACGCTGTGCCGCTACGCCACGACGGCCTCAAATTTAAACATGTATGTAAATATTCAAGCTAAATGGATGGCAAAATTAGGTTGAAAGAGGTTGCTACAAGACTATCTTAGACTGATTATTTTAAAAATATAAAGACTGACTGAATTGAAATTATTATAATGGGACCACATCCAAATCTTCTTCAATTCAAATTCAATAAAAAGTAAAATTAAAAAAGTAACTTTGATATTGTATTACGTAAAAAAGTTAATTTAAACACATTTCAAAACTTAAAAAAACTTATTGCTTATTCAATTTGCTTATCCATATCTTGATTTCGCATTTTGCTTAACACACTAATTATTATAATATTACTAGATAAATATGATCCACTACGCCATTTTGTATATATGACGCTATCATATGATATTATATTCATACTTCATAGTAACGAAACGACTGTACCGTAGTACCGTAGTACCGTAGTGTAGTGACTGCCCGTCACGTGAGCGGGGGCTCACGCGGGGGTCTATGTGCAGATATCAAAATAAGTGTTCTGCGTAATTCTACCGCGCGTGCTTTTCATGTGCAATAATGATTGTGTCGGACTATACAAGTAGGCAAAGCCGCGGGCCGTATTAATAAAAAAAAATTAAAAGTACTTAACAATTACTTACATCATCATTTGGTGACATAGTGCTATCTTTTGATAGAGGTTTCTTCTTAGGTTTTGCCGGACTGATCATGCCTAGCGCTTCTGCAAAACTGGCACCTGTAATTTATATTTTATTAAGACAATTCGTTTTGCACAATCTTTTCTAATAATATAAAGCTGAAGAGAGTTAGTTTAGATACTCTAATCTTTGGAAAAACTGGTTTGAAAGTATAGCACATTTATACAAATGTTAATAAGACAGTAAAAATATTTTGTCTGTACATTTAGGCATTTTGACTGAAATGGATAGAGGGGCACTTAATAAGGAATAATAGAAAGCAAAAATATTTTTTTCGAACTTCTTGTCTGTCTGTCTGTCTGCCGATATGTATGGTCACATTTTTCTCTGAAAGTACTGAACCGATTTATTTGAAAATTTCACCAACTGCTTCGTTTTAACTCAACTAACCAACTAAAGTTTCGTTTATCAAAATCGGTTCATTAAAAAAGTTATAGTCATTTGAATGAACTCAAGGCATTAGTTTGCTTGAATATTATATAGCAATCGCGCTGGTAAGACTCTTGGCCAAAGAATGACATTCTAAACGTCATATACCTTCATAAATCATACAGTTAAGTTTAAGTCGTAATTAATTCAACACAGAAATAAAGAATGATTAGATCTTTAATGAAATATCAAATACATACTTATAGATTTTTTGGTTTGTTCGTTCGTTTTAAATAAATCTACATTGAAATGCATAAAACATCTTATCTACGTGTACACTGTAGTAACTACATATTTACCAATTGTACATTTATCTAATAATATATGTAAAAATAAAAAAAAATTAGCTTCACGCTGTATCCCGCACACAGCAGGCTAGGCAGAGGGAATCTAGTGCTAAGACACTCCGTTCCCCACTTTCTGCCGAATTCTGGAGGCATTGCGTGTTGAGTGGCAGAATTCAACGCCGCGCTTAACCTCGACACCAGAGCGAAGAAATGGAAATATAAATTTAAGTAAATATTTCATCTCCTCGAGTGGGGATCGAACCCACAACCAGTCGATTTTACAGTCACACTTCGTGCCGCTGCGCCACGTCTGGCCTCTTAATAATATATGTAACTAATTTAAAAACTGTACAGGAGTTAATATGCAATCATTACATAACATAGGTAAAAAGAACGTAACGTTACAAAAATATATACATATAATAAATAATTGGTTTTATGTGTATTTTATAAATATCAAATATCAACATTGGTCGTATTTTTTTAATCAAAACAATCAAAAAATCTTATAGAAATTACGATAATGTAGTAAAAAAATAACATTAGAAGTCATTATAGTTGGCAATCAATTCTGTTTATTAAGTCAATAATCATGTAGTTTCAGCGGGCGAAGCCGCGCGTGGGCTGCTAGTTTTGGCTTAGGGGCACAAGCATGACACTGTAGACTATAGGTTGTGGGTTTGGTTTCCACTCACAGGAATTTTTATAAGAGAAGGCGCAGCATATAGTTACTCCAAGTGCAATGTCGAAAAAATTGAGTGGAATGGGCAACTGAGTATCTTAAGAATAGGTTCCTTTTGCCTATCTTGCTATGCAAGATACAGTGAAGTGAAGCTAAAACAATAAAAGTAGACTAACCTGAACCACAGTCAATGCCATCATCACTATCTTCACTGTGTTTCTTCTTTGGTTCCTCGGTCTTAGACTTACTGCTAGAACTTGATTTATGTTTACTTTTCTTACTTTTATCATTATCACTATCTGATTTTTTTTTATCATGCTTTATTTCACTATCTTTTGATGAATGTTTCCTTTCACTTTTACTGTAATCTTTTTCTCTAGAGGAACTTTTGTCTTTTGATTTTTCTTTACTAGAAGGATTATGCTTATCTTTACTGCTACTACTACTACTACTACTGCTAGTTTCTTTCGACTTGTGTTTCTCACTATTTTCCTTTTCTAATGAATGGTTGTGTTTATCTTTATCTAATTTGATTGAACTCTTTTCTGCACTAGAACTTTGGTGTGAATAAGTTGAACTTTTTTCTGAATGACTCTTATGTTTTTCAGCACTACTTGATTTATGTTTGTCCATATGACCACTAGATTTATGTTTATCAGCACTACTGCTAGATTTATGTTTTTCAGTACTACTACTATTCGATTTTTGTCTTTCTACACTTTCACTAGAGCTATGCTTATGTGAGCTAGACTTATGTTTGTCTGTATGTTTGCTTGATTCCTTCCTATCTTCTGACCTATTATCTTTCTCTCTCTTTTCATGACTCCTCTCATGCTCTTTGGAACTTTTATGTGTGTGGGACTGATGTGATTTATCTTTTGATTTGTCAGAGGAATGTCTTTCTTCTGAGTAGTCATTTCGTTTGTCTTTTGATGTCTTTGTATGACTTTCGTGCTTATATTTATCTTTACTACTAGTTGAATGATTTGATGATCTATGATTTTCTACTTTCTCGTACTTTTCTGGTTTTCGTTTTACATCTGGTTTTCTTTCTTCTTCAGAAGTAAATGAGTTTTCGCTTTCACTGCTACTTTGTGAGCTATCGTCGTGGCTGTCTTCACTTTCTATAGGCTCAGATTTTATTTTGGTTTCCGTTTTTATCTTATAGCCATTATCTTTTGCACTTGAGTATTTAGATTTTTTTGTATCAGGTTCCTCTTCCTGTAGAGTAAATAAAAATATGTAAAATAATAATTTTTTTATAAGCACTTCCTCTGTGATCTCCTTAAACTGTTTTTTTTTGTACAACTAAGTTTTTAAGTTAAGGAGATATGACGATAATAAAACATGAATGCTTAGGCCATAGTGGTGCTCTGCGACAGTGTAGTTGTAAGCATCATTCCCATTTTTGGGAATAAATTATGTTTGATTCCTTCAAACAGAGCACTGTAATGTGTTGTCACTTAATGTGTTAATTATGATTCCTGGTAGAAATTAGAGAATGCAGTGTCTCTGTCTATCCTGTTATGAAGAATAATATGTGAAACTGAATATATAAACTTTGATATAACATAAAAAGAAAGCATAGCTTAATTTGATTCAAATATGATTTGAAATTAGCGTAAATAACATTCTGAAATCTTAATATTTTTGACTGTTGTGGGGCAATGAGACCTCTGAACGTAGTACAATGGTTGTGGGTTCAATTCCCATTTAAGATAATATATTTCTGCACTATTTCCTCACTCTAGCAAGAAAATATACCACAGGATTGTGTTCAATCAGTCAACACACAATGTTGCAAAAATTTAAGAATGTAAAGTATTAAAACTAGATTAAGTACATTACACAGCATGAAGCTATAAAAAGTTGTGTTGATTTTAATAAGCTTACCTCACTACTTTGATATTTTCTCTTATTGACATAATCTCCATTTGTATGTTTTTGTGATTTATCTTCCTTCTCTGGGTTGTGTGACCTATTTGACTTCTCATGTCTATTATGTTTACCTTTGGACTCACTAGAGTAGTTGTCATAACTTTTCTCTCTTTCATTTTCATGTCCATTGTGACCAGTAGCTAAGAAATAATGTTCATATTAAAAAGAAAACCTCTTGACACGGCCACACAACATGTGATTGTTAACATAGCAGTTGTACAGTAATGAATTATTTTCATTTCCTCACTGGTGGCAAGACAAAGTGGGTGTTGACTTCCACTACTCAATGCACAATTTTTTGGCTGGAATGAAGGGAATGGTGTGTTTTAACACTAGGTTTCCTCTGCCTACATTGCAATATGTGGGATACAGCATGACACTAAAAAAAAGTATATAAAAAATATTTTTTTTATTCAATCTTATAATAACATATACATAAATGGCATGCACAAAACGAAATATATTTTAGTCAACTAGAATTTTGTCTTATGCTCACAATCATTATTATGATCTTCTTGATCACTTTCTTCAGCTGCTACCATCATTTTCCATTTGTAAACAAGGGCTCGGGCCGCTTGGCCCACATCTCCTGGTTCTTTTCGTAAGGCATTTACAGTTCGACCTACACCTGTCTCTTGTAAATGTTGGACTTTAACATCTAGGTTGTATAATTTGTCTATACATTTTAAAATCTGAAATTTGACAAAAGTAATGAAATAATAATTATTTGTGACCAAAACTTTTAGTGTCCGTGAAGATAATTTTCCTTTGTCATTGAGCTAAGTGAGCCTAATGAATCGTGTAAAGTATAATATAATGGAAGATAAAGTTGACATAAGAAAAAGGATGACATGAATTTTATTGTTTACAATAGGTATTTTTATTGCTACCAAATTTTGTGTTATACCGTTATATTTTAATATTTTTTTTAAATATTTTTTATTTTTGTATGCAAATATCAAATATCTTATAAAGAAGTGATATATTTTGTTGGAACATATTAGATATTTTTGTGTAAAAATATTAATTAACGACTACTTATCTTTGCTATAAGGTAACTAATATCTTTTCTTTGTTAGCCTACAAGTAATTAACGTTTTTCAAATACATTTGTGGTGCAGATTTTATTATTAAATTACATATCAGAGGATTTTCGCAAACATCATTCAGCATCTTAAACTTACCTTTTGTTCATCATTCCCATATTTTTCTATAGAATGTTGGTAATGTTTAACTAAATCCAAGACAGACGCCATACCACTACACTTATAAAGTAGTATGTTGATTTTATGTGATCAGAAAATAAGTGCCAGCTGGTAAACGGGCACCATTTTTGTCACACACATGTATGTGACGTATAAAGTTACGAACCTATTGCAAAGAAACGTTTAAATATTGCTATTTGTATATAATCATTTAAAATAATTTTAATACTATATATAATATAATATATTATATTAAGTATATCTATGATAAAATTATATAACAAAATAATAGGTCTTTTAATTAATATTTTACATAAAGTATTGTACCATCCTTATAATAATAAAAAATTGCTTGTCACGTTAATATTTTACATTATGAAACATATTTAAAGGCATCAATAGCATTATATTTTTTTAAATATATCATATTTATTGTATTTAATTACTTCTTGAAATTAAAAAAATACATTAATCTTACAAATGAAGGTCACAGATTACTTAGTAATAGATAGTCTATGGTAGTAAGGTTTTTTAAAGAAAATTTAAAAAATATAATGGAAAAAATGGTTGGAAAAAATCTAAAATTTTAATCACTTTAGCTATATTTCTCGAAAATGTGCGAATGTAAATACATTTATATAGAACGTAGAAGATCATAATTCGTTTTTTTTCAACTCTAACACAAGAAATAAATTAAGAACAGATATATTAAACATATAAATATCAAATGAATCAAATATCTTATCGTCCAATTAGGAACTAACTGTAAATGACTATAGCAACAATATAATGTATCAACCAAGTAATGAAGTGAAAATCACAAATTAGAATTAAATTCTTAATACTAAAAATGATACTTAACACAAAGTCTCCCTAAAATAAAATTAAGTAATACAGCCAGGAATAAAATACGTTGTTCACAGAAACAATAATAAATATGTTTAGTTATTAGGAACCATAATTAATTATTACAATACTGCCATTTTAATTAAAAAGGCACAATTAACAATTTTCACGAAATTGAGTTATAATGAGCCGGTTATTTTATGTTTCATTGAAAAGGCGTAATAAGCGCCAGTTATACAGTTTCCGTCTTAATGTTTTCTCGGTATGGTCTGCGTGCTCTCAAAACTCAGTAGGCGCCAGGTGGTATTTTTGGTAATTTCTATATTTTGCTGCTATCACAATTAGAAAGAGTGTCAAGACATTTCGTTTTTAGATGCCCGATGTCAGGAAATCATCAATGTCAACATAGAAGCTAAATCATTGATGTTCGATAAAAATCGAAATAAAAATATCGATGTTAGCTAGCACCGATATAAGCCAACTTCGATATTTTTTTGCACATAACGTCATCAATAAATAAAAAAAAAACCGGACAAGCGCAAGTCGAGCTCGTCTACCGAAGGTTCCATACAAATATTGGTAGTCTCGAGCTTTTTCTGAAATTCAAGCTCAGCTTAGCCAGAGTCTCCCTTTCATCTGATAGAGTTCATCGAAAATCGATGATCATCAGGCATCCATATTCCGTTCACCACCGTCCCTTGAGTGGAAGGACGTAGTCCCGCTCCTTGTCTTTCCAGAGCGCGGAAATAATCTCTCCCTGTGTGTTAAACCCACAATTATCTCGCTTATTATTGTATGTTAAGTAGCCCAGTATTGTCTCTATCTCAATCTTTCTGTCCCACATCTCTTGAAATAATTTGAATATGTGTTTATCGTTAATACTACAGGTTATATTCAGTTTGGAGCTAAATAGTGTGGAGATTATTTATTTACCCAAATCGAATGATGAAATATTTTGAATCGATTTAAATACATTTGCTTATTTCTTAGTAAACAAATGACATTTTAGCCAAAACACTACCTACATTGACGCAAATATGTAATGTAATGTTAACCCTTTACTACAACACTGTATATAATACCAACTAATTTATTCACAGAATTTAATTGACATAGTCTCCACGAGTATCAAACGTGCTTTCTGTGGACATTTAATTAAATATTAATAATCTAACATTACACTGTTGTCATCTACATGAGTAATGCGACGGCCAATAGGTCAGGGTGGCACAGCCGCCAATTGCCCGCGACATCCGTGACCTTCCTTAACGATTTCTACAGCGTGTTCTTTATTTATCAACTGACACCGCTTCCACTACATGCAATTTCATACCCATACGCCTTTTAACTCTTTGAACTTCGACATCGTTTTTCCTAAATACTCTATAATTTTCCTGTTATTTAGATTTACGATAGCATTCTTCACATAATAACATTGGGACTTTCGTGATTAGTTAGATGATATGCCATAAAATATTATAGTTTCTAATGGTGTAGTAGAAATGAACGTTCAGAGCTGATCAATGTGTGTAATATATTACCGGTTAAACATGACAAGGGCAGTTAAGTCAATAGATTATATGGAGTAACTTGCTAAGGGCTATATAACCCACAAAGACTGGCGCCGTCTTCCTACGCATTGTATAGGTTTTCAAATATATATATTCGCACATAAGTTTCTAGTGGCGCAGCGGCACGAGGTGTAACTGTAAAACCGACTGGTTGTGGGTTCGATCCCCACTCGAGGAGATGAAATATTTACTTAAATTTATATTTCCATTTCTTCGCTCTGGTGTCGAGGTTAAGGGCGGCGTTGAGTTCTGCCACTCAACACGCAATGCCTCCAGAATTCGGCAGAAAGTGGGGAACGGAGTGTCTTAACACTAGGTTCCCTCTGCCTACCCTGCTGTATGCGGGATACAGCGTGAAGCTGATTTATTTATTTATTTTTAAGTTTCTAGTAATGTAATTGGTGTAAATAAGTGATTTCAGATTTCTTTATGTTCGTGTATTGTTTTATGTTATCACGGTACATTTATTGTTGGTAAAATTTCTGGGATCGACTATTCTGGGGTGGGTCTAAATTCCTCCCACCCTACTTAAACCCCAACTCATTATTAAATCTATTTAAATTTGTGTGTGAAGATAAATCACACGGCAAAAGTGTTTCAAGATTTACTTAGGACTCGAGAGAAATTTTGGTTTTAATATCACGATGTGCCCCTGGTTGGCAAATAGGTAAATTATAATTCAACTTATTTTTTTGTTATGTCGTATATTATAATAACTACATATCGATTCTATATGTGACTAACACGACTGTATTTATTTAATTTAAACTTGACTATAAGAATCTGGTTCTAAAGTTTTGTAATTGGTATTGGCATACTTTTCCAATTTTAAATATTTAATGTCATTAAAAAAGTTACATATGCAAAGCTAAAGTAAGGAGTCCTATTATTGGTAAAGATGTTAGGTATCTATTGTACTGTAATAGACCAAATACGTTACCAATACATGTATATTTAATTGTTAAAAAAAAAATGGGTTTGTCAGTTAACTCTTGATCGATTGATTAATAAATAATGGATTTCTTGATTAATCGATCAATCAAGAGTAAATAGCAAGTCTCTATTAACTACCTTCTTGCTGTACTGCACATATGTATGTATAATTGGATACGTAATATTCTTCACAATTTAATTCGTAGGGGTGCGCCGGTAAAAAAATCGAGGTAGGTAGGCTACTTCGATTTTTTTAAGAAAAATCTCCGTGTTCTATTGCAATAATTTGTTCTAAAGCTATTTATAGTATTAACTATTATTAATAATAGTTCATTTCAATTTTCTTATTAATATAGCAAATGTTAGACATGACGCCTGCAAATGGAATTTCAAAACTTTTGCTATTATTTTGTTGCAGGTACAACTGTACCTGCATAAACCTATGTATCATTTTGTGATTACAAAACATACATATATATTAGTTAACTTAAGACATATTTAAAAAAAAAACGAAGCAACTTTATTTTAAAATAATAATTTTACAACGCTAATATAAACAAAACACCCCACTAATATAAAAGGCGAAAGTGGTCGCGCTTGTCACCTGGTGGTGCATCAAAAGAAGATTTACTTGAAAATAACAATATTGTATGTAGGTAAACTAGTGAACTTCAAATTACCTAGTTGTGAATAGTGCGCATGTCACTTACGGTGAAATATGGCTTGGGTAATGCGAACGTAGAAAGGGCCACTGCGCTCGCGCATTTCCAGCTACAATGGAGTTCCGTACGCAGTGAGATAGTAATCATTTGGGAATCACGCTAACAAGTAAACGTGCACCAGCAACGCTAGCCAGTGCGGTGTTCGTACCGAATTCAGTATAGTGCGGAAGTATGGCTGGCACCGCAGCAGATCAAGATATTTGCTTGTATGCTAATATGCTATTACCAGTTACCGTGCGACCACAAACTACCTGATGTGATAATACAGATCAGCATCCTTACGCGAGTGATACGGAACTGATGCTACGTATGTAGATAAGGGAGATTTGGTAGACCATATATGATATAATAGAAACAAAAGGACAAGAGGCGGTGTTCGCAAGACTACCACTGTCTACAGAGACAGAGACATTTCTATAATACCAATCCTTTTATTGTACATATATGTAGTTTTATTATTGTACTATAGTGTTGATAGACATTTCAAAAGGTAATGGGATTATGTAAATAGGAAAGAGTTAAATAAACTGAGTATTCCTGTACTACAACTTTAATTTCCTGGCGCGTGTAAGCTTCGTCGATTCGTATCTGGATTATCGTCTTCAGTCTAAGCCTTTTATATATAAAACGCGACTGCTTCACTACTTATTCGATTTATGAGATATTACCCACGCAAAAAGTTACATATCTAATTAATAATAGTAGCATACAACATTATTTTATAAAATTTACTATATATTAACATTAATAATATATAGATTTGATTAGATAAATGTTAATTTATTGTACTTAATATTCAATATAAAATATTTTTGGAAAATTTATTTTAAGTCATATACAAATTTATATCGTCTGCTCTAATATATTTTAAGGGCACACATGACGAGTCTGATCGATATATCAATCTATAACATTTTAATTATTCGTTTCATTAATCATTTATTTCATTACAAATGATATAGAGATGAATAATGAAATGAACTGGATGTGAAAGCGGCGTTCTTGAGTGCAGATAATCTGATCAACCGCGCCAAAGCTCGCAGTCCAGAACAAGGGCTTCGTAATGTAACAGTATAATTGCTGATACTCGATAGATTTATTAATTTATAACCATCTCGAGCAGTGCCTTCGCAAATTATAATAAATTAATATCTTGTCTGGTAGTTCATAACGCTAGTAATAGTAAAGCCGCGGCCTATTATATACCAGTTTTAATATATATGTTTCTATCAAAAGTTCCTAAATAGACGTTTTGTTTATCTTTATAAAAAAATACTGTAAAATTACAATTTTAATTTCACATATAAGAAATGAGCGTAACTAATTGCGTGCGTTATTTGCAGTCCGTACTTCAGTGCATTCACATCCAGCTATTTGGATTAGAGGCTAAGATAAGTCCTGATATTTCCTCCATGATCATCCACTCGCGCCTTATTACATCGCCATCAAATTGATCGATGTCCTGTCCGCGATTGAGTTGTATGATTCCTGCAACAGCTCAGCACTACTATAATAATAGACTTATGCTATAGTTAATAACGACTGATTGAACGACTCAACGTATTTTATAATGAATGGAATGAAGACAAGACAAAAATCTACTAATTTATTTTTTGATTAAATATTACAAAATAAGTTCGTTTTTTTTTTCAGCTTCACACTGTATCTCGCATGTAGCTGGGCACCTAGTGTTAATACAATTTACTCTGCTTTTTCCCCCGAATTCTGGTGGCATTGCGGGTTGTGGAGGAATTGATCACCAGATTGAAGACATGAAAATCTTAAATATTTTATTTCTTCGAGTGGATATCGAGTCCACAACTTGTTCACAGTCACAGACTTGTTCTCTTGCGCAACGACGGTCTAATAATTTCTTATAATACATATGTAGTATTATTAAACTAATAAGTTTAATCCAAATAACTATAAAAACATAATAAATACAAACCAAATTAGAAAGTATCCAATTTAAAGAAATATTAGTTCATTATTTATTTAACACAGAATACGATAGGTAAACCACCGCACCGTGCCCATATTTAGAAACGTTGAACATCGTTAGGCTAACATTAGATTTAAGGCCGTAATTGATTTTAGTGGCATTTGGAACTCCATCCTCTATGCGAAGTGTAATTTACCCTCAACCAGGTTCATTCGTAATTTCCATTACTCGTCCCAGAGGATCGCGACCTACTCTAATTAACTTAGATGCTTATGATTAAACGGCTCGGTCACGATCCGTCGATTTACTTCAAATCAGTTGCGGTTTTGTGTTGATAAGCTAAACATCCGTCAAGTCTGTTCCTGACTTATAGCTATGTTTTATTTCCTTATCGTGATACAGGTTCAATTCAGCTTTGACTGTCAATGTTTTTTTTTTTGGGTTTTCTGTACTTTTAAAAGAAAAAAAAAACGGAACCATTGTACGACTAAAAACTTATATTTGCAGTTAATTTCATATACAAGTTAGTACATACGTTCGCAAACTTAAGGTTTTTAAAAAAAAACAGATTATATAAATTAAGAATAACAAAATATTCTCAGCCACTTTTCCCGTTGTTTGGTGTTTGTTGGTTAAGTAGGCATAGGAACTTACGACTCTAATGCTGGTATTACTCCGTTGTGTTCTCTCCAAGTAAAGTAGTAGGCCAATTTCAAATAAGAACCTCTGTTTGTTATCTTGATTTAAATATTTCTTAATGATACTGAAAAATAATATATATTTATGTTATTTTCGGTGATATCGCTTTCCCGAACATTATGCAAGACAAAAATTGCTGGAGTGACTGACATTTTTTTTTTAATTTTTCGGTTATAAGGCATCAAGACTGTGATGTGTAAAATGTGACAAACGAAAAATTAAAATATAAAATTATCTGTATTTTAAATACAAATATGGGGGACTTGAACTCGCTAATAGCCAGAAACATCCAATTTGCGCCAAGATGGCGCCATGACAACAGTTAGTTATCTGTAAGTAACAATTAATTACGATCAGTCTAGTTTTCAATTTAGTGCACCTATATATTTGAAACCGGAAGTACCTGTTTTATAGCAGTACCATGTCTATCAATATAAAGCGTAAGTATTTACAATACATTCTTAACGCGATCAAGATTACGGTAATGCCAACTTTAAATTCATGATTATACCAGTGATATTTCTAATTCAACGTCCTGCTCGGAGTCTTGAGACGGTTTAATTTTATTTATTCTCTTAGATTCTATCATCGGTTCGTGTGAACTTCACTCTAAATTTGCATGTTTATCTCTTTTTCTCTACTAATTAAAACAGCTAAGCGTCAATCTGTGCGATAAGCTTGATTGATTTAATTGCGCCGATTCAAAGCAACAGCTGTATTGATGATCGTAAAATAATTCGCTTCTCGTAACATCCTGTGTATACTACATCTTTTTTAGTCATAGAAATAAATAAATTTCCATATAAATGGCGAGCTGTTAATATAATAGGTAATAACGAGAGTTTACTCGTGTGAGTTTACTTATCGACGAAGATTAATTATTGACATAAAATTTCCTGTATTCTTTAATATTCAGTTATTTATTGCTATAAGCAATTAAAATTTTATGTTCAAGTCCCGTACATCGCTGTTCCTGTAAGGTTATTAGAACTTTTGTTTGTTAGAACTTATGAAGGTTTTATGAAGCTGCGCTCGTGCTGTGCATAGGTAGGTAAAACTGCAGCTGTGAAATAGTTTTTATAATCTTTAAAAATAATAATATTTAAATTTTATTATATATAAAATTTTATTATTAAGAAGTAACGAAATTACGCCTCTAGCTCTTGTGGCACAAAAACACAAAATATGGAATATTTGACGAAGGCTATGGTCATAATATACAAGAAATAAAGAAATGTCAAGTTAGCACAAGAGGTTCGGTATGTTGAAAAGGTAAAGGTAAAAGCTTGTAACATAAATAACAATTTTATTTTATCACTTCATATTCATACATAAATGAAAATTCTAATATAAAATGCAACATTTGCTTATATATAATTTATTATATAATAAAAAGTTAAGTTAAGGTGAAATATGACTTTTAGTAAATTTCCAACTTAAAACGAAATAGCGAGCAGAACCAAGACGGTTGTAGTATATGCAAGTTATTGGTGATAAGCGTCAGACCCTCTGCTCCGTGTGAACTGCCATTAAAAATAATTATTAGTATGAGTTAATTTTATTTTACGATCCTACGGTTAATAACCTATGAGCATGTTCGTTCTATTTGTTTCCAATGTAATGTATGCACCTTCTAATAAAAGACCCGTTATTTAGTAGAATTCATTGTTCCACATACAAATTAGACAAACCGCCTGGAGATAGATACTAAAAAATACAATTAATAAGTTCGTTAAAAGCCGCGCACTAATTGTCGGCCGAGTCGTGTGCTCCGGGCTGTCCTCACATTCTAGAGCGGTGCATTCGCGTCCTAGCTCACTTTATTTTATAAAACACTGCCGGAGGCTCTGCCCACGGTGGCTTAATGGGTCCCTAGGGAACCTGCTCTCTAATTATGTGAGGTCCCTCGTAATTGTCTGGAAAGGTTTTATTAATTTGCGTCGCCTGCAGTATATCAGAGTAAGCAAATACATGCTGTTGGTACCTGTACATAAATGCATGTTGTTACTATATCTTATTGCTGTTGTGATATGTCCATGTTTTATGTTAATTATAAAAATAATTAAAATATATACTTGTATGTGACTTATTGTTTTAATTAAAGACCTCTATAATATATTTAATAATATTTAGCAATATGTATGTATATAAAGGCACATAATATAACAGATGATCACCGAGACGACCAGTGCAACGTGACTTTCTATCTGGCTATATTTATATCTGGCTCACTAGTTCAGATCGGCAAGTAAGTAACGGATTTACATCTGCCACCAGGTTCGCACGTAGCGCTGCACGTATTGTTTCCGTTCACTTATGCTGGTATTTTTCCATTTGCGCCGGGTCTGCATTGTGGTTGATGTAGGTTGTGGTCGCAGTCGGTGCGGTTCCCGTTCACACTTATATTGACCGAGTCGCGGTCAAGAGTCCTCTCGACTTCCGCCTGCCGGAGTGTTTGCGGAGCGGCTTTCACTGGGTCATCAACGCGGCGTTCCTACCCACCCAACTCCACACCTGTCGATTAACCACGCCTCGACCCCTTTAATTACTACTTAAATATCGCACGTTGTAATTACAATGCCATGTCCAATTTGCTGGCTGTAATGAGTTTGAGATACTTTTTTTGTCAACGCAAAAAACCAACAACTAACTAACAGCAACTATTTTTGTTTTGCATATCGGTTTCGGACTATTGACGGTCGCCATTCTGACCGTACGGTCCGCCCCCGGAGAAATCAGATATCGATGTGTCCATTAGAGGAAAACACAGAGCGTACCACCTGTAATAATGTACGTACAACCGTCAAGATGCTATCGTCTTAAAATAAATTAATGAATATAACGCGGATGATTCAACGGTGGTGAACGATGACGGTGCGGATCGCACTTTGCAATTTGGTATCAGAAAAATTATAATCATTTAGCGAGTGGTGTTTAATACAAAAGTGATAATGGGCCGCAAAAAGTGTGAGATAAGATGTGTATGCATTTATTTGACGTTCATTTAGATGAATGTAGTTTCAATTAATGTGAAATAGCGGTTGGCATCGTGTAATTTATTAAAGTGCTCTACAATAATCTATAAATGATGATAATAGAATTAGAAAGTACATTTTTTATACTCAAATATATCTATAAAAGTATCTTCTTATCTCGAGATATCAACTAACCCTAAATTATATGACGATAGTACTAAAAATATTAAAACCACAGAAAAATATATAAAAATAATTTTAATTATATAACATTTTTTATAGAATAAACTGTCAAGGTGGTCGTTTGTCTGTGAATTTAGTATTTTAGTACTGCAATCTCGTCTCGTTGGACTAATTGGGTAGAGTAGTAATAAGCGCCCATTAGCTGCGCACGCGCAGGGTGACATGCCGCGACCGTCGACCTGAGCTTACCTTCAGATGTCACTTAGGATTTGTATGATGAAGCTCTCCTTGTAGGGTGATCATGACTTTATTCGCTTTAACTTTTATTACTGCTTTAAATCACAACAAATTGGTAACGGAATTTTATTTAAATAAATAACACGGAGAACGGAGAAAGCAGTGTGAAGACACTCAGTTAAACGTGCCACATGGAGCTTCAAGGTAAGCTGAAAAATAATCTTATAATGTAAACCATATAAAAGTGTTAAACGTATATATTTTGCTGGTTAAAAATTTAAATCACGTTGCCTTGATAGACTTGGTACGTGGCAAATTAACTCATTCTAATTTATAAAATTAACTGTTATATTTTATTAGTAAAAATCTGGCTCGAATTTGGGATTACTGTCGACTATGCATCATTTTTTAATCGCGATAGTTCAGAATCTTGTGACGTAAATTAAACTAATTATTATCAGCTTCACGCTGTATCCCGCATGTACCAGGGTTTCAGAAAGAGCCTAGTGTTAAGACACTCCGTTCCCCACGAATTCTGCAGACATTGCTTGTTGTGCGGTGGAAGTCCAGTCCTCGTTTTCCACACCAGAGAGAATAAATAAAAATATTATATATTTCATTTTCTCGAGTAAAAATCGACGCCCCACAGGTAGCCACGACCCTTAATAATAGCAATGTTTTATAATCTGTTAAATAATTAAATTAATAAAAATATATATTATTTAAAGGATTAGGGATTCGTGGTTACACTGGAATGATTCAGACTTTTCGTCATTTTAATATGCATGGATCGCGGCTTCGATATAAGAAAAATAAGTCGACTGGCATTTGTTGGTTATTCTTTATTTTAATTCCAACACAATGTTGTCATGGTTTTTATCATAATTTAAAAATATAAATGTATACCGTTAGTTTAACAAAAATGGTATTATATGTTTCCAAGTTAAATCTTTTATTGAATTCCTCTTTGTACCTAACTAAGGTACAAATGCTCTATAAATTGATATTTCAATTATTGAATTTAAAATTGAAATATTGTTAAGTGTGAAATCAAGATAACCGATTGTAATTTTCGAAAGCTCTCGATACCAAAAGATGCCGTTGTTCTGTAATGGAACAATAATGTAAGTTATAAACTCGACGGTATAATTAAGCCAACAAGAAAACTTAATGAACTACTACTATAGGAAACCAGCGATTTTGTTCATGCGTATGCGTGGTGAATGAAACTGGAGCAAAATATGATTATCTATTTTACATACATTCCATTAGTAGTCAACTTTCCTTATATTAGCCTTTAATTTTTTTAGGTCCAAGCTGTACCTATCCCGCATGTAGCAGGTAAGCAGAGGGGGCGTAGTATTAAAACACTCCGCCGAATTCTGGAGGTTCTGCGTGTTGAGTGGCGAAACTCAATAACGAAGAAATAAAAATATTCAATATTATTTAATTGCATCGAGTGGCAATCGAATCCACAACCTGTCGCGTTTACAGTACACACTTGCGCCCCTGTGCCGCCACTTGCCTTTTAAGTAAAATAACAATAAAATACTTACATCAGATCAAAGTAGGGCGTCGAATCAAATATATAATAGCCCAGTTGTTTCACAGATCATTATGGCCCATTCCACGAATGGTAACAATATCGTACCGAAGTTGTGGGTAAAGGCCTTATTGGTAAGATTCGTGTAATCTTTCATCAATAGACGTCTTAAGAGGTCATTGTCCGTTTGTTCGTCCGAGCACTTCATGTTATGTTTATATATACCTACCGTCCGTATTTTATGCAAACAATATATTATCTCGAGAAATTTATAAAAAAATAACATTTGTCAGCTCTAAACCAGTATTTCGCAGTCGGAGGCTAGCAGTGGCGCAGGGACACAAACAAGCTTGTGATTGTAAGCGCGACATGTTGTGGGTTCGATTTCTATTCGAGAAAATGATATATTTAAAATATTCATTTCTTAGCTCCGGTGACGGCAAAGCGTGGCGTTGAGTTCCGCCATTCAATACGCAATGCCTCCAGAATTCGGTGGAAAATGGGAAACTAAATTAGGATCCCTCTGCTTGTGTACCCTGCTGTGTGCGGAATACAGTGTGAAACAAAAAAAAAACAAGCTAAGCCACTTATATGGTAAATAGAAAGGAAATAAAATTAAAAAAGTGAGTAATAGACGTAAAAAAGGTTACAACCATTTTCTAAGTGATTACTACTTTCTGGTGGCAAGAGGTTGCCATCGGAGTCACGGAAATTATATACATAATTGGTGGGCATTTGTAAAAAATATTCGATTTGTTTCCTATTGAGAGATATTACGGAGTAGCTCAGGTTTCTAATAATTGGAAAAAACTGAGTGTGGTATTTTTTTTAACAAAGATGAATATTTAAAATACGTTCAAATTGATTAAGATATTAATAATGTTTTATTATAGTTAATTCGCAAACGTCCAGATAAATAATTTTGCAATTATTACAAGCATTTCGAGCGATCCGGGAATTCAGGCAAAATTGGAAAGTTACAACACAATAAGTAATGACTCGATTATCACATATCTATTCGATTACACTAATCGATTAATCATCGCCCACCACTAGCGCACAGTGCCTACACGCCTGCAAAGCGGGTGTTTGGAGACATGGCTACTATGTCAATAGGTAAACAGCATATGTATAAATAACCCGTGACGGTCGTTATTTTCTTTCCGATGGATCTTAACTGTACTCGACGGCAATGGACGTGTGAATTTATAATTGCCATGCAATATGGTGAGATGAGGCTAAAAAACAACTTTCTAGAAATAAAACTTGTATTTTGCAATATAGTTATGTACTTATTATAAGATATTTTAAGGAACGTCGTAAAAGAGACGCTAAAAATATAACCTTTGGACGTGGACAATAGCGGTAGCTAATTGTTCGTCGTAATTTCTTATATTATATAAAATAATAAAAGCATATTTATGTGTACAATATATATTTTTATTATTCGAAAATATCTCAACAATGAATATTCAATTGTAATATCCTTAATTATTTTGATTCGACAAGTATTTGAAATATTTTCGATTTGTTATTGTACTAAAGAAGACATTTAATATTTTTACGTATAAAAATATTAAAGTGCACACATTTAAACATCTAGTTGCCAACATTTCCTTACTTACTACAATCTTAATTTATTATGCATTATATATACATACGATATAAGGTATACTTCAGATAGAAATTACACCATAAAATAAGTTATACACGATGTGATCTATAACAAAGAAAAAGATGACTAACTTTAACATTTTAAAAGATTTTATCACAATATATGAATATGTTATATAAAAAACAAATAAACATCACAGTTACTTGAGAAGACATTTTTGTAAAAATAAAATATATACGGAAAATAATTATTATTTATCTTTTTAACCACTACCTAAAGAAATATTAAATGTAACTGTGAATGTATACTTTACAGCTGAAAATTGCACACTAAAAATAATTTATTCTTGAAAATTTGTTAAGTCTTTAAATTACATAGTATATATAATCTACAATCTATAATAATAATTTTCATAGACAATAAAAAAAAATTAATGGAAAATTACACAGACCAATATATATGTTAAAACATTTCACAGGCTAGTGATGATTTAGTAAAAAAAAACTCAATATCATTTTACAATTAATTTTGTTTTGCAAACCAGTACATGTCTATATAATTTTGCAGTAAAATCCATTTTTAGTTAAAACGCGCTATATGTATTTAAAGTTTTTAAAGATTTTGTCATACAATAAAAACAATATTTCAATATCCATCTATCCAACATCCTCTTGACTAGTTTTATTAAAATTTCAGGAGTAGTAGGATCTCTACTAATAGAGAGAATAACGTTGGGTTCCGTCACTCAACATGCTATATCCCCAAAATTCGAAGGAAAGTGGAGAGCTAAGTGTGTAAATACAGCATGAAACTTCAGGAGTATTTAATCGTTTTATTTAAAATAATAACAATAATAATATAAAAATCTAAATAGTAAAGCCGTAAGCTTATTTGTCAAGCATTTTCTTTTCGTAACTCCTATAATTATATAATGTTTATAGCTCAAAAGCAGGTGGCTAAAGCGACAAGAACCATGTCTTAATAGTAATAGGTGCTATCGTTTTTTGTTTAATTAAAAACAATTATACCTGACATTCAATTGCGATTAGCAGTAAATTCTTTTGTTAAACAAAGCACTATTTTCATTTAAAGAATAGGCGTTCAAACTAAAAACCGGTTTGACTGCACTATAGATAATATAAGTATGTACTAACGTATGCAATAAAATACAAATATAATTGAGTTTACATTGTTAAGTTAAAATCAATGTACATATAATTTTTGTCTCTTTTTAAACAAAAAATAAGATAAATATATTCTATAATCATTTGAAATAAAATAAATTATAATGTAAACATGTTTAAAACTGTGCTTCTTTGACACACTTACATTAGCGACAACAGTCTTGTTAATCTTACATATTATATCTATATTTATGACACACCTAACATAAACTTAGCGAACTCTCCACAGATTATTAATATAATTAATCAATATATGCGACAAAAGTAAATGGCAACATACTTTCTTTATAAATTTAATAAAATATAATACGTAAATATAAGTACTTACTTTATACAAATACAATAAAAGGCACATTTATTTTTATCAGCAAACTAGCTGAATTTAATTAATACGAGATAAAAGTTACAATAAGCATATTTCGACTATTTTTACACGACACGAGCATCGAAGTACCGTTACGGTCGTAGTACGAATATCGCCCTCCACTTCGAACAGAATTCATATCATTAACTTTTATTAAATTTTAATTAAAATGCGCGTTCATATGTAATAAAACCCAAACGGTATATTATAATTGTATTTGAGCCGTTTGTGTTTGAGATATACGTTTAAATTTTTATTAAATAACATGTTCTACCAGTGTTTGGGTACCGATAACAATAATTATAATTTAGTTATTCAGTATAATTTAAACGTCATTTCAATACACCCCTCGCACGCTTAACATTTTTAAAAGGGACATTTTAAATTAATATAAATATGTATGTTCAAATACTTGACACGTTCATTCATCCTCGAAATGTATATATATGTATGTATTGGGTAAATAAATTAACGTGTCCAAGTTGAATTAATTGAAATACAAAAAAAACGTATATGACTAGTTTTCTTGAAAACTAACGATACTTTAATCATGGCCCTTCGCCGTTAGCTAAATATATTTTTTATTAAAAAAACACTGGCAATTTTACATTATTTAAATAGTATGACATGTTTGTTTGGCAAGAAATAATATTATGTAGAGAGACGAATCGCCATTTTTATAAAGGCGCGAATCGCGACGAACGAACGAAAGCTACATTAACGTGACGTAATGTCAGGGGCAACGGATTAGATCTTTTTTTTTTGAATTCTGACCGTCGCTGTCGCAGTTTCGGGTAATTAAGCGGCCTGTTATTCGCGTAATTACATGTGAAAATAGTGCTTTATAAACGTAGTGGGAGGGTCAGTGAACTGGTCGAAATGTCATAAAAAAACTTCAACAAAAAGTATCCGAACGCGTCTGTCAAAACACGCGTCACAGGATTATGGATGTGTCGCCCGCGGCGCTCACTGTTCGCCATTTCGCATTACTTATGTACTTCCTACGACTTGTTTAATAACAAATATTTAGTTCATATTGGTTTGGTGTGAATGACAGAAGTCACTGAACTCTGAATTTGTTGGACTCTATCTATTAATAGTATATGTATGTGATATGCATCTTTGAACTGGTCGAGAAATGTAAATGATGATGCGCCTGAACATATATAACAATAAATTTATCATTTAATTAAATTATAATACAATCACTTTTATTATTAATGAAAATTAATTAATTTTATCGTGTTAAAAGTAACTTAGTTGGGCGATTAAATAAAATTTATAGTTATCAAATCACCATTTACTTTTCTCTACTACATATCCATCTGTTACAAGAAAGTGGAGTCAATTCTCTACTTTATTTACTCTCTCACCAAGATAATAAAGAGTTAATTTACTTCAAATATGAATTTTCGACGTTTGTATGTGCGCATAAGTCTGAACGCTGCAGTTGTTTGGCCAGCCTCGGTACTCGTATAGGAGACAGTAACAAGTAGAATTCTATTATTGTGTGCTAATGAGCGCCAAATACAGGTCCTGGCTCCTGATCCACCCCGGGTAGAACAAATATCGCGTCACGTTGACAGTTATATACGACGCCTATTAATTTATCTCTCATTGTACTCTGAATTTGAAGACGCCGCATTGTAACGTTCATATCACGATCATCTAAATTGGCCCAGTGCTTCTCGCTATTGTTGCAACTCCCAATTCCCACGTTTGAATTTTCCAATTTTATTTGCAAGTTACAGTTTATTATGTAACGTTACAATAAACAAACGTTCAAAAAAATTGTTTACGTTCGTAATTAACATTTTTTAATTATACATTTTTAATTATACGCTATCAAAATGGAGCGACATCAAAGCCCTTTTTCAATAATAAACAATTTATTATTTAAATATATAACGCAAGTCTAACTTGCTTTATATAAACACGCAGTCAAGCAACATTGCACGAGTATTATAAAAAAAGAAATAAGACATAATAAACATAGCACCTCCATTGTAACACAATCACGATATTGTATCAAAAGATATTATTAGTAATATTATTTTGGATTACCTCGATTTGCGTGATATCGGATCACGCAAATAGACTTCGGTGTAAAGAACTTCAGTGTAATGTAAAAAATCCATTATATAAAGTATATTTTCACGTCATTGATATGGACGCTAGGCAAATCTATGAAGAATATCGGTGGTGATACCTCGCAAGAAGTCAAACATTTCTGCACCATCGTCCTCGGGCTCCTCAACCGGATTGGTTATCTGGAAATAAATGTCACTTTGTGTATATAAGTCTATAAAAAGTGTTATAATTAGTATCAAATTGGATTTACATTAATGCTTAAATTCCTTTAGTGAAGATGAAAAATTGCCGGTGTTGATGGAATTCCCCATTCTTTTTAGAAAAAAATATATTATGTGAATAAAGCTAGGACAGTTAGTTAATATACCTATATTATATAATCTGGTCTGGTTAGATAGAATACAATGATGAGTTGTATTATGCATCCATCATTAAGATGTCTGTGTAAGATGTATTATTGAGTTTGAAATAAATTATTTAAGTTATGTAAAATGAGTTTTAAATACTTCTTATGTATCAGTAATTTATAAAATGCCACATATTTCAATTGTCCTATACTACTTTGCTCTTTACAATTCGAATACCACACAAACGACAATTACATCTGACTAGCATTAAATCTTAGTTCTAGGTAAAAGGCATGCTTACAGTTTGCGAGACAATTAAGTAGACTAATGTGCGTAGTCTATGAATGTATAAATAAGTATAAATTATAAATATACGTCGTCGATAATACTCGTATGCGATTATTAATTTACAACTATATATAATATTAAAATATTTTACACAATATACTATGTAAAAATCGAAGACCATTTTATATTTAAATTCTTAATTTTTTTTTCACGCTCTATTCTGAAAATAGCAGGGCAAAAGGACCCTGGGAACCAAGTTAACGTTGAGACACTCTATTCACACCCTTACGCCACGCTTTGCCCCGTTACCAGAGCGAGTGGAAATCGAACCAACATCCTGTCTCTATTACACGCTTATGCCTCTGCACCACAACTACCCTCATTGAGGCAGTAGAGTAGGCAATTAGTTTTTAAAATAAATTTGTCCTATTACAAAACGTGTGTGGTAAACCGTAAATCTGGAGAAATGAGGTCACGCGGAAACTGATACGTTAAATATATATGGTTACCGTTATTTACTGTTCCCATGTATTTGTATATCACTGCACTATTTCAAATCAAATCCAAGCAAAAGGATTTATATCGTTCGTTAGTGGATTACGAACATTTACAAGGGCCGAGATATCAATGGTCTATACGGAAATCGTTAGTAATAATAATTAAAACGTACCAGTGTATGATATAACGTCATCTAAAATTTTTAATTTCAGTACTATACATATATTGAAGTCAATTGTGGCGCAGTAGCTTAAGCGGGTGACTGTAAACGCGACAGCTTGTGGGTTCGATTCCCACTTGAGAAAATGAAATATTTAATATTTTCATTTCTTCGCTCTGGTGTCGAGGCGCAGTCAAAGCGAGGCTCAGCACGTAATGCCTCCAGAATTCAGTGGCATTTTTCGCCAAGAACAGAGTGTCTCAACACTGGGTTCCCTCTGCCCACCCTACAGTGTGCGGAATTCAGCGTGAAGCAAAAAAAAAAAAGAAAAATACATACAATTCACATAGAAATTATATACACTTTTATTTTAAAACAACAGACAAAAACCAAAATAATGGGCCACAAAATGCGTGAAGATAATTCAATCATGATAATATACTAATTTCGCTCGAGGCTCAGACCCGTCGCGTTCAGGTGTTTAAAGGTAATAAGAGAAAAACACAGCGACCCACATACTTAAGACAAGAGGAGATAGCATCGCAAAAAGTAAAATGAATGGGGGACATAGGCAATGAGCGTGTTCCGTACTCTTTGTTACCGATTTCTCATAGCGATTCACTAATAACTGTTATTAAACCGCCTCCGGTCAAACAGTTAGTTGCGTGTGGACTACCGGCCTTCTGAACAAACAAAAAAAAATATATAATTATACTAAAACGGTATCACTAAATTGAACGTCGTCTATTCGTCTTTGAGAAGGCGATATCACTGTCGTACGTAGTGTCCGGTATCCGACGGTGTCTTTCTCCATTAAAAGCAATGTAACGCTAGAGTTAATGCGATAAGAAGTGGCGTAAGTAATTCTAATTAGACACCAAGGATCGTCGAACCAGCTTCTGTGATCTTGTCAAACGAGTCGTCTATATTTTCGCATGAGTATGACACAATAAGGGGTAAATTTGCTTATCGATTCATCTTATTTTTTACTGATTCGTCATCTACGGCGTCTAAATCTCATTAGACGTAATGAGTCTCCAATTACATTGTGCGCACATTTTTTTTATATTTGGTAACAGTAAAATGTGTTATTAAATATTTTTATTAAGTCCATATTCTTTGAAATTATTAAAATTTACATACAATATGCAAATAAAGCGGTATTTAAAACGAATCTAATAACGGAACATAAGCGTAATTCGTGCAAATAAAGGGATATCAGTTTTTATCTTTTGCGCTCAAATATTCACATGTTTAAAAAAAAAACCTTTCACCACTTAAAAGTAATACTTTTAGCAAAAAAATAATAATAATAAGAGATTCTCGCAACAAATCACGATATTAAAAATTTCCTCTAAACTTTCATTCCAATATAATTTAATGTGGTTGTTGTCTATGTGAAATATTGCTTAGATATGTTTCCATCCGTGACCCGGTCACAGTGGCTACCTTTTAAAATATTCGCGATAAGATTCTATCTATATAATTTACCGATACTATCAATGAGGTAATGGATAATTTACGATAACCTTTTAAGGAGTGAAGATCAAAGAGTATTCTAGTCATTGCTCATCTGTCGAAAGGCTGCATTTTCATTAGGTTGCAATTCACTGCATTCATTAGGGCTCGCTTCAAGTCCAGTTTCTAGTTAATAGCGTGTTATTTGTTAATAGGTCTGATGGATTGGTGACAGTGGTAGCAGCCGGCGGTATGCGACCGTCGTCTTATCAGTCACAAAAAGATAACGATCTATTCGTGTCGTGATTGTAGAGGTTGTTACGCCGAAACTTTGGTCGCCCGATGAAGAGCAACGGTATTCGGTTAGAGAGACGGAGGCTGCTTTTGGTAATATTATATCACAGTTTTGTATACGGTAGCCCAATTTAATTAAATGGCAATATAAAGATAATGATCCAAGATTTTACTTGAGATCGTCCACTCACTCATTTGTGTTATCTTAAATTATTTAATTATGTATCGTGTTTTATTGTTTTTGATTGTCTTTGAGATAACTAATTTTACAACCGTTTTGCACATTCACCGTTTAATTTATTGTTTACTAGCGACCCGCTCGCGGCTTCGCTTAAACCACAGAATTATTTATTTAACACACTGAATTATGTTCGTGTTTTGATATACTTATAATGTATGTTTGTAATGTAATTAAGTTTTTTATGAGAAAGTTGTTAAAACTTTAGGTCGCATTTTCGTACCTCCCATAAGAATCTTCAATTGAATGTTTGAAATAAAAACACAACTTATCGATACTTACTATATGTGCGATAATCTCAGAAACGGCTTAACCGATTTAAATACTTTTTTTGTTTGTATTCTGGCAAACTGCCCTTAAATATTAAGTATTAGTTTTATTTTAAGCAGCTTCATGCTAGTCAGAGGGAGGAACCTAGTATTAAGACACTCCGTTCCCCACTTTCTACCGAATTCGGGACGCATTGCGTGTTGAGTGGCAGAACGCAACGCCGTGCTTAACCTCGACCCCAGAGCGAAGAAATGGAAATATAAATTTAAGTAAATATTTCATCTCCTCGTGTGGGGATCGAACTCAGAGAACCAGTCGGTTTTACAGTCACACTTGTGCCGCTGCGCCACGACTGGCCTCAACTGGACTGGACTTTATTTTAATCGGTTCACATAAAGTTAAAACCAGATCCACGCTTTATCCCGCCCTTAGTAGGGCAACTTAGTGTAAGATATTGGGTATAATGTGTGACTGATGTGCGAAATGAAAATATTATTAAATTATAATTCAATCCTGCATGTGTGGATCGGACCCACAACGTCGCGTTACAGTTACAATTGGGCATATAGGGTAAAATAATTTAAACCCGTACCTAAAGAATTTAAGCAAGATACATCAACAGTGAAGACGTAGGATTTTTTCTCATTTCACAATGTTTATTCATATCTATATTTCGTATGACGCGGTTACGCATAGGTACCAATAATGTAAACACATGCTACTACAAAAATAGTACTAAAATGTTTAGAACTTTAAACTTTGCCGCCAAAACCTACGACTCGATTTCGCAATGAAGCGTATGCGGCGGTTTCCCTTTGATAGGTTTATGTGTGCGTGCGTCGTTCTTAACAAATTGTATTTTATTTTACAACGATAATTTTATTATTTATTTTGTTTGAAAAAATAACTTTTTATTTTCGGGTTTTTAATTTAATATGTAATAGGCTTTTATAGAGTAGTTAAACTGTGGTTTCATTTAAAGTGGTCCTAACAAAAAAACTCTGTATAATTGAGCATATTTAATATTTATAGTGATTTTTTGGTGAAAAGATACCAATAGTTATTACTATGCACTGTTTTAACCTGTTTTATGTATAATATAGAATAATATATTCTATAGAGGAATCACACATTCTTTTTATTCAGTTTAGTAAATACATTTTTAAGAGGTTACTCTGTACTAAAATGGCATGCAACTCTGTTCCCACATTTACGTTCCTGATATATCGATTTAAATAATAGAAATACAAAATATAGGAAGGAAACACAAATGCAATTATATTGCATTTTTTCTTTTTTTCATACATGAAACGTATTAATAAATTACATATTATGTATTACATACAATTAATTTCTTTTGAATATAACACTAAGTTTAATCAGCTTCACGCTATTTTAACAGATAACATAAGATGACATTAAAACGTATTGACATCACCACGTGATCCATCTAAACACAATATAAACTTTTATAAACTATGAACTCACAATCAGAATTTACTTTCCAAATATATATACTTTTTATTCTACACATCGCCATATGAGCTAATTCCGTAAAATATACCTACTTTATTATGTTTGTTAATATCACCAACGTTGACGTTTGAAATAATAATTATGGTAGACTGAACAAATATTGATTATACTTCTTTTTTTAGCTTCACGCTGTATCCCGCACACAGCAGGGTAGGCATAGGACCTGTAGTGTTAACAACAACACTCTGTTCCCTACTTTTCTCGGAATTCTGTAGGCATTGCGTGCTGAGTAGTGAAACTCAACGCCGCACTTTACCTCGACACCAGAGCGATGAAATGGAAATATAAATTTAAATAAATATTTCGTTTCCTTGCGTGGTCATCGAACCCACAACAGTTACACTTTGTGCCCCTGTGCAACGAACGGCCTCAATTTACTTTCTTCTTTTAAAATGTGGTTAAATGAAATAGTCGTAATTTAATTATGTCAGATTACTATTAACCGACTTCTTAAAAGGGGTCATCAATTGGGCTGTATTTTTTAGCCTTGTTACCTTAGAACTTTTGATTGTATGAACCGATTTTAATGATTCTTTTTTTATTTGAAAGCTAATGCCTCCCGTGTAGTCTTATTTTAATTTAGTTTATATCCAACAATGGTATCTATGAGAAAATCATATAAATCACAAATTTACATTAACTATATGCGCGACAAATGAACGTATAAGTCAATATCAATTCAACCGATTTTAATGATTCTTTTTTTATTAGAAAGGGTACATATAAGGGGTAGTTTGGTGAAAGTTTAGTTAAGTTCAGAGTGTGAAATCCGGTTGAATTTGAAGAAGTCGATTTTTTTTATTAAAAAATATAATTATGTAATTTTTTCTACAAAAAATTCTTTATACTCCATGATAAAAACTATCCTATAAGTGACATTAGGCTTTGAACTATTACCATGCCAAAATCATTTAATTTCATACAGTAGTTATCGGTATTTTAGGTAATTTATATTTTTCAGTTTTTATTTTTTTTAAAGAAAACTATCATGAAATTCGGAATGAAACCCAAAAAAAATGTACCTTGAGGCCCTAGGCTAACACCATGCAAAAATTCATCAATTTCTGTCAGGTAGTTTTTGCGTGATTGACGCACAAACAAACCGACAGACAGACAGACAGACAGACAGACAGACAGACAGACAGACAAGAATTCTGCTGAGTGGTTTTTTAGGTTCTATAATCGACATATTAACCGACCTAATTTTTATTTTTTTTATATCTTTCATGTACAGAATCGACTTTTCTATCCTTTTATTATATACTAGCGACCCGCTCGCGGCTTCGCCCGCTTAAACCACAGAATTATTTATTTAACACACTGAATTATGTTCGTGTTTTGATATACTTATAATGTATGTTTGCAATGTAATTAAGTTTTTTATGAGAAAGTTGTTAAAACTTTAGGTCGCATTTTCGTACCTCCCATAAGAATCTTCAATTGAATGTTTGAAATAAAAACACAACTTATCGATACTTACTATATGTGCGATAATCTCAGAAACGGCTTAACCGATTTAAATACTTTTTTTGTTTGTATTCTGGCAAACTGCCCTTAAATATTAAGTATTAGTTTTATTTTAAGCAGCTTCATGCTAGTCAGAGGGAGGAACCTAGTATTAAGACACTCCGTTCCCCACTTTCTACCGAATTCGGGACGCATTGCGTGTTGAGTGGCAGAACGCAACGCCGTGCTTAACCTCGACCCCAGAGCGAAGAAATGGAAATATAAATTTAAGTAAATATTTCATCTCCTCGTGTGGGGATCGAACTCAGAGAACCAGTCGGTTTTACAGTCACACTTGTGCCGCTGCGCCACGACTGGCCTCAACTGGACTGGACTTTATTTTAATCGGTTCACATAAAGTTAAAACCAGATCCACGCTTTATCCCGCCCTTAGTAGGGCAACTTAGTGTAAGATATTGGGTATAATGTGTGACTGATGTGCGAAATGAAAATATTATTAAATTATAATTCAATCCTGCATGTGTGGATCGGACCCACAACGTCGCGTTACAGTTACAATTGGGCATATAGGGTAAAATAGTTTAAACCCGTACCTAAAGAATTTAAGCAAGATACATCAACAGTGAAGACGTAGGTTTTTTTCTCATTTCACAATGTTTATTCATATCTATATTTCGTATGACGCGGTTACGCATAGGTACCAATAATGTAAACACATACTACTACAAAAATAGTACTAAAATGTTTAGAACTTTAAACTTTGCCGCCAAAACCTACGACTCGATTTCGCAATGAAGCGTATGCGGCGGTTTCCCTTTGATAGGTTTATGTGTGCGTGCGTCGTTCTTGACAAATTGTATTTTATTTTACAACGATAATTTTATTATTTATTTTGTTTGAAAAAATAACTTTTTTATTTTCGGGTTTTTAATTTAATATGTAATAGGCTTTTATAGAGTAGTTAAACTGTGGTTTCATTTAAAGTGGTCCTAACAAAAAAACTCTGTATAATTGAGCATATTTAATATTTATAGTGATTTTTTGGTGAAAAGATACCAATAGTTATTACAACCACTTGCGAAGAAGCATAGTTTAGGCAATTTTTTATTCTTATACCTTTTGAAAAACTACCAACGTTCTTAAGTTAATATATTATTTTTTCAAATTAAAAAAATTGTCTATGTCATCCTAATGGCGGAAAAATATTCAAAATGTATTGTAATACCACATTAGTACCGACAATGTAGTGTTGATAGTAATTAAAAATAGATATACTACAGGAGGATATCTTCATATGCACTGTTTTAACCTGTTTTATGTATAATATAGAATAATATATTCTATAGAGGAAGCACACGTTCTTTTTATTCAGTTTAGTAAATACATTTTTTAGAGGTTACTCTGTACTAAAATGGCATGCAACTCTGTTCCCGCATTTACGTTCCCGATATATCGATATAAATAATAGAAATACAAAATATAGGAAGGAAACACAAATGCAATTATATTGCATTTTTTCTTTTTTTCATACTTGAAACGTATTAATAAATTACATATCCATCGTTTCTAATTCAGTAGCTTAGAGAAATAGCTGTCTCCATAGCTGACTTGGAGCCTGCGAATGAGGCTAAGGATGAAGGACCTTGTCTCTCAACGCAATAGGTCATCACTGACACACACACTGGTCCTCCTAGTTTTTCCATTTAACTACACTTCAGATAGGAGACAGCCTACATAAAAAATAAACTTTTTTAAATTATAAAATTTTATTGAAGTTTATTCGTGTAGTAAAAAATTTTTTATGTGAATGTGTAGTCACATATATAGATCACATGTGTGAATATGTAGTCACATATGTGGACCACATGTGTGAATATGTAGTCACATATGTGGACCACATGTGTCAATATGTGCTCACGTATGTGGACCACATGTGTGAATATGTGGTCTTTCATGTGGACCACATGTGAGAATGTGTGGTCACATATGTGGACCACATGTGTGAATACGTGGTCGCGTATGTGGACCACATGTGGGAAAATGTGGTCACATATGTGGACCACATGTGAGAATTTGTGGTCACATATGTGGACCACATGTGTAAATATATGGTCCCATATGTGGACCACATGTGTGAATATGTGGTCTTTCATGTGGACCACATGTGAGAATTTTTGGACACATATGTGGACCACATGTGTGAATATGTGGTCGCGTATGTGGATTACATGTGGGAAAATGTGGTCACATATGTGGACCACATGTGTGATATGTAGTCACATATGAAGATTACATGGGTGATCCTGTGGTCACATATGTGGACCACATGTGTGAATATGTGGTCTTTCATGTGGACCACACGTGAGAATTTGTGGTCACATATGTGGACCACATGTGTGAATACGTGGTCGCGTATGTGGACCACATGTGGGAAAATGTGGTCACATATGTGGACCACATGTGTGATATGTAGTCACATATGAAGATTACATGGGTGATCATGTGGTCACATATGTGGACCACATGTGTGAATACGTGGTCGCGTATGTGGACCACATGTGGGAAAATGTGGTCACATATGTGGACCACATGTGAGAATTTGTGGTCACATATATGGACCACATGTGTAAATATATGGTCCCATATGTGGACCACATGTGTGAATATGTGGTCTTTCATGTGGACCACATGTGAGAATTTTTGGACACATATGTGGACCACATGTGTGAATATGTGGTCGCGTATGTGGATTACATGTGGGAAAATGTGGTCACATATGTGGACCACATGTGTGATATGTAGTCACATATGAAGATTACATGGGTGATCCTGTGGTCACATATGTGGACCACATGTGTGAATATGTGGTCTTTCATGTGGACCACACGTGAGAATTTGTGGTCACATATGTGGACCACATGTGTGAATATGTGGTCGCGTATGTGGACCACATGTGGGAAAATGTGGTCACATATGTGGACCACATGTGTGATATGTAGTCACATATGAAGATTACATGGGTGATCATGTGGTCACATATGTGGACCACATTTGTGAATATGTGGTCACGTGTGTGGACCACAAGTGTGTATATGTGCTCACATATGTGGACCACATATGTGAACATGTGGTCATATATGTGGACCACATGTGGCATCGTGTGGTCATATATGTGAACCACATGTGTGAGTAAGTATTCACATGTGCAGATCGCATGTGTGATATGTTGTCACATATGTAGACCACATGTGTGATATGTAGTCACATATGAAGATTACATGTGTGATCATGTGGTCACATATGTGGACCACATGTGTCAATATGTGGTCACGTGTGTGGACCACATGTGTGAATATGTGGTCACGTGTGTGGACCACATGTGTGTTTATGTGCTCACATATGTGGACCACATATGTGATCATGTGGTCACATATGTGGACCACATGTGGCATCGTGTGGTCATATATGTGTACCACATGTGTGAATAAGTATTCACATGGGCATATCACATGTGTGATATGTAGTCACATATGTAGACCACATGTGTGATATGTAGTCACATATGAAGATTACATGTGTGATCATGTGGTCACATATGTGGACCACATGTGTGAATATGTGGTCACATATGTGGATCACATGTGTGAACATGTTATCACATATGTGAACCTTTTATAAAATATATTTAATTCATTAAATGTAATATGTATATAAATAAATAAACGTAAAGAAACGTTACGTAACATCATACATAATAACAATTAAAACGTAAACTGCAGGCTAATTGATCATCCGGTAGACATTTTAATTAAATTATCAGCTGAAGCAGAATGTCTTTGTATCATCAGAGTTGTAAACCATTTGTTCGATAATTAACTTTAACAGTTATGAACATATACTATTGTTCAAAGACGTCACTATTACATTTCAATCCTATGAAAATTTATAATGGAGAGAAGAAAGAATTTCAAATAAGATAGTGGTGCACTTACTCAATTTTGCACTTTCTAATTTCTTTAAATAGTATAGCGGAACACAAGGCTTCGCTTCGTTTGTTTTTACGGGCAGAAAAATAAATATATTCTTCCACTTAGTGGGAATTTAACCTAATTAAAATACAACTAGTGCTACAACCAGAAATCTCAGTTCTCTCAATTGTACCGTCATAGCGTCAAGTTTTAGTCGACATATTAACTTTAAACATATTAATTTTTTATCGACATATTAACCGACCTAATTTTTATTTTTTTTATATCTTTCATGTACAGAATTGACTTTTCTATCCTTTTATTATATATGGAGATTTTGTTTGAAAAAATAACTTTTTTATTTTCGGGTTTTTAATTTAATATGTAATAGGCTTTTATAGAGTAGTTAAACTGTGGTTTCATTTAAAGTGGTCCTAACAAAAAAAACTCTGTATAATTGAGCATATTTAATATTTATAGTGATTTTTTGGTGAAAAGATACCAATAGTTATTACAACCACTTGCGAAGAAGCATAGTTTAGGCAATTTTTTATTCTTATACCTTTTGAAAAACTACCAACGTTCTTAAGTTAATATATTATTTTTTCAAATTAAAAAAATTGTCTATGTCATCCTAATGGCGGATAAATATTCAAAATGTATTGTAATACCACATTAGTATCGACAATGTAGTGTTGATAGTAATTAAAAATAGATATACTACAGGAGGATATCTTCATATGCACTGTTTTAACCTGTTTTATGTATAATATAGAATAATATATTCTATAGAGGAATCACACATTCTTTTTATTCAGTTTAGTAAATACATTTTTTAGAGGTTACTCTGTACTAAAATGACATGCAACTCTGTTCCCGCATTTACGTTCCTGATATATCGATATAAATAACAGAAATACAAAATATAGGAAGGAAACACAAATGCAATTATATTGCATTTTTTCTTTTTTTCATACTTGAAACGTATTAATAAATTACATATTATGTATTACATACAATTAATTTCTTTTGAATATAACACTAAGTTTAATCAGCTTCACGCTATTTTAACAGATAACATAAGATGACATTAAAACGTATTGACATCACCACGTGATCCATCTAAACACAATATAAATTTTTATAAACAATGAACTCACAAACAGAATTTACTTTCAAAATACTTTTTATTCTACATATCGCCATATGAGCTAATCCCAAAAAACATACTTACTTTATTATTTTTGTTAATATCACCAACGTTGACGTTTAAAATAATAGTTATGGTAGACTGAACAAATATTGATTATACTTCTTTTTTTAGCTTCACGCTGTATCCCGCACACAGCAGGGTAGGCATAGGACCTCTAGTGTTAACAACAATACTCTGTTCCCTACTTTTCTCGGAATTCTGTAGGCATTGCGTGCTGAGTAGTGAAACTCAACGCCGCACTTTACCTCGACACCAGAGCGATGAAATGGAAATATAAATTTAAATAAATATTTCGTTTCCTTGCGTGGTCATCGAACCCACAACAGTTACACTTTGTGCCCCTTTTTTGTGGTTAAATGAAATAGTCGTAATTTAATTATGTTAGATTACTATTAACCGACTTCTTAAAAGGGGTCATCAATTGGGCTGTATTTTTTAGCCTAGTTACCTTAGAACTTTTGATTGTATGAACCGATTTTAATGATTCTTTTTTTATTTGAAAGCTAATGCCTCCCGTGTAGTCTTATTTTAATTTAGTTTATATCCAACAATGGTATCTATGAGAAAATCATATAAATCTCAAATTTACATTAAGTATATGCGCGACAAATGAACGTATAAGTCAATATCAATTCAACCGATTTTAATGATTCTTTTTTTATTAGAAAGGGTACATATAAAGGGTAGTTTGGTGAAAGTTTAGTTAAGTTCAGAGTGTGAAATCCAGTTGAAATTGAAGAAGTCGATTTTTTTTATTAAAAAATATAATTATGTAATTTTTTCTACAAAAAATTCTTTATACTCCATGATAAAAACTATCCTATAAGTGACATTAGGCTTTGAACTATTACCATGCCAAAATTAATTTAATTTCATACAGTAGTTATCGGTATTTTAGGTGATTTATATTTTTCAGTTTTTGTTTTTTTTTAAAGAAAACTATCATGAAATTCGGAATGAAACCGAAAAAAAATGTACCTTGAGGCCCTAGGCTAACACCATGCAAAAATTCATCAATTTCTGTCAGGTAGTTTTTGCGTGATTGACGCACAAACAAACCGACAGACAGACAGACAGACAGACAGACAGACAGACAGACAGACAGACAGACAGACAAGAATTCTGCTGAGTGGTTTTTTAGGTTCTATAATCGACATATTAACCGACCTAATTTTTATTTTTTTTATATCTTTCATGTACAGAATTGACTTTTCTATCCTTTTATTATATATGGAGATATATGGAGATATTGTTGCAAATAGAAAATACTGTGGAAACTAATTATTAAGAAACATTTTAAAACTTCTCAAATTATTATTTTTTATTATTGCAACTACTTAAATTTTAAAAATAATTAAAGGTTACATACATATACAATACAACACCTGTACCAACATATGTTTATGTGTCAACAACTATTATTTTACTAAAAATGTGATATTTTAAATGGAAAAATAAAAAGTTTATTACAATTTATAGTAGATGTCGTTTCCCAGAAGCTAATTGCTTATAAAATGCCTCTTCATTCTCATAGTGGTACCGTTATCAATAGCATCTAACAAGAAGGTAAAAAATATATTATATACCTACCTCATGCTATCAGATCGCGAGACACGACACTTTGTAATTGAATACATCCTAAGTTTTATATTTAATTCTAATATAAAAACTTTCTAAAGCTCTTTACTTTTCTAATACGAATTATTTTATTAATTCAATATATCGTATTACAGCAATTAAATACAGATTATAAATGCAAATTTTCGTCTATTAAAATAATACGTTTATTAGAATTTTGCTTGTATTCTTGATATATAAATATTTATAAAATAAAATAAATATTTATATGGCCGTTACAAGTTCCCGTATTTTTAAGTGTTAATATAAAAAACTAGTCACATTTAACGGTTAGGAATGAGTTAGTATCAATAATTTTACTTCTTTTCTTAATAATCAGCCCAAACATTCGAAATAAGTTGAATTTTATATATAAATAATTATATACATATTATATGTGTAATATATACATATATATATATATATTTAAGGCCAGTCGTGGCGCAGCGGCACAAAGTGTGACTGTAAACCGACTGGTTGTGGGTTCGATCCCCACTCGAGGAGATGAAATATTTACTTAAATTTATATTTCCATTTCTTCGCTCTGATGTCGAGGCTAAGCGCGGCGTTGAGTTCTGCCACTTAACACGCAATGCCTCCAGAATTCGCCAGAAAGTGGGGAACGGAGTGTCTAAAAACACTAGGTTTCCTCTGCCTACCCTGCTGTGTGCGGGATACAGCGTGAAGCTGATTTTTTTTTTATATATATTTAAAGGTCGTCGTCTTCGTTCGATTCGCACTCGGAAAAGTGAAACACTATTTATTAATATTTTCATTTCTTCGCTCTGGTATCAAGTCAAAAGCGAGATGTTGAGTTTCGCCACTGAACACACAATGCCTCGAAAAGTCGGCTTAATACAGGGTTACGCAGAAAGAAGAAATATTTACACTAGTTACTCAAATTATTTTAAAAAGCAATTTTTTTTTAAATTACATTTTGTAATTTGCAATTCAAAAAATACTTGTAAAAGATGATTAACAAGAATAAAGTATGTCAATGTAAAACTGTATAAAGCACAATACCGATCACGTGTTTGTAAAATCTAGACTATTAATTTTTTCGCTTTTTTTTATACAATTGTAACTTAGATTGTGTGTAATCTAATCAAGCGAAGCGAAGTGGACGGTATGGCGGTCCATCTCGTCTCTACTCGTATTATTTTTACACAGTTCGGTACCTGCCGCACTGTCACCCAATACTCTATTCTATTATTACCTATAGGTAGAACTTTCGCGATCTACCACGGTGTAAAGGTAATTGTACAATGGACGCTTGTGGTTATTTAAAAAAAAGTTAATACAAACAAACAAAACATCTCATCTGTTTCTACAAAGTATTTAATATTCTTGCTTTAGTTCATAATTGACTCGGTTACGAGGTTGGAAAATTTATTCAAATAAATATATTCAATACTGCTGAGACATTACTAAAAATTGTCGTAAAAAATTGAAAGTAATATCTTACGCTCGTGGTGTGAATACTAGATTAGCATACACCATACGGTATTTGTACTGCGGACCTCGTAAAACTTGTAGCCTATTATACCTTTTGTTGAAGTGTCATGCTGAGAAAGGTCATCATTTCACGAGGCTCCAGCACAGCTTTATAAATTCGCACATTATATGTGTGCATAAAAATTGCAAAAAGAAAAAGGAGTCAAGAGCAAATATAAACGAGCCATTAGTCAAAGTCATTCCGTAAATTCATGTCGCGAGACAATATGGACCGGCCGGCGCGAACTCATACATACACTTGTACAAAAACCCAATGAAAGTCGAAAGTCACGCTTTCACTTGTCGGCGGCATTGTATTGTACGACCGACGTATTCCACAGTCATTTTTAACAATAACGTTTTCGTACGGCTAATGTTCGAATTATTGGTGTGCCTAGGTGATTAGGTCAGATAGGCTATTACCGTCAAATTACCACGCGGTCGAAGCCTGTCAGTCACTACCATTCAATGTTTATTAACTATTCCATTCGCTTCCATATTATTTATAACACAATAGTAGCGTCCGTCCGATGTAAAATAAAAGGCTGTGGGTTTTAATTTACTTTTATAGCAAGTGCTAATTTATATTTGATAATTATTAATTGCTGTAATTATCGAATCTAGGACTTCCTTTTTGTGTGTAGTATTAGTTCCGTTCTCATTAGATATATTTTCGTAATTATAATTTTGTACAGTAATTACTGAGCTTTTTACTGGCGGTCCGTCACCTGTAAGTGGAGGTGCCGTTATAATGTATACATATGAGACATTTAATGGTACAGTACATTACAAATACGTATAAAGAAATAACATGTCTAGACGGCGTAAGTGTGAACTGCGACCTCCACGTCTCGGAACTACGTGGAGTGGACATAACCGAAGAGGTACATTGCACTTCTTGTTGTCAAATGGTTATTACCATTTGTATGTTATTGCAGTCGGTTACAGTTCATATTATTATTTCATATTTATATATCTAAAATAATATTTTTAAAGTTTAAAAAGGCCATTTTCATAATACTTTGAATGTTACAGTTTTGTTATATATAAAACAATAGTTGACTTTAGTTCTTCAGTTATATGTTTCAACTTTAGTAAGACACCTGATTTCCTGATCAGGTTAGACCTTTTTTCCAGTCTAAGACTTAGACCACACTGAGCGTTGGAGATACACCACATGTATTTTTTCTCAAGAAGTAGAAAGTTGAAAACGGAGTGACCTAGCACTATTAGCTTATCTCGCACAATGCGGAAACGTTAAACAATACAATGAGAACTTTTAACTATATTCTTAAATATACTATCGGTAAATTAACATATAGTAATGATAATAAAATCATAGTAATAAAGATTTCAATAATAATTTATGTAATCTTGATACTGTTGAACGATTTTAATTTACTGTAAATCTATTCCTCGAGAAGTCGAGACCATCAAAAAGTTAATTTTCCTTACACGCCTCTTTGGCGTAGTTGATAAATGCGATTTTGTAAATTTTATAGAAACACGTTTTCTGCTTTTATTTTAAAATTATATTTTAATATACTATTTTTACATAGATTTATCCAACTCCAATTACTGAAATAATTTATATTTAAAACAGTGCATTTTTTTATTTATTACGTACGGCCAATTTGAGTTCTATTTATGCCTTTATAGGGTGTAGACCAGGATGTAGGCCTTTTCATTATTTTTTTTTCACCTTTACACATCCAGCAAATAAATCAGGATATGCAGATGGAACGTAGTGTTAAGACACTCCGCTTCCCGCTTTCCGCTGTAATTGTTGGTGTTGGTTGGCAAAACTCAACGCCACTCTTTTGCCTATGAAAGTATGTAGTAATAAATAATAATTTGTTCCCATGATTGGGAATTGAACCCATAACTGTCACCTTACAGACGCTTGTGCCACTAGGCTAGAACGGCATTTTCGTTATAGACTATTTGATCTAAATTAAGTAAGTAATTACAATTTGAAGTTTGCAATACATTCCGAAACACTCACTTTTAATCAAACAAAAGGCAGAGAAATTGAAACATAATTAAAATTATTAAGGCAAAATAATATATTTTGTATAATACTTAAAGCATGATTAAAATTGATTTGGATCGCAAAATAAAACTTTAGTTAATAATATTCTTGTTGTTTAAAGTAACCTAAATAATTTCGCAACTAATGAGAAAAGTTTTTATCGTCTCTTTATTTTTTTATTCACACAAAAAATGCAACACACTTTCGCATTGCTTTCACAAATAAATGATTTCAAACTAAAAAAAAATATCTTATTAATAAAATGAATTAGTTCCATTACGACATCTGTCCAAGTTTATGGAACTAATTAAAAATAAAATTATTCTGTTCCGTTAAAGAATTATGTTTAAGAGTAATTTCGGAATTAACCAGAGGAACATTTCAGTTCCGTTTCATATACAAAACTTATAGGTTAATTTTGCAATTGCTTTATAAATACTCTTAACCTACTGTCGCAATACTCAAGTCGTGGCGCAGGGGTACAAAGTGTTACTGGTTGTGGATTCGATCCCCACTCGAGGAAATGAAATATTTATTTACATGTATATTTTCATTTCTTCGTGTCGTGGCAAAACGTGACGTTGAGTTCCGCCACTCAACACGCAATGCCTTCAGAATTCGGCAAAGAGTGGGCAACGGAGTGTCTTAACACTAAGTTCTCTGTGCCTACCCTGATGTGCGGGATAAAGCGTGATGCTGATTTGATTTGATTTTCTTTATACTCAATAAATGTGTGTGCTATAATGTAGTCACATATTTTATAACAAAATATGATTATTTTTAGGTAGATTAAGTAAAATGATTATTAGTGTATTTGTATTATTAAATACAATAAATACTCAGTAAATGAAAACAAGGTCCGTTTGATTTTAGTAGGTTCACGCTGTATTCCGTACATAGATAGCAAGGTAGTCAGATAGCCATAGGCAAAGGGAACCTGGTAACCTAGTGCTCTATCACACCGTTCCCATTAAGACACTTTCGTCCCTCACTAAATAAACAATTTAATATCAACAATTATAACTATTCGCAATATTTAATCTTTATTTGATTTAAATTATAAGATACATATTATGCTAATCGAATTTTAAGATTTACCTGACATGCCGCCGGGAGCGGGACGTGGTCCCAGGCGTGTCACAAGTCACCCCAAATGACAGCCCGCTTTCCTCGATCTACCGACGCCAATAATCCAGATTGTGGATGCCACGATACCGCCGTTACGGCCGACCTGTGGGAAATTATGCTTCATATAAACTAAACATTGTGTCTTAGATGTTTATGCTTCATAATAATTTAGTTACAAAGTATTCACTGATACTAAAAGGAGCTATATTTATTAATCTTGATATATTTAATAATTTTCTTATTCAAAGCGTATGAAAGTTTTTTTTAAGTCGGTTCGGACGGACAGTTTTCTCCTTATACATATATCACATATACAAAAGAAGGCATTAAAATATGACTTAGTTACAAATACGGAAATGTGGGTTCAAAGAAGTCTAGGTCAAATGCTAGGAATGGCATCCTCTATACTGATATGGATAAATAGCACATAGAATTTCTTGCGCGAGAGTTCGTGAAATCGTCAAATATATGAGCTTTGACATTACCAGTGTCGACTTAGCACTAAGTAATGGTTTTGAGAGAAATATCTCTCTAACACTGCATCACGACTGGAAACAAATGGTCTTTATCATGTCCGCGAGTTTCGTACACAATTGTTTTAAGTTTATTTTGCGCTAAAGATTAATCTTTTAAGAGGTGTCCCGCTAGGATAGCATTCAAGTTTTTCTTGATTTTTGACGTAATCAAATGCATCAAATGTAACTGGACAGACGGATGTTACGACAAAATCTTAGGTTAGCAGGTCATAAAGTGACATCCGAGCGTGCTGTATTATTTTACGACAAAACTGGTGCATTTTATATCGTGCCGGCTGGACCGTTACGCTTCTCGGAATACGCGAGGTTACTATGAACGGTATCCCACGTTATTGGGCCGTACATTACAAATATTATGTTGGCGCTTAAATCCGTGTCACTAGATCTTAGAAGATATTCATCGTGACTTTTATTAATGGTGAGTATCTAATGAGACCGACAAAAAATCAACCAAGTAAAAGAACCCAATGGTGTTGTCAGTTCAGCATTAAATATGAAAAGCGTATTGGGGTCATCTTATTCAAAATATGTATTGAAACAGGTTAGGCCATCGATAGCGCATTAGAAGAATGTATCGATATTTCAAGATCGGCGTATAGACTGTTCCGATTTGATTGTCGGAAGCCGCTACACGATTTTATATCTCATTACGCGGCCTAAGGTTTCATAAACAAGAATTAGAGTGAGATTTGCTCGGTTAGTTTACACATACCGTTCCTACTGGGACTTTAACGACTTGGAATATCCAATATGGGACTAGGAAGCGACGTAAGTACGTAACGAAAGACCATACAATTGTTATTTGAAGTGCATACGCAGCAGAAAGGATTGTAATATTTTATGTATTCTATGGAGATAATGAGATGGTACAGTGAGTCGAGCTGTAAATATTTTCGGTAAATTTTCTATATTAGGTATGCAGGATAATTTCAATAAATATTTTACCGTTAAAATCATCCATAAACAGGAGGTTAAATAAATTTATGCTTTAAATTATACAATTATAGGTCAAAAATTGAATATGATTTAAGAACATAAATCATTTAAATACAGAATTTTTATAATGATATTTCAAGCTATGACGAGTGTGTAATCTTAATTTATGATATATGGTAATATTAGTAGATTCCAATTAGTTTTATGTTGTTAACATGGTGTCCGAAAATATGATAAGAATTCGTATTTTATTCGTGTCACGTCTTGATTCATAACCGCATTACACGCCTACTTTGTCGGGAAACAGGTTACCCAATAAAGTGATTTCAAGAATCTATTCGCGGCGGTCGATACCCTTACCTTCACAAAAAGCTGTGCGTCGCGTTTGTTGATGATTTATGTCCATTAATAATTTCTTTTTTTTTTAGACTAGTGGTGGCGCAGGGGCACAAGCGTGCTAGTGTAAAAGTGATTGAGGTTGTGGATTCAATTCCCACTCAAAGATATTAAATATTTAATATATTCCTTTTCTCGCTCTGGTTACGAGGCGTTGAGTTTCAATTCGCAATGCCTCCAGAGTTCGGCGGAAAGTGTCTTAATAAGAAAAGAGTGTGTTAACACTAGGTTCCCAGGTTCCCTCTGCCTATCTTGTTATGTTCGGGATACAGTGTGAAGATAAACAAAATAATATTATATTATTAGTCTTACAGCAGTACCTTTAAAATACATGAATATTATATAAGTAGGCCATTTCCTGAACTAAACAGTTTTAAGCAGTGTTGGAATTTCATAGGACGACGACTGTGTAAGCACGCACGGAGCATTACTCGCATTCGAAGTAAAGAGTTAAAAGTGACTTAAAATTTACTGCTGGAGCACCTTAACTGCGGGTAATACTTGTAGTACAAAGTATTAAATAGAAATGTACACGAGATGGGTTGAAGATAAATTATTTCAATATTTGAACATATCCATCCACAATAAATAATATTTTACGCACTTTTTCTTTTATGTTTTGATTAATGAAAATAAATGTATTATATTTTTTTTATAATACATTACACTTAATTCAACGGTTACTTTTAATCATCTTTATAATTGATATAAAATATATATATACATCCGGAAATTAACAACAACATAAAGTGTTAATTAGGTTTATAAATACACAGAATAATTGCAATAATAAATGATGATATCGTAAAAACATAGCCACTGTTATACTTTAATACACACATACTTAGGTAAACATATCGGGCATCGTAAAAGCTCTCAGTTATCTACGTACTTTATGTTATTTGTATGAGTTTGGTGCAGATAAATTGCTAGCACTATTATTTTATTAAAAGCGAAATAAATCAAATTATCACGGAAATACTAATATGAGGTGAGCACGTAGCACGCGAGAGAGTACTTTAATAATAATTTCTAAGAGAAAGAAGCTTTACATTATGTTGAGATGTTAACTGCTCCGCGATTCACTCAGAAATTATAGCGTTTTAATATCTGGCGTTTATGTATTCAATAAACTGTAAAGCTTATACCACTGACTTCTCATATAAACATACAATATTGAAAAACGGAATTGATAAAACTTTTAGTATTGAGAACACATATAAAATAGAGCAATAAAATTCTTAATCGATTCGCAAAATAATAATAATGGCCGATACTTTTTACTCGTATTAATTCAATATAAACTTTCACATTTTAATAATGCTCAGAGAATCGGGTTAAACACATCACAAAATTTAATCGTAAATCACAACATTTAGGAGCGTAATAAGAGTCAGTGATAATATATTGCGATAATGGTGTGTTTAACCTTTGCGGAGACACTAAATTCCCGTCCCACTTTTGGGGTTGGGCTAAGCTACGCCTAGTGAGTCTTGCACTATCTCCCGTATCGACGTCTTGTAGCTATTACGCTTAGCAATAATTTACCCGAGGCAACCCACTATCTGCGACGATACAAATCGGCGATAAGCGCCGCGCAATGTATCATATTGTTTCTAAAGTCAACACTAAGTGCGTGTCGCGTGTGTTCTTGTTAAGTTAGCGGCCGCATGCTGCGTGCCGACACGGCCGAGCGCGCGTACAGAGATAACATTCAAATGCTTGAGCGGCATCACACTGACGTCGGTGCTCTATTGTACATATCCGGAAACGTCGTTCGATCACATAAACGCAAACTGAAACATAAAGCCTTTAAACCTATGACCTTTACACACTTCGCTAAACTCTGTTATATCGAATATAATCGTTGTCCTATAAAATTTCTAAGTTACAGTAAATATATTTATTGTTTTAAAACATTATTACATTATCTAAGTTCTAATGTAAGTTATGGTAAGTACTATCGGGGCACACTCTATAAAAATATTAACTAATGAGGCTGTCTCATACTGGTATATACGGAGCTGTATCTTGGGTTCAGGACCTAGGATGTAAAATAATTTTATGCTTGTGGTTATGGCGTAGGAATCGCGGAACAATGGCCGGCCAAAAGGCGAGCAATCTTTATTGTTCATCTCACTCTAATTCGAAATTGTTCTATTCAAATTGATTTCCATCAAGAAAGATAAAATTAAAATTTATGACGAAACGGTAAAAGCTGGAAAGGCGGACCGTAACAATGTTTGCTTAGTATCGTATTAGACTAGACTGGGCAATAAAATGACTAAGCTATTTTAATATTTATTTTAACATATTAGATTAAATTGCCAAAAGATGTATAACTTTTCTTTATGTTCCTTCTTAAAAAGCAAAAATGATACGCAATTTTTCAGTGTTTTAAGTAGATATAACATATTAGTTATTGTGTCGTTAATTAATGGCTTTAATATTTTAACATCTACTAATATTCGTATTTATGAAAAAAAGAAAAATATTTAGAAAAGTATACAAATTTGAACGTAGCAGGATCGTCCGGACCGTTGGTAACCGTCCATTCATATGGCCATATGTAACTTGAAATTAACGTTCCATTATTGCTTAAAAGATACTAAGAAACAGAATGCCACAAGTGATAATTACTAAACCATATAAGTTTTGTTGTAAATAATCCTTAACACTGTCTGAACAAGCCACCGTTGGTATGGTGTGTGGGAAAGAGAAATTTGCCATAGTGAGACAGCCCGAGCCAACGGTGACCTCACGATTTCAATTGTCCATGCGAAATGTTACAGGGAAACTAAACGATGTCACGAGCAAGACAATCCTAGTTTTAAATTCAAGGTCAGAAATGTGCTCGCTGAAATATTATTACACGTCATTTCAAAGTCAACGAAACGCTATTGTAGCAACAGCAACACATCCTTTAGTGCTGTAAAATATTAAACTGAAGAGAAGAATCAGTAATATTTCTTTTAAATAATTATATATAACTAGAAAAATAGTTTACTTAATAGTGTTCTCATAAGAAATTTCAATACGATTAGATAAGCTGTTATATCTATTATGAACGGACTTAATTTCAGCATTAGTATTAGATTAATAAGTTGCAAAAAAGTTAAGCTCGCCACGACCGCCTATCGTTTCTAAGACACGAGATAAAGAAACGAGTCGCTGACATCTGTCTTCTGTAAGTATCCGGACGATCCGTGTACATAGTTGAAAAGTTTGTTAGAAATATAAGTAGTGTGGCTTATAAAGGATTTAAATAATCCGCAAGAGAAGAAATGTTAAAGTTTATCAACCGTCTAAGATTCATTTCCATATTTAATTGCAATTTTATCCATGAAGGCAGATTAATGAGATCAGGAAAATGTATAGATCGACCTCTAATATGATAAATTATTGCTAATGTAAGACAATATCGTAACGTCAAATATAGTGTATAAATTGAAAATCCCTTTTTATTCATATTAACTGATTGAGTCACTTAATTATTATAATTTACTAATTAAAGAAACCTTACTTTGCCTTCGATAGGCTTAATAAATCAATAAATGTATAGAATAATGTCTATACACATATTATTTTTTTCTTTCGAAGATGTCACGGTGAGAATTAAGAAGAATGGCAAAAAATATTAATCATGGAAAAGTGAGTGGTAATAGAAATAGGGGGAGACCTCGGTTGTCCTTCGAAAATCAAAGTATCAAAGATACTGGAGGAAGGTCACGAAAAAGCATGAGGACTTCTCGAAGGGCATGTATGAAGAGGTTGATGACAGTGGTCGAGGCGAAAGAGGTATGTAGAGACCATAACGTTTGGCGCTCCGTTCTCTCTGACTACTCCGCTGGGAATAAAGCGTGAAGCTAAGTTAAGTACGTTAAGTTGACATTTTTAAATTGAGCCACTTGAGGATTCCGTTTAAAGAGTAAATTAAAAACCAGATACGAAATGAAAAGTAGAGATTACTAATTGGAAAGGATGTTTTATCTTAAATGCGTGTTCTGTTTACCGATTTAATCGTTGCCTTATAAATACCTTTGTTTGCATTCGAAAAAGCAGAGAAAGGATGGCACCCATTGTTTAGTATTCGAAATACATGCTTTAGATACATATCATCACACTACAGTTCGTTAAAATCGAATAAGACTAAATAAGCATTGAAATAAAAGTCATGTACTTTTATGCATAAAAATAAATATTTAGTAGAATAATGACGTAAAATTTAAGTAAATATCCTCGAGTGGAGATAGAACCCACAACCAGTCGGTATTACACACATTTTGTACCCCTGCGCCAAGACTGGCCTCAGACACTCCGTTCCCCTTTTATATTTTCATTTCTTCGCTCTGGTGTCGAGGCATAGCGGCGTTGAGTTCCGCCACTCAACATGTAAAGCCTCCAGAATTCGGCAGAAAGTGGGGAACGGAGTGTCTTAACACTAGGTTCCCTCAGCCTAACCTGCTGTGTGCGGGATACAGCGTGAAGCTGATTTATTTGATTTATTTTTTGATTGAATAATGACGTAATAAACGATAATTTACACTATTTACTATTAAAATAAATAACATCCATTGTTAATAATCACAATAAATTGGTTGTTTCATTTGATAGCGGAATCATCAATTTCGGTACGACAAAATCCAACACTGTCCAGCGTATACATGTATGAATAATTTACATGCTAAAAGGCTGGTTTTGCGATCTGGTATCGAGAAAATGCCAGGCTAACCGTTACCAGTTACTTCTTGGACACACCTATTTGTTTAAAACACGTGTGGTCACCGACTACTGCATATATTTATATATGTAATGTAAACACAACGGACAGTAACTGTTTAGTGCAACTGTAAATTGATAATTACCATTTAAATTTAGTAGATTGGTTTCGGTGAGAATTTGTTAGAATTATTTTGGACAAATATATCTTTTATATTTGACTAATAGATATGGTATTTCTAAATTTAGGCTACATACATATGTAGTAAAAAAAAACATATGTTTTTTTCAGCTTCACGTTGTATTCCGCATCAATGTATATGCGGTAGTAGAGTAGGCAGAGGGAACCTAGTGTAGTGAAAGACATTTAGTTTTCTAATTTCCGCCAAATTTTTGACGCATTGTGTATTAAGTAGCGGAAACCAACGTCGCGCTTTTTGTCTTGGCACCAGAGCGAAGAAATGGAAATATTAATCAATAATAATTTATTCTGTCGAGAGGGGATCGAACCCACTTCCATACCCCAACCAACCCCATACTCATATACATATGCACTTATACGTATACATATAATTTAACATGGATCAATATTTAGTTTACCCATGATCTTTCAGCACCGCTTCAAGTCTTCCAGAATGTGTGTTCCATACATACGCAGCGCCGTCCGCCGCACCCACAGCCAACAACCGCCCGCCCGGCCCGAACGCCGCCCGCGACCAGTCGCAGCCCACCTTAAACGCTTCGTGACTTTGGAAATAAAAAAATATTTAAATATATATATAATAATAAAAATACTATTTTATTACACAAATATATGAAAAAAGTGTCATAAAACGTTCAAAAGATAAAACTGAAACGAAAACAACAAATAAAGCTTATCAAAATGAATTAAATGCAAATTTTATGTGTAGATCAATTTCACAGTTGAATATTAAATAATGAGTCACACATCCACCTTTGCCATCTGTCTGCGGGTGTCATGTGTGACTTCATTTGTATATTTATAGATCCGCTTGGTATGCTAAATTTACTGTTAGGCGACATTAAATTTTTAGCATATAGCAGAATTTCTTTTCGAGGCTAGTTCCAGGAGTACCAGTCTGCAAACTCGGAAAGCTGTGGGTTCGATTCACACTCGAGGAACTAAAATATACATATTTTTTTAAATTAACACTTCTTCGTCTGGTGTCGAAGCAAAACACGGCGTTGAATTTCGCGTCTCACCAGGCAATGCCCCCAAAACTTGGTGGAATGTGGGGATCAGAGCGTCTTAACACTCCATCTGTCTACCCTGCTACACGCGGGTTGCAGCGTGAAACTGATAAAAAAAATAGATTTGATTATTCTCACCTGAAAGATCGTACAATTGTATTCATTCTCAAATCTATGAGCTGTATCGTATCGTCTCGGACACACGCGAGCAGATAATTGCTATCTACGAACAAACACAAATAAAAACTACATTAGCCTCGTGTCACGCGTTACGTTCGTAATAATAATAATAACGATAATAGGATTAGTTTTTGTGCGAACTAGAGTTAATGCATCAACATGCTAACATCAACAGTTATATGAAAAAATAAAAATAAAAAATAAGTCACTAACCGTATTTAAAAATTTATACTAACCTCTGATAAAACGCTGTCAGTCAAAATAGACTAAGGGGCAATTTTTTTTATTACATTCGAGATACTGTTTACAAGCTGCTCGCTCTCTCTACATTATGTGGAGCGGCGCATTTTTAATGTTTCACGTGAAACCTTAGGGTCAAGCCAATTAAGACATGTTGCATCTCTTGTCCAGGTGAGAATGTTACGTAAGAAGAGAAACAAGATGGTGAAATTAAAAGAATAACCAACCTGGACGGTTTTCAGGAGGCGCGGGTTCGAGTCCCGCTGCGTTCAAATTTTTATACGTTTTCTAAATAAGGATAACCAAATTAATCAAACAAGGGAGTTATGAAATATTGATAATATTTAACGATTTCCATATTTGAGATAATAATGTTTCTTTTTTTATAATGACTTTATTTTTTTTATGCTATTAATATTATAAGAATTGCTTATTATGAGTAATCTGTATTTTATACTTAAGAAATAATTATATGAATTTATATGTTTGCCCACCTTTTAATTACCCAACAACCCATCGCGGTTAGTGGGTAACGAAGAGCAAAGTTAATAAATATTTAACATGTGCCCGTTATATAAAGTAGTGGTATTTTTGATTTTGTCTTTTCACCTGTCCGTTGGATCAGTCATCGTATAAAAAAAATGTTATAGTATAAAAAAATATAAGCGTTAGACCGGACGCTAGAATGTGTAATGGTAGATTGCAGTGATTGCAAAATTAAGCGGATAAATTGTTCCAAATTACGTGATTTATTTCATACATTACTCTTATTGTAATACATTTAGAAAGCGTTGTTATTTTTAAATTGGAAATTTATTCAAGTACATATAATATATGTTATAAATAGATGCATAAAATAGATAAAATTTAATGTACATAGTATTAAACATGGTAGGAGAAAAAGATAAAAAAAATTCAACTTCCGAGTTGCTTTGATCTTAACAAATTATTATCGTTAAAGTGAGAGTTATAAGTAATTAATAACAATTGACTTGATCGTATCTTGATTTATTACATCTAGAACATTCAAATTTCAGTTTCCTATAATCAGGCTGAACCGAATCGGGTACGATTTCATTCTATTTCTTCCTACTACTTTCTTTCCCATTTTTCTATGGTGTCGGCGTCACGCTAACGATGAAATCGACGTGATTTAATCAGATACCTAGGCGTAGTGACGTTCCAGCACTCAGATTGATTGAAGGTATCAATCTCGGTGTTTCGTGCATCGAACCGTTACCAACAAAAAAGGGATTGATCGAGACATGCGTAACGGAAATGGGCATCGCATACCCGTCACGTAACGCTGACACGAATACCGATATTAATGTACTGCATTCAATTATCTGTGAATATTAGTTTGGCTATAGAAATTAACGAACTCCAACGGCCATTTTGTTGATGTAAATTTATTCCCTATACGATACTATGTTTTAATTAACTTGCAGCTTTGACGTACCTCTGCTGAGGTCAAGCGATGTGACCTTGCCCTGTAGCATGATGTGGTTGGCCGACATTTCCGTTCGTATGTCCCAAAAACGAATGCGCTTATCGAAGTGTCCAGAGATGATAGTCGAACCTGCACCGTCTGACGTTACGAGGTCGTTACAAGATGATCCTGCGAACTTAGTTTCTGTACCTGTTGATTAAAAAAAAAGTATCGTTAATGGCCAATCCTTTAAATGGATTAAGTGAAGTATATTTTTTCATTGTTATTATTATTATATACACGTTAGTGAAATGCGAACAGAAATAATAACAATCTATGGAGAACTTAGGATCATTTAGGTACAAGCTTGATATAAGCTAGATACCATGTATTGATTCTCGTTAAAATAGTCAACGAATGATTTAGGAACATTTAAATTGAGATAAGATAGTGAATTAGACACACTGGGACTGATAGTAATTAATTAGTTGCCTATCTGATACAGTAAATTACTTAGGCATAATGTTAGTTCTCATGAGGCCGAATTAAAATTCTGTATTATATTAAAGTTATAATTTATTATTAGGTAGATTTAATTAAAAAACGGTTTACAATAGATTTTCTTAAACTTATAGCTTTTACTTTTAATTGTGTTATTTTCCTATGTTTTAATAACGCACAAAAATGTTTCTTTAAATTTTGACATTAACAAAATAAACTGTTACCAAATATAAATAAAGACGTTGCCATTATTTTTTAAACTTACACATTCTACTTCTTAGATCCCAAATTTTGAGCGTTCGGTCGTGACTTCCAGTTATTACTTTCGTCGGTTCGCCAAGGAACTTTGCTGCCATTACTTTTCCACTATGACCTGTTAATGTGTGCTGCAAATATAATGTAATTTTGAGATAAATTAAAAAACAAAAAAAATTTTTTGATAGTTTCGTAATATATCATAATAGGCATTCGTAAATACAACAACAAATTTCAGCCTAAAACCTAAGTATAGATTTGCATCTATTAATTATAACGTGTTTAATCTACAGATACTTTCGACATTTTCCATTTCGAAGGCAGGACGCCAGTTTCTAATAGATATTTGATCTCTTTTAACATTAGGTTGGTCGAAGAAGGAACGATTACCCTCTGTTTATGGCTTCGTGATTCCCAGTTAACCTCCTGTGCGATGTGTCTCACGAAAGTACGACGTGGGCCCATTTGCATATAAACTATCGATTAATTATTCAATATACCGTTAAAGTGACGATGCAGTAATATATCACGTAATGTATACCAGCTCATAATTCGAGGTCATAATGTTACATAATTTAGCGCCGCCGTTGTAATTGTTGTTTGTAGATTTATGTTGTCAATAAATTACAGTTTAGGTATGATATTTACAACGTTTACCTATGTAAACGAGAAACTGCTTCTGGTAGAAATTTCAAATTGATAAATAAAATTTATTATAAATTGTAAGCGAAAATGTTTGGAATAAGATTTAATTTAATTGTATTAAAATATTTTGAAAACATCTCACGAATCAGTATCTGTGTTTTAATTATTTACAAAACGCACCGTTATCATAGAGCATTGTAGACAAGTCTCTTACCACTTAAGTGCACAGTAACATAAACAAAAGCCACTACGCGACGCGCAAACTGCGAACATTGCTCTGCTCTAGGCCGCTACGCAAATGTTGCATAAATTGTGTAAGCTTCGTTTATATCGTTAAAAACAATTCATTAACTCCTAATCGCTTAAATTTAAATATAGTAATGTTAAATTTTATATTATATTAAAAAATAAGGCATCGAAATAAACGTTCATCAAACTTTCAGATTGGATAAACTATAATATTAGAATTATATATTGACATATGATCAAAATGGAGAAATTGTTGTTGAATTGAATAACGGAGTAAATAATTTTCCTTCTTAAGCTAAAAATAACTAATTGCCGTAATGACCATAAGTAGCATTTTGCCACTTCAGTCTACCCGTGACCACAGACTACTCAAAGGGCAAAGGCAAGGTGTTCGAAACGTCGGGTTTCCAAAATGTAAAAGTTAAAATAGTTTAATTTAAAATGTGTAATAATGGTGAAAATCAAAAAAAAATCTTATATAAGTAGCATTTCAGACAAATATCCAAAGTGCAAAAGCAAACCCAAATCTATACGAGTACCTATAGTGTCACATATCTCTGTGCGTAAAACGAATAGCGATAGTTTACCCAAATCCGTTACTGGGAGTGTGTTTCAAATTTCAAAAAAGGAATTAATTAAACTTAATTCTCACCAGGCGCCATTACCAGCGAGCACTGTTTCCAGCGAACGGCGAACGGGACCTTTTCATTTGCTTTTAAAATTTATAGCATAACGGCTAATTAAATGTACATTCGTTTGGTTCGTTCTTTACGTCACGAGTATGGGATCCTAAACGCTGTCTCGACGATAAATTGGGGATTTACATTATATCAATTGCTACTGTATTTGCTTTTGTAGTTAACAAGCTGTTGGTCGATTAACTTTTTTTTATTTTTTATATACTTGTGACGCGTCCGCGACTTCGCACGCTTGAACTATACAATTATAATATGTTTAGTTATTTCTATCGAGACTGTAGGTAGGTGCTCGCGCGCATTAAAACCTGGTGAACCGCGTGAATTCCGATCCTGCGGTAGTTGCGGTAGATGAAAAGACAGACAGACTAAAACCTTAAATTGTTTGCGTTTAAGTATTTTGTAAATAACTATGTGCATTTAAAAACACATTTCCCATCGTAATTTTAAAATCACTGATAGACATTACAGTTTTATTTATATATTTTGTACTTATACATAATTGTCTCAGAATATAAAATATGTAATATAAAAATCTTATTTCTTTTTCAATTTAAAATATAGCAATACGACTGAGGCCAGTCGTGGCGCAGGTGCACAAAGTGTGCCTGTAAACGCGACTGGTAGTGGGTTCGGCGGAAAATGGGGAACGGAGTGTCCTAACACGAGTTAACCTCTGCCTACCCAAAATTCAATACCGTTAAATAATAATATTAAATATTAATATTAAATGTTAGTATTAAATATTAATATTAAATGTTAATATTAAATATTATTATTAAATATTACGTAAACAAAAAAGCAAACAAAACAAAATCGCTTTTTTAAACAATTTATAATTGTTTAAAAATAAAAAACTGTAACTGTTAATTTACATTTAAAATTCGCATTAATATGATTGTTATTATTTGAATTCCAATAAGATATAAAAATGAAAAACACAATATACAATTATCTTATACTGCTTATACATTCCTAAATAAGCTCTAGACTAACGACGTCTATTGTAAACATCTTTATATATTTTATGAAAGCCAAGTAAGGCCTTCCTTAGTGGGGCAATCACCATGCGTAATTGGTATAATTGTGGTGGTTTAAACTAATAAAAGGTTGTACATAAAAGACTAAATTAGGAAAATTGCACCACGGATGTGCCTCCCCCGAGGTGAATATCAGGCATTCGCTACACTTATCTCTGGTCTATGAATTTGAATACCCGAGTGGCCGCTGGAATATATAAATAACGTACGTGCACCCAGCGAAATAACTCATTCCTTATAAATCTGTTGATTTGAATTGCGCTCTCTCATTAAAGATTCCAGTTGTGGAGGTTCGCTTGGAAGTACATAACTTATTACTTAACTTGGACAATTAAAAGCATTCGCAAAACTCGGACGCTATTACTCGAATATCTTTCTTTCAGCTTCACGCTCTATCCCGCACACAGCAGGATAGGCAGAGGGAACCTAGTGTTTAAGACACTCCGTTTCCCACTTTTTGCCAAATTTTGGAGGCATTGCGTGTTGAGTGGCAGAACTCGACGCCGCGCTCTGTCGATATCAGACTGAAGAAATGGAAATATAAATTTGAGTAAATATTCAGTTTTCTCGAGTCGGGATCGAACCCACGCCCTGTCGGATTTACACTCACACTATGTGCCCCTGCGCCACGACTGGCCTCTTCTCTTTATTTCAAATAATCAGCTACCAAACTCTATATTAACTTAAATATTATAACAACAGACTGTAACAATAAATGTTAATTAAAATTAAAGATTAAAATCCATGTATTGTTGGTCACGTCCTCAGTTGTATACTCTAATGGCGGTTTTGTCGTGTAACGTAAACCACAGTAGATGACCATTAATTCATACGTCTGACTGTTGGGAGTGACGCGGTGATTTAATCACAGCTCGCGACGGGGCGCTGCACTCGCGGATGCATGCGACACGTGTACCGTAAGCTCTCCTGGTAGGCGTGCTCGATGCTACTTAATTTACATTAAGCATAGACAATTATAAATTGATCATATTTGAGATACCAATTTATTTGCGAGAATAGTAAAAATCATTTATAAGCGACTTCAGAAAAATAGGTAAAAGCAGGTCGGCTTGACTTTTATTTATGTTTAATTTCGTAAGTATGGGCATATATGTACGTTTGGCTACAAATTTCTCGACAACTAAGTATTCAAATAAAGATCGATTCAGTAATTTAGGGTTGAAATCTGCCAATCTACAAGCTATGCCTCCAAAATTCGGCGGAAAGAGGGATCGAAGAGTCTTATGCGGGATGTGAGATACTGTGTATAAATGCTGGAAAAAAAAGTTATTGATAACCATTTGAAGTCTGCTTATTATGTTGTAATACTTTTTAAAGTATTATTTGCAATATTTTTTTGAAAGCAGAAATGTAATAAATTTGTAAACAGCCGTTTTATGAAACTTTTAAACATAACAGTTGCTCGACATAAAAACTAAATATTCAGTTATAATTAATTAAACATTATATGGACAGTGTTCATAAATTACACTGAAGCACATAATAAAATACATACTGCCTTGCGTGTGACATTAAATCTATTATTGAGTCATTAAAAAGCTGTTTTACTTGTCGACATTAACTTTCGAAACAAAATAAATACTAATAAATATATAATTATTGTCCCAGAATCCGAGTAAAAGTATTCCTGAATTTATGTTTAGCGAACAAAATTAAAAAGAAACAGTTGGATAAATTGGATATTTTATCTTAAAATTGACCAATTAAACGGATCTTAATATGTATAATATTAAGCGGGGACGGTCCTGATTTTAAACGATAACCGTCATATTTCTGAGGTAGTTGTGCACCGTGAGAACATTCTTATTTTATTATTAGTACCGGTATTATCCGACACGACGTCTTATGTCAGGGTATAAAAATAAAGAATACAATAAGATGAATCATTACAAATTTCCCAAGATTATAATACTTTATTAAAGTATAAATAACCAAATGAATGCAATTTTAGGCCATTGTTATTATAAATATTTCTTTCTGTTTCTTAATAGTGGATGACACGAAATTTATTTTTTTTGGCATCATTTGTGAGTAAAATATAACATATACTTCTTTTTTGAGAATTTAAAATTTTAAAAATACGTACATTATAATTTCAATAATAATATTGCAGATCAAGTAAAAACGCACGCGGGAGTTTTTTTTTGAATAAAAAGTAAAAACTTTAAGTGCAATAATATGTCTTGAAGTGTAAAATATATCTTACATATCTTGAAAATAGCTGAACTTATATCAAATATAAAAGACAACCTACATATATAATTAATATATTCGAGTTTCTCTTATTTACAAGAAAGTTTTCTGATGATCCAAAGTAAAGTATATCAAAAAAACGAGTCACGGTGATTTTTATCTGGGTTTTCATCGGGAATTTTATAAACACTTGCAATTCGTAAGTAAACGAAAAAAAAGCATTAACTTGTAGTATTTAAAGAGAAAATTGTGCATATTTAATAAATATAGATTAATTTTTTGGTTATAAATTAGGTTGCTTAATATAAACTCTAGGTTGATAATTTCATAGTCATTATGTGCACTGTTACCGTAATAAAATTGTTAGCAATCTGCAGCCGGCGACAGAACATGCTTCGCCTGACAAGATGGGTCACTAGTGAGGTCAATGTTGTTTCAAGAAATGTAGATGTCACATTCATTGGTGTAATATATACATTTCACCATTACTCTATTGCAAAGTAATGTAATGAACTACTCAAAAGTGTAATGGATACATTTTCACGATTATTTAACGTGATTGACGATTGATATCATACAGTAAATACTTTAAGCAATCGTAAACATTTAGTTAAAGTAAATTAATAAAAAAATCGAATCACTTAAATTTATATTAATATTTTCTTGTGCATAATAGAATATTAATAATTACAAAATTTTGGGACGAAAAAATAAATAAAAGGTGTCATTACAGTTGGAAAATATTTTTAATGTATCAAAATAGCGTTTAGAAATATTTATGAAAAGCTAAAATATTATTTTGTACTGGAAATCAATGCAAGAGACGGTAATAAAATAAATTGAAGTTTCTTGTAAGAACCAATAATTCTTTAGTAGAGAAAGCTGTCAAGGTCCTAGGGTCAGCTGACGTTATTAAATTTTGCTCATCCTATGATGCATGTCTCTGCAAGCCGGTACAATATTTTAAAATATAACAACAAAAATGGTTGGAAAAGCGTAAGTGTTTGGAATTGCCTTCTTTGTTCTTCTTCACGCTGGAATCAATGAATATTTTATATAAGGGATTCTTAATTGTTAAGACAATATTACGTGTTTATGAATTAACACATTGAAATTTGAAGCGATAAGCTCTACAAACACAACAAAGGTATATATGACAGCTTAATCATTCATTTAGTTTTTATAATAAATAAATTGTATTGTTAGTATGAGACATTTTTTACCATCGGTAGTTGAGATTATTACAAACACTTGCTCTGTCATAAATATACCTGCAGGCAACCGGCTTCAATAGAACCTAATAAAGACTGCTGTCTTCGTGAATACAATGAACTAAGAAGACAATGGGAAGTGGATCTAAAACAAACTAACTCATCTAGTCTTATTACAGACATTCTCACACATTTGCTAATTAATCGCGTGATCAAGTTACTTCAGCGTTTAATCATTATTAATCCATGTTAATAGGTTATAGATTGCTTTCATAATCTTAAGTGAAAAATCTAACAATCCTTATAAGTGATTTCTTGATCAGCTGCCTTCGGCATAAAGAACGGGATAGCGGTGGGACTTGATGGAATTTCGATCGAAGCAGGGGTTAGTCAGTCTTAGTGTTAAGTACTCTTACTGATCTTTTTAGCCATATCTTGAACATACGAATGATGTCACATGACTGATATTTTTAAAAGAAAGGATTGCCCATGTCCTATTCAGGATTATAGTAGCTAAAAGGGCATTAAGCTTATGAGTCATACCTTTTATAGCTCTTCGAGCACATGACCGACCTCAGGCTCTGCCGAGAGTATACTGTCTTTGAGTGTTAACATGGATTTTAGTTCAGATCAGGCACTGTGGACGCCAATTTTGTTGTCTGAACTTTGACGCATATAGGGAAAAAATGAGTCATCTGTAAGTGGACTTTTTACATCTGCAGAAGGCCTTTGTTTTATTTTATTTAGATGGCGGATTTAGAAGCTCGGGGAGCTGATACAAGAGCATCATCCCACCGGTACTTTATAGGGCATCAAATTCTGGCCAGCACTATCTAGGGACACTTAGGACCTGAAGAAAGACCACGTCACGGAAGTGAAGAAGCTGAGGTGGATGTGCGGCGTAAGCTTCATAAGCGTCGCCTGAGATATTATGTCACATAGTAGTGTCTTGCTATATATATATCCTTGGAGATGTACCTCGCGGACACCCAAGGAAGGGCTGGTTGGATTGGTGAGATCAATGCCATGAGAAAAAAGAAAAAGTATATGATAATAACAATAGTATATTTGTTTCATATTTGACCTCCATAATTTAGTAATATCAACTTCAACATAATTATCATAGTCATAAGACAATTTGATAGTACAAGAAGCAATTTTAACCATTAAACTAAATAATGTAGCAAACGTAATACTTATTTCAATAAGCTTTCGCGATTGCTCATGAAAGCATAAACCGATTAATCTTTATAACACTCCATTCAGAGCTATTGGTGCTAATAACTCTATTCTAGCGGAGAAAGTATACTGTTTTACAAAATTATCTGTACGTTTTGTAAGAAATTATTTAACAATTTATTATTTTAATATTAGTGCAGGTTTAGCTTGTTAATAAGGCCAATCAAATTAAGAAGCCAATGGTTCGATGACGAAAGTTGTATTTAAATTCGATAAGACAACGAGGTGAAATGTGATCTTAACGTATCCTTTAATTTTAATGTGGGAAAAAATAATACCGTTATAAAACTGTAAAAAATGTAAAAACCTGTTTAAAGATTAAATGCAAATTTATTTTTAACTTGTTAGTATTTTGCTTAAAATGTTACACACGGTATTAATACTACGTAATTTACCTGTACACCTAAACAATACAAACATGAAAACGGTGTTATTAAAACAAAAAAATTAATGACAAACACTTTTCAGGTATCGTAAAAGAATAGAGAGCGGAAGTGGCGATAAAAACGTAAAAGACGTAGAAGACATTTCGGGCAAAGTATAGAAAATACTCTAACGATTGAAGATTTAACAAATTATTACTAAGTGAACTTCAATGTGATTGAACTCGCGTGTTATGCGTGAGGAAGTTCGCTCCGTAAAAATGCTTTGTCACTAAAAAAACCATTAAGTATTTCCGATAACATGTATTTAAATTAAAAACTGTACATTGAGGCCGTCGTGGCGCGGGGGCACGGGCGTGTGATTGTAACGCGATGGTTGTGGGTTCGTTTCCCACTAAGGGGAATTAATGATTATGTATTAATATATTCATTTCTTCGCTCTGGTAACAATGCAAAAGCGCGGCATTGAGTGTCACCACTCAATACGCAATGCTTCGAAACTTTGCCGGAAAGAGGGTAACGGAGTGTCTAAACACTAGGTTCCCTATGGCTACCCAGCTATAAGTGGGATATAAGAGACTGAGAAGCTGAAAATAAGAAAAGAAAAACTTTTTACATTCGATTTGAACAACGACTCCTATGTTAGGATAGAAGAAATTAAACTGTAAGTGAAACAATTTTCGCATACTCATGTAAAACTGTTCAGATGAGTATGGAAGCAGACGGTATAACAAAATTGGGCGTCCACGAAACTATGTGACCGTGTTATAGACGTTTGTAATGTTGCTATGGCGTGCCGACACCATCTCTAATGCTCTTATAATGGCGATATAGGAGCTTTGCGAGTGCTAAGTAATTGATGGGGCAACTTGAATAACGATTAACGCGTTAATATAACCAAATTATTTTAGTAAATAAATTCAATTTTAGCTTTGATATTAATCTTCATTTATTTGTATATTAAAGTTTTATTGGGTGTGTATGATTAATACACACCACTGGTCATCATTAATTTGAGAAGTGTGAATGGAAACATTATTTAACATATTTTAGCATAATTATTTACTTTATATATTTTTTTAATTAATTGGAGAACATGTAATTTTAGAAGGTACATAGATTATTAGTTAACAAAAATATCGATAACACTGTTACATTTGTGTGGATACACAAATTTTATTAACAAAAATATAAGATAAAGATTTACAGTTTAAAATTCCGCTTTATATCGGTTATGAAGTAAACATTGAAGATATTTTATATATATATATATATATATATATATATATATATATATATATAAGTATATTAGTATGTTAGGGTGGCAACATTTCGTGAAAAAAGAGTACTCAGTCCATATTTGCATATATGTACTCTTTGTCTGAGGAATCGAAGACAACGATTTTATCAGTTATTGGCGATAGCACCAAATTAATAGTAATAAGTAAATCTAAGAGCAATTGTGCTCTTAGAATAATACTGTTTAGTCGTACTGTGACAATACGCATTAAAAATTGTTGCAAAAAAAAAATATATTAATTACTTATTAATATGTAATGTAGGTACTAATTCAACATTGTGGGATAAGCTTTACATTTCTTTAGTTGATATACGTTAATATCAACTTTTTTGTTGGATTGGCGACATTCTTTGAATTTACTTTTTTACGCCCTAAAATTCACAAGGAGAAATACAAAATATTTCAATGTTTAGGGGTGCACCAGCTCAGAGATAATAATCAGTACTCCATATGAGGCCAAAACTGGGCCAATATAGGGCCAATTGGTGTTTTGGCGTAAGTTTTTCAAGTAGAAGTAAGATAATGAGTGAGTATAACAATATGAACCACAATACAAAAAAAAGAAATTGAATCATTTACTTATTTATTTTAAGTAAATATTGCTACACAGTCAGCAGGGCTTTCATAATAAACGAAGCATAAAAAAGCTTTCTATTTTAAACTATCGTACCCACAAGTAAAAGTAAATTCTATGCATTATCATAATCACAATTACCCGGTAATCGGTAAAGATCAATGGTCAACGTAGACTGAAACACGATAAGCCTCGATTGTTTGCTCAAGGTTTGCACTGTCTATTTTTTTAATGGGCCATTCACTAAATTATACGTTTTCATCATGAGAAAGTTGTACGGGATTCAAATCAATTCTTTAAATTATGTCTTCGAGTGAAAGTGGTCTTTTGGAACATTTGGGACTATGGTGCCTTAATAGATGAACATTTTTCATATACAATATGCATTGTTTGCTTGGACCACTCTTTAACATTTTGTAAAATAATTATGTCAATTCATTTCTTCAATAATCAGTTTACAACATTTTATTGGAGAAAACTTGTAATATTGCAGATTGAGTGGTTTCGTTGTTATAGCGATAGCTATCTTGTTATACAAGAGTAAATATCGTTAAATCAGTATGGCTGAAGGGCTCAATCTCAAAGGCATGAATAGCGTGAATATTACGTTTAGAAGTGGGCGCGAAATGCTTGAACAGTGTTAGTTACAGAGTGCGCAAAATATACCATACAAGCGATAGTTCAGGTTGAAGATTAAGCGAAAATACAATTACATTTATGTTTCAAAACACAAAATAAAAAAAAAATGTCAAACTTTCACATCAGTAATCTATGTGAAAATGTGAACTGAGACACTTAAAACATAATAGTTCTTCCGACGTATAAAAAGATAAGTATTTTTATAAACAGTAAAAAACCAGTTTACCACAATATAAAAATTTAATGAATCAATTTTACTTCTGTTTAAGGGAATTCAAGCGTAAAAAGTAAGTTGATATATGACACATCAGTTGGTTGATGTAGAAAATTTGGCATACAAATGTTATCTTTCGTTTTACCGGACACATGTAAATTAATTAAAAAACATGCTCAATCACATATCTCCGGTAAAAAATAAATTTTATTTATATATAATGTCCTATATTTTAAATAATCTACTAAAAACGGTATTATGGTAAGTGAGGCAAATATATATATATATACAAATATATATATATATATATATATATATATATATATATATATATATATATATATATATATATATATATATTTGTCGTACGTATTTTATATTTATAATATGGCTATCAGTAACATACAAAACTAGGCCTTATCTAAGAAGCCATGCATGGAGTCCTCATTAGTGAAATAAAGTACACAATAAAAAAATCCAAACGTAACATGACCACCTTTACATGAAATATTAATTCATTCTAATCAACCTGAAGCCATCGAGGCGTAGTAGTTACGCGTCGTCTGTCGGTTATTCAACATTAGAAGACTTGTAAGAATCAATTTCACGAAAATAGATATAAAAATAAATTTAATTTATATAATGTACACAATTTATTTCCTAAATATTTAATTTCCCAAAAATTCGGTAGAACACTTTCGGAACTGAACTGCAAATATCCCTTTTAATACGTTAAGAAATCATTTAATTGTGAAAAAAAAAAATCTTATAGAAGCTTCGAATTTAGCACGTTGTTTTTGATCAAAATTCAGAATCACTAAACGGAGAAGGCGCAAACGCAATTCGCTATCGGCGCGGGGGCATCTGCCTCTGTACGTCAAATTAACGGTGCGGAACTGGCCACTAACTTGAGGGTATGTAACTGTACGCTAAAATTCACACCTTCTGGTAAGCATTCGTTGCTCAAAGCTAATATTTACTTGAAATACTGTAAAACTGGAGTAAATTAGAAGAAATAAAATAATACAATATCGTGATTTGTTTTATATAAATAAAAGTATGGTTTTAAAAAAAAATATTTCAAAATATCTATATTATTATTGATACTTAAAGTACGTAGTTCACGTGAGAAGAAATATTATTTTGCATAAAAATGCATAGCGACCTCCATCCCATTTACTGAAGTAAGTATACAGTACAAGCCTAGCCTGATCTAAGTCTACTTGGATGCTTAAAGATTTGTATCGTGGGAAGTCAAACGCTAAGCGACCATATAATAGTTTAAAGATGTGAAAGCACTACGTAAATTGACGACTATATAATTATTAATTTTCTTTAGAAATAATGAAGAAAATAATTATGGATTGCTTATTTCACAATATTTATATTATTATTTTTTAGCTTTTTCGTATATATACAAACATACATAGCATATACAAACATATATATATCATTTAATAGTATATAAATAAAGGAACAGTTAATCATTAGCATTTTTTACATTCAAACGTCGAAAAGTACTTAATAGATATCATAGTCTAGTATCATGTCGATAATTCATCATGTTTTTGTCGCACAAAAACAAATGCCTTCGGTATCACATTCATAACTGTATTTAAACAAGTATTTTAAGAAAAAAAGTTGAGCATCCATTTATTACCAGGACACAAATGACATGTAACATCATTTATAAATCAGTGTCTCATTAAAAAAAAAACAAAAAAAAAATAACAACTTCAAACACAATGAGAGATTTGGAGGTAAATATCCCTAATGAGTGAAGTCTATTTGGACATAGACAAGAGCATGAGAGGTTTGCTAGGAATAATCGGCGAGCCCGGGTGGCCGACGACTTGAGAGCACTGCTCCACGCGTGCATCCAATCATTGCGTTATTTACATACATTATACATACGTGTACACCGCATAAATTAATATTAAATAACAGTAAATTAATGTCTTTTTTTCGAGTTATTTAAATTTATGTAAAATATCTAATGTATTTTTTGGATAATGATATTTGTATGTATTTAAGTCAGTCACCTGTTCATTTTTAATAATTCGAAAATGCTGAATCTTCATAGCATAGCCAAAGGGATAAAAATAAAAGAAGAGAATTAATAAATGTCGAAGCTCGTAGCACGCATGCCACGTTATTATAAGACAATGGATGTAACTCTAGGCTTTTCATTTTGTTGTTTTGCTCAGAGATCTATACAATAGCATCATGCAGCTGCCGCCATTTTTTTATAAATGTTATTTAAAAAGTAAATAAAATAATATAATTGAGGCGCAGGCGTTTAAAGTCACACGCTTATGGGCATAACCGGTGCTCGTTTTGGGCTCGATTTTCACTCAAGAAAATTGCGTAGTGTTGAGTTCTGCCACATAACATGCAATGCTTCCCGAAATTGGCGGGAAGTTGGGAGCGGCAATGTTTTAACAATATGTTGCCCCTGACTACCCTGCTATATTCATAACCAAAAAAAAAATTATATGGCATTAAGTTTCTCAAGGAACTATGTTTGACGGCGTAATATTGGATGTAACCAATAAAGTTTCATTAAAAATATAAATTTTATTAGAAACAATGTGTTTATAAGTTTAATTTGAGATAATTTGTAAGGGAAACAATTGCAGTTGATAATACACCTATTGAATGAATGACACGGAAGTCTACGCAGGAGACAATGGGTGCGCAAGAGGTACATCTGTGAAATATTTCATAGGCTCGCGTCCGTAATTAGAGAACGGGCGGAGGCGAGGCGACTCTATCGCGGCATCCGGCGCCGCGCTATCATGTGAGAGATCGTCCGATCCTACAGCCGCCTCTTGCACTTAGCCTAACACGCTTATGATTGCAAATAATTACGCGTTATTTGATTTCTGGGGGCCGCTTTGTAATGTATAGCTATGATTACTTTTTTTAACTTCACTCTCTAGCCCGTATATAGCAGGGTAGGCATAGGGCACCTCGGTGTTAGGACACTCCGTTCTCCATTTTTCGGAGGCAGTGTCGGAACAACGCTTCGCTTCGTCTTGATACCAGAGCAAAGAAACAAATATATAAATTTAAATAAATATTTCATACAATGTCTTCAGAATTTGGCGAAAAATAGGGAGCGGAGTGTCTTAACACTAGATTCCGTTTGCCTACCCTTCTATGAGCGGGATACAACGTGAAGCTGATTTTTTTTTAGTACGTTAGGGCCAGTGTCGAGTGCAGTTTTAAATATTAACTGTAATAAAATATTAATTAATTAGATTATTGATTTTCATTTTTCTTGCACATTTTAAATGAAACCCTAAACCAGAACAATGGCGTGTATTTACTTTTAGCGTTGAAATGATTATTTATTTATATTTGTTTTTTATATATATTAAGACCAGGCAAACGATCTAGCGGGTGATCTCCTGATTATTTGAAGCACCAAAGAAATATTAATGCACTGCCGGCTTTTAAGATATTTTTTTAATCGGCCGTTTCAAAAACTCAATATTGTACTCATGTGGAAACCATCGCTGGTGCTAATTGGTTCCATAATTTGCAGCACGGAAACAATGTATTATATATATGTTTTTATGTTTTATTGGTATAATAAAACGCGTTGTGGATAATTATCCAAAGAGTACTAAAAGTAGAGTAATTTGTTCGAAAATACTTAAGTGTAATAACTCAATCATTCTACAAAGTTAATTAAAAAGGATGATACAGCAAACAATTTCACTTATATCCAGGAAAATAAGATATGCCAATAGCACTAACTCGGATCATTCTTTATAACCCTTATCTAACTGCATTTAAACCGGTCATTAACGTCGAGGAAGTAAACAAGATTCCGGTTTGCTGATAATTATAAAATAGTAAATATCGCATTTCCGCGCTGAGAAAATACATTTTTTTATTAATAAAAAGCCAGTTTCACGCTGTATCCCGCATATATCAGGGTAGGCGGAGGAAACCTAGAGTTAAGAGTTCCCTCTTCCCGTAGGTTACACATTTTCCCTGGAGGCATTGTGTGTTGAATGGCGGAACTCAACGCCGCGCCGTCTTTTCTTCGACAGCAGAGCGAAGAAATGAAAATATACATTTAAATAAATGTTTCATTTTACATTTTGTACCCCTGCGCTACAATTGATCAAAACGTTGCATGCCTATTGAATTGCGGAACTCAACGCCGCGCTTTGTTTTCTTACTGAGAGCAAGCAAATAAATATTGTTAATCAAGTAAGTAGGTTTTTACAATGAAATAAAATAATTTGTTATTAACTATTATGAAATTATATAATTTTTTCATTCACAACCAATTATTTTCAAATAACAAATTAAAAATTATAGTTTATTAAATAATAAATCTCCAACTAGTGTTAGAGTCTCAAATGTGAGCGTAATAGATAGCGTTTTATGATTTGCTTGAATCAATTGCTAATATTTAAGGCAAGTATCCGTTTCTAGAACATGACCTTAAATTATGAAATTCTGACGTGTCGATAATTTTCAAATATTTATGGAAGCCATAAATTCTCAAATCGCAAATCGTGCCGAAACGGTTGTTTTGCCTCAATAAATAGTGCTGGTGCGAGCTGGGATAAGTAAGAAACAAAAATATTATGTTATGATGAAATTATGTTGAAAATTGTTTTTCTCACTTTACATAAAATATCAATTTATTTTTATGTATTAGGTACAACACATTTCATCAGGCTATTTATATATGAAAATAGAAGAAACAGCAAGAATATTCACAACGATCAATCAGGTAAAATATAATAATAATAATAAAGACGGTTTCAGTTTGTATACTCTGTTAGGAGCACTCAGCTAAGCACGGTTTGTGGTAGGTATCACTACGGTGGTAACTGTTGATAATAATTAAGTCCAATGGCTTAATGGTCGTTGACGGTAACAGACCATGTGCCGTTTGGAGCCTGCGCTATGCTTACTGAACATATAATTTGACTGCAGTACAAGTTTTATGTGGGCGAAAAATTTTGCGACACAAAAATTTAATACCTATATTTAAATCGATTTACTTTTAAGAAAACATAATATGCAGAACTATTTTCAATTTTCATGGAAGTGAATTAAAATAAATAAATAAATATATATATTATATGTTTTGTATCATCCATAATTATGTGCATAAATACTCATAGCCAAGTCAACGTCTCGTGCGGACATGTTCCACGAGAAAACATACAAAGGAACGACAGACAGTGAAAAATAAGGAAAGAGTACCTCCTAGATCGTAATTCAAACACAAACTAAATATTTATGCTCTTCATCTATTTACTTTTGTACTTTTACATTGTATTTTATTTTACTTACAAAACTCATTGGTTACATACATATTTTAATTTACCGGGCGTATCTCCATATTTGTGGCCGTCGTGGTGCATGGTGTGACTGTAACATGACGGTTTTGGGTTCGATCATCACTCGGGGGAATGAAATATTATTTATTAATATTTTCATTTCTTCGCTCTGTCATCGCGGTAACAGCTCGGCGTTGAGTTCTGACACTAAACATCGGAACTCGGAAAAATCGGACAAAATTGGGGAACGGATTGTCTTAACACTTGATCCTCTCCGCCTACCCTGCTATATGCGGGATGGCGTGAAGCTGACAAAAAAAATATGTATTTTTTCTAAAGCACTATCTACACTGTGGTATATATATCACTATAAATATTTCAATACTAATCCCATAACGAACACAATATGTTCGTTTTATGGATTTTATTAGATGCAGCTGGTCATATTTATGCTTGTAGCAAGTAGCGGCAGCTGTGGATAATAGATAATACTCATAAGATTTTAATGCAGAAAAACTTTTAACTTGTAGATATTACTTTTAGATTTTATTGACTCACAAGTCAAGTCAAGTCAAATTAATTTCTATTTTCATATAATTTAAGGTGGCTAGTCGTGGCACAAGGGCACAAATTGTGACTATAAACGCGACTGGTTGTGTGTTCGAATCCCCACTGTATGAAATTAAAGATTTATTTAAATGTATATTTCAATATTTTCGCTGTGGTGTCGAGGCAATGCGCAGCGTTGAGTTCCGCCACTCAACATTCCAGAATTCGGCGGAACGTAGTGTTTAAAACTTGGTTCCGTTTGCCCCTGCTGTTTGCAGCGTAAAGCTGACTTGATTTGATTTTTTGATTATATAATTTATCAAGTATCCATTATTTTATTTAATAAATAAAGATTATTATAAACGTGTCAGAGTACAGAGTTCAGAACGCACACAGTTCCTATATAGAAGGACAGACCCCACTGCCACCGGCTCGGTACTGGTTCACGTTGTTCACATTGTATTTCAGGAATACAGAGTTGAATTATCGCCGGCGTCTGTGGAGGGCTTTGCCTTCACTTCCGCGACCGACGCGTGTCCTCATCGATATGAGCATGACGCAAGCGGTCCTTTTGATAATGCAAATGTTACCGAGATACGACGGAACGCATCTCGGTATCAACTACATACAATGACCGCTCCGACTAAACGGACATCAAGAGGATACTTATTCCTATAAAATATTTAGTTTGCATATATTTACAGACATATAGATAACTTAGATTATACTAGAGGCGCAGTGGCATAAGTGTGACTGTAACGCGACGGTCGTCCTTTCGGTTCTCCTTCGTGGGGGTGGATTATTATTTATTAATATTTTAATTTATTTTCTCTGGCACCAAGGTAAAAGCCCGGCGTTGAGTTCACCCCTCAACATGTAACGCCTCGAATAAAATCGCGTAAAGTGGTGAACGGAGTGTCTTAACACTAGGTTTCCTCTTCCGACTCTACTACATGCGAGACACAGTGTGAAGTTGATTTTGTAAGGAATATTAGTATAAACACGTTGCTTAAGAGTGATATACGAGTATGTACATACGTATTGATTTCTGACTTGCCTTATGTAAAAGTTATTATATTAATACTAGAAAGAGAGGCCAGTCGTAGCGCAGGCACAGTGTGATTGTAAAATCGACTGGTTGTGGGTTCGACCCCACACGAGGAAATGAAATATTTACTTACATTTATATTTTCATTTGTCCGCTCTGGAGTCGAGGCGGCGTTGAATTCCGCCACTCAACACGTAATGCCCCCAGAACTCGGCGGAAAGTGAGGAATTGTGTGTCTTAACACTAGGTTCCCTATACCTACGCTGCTGTGTGCGGAATACAGCGTGAAGCTGATTTTTACAAACAGATTATTAATGTTCAAGTTTAGCTAATAATTTGTATTTTAAAGACAATAATAGCCTGCTTAACATGTTATGCATATATTATAACGAGTTTAATTACGGAACACGGTTACTTTAGTGTACTATTACTGCGCAAATGAAGTTATTACGCCACCACTTACACGTATATGGGTAGTAAAATAGTAAGAGAAGAACAAACCAGTATTACGTGAATGTGATAGACATACAGAGGAAGAACGTATGTATGTATTGAAAGTATTTTCAAATTTAAATTTAGTAAGAAGTAGGATCTGTCAATTTTAATTTTAACCGATACTTTGTAAGAAGAGGATTTGACTGGGTGAACCGGTTTTGATGATGTTTTTTTATTCGAAAGATAATGTTTCCCGTGCAGTTTTGCTTTAATTTGGTCCATTTCTGATAATGGTATCTATGAGAAAATCATATAAGTATTAAATTTGCCTTAGGTATGTGCGCGACAAATGGACAAAATAATAGCTTAATATCACGCCAAACGATTTCGATGATTCCTTTTTATTGGAAAGGATACATTTCAAGGATACTTTGGGAAAGTTTGGTTAGGTTCTGATTATGAGAATCCGGTTGAAATTGAAGAAATCGTCAGTTTGTATTTAAAAAAATTATATATATATAAAATCTTAGAGATTTCAATAATTAGTTCAAATTGAATTGAAAAATATTTATTATAAATAAAACAAAACTCAGTTAATTATTTATGACAAACTATGAAAATATATTAGTGAAAAATACACTACAACGTTTATCTTGAAACGTTTAACGCTTTACTTCTCGGTATTTCATCTTACAAATAGATGGAGTATGAACTAGACTGAATCACTTTGTCTTTCCCGCTTTCGAAGCACTACTAACGTTAATTATAATTAACATCAGCATGAATGCCCACTCTTAGAGGTATTAAATGTGATATACCTACTTGGAAAATATATTACGAGCATAAACTAACTAAGCGTTTCATTAAATAAAATGGAGAAGCGAAGCTTTTGCGGTTATATCGAAAATATAACCATACATATATATATATTACAACTAAGATCACTTTTTAAAAATAGATAAAAAAGAGACGATAGAAAGTTATCGGTTGTTTTTTTTTTCAACTTTTTTTCGTAAACGTTAATAATTTGTTTGTCGGTCGACACAACAATACACACGGCAACGGCCGTACGTGATCGACCGAGAAACCTACTCGATTTAATCACATTAATTGATACAACCGTTACGACATAATGATGATGTATTGTAGATATAATTTGATATTTTAAAGTGTAGTGGGTACATATTTTAAATATATAAAAAAAAGACAAGAATTCTAAGTACCGTAAGAGGATGAAAAGTTGGACTCTGGTTCTGTTACGTCTGTATCATTCCTAGATCGATATTGCACTTGCGTACAATGCCTCGTAACATGACTAATATAATTGCTCCTACGCTCCGTAATCAAAAGTAAATTATAAGTTTTTTTGGTAAAATAATACCGGTTTGCATCAAGTCGGAGACGTGAGCGGTGTTGCATTTAAGTTTTTTGCTAGTGCGTAGAAGATTAAACCTATGGTTCCATGAACATAATAGAAGTAGTATCATCTCGTTAAACTAAGAGCCATTATATACTAGTTCCTATGCACTGAAACATTATCGCGTTGTAGTAAATTTACTTAAATTAAGTGTTTTAGAATTTTTCAGACAGACGCTACAATTAAAAAAATATATTATTATAGGATCGTATAATATATTTGTTATTGAGGCTGTTGTGGCGCTAGGTCACAAGCGTGTGACTGAAAGCGACGGTTGTGAGTTCGGTTCACACTCGGCGAAACTAATATTTTTATTGCTTCGCAGAGCGACAAGCGTGCGTGCCAAGAGTGGCGTTGAGCGGTACTCAACACGCTATACCTCGAAAATTCAGCAGAAAGTGAGGAGCGGGGTGCGTTAAATAGGTTCCCTCTGCCTACTGAATTGATGGCACATTACATACTTACATAAACAATTGAGGACAAATATTTATTTGCTGATTGAGAAGCATTAAGCATATTGAATGATATTAAATAAGCTAATTCTCACGCGGCTTATTACAAAGAGTGAACAGGTATAACGGTAAGAACAAACCAAATTCCAGCATGCACTGATCCAGGAGGTAATTAGGTACCGTGGTCACGATTACAAGCCGAAGTGAAAACATAAGACGTGTGAACCCATAATTTAATACAAATCTTTTGGAGCATTGAACTTAGAGTAATTTTGTAAGTGGCAAGAAAATGATCTAAGCACTTTAGTAACTAATTTCGGCGCCGAATTGAGAGCAGCGGTCGTTGGTTATTTTAATGATCGGGATTCGTAGTGATTTTTACGGCCATTTGTAGCACAATTACAATTTACTTTGAGTACAGTTGCAAATATACTATATTATTTTTTTACAGCTTTATAAGACGAACGAGAAGAAATAAAATTAAAGCAACCTTTGCAAATACGACCAACAGTTAGTCGTGGAGCACTTGGGGCGGCGTTCGGTGAAGGAGTGCCGACAACAACTGGAGAAACTGGAAAATTTATTTATCGCCTATCGCCAGCATCGGCGCTCGGGGGCACGGGGCTGGTTAGAAATTGAACAGGCGATGTATTTGTCGATACGGGACACTGCTCACTTCCTAAACATAAATTCGGTGTGCGGGAATCGGATATTATTATTCAATCGGACGATCGAAGTTCGCGTGGAGGCCATAAGTCACGGCGACGCGAACGCCGGCGGGCGCCGTGAGCGGTGGCGCACGAGCGCGATGCCATCGCGCCCCGGACCGCTAGTCGCTGCGCCGCGCCGCTCTGTGGGCCGCCCGCTTTGGTATACCTCAATTTATACATAAATTATACAGATCGGCCAATTTTCACATAATTTACTTGATATCGCTATTCTTAGGCTTTATCAGTGAATAATTGTCTCGCACAATACATATATATATTTACACATCACGATATAAGTAAGCCCAAGTAATCTAATTTTAGAAAATCGTGTCATGTGCCAGTAAAAACTCATAGGTCGCATACGTCAATATATTTTATAATAGGATTAGTGGATAGCCAGATATGTCAAATTTTGTGTGGATTTCGCAATTCTGTGCTTTAGTGGTAATTTTTCTGCATTTTCTGATATAAGAAAGATTCACATACACGAGTGGATATCGAACCCACAACCTGTCGCGTTTACAGTCACACTTTGTGCTTCTGCGCCATGATTGTCCTCAAATTGTCTTAAAAAGAATATAAACCTCTAAATGTGTGGGACATTTTTAATAGTTTGTTACATGTAGATTTGTAACTTTAACTTTGATTTTATATTAGAACAAGGAGTTATACAATTGCTTGCACTGATCCACTTGACAATTCAAGTAGTTCACGTATAATTTGAAGCTCAATAGTCTCGAATTTCGACTTTGGCGGCATACATATAATCACCGTCTTAAATTGCAGCGTATAAGTAATTTAAATGTATTTTTAAGTCGAACAACAAGTTAAACATAAATAGAATGGTATGCGATGGTAAATATTTAACTTAAGTCCACTTGAGGAGAGTTAAGCGTAGCAGGTTTTGTCCACTTGTTACTCGAGCGCAATTCGCTTTCCTCCGCTTCCGCTACGCAAATTTACCCCTTAAACATTTAAACACAGACTCGGCGCACATCAAAGAGTTTTTATAACTTTTCCATGAACAAGCGTGTTTGCCGCGGTAATACTAGCAGTTCCTGGGTATGGTCTAACCTAGACTACGATTTGAAAAAAATGCATAATTTTATTTTTGTTACGTGACAGCTTAATATTTACTGCTGAGGAAGTGAATGCACTGTGGTCAAGCATAAAACTGTATTGTGGTTACCGGGCAGAGAATGTGATGTAAAAACTGACTTTTGAAGATAAAATATGTGGCTGGATTTACTTATGAAACAAAAACTTTTGACAAGAATTCTTTTATTTACACGACTCATCTTCTTTTTTTAGACATTTAAGTATAAAATAAAATATTTTATTGACGTTACAGTTGGAGTCAATATCACTGAATTTGATTGGCTTTGGCACAAATGTTTCTAAAAACAATTTTTATATTTATAGTAGACATATAAACACTTTCTTAGACCACACACACTATATTTATATCATAAGAAACGAAAATTACAGTTCGAATGGAATTACTATTAATTATGAATTATTCAAAATATTCTTTATTAAAATTGCACTTTTGTAGCATCTTTAAATCGTTCAATAAAGCCACCACAGAGCCACAGGCTCGGTAGACAGTTCTAAAGCCCAAAAAGCCAAAAAAACTTATATTTTCTCTGATTAAAATAAATGTTAAAATTTTATTATTTAATACAATAATACCAATCTATGTTGCATGGAAATTAAATTATCTCAATTTCACACATCGTTATTTTTAAAAATTCTTGCACAGAGATAAGGATTTCTAATAATCGTTCCCTTTACACTTACTATATATTTCTGCTGTGGATAAATTAAAATACATTAATAATACATTTTTAACTTTCAATCTATTCAGTAAGTAACGAAGTGTACAGTTGCAGCCGCACACCACACCACATTCTAGTGGAGGCTCATCGGCGAGGTATGAAGGTCCAACCCACGCTTTATTAAGAGCAAATGGTGAGTCGGTCACGCTTACATGGCATTAAAGTGGCTGGTGAGGCTAACGCGGGTTCGGCGTCGGTGAGCACGGACAAGCAGAGACTTTGTACTATTGCTTACATATCACGCACATACGGAGCTTAAAACGTATTAGAACTTTTGATTTATATCATATTTAAGAGGGCACCTAGTGTTTAGATACTCCTTTTCTTACTTTATGGTGAACTTACGAGGCATTGCGTGTTGATTGGCAGAACTTATTATATATAATATTAATTTCCCCGTGTGGGAATTGAACCCACAGCTATCGCGTACCTTTAAAATAGTTATTGTAAATTTTACTGGATATTTAGGTTAATTTTACTGGATTTTTTTCTAGAATGCTTATTAGTTCTTGAAGAAGTTTCATATAAAGTATTTTTAAATTGTAAATTTATATTTCTATTTCTTCGCTCTGGTGTCAAGGCTAAGCGCGGCGTTGAGTTCTGACACTCAACACGCAATGCCTCTAGAATTCGGCAGAAAGTGGGGAACGGAGTGTCTTAACACTAGGTTTCCTCTGCCTACCCTGCTATGTGCGGGATACAGCGTGAAGCTGATTTTTTTTTTAAACGGAACAATTATTTTTGGTAAATATCATTTAGCTTAAGCATACAGAATTTTTTCTAAGGACTTTTGTTAGCGCTAGAAGAATTTAACCTCCGAGCAAAAAGAAAAGCTATAATCGAAGTTTCTCCTACACTTTATAAGGTCATAGGACAAACATGCCACCAGTCCATTGATAGAAATAGCTCGTGAATAGCCGCTAATTGATGCCACTGGTGCATTGTGCGCGTCATTAAACTGAACGCCCTTAATGAAATATTTATAGCGTTTTAATTACACTTTAATAACAAATGTCTGAATATTTTAGCTGGTAATAATTAGAAAAAAAATATGTTTCTATGTTTTATTTCCATTCTGTATGCACGTTTAAAATTTACAAAAACATGATTTTCCTTATAACGTTTGGTATTTTAAGATTAAAAAATTAAATACTTTGCAACTTTTAACGGTTTAAAGTTCATGCAGAACGTTAATGAAACGTGATTAATTCAAAAACGTGGTCAATCTAACAAGTCATTAAAAATCGATATTTTAATTTTCTTTATTAATAGTATTTGTGTAAAAATATATATATTTTTATTTCTTGCGATTATAATATGGGGAACGGAGTGTCTTAACACTAGGTTCTCTCTGCTTACCCTGCATAATGTAAATCTGCTTTTCAATAATAACGTCTATTTGTATTACAATGCTTTATAAAAAATGTTAACAAGACGATCACACTGCAACACATTAAGATATGGCGTTACAACATAGCACAGCGCCCGACCACGTCCCTACCTCGGGCCATCTATTACTGCACTGGATTTCCCGTTATCAAACTAAAATTAATACCTACCGCCGAATGAGTTCTATCCAATATACACACATTAACTGTGAAAAATGATCATTCACCGTCAGCCCGTTTACGATCTTTAGATATGAATTTGTATAATTATGATATTACATCACTTGTTTATTTCGGTATAGTTATTATTATATGCCAACATAGTAGATTTATTGGCTTTAATATACAGTTTCTTTAAACGTTTTCATTATTTTTTATATTATTTTTTTATATTGTTTTTTGAATACTAGATTTAACTTAAATTGTAATAAAAAACAGTTCATAAACAATTAAATTTTATTATTAGCACTAAAGAGAGAAAAATTTAAGCGGGCAGCGTGAGAAGTCCGCGTCGAGACGATACCGAAGCGTGCGTACCCAATTCCCGATGCAAATGCGCAAACATCTTCCAGCAACACAACACGGTATTTAAGATCTTGCTACCTTTTCTTTAACAGTATTGTTCGTAGAGGTCTATTCTGGAACCATTAACCCTGACGCGGCTTCTATTATGAGAGTTAATAGGACGGAAAGTGCACCTTTAACAGCTTTATTGGTAGTATCAGGGTAGAGATGAACGCCTGTGCCTTTTACTATGCAGGCTTGATCACCTAAGTGTATACGTTCTTATATGACACAGTCGATAAAGGACGATTCTACTATATAATGGAGTGAATGTTTGTTTAGAATGAAAAATTAATGATGAAATCAAAATATAACAATTGAAATACGTCTTTTTTTTTAAATAACATATTTTTTTACATTTTAGTAAATAAATCTTATAGAGATATCATGTAATAAACTTGTTTGAGTACATATTATAATTACAACGAACTATTAATGCTTAAAATAAATTATTGCAAATGATTTACGGTCTCACACAACGGAAACACCATCGTTAGCAGGTTATTGACAACGGACTATGTAACTATATGTATGCAAAGTGACTATTCCATACATGTCATTAAACTGAATAATATTAAGTTTTCTATTTCTATAATTAAAAAAATATTTATTTGAATTTATATTTCCATTTCTTTGCTCTGGTGTCGATACGGCGGAAAGTGAGGAAAAGAATATCTTAACACTAGGTTCCCTCCGCCTATCTTGCCATGTGCGGGATACAGTGTCAAACAGATTTAAAGTTTAAAGATTTAAACGAATCCTAAAACGATTAGAACAGAAAAGTTCGTGCACAAGTTAGCTATCTAGCAGTTTGACACAAGACGAGAGCGAGTAGCCGAGTACAGATTGAATTGGACAGGCCGGATGATATTGTTGGAATTACAAGCGTTTAATCGTGGAGAATGAGCGCGCGTCGCAGCGCGGGCCGTCACCGCGCCGACAATGGCTGCGCCGTCATGCCGAACGAGAACCGGCGCTCGATCACGACCGAGACATCGGAAATCAATATATAATCGAATGATTTAGCCACTGCGCCGCGTGCGAACTTGATTAGATACGATAGTACTTGGTGCTCGTTGCATATCCACCGAGCACTCGAGACTCTGACGCTGTTCCTGCTCCGGGGTGATAGGTTATCGATGTTAAGTGAGTTATAAAAAACAATTATTTCTAGGTTAACGGTTTGGACTTGAATATTTCACGATATGTATCTCGCGTATTCAATACAATTTGCTATTGGAGATTGAAGAATAAAAAAAACCATCCTATCCTATCGCAATAGCAATTGCGTAATTGCTCCTTCTTATTCTTCAAAATATATTATAATATAAAATAAAATATATTTCTCATATCAAGAAAGGATTCACAGGAATAAGAGAAATGTCAGGAGTTCAAGTGTAAAACGAGATATCTATGGAAGTGCACGAAAGCAAACAGTTTGTTTCAATAGGATAAATGTTGTTCCCGACATATTGATCTTATAGGTCATAACGGTATATTATTTAGCAGTTACATACACATGTGGTAAGTCGTGCAAAGCATTAATGTATTATCGGGAAGCATAGATAATGTAATATAAATATATATCCCACACACAGCGGGGTAGGCAGAAGGAACCTAATGTTAAGATATTCCTTTCCCCATTTTCCTACGAATTCTGGAAGCATTGAGTGGTGAGGGGCTGAACTCAACTCAACTTTAACTTGACACCAGGGTGAAGAAAATGGAAGTAATAAATATTTAAATTCTTGAATAATTCAATTCCTCAAGTGGAAATCGAACTCTCAACTTGTCGCGTTTACTGTCACACTTTGGTGCCCCAAAAAAACCGCGACCGGCTTCAAATACAATATAATAAATAAACAAACATCTTTTTATCCCTCAACACTTAATTTAACTTCAATACAAAACCTTATGTAGGCACAGACAGACACATTAATGCACCTACACTGTTGATAAATAAATATACACACACACGCCAATCCTCTTCCAGTGAGTTGAAATAGATTATTTCTGTTTCCTTTTTTTTTGCTATGAGTATAAAAAAATAAGTGCGTGTACGTGGTGGCACTCTAATTACCACGTACGTGGCTATCAATAAGCGTCGCGATTACATGCGATGCCTATGTAATAGAGACGGCGGGTGCATTTCCCCAGTGTTTTCTCTGATGCACCTCCAATAATCTACTATTATCATGATTTATATAGCACCGATTATTATTGGTTGGAGCACTTAATGACAGGTGTGAGGCTGCTGGTGTTGCTTATGACCCTCATATGAAAATGTGGAGGCGAAAGAATGTGCTGTGATTTGAATTCAGGTTTCTGGTTGTGAGTACTGGTAATTTTATTATTGAAATAAAAACGTAGGCCTTTAACTTCGTATAACGTACAAGGGGTACAAATTGTGACGATAGGTTGTGGGTTCGATTCCCACTCCATGAAATGAAATGTTTAATATTTTATTATTTGTGCGGTGTTGTGTTCAGTCACTCAAAGTCAAAAAGAGTTCGGTGGAAAAGGAGTCTTCCTCGGCCTACCCTGCTGTGTGCGGTATATATAGCGTGATGCTAAAATAATATTGTTTTAAATAAAATAAAGATGTTAATAAAGCGATTAAATGTCAATATTTATATATTGACATTGATAGGCACATTTCAAATAGATAGAGATGTTTATGATCGACAAGAATTTCTCTTTATTTAACTGACAAGAGAAAGATGTGAAATTTTTAACTACTTTTAAAGCACGATTTCATAGAAGAGAGATTTACTTAGCAATTACATTAAATTTTTTAAAGTAAAAGTAGCAGGAATTTAACCACCTCTTGTCGAAAACATTTTTTTGAATTCCTTAAATATTTATATTATCATTATTTTATTCTATTTCTAGAAAAATGAATGTCTGTCTTTTTTAAATTAATTAATATAAATCTAAGAATTTAAGCATTATGAAATTACAACAGTTGACTAAGTGCTATCAACACAAAAGGCATACTTTGTTTTGGAAATATTTTTAATGTTCGCTAACCACTCTATTTTTCAGGGACGGACGCGACTTTCTTTAGTGACAAGTTACTCTGTTCCCATTTATTTAGAGCGGAATGCCACGATTTGTGAAACAAGACCGTCGAAAGTATTTAATGTTTTTATCAGAGCAATTAAAACTATTTTTTGTTTGCTCTGAGAAAATTTTAATTTTAATTCACCTGATGGAACTAATAATCATCGAGTTTGCAGTCAAACGCTGTCATATTGCAGTCAATATCGCCATGAATAGCAAAATTATGTAAAGTAGTATTATTTAAATTATATTACTTTACATAAAAAAATTAAATGAGAACAATAAAAATAAATAAAATACCTTCAAAGACACAGAATCAAAGATACTGGAAGAAGGTCACGTAAAAAGCATGAGGAGCCCCAGGAGGGCATGTATGAAGAGGTTGATCACAGTGGACGAGGCGATAGAGGTATATAGAGACCGTAGCGTTTGGCGCTCCGTAACCTCTGACTACCCCGCTAGGGATAAAGCGTGAAGCTAAGTTATGTTTTTATTTAAAAAAAAAAAAAGTTATTAAATTTTTTTATAAATGTAAATGTCTGCATATGTAGGAGTACAATCTCAATAAGTCATAAAAATACTTTTACATTTAATTATAATGTTTAATGTGTCCAATCTTTGATCACGAACGAAATATAAGCAATTTGGGCACCGCTCTGTAATAAACAAGATTGGGTAATCATTTCTTTTTTAAAATTAAGATATTTTGGAGGCTTACGTTCGGAACTTACGTCATTATAAAGACCGTTATAATTGCCCTATTGACATCAATATCCTTTAATCAGGACAAGAAAGCCCAAATGTCAATTTTTTAAAATAATATTTTAAAATCTCTTTTATAACGGTGGGTAATGATTAAAATGACTATTAAAAACCATATAATAAAAAAAACGGCTTCACATTGTACCCGCGGACAGCAGGGTAGGCAGAGGGAACCTAGTGTTAAGACACTTCGTTCCCCACTTTCTGCCGAATTCCGGAGGCACTGCGTGTTGAGTGGCAGAACTCAACGCTGCACTTTTGCCTCGACACTAGAGCGAAGAGATGGAAGTATAAATTTAGAATGTAAATATTTCATCTCCTTGAGTGGGGATCGAATCCACAATCAGTCGATTCACAGTCGCACTTTGTGCCCCTGCGCCACGACTCACCATATAATAAATATACATACATGATGTTATAGTTATTTTTTACTTCATTATATATTATGTAAGTCACTACAATAATTAATTCGGTCGTGGCCCGGTGGCATAGGGCTGTGACTGTAACAGCGACGGTTACGGAATCGATTTCGACTCGGGGGAATGAAATAAGTATTTAATATTGTCAAAAGGCAAAGCGCGACGTTGAGTTCCGCCATTCAAAATATAAAGCTTTGAAAATTTGGCAGAGAGTGGCGATCGGATCGTCTTAAGTGTAGGGTTCCCTATGCCTACTCCGCTTACATAGCATAGTTTTTCGACTCATCTGTCGAATTAAGTTGCATATCGTATTAAACGGACCTATTCAATTTATAGTAATTTTAAACAGTTAACTCAATTACATATAATTTATTACCTTGGTAGGTAGTGCATTTATTTGCGGATAAATTGAAATAAACACAAAAAAAATTAAATACGCGTGTCTACATATCTTGTGTAGTATGATTAAAAATCTTAGCAATTATCCAATTCTAAAGTAGAGATATGTTATTTTCGAGCGAGATAGCGGACAGTTAATGTTACGTTCCACTTTAATCAGAGCAATCGTACGGCCTTTAGTGTAACACTTTAGTGACTGACTGGTAACAAACAAAATAAAATAAAATAAAAACTAAGAACAATGTAAGTAGTGCTTTAGTGCAGTGAAAATAAAATGCATACATACGCAATTACCGAGGGTGGATTGAAAAGAAAACAGGCATTTAAGATATTGAATAGCAAGAAAGAGCCACCTCGCTGTATACAGGTTTACTCTCGCTTGGGTAACACTTTGTCAATGTACTCGTTACCCAATTAGCATATATAATGTTGTTTTAAGTTAAAGTTAAACTATACAGTGTTTCATACTGGTATTGCAACGACGTGGTTAGTGTAGAAAGAAAATTGAAATACGGATAATTTGCAATTTTATTTTTAAATTTTGCTAAATAATTACGTTGGGAATGTAGGTGTGTTCTTTAGGAGACAAATAGACAACGGCAACTATACACCAGGTTATACCTGTAGTGGATGGAGTGACACAATTTATTTCAAAGTTTTGACGAGGTTGGAAAATATGTATGTGGCGCCTTGTTGTCGTAGCGGCCAAGTTTATGGACGACGCAACGATGTCCTTTTATTATAATTAATAATTAAAATGTCCACTGAACAGCTATAATTGTTATTTATATTATTGTAATAAACATAACATACTATAAGTTTATCATTTTTTTTTATATTAGTCTATCATCTTATAATGAATTATTATAATATAAAAATCTATACGAATAAAGGTATTTAAAAAGTACAAACACCGCAATACAATAAAAATTAATAAAGAATTATAAACGTACCTACATATATCTTAGGACACGCATTGTTTTTTTTTTCAAACCGGCTATAGCACTAAGTGCGAAGGCAGCATGTGACGCATGTTGATGAGCGCACTCCGTCAAAGTGATTGACAGACGGATGTTACACCTTCCAGTTCCGATATTTTTATTGTAGCCATTCTTTTTTATAATTGTTTCAACCATACGTACAGTTATAAATATATATTGTTTTTCATGTTTGAGAAGAGCGATAAATTATTACGTATCGTTGTTTTAAATTCTTAACTTAAGGTGATTATTACAGTGTAGTTTATAAACGAATCACTTCGTTGTCGCCAGACTTGCCTGCTAAATTATCCTCATATCGGTTTAATAGAATTTGTATATACTTATATCACACACTACTCGTTCTAGATTAAAAAAAAATTAAATACTTAATCTGAATTTATTTTCAAGTATTCCCATTTCTCCAATACTAATCATCATAAATAGTCCCCACTAATTAGAGTAAATAACTTCGCTAACGTTATACGTTGAAGATTTTATCGCCAGAGTAACAACAGAACGTTTTAAACGGGGGTTTATTAAAAGCCACGCATTGACGAGCTCGCACCGGCACCGGCGCTTCAATATCTATCTAGTGGGGGCGCCAATAATCAGCTCTCAGGCATGCGAGACGTAAATAGATGCATTAACCTGCCACGGACCAGACTCACCAACTAACCTACAAAGCCCTCGGGAAGAACACGAACACACGTAAAAATTATGTTGTTGTTTTTTCTATTAAAGAGGTCTTCGTCTGCCACGATGGTATTTTATTATGAACTAGTTATACGAAATGTTACGACTTCTGTAATACTTTAATAATTGTCGTAGATTTTTAATGGATGCATCTGTTCGATAAAAATCTAAGCGATCGATTTAAAGCAGATATATTCTATATATAGCCCCAATGCTATTAAAATAACAGTTTATAATTGAATTTATGTCTTATAGAAAAACTTCATTAGTTGGTCAGTAATTGGTGGAATATAAGTTTTGATTGTTTTAATTGTTTATTAACATAGATATTAAAATAAATTAAAATGATAACTTTCTATTTAGAAAGTAAGAAGTATTTATATTTTGTCATTTGTAATAATTGTAAAATGTAATCTCCACTGCAGGATTAGGCGGTAAGTGGGGACTGAAAGTATCTTAATGAAAACTAAGTGTTTTATCACAAGGTTCCCAAGGTCCCTCTACCCTACTCTGCTATGTATGCCTACAGAGTACAGCGTAAAGCTAAAAAATAATAAATAAAAAATAACAGTGCATAAATTTTGTATTCATAGTGTGACCGAACTCGTGGATCGCTAAGTTGCGCTAACATTAATAATTATATTTAAATCGATATGACGACAGAATAACGTACGAAGAATTTATGTCTGTTCCATAACGTAATACAAAAATAAAATAAGATAAAAATGGCAAGTTATTAATAACTTTACATCGCCAATATATATAGATCCATTCAGTGTAGCATAAAAATGATACCAACGTAAATAAAACTGGTCTTGTTATAAGAATATATTCAGTAGAGAACGAAAGGGCTATCTGTAAGCGTAATTTATCACCAGGGCACCAGCGTGGGGTGGTAGTGTAATAGTAGAGGTAGATGGAAAAGGATGGACGACAATTTTCAAATAAAAAGAAAGAGAAAGAGATCTGATGTAGGCAAGGACGCCTCGCAAGGTCGTTTGCGCCTTGTTAGCGGGTGTACATGGTTACTGACTCCCGTCAAGTCTGGAGCCAATCAAATGCATTGACACCATTGCACTTGGAAACCGACGTAGTGTCGCCAAATGTCTATTAATTATCTATGGGCGAATCATATTATAACATGAATATTTCACAATTTTTAATATAAAATAGATGCGGTTTTTTTCGAAAAAAAAAACCGTATAGAGTCAGAATAAAATAGACAGCTTGAAGTGATCCTTAATAGTTATAGCCTTATAAAACTCTTACTTTTATATATTTAGTAATATCACAATTACAAATGTAAAAAAAAATATTTGTAGGCAAAAGGTTAATTTAAAATTTGTTTTTTTTTGTACACTGTAACAGCGTTAGTAAGATGGTTATTAAAATTCTGATGCCAACAATAGATATGGCAAAACAGGATAGTGTAATATGGGTATTTTTGTTTTAAGTTTATACAGAAGTACACAGGTTCTGCTTCTTACAGTCTATACAAAACAAAAAAAGACAATGCTAAGATTATGAGATATCTCTTATCATAAATTAAATTTTACATGTAAAGGCAATTAGATTTCAAGAAGCTTATTGGAAGTTATTTTTATATAAGCTATTCGTACCTACATACAAATATATAATGGTAATTTAATAAGATCCATATTAGATTTATATAACACTTCAAGCTTGAATAAATAAATTTATTATTTGTAGACAACTTTTGTATAGAATTTATAAATAGTTGCGAAATTATGATAAATACTTACACGTAAATGCTTACTTTAATATAAAAAAATAATAAAAAGTGACTTGCACAAGTGACATTTACAAACTAATTTGAAACAATAATTATTTCATATTATTCAATTTTGTCGTCTCTTATACCAAAATGCTATTAACCTCTTAATCACTTAGCTGGAAATAGAAAAATATTTTTATAGATTATAAACAATGTGAGACAATAAACAAGAGAAGTAATTGGTTAAACCAGTTCATTAAAAATTCAACTACCAAGTTCAGATGTAAGCTCGATAGAGCGTAAGAAAAGATATTGACCTCTTCAGAGGTGGACGTCTTTAGATTATGACCGGTGATGGAATTGACCATAACAAATATTACCCTTGGTTTAAAAGTACCAGCTTTTAAACTTTTAAAAGCTTAAATATAAATAATTCATATTAGTAAGTAAGTTTCTTTGCATTAAAATTTTACATAAAATTATAATAACGTTTAATTGGGCTAACAAAAAAAAAATCTAATTAAATCAAATCAACTTCACACTGCACACAGCAGGGTAGGCGAAGAGAGGTTCCCTTGTTGTGTTAACACTGCGCTACTTTTGAGTGGTGGAACTCAACGCCGCGCTTTGCCTCGACATCTGATCAAATGAGAATATTCAATATTTTATTTTCACAAGTGGGAATCGAATCCATAACTAGTTGGATTTACTGTCACGCTAGTGCCTCTGAACCACGACTGGCCTCGTGTACCATTTATCGCTTTCTAAGTATCAAAAATATTCATTACATAAATATATATGTAGGTACTGTAAAGACTTAACTTATGTATATGTAAGGTGCCTAAAATGGTTTTAGCAAGATTATAATGACTGAAGTATTTTTTCATTTTATTATAAGAAACGAGGCAAGACGATTACTAAAAACATGACGCCAATGAGGAACAAGTAACTACTAGAGGTCTTTATATTACAAACAGCTACACAAAATTGACGGAACGCTTATCAGCATATTGTTAATGTTCATAAATATATAACAACAAAGGTGATAAGAAAGTTTCCAAGAAGCTCACAAAGATCAATGGTTCTCTTATTCTATATCTTGTTAACAGTATATCTAATATAGAACGCTTTTGTGTTGACGATTGGTATCTATTGGTGGGATAAAATTTGACTGATTTTTATATTGACCATTGAAGCATATAAATTATAACGGACGCCGGCGCCTGAACAACAAGCTTCTCATTAAGTCGATCAATGTTAAAATCAAACGTACGGATTCATTGGTGAAATAATTTTTGGCGGACGCGAGATCGAGTAACGGTGTTGGCGTGCCATTGACATCCGTCAGAGGTGGTCGCGCGGCCGCCTCGCCGTGTCGCGCTGCCCACCGTCTCCTCTGTGCAATTACATTTTCATTTAAAGCACCCCCCATCTTCATTAGCTCGTATTGAATTGTAATTACAATCGATAGTGCTTCCAAAATAGTGATTCGACACATGATCTTGATGTAGCTCCACTACACCGACGTAACGTTTCATCAAATAATGAAACCGCACGTCTTGAAAGTAATGAATGAGTCGACAATCCGCCGCCAAGTTCGGTTAGCGGTTTTTTGCATTATGCTCTCCTTCCAGATTGATTTCTATTACATCTAAGAACGTTAAAATACTATAATAATTGGCAATTGCCGGTAAGAAGCCATCTCTATTAATATCGCATTACAGAGTGAATGAAATTTATAGCCGTGTCTTGACGTTCAAATATAGCTTGTACATATTTATTAAGTAGAGACTGCGTCGCAACATGATATATATTTAATGACTGATATTCTTTCGCGAATGATAAGAGAATTGAAAAATATTTATTTGACTATTATTTTTTATCAAGATGTTATTGTGGGTCGTTTATATATAGAAACCATAATGTAAAAATATTTACGAGCTAATAATATACCTATTTTAGTAAGGCTCAATTTCCATACGTTACGATATCATTTTTATCGTAGACTGGAGGTAAAAAAAGCAAGGGCTAACAACTAACGTGAGAAAAAATAATCTTAGACATTTAATAGGCGTATAGTAGAAGTAAATAATGATCCACAGTAATAATCCTCTTTACGAAAATGTTTTTTAGTTAACAAACTATAAAATAAAAAAAATGATACATAGTAATCACATAGGTGTCTAGGAACAAGGCGAAACTGATAGGGTCGGTTGATGCAAAAGTGAACTAGAAATATATAAGTTTTCAACTATGCATTTTATTTATATTTTGGTGCCAAATCACTTTTTCACCCGTAAATTTCTGGTATAGAGGCCTTCGAGGCGCAGGGGCACAAGGGTGTGACTGAAACGCGACGGTGGTGGGTTTGATCCCTACTTGGAGCAATGAATTATTATTTCTTAACAATTCATTCCTTCAAGGGGGGAAGACACGATACGTAATGCCTTGAAAAATTCGGCATAAAGCGGGGGACGGAGTGTCTTATCACTACGTTCCCTCTGCCTACTCTATTTTGATTTAGGTAAAGTTACAAAAACAGAATGAAATAAAATAAAAATGATCATTACATATCTATCTAATTTTAATGTTAGGTTTTCTTTGCATAGCAATATAAACAATTGTGGTTTAGAATGCTGGAGGCGTCAGATAAATTTAATATGAAGAGTAAATAATGATATCTATTTTTTGCTATCTCGCTGCGAAACGGAATAAATATATGCCTAGAAATGCATTTTACTCTTTATAAAAACGAAAAAACATAAATACATATGAATTTACAGTAATAGAAATATATTTTTTTTTATATTTTTCTCGTTTAGTATTATGGAGGCCAGTCGTGGCGCAGCGGCACAAAGTGTGACTGTAAACCGACTGGTTGTGGGTTCGATCCCCACTCGAGGAGATGAAATATTTACTTAAATTTATATTTCCATTTCTTCGCTCTGGTGTCGAGGCTAAGCGCGGCGTTGAGTTCTGCTACTCAACACGCAATGCCTCCAGAATTCGGCAGAAAGTGGGGAACGGAGTGTCTAAAAACACTAGGTTCCCTCTGCCTACTCTGCTGTGTGCGGGATACAGCGTGAAGCTGATTTATTTATTTATGTTTAGTATTATGCAATCTTAGTAAGTATAATAGTATGGAAAGTGAAATTAAATTTTTACTTCTAAAAATACTTCTACAGTTCTACAGCAAGTGTTATTTTTATACTACTCTATGAGAATAGGGTAGCGTAGTTTACTCAGCATATTTATATCATGGGAACGAAATGCTGAGGTCATTCTTTATAATCTTCGTTAAAACTGAATAACAACCTAGATAATAGGATATTAATTGTTTTGTAAACTGTATTTACATCTTCAAAATGTAAGTATTTCATTATTTTTCTTTAAAATATATTTTATTATTTATAAGTAAATTATAAAACATCTTTCATAAGAATGAAAGATACCTATGAATAGTTTCTTTAAATAACCAGTGGTATACATTGTTTTATTTAATTTAACACAGAAAATGAGCCACGAGAATTTCAATAAACACAGTATATTTTTGTAAAGGCGTACTTCAATTTGAGCGAAATCACCTGTCGAACTGTCGAAGCCTCCTTAACACGATATCTCGCGATGTGGTTGACGCATATCTCCGCTACTAAGAGATGCACTCGATAATAATCATTTTTAGATAATTGCGAACGAGTCTCATGAATAGTAATTTCGCAATAAATTACTATGAATAACGATTACTAGCGACGTTTAAAAACGTGTGTTAAGTTTACTACTTGCCTTTACTAAATAATTAATAAAAAAAAATTGTATCAGAACGTGGCACAGGGCCACAGGCGTGCGACTGTGAATACGACAGGTTGTGGGTTCGACTCTCGCCATTGCCATAGCGAGGAAATGAATTTAATATTTCATTTTCCTCCTTCTGGTAACGATTTAAATCGCGGCGTTTGGATCCGCCACCTGAGGCTAAAGTGAGGCTCTCAAATGTAGACTTTAGTCAACATCACTGGTTCGCGTTTACTTCTACGAATTGCCTTTTAAGATGTCTGCATCCGAGAAAATGAAAAATGGAAAGTGGAATGAATTTGTCTAGAGCAATAACGGTAAGTGTTACAATGAAAACATGCATTTACGTGATTAAAATAGAATGAATAAAATGACTGGTTGAGTGAAGATAAATTCAAATTTTCTCAATTTCTTCAGTATAAAAAAATACCTATCTTATTTAATTTAAATTTAAGATAAATAAGTCTTCATCTTAAATTTATTTAAGATTAAAAAAGATGAAATGCAACAAAATAACAAATCCCAATAATGGGAATAGGTACGAAAAAAGTTAATTCTGTATTTATATAAAGTCATATGATGTAAAAATTAAGCGCGGCATTGAGTTCCACACAGGACATGCTATATCTCGAATATTGGGCAGGATTTAGGGATCGGGGTATTAAACGGGTGAAACAGACAGCATATGTTTATATTTAATATTATATGATAATACTGTAATTATTTTGGTCAGCCATGTAAACAAAATATGTAAAACTTTTAGATATACAGACAAAAATGTAGGGAAAGTTTAAAACGCCTTAAGATTAAAACTTTTATTTTTAATATATTATACGCATATTTAATTATTAATAGTGGACACTTTCCAAGTTTTGATACGGTTAGTTGGTCACAGGGTTATTTCGATACTCACGATCACATTTACTTAGATTGTAAATCCATAGTCGGTAATGGTAAATATGTGGCTGAGAAGTAAAATATGTGGCGTAAATGGTAAATATACCGTTTAATACGCACGTTTATTACAAAGATTAAGGCAACGCATCTACCTTGTCATGAAAGTTGATAGTTTGTTAAGTATGAGTTAAGACTGTTAAAAATTATAAAAACAGGATATGTATATTATATTGGACTTGTACTTGTGACAGTTAGATTGAATTTGCATATGAATCGTTTAATGTTAAACGTAGAATTTTATATAGGTTTGTAGGTAGAGTTAACCTTTTATATAAAAAGCTGGTAAATATTAGTTTATCAAATCAATATTGCCAGATCGCGCTGTACCGAGCACACGGCAGAGTAGGCAGATGGAACCCGGTGTTAAAACACTCCTTTCCCCACCTTCTGCCGAATTCTCGATTGAATATTAATTTATTACATAAATTAAATTTATATTTTATCGTGATAATTAGATTTAATAAGATACCATACATTTTTGAACAGTATAGTCAAAAAAAAACATAATAAAGTCTAAAAGTAAAGTAATATATTTAAATTTACTAATAAATTTAAACAAAAACGTACATTTTTATGATTTTTTAATGAGAAGAGCCATAAAATATGACAAGTATTCATATACATATATTTATATTTACTTGGTCTATTTGAAATATTTTTTTTATGTAATGCAATGAAAAAAAAGGGTCTATTAAGTGAAAGCTATTAGAATAATTTAATGAGTCCGTGTTTTGTAAACATATATATTCTTTTGTAAGTATAACAACATGGAATATAAGATAAAAGCAAATCTAAATTTGACAAAGTACACTACAATATACATTTACAGTATACAATACATATTTTTTACCACAAAATGATACGGTTTCATATTGGTAAAAAAAAAAATCCTATTAAGGCGAAAAAAAACTTATATCATAGGAGCCATTTAATGTTATATCAGGATTAACATGATACTCGAGCCGAACGTAAATTTATTTACGGCATATCAAAGGATGTGAGCAGTAATCATAAAGATGTAGAATATGTTCAAGAGCAAGCTCTATTATTTCATAGCAGTATATTTAATGAACACGATGTACACAATATATATATTACACAATATATATATTAGACTTACTGGCAATAATAAAATTGTAACGATGTAACGTCTTCCATTTCAGGGGCAGATATTAAAATACTTCGAGATACATGAATAATGCATGTAAATTATGTATATTAAGCTGTGTGTAGTTTACAAAATGTTGGATTTATTTTTTAATTCTATTTACTTTTTTATATTTATTAATAAATTATATTTTCTGCTTCACGCTGTATCCCGCACACAGCAGGGTAGGCAGAGGGAACATGGTATTAAGACACTCCGTCCCACACTTCCTGCCGAATTCTGGAGGCATTGCGTGTTGAGTGGCAGAACTCAACAACGCGCTTTGCCTCGACACCAGAGCGAAGAATAACGATAAGTAAATATTTCGTATCCTCGAGTGGGGATCGAACCCACAACCATTCGGTTTTACAGTGCACTTCGTGCCCCTGCACCACGATTGGGCTGAATTCATTTATTTTTTAATTATATTGTCCTTAAATGCCAAGTGTGCTCTAGTCTAATAAATACCTAGTTAATATATTCTTATAAAAGATCATATAATGTTCTTTTACTTATAATAAATATTACAAAAGTTATCATTGAACAAATGAGAGCTATCTATCATATTATTATAATAATACGTGAAGATAATGCCTCGCAGGCTTTTGAAGTCAAATCAATATATAGAGAAAGATAACAGAAAGCCAGTATTTTTACAATATATGAAAAAATAATTTAAATTACTTAAATACATATTATACACACTATCCCATGCTTCACATATAGTTTTGTATGAATGGATATACTTATCTATTACTTATCTTATAGATAACAAGCCGTTGTTGTGATAAGATTCATCTGATCGTCTAGTTTAAGCAATGATATTAACAATAAAATAAATTAAAAGTTATTACCTATTATTTATTTTATTTTGTGTAGCAAATTATGAAAAATGTGTCGTTCGTTGGCTTTTATATTTTATATCAAAGCTAAAGAAAGTATTTTTATTAAAAGGAACATACATCTGTACTAATAAAACACAAAAAAAAAATTGTACTACTATATACTTGCATATTTATTAATAGAACTACATAGACAAACTTAAAACAATTTACATAATTTACACTAGAGATATGCATTTTAAAAGCAATAACGCTTCGTTGACTAATCAAGGGTATGTTTATACGAAAACATCACGCATTTGTACTACGCCGAGTGAAGCATATTCCGTCTATTATATGCACGACGTTCGTGTCAATTACAACCGTTTACCGTTTCCAAGCCCTTTTAGGTCCAAATGGTATCTTTTATTCGTATTTAAAACCACGTCGCACGTGCCGTATGTGCAAATGCCGATAACGCTACAGAAATACGTACTGGGCCACATTTTAAACACACCTTTTCTTTAGTAGGTACTCACATTCCACTCATAGACAAACTTGTAAAGATAAACGCTTCAATTTAGAAATTATCTGTATTTTTATATGTGCAGCATATTAAATTAACGTTTTCCCAAGTAACCCTGTACTTTTATATGTGCAGCATATTAAATTAACATTTTCCCAAGTAACCGAGTTACTTAAAACATTCGATTGATCGATCTAGACATGTTATTAAAGTAAAATATAAGAGAGCATGATCCAAGTGGAAATTATGTATACATCCTAGCCCATAAAAGTAATCCTTCTCTTCCTGCGATTTTATACCTCTATTGGAATAACGCAGCGAAACACAATCCAGTGATTGCGCTAATTATCTCTTTTATGAAACAGGTGGTTGTTTTCTATTAGATTTTTTTTCTTATGCTAGTACACATAAAAATTTACGATCATTTTAATAGGTCATAAGCCGTAAAGAAATAAAACTAGCTTTCTTTTTTATGGTCACATTATCTTATTTTTATGTGATGCATACTTATCATTGTTATATATATTATCAGAGAGAATAGACCGCGAGAAAAGTCTTGTGCATGCGTCCAGTCCAGTTAGCACGCGCGGCCCCAATCGTGATGCGAATGTCGTCATGACAGATGAGGAAAAAGTAAAATTGATATGTACCCACTCCCCTGGCCGCGGTGACTAAGAAAACAAAAGAAACTTTCAACAGGATTTTGTGTTAAGTTTCTTTTACAATTTACATGATAAGTAAAATTTCTTTGTACATAGATACATATATTTGTTGTTATGTTTTAGAAACCAACATTTTGATTACATTTAAACAATACACAAAAGTAGTATTATATACTGTATGCAAGTTATCGTCGTCTACGGCGACGGTGACGGTACATAATTATGTATATTTCTCAGTTTTTAACCAGACAAAGACCATGAAAATTGACTTTAAAACGAACATTGTAAGCGACAAAACATATTTGCATATAAACAATTTGTTAAATTTTATATGTGTGAAGAAATGTCTGGGAAATATTAGTTTTACCCTAGTTTTCTCTTTTTGTTCACTAACTAATAAATACTAATAAAAAAAAATCAGCTTCACGCTGTATCCCGCACACAGCAGGGTAGACAGAGGGAACCTAGTGTTAAGACACTCCGTTCCCCACTTTCTGCCGCACTCTGGAGGCATTGCGTGTTGAGTGGCAGAACTCAACGCCGCGCTTAGCCTCGACACCAGAGCGAAGAAATGGAAATATAAGGATACAATGACATATGACAGTGTTCAAAACGTTCGGTAAAAAAATGCGAAATATAAATCAATTAATTGTTTAATTTGAAAAGTTATAAGAAAAATAAGTTATTCCTTAATTTTTTTTTCAAACTGTTCCCGTACGGGAACGTGGAAACCTAGCGTTAAGACACTCCATTCCCATTAAGACGCTTTTGTTTCCCGCTTTCCGCCGAGTTATTGGAGCTTTGCGTGTTGAATGGTTGTTTATGCCGCGCTTTTCCTCGTTATCCGAGCGAGGTAATGAAAATATTAACCACTTTATTGCTTCGAGAGGAAATCGAACCTGTCGTATGACCCCGCTTTACCAATGCCTCGATCCTTAATTATTCACAAATATCAAAAACTTACATACGTAAAGCATTAGATGAATATAAAAAATAATTTCTTCATTTCTTTTTATCAACCTGTAAAGATAGCAGTCACATATTACTAGAAAACCTTGATCGTTTTCTATCTTGGAAGGATACTTTTTAATAATGTATGTATGTATTATACATGACGTTTGAAATAAAATAGTGAAATAGGACGTTTAAAAAAGCATTAACCAGAACATAAGAGCTTTAAGAAGCTTTTAATACTAGACATACTTAAATTATATATCTAGAAAGCTATTATAGTTTTTAAAATGTCGATGATAAAATTCTACATAGAACCACACCACCCTTGGAACAGCATTTTGTAAAACGTCATTTAATTTGAATTGTAATTTAATTGAATTCGACAGTTTCAAAAAAAAAAAAATATAGCTTGTAGAAATCCATAAGTAATGATTTTTTTCTTTGTCTTCAATTTCTTCATAATAATAGATACAGATATACTACTACGATAGGTAAATACTGTAATGCTTCAAAATAATCTAAGAAGACAAGGAATAATAAGGCCAGCCGTCGCGCAGGGGCTCACAGAGTGACTGTAAACGCGACTGTTTATGGGTCTCCACTCTAAGAAGAGAATAAATATTTATTTAAATTTATATTTATATTTCTTCGGTTTGGTGTTGAGGCAAAGCGTGGCGTTGAGTTTCATCACTTAACATGCAATGCCTCCAGAATTCGGCGAAAAGGGAACATAGTGTCTTAACACTAAAGTTCCTTCTGCCTACCCTGCTGTGACTAGTATCCAAAGGTAACTACTATTTACTTTTAGGTAGATTAGGAATATTTTTTTAAATTATTATTTAAGGTAGGTTAGGAATCTTATTTATTTTTAGGTACGTTATGAATAAAATCTGAAAACTGTATGGTTAAATCATAAGAAATAATAGCCTTAAAAGTAAGGCGAAATTTAGTATTAAAGTTGCTAGTTTAATTAAGGTATCAGCTGAAAGGGATGTGGCTAAGCTAAGCTTGAATTTGAAAAAAAAACTCGATATTATGAATTTTTGTACGGAACTTTCGGTGAGCGAGCCTGACACAAGGTGACTTTCATAAGTGATAAAAGAGGTAACTCCAAAAAAAATCAGCTTCACGTTGCATCTCGCACACCGCAGTGTAGGTAGAGGGAATCTAGTGTTAAGACACTCCGTTCCCCACTTTCTGCCGAATTCTGGAGGCATTGCGTGTTGAGTGGCAGAACCTTAGCCTAGACACCACAGCGAAGAAAATGAAAATATAAATTTAAGTAAATATTTCATCTCCTCGAGTGAGGATCGAACCCAAAACTAGTCGATTTTACAGTCACACTTCGTGCCACTACGCCACGACTGGCCTCAAAAAATATCAACTATGTTTGTAAATATAAACTTTCGGATATACGCTAACAATATAAAGCTAAAGCACATAAAACATAGATGCCGCCACTTTATGCAGCTTTCAAAAGCCGATAATTACGACGCAATTAGGTATAATGAACGCGTAAGCACTCCATGTATCACGTGGCCGAGTGGATTGTTTCAAACGTACGAGCTGCGCAAGCACATAACAAGCACCGGACGTTTGTTGTAGTAAATAAAATTATTGTTAAAGTTCTTAAAGGGCTTCTATTGTGACATGAGCTTCAGTATAATAGATATAGAGCATATATAAGTGAAACTGATCCATGCACAGTTCAGTTATTATTTAGTTTTGTGATTAATTTAGTGTAACTGAAGTAAATATATACTGACGTGAAATATTAAAATATAATATAATATGTAATTCAAATGTGAGTGTGAATGTAACTATGAATAGGTAGAGTTTGTAGTCCATTTTGCAAATAAAGAGCTTTCAACTTTTTTGATTAAAATGATAAATAATTTTAATATTTACAATTAATGTTACTACGCTACTTACAAGAATAAAGTAGATACATAAGTAAATTGCAATACTAACTAATATTATAATATAATGGGGAACGGAGTGTCTTACCACGAGGTTCCATCTGCCTAACCTGTTGTATGTGGGATACAGCGTGAAGCTGATGATTTTAATATATATATGTATATATATATATCTTTCTAATTTACGATTTTGCATATATATACACTAAAAAGTATTTAATATATAATGACCAACTACTTAATGCGTTTAATGCAAAAAAAAGTTAATGTAATTGAAGGTTGAATATCAATTAATCGTGAACAAACAAGTAATTACGGCGGGTTGGGGTCAAGAGAGATTGATGGGTTTAAGAATTCATGCAATATACAGATTAGACTCAGAAGTGTTAAAAAATTGCCGGCAATAACCACTGTAATCACGCTATTAATTTCCAAAGTAGATTTCTCTAGACATTTTAAATTAGATAGTTTTAGAAAAATAAATTACAGTTCGAATTGATCAATGTACCCGCGTGAGTCTCATCTTGTGTTTTTGTTTATACTAGGCTTGAACCACATTTCCTGGTTCATGGAGCCATAAAAAATCTTTGATTATGCCTTGATTTAAATAGAGCTCAAAGCGTGTGAAAGAAGACTGCATAAAGGAAATAGTGACGGCTGCTGGTAATGAAAGAAAAATATACGCTTTATGGGCAACGTAGATATTTAGATACATGTTGTCGTATAACACAAATGTTACATCGTTTGTGGTTCGTCTAATAAATTTTACAATTTTTTTTTGAGATTAAGATGTTTATTTACAAAATTGCTTAGATAATCTGTTTTTGTTATAAGTAAAAATATCAAAATTATTATTTATAGTTAAATTTCTTATTTTATTTAGTAATGTAATGTTTCGTTATGTTTCGCTACAAAGTAGCCAAAGATTGACATGAAGAATATTTATATTTTTTAATTATTATTTTTTTTTAATTATAATAATTTTAATACAATTTTACAGCATAAAATTATTATATACACAGAAAATATGTATGGGTTTTCGTTCATGTTGTTTTTATCTTGTACAAAAAGATAAATTACAAAGTTTTTCCTTAGTCATATTATCAGTTAAATCTGTCGGTTCACACACCTGATACATTTAAATGACTAGAGCGAATGATTAATGAAATAAACTAGAATGGCACGGACGAGACTGACGAGTTTAAAGACAACATAATTATCAGATAGCGGTTATTAAAAATAAATATACATCGTAATGGACATTTATGTGACATCTTAGTAATGTGTTCCTTTTTAACAACAAGAAAAAAAAAATGTTTTATCAATACACTTTTCATGTTTATGTTGTTTATTATTTTAAAATGTATCATGTTTATGAGTGAAAATGTAATAGTTGTAGAGGTTCATTGTAGAGTTATAGCAAAAGAAATATTTTAATATCTGTAACAATAGCTTACCTCGTAATCAGAAGGCAATTTATGTAGTAATGTTCTAGCAGATTACCGTATGCTGAAATATGATACAAATTTTGTATCGGCTTGTTATTAATATAGACATTGTGGCATACACTATCCATCTTATCGTAAATACTTTAGTAGCGTCGTCCCGTTTGCGATTAAAGTTTATTATTATTTACGTTAATTCGTTATTAATACATTTAAAGTTGTAAGTATGATACGTTTAAAGCAATATACTTGGATCTTAAAATAGTTAAACAACTCGAAGAAGTCAGATGTAAATAAAAATCTTCTTTTTTTCGGTAAATCGACGCCATTGCAAGCTGCGGTTTGTGTCAACTTGTAGAGACAAGAATTTTGGTTTATTTGTACAAGACGCCTTTTGTAAGTAGTCATAAAATAGTGAATTCTTATTTTTATTATATAAATAGTTGTAGTAAGTAATAAGCTTTTATACTTGTAAAAATAATCTACAGAATAGTAGACGAAGTGTACGCAACTAATTGCGTAAAATATTTATCTTGAGAAAATATGCTTATGATATAATCAATCGACACGGTCCGTAGAACTAGGTACATAACAGAAGACTGAGAAAATGAGAGATAATATAGTGTGAGTATTTCCTGTTCTAATTGCCACAACATCTATTGCCAGATGTTATTAAATTTATTTCGTTTAAAAATAAAAAAAAATAATTTGAAAAAAAATATAAAGACAAAATGTCTTAGAAAGCTAAATTGACTATATTTTACATACACTGAACAAAAAAAATAAATAAATAGACAACGAACAAAAAAATATTTATAAATAAAAAAAATCTAATATACATTTCATACAAGAATGACATAAAAATTAAAATTATTAAAGCTTACAAACAACTAATAAAATTATATAAATACGTCCTCATTTTATTGTTTTTATATTTTCCTAAGTGATGTATAAAAATCGTAATTATCAGTATAATTGTTGTAGGCGCATACAACTATCGCGCATCGACGAGATCGGCGTCGGCGCTTGGACTTGCCATTGCCGCGACGTCCATCTCTCCCTTTCTTCGGGTTATCGCTCTCTCTCTCCGTCCTTCGGCGGCTCGTTCCTCTTCTTCTTGCAAGGTTAAGGTTACGTCAGACGTGTTATGTTATAACCGTTGGGACGCACTGCGGCAAGTTCAGTGTCTCGACGAGAGTGGCCGCGACACTAGGCTCGCGAAAAGCGCGTGCATCACGGACTGTGCCGCCTGTGATATACGACCAGTGAAAAAGTTCATGAACTGGGTGTTAAATTTGTTAGAACAATCGCATAAAGCTGATTCTTGAAAAAAATTGCTTCAATTAATCAACTTTTAAGAGAGGTATGTAGTAATTGTTTGCCGTGTTATGGTTATATTTTATTTATATTTGAAAATTGTTAAAATTTCATTTATGTAAAATGAAATTTAATGAATTTTCATGGTGAAAAGAATATTTTCTTGATTTTGTTCAAGAACAAGTCTATAAATATTTTATCGTGTTTGCGGAGGCTGGGTAAGGACCTACCTCACTTTTCCTACGGGACTGGTTAATTAAGAGGTTATACTGCTATTTATACATATTCATAAGATATAAAATTTTTGTTTCCGGCTTAAATTGTTAGAAACATCTTTTTTATAAAAAAAAATTGATAGCGTATTATAGACAGCAATATAAATCAATAGTATGCTTTTAGAAAAAGTTTTTCTAAAAAGAAAACTTGCATAATTGGCTAAATACTGGCTTCAAATGGCTAAAATTTGGCTATCCCACATCTCGTGACAGTAATACTAATGATAGTAGAGTATGATATAAAGATATCAAGAAATAATAACGATATATGTCCCGTTAGGGTGGGTATTGCAATGTTTTTGCGTCTATCTTCAATCGTGTGTGAGATTGACAGGCTCCAGTGCACAACATACATCGCTATATTTAGCTGCGCATCGTTTCTTTCCATTCCGGGAAGGTTTTTTTTATTATTCTTCAGTTTCTTCACCCTAAGGGCACGATTTATTATATAAAGTAAACTTTTGAATGTTCCCTGAATTAAAAATTAAAGATAATTCGATTCGCAATCCTTGGAGCATGAACGTTATTTATTGTGTATTATAAGCGAGGAGAACATCAAACTATAAATAAGTTTTTCGCAACTATAAAACTGTTATTTGAATTCCCCACGGGGGAGCAAATATGAAATATTACCATAAATAATATTTACGATCTTAATGTATAACATAAACGAGCGACGAAAACTGGACGAAAAAAAAATGTTATTGGGTATGGAGAAATGGATATATATTTATTGAAATATAAAAAAAATAAAACACGTTCGATTCTCCATTATCAAATGAAATGAAATATCCATTAATAATTTCTATTATTATTGCAATTGTTTTATAATTGAGTATTGTGAGAAATATTGTAAGCGTGAAGCAGCATTCGTCTCAAATAAAAGACTTCAACGCGTTTGCAACTGCGAACATAAACTCATAGTTTGGTGCTTAACGGCCCTGTTGAAGAAATTCGATACAAACAGTATCATCCATGTTTAAAAATACACGGTTCAAAACTCTTGGAGTAGATTACAATTTTTTTTTAAATGTATTAAAAATTGCAAAACATTAATTAATTATCATGATATTAAAATTATTAATATAAATGTTGTCTTTTAAGAAAAAGAAGTTCAGATGTAGGTTTACTTTTTTCAATATATTTTTTACTAAATATATTAAAAAAGTTACGTCTCAGTAAATTAATATATTGATTTTAGTTTTCGCGGCGCGATTGAAAATTGTTCACTTGGTGGTTGGACGGTCGGAAAAATTACGCACTACATTAAATCATTTTTATTTCCCCGTTCTACTAAGATAAAGCGAAGCATCTGTCAGTCACAAGCTCTCATCAATCAATCTTTCATTAAATAAATGTAAAGTAGCGAGCGAAGTTTTCCTTGCCAGGATGACAATAACCAAGAGTTAAAAATATTCAATTTTATAGAAATAAGTGATCTAGAATTTTTAAGACAAAGTAAATAAAAAATATTTTTTCTTCAAATAACTCGTGTAACTCTTAACTCTTAACCTGTGTAATGATAGATTGACATATGCTTAAACGATCAAGATCTACGATAATAATTGAAACGAAATCTACATTAAAATAAATAATTATAAATCAATTCACTATTTCAGTAATCAGTGTTCATCAAACTAGACTTAGCAATATTAATTAATTTCTAGTGATTTATTTCTTGTCACAATACATTTGGCAAGAGATAATAAAGCAATCACTTATACCTACCAACACATAAACAGTAAAAAGCTAATGTAGAATTTAGGTGCAACTGTATCCGAGCCATTTAACACAATTGATAGGAGTAAACGATTGGTCATACTTGATACAAACGACCTAGAATGCACGACCAGGGCCGGAGGTCAGCATTAGTACAAGCCTCTAGATAGGGTGCCCTGCCCGTAGTAAATTGAGACGCAGACAAGGAATGTTGTGGAAATAAATCCGTTTATAGCCGTTATTAGTTCCAGCTTTCAAGAATAGTGCTCTTTACAGTGCCTGGACATCCTATTTGAAATTACATTTTTATAAAAAGAGATAACAACAAATGTTGCTTACAGTAGATTTTTTTATCATCGAATTGGTAGATAATAAAGTTAGTAATAAAGGTAATGTTAAATAATGTTTCGTGAGTGCACGCTCGGGTTTAACACGCGACGCTATAAGAATTGAGTACAAGGAAAAATACGAATAAAGCAATATTATAATTTAAGTACGGGATAACTTTAAAACAGATATGTTTATTGAAAACATATTATTAAGTATTCGCTCACTACTAAAAAACCGTTCCAGTGAAAATATTACATAAATAAAAATCTCAATATTTCGATCAAGCAGTGAATCACAGCCATCTAAGACTATTTATATAGCAATAAAGTTTGAAGGGCGGTGCTGAGTTGTGTACGTGGTTTAGGTCAGGATAAATTCCATCAGGCCCGCTTTCCATTGAAGGATTTTAATTACGCGCGGGCGGGGTGAATGACCAACTTGTCGCTATTGGATGTGTCTGAAAAGCTTTTGACAGTCACCTTTTTTTAGAATCGAGAACCAATTTACAGATTGATTATACTCTAAATTGGTATAAAAAAAACATTGCCTTTCTAAGCACTGTGAAGTTTGTGAAGCTCCTCTTATGAGTAAAAAAATTAAAGGTGTATCCTCGTTATAGCATTGGTCGCGTCTACATAGTGTAAAAACTTTGAAAATCACTATTCGCAAGGGATGTTAATGTTTGATTAAGAAAAGAAGCCATCTAACTGCTTATATACAAACATAAAATTATACGACTATAATTACCGTTAGAAGTATCAGGCATAAAGAATATTTGTGTTAGAAATTGTAGAGTCAAACAGTATTTGCGCCGGGCTAAGTGTTTGTTCTTCATACGACGCATCCAACTAGTCTCGGGAATTTAAACTTGTAGCATTCTGTTCGGCAGGTGCACACCTCACGTACAATGGCCATCTTTATATACGTATTTATAGAGACAATTATCAACGTGCACAGGTAAAAGTATAGGTGGGAAGAGTTAGATATTACTAATTATAATATGGAATTGATTTATTAATATTTTAAAGCAATTTGTTGAAGCGGGTCAATGTTATTAGTCTGATAGATAACATTTATATGTTAATAGTATATCTGTCGTATGTAAATTCAAATAAATGTGTTATTTTTGAAACTTGTTTTCTAGAACACAATATTTTAATAAAATATAACTGTAATTTTTGTCCTAGATTTTTTCTTAAAAATATATGCGGCTTTTGAATTTTTCATAAATTCCATTTTAAGTGAGTCTCTAAGGTGCGCAAAAAACTCGAGTGTGGGTGCTTGTGCCGGGCTGAGTCATCTCTGACATACATATGTTTATGTATATGCCCATATGAAAAAAAGTCAATTTAAATAAGATATATTGACACAATTTATGGTAACCGTTCGTGAGTCATGTATTAGCTATTTATTGTAAAGTTAAGCAAATGAAAGTCGTTTAAATGACCACTTTAAAAAAGATGTCAAATCTAGAAAGTAGAAAACAATTGAAATAAATACAGCCCAACAAAGGACGTTGGTAAATACAATGAACACCTGTAGCCGTGACAAATTACGATTAAAATACCTAGTAGTGCGCACTAAATAGTCCAGAATCACGTACAATTGCTCGGTATCAGCTACAAAAGGCGTGAGATAAAATCCATGAAATTAGTGGTATATTGTTATCTTTGCCCTAGATAAAGCGGCGGCTGAACTAAATTATATTCGCGAAGGCCAGCATTATGTCGTAAATCGGAATGCCGTGTGAGCTCGAATGGGGAACAAGGGTTAAAAACATTTTATGGTGTATGATAGGTTGGAAGTGGAGCGGGCGCAACGTGCACAAATTGATTGCGGGCGATACACGCGAATCGTCTAATAAAATCAGCAATGGGAACGGTACCGGTGGCGTGCGTCGCATAACGGCCCGGCTGTGAGTTCGCTCCCACGGCTGGCGCATTATGCAACCCGCACCGTGCGCGGTGGAAGCGTCAACGAGCACAATACGAGCTATTGATAGCGCTGATCGCGGTCGCGATCGCATTCCCGGCGAAAAACTGAGTGCACCGTAAGTGAAAACAGATGATCTCTAACGATCTATTGATATACGGCTTTGTCACATCAACTGGAGAAGAATAATCACTATTACAAGAAATAGCTTCCTGCAACAATGGAGATTGGATCGTTACCTACTAGTTGCGATTGGTTTGAAACTGTGGCATCGTGATAGGCTTGTGTAAAGGTTTTTGAATTAAAATTGTCATAAACAAAGAAATATTTTTCCGCATCAATCCTAAGGAAAAGATGAACGAAAAAACTGCATTAATTGTGAGAACGCGGCAATAACAATTGCTAATTTCAAAGTAATTATCGTTAGCGGATCTGTTAGCAAACATTCTAAGTAATAAATAAGTGACTAGCTAGGTACTATTGATAAAGCTAAACGGATTATCAAATATAACTCTTTGAAATCGTCCTTTTATTATAATAATAATGAGTTTCAAAAGTGCACAGGAACATTGACCTTAAATAAAAATGTATTGTGGGCGTAGGGTAATTGCACGTTCGGTAGCGGAATTCGGTTGTGGCAGCGCGTGACCGCAGGCCGAAACGCACGATCCGTAAATTAGGAAAGAGCTTCTTTGTATTCTTGAGATTATTTGCGGTGAAACTAGCAGCTTTACACTCCGAACTTCAATTACATAGATTGTGTGTGTGACCTAAATATGTGAGAATACTTTGTATGGTGGGTACTCACTCATAAATGTGGTGTATCATTTACAGCAAACAAAAATTTCGTCGGCAGAGTGTATACATGCTAAATCCGTTTTATGTTTTCTATGCATTCGTTCATATCCATACCATTCAAAAATGTATAAAAAAAATTAAAAAATCATAATTTTATTTTATATAGAAGAGAATACAAATAAATTTTCAAAATTATAAAAAACCTTTTCACAATATACATACATTATGAGTATATGTTTTGTTTTTTAAGCTCTTTTTTGTCTCTGCTAACAATTTGCTGAATAGGCTGTTATCAGGTTAACATACTAAGTCGATGATTTGTTTCTTTCTAAAGTATAATTGAAAATGATTAATGGTTAATAAAAGCGCGAATATGCGTAAAATAATATCGACTATCTCTCTCTATATTAGAATTTTTACATGAATTTTAAGCCTAATAGATACCACCGTTGAATGCATGAAAAAAACATAAGCATTTATTAATTTTATTTTAATATTTTGAGCTCAGAAAATATGAAATGATTACTTTTTAATGTATTGAACATGGTTTATTTTTTCAGTTTAAGTAAATTCTAACTGATACTAGAGACTACTCGGCTCAATTTCAGACATACATAAAAATTTAGTTTTTTTAAATAAAGTTTTATATCGAGCAGCAAACATATTTTTGGTAAAGAGTTTGATTTACGTTTCGCTTTGCAAATTTAATTGTTATTTTTGCTTCACTAATTGTATGTTCCAATATTGCGAATTGCTTTGTTCAATCATTAGAGTAAACACTTCAGTCGTGGTGCTAAGTAGATCGCTCAGATAGCGCATTGGGAGGTGTGGACGGGTCGCGGGCAGGGCCTATCTATCTAATCAGGCGTCGTTTCGTCGTCGGTGGGCGGCGATCGGGATAATGCCACCGCCGCGCCCACACGCCAATTATGTGGGAAGAAGTTACCGATTCCACACGAGATACTGCCACCGGACTGCTAAACGGATTTACCTACGTCCCTATCGTAGGGGTTAATCGAAAATCTATTAAAGTGCAACTAAGAATTAATTCATTGAAATAATGATGCAGCACGTTTTAACTTAGTTAATTATATTGTAGATACTAATCTTATCTGGCCATGGCTATAGCAAAGTATAAAAATAAAAATATACCTAAATAATATTTTACATAAAAAATATAGTTTGAGAAACAGTGGCTTAACATAATAATTGAAGGTAAAAGCTGTAAAATTGCAAACAACTTGTCTAGTCAGCCACCTTATCGATCGGACGGAGTCAGCGGCCGCGGAGCTAATTACAATAAACACGGTTCACATTCGAACAGGAACACGTCCACATAAGGGACAGGTATTCGCTTCTCATAATGGTAGGATGTTATAATTATATAACAACCAGACTACCTACAGCGAAAGAGGTAGTGAATAATAAAAAAAAAATTTTTGATGTATATAAAGCGTTATTATACACTTAAAAAAGAAAAATACTTATTTTAGAGAATATATAAAAAAAATGCAACGTTGCAAGTTTGAGATAATCGCACCTCTAGGAAACCGTTCCAGAAGCGCCGGTATTGATGTATTATTTTTTAAAACAAGCTGACATATGTTAGTAGATATCGTTAAAATTGTGTTTCTCTGTTAATTGTATTAGTAATGCAATTAACAGAGAAAAACAATTTTAACGATATTTATTTGAAACATATAAAAGACTGCAGATGCATCGCATTCGTTTTATTACCATTTTTGAAAATGGTATTGGTAATGGTATTAATTATGTGAAATTATTACAAAATCACGATTAAATTGATTTAATTAAGTCGTAGTTATGCAATAAATACATCCTTAATTATATTCAGAACATAATTAAACTTTGCTTTGACACAAAAAAAACATTTTTTTTTAAAACTCTAAGAAATTGAAGTGTGGCGTCTTCTAGCTATTATGGTAATGTAGGGTTGCTAGACCTTCATTTACAAGCGTAGCAGCTTTCTTCTTCATTTAAAAAACTAAAACAAAATAAATATAATCACATTGCCGCAAAGTCCTATTAGATTTTTAGCTTACTTTTTCATAGTACTTCGTCTATTTTTAGGTACTTTTTTAATGTGGTAAATAAAATATGAATGTCACTTTGTGATTACTGTACATTTCTAATACACCGATTACATTAAATTACATTGTTTTCAATTGCATTAATAATGCAATTTTTAACAAAAATAATTTAGATCTTTAAGATTTAATTGTTTGAAGAGAAAGTAAATTTTTCTATCAATGCAAAAAGTTTATAATTTCTGAGCTCGATTTACATTAAAGTCAAGCATTTTTAATATTATTCAAAAAAGAATTCAATAGATTATACATATAGATATTATATTAAACGTGATTGTAATCACCAAGTGCGCAACTTGGAGCCCGTCTCATACGTAGGATAGCCTACGGCGTAATCGGATGTCCGGTTTCCTATTAATAATTTTATACAATAAATTATTAATGAATCTACTGTGAGACAGATATGTTATTATGTTCAGTACTTGATATTACCGTTAAAAACCCATTAAATATCGTAATAAAGAGATGCCACAAGCATAACAGCCACTGTTTAAAGCAAGTCTATCCCCAAATACCTCACACAAACTTTTACTTTCAATCAGCAAAATCCTTAGTCCAGAAAGCGTAACATAGATAGATTGATAGTTATATAGATAGATATATGTCAAACGTTTAAGAATCGCACGTTACCAAGATCAAACATTACCATTCTACGTAGAACGCTAAACCACTTATTCGGTCCGCGGCGACCGTTATCCGGCGCACGCACGCCACTCGCCTGCATCAATGGCATATTTTTCCTCGGCGAAACTCCTCGCACGTTGGCTATTCAAGGTTAACCCGGTCAGCGTAACTCATTGTTTATATTAGTGTCGCCGTGAAACACGGGCCTAGGATCTGTATGTCTGTGGTTTTCTTTTTTGAGATATTCCTTGTTTATTCTATATAGGGAATTTGGAGAATGTCAAATAGGAGGAATTGAGCCCGTCGTGGCGCAGGGGCACAAATAAATGACTGTACCGCGATGGTTATGTATGCGATTGCCACTCGGAGCATTGCATTATTATTTATTCATATTTTCATTTCTTCACTTTGGTACCAAGTCAAAAGCGCTGCGTTGCGTTCCGCTACTCAACATGCAATGCCTCGAAACTTCGGCGGAAAGTAGAGTACGAAGTGTCCCAACACCAGGTTCCCTCTGTCTACCCTGCAACTTGCGGGATACAGGTTGAAACTGATTTTTTTGTCAAATAAACACTTTAGATAAACACCAAAATACTCAAACAATAAATTACACATTCTATAGCAATATCCAGTATAAATGTCATAATCTTAAGTTTACGATAATAATATGCATAGGTAAGATGTTCAATAGCGATTGAAACAGTATTAAGGGCGTGGGTGTTTATTTCACATATGACAGTCGTCATTTCCAATCAAGATCGACCGAGCGGGTCTAAGTTTCTTAATGATTATTCTGACGGGCAAATCTATTGAAACGGAAACGGCCAGTTAATTGGAAATGCATCCAATAATAATTGAAACCCACGCTGTTGTCTATTTATGTCGAAACTATATAAAGTGAGCCAGTGAGTGCCAAGTACAATAAAATAAACCAATGTATTAAAATACACAACTTACACCTGTCAGAAGCGTTAATTTTATTAAAAAAGTTGAAAAGTTATTTTTGACAGCAGAAAAAAAAATATTTCGAGTGCGATACATTAATTACGGTTAGTATAACGCTTCATTCACTACTTCGTTTTTTTTTTTTTTTAAAAACACGATAAATTAGGTCAGCGTAAGGGGAAGTGTGTACCCATTATTGTAGAAAGTAAAGCGTACGTATCCGCGAGGCCCGAGTGCGTGTTGATAAACCTGTCGATCTGACCGTACCACACAAGTTTCCTTGAACTGGTTTATCTTAAAGCAAGCTCTGTAATGAAGCCATTTACTTTGCTAATTACGTTTAAGGCAGGAGTACATTTCTTTTGGTATATTTAAAGTAAGAAATATATATTACGATAGTTACGTTATATTTTTCCACTGCTAATACATACATATTTGGAAAATTTTTTATTATTAATTGTATTATTAGAAAAAAAAAGCTTAAATGAAAAACATGGAATCCTTATAGGAGTTGAAATTAATGTCAAATACCACAACACCCGAACTGCAGTTTCTTGAAGCACCAAAAAATTTTAAAAAGTCAGTGCAATTAAAGAAAATTATAGCGTTTATGTTTCATTGCAAATCTAAGAAAAATAAACATTTTATTTAATATAAAATAAGCGTATGCATTTATTTGGTTTAAACTTAAATTCGTCTATTTTTATTATTTGTACTTTCCTTTGACAACTATGGACCTGGCACAGAACGCTCGGTGGGCGAGGCTGATTCGCTCTTGGCCGTTTTGTTAGCATAGAAAGTTTATATAAAAAAAAATATTTTCAGTTATACTGAATAAGCGTACGCCTTAACAGTAACCTAATACGAGCTGCTGACATGCCATCCGTACATTTTAACGAGAGCGCGATTCTCAGCACCGATAGCGACAGCCTAATGAAAACCCCTTTGAATAATGCATTAATACCAGCGTTAAATCGTGAGTACTTACAATCGACGTAACGACTAGAAAATGTTCCGATGCAAATTTCAGTCAGTACCAATGGTTGGCTTCCGTAAACGTTTTGCCAAATTAAACTATCCTTCAAGTAGGTTTTACTTGATTTGATGATATTTTTTTGGTCTCAAAGCGGCAAGGTTTTAGATTTCAAGAGCACATCAATATTAGTGAATATCGATAGTGATAGTGTCACAATAACCTCGTCTGAGTGCCGGGTCTGCTATGCCGCAACGTACATCGTGTTCCACCTCACGTCACGACCCCCGCTCACCTTTTCCATTGAAATGTCAATGGCTTCGACCACTGACGAGACAATCGTAAAATACAATGTTAAGGTCACCACCATGACTTCCATAAACAACTCTTAACATGGGAAACGTGATGTCGTCGACGTAGTCTCATGCGAAACTTCTTAAAAGTGTGTCAAACTTGAACTATCCAGTTGAAGAGAATACGTGTTAGCGGATTTTATGTTGCAGTTAAACCTTTTGTTTCCGTAAAGCTTTAATGTATATTGCCTACCTGCCTGCTGTAACTGCTGGAAAACTCAGCTATAAATCTAGAAACACTAAAACAAAACAATTTATAGCCATGAAAAGTAAATTTATTTTCGGCCTCAACACGAGGAGTATTGAAGTTTACTTGAATTTACACATATTTATATTGTATAAGAATACTTTTGTAATTTCTAAAAGTTAGTCTTAAAGTGCAACGGTCAAAGGGCAGGGAGGAGGGACGATAAATAGTAGCCATACTGACACAATTGTTCCCGCGTTCTACATACAGAGGACAAGTTATGTGTGAATTGAGGTCGATACGCTTTATACTGCTTGGTAAACGTTGAATTAGCAGGTTTCAGTATAATTTAAAGATTCTTAACCCTTTAATATTGAAAACCAATGACTTTGAATTTTTTAATATATTTTAGTACAATTTTAAAATCAATATGATATCGGAAGAGCAATAGGCATTACTAAATCGTACCAAGTATAAATGGACGAAAGACATTTTTTACAGGTGTTAATAATTTTAAAATATCGTCAAATTATGGAAATAAGCTAGAATTATAGATTTTTAATGATATTTAAATTAAAAAAGAAAAAATAATGAAAGCATTTATCAATATTAAGTCATAGTTTATGACGTTAAAAATAACAGATCAAAGTAAAAACGTGGTCGTTTAGCCTCCCAGAATAATTTATCACGGCAATTTGTATGTCAACAGGACACGAGGCAAGCCGTCGAGCGCCAACATAGCGGGGTTTTACTTTCTTGTAGTGGCCTTAAGAAACTAGTTAAGAGAAAGTAGGATTACTATCGTACCAGTATTTATCGTTATATAACTTTAAGCTGAACTCCCTTAGGAGATAGGTCACAGGGGTCTTACTTATCTTATGTTTGTCAGAATGAGCGTATCAAAAATATGTAATAAAACATTAAATAATAGGCCAGGCCATGAGGCCAGTTGTGGCGCAGGGGCACTAAATGTGACTGTGAAATCGACTGGTTGTGAGCTCGATCCCCACTCGAGGAAATAAAATAATTATTTACATTTATAATTACATATCTTCGCTCTGGTGAGGAGGCAAAACGCGGCGTTGAGTTCCGCCACTCAACACGCAATGCCTCCAGAACTCGACGGAAAGTGTGGAACGGAGTGTCTTAACACCCAGGTTCCATCTGCCTACATCTGCTGTGTGCGGGATACAATGTGAAGCTAATTTGATTTTAATTTTATGAAATAATACATTAAAAAAGCTAAAAGAAAAATATATATATATATCTTCGAAAATATTGAAATTAGGCCGACCGCATCGTGCGTATCCACAGGTTCACGTGTAGAAAACAGTCACTACTTCATAAATATTTATAGTGTAACACAATACCGTCTTTGTACACATCATATTCACTCAGAATCATAATGGCTGTCACAGTGGGATCCCGAACAAGAGCTGAAACGGCTCGCATTATCGAGGATAAAAGATTCTCTCGAGTGTTTCACTTAGCAACTGACACGGTAAATATAAACTATAGTGATGTTACAGAAGGAAGTCTCTTAGTGAAATCAGAAATGACAAAGTCAGACAGACAACATTCAGATATTTATATTTGTGATTTATTTCAACAGTCCGAGAGCTAAACCGTCAATGGACGTTTTTTTTGGTAGTATACTATTATTTTTATTATGCGGCTTGTGGGGAGTGCGTAATACGATGTAGCGGAAGCTGTGGCAGATAATGGGAAAAAAAAAAATAATTTCCCGTTATAAATGTTCAAAATTCAAAATTGTTGTAGAAATGAATAACTTCACAAATATTTTTATGATTAAATATTTTTTTAAAAATAAATACTTATAAACAGTGTTTGTGGTGTTTAATATATATGATTTTTTTGTAATAATAATTAATTCGTATTATATAAAACGTAACTGTTTCTATATTTTACGGAGTCGTTCCAAATTATGAAAACTGAGCGAAATGAAATAAAACAACATAAAATATACTAAAAAAAGCTTTGGGTCACTTGCTGGCTTCGCAGTTAATTCAATAGCAGGAGTCTTGAATCAGATTTCACGGTTTGCGGCGGTGAAAAGTAGCTGTATTCGACATTCTTATATTATTTTGTCACAATTTTATTATTTTTGTAATTAGGTTTGCGGAAATAATTTTTAGCATTTTAAATCTGTATAGCGTTACAGATAGAGAGAGTAGAGTTTTGTATCATATATTTACGTTTATATTGTTTAGTAATTCACTATAGTAAAACATTTTATGTTATAGAGGTACATGTAACAGCATAAATCCACATTTAATAAACATTGATGCCAGTCTTGGTGTAGGGGCACAAGCGTGACTGCAAAGGCGGCAGGTTGTGGGTTCGATTCGAGGAATTGAAATTCTTAAGATTGCCGTGTGTCAAGACAAACCGCGGCTATTCATAATATGAAAGCATCTTCTATATCTTCAAATAATATGAAAGCAACTATAGATTATGCGCATCGTCAGTTATACACATACGTTTATCAAAATACATGTAAGTAGTCAAATTAAATTTAAATTATTAAGAAACTTTCCAACTCTATTATGCGAAGTCAAACTTCGATTAAGTATGAGCAAAAAGTAAATTTATTCAATAATCCAATTTATTAAATTTAATAGGACTAAAAGGCGCTGAACGATAACTTATAAAATAATATATTTGTAAGTCGTTTCTAAACAAAACTAAATTTATTTCACTATTGTTTTGGATCTATGAAGTCTCTGTAGTCTTAAATACACAGCTTGGTGTAAACCTTGAAGTTATTATGGTTGTCAACAAGTCATCGATGGAAACAATGATATCGAGCTAGTAGTTTGATAAGCTGGCGCCGCGTGGGGGCGACATCGGTATAGAGATGTTGATATATATATAGTTGGTAAAATTTATGCCTTTTTCGAATAATATAATGTATTAACATAGTTTAATGTGGAACGGAATGTCTTAACACTAGGTTCCCTCTGCCTAGCCTCCTGTCCGCCGGATACAGCGTGAAGTCGATTATTACCATAGTAAATAATGATTTTTAAACATACTATTATATAAAATTCAAACGTTCGCATAGCGTCTATTAACTTCTGACGGTAAATTTTTGTAGTCAATTTACTTAGGCGCGATGTTCCAAATGAGTCAATATTTACAGGTTAACGACCCTATCCGCTTTAAGTTGTGTTCAAGGATAGGGAAAAGTAGATCCTATCACTATATTATGTAGAAGAAACATTATAAATAATGAAAATGTGTAAACAGTTCATTACTTCTGATAATTCCCAGATAAGAGGAAGCATCAGCGCTCAAGCACGCATGTTCTAGCTCGGCTGCCGCTATCTATAGCAAATTTACAGTCTAGATTAGACTAGTCTGAAACATTGCAAACATCGGACGAGCCGATGTGAGGCGTCTTCAGTAATGGCTTCTTAACGTAATGGCGATAAAAACACTTCCTCGTATTGCTCACGTGAGAATATTGACCGGCATCATCGTGACATTGACGGATGGGGCGCGGGCGGCTTGGCCGAGCTTACAACAACAACAACTAAACTTCAAACTCAGAAATTCCCTAAAAAATTACTTCAAGGGAGTAGTCCGTATTTAAATAGCATGCAAAATATATCAATAGCAATAGTGTCCTTGACTATTGTATTCTTTACTATAACAATATTTTCATATTTACAAGAGATTTTGTAAAATTGTCCATACTATTTTTAATATTTATATAAAAATCTTATAGAAATCAAATTAATTTGATAACACAAATTATAAGCACATTGCTTGAAATAAATACAGTGAGACAATGAATTATAACTACGTTGACATTGATGAACAGATAACGATAAGTTTGATAATAAATCTTAAACGTAATTAACAAAAAAGGAATTTGTTACTCATTAAAGATAAAAATAAATAATTTCTCGACAAAACACAGCCAAACATTCTACGTTATATGACCCACAAATAATGTTAGCCCTAGAATTCTTTGACCTTTCTAAAACTTCTTAATTCAGATGTCGTACGGAATAAGCCGTTGGACCGAAACAGTTACATGTAAATGAGACATTTCTTTTCTCACAAAAGATCTAAAGCGGCATATTAAACAATCCAAATGTTAATTTCGATGCATTAGTAAGTCGTGATTCACCGAAAAATAGGGAACGGAAATGCCTTAATAGGAACGAAGTGTCTACTAGGTTCCCTAATTCCCACTACCTCGGCCATGTTATCAATGAGATACTGCGTGGAGCTAAAAAAATAGTAAATCTACGTAATATATTTTGCTTTTTATTCATTTAAGTTTCAATAATAATATAATATTATGCTTAGTAACGTTATCATTAACAGTTTCTTTTTATTCATCAGGATTTACGGCAGTGATTCGCGGCTAACGTTTCTAGAGCTAAAGGTCAGTAAACCCACTTTTATCATTACAATTCTTAAACCCACAAATTAATATTCAATAAGATTTGTTTTCCATAGATTTTTTTATGCTGTTAAATAATTTTCTTAGTTTCAATTTAAGTAAAAAAAAAAATATATAACACAAAATTTCAAAAAAATATTTTAAAAATTTAGCGAATAGGTCTGTTATGTTGGTACTGTACGGTAAATTGCTCCAATAACAAAAAAGTAGTGTCAAATTATCTTAAATGACTCAAACGAATAATGGACCTTAAAGCCAGCGATGTGTAAACATAAGAGACAGATACAGTTAGATTTTCTGGTAGTGCGTGCGTAGTGACTCGCGACTCCCAAAAACCACGGTACATAACATGATTAATGATATACTTCCTATTGTAATAACAAAATACTTTTTGTTTTTTGTTTAATAGTTCAAAACAAACAAACGGGATCTGTAAAAAGCTTAAGCAAACAGATAAAATAATTCAATTTAGTAAAAAGACATAATTGAAAATATCATTTATGATAACCTATGATACGATTGTGTTAGATTGGTTTTAATTTTAAAGTTGAAAAGGTTTGATTAAACAAATTTGGAGAATAAATCACAATTTTGAGTAACATTTCCGTTTAGAAAAATACCAATTGTATGAATGTATTTACCATTTCGTTTTTAAGTGACAGTATTAAAAGGTAATAAAAGTTGGCCACTTATATTTTATAAAAATACAAAAAAAATATCAAGTTGCACCGAATTGTTAAGTGCATTCTTAAGTTGTAATACAAGAACCGTAAATATACGGACCTTCCAGGAATCAACAGATTGCTAAATTCCGTGAGAATACAAACTGTAGTTTTTTTGCAATTTTATAAGGAAATTAAAAAAAAATCTATATTGTGTTTTCTTCGATCACCTTTAAATGTTGCCATTAAATATTTATAACGACACTCTAATAATATACTTCAACACGTTTATTTAGAGTTAAAAAAGCTACCCTTCACGCTTTAACGTGAGAGAGTAATTCTATTGAAGTGTCGTTTAATTAAACGCTATCAGTAGAATCCGCAAGTTTTATAAATATTTAACAGCTAAGACCTGAGATCTTTTGTAATATCTATTTATAAGGGTAATAATACAAAACGAACGATTTTACAACTTGGCAACTTCAAAACTTATTTTTTTTTAAATAAAATAAAAACGTCAAACCTTAAGGTATCGATATCGATTGTCAAAAATCAAATTTGCATACGCTCATCTAAGGTTATTTATCATGTACAGCTGAGTATTGTTGTATAATGAATAGTATAATACGGAAATGAACAATAAGATAAGATAGCAATGGGGCTCCGGGCTAAGGATCAATAAGATATTTCTCGTTATATAAACAGGTGTGCACAGATCAGGATCTAGATGGTTTATCCATAGAGGTGTCGAGATTGCCAGCGCATTCGATCACTCAGGTATATTGTTTCCTGATTACTTTGAACTGATCAAGGAACGATTTTCATCTAAATAGAATTTATGTTAATTTAGCAACCGTTAAGAATGGTTGCTGATATACAGTAATACAGGAAATGTCTGAACATTGTAAGCCCTGAGGTGTAAAACATGTGAGAAGCAATCGCTGTGTAAGTCATAGTAAATGCAAAGGCAAACCGACAATGCTATTTATTACAGCTTTTTATCCCATATACATTTGCATTGGAAACGCGCGTATGTAATCATTTAATCATTACCAATACGCAGTCGCATTGAAGATATAACGATGTTTTATATTAACTTATGGTTTTAGTATCATAAACACTTTTACAATATAAATGTTGTTAATGATGTAAAAATTCGTATAAACGTACTAAATTAAATTTATTTATAACCTTTAGTACATGTTCATAGATATACGTTTGCAATTTTCATTATTGTAAAAGGGTAGCAAAATGACAGAAGCTTTGCAATAGATTAGTTGAAAGTGTCGTATGTAAGTGATTACCTTGGTTTGTGAAACTTAATGCTTCATGTAATTATTTAGTTTAATCAAGAGTTTCATTTACGTTAAACATAAAAACATTCTAACCAATTAGATAATATTTTTTTATTAATATAAAAAAACCTTTTAATCTTAAGCTTTAATGAAACATGTAAATTATAAATATTACGTATTTATATGTATGCGTGTAGTCCAGTGGACCAGTCCTCCAGTCACGGCGTAGGGCACATGAAGGTTGGAGGTTGTGGATTCGAATCGTAACTGAAGGAAAAACAAATATTTAATATTTACATTGGCAAGCCAAAGCGCGTTATTTAATGAGTTTCGCCACTCAACACGCAAAGCCTACAAAGTGGGGAACGCAAGTGTCTTAATGGGAACGGAGTGTTTGTCTACCCTGTCATGTGCAGGACACACCGTGAAGCTTTAAAAAAAATATGTGAAGCAATTATAAGTATCTGACTTACTCATGGTAATTAAAACGGTCAGTAAGCTTAGCGGCGATAATGTTGTGTAAATTATATAAACGGACATAAGAAAAATTTATGTCGACAGCTGCAAATAAAATCTTGTAATTCTTGACGTGCTACGCATAACTATTTACTAACGTTACTTAAAATTAGGAATAAAATTAAAAAAAAAACATACTTTTTTACATAAGTTTTTCAACGTGAAGAGTTAGCAATTAGATTTAAAAAGCCACGGTTCAACTTGATATTGTGGATATAAATATAAGACGAAAAAAGGAGATCGGGGGAACTATGAATGTACCCTACACCAGTACCACCATACACACTTTCATCCGAAAGAGACAGCCGGGCGGGTAATAACGAATAAGGCGGCATTGTCGTCCGTCCATCCAATGTTATCGTTGAGCGACATCTCAGTGTCGAGGTCGGTTTTTATACGCGTGCGTTGTACGTTGGGCGGTAATGGTGTCCGTCCCAACGGGATTCGCGCGCCGGCATCGTTTCGCGTCTCACCGTGCGGCCGCAATACATCGCTCCACTTAAAATACGTGCGAGCTGGTTCCGGTAAACTATAGTCACACTGAACCACAAAAAAAAACTTAAATATTCTCTATGTACATAATCGATTGACATACAAAAAAAAATGTGTTACTGGGTAAAACAGTTTTTGCGTTTTATTCGCGTTTTGCATACTTAAAAACCGATGTTTATACGGTTATTAGTAGATAGTGATAATGTGTGTGAATGAAGTTGCACCGGAAAGTGTTGCCTACTTTGATCGTACAATATCACCACATCACGATGATTCGCGATATGATGTGCTCAAAAACAAGCCGAGCTCTCGCTATTGTCGATAACGGTAGACGTCAGATGACCCGGCTCTAATTAATACGCGTGTAGCCTTTCAATATAAACACTTTCGATGCCTCACTTATACGTACTGTAACTGTTATCTCAAACTCCTTTTAAAATATTATTTAATAAATAATGCCTTGGCTCGTGATGTGTCTAGTGGTTAGAACCGTCTATAGTTGTGGTCGTGAAGCACCCAAAATCTTTTAGAGATTCAGAGGTAACAGTGTTAAGAATTTTATATTATGCCATTAGAAGGTATCGCTTTAATAACATACTTGCCATCAGAAGTTGTTCTTGTGTCAGTTATTTAGATAACTGGAAACTCGACAATATGACTTTGTCATAGCTCGAAGCTCGTCCGAAGAAAAGCGAAGAGCGCGTCCTATCTTCCTCTCCACTATAACTGCGAACTAGTTATAATAAAAGGAAGAAAGAGTACGGGCACCTCCCCGCCCTACACCGTGAATTCCTACCTGACTGCGGCTGCAACAGTCTTATTGAACTCTCCGGGACGTTTGTGTGTGATCAGTCTGAAGGTACTTGTTACGCTTGTTTATATTAAGATTATTATATTAGAATTGTGATTCGTGATGTTGATTGATTTGTGAGATCAATATAAGTCGTTGGAACGAACGCACTGCTGCAAGGCGGCCGATATGTTAAATAAACGCACGGCACACACCCCACAGTCGTGTCTCGAACCGTAGGCGGACACTACTACATACACCAGAGTTCCAGGACATAAAATAGCACCACACACCCGTATGAGACAGGCGGACACTACTACATACACCGGAGCTGGGACATAAAATAGCACCACACACCTACTAGTCGTATACCAAGTCGTAGAAATGGTATATCAATATATCAATGGCTAACGCCATACAAGCACAGCTTACGTACCGCGAGCGTACTGCGAGACGGCATCAGCCACGACATAGTCAATGTCGCTACAACAGTTCGCATAAGCCCATCACGTCAGCTTCCGCGACGTCAAGCAACATTCAATATTATAACATTGGTTAAAGATAACTTTAATCCATAATATGTGTCGCTCCTACACATATATTTCATTTATAAGAAATTCGATCCTAAAAGATTGTGCCATCATAGACTTCGAATTATCATATTATATTCATTATACATTTGGTACGAGTCTTTATGTGCATCATATTTATTAGTACCGTAGTACTTTAGAGTTCGACTCGACCGCTGCCTTCCAGCATCACCACCACCTATATATACAGAACGACGGTCGCGACATTCGGGACGACAATACACGAACTCGTCTTGATTAATATGGCATCAAAAATATATAGTTTGTATTATACATAATTAACTATGTTATTTATGTGTATTGCCATGCATATTTTATTTTATTTATTTATTTATTTTTAACTTATATCCGTGGTACATACTGTTACAGTACACACCTACTTACATATCTATTTAAGGTGTTTCTTATACTTATAAATCAAAATAAATAAATCAGCTTCAAGCTGTATCCCGCACAAAGCCTGTCTTAACACTAGGTTCCCTCTGCCTACCCTAGGCAGAGGGAACCTAGTGTTAAGACACTCCGTTGCTCACTTTCTGCCGAATTCTGGAGGCATTGCGTGTTGAGTGGCAGAACTCAACGCCGCGCTAACCTCGACACCAGAGCGAAGAAAATGGAAATATAAATTTAAGTTAATATTTCATCTCCTCGAGTGGCGATCGAACCCACAACCAGTCGGTTTTACGGTCACACTTCGTGCCGCTGCGCCACGACTGGCCTCAACTTCTTCTTATACTAATTATATACATATTATTATTTATTTAGTCTATATTCATAATTATATATTTTTACCGTTGGTATTTATTATTATATTTAGTATTAACGTAAATATACGGCCTGTTTGAAGGAGTAACGATTGAAAAAAAATCAAGTTATGAATATATTTTTTATAATTTTTATCGATTTTATCAAATATGTTTTTTTTTTGGTCTCTTTACCGGGACTCTATGAGCTAAAGAGTTTCTTCTTTCAAACACGTTATGGACAAGGAGGATAAGGATTTCGATTGCAGGTGAACACATGATTTTTTCAGTAATCAAGAGAAGATACAAGAAAATATTAATATTCATATCATAAATATTAATAACATAATGGATTCCATAGTCAACAAACAGAATTATTTGAATAATATCGATTACCCATTTCACATGAAGCCGGAAGAACACCACCGTTATGGCATTAGTGGTTTTTGCATGCGTCATCCACAGGGCAGGGGAACGCCGCCGCTCCCGTATGCAGGAAACCAATCAATTACATATTAGCGTAATGCGACCAAGATGACCCAACGTCGGACCAGGCGTTTGCGCAGCGCCCGCAATACCTTCTGTTGACAAGTTTTAACTAACGGGTAGCTGAGAGACAATGTACCCGTGATTATAGTTTATTGCTTTTTAGAATTTATGCTTATGTGTTTTCTAAAGGCCTCCATGGGTATAACTCTCGAAACAAACGGCCCATAAAACACAGTTGACTAGGAAGATAAATTTGAATGGCGTTGAATTTTAACATTACAAAAGGCGAAATAGGTCAGTCGTAAAGTAAATTTTAATTACAAATATATAGTAATATCATGGTCAGATTCCATAGGGCCGCGGAACAATAGCAACGTGTTTGGGAGGCGGAGGAGGTTCCGTGTTTGCCGCCGGCTACGTACCATTGCCGCCCCGTTCCAATCGTAATGTTAAGAAATCTCTTTGTAACTTAAAATAAACTTTTATTGATGAAATAAAATTTTATAAAGTAAAAGTATGTATATACAATTTAATTGACATTTAATATACGTGTGTGTGTTTAACACACACATTACATACATTGTATATTTTTATCTCATTTTAATGATAAAATATAGATACAGTAAAATCATTTTAGCCTAATTCTTTTTAAATAAAAACTTATATTTATTCTAATAGCGATCTAAAGTGTGCACTAGTTGTGCCAAGTAATTCATAGTTTTCAAGCGACGCGTTCACATTATTAAATAAATAATATAACATGGTGTGGAGCGTGAGGTTCATGGGTACTTTGGATGATTACTGGTTCGATAATGAGTTTAGAGGTCCGTTATACTAGACCGGTCGTATGCGTACCGTACTCAAGGGGAATTTACTTGTACCAATTAGTGACTACCGACGTATCTTATGTAATTTCGTGTAGTCATACCAGGTGTACCTTGGCAGTGAAACAGACATGTCAGTTTATTTTAATTAAAATAACATTAGACGGCATTGCGGCGCAGGCGCAACATGCCTGACTGATTAGTGCTTTGTTTGGGTTCAAATGCCGTATTGTTTCCCATAGGGCGAAAGGAACCTAGTGTTATGTCATTTTCCAGCCGTTTTCCACTTTCTGCCTATTTTTTCGAGGCATTTGCCATCTTCGTCTTATTTTGTTATTTTTGGAAAAATGACCAATATGAAATTTCTTCAGTATCACGGTGGACACAGGAGATTGTAGTAAATCTGTAAATTGAATTAATCATGTAAAAGCTTCTATGGGTATTATAGACAGTGAAACTTCCGTGGTTGTGGTTAAAAAAAATAATTTTTCTATCTCTCGCATACGATAAAAGCGTTTAAAAATAGATTAGTAACTTCAATTTTTTTTGAACTAGGTGATAAAAAATATTTTTGATTAATTAAATTTTATGCATTTTGTGTATTTCGGTAAGCCTGTTTTCAATGTTAAGCGGCACGGGCAAGCGTTTACTCGTGCGCGACATCGTCACACCTACCGTTACTGCACCACTTTCTGGACAGTTATTCTTATAAGTGTTCATATAACGATCAACAAATCTTAATAATGGTCATATTCCCACAGATATTTTCCTATCCTTATAAATAGGAATATATCGATCGTAATCTTAACAAGACGCGGAAGGTCGTTAAGCCATCGTTAGCGCCGTCCCCTTTGCGGTTAAGTAATACAGGTGTAAGTAGTGCACCCGTCGGCATTTGTGACGGAGTGATGATGGATGAGGAAATAAACGAGTGATATTATCTAGTTAGAGTAGTCTGTATAAAGATTGTTGTCTAAAGATTGCTACTATATGAGCCGTGTGTGTGGACTTGACGTCACCTGGGGCGGTCGTGACTGAGGTGCGCGTGCGCAGTTGTTATGAGCTCCCATTAGAGGTTGCCGTGTCTGCACCTTGCTGGCGTGATATTGTTTTGTATTATTTTATATATTGGTCAAAATTACAGGTCGTATTGTAAAACGTAATGTTATGACGCTGAAATGGGCCTTTTTATATTATTATTACTCAATTAAAGTAAGGTAAACATATCTATTACGACTTCTTCTACTTGGCTTATTGCCTGAGTGTGTCTTCCAGCTTAACCTATTCCACTTATAACATGGTCTTCAACATCCAATTTATTAACTATCCAGGTTAATAAATTGGCTCTCCTGCATCACGACATCGTTTCCATGGACATAAGAGGGGATCTCCAATATATTTATTATTCCTGCATTTAACAGCGTATTACAGCAGATGTAGACATATATGTTTTACATAAACAGACAAGATCATAAAGGATCTAATATGATGAATTTTATATAATAATTTAAAAGGACACATATATTTATGAAAAGCCGCATTCAATGTTTATTGTTGTTATTTAGAAGCAGTCACGAAACTTTATCGTACCGGATTTTTTTTAAAATATAGTTGCACGACTGTGTCGAACGTGGGTCACTGTTTCAAAAGAATTCGTGACAGTTGTCACGTGACATTGTCGGTGCATCCCTACCCCGAATCAATTACGGTTTTATAAATGCTTTATTACACATTGGGGTCACTATTGAAGCGATTTTATAAATATGGACCTAAGTCATAAATTCATTCAAGCGCAAATTATCTTTTCAATTTTTTGTATGTTTCTTATTCTATTTTGGAAGTCATCCAATTATTATTTTGGTTTTATATACAAAAAACTTGAGGTCAGATCGATATAGATGTTTGCAATTCAAGGCTCGACCCGGTTCGTGGGTCATTAAACTTATGTAAACAATCATACAGTCAATATGTACATACATCATGTGAGTGGTGGGCATCGTATAGTGGGAAGTGGAGTGCGCGTTTCGACCTCCGCGAACGCAATAATTGAGCATAGAAATCAAATTACAGATGATTGACGATGCCGTTATAGCACGACTGTAGCCGCAAATGCGACCGACAAGCGGGCGGACCGTGTCATTTACATTATAGGATTTTGACAGTGTACAATTTAAAAAATACATATTATTACTCAAATAATCACTACAAATTCTGTTACAAAAAACACTACAGCATCAATAGCATGAGTTTCGGTAGTGCACTATTTTTTACTAAAACTAAAATCTTTGGTATAACGTAGTATATCCGTACTACTCAAATTGAACTTTAACATCGAACAAGTTTTAACTATATAATGTTTTCAATAAAATATTTGCTATTATTAGAGTACCGATTACAGAAAATGTATGAGCGAGCCCGAGGCACCGGCAAGTCAATTTAATAATAAATAAGCATTCATTGCTTTATTTCATCCAAAGTGAACAGTGCTAAAGCTAATTCATAAACAAAGGTATTTCAATGGTCTTATATACCCTTAGGTGGTGCGGCGTGCGATGTCAATCAAAATAATTGTTCTACTGTTGTTTTGATGTCCGTTTCATTCAAAGGCACCGCCGCCTGTGGCTCCGTCTCGTGGATTTCACACGATTGGTTAGAATTTAAGAGCGAGACACGTTTAATTATATTTAATATCGGTTTTACTTACACTTATGAATGTTGGGATGATATTCTAACAAATTGAAAGATTTTTATTAGTCTCTCTGATCAGAACATGTTATTTTAGTAGGGCACTGTACTTAAAATCAACGTACATAATATTTGATACTATACTAAATATTTTCAACGGATCTTATCAAGTTAATATGACATTTTTTATGTTTATTGCATTTTAAAATTATTATTATAATTATATTAAAGTGAAATCAACCAAGCTAGACTGTATAGTTATTGGACGTTATCTCGTCGTTTGAAAATTATGCTATAGGTATAGTTATAAAGCGGGAAAAAGTTATTAATGTAAGGCTTCAACAAAAAAGAAAGCGCTTTAAAACGGATTCTTGTGCACCGAAAACCCACATCTCGTATTGTTTACAACCGATTTTTGAATTGACTCAACGGTAAAATTGAGATTTCCGTTTTCCTAAAAGGATATGTTCAAATATAAATTAACATTTACCGTTTCTATATATATTATTAAATTAAATTAAACTTAATAAGTTCTTTGATTTTCACGATTATTATACATTTTAAATAAAACTATTTTAACCGGATTAATCGCGTATATTTAGTTTCCAAAAATGTAAAAACTAAATATACGCGATTAATCCGGTTAAAATAGTTTTATTTAAAATAAATTAAACTTTCTGTTACTTTACGTGGTATGTTACTATCAAAGGAAAATATAGTAAAATCATTACTATTATAGTATTTTTTGAATAAAAGTTTAATGCACATAACAAAGAACAGTACAAATTATTGAAAAAAAAAAGGATGTTTAGCACTGCTTAAAAGATAATAATTTATAATATAAAGTATATTATTGCAATAATATCTAGAAAAGTAACATATTTATATATTCCTATTATAGTAGATGGAATACATTAACTCTCGAATGGAAATTGGTGAAGCGACTCAATGTACAACCCACTGACCCTGGGCAAGGAGTGTCAGGGAAAGCTCATTGTATTTTATACTATTAATTAATTTGCATAGTCGAGAATTGTGACTTGACTACGATTATTCTTCATTTATATAGTGGAATAATATTTAATATGGACATTTATAGAAATTGTTGAGATCGGTGGTGGCGCAGGGACAAGTGTGTGACCATAAACGCGACTGGTTGTGGGTTCAGTCGAGGTGTCGAGGAGTGGTATTGAGTTCCGGAACTCGATACGGAATGCCTCAAGAATTTGGCAGAAAATGTGTTTGTGATTTAATCCTAGGTTCTGCCGAACATGCTGTGTGCTTCATACAGCATGAAATGATTTGTGATTTATTCTATTTATTTTATATCCTTTCAGTTTTGTTTTAATAAGCAAACAAAAAGTGACGTTGAAGCCTGAGATGTTATCGCTACCTTGTATTACCACTGGCCACAATGGCTTCAAGTCAACTCATAAGGAAATTTCTGTGCTCCATTAGAGAGTAACAACAAATTACAATTTCATTCAATGTAAATGCAAGAAGTACACTTGTAATACTTGTCAATGTTATTGCTTGAATTTAGATGGGACTAATAGGTTTAATAATATCATTTATTATATCGACTTTTACGTGAATTGTGAGGAGGAAGAAATTTGGCTATTATAGGTTTATACATAGAAAGAGTGCAGAATGCTAACATTTTTTTTTAAATAACGCATCAAAAATAATAAAATACAAAACGCTTCCATATGACAATATACACTTTTGTATAAAATACTATGGCTATGTTTATTGTACGTATAAATTGGTTTTCTAGTCAGAATAAATTGTCACACCTAGACACAATAAAAAAAAATTAATACCGCTTTATGGATGTTATGAATAAGCTCTGCTTTTTACGTAAATCGTTCAAAAGGTAGATTAAGTAAATATGATACAATCATATCATATAAATTTTATTGTTTTTAACTATATACTTTTCAACTGGGTTCATTTTTTAAATACTGATACCTACAAATAGAGTAGTAATTGAGGAAATATGACATTGAAAAAATGCTATCAGGATCTAGGTACAAGAAATCAAAGGCGCAATCCATAGTGTGCCAACCGGTACCACTATGGTGAAACGTAAATAGCAGGTTGAAGGCATCCGGCTCATTGAATGCGCTGACCCCATCTGATCGCCGCTCGAGGCTAGTTGGGCACATTTGCAACAAGTGATATTAAACATGAGAAAACAATGCTTTTTTTAATAAATAAATATAATATTTTAGCCACAACTGACACATATCCTAAGTAATAAAAGAATGAGTTAAATAGTAATTATAAATATTTTGTTCTTTTTTCACGATGCTCAAATATTTGAATGATTATTAATTTGACTACTCAATTTTTATAAGAATTATATTATTATGTAGTTCACTACATCTTCTTGAAAAATAAAAAAGGGGCATCGACATCTTATTAATGCTTAAAAAATATAACTAGCATTTATGAAAAACCAAGAAATGTTTCACAAAGTTTAAATGGAATACAAAAATTATATTAAAAAAGCCTGTAAATCTGTTTTTAGAATGAGTATTAAATAAGCTGTGTTAGAGGCGATACAATAGCAGTTATTGCAGCAAAAAGAAATTTAAGTGTTGGATGTCGTTCAATACTAACAATATACAATTTATTTGTCGGCGTTAGCTTATATATTTTTAAAATAAAATTGGTATAAGTTATACCGTTGACTACGAAGTGGACAACGATGAGACAAGGACCGTTACAAACATTGTATAGGAAACGTGAGCGTAACGTAATGCTGCTACCATCTACCAGTATATTGTTGGCAATATCGATAAAAAACTATTTAGAAGCTAATATGATTTGAATGCTGATCGTTCTCTTAAATAGAAGTCATGGGGTTATTGCTCTTAGAATGTGAACTAATATCACAAACAATTAGAATTTATAGTTCCGATTTGTACATACTCCTTGGTACAGATAATAATTGACTATATAAGATTTTTTGGAATTAGAAATAAACTCAATCTTATTAAATATTTTCATTTACAGAACATTATTATTCAATAAATGGAAATATTCAATAAACGGTATTACGTATTGAAAGTTCTTATTATGATTATTTTCATATTTTGGTTATGTATGGTCGTAATGATGAACTTAAAATTTGTAATTTAAATTGTTACAAAGTTAACGCCCTAACATAATGACCTAAATCATTTGTACTCTTTTATGAGAATCAAATTTAAATATTTTAATTGACCACTCGTTTTATTAGATAATAAAATAAAATGGTTAATAGAGATTGGTTTAAAAAATGTTGTTCTGTTTGTTTCAGATAAATAATGTTGCCCCGAGCTTTATCCCAATTCACGATGCGAATTATACTAAGTGTCATAATAATGGCATATGCCGTAGAAGCGGCCAAAAAATTTGAAGGAACCCTAAGATCAGCAGCAGAAGCTCCTCCCCAAGATAATTTGGCGGTAGAATCGGCGTCAGATGAGCCTGCTGTTGTGGCTGCCCCTGAAGAATATACAAATCCCGGAGCTCCATTACCTTCAAAATCAGTTTCTGAAGAACAAGATGAGCCAGTGTCAGCACCTGAAACAGCTTCAGGAAGCATACCACCATCAGCTCCCAGTGGAATATCAGCTCCGTCTGCTCCAGCAAATTCTCTTGAAGAATGTGATCCAGAAAAAATTGGATTTGAACTTGTCACAGGGTAAGCCTTTGTTATTTTCAATGTAATCAACAACTAAATAATTTTATACGTCAGTAATGAACAAAAATATTTTTTTTTATGATCCTTAGAAATCGAAACTAACAATGCCATATATAAAATTTTAACATTTTTTAAAGTCTTTAATGCGTTAAAGAACTTATCGTTAACTTTACAAAATATTATTTCACTAACACAAATCGCTTATCTGTTTATTAGGTACGTATTTTCGGCACCTTCACACATTCTCGATGACATACCTGGTACGCTAATGCTCACCGATTGCCTCGAGCAATGCCAAGCCAATGATACCTGCCGCGCAGTTAACTATGAGACGGGATTATGCGTACTTTTTAGTTCTGACGCCGACCAGTTACCAGGTGAGTCTTATCAAGTAGCTTTTGATATGTACATCTATACATTCTTTTACAAATATTTACTTTACTTAAAAATATTTATACACTTTGGGATGTTCATTACGGTTTTCATATGTTTTGTAGGAGCGCTGACCAAGTCTCAATTCCCGGTGTTCACGATTTACGCTCAAAAGTCTTGTTTGGGAGTGAAACCGTGCGAACGTGCATGGTGCTTCGACCGCGTTCGTGGATACAATCTTAAAGGATTCGGTAAAAGAACCCATAGTGTGGAATCAAGACAAATGTGCCTTGATCTTTGTCTCGGAGAAAATGAATTTGTTTGCAGGTAAGCTGTAGGGTTTTATATTTAAAACCAAATTAAATAAATATATTATTTTCTACAAGAAAATAATAGTGCTAAGTAAGCTTCGTCTTGTAAAGAACGTCATAAATATTATACAGCATTTGGTAAATGAAAATACATTTATTTACCAAATGTCCAACAGCAAACATTGAATAACATTGAATAGGAATTCAAATTGGTTAGTAAGAATTTATTTCCACACCACAATAGAAGGAAGTGGTAAGATCTCATTGAAATGGTGTCCGTTTATTGTAGAGAATGCAGTTGCAATGTATAGAAAAGGTCATAACATCTTCATTCGTATACTGTTATTTGTTTATTTCACCGATAAGGAAGCAAAAGATATCAAGATTGTTGGAATTAATATTATACGCTATGTTGAATATAATTCTGATTCACTTCAGAGTGTAATAAACCGGTGACTTTACTTGGCATTATCTTGCTTAACTGCTTTAGATTTGCTATCTTATATATTTGATCCCGGTATTAGATAACTTTAGTACTTTGCTATTAGTGGTATGCGACAATTAGTATATCTGCCGCTCCAATAGAGGTATAAACAATGTACCCTTTACTATATAAATGTGTTCTTAGTATTTAATATTCTTAAATACTAAAAACTTTGATTGAACACTTTTTATAATAAAATATTGAATTATTTTTGTATGGTTAAAATTAAAGTTAGATAGACTTTTTATAATAAAAAAAAATATAAGTTTAAAAATAACATTATGGTTGTGAATGTATTACATTAAAAAGGTTATCTTTTTAAATGACAAATAATTTATCAAGTAAAAAAGATGTATAAAAAACTTAAGTTTTTTCTAGGTTTCTGACTTAATAGGACTTTTTAATACGTTTTTGCTGTATTCTCTATATGGTAGCGCTCCATCAAGATAAACGTTTAGAGTTTTTTTTAATTCTTAGTAAGACACAGTAATGGCGTATAATACATTTAAGTAAAACTATCATTTTCTGTTAAAGGAATGATTTATATTTTCACTATAAAATAAATCTATTAATGCTTTTCTGTTGTAACTCACTCTGAATACATAATCGAAATATGATCGAATCGATCGATTTTATTGATTTGAATGTTTTATATTTTCTGAATTGATTTAAGTTGATTAAATGCTATAAAACTTCCATTATATAATTTATACAAGACAATCACGTTTAAGCTTTATAGTAATTTAGAAAATTTACAGCACAAGCAACTTGTTCTTGATTTTGTAAAACTGATATTTTATACATTGCAAGAAAGAAACTCACATTTAAAAAAAAAGAAGACTCCATTATTTTTTAATGTTTAGTTATTGGTCTAATTTTTCGCATTAGCTTTATCACGATAATTCAATATATTTTTTTATTATAATATGATATTTCTCACTTATACGAAGCTTATGATAACCATTTCACTGATGAAGCAAATTAAAATTTCGCCCGATACACGAACGCCTCATAGTGGATCAAAGTTCGAAAGCCACAGGTAGCGGTTCACAAATCGTATCTTCATTGAAGCTAGCACAGACTTTCCTTGGGCGTCGCAAATCGCGATCCCAAGCAGTCACGACATTTGGCAAATATTCCACAGACGTGGCGATGCGCGGTGTGGGAGCGGGCTGCCCTATCGCTTCCTACTTTCACGATACAATAACCGATAAGGCACACATTGCTCTTCGAGACCCATTGAATGTCGCAGGCTGTAGGAGAAATTTATCCTTAAATGTCACCATCGTGTTTTACTGTGGTGACTTAGCATTATGAACTTAGTGCGACGGTGCTATTCCTCTACTAAGCGCTATGCAATATTAATAAATATTATTATTATAAATATTCAACTGAAAAGTTTTAAATCTTATATACCTGACTGCCAATAATGGCGGTTTTATATTGTAAAAGAGACAATATAATAAGTTGCCTAATATAGTGCTGTGGTTGTACGATAAAATTACGTATTATTATTTATAAATATTTTCATATCTTCGCTCTGATATCAAGGCAAAGCGCGGCGGTAAGTTCTGCCACTTAATACGCCATGCCTCAAAAATTCGGCGGAAAGCGGAGAAGGGAGTGTCTTAACACCATGTTTCTTCTGCCTATCCTGAAAAATGTGGGATACAGCGTGAAGTTTAGCTTCAAAAGAAAACAAAAGTGTAAAATCTTATAGCATATCTAACATTTTCTAAATATATTTTAAGATTCATATCTTTTGACGTACAATAATATATTCTATAGTTATTTAATACGTACAATACACTAAATTACCACATCTCCCTGGATATAAGTTAAAACCCGCTCCCATAAACAAGAAAGCTTAGGGTCATCTGATCGAAGCCGATAGTATATCAATAGAAAATATTGACCAAGATGAACAAAGATAATACTGTCTTTACACGGGTGGTCACTATAAAGCAATAAAGGGCTTGGGGTCAAACTTACATAACAAATGTCTGATACCAGTAATAAAACGGCTCCATACATAACCTTTGGTTTCCTTTTTACTTTGCAAGCAATGGAATTTATGCTAGAATTTATTCCTCTATGAATCTTTAACATTGTAAAGGGCACCGGTCTACATAATTATAGTCGCCAATGGATTTTATTTCAAAGAATATAAATAAAGTTTAATTCAATTAAGTTGCATAGAGTAATTTAAATAAATATTTAGTTGCAATCTTCAGCTTTGGAGTTAATCTACAATAAACCACGCAATCCATTTTTAATGAGGACCTTAACGCTTAATCTTAAAAGAGCAAACTACTTATCACTGAGGCATATCTTGAGAAAGTTCACACAAGTTAAATAAACCTGCCGCGGCTATTAAAATGTGCACACATTGTTGCAGATCGGCGAACTATAACAATAAAACGGGTGAATGCGTTCTGTCGAACATGGACCGTATCACTTTGGCTGGTACAAGTTCTTTTCAACCAAATGAAGGTAATATTATTATATATATATTTTTTTATATAAATTATTATTTAATTACATGCTTTAGTATATTTTTTTAATCATAATCATTGAACTTTCTTTAGATACCGACTATCTGGAGAACAATTGTGTAGAGGAGCCAACCAAATTATGTGAATTTAAGAAAATGAGCGGCAGAATTTTAAAGACTGTTGATTCTGTATATCAGGATGTTCAAACAGTAGAAGAGTGCAGAGAATTGTGTCTCAACTCACCTTTCCGCTGCCATTCCTACGATCATGGAGATACTGGTGATCACGTTTGTCGTTTGTCTCATCATTCGAAAGCTACCCTCGCCGATATACAGGTACACAATTTAAAAATATTAGAAATTTATGTATTATGAAGAAATGACAAGTTATATGTTATACCGTTTATTCACAAATTTAATAAGAGTCCATTAATTTAAATGCAATTTCACTTTGATAATATTTATTTAATTTTACATTGTACTGTAAATAGCTATTATAAACTGACAATAATTTAAAGATATAAAAAACGGAATCCTACTTTAAACTAAATTTCTTAGTGTGAGATTTTTGATAAATTTTAAACATTTTTTTATTAGGATCCTTATTTGGAAGTACCCGAAGCGGCAACTTACGAATTGTCCTCGTGTTACAATGTATCTATTGACTGCCGCGCAGGCGACATGGTAGCTCGTATTCAAACTTCCAAATTATTTGATGGTAAAATTTACGCAAAAGGTAGCCCCAACTCCTGTGTAGTAGACGTTAAACAAAGTTTGGAATTCGAACTGCATATGGGATATAATAACATTGAATGCAACGTAAAACAAAACGGCCTTGGCAGGTAATACGTTTATACATTTAACAGCATTTATATTCTATTTTATATATTATATGTATATATTTTTGATAACTGTATCATATTTTTCAAAATAAATAAACGACATGTTTTCAACAGATATTTAAATGACGTGGTCATTCAACATCATGACACTATAGTCACATCTTCTGATCTGGGATTAGCAGTGACCTGTCAGTACGACTTGACAAACAAAACGGTCGCCAATGAAGTGGATCTTGGAATTACTGGTGACATTCAGACAGGAATTTCTGAGGAGGTTATTGTAGATTCACCTAACGTTGCTATGAGAATTACAGACAGGAGTGGTGATGACACTATTGCTTCTGCTGAAGTTGGAGATCCACTGGTATTTTTTTATATTACTTTTGTAAAGCAAAGAAAGTTTTCACATCATCACTTTATTGACTTTATAATTTATATACATATATATTTTTGTACAGGCTCTACGATTTGAAATTATGGATCAAAATTCACCTTTCGAAATTTTCGTACGAGAGCTTGTTGCCATGGACGGTGTCGACTCCAGTGAAATCACACTCATCGATAGTCGCGGTTGTCCAACTGATCATTTCATTATGGGACCTTTGTACAAATCAACATTTAGTGGAAAGGTAATCACCGAATATTCGAAATTAAAGTCACTTATACATATTGTGATACATCATTTTATTTAATTTATAAATAATTTCAGACGCTGCTCTCACACTTTGATGCCTTCAAGTTCCCATCGTCGGAAGTGGTTCAATTCCGCGCCTTGGTAACACCGTGCATGCCTACTTGTGAACCTGTCCAATGCGATGGTGGACCAAACGAGCTTCGATCTGTCATGTCATACGGCCGTAGGAAGAGGCGCTCGACCCCCGCAGCACCCACTGACGACATGTTACTTGTGCAAACTATTCAAATTACTGATAAGTTCGGTTTTGATAAGCAAAAGGCCAAGAACGTAACTGAGGATATGGTGTACGTAAGGGAAACAGACGGTACATGTGTTAACGCGTCTGGAGCCATGTTAGCAGCTGCTGCATTTATTGCGGCCCAGCTAGTCGTGCTTGCAGCGTGGACATGTAGTTGGCAGCGCCGGCGCGCAGCAGCTAAAGCTGCAGAACTACTTCCTGGACCCAACGCGCCATCAGCGCTTTGCAAAGTCTATGATGCTAGTTTTTCGCGTGCGCATCAGAGGCACTTCTGAATAAATTTAAGTTTGTTGACGTCTTTGTCTGCAATAGTAGTATATTAATTTAACATAAATACCCCCGTCGGCTCTGAGCTCTTAAAGACAACGTGTGTGTTTAACGTTTACTTTATGAGAGCGAAAGATGACGACAGCGGTTATAACTATAAGTGTCTAAAGGATTAACTTTTATACCATGTCAGGCAATAAGTTGATCCGGACGCGGAGACGGGGACGACCCACAGAGCGTGCGCGATTGTGGACGAATGCAAGGGACAAGGCATGAGTAAATCAGATATTTGATTGTATGAATGACTGGGTACACTCGCTTGTCCCCTTCTCTGGAGTCATACTGGGATTGTGACCGTGAGTCGTTAGTAAGGCCATGTCGCTTCTTTTACTGTACACTTCGACCTCATAACAAGAGTCCAAGGTTGTATTGTATCATATCATAAAATTTAGCATAAGCTAGCTTGATTTGATAGTAGTGATAAGTTAAAATTCCATATCCAGTACCTTTTAAGTAGATAACTGAGCATGCGACCTAAGTCAAACAACGGTAGATAAGCGGCCATCCCGACATCGTAATTTATTGAATTTAGCTTAGTTTTTTTACATAATTTATGTTCGATAACGAATAAAATAAAATCTTTTTAATAAATTTTAATTTTATAAATAATATATGCTTACGACAAAATTCTTGCATTGTTAAGTGAAACTGCTATATTTATAATAGTATTTTAGTGCCTTATTCAAGTATTGTACTAATAAATTGTGAACTTATAATCTAATTTAATCCGTCCAAATTGCCAATTACCTGCAATAAAGTTTTTAGTAAAAGATATGTTTTATTTACCCTTAATATTAATAATAAAAGTATATTAAAAATCTAAGATCGAGTTAACATCATTTATTTTAGTTAAAGAATGTGAAGTACCAAAAATTTTGAATAATAAAGTAAATAGAATCAACTCTTGGTATGATAAAATGTCATCGAAACACATTAGTCATCCAGTTATAGAGATATTGAGCCAACGCTCGAAAGGCTTACAGCGTATAAATAAAGGAACGACAGCGAAGTTCCGATATATATATATATACCTTACGTCTAAAGAAAATGTATTTGTGTTTTTGTTAAATAAAACAAATGTGAAGTTCATATAAAAATCTTTCCTATTAAAATCGACTCAATGAATGATATTTCAAAAAGAACAACATGGATTTGCAATAAAGTTAAAACAGTATAACAGTACAGTTAAAAAATATTATTTATTATTTTGCGCTGCACAGCTTAAGTTACTGTTTTTGACTATATGATCTTTATACATAATATGACTATATATAAAATCATTGTTGTATTATTCAAGGTATATAAAGTCATTAATGGATTTATTCTTTTAATATTTTTTTTGCTATATACACATATATACGCTAATGAATACATAATCATCCCACGTATTAAAACAGATTAGGCGAGCTGTAAAAAAAATGGTCAAACTATTTGACCAGTTCTAGATGTGTTCAAAATCGGCACGCATAAAAGAGATGAGATCTCTAAGTTGGGTTTGCGTGGCATAATCACGTGTGAGGGGGCACACCTCACGTCGGCATTCGTGCTTTAGATTAGATCGTATAGTGCAGACGACAGCGGCACGCGACTCACAGACACGTGCCGCGCTGACAACAACCATTAGCAAACGCTGCTAAGAATCTAAGTTGCGGTTTGAGATTAAGATTACTGCCAAGTAAATGACTCAACTCGAAATTCCTGAACAAGCTAGATACTCTGCCGATTGCACGGTTCACCGCATAAATTCTGATGTAACAGGTACATCTTCTATAAATAACCAATCATTCTGAAGACTATAAAATAAAACCATCCAATGCAGCATTGTCCATAGAAAATAAAGTCGTTCACAATAGCATGAAATATTCATAAAATCAACCATCTTATGGTTATGTGCAGACCACCACTTGAAAGAAAGCTTGAAAGTAATAATTCAATGGAAGTTGTATTAAATCAATTTATATATATGTAAATATTCATTATTTATCTATGTATCTGCTGATCAGCTTTTAAAACATCTAAATTATATGTGCTTGAAAACTTATGGATTTATGAAATGAAAAATATAAAAATAAGAACTATTTGCTTCGGCATCTTGCTCTGAATCTATTGGGACGAATTATACGATACTATCTTTTGTTCGGGAAAGCTACGAGAATGAAATATGACCATAGGCTTATCACTTATAAAAGATGCAGCGTGTCCTGACTGTCGTATAATTTAAAAATCAATAGTCGTAGGAATGTACCTCTTAAGTTCAAATGAAAACATATCTCATGTACAGAACTATATGTGTACATAATTATATCGAAAAGGAACGACACGCTGTTTCAAATAATCATAATAAATAAACTAAAAATACATTTATCGTTTTGATCTGACTGTAATCATGACTAATGGGTCGGAATATTACATACATTTTTGCAAGTGCTAGATTTCATTTACATTTGAAAACCAAATCGTATGAAAAGCATAAATGTAAATTAACTTCATTTATCGAATAGCTCCTATAGTTTAATTCTTACTTTAATTTTAACAATTTTTGATGAAATCATTAAATATGTGCATATAATGGCATGGCAAGAAGAGGCATTTCTAAGAAACAGCTTCTTCATTATACATTATATTCACAAATTTGCAAATGAATTAAAGTTCTTTAAACTACAAAATCATGTAGAAATAAAAAAGAACACCTTTAAACTTATGAATGTACACGCATAAAGCGGTAACTATGAAAAAATCTAAAAGTATAGTAATGTTTTTTCTAAAGATAATCGTGAAAAATTTTGATAAACCGTAAACAAGAATAAATTGGACAAAGAGCAAATTCACATGGTGTAATCCATTTTAGGTTCATTATTATGCCATTTTCTGGATACTGGTAACGGATATTCATGGAGTAATTTGTGTACTTATTTGCATGAGAATCGACGAGAGCAATCGCAGTCACGCAGACTCCAGTGCGAAAACGAATTCGGTTTACACGTAAATCAAAAGTCAGTCTTGTAAGAACTACACTTCAATACTCAAAAGCATCAGGAAGGAATCGTGAATTGAATTAGAAATATCGATGGAGCCCGCAATTTATTCCCTTATTTACATATTTATCTTAAGGAGTTTCTTCTGTGTATAGAACATGTCCAGTTTGAGCTTTGAACAAATAATATTGCTTAGTTTTAACTGTTATAACTACATTATTTTAAATATATTCTTAAGTTTATCATAGGTATATTTATAGGTAATTTAGCAAGTTCTTAAAAACGCCACACTAATCACACCTGGTAATGGACCTGTGAAGTATAAGAAAAACCAACAGATGCAAAGCAATGAATAAATTGCCTATAGGTGCAAGCATGCCGTAATGGTAATACGAGAATGTGGTCGCTCGATTTCCTGCTTTATGATACCGTAATTATTTGCAAGACTCGTCAGACCCACAAATTTGTTAAGACGGGTCGTTTTTAATTCTTATTAAATTTTGTGATATCAGCACTGCAGGTGGTGGAGAATTCATTCGTCATAGTATCGGGTTATCATTAACTTATGCTCCGCGGTTACTTGTACGTGAGCGAGAATAAAACTGGTAGGTCGGGTACCTATGAAGCCTAGACAGGACTATCAGTCAAACTCATATTACAAAAGTGATTTGGTTGATTTGTTATCATCAGTAACGAATGGTTTTCAGCGACATTTAATATTAATATATTCATTGTTTCCAGAGTTCTAGATCATCTTTAATTGATCTGGAAAGTAGCTAGAGTTTTTCATTGCAATAATCTTTTTATATAATTTGAGCCTATTAAAGAAACATAATTTTTAAGCGTTCAAACACAGGAAAGTAAAAATGATTTAGAGTTAGTAAATACATTCATCGTATCGTTGCGCAGGGGCACAAAATGCGACTGAAATGTAACGCGCGACTGGTTGTGGGTTCGAGGAAATGAAATATTTATTTCAAATTTCCATTTCTCCGCTCTAGTGCCGAGGCACAGTACGGCGTTGAGTTCCGCCACTCGGTCACGCTATGCCTCCAGAATTCATCGGAAAGTGGGGAACGAAGTGTTTTAACACTAAGTTTATAAACATTTAACACGGGATATAGGATGAAGCTGATTTGTTTTAATTTTAATTTTAGTAAGTATATACAAACACATCCAATCAGAACGCAGCACGGCGCGTAAGCAAAGAAGAAACGAGCATATCAAGTACCTAAATTAAGATCGCGTGGCGTCTCCACAATAATTCGTGAGCAATAAATCGTGTGGCGCAATAGATGTGCGAAAAACAACAATATACAAGTGGACCGGGGTTCAGTATCCGTTTCATCGGAAGTGTTGAGTGAGATCACGAAGCGGACGCGCTAACAATCCGCTAATAGGGATCGTGCCCGTGACCCCGCCTCCCTTACTCGACAATATTATCCCAACTGACGGATACCATTATTGCTTCTATTGTAAATATCCAATCTTTTTTCGTCGGCACAATCTGTCTAACTGTATAAAACTGTTCCGCTATTGTAATCATATTAGGAAATAATAATTATTTTTATATTTTTTGTAGTGGTGTTGTATGGATAGTAGGTACCTACTTATTTTGTTGCATTCTTTTAGTGGTTTAGTCGAGGTGTTTATCAAATATTTTTAGTTTATGTTTGTGTCGATATACAGGTTCTCGGTAGGATGATGGACAAATTGATACAGATAGAGGAGGTTTTCAACTATTTTTACTACATAGGTACAGCTCACATAGGCATAGCGTGTTTTTCTGCGGTTATTGCATATATATATATATATCTGATGTATGCTTTTACTTCTATAATGGAAAGTTCGTTGAAATTTGTAGTTTTATGTTTATTGGTTGAAAATGATAAAATTTTATCACAAGGTAATTTTCAAATGATGTTTTCTGAAAATTTTGTATCAAAAACATTTTTGACCAAGCATTAAGTAAAAATCCTCACTTTGTCCTCTTTTGATTGATACCAAAAAGATAAGTAAGTTAAGTTAAACATAGATTGAATTAAAAATGGGAGTAATATCTATAACAGTATCTTGTTAAGTTACAATTTTTTCTGTTTGTAATTTACAATTGAGAAAACTCAATAACATATACAATTTTTCTTCTTTACAAAGTATATTTTATCAGCTATTTTTTATTTAAAGTTTATAGATTTTAAGAAACACTATTGTAAATAAATAAAAAAAATATTTTGAGTTAGAAGAGGCTGCACTTGGGCAGAGCGTCCGACAATAGCTAGTTTTAATATAATTGTATTTGCAGCGTCTTCGCGTTACGAAACTACGTTATTGAGCAATTATGCTTCGTGATGATAGAGTAACTTTTGATGGGAAAGAAGGGAACAATTTGGTATTTCAACGTGAAACCCTCTGTTTTTATTTAGAGAAAATTGTAAGCTTGATAAGTAATGCACCGGGCATTGTAAAATTTTTATGATCATAAATCGTTTCGAAACTTAATTTGAGTAAAACTTGAGTTATCTCGCCTAATTAAAAGGAAATTAGTTCATATTTTACACAGTATCGACCATTTTTATAATTTAAATAATTTGGTTATAAATTATCACCAGTAAGTAACAAGCCAACAAATATTTTTTTATTACAGAACAACCATTAATTTTATCGAAAAATAACTTTAAGATTAATTAAGTTATGTTGAGAAAAATTGTAAAAGAACAGGATATCCCATTACAGCACGTCAATAAAATAAAAGTAAATTAAGTTAAAAAGTATTTTAATGAATTCGATTGACTTTTTCCTCAATACACTTTATCACTATATAAAACGCCAGTCCATATCGGTACATAACAAGTGTATAATTGCTTACGAGATAATAATACATTAGATATAAACGGTTCTTTCTTTTCTTTAATACATACCTAATTATTACGCACAATACGTATTATATATATATATATATATATATATATATATATATATATATATATATATATAATTAAATAAATTAAATTAGCTTCACGCTATATCCCGCACACAGCAGGGTAGGCAGAGGGAACCTAGTGTAAGACACTCCGTTCTCCACTTTCTGCCGAATTTTAGAGGCATTGCGTGTTAAGTGGCAAAACTCAACGCCGCGCTTTGCCTCGACACCAGAGCGAAGAAATGGAAATATAAATTTAAGTAAATATTTCATCTCCTCGAGTGGGGATCGAACCCACAGCCAGTCGGTTTTACAGTCACACTTTGTGCCACTGCGCCACGGCTGTCTATGTCTATATATATATACATTTTTTTTTGTTTCAGGCTTTGTTTCTCTATATGAACCTATTACGTTAAAGCAATTCATCTTTCATTTCTTTGCAAACTTTTCATGTTAAGGTAGTCTAAATAAATAAACGCGTATTTGTTGCGTTCGAATAGATATTTTTTAGTTTTAGATAGAGTATTTATCGAAGAAGGCTATCGAATATTTTAAATGACTACTGACGTAGTCTCTTTATAACACACTGGACCTGTACATGCGTGAGATTCATATACAACATTTAGTTATTTCGGATTGACCATGCGACCTGATGCCGAAAGCTTTGGTCAAAGCCACAAAAAATGTGGTATTCTCGGCGCAGCAGCACAGGTTCAATTTCCACTCGGGGAAAAAATCAATTTAATTTTATTGCTCTGATAAAAATGCAAATCTTGGCAGAGATCACGTTCCAGTGCTCTTAAATGATATGCCAACAAAATTGGACTTGAAGTGGAGAATGAAGCGTCTTACCACTATGTTTCTCCTACCAGCCCTGTTATAAGTTGAATACAGCGTGAAAATGAAAAAGAAAACAACTCACCCTCAATCGCTGGTCACCGACCGTCCAAACGCGGCTCGCGAAGTCATTGGACGCGCCTACTATGTAAGCGCCGGTCGCGTCGAAGTCCACCGACATCACGCCCGCGTTGGAACCAACGAGCGCCCCTTTGCTTTCCACTGAGCCAACTGTAAAAACTTTTTTTAATTTTTTATTTTGCTAAACTTAACTATATACTTATGTTTTCAAATTGTACGAAATAGTTGACTATTATAATAATTGTAATTTCATTTATTTCTTTTAGATAAATAGATAGAATCTATATAGATAGATACTATGAGTTTCGTAAAATTTTTACGATTCCATTTTATATATCGATATAAAATCAGGAGTAGAGGAAACAATCACACAGTTAAAATTTTTGTATTTCCGTTTGTTTTTCAGATCAAATTTAATAGTAGATTCTAAAGGTATTACTTATTGTTAGATTACATAAATTTTGTAAGGCTTTCATTACTACTAAAGATAATTTGTAAAAAACATTCATTTATAATGAACACATTTCAATAAATATATATTTTTTTGACATTTCTTCGGCGGAAGTGCCTCTTATTTATTATAACTTAACATTTTAATTAAAAGTACTAAAGTCTAAAATTATTGCTTCATACATTAAAATATTTAGTGAGAATATAATACCAGTGCATTTGAATTATTTAAAGTAGCTCTATCTATCAGAATATCCCGTATAAAGTAACGGTTATTATATTAAATTTACTGCTATATTAAGAGAAAAACCACTGGGAGTTTCTTTAAAGTCCGCCTAATAAATATAACTTCTGTCTAAAAACGTGGTTGCGTCACTTAATAAATATTACAGTATAACTCAACTACATTATTATATTACAGAATTTGTTACTTACGTTTCGAAACATCCCATAATTTAACTTTTCTATCCGCTCCCCCGGTGGCCACCAGGCGGTCAGTGGGACTCCATTTTACGGCGTTGACTTCACCGTCATGCGCATCCTAATAATTTAGTATGATTTAATTAATGATTGATGATGATTTGAGGCCAGCCGTGGCGCAGGGGCACAAAGTGCGTCTGTAAAACCGACTTTATGAAACGGTTGTGAGTTCGATCCCCACCAGAGGAGATGCAATATTTACTTAAATTTATATTTACATTTTTTCGCTCTGGTGTTGACGCAAAGCGCGGCGTTGAGTTCTACCACTTAATACGCAATGCCTCCAGAACTAGGCAGAATGTGGGTAACGTAGTGTCATAACACTAAGTTCCCTCTGCCTATCCTGCCTGTGTGCGGGATACAGCGTGACGCTGATAAAAAAAAATATAAATGAATACTAAATTCTCATCAAATTATATTATTTTAGTTATTTTATATTTTATTTCATAATGATTTTACATGATTAAAACAAAATATACATATAGAATAAAATATTAAGATAGCTAAGATAAATGTTAGATAGAATATGATAATGATAACAGATTTAAAGTAGACATACATTTTGCATGTTTAATCAGCTTCATATGTTTTTTATAGGCGATTATGCTGCGCGAAAGGAAGAAGAGATCCTGTTACTATAAAAGTTGGTAGCAACTATAGCTTCCATTAAAGTATCATATTAACATGAAAGATACCTATTAAGATACGTATACCGTTACATATTAAGACAAAATATAAGTTTCTACTGGTGTTCAAAATATATAGGATATAAATTTTATTAGACTTAATTAAATATTTACAATAGCAATTAAATTTATAATTATCTTTTCAAATGCAATCCAATTTCAAATAAAAAAAATGGGAAAATAATTTAGTTGCCCTGCATAAATTTACCATTTTCCATTTTTTTTACTAAGCACGATCATAGGGACGTATGAATGTAATTATAAAATAGTTTAAATGTATCACAACGAAAAAAATACATTTTTTTTCAATATCTGTATATATATTAAAAAAATGATTATAAAATCAAAATCTTCATTGGTTTCTTATGAATCTATCTACCAAAATGATCGTTCACGTTACATTACTCTATAAAACGCCGAGCAAATCCTTTCCTGCATACTAGAAAATATAAAATATCAGATAACATTCAATGTACTAAGATACTTTTCATTTATCTCCCGGCCGTTCGATTATTGAATTAATAAGGTATAAGATGAACTATTCGCGTTCAAAAGATGATAGAGTGCCTACCATCCGCTTGCTCGCAACGGTACTTTGTTATTTCACAATAAAGTGTCCATATCTTAAACAAAAACTTAAATATCTTACCTCAATTAGTTATTTCACTTTCAATATACTTTCCAGTCCAGAGGCCAGTTGTGGCGCAGTGGCACAAAGTGTGACTGTAAAACCGACTGGTTGTGGGTTCGATCCCCACTCGAAGAGATGGAATATTTACTTAAATTTATATTTCCATTTCTTCGCTCTGGTGTCGAGGCAAAGCGCGGCGTTGAGCTCTGCCACTCAACACGCAATGCCTTCAAAATTCGGCAGAAAGTGGGGAATGGAGTGTCTTAACACTAGGTTCCCTCTGCCTACCCTGCTGTGTGCGGGATATAGCGTGAAGCTAATTTAATTTTTTTTATTTTTATATACTTTCCATTTCACAGGTTCAATGGTAATTACATATTTTAACCATTTGTACTATTTTACAATATAGGGAATGAAGACTTTGTATGTTCGCTATATAATAAGATAGTAATCCGTTTTACTTATAGACTTTATTTTGATTTGCTATCTGTGTTTGTAAAGTGAACAGTAGGGTAGGCAGATTAAACCTAGTGTTAAGACACTCCGTTCTCCATTTTCCGCCGAATTTTTCGAGGCATTGCGTATTGAGTGGAGGAATCCACCATCGGGCTTTGTTTCTTAGCGCCACGACGACCTCACTTGTTCTCTATCCTTAGTATAAATTAGAATAACTATATGAATAGTACATACAGTCTTTTTTAAAATGAAAAGTACTGTTGTAATGCATATACAATTATTTTCACGTCTTATAATAATAGTATCCATTTACGTAACGCAATCCAGCATTTTCCTAGATTGTCGCGAATGATACACTGAAACACATTACAATTTAAGGTATAAGAAAGTTCAACGAATTATAATTTATAGTGTTTCTTTCTTTGTAATTGTAATCTCGATGGTATAAAAAATATATATTTCCTAGATAGACCGTGTGTGCTAAATATAAAAAAAATATGCTGGTTAAAATTATGATAATATTCTATTAAATAATAGTTATGTCACTTGTAATGTTGATGTTGTTATTGAACAATATTAGTCTCGTAGACTGACAAACTATTTTATGTTCAGAGCATAATTGGCTTCAGACAATCCAAAATAATAAATTTATAAATAGAAAGACAATGTATTATTATTTTAAAGTAAAAAATATATATATATTTTCTGTGCATGTTTGCGAGTCAGACTCACCAGTGAGCTTAACTATAATTAGGGACTAGTATAAATTATTCTAAACGACATTATGGAGCTCCGTAAGTCTAACCAAAACTATCAGATAAAATCGGTTACGGATATAAAAAATATCAGTAACCAAAACAATAAATATAACCAAACGAAAAAAACTCTCCTTGTCATACATATCGTTTATTACGAATTAGCGATAAGTATGAATAACTTTTGTTACAAGAAATAACTGACACTGTTACAAGAATATATAAAACAGCTGTCGATAACAGATTCTTTAAAAAATAATTAAGAAAATCTCATATCCGCAACCAAAACTATTTGAAATTAACGGATAGTCTGAAATAAATTTATATTTGTAACCGAAATGGAAACCGATATAATAATCTTCTTATATCGTTATCCGATGCAGATCCAAAATGTAAAAAAAATATAAGTTGAAGAATAATCTGGTTAAAATAATTTCTTTTATTCTGTGTAATATATATAAATAGTAATAACTCTTAAAATCGATTATGGCATACTTATTTATGATTTTAAAGGACTGATACTAAATTAGAGTGAAAATAAATTTATATACGCAAACATATAATTGGTTTCTGCAGACTAAGCTGACTCATAAAGATCAAGTCAAAGAATGCTCGCGGTCTGCGAACTTAGCAGAAACGAATCACAAAAATAAAATTAAAAGCCTACTAAGACACTGTGATGATATATTGATAACATTATACAACTGGAAAGGTGCATTCCATTTTAATAATCAATTCGCGATAGTATTTGTCATATATAGTTACCGTACTTAAGTTTAAATAAATTACTATGTCGTAAGTAATATACAAGAATAAAATTATTCACACAATAACTGGTGGAGTAACCATGACAAATTACAGTAGTGGGTTCGACGCTGCATTTAGATCGTATTAGCTGAGAAATGAAATACACCTTTTTTGCGTTATTGAAAGTGATTAATAACGTGAAAGCGACGTATAAAATATGGTGAAGCTGACCATATTAAATTTCAAAAAGCTTTCAATGCTGGTAGAACATACATAACTTATTTGTACAAAAGAGATAAAATCCACATTTGCACAGATTAAATTATATTTAACTTCCTTATTCAATTTATATTTAATTCATCATGTTTTCTTTGTTTGAAACATTAATATTTAATGGTTAAATTGTAAATACATAATGACTATTAATAAATACATAAAACTCTATTGCATAAAAATAAAGTGAAAAAAGCCATTTGTTTAATTTATTTTTGTAAAATTACAATTTCAATGCAGGTTGAGCAACAACAGATAGAGGATGTTGTAACGCAGGAGCACAACCTGCGACGGTCAACACGATGGTTGTGGGTACGATTCCCAATTGAGTAAACGAAATAAGCAATATTTTCATTTTCTCGCTCTGGTAACTAACTAACAAAGTGAGGCGTTAAGTTCCGCCAGTCAACATGCAATGCGTCAAGAATCCGCGTAAAGCGGGGAACGGAAGTATCTTAATGGAGTATGTATTTTCTGACCCTGCGCCACGACAGTTTTAGTACTGAAGAATTGAATTCAAGTGATAAGTCTGCGAAATGTACCAAGTTAATGCTTTCTTTGAATTTCGCTTTGATACACGTATTGCCACAAAAGCAGCTGCGTCTAGCAACACCAGATGCAAATTATGGCAACCACAAAATATAAAAATACTCTAGGATTTTTATTTAATATTCAAGTTTTAACACTACAATTGCTAGTAATTTGATTCCTGCAGAAAAAAATAATTCATATGAAACTTCCACCAAAGATCTATTGCCCCAATAACCCTTGACGAAATTCGTAATTGCCTTCAACGTAGAAGAACAGAAAAGAAGTGGGACCTGACGATAATCTGATCGATGCGTGGAAATCGTTGGGCTCTCTTGGAATGCTCATACTTACTGACCTTTTTAACCATAAGATATCTTAAACACTTGAAAGACTGTTGGCGGCTATGTTTCATTACCCCAGACCTATTTACAAGACAAGGAGCAGTGTTTAAGATTGTGGTAGTTATAGGGGCATTAAGCTTATCTTATATAGAGTAATACTATGGAGCTCTTCAAGCGCATGGTCATCCTCAGGCTCTGCCGAGAGTGTGCTGTCTCCGAGTCTTCTTATGGATTTCAGTTAGGATCGGGCTCTATGGACGCCATTTTTGCCCTCAGAACATTCATGGAGGCATACAGGATAAAAAGGAGAGCTCTAAATGTGGCTTTTTTAGATCTACAGAAGGCATTTGACTTCTCAGTGTATCTGGTGGGCATTCATTCACAGGCTTCTGTGACATTAAGACTTTCCAGATTTCAGTAAGAGTTCACCAGGGCTCTTAGTCCGTTCTTATTCATTGTAGTGCTCGATACCACTTCGACTCACGTCCAAGACTAGCCTTCATGGCTGATGATGTATGCCGATGACACAGTACTTGTTGACAAGAGCTGACTGTTGCTAGAGAGTAAAGCGAGTTTCGAATACGCACAATAAAAGTTCAGGTACCTAGGATCCGTTATGCACGCACCTGACCGGAGGCGTCGATGATGGTGTCCAAACCAGGATAAGCGATGCCTTTTGCCAAATGACAGGTAACTGGTGTGGTCTGCGATCGTAGAATACCGCCCAAGCATAAGGGGCTGATATTCAAGAGCATCATACGACCGGTTCTTTGATACGAGCGAATGCTGGCCAGCACCATTTCAGCACACTAAGGAGCTCACATCACCGTGTGGAGTAACGCGGTCTGACCGCATACGTAACACAATAATTCGAGGTAGTCTTAGAGTGAGTGGTGAGGTACCTGAGATGGTATGGCTATGTTACGCGCCGGCTTAGGAACTATGTCGGATGGAAGTGCCTTGCTATGTCTGTCCCTGGAGTGGATCCTCTCTGTCGAGCAAGGAAGGGGGTTGGATGTCGTGACATGAAAGCCAATGGGTGAGGATGTTAAAGTTCGTGCAAAGTGCAGTAAGTTGAGCAAGAAGGCAGACTCTGGCAACATTCGCCGAGAAAAAAAAGAGTTAGTTCCACCAAAATTACCTACACATTTTTTGTTTCTAGACTAAAGGAAAATATCTATTTGGATGACAAAACGTTAACATTCATCAAAAATTTTGTACTTTTATTCATAGTATAGTATATAGTGATGAACATTATCACGTGATTCCAATTTGGAATTTGTTCTAAGATTGAGTAAAACTTTTGCACAGATTTTTAACCGAGCCTACTTTAACACTCTTCATTGTTAAAATCAAATAAATCAAATGAGGCAAGCAATGAGGCCAGTCGTGGCGCAGCGGCACGAGGTGTGACTGTAAAACCGACTGGTTGTGGGTTCGATCCCCACTCGAGGAGATGAATAATTTCCATTTCTTCGCTCTGGTGTCGAGGTTAAGGGCGGCGTTGAGTTCTGCCACTCAACACGCAATGCCTCCAGAATTCGGCAGAAAGTGGGGAACGGAGTGTCTTAACACTAGGTTCCCTCTGCCAACCCTATTGTGTGCGGGATACAGCGTGAAGCTCTTCATTGTTTGTCGGTTAATTTATTTCTTTATGCTGACCAGTACAAAATATAAAACAGTTATATTGATAAATACATTCGCTCCTTAGTTATTTTGTAATTTATAAATAAAATATTAAGTTTTTTAGGTATTCTTATGTCTTTGCAAAATACCTGTACTACCTGAGTTTGTTAATTGTCAAATATTTTTAAACATTTTTTAAAGTGTTATTCCACACTTAGGAAAGAAAAATACTTATTTAGAAAAGGTATAAAAATTTGAAATTTTTATAACACTTTAAAAAAAATTAAAAAATATTTAAAAATAGTTTCTCTCTTGCCAAACGATAATTCTAGTAATTATCTTTGGGTAGCAGAAATTTGTAAAAATCTCCCTACACAGAAGCTAACAACATAAATAAGTTGTAACAAGCGTATAAAAATTTCGAAGTAGCTTGGCGAGAACGCATGGCTTAGTGGTCAGAGCGCCTGGTCGGTTTCCAGGAGGCGTGGGTTCGAGTCCCGCTGCGTTCAAATTTTTATACGTTTTCTAAATAAGTAATTGTCAAATAGTCTGCCTAGATAACATAAAAGTTTATGTTGTGACTTTGTATAAAACAACTACTTTTAGCTTTTCTTTCGTTACAGTTTAATGTGTTATCAACGGTGCGAGGCCCTTCTCTCTTCTCTCTCACTTTGCCAACGCCTAACGCCGCTTATTTGTAAGGATTTAGGGACGTTTCGGGAGTTTAGGTTTTAATTCTAGGCTTTAGTATGCTTAGATTCGTTATTGAGTTTATAAATCATCTTGTATTTTCAATATTACGCATCTCATAATTTGCAAATAAAAAAGTAAACTGAGATGAGCTAGTGTTAGCACTCATTATTTACTTAGTTAAACTAATCGCCGCATTTTATAAATTTACGTTTATTACAGTAGGTAAAACACACAAAATACTTACAAATCTTAACGCCGCTTTTGTGGGCAACGCTGTAGCGTAGTACGGCATTGAGTCAATGATTTTATCATCGGAGCTACTTCCAGAGCCCCCGCTATTTCTACTGCTACCTTCTCTTGCTGCTTCCTCTAGCTCCTTACGAACTTTGTCACTTTTTTTCCTAAAACCAAAATGAAATTTATAATATCAAATAATATAAGTATTGAATTACTTGAAATGATTCGTGCGTAAGCTTATGTACAAGCTCTTTAAACTTTTTCTGTAGCGCCATTTACTTTCTTGTAACACTCTTGTCGGCTGTTATAATAATTCCATATCCATCATATACACCATGTTAGCCTCGTAAATATAACGTGCTGTGCAAAATGCACATGCGTCATAGAACATGCAAGATTATGGAAAAAAAAAACATGCAATATACAACATTTTTATTTCCATGTTATGTATATAGGTCGTAAAAATATTTACAAAATTGTGATGTTAACCAAACCAAAACTTAATGGTATTTAGTTTAGTAAATGCTGATTTATTGTGTACGAATACGTTTGCATAGTAATAAAATCTAGATCAATAATATATAAAAAATGTAGTATACTTCAATAAAAGAAGCTAAGAATATAGCTGTTTGCCAAATAACTATATAAACGTTTTCATACTTCATATAATATGAATAAAAAATGAAATATCACAAAATGTCATTATTAATAAAACTCAAGTGCTGCCCTCAAATTCAATTCACATTACACTCAAATGTCATTATTAACTCAATCTACAATTTTGACAAACCTTATTTGATAAATATGTATAATGATATAACAAATAAAAATTTTGACAAAGTACATAGTTTTAGAAAACATCAAACCAAATTTAAACACACAATGCATTGAACACATAAATATAAAACAAAAGTTATATAAAAAAATTGAACATTTCCAATAAAATAATTTAGACACATAAATCAGTAAAGTATTCATAAATCGAAACCAGAAAGGAACATTTAGAAAATTGTTACAAACAGAAAAAATAATTTCAAGTCCAATATTTTATAAAACGGAAACAATAAGTGGAAAAATCGAACACTGAGTCAGTTTCAGAGTGCAGTTAAATCGTATCATTTGTAATATAAACATGTTTGGAATGTTCCAAGTACTTGCAAAAAAATCTATTTCAAAATAAATGTTTATAAATACATACATAAGCGCATCTAAAATATCAGAACGACAAGATAGTGGCCAGATTAATTTGGTACATTACATTGAAAATTAATAAAATATTTCTATTAGTAAAAAAATCACATAAATTTTCAAATAGATTAATCTGCATATCAATTTCGTATAAACTCTGTACGAACGATACGATATTGGTCATTATGAAGAAGTAAATGTCCATTGAACATCACAATGCCTTATTACCACCAAGACCTCATTCACATTATGTCAAACTCACCCGAAACTAACTCTACCAAACGTGTTGATGAAAAACGCAGTAGGGTTGCTTGACCTGTTGAACAAATTAAAAAAAGGAAGCAAACAAAAATCATGGACAACTATGCAAGCTTCTAATGCGCGTCACACGCACAGCCCATACTAACACTTACCTATATACTACGAAATACACACAAAAATTATAATAAATTTATTTCAAACTTCCAGTGCAAAAGTCATATAATATTTTATTATATTAATTATTTATTTCTTTAATAATAGCATTTTCATTAAAATATTATTATTTATATTTCTTATGAGGTAGATAGATTATAAAATAAAATATATGACACATTAAGTGTCTAATGAGCGGAAATTGGCCCTATTAATTATACTCTTTTTGAATGCGTACGTAAAAATTGATTTAAAAAAATCTACGACACTAGTATTAATATAAATTATGAAATACTTTTGCACTAACAGTTGGATTTGTTAAAAAGTGCGAATTAAAACAAAATGAAATGGGATCATTTATACATTCGTACACCAAATATACGATATGCAATACGAAATACAGTGCTCTAAATAATCTATATAAAACCATTTTTTCCTTTTTTTTTATGAAAATTTCTAGTACAGGAAGTTTAGATACACTCTAAACAAGGTGCAGTTCTACAAATATCGATATAATCAATCTATAGCTTATTATGTTACAATCACCTTATTCCCAACAATTATACAAACATAAAGAAGCCATACAGCTTTATCAATATTTTTCACACGAAAAAAATAAAATAGCAAAAACATTTTGAAATAAAAATGAAAAAAAAAAGTCTTTAATTGAGCATTAAATTAAGACGCATGCATCTAGTTTGTTCAGGAAATCTATTATAATATCAGAAAAAGATTGATAAAACTTACTTTAGAAAGTGTTCATTTTCTTCATTCATTTTATCTGCATCTTTAGCTTTGTATTTTATAAGTCTTTCTACGAGCGACCGATTTTCATCCTGGAACAAGATCATCACAAAACTGAGTTTCAAAACACTGTCATACATACATTACAATATTAATAAATAAAACACCTTTTTGAGCATCATAACTAAACTTCAGTTATTATATAGATATAAACAGTTTACTAAGATGAAAATAGATAAATTTAAATATCTAAACTGACTGAAATTCATTTTTGGACTGATCGTGGATTTCGCAAGTAATACAGGCACATATGAATGTGTTATATATAACGGTCATCACATGAGAGCCGTAAACTATACAGGGCGTTCACGATTATGATTCTCGGAAAATTTGTTGGGAAAATGAAAGCGTTTTACTTGGCAACTACAATCAATTTATTAAATTGCGTTGCAAATAAATTTAGCCATATTTTAACAAATAAAAATAATTTTACATATTCAACCCTAAACAACTATATTATTTAAAAATTATTATAATTATTTTATTTAAAAAAAAATCTAAAAATATATCATATATAAATGATAACGTATGAAAAATTTAATATAATTCAAACATAAAAAGCACTCTGAATATGATGGACAAGATAGCGAATTGGTCTGGCATATTGCCACAATTGAGTGATGTAATAAAAATTTGAAGATCCAGTGGAATAGTTTGATTCCAGTTATGTGTACGTTTGGTTTAAGTGCTCGAGACGTACGATGTATCCCATAAGCGAATGTTGATTAAAGCAAAAATAACACACTAAGGCTAAAAAAAAATTTTTTTTTCCATCGACTGCCATGCAAGAATTGTTTCATTTGTAAGTTTAAAATATCCATAATCATAAAAATATTACACACAACGTAAACAAATGCATGTTCAAAGACTTTGAATCTATTACTATCTCCCACACAGCTTCGAGGCCACTTATTTAGGTTTGGAATAACAACTAACCTTGAGTTTTTTATCTTCCTATCTTATTAACAAATCATTTTTTGTGATTTCCACTAATACTACGTTTTATAACTCAATATGTACAATGAACAAATAAAAATTGGAATTAAAAATTTTATAAATTAATTAAAAAAATTCAATAAATTAAATCAAATATCTATCTTATTTTAAAGACAGTCCTTTTTTTTCTTCATTAAATAATATAATGAGTGAATGCTGAGGTTTTCTTAGTGTTATTTTAGCTTATTAATAAATTAAAATAAAAATACATTTTATTTAAAAAAAATAAAATTAAGTCTATATATAAAACTTAATAAAATTAAGTTTTATATACTTAAACACAATACATAAGTGATTAAATTACATATATTACTGAGAAACATGCCGACCTTCATTATAAGTGTCAAAATATTTTGTGATATTTTGTGATATTTGTGATTGTTAGGGCAACAATAAAAAAATGTAGGATTATGAGGTTATCTCGATAAGTCATGAACACTAGGAAGTAGAAGTTTTATAATATATATATTTATATTACATGAATGTGAAAGGAAAAATAGTTATTATATCAATTTTAAATATTTTGAGGCCAGTCGTGGCGCAGAGGTACAAAGTCTGACTGTAAAATCTACTGGTTGTGGGTTCATTCTCCATTCGAGGAAGTGAAATATTTATTTACATTTATATTTTACTTTCTTTGCTCTGGTGTTAAGGCAAAGCGCGGCGTAGAGCTCCTCCACTCAACACGCAATGCCTCCAGAACTCGCTGTGTGTGGGGAATGGTGTGCCTAGGTGCCGTAGACCCTCGGCCTATCCTGCTGTGCGTGGATTTGGTTTTGATTAATTATTACATGATACATATTAAATCTGCAATAAGCCTCTAATATATAATACCAGTGTGAAATATACATATATTTTATTTATTATATTTTCACAGCTTATATTTTTATATATATTATATTAATAAAAGTCAATGGAAAAGGAAATATTTTCAACATTTAACCTTTTGTCAGATTTCTTAAATTGAATAGATATAAAAAGTAATTATGAATAAAATATCCATATTCAATAAGAATAAATTTAAATATTATATTTCGCCGCAAACACATTCTAAGACAAGGCTAGTCATATTAATTATAATGTCATTAATTCAGTATGCACTGAGTGTCAATAATATTAATATATCAACTTCTATTCTTAGTAACATAATAAGTTCCTCAAGGTTAAAATCTATAGTTTTGAAATACAACACATTTAAAAAGTCTTTATTTTTCTATTGTAACTATGAATTAAATATGTTTATTAACTTGCTTATGCTTAAATTACATATGATGATATTAGAAAAGCCTTAGATAAAAAGTCGAAATCACAATAAAATTTAAGTGCCAATAATCATAATAATAAAATAAAAAAAGCCATTTGAGGCCAGTCGTGGCGCAGTGCCACAAAGTGTGACTGTAAAACCGACTGGTTGTGGGTTCGATCCCCACTCGAGGAGATGAAATATTTACTTAAATTTATATTTAAATTTCTTAGCTCTGGTGCCGAGGCAAAGCGCGGTGTTGAGTTCTTCCACTCAACACGCAATGCCTCCAAAAATTCGGCAGAAAGTGGGGAACGGAGTGTCTTAACACTAGGTTCCCTCTGCCTACCCTGCTGTGTGCGGGATACAGCGTTAAGTTAATTTAATTTAATTTTTAAAATAAAAGAAAATATGTATAAATAACAATGATACCTGTGCTTTTCTTAACTTTTCTTCAATAGATGCAAACGCTATTTGTAATGCTTGGTGTTCGTCTCTTAACATTTGATTGAGCCCTTTCAATTCATTCATGCTTGTTTCATACATTAGTATTTCAGCTCGGAGGGAAGCTATTAATGCTGTATTTTCTGAAATTCTAACAAAAATAAGTAATTTAATGTTACGATAAAGGAAAATAAACTACTTAATTTCATAAAATTTTATTGCAGTGTTTGTTAAGGCAATAATCTAATATAGACTTTCAAATAAATTTTGAAGTGTGGGTGGATATTCAATTCTTATTCATTCTCCATGTGGAAATCCAACAACCCTAGAGACCATTTAGAGTAAAAAGGCTGAGCTTTTTCTATGCATAATGATTATCACTCAACAGATTATTATTATTATTTTATTTTTTATTTTTTTAAACAATATGCAGTACAATATTAAATTTTGACAATTTAACATACATTATTGATACTTTCTTTTCTTATTTAATTTCTTATTTAAGCAAATATATATTTATTTTTCCAATATGGAATATACATATATATATATATATATATATATAGATATATATATTATACAAAAGAAAATCCACTATGTGTATTGTGTAGTCCAAATCTCTAGCATCTTTGCATCAACCAACACTACTCAGGTTGATTTTAAAATCTTATAATGTAAGTGATTCTCTACCAGCTATAAGTCAATTAATTAATTGATAACAGCTATTTTATATTTGTTTACATAATCATAATAAAGTATGAATGGCCTAAGTATCAACATCATCAAGTAAATACAATAAATATTACTGCAAATGCTACATCTGAAGTCAGTAGTAATGTAGAATGTAGAATGCTTGTTAAGTAAAACTATGTCATAAGCTAGCTCGGCTTTTGATTGAGGATCAAGCTAGTTGGCTGAGGTGTGTGTAAAAACAATATAGTGCCATGGTTAAACAATTATTAATTTAACTTTTTCTATAAAGTCACAGATGGCCTACAAAGTTATTTTATGCCCAAAAACAAATAAAAAATCTATAATAATACCTTTGTTAAATATACAAAAACAAAAGGGTGCTTACATAATATCCTTGGACTGTAAATTTTTTTCCAAATCATGCACCCTAGCATTCAGATTAATTATTTGTTGTGCACTTTCACCTCTTCTCCTGTGCATAGAAGTAAGTTCCTCTTGCTGAGATAAAATTTTCTGTTCTAATGCCTGTACTCTTTCATTTGTAGCACCGGCTGAAAAGTTAATATAATTTTATGCATTATTATCCTGCATAAATTCAAATGAATCCAACATTATAATTTAAGACATTGCACATTCAATAAGCAGATTAGGTACATTTTAACATTGCACTTTATCCTGAAGAATGATTTAAAAAAATTTAATCCCCTGAATAGGGTTTACATGCAATGCTTTCAGAATTTGCTAGAAAATGGGGAGTGAAGTGTCTTAACAATAGGCTTCTGTCCATCTTGTTACATGTAGGATTCAGAGTAAAGCTGAAAAAAAGAATAGGGTTTAAACCCACAAGTATATATAATACTTGTAGTAGTAGTGTCAGTTACTGTCCAATAGCACAATAACAGTCACATTAAAATTTTTAGGTAATTTAAATTCCATATAAGATACTTGATAGCTTATAAGAAACTGATGTACTAACCTCCACTGTTTAAAACACTTTCTGTATTGGAGAACCTTATTCTATCATTTAACAATGTAAGCTGCAAATTTTCATTTTTCAAAGTACTGACATTGTCAAAGAGCCGACTTTCTGAAAAGTGTTAATATAAATATAAAATTTATCTTTTATTCATATAGCTATAAACAGTATATTTTATCCTTTTACACTATCAATCTTGCTTTAACACAAAAAATAAACATTCATATAGAATGTTGTTGATCTTATAATAAATAGTTTGCTAAGGTAATTAACTAAGATAGTATACTTAGTTTTACTATGATAAATAAGTGTTATATGCACGTTATAAAAATATAAATAGGAAGAAAAAGGTACAGGTAGGTTAGGTTACTTACGAAAGGCTATGATATCTTGAAATGCAGCTGTCTCGCGCTTATTGCGATTCTGAATTTGATTTATTATATTGTTTCTCCAATCTCCGCCTTCCATTTTTAACTTTGAATGTTAGAACATGAATTAATTTAAATATTTTTCGATGTTCTTATATCAAAACAAACAGATGTCATCACAAATGAAATATATATAAAACTAATAACAACTACTAAATACGACTTGTAATTTAAGAAATAATATATTATAAATTTGGTTCTTTTACAATACAATTAAAACGAAAAGAAACATTTTTCCTACTCGTAAATAAACTTTTGACAAATTGACGTTTTACTCAAATGACATATATGAACTGTCAAAGTAATGTCAAGCATACTGCTTTGCATAAGAGGTATTTAGCCCTTTAAAGTTATGAGAATCTTTTTCAAACATATTTCTCATTTATAATATAGTAATAACACAAAATAAAACATGAAATAAATTTATTAAAATTATCACTTACACTTAGGAATAAAATATTAAACTTTAATTTATATACAACACGACTGTATTGTATTGTAAACTTGTAATCAGACATGGAACGCATCATCATAAAGATTGGTGAAATTAAATAGATTTTACCGTGTTCAGCATTAAGATAGGAATTAAAAGCGATTTGGCCACGTGACTCGTTGCACCGTAGACAATATAACACGCAGCTTACTGGTGTCATTACCTTATTTGATAATTATCACGGAGTCAAATTAGCCAAGAAAACATTATGTAATATTATGTTGTTTAGGCTTCTTAAAAGTCTACGTACTTTACGCACAATTCTATATCAGTACAATTAAATTAAGATAAACTTATATATTTAAACAAATATTTAAGTGATTTTATGTTCTATATTAGAGCATTTCAAGTAATTTATGCTAAGTACATTAAATACTTTTATCGCACTTTTATTTAAGATAAAAGGTAAGAAGAAAGGTGGATGTGAAGGTAATAAAGACGTAAATAATTGGTTTGAATTCATTAAAGATCTTATCTTTCGCTAAGAATAGATAAATTCCGTATTCATTTGGACTTTGACTGCTACTATTCAATTAAGGATTGGAGATTCAATTATAAGTTTTGAGCCCGCGCCGCCACTGCTTGAGGTGCGCATCGGTGCCTAAATTAAATTGTACCTACTTTGAATCATTATCTGTTAACTATTGGACTTCTTTAATTTTTTTAAACCATTGCATCTTATAATTCTTAAATACCTTGATGACTCTGGAGACGGTATTTATTCAAGTGAAATGTATTTTTAATAACAACTGATCGATATTCAAGGTAAGGATATTAGGTACTGGCACCAATCACCGATAAACATCAATAATCTACACTTCTCTTTAACTTCAGAAAATAATTAAATAAATATATATTTTTCAAATTGTCAACGCTAAACTAAATGCACATATATTTCCTGTTGAGATTCAACCATATATATTTTTTCCCACTATTTTGTTTAAACATAAAAACAAAACAGTGGGAAATTTAAACGTTAAGAGGTTTAGGACAGATATTGCTTGTATATTTTTTACTGTGATAGTATCTTTTTAAGGTTTATCTTATAAATTGCTAAAGAAATTTTTTTACTAACATTGTTATGAAACTATTAGAAATTAGCTTTTTTTGTGTTTGTCAAAATAACAAATATCAATGGTTTTTATTATCTGCGTTTCTCTATTTATTGACAGGTAATAATAATTTGTATCCAAATATACCTTTTTTGCTGATTACTTTTACATTTAAAAAAAACGACTCCTAGAATAAATGGCAAGAGCCAAGAAAGTAAGAAATACTGAAAAATAATAGTTATTTTCGAATAGCGCGTTTTGACAAAATTACTTATAAATTATCATACAACAATAATTGTATAATAAATAGTTTTTTTTTATTTTAAATAGGCAATAAATGTTATTTTTATTTTATTACAAGACATACAGATAACTATACTAGAATATTTGTTTTCGGCGCCCATACATTCTGTCCCAGTCAATTATTATTATGCGGATTATATCGATTACGTGGTATTGTTTACTGTATTTTTGGTTAACACATTTGAATTCTACAACTTGAAAATATTTTTAGTTAAAAAGTATTTACATTATTATTTTTTAAATATGTATGATTAAAATAATATGATATTTCCTTAATTTTGCATATACTACTGCCAAATCCACGTACCTAGGTGTCATTTTGAATAAATGATGAATACAGCTTAACGCCGTATCCCGCATACTGCAGAATAGACAAAGGGAACCTAGTATTAAGACATTCCGTCAGTCAGGTGCGGCGTTGACTTCTGCCACTTCTTGTAAACACGGTTATGGATTAGACTCCCAGTCGATGAATGAAATATTTAACATTTACATTTCCTTGCACTGGTAACGAGGCAAGGCGCGGCGTTGTGTTCCGCCACTCATCGTCATGCAATGGCTGAATAATTCGGCGGAAAGTGAGGTATGAAAGTGACTTAGTGGAGTGTCTTAAGGCTAGGTTCCGAAGTACCCTCAGTCTACCCTGCTATGTACGGGATACAGGTGAAGCTAAAAAATATTTAAAAGATAAAAGAAACTTGTTGAAAAATAGAAATTTATAATTATTATCTGCCATTTGTTGACAAACTAACTTGAGTAAAAAATAACTTAAAAAACCTTTTCATAATGCAATAAAATAAGTTAAAGTTAAATTTGAACGAGGGAATCTTGGAGCTGAATTATTCATACATTTCAGATAAATGGTACCGGACGGAATTTGTAATAGAAAAAATATATAATTATTATCAGCGCTTTCCTTGTACATTTCAACTTCCTTGAATTTAATGAGAAAGGTTTTTTGCTATGTAAAATTATTCAGCAAATACTTACATTAGAAACTTTTTACTGTATCGGTAAGTAATTAAAAAAAGTGTAAAATTTATTTTTATTATGTATTTTCTATTTATTTCTGAAATTGAAGAAATGATCTAATAAATTATTCTGAATCAGAGTCTCTACCAAATCTGTCCTGCACATTTGAACTACCTGTAAAATAAAAAAAAATCGAATTGTAATAGTTATAGAAAAAAATGAAGGAAATTAAATTGATGTTATATCACGCTTACGGTCTGCTTCAAAATCATCAGGAAGGTAAAAACCTTTTGTGCTGAGACGTCGGTCTCCTTCTGAATCTGTAATTGCGTTAATATTTATTACTTTCGCAAATTATTGTAATTGAATATTTAATATTAGGAGCTGTCTTTTTATATAAGAATATTAAGAGACGAATATATCAATGTGCTTTCTAATTTTTAGTTATTGGTTTATGTTTTGTATTTTAGTAGTAAATGTCTGTTGCGTAGACTGCTATTAAATATTAAGAACATATTTGATTATATAAAATTACTTAGATGTAGTTCTAGCAATATCAAATATTAATTATTATTAGAGGCCAGTCGTGGCGCAGTGGTACAAAGTGTGACTGTAAAATCGACTGGTTGTGGGTTCGATCCCCGCTCGAGGAGATGAAATATTTACTAAAATTTATATTTTCATTTCTTCGCTCTGGTGTCGAGGCAAAGCGCGGCGCTGAGTTCTGCCACTCAACACGCAATGCCTCCAAAATCCGGCAGAAAGTGGGGAACGGAGTGTCTTAACACTGGGTTCCCTCTGCCTACCCTGCTGTGTGCGGGATATAGCGTGAAGGTAATTTTTATTTAATTTTTTAATTTTTAATTATTATTAATAAAAAGGACAATTTCATAATTTTCTTCGTATTATCGTGAAATTAAGTTAACATTTAGGTTCCTATTTTTATCTAACCTGAGCCATCATCTTCTTCAGATTGTTCACTTTCCCGGATATCTCTTAGATTTGTTTTCTTTACTTCTCTGCCCTTTACAGTCTCTTTTTCTTCGCTTTCACTTGATGACTCAGCTCTAAAAGATCTTTTCCAAATTTTTTTCCCTTCCAAACCTGTAATATCATGGACATGGAAATTACTAGATAATTTAAGCTCGATAGAAGTAGCATCATCAATCAATAGCAATAAAACAGACAACAATTGTGATGCGCATAGTTTCTATTAAATATTACATTTATCAAAGTCAAACATCACCTTCATAGTTGCTTATTCGGAGGGATGGAACTCCATTTGTTTCTTGTAATATATCAAATCCTGGATTAAATTTTACTGGAAATGTGTAATTATAATAAATTTTAATTCATTCTACGTTAAGAAAAATCTACGTATTGAAATTTTTTATATAAATTTATTATTTGACTATAAACAAAACTGACATATTTCATCATTTTCAGCCTCACTTGATACAGAATGCCATGACAATATCACCTGCAAAATTAAGTTTAACATTAGAAAATGTTGCTAATAAATATAATTTTTAATTTAATTAATTTATATCTAACCATGAATGGAGTTCCTATCTTCATTAGTTTGGCCATAGAAAAATACATGATGCTTTTGCTCAGACGTTCAATTTACGTTAATGAAACAAGAAACTTTTCTACGTGCGCTACGCCATGATTTTAATTAGTGGTCACAAATTAAAATTGTATTGATTTTTCCAATAACATTTCTTTATTAGAAGTTGATTAATATCTTGGTAGAGTGTATTAAAAAAATATATTTTGATTAATGTTTTAACAACTTTTGCTTTATAAGAGATCTCCAGTTTTGCCTAAAAAAAATTACTCCTAATTCAATATTCAAATTCCATATAGTAGGTATACGAGGTTGCACCTTCGGTGCAGCGCAGGTTAGTAAGGCAACATATAAAGCTTACAAGATCCGTAGATTTAGAAATTGCAATATAACGACTAAAGCCAAGAGGTTCCATTGAACGCTGGGATTTACTTGGCTTGAAGAAAAATGAATGGGATTGTCATTTTCATGTAAAATCTTACAAATTTTATTACACATAAAGTTTTAACTGATTAACAATTTTTAATTTTACTTCAATAATAAATAAATATAGTGACAAATGACATTGTTTTACAACAAAATTATTACATCATTTCTTTTCTTTTATTGGCTTCTTTCTAAAGTCTCTTTTACGTCAAAGAAGTAAACGTAAACAAAATTAAATGATATTAATATAAACAAGGGACAAGCGCAAGTCGGGTTCGCCTTCCGAGGGTTCCGTATAAAAATTAGAGGTCTCGAGCTTTTTTCTGATTTCACCTTAGCCAGAACCCTTTCATCTGATACCTTACTTGAACTAATCAATATAAATCGGCTTTAATACCAAATTTTGCTACCCTTTTAAGGTTAATATTTTTTTGAATTTAATCACTAATGTATAGTTTTTAAATTATTTCTTGAACTAGTACTAGTACTACTAGTCGTAGTACACGTGGTCTGAATTTTAAAACGATATCTCCATACATATCTGCGTTTCTGAGATAAAGGATCTTGACAGACAGATAGACACACAGATGGACGAGCAACAAAGTGATCTTAAAAGGGTTCCTTTTATGAATAAAATAATAGAACCCTCTAAGAACCCTAATATGAACGAAAGAGTATAATTTCTAAGAACTAATATAACAATGAAAAATATACGCATATATTTGATAAAAAGCTTTATATAATATTAAAAAATAAATAATGTGACACCATGAAAAAGGGAAAAATGATATATGTTGATTTTGTCTTCTTAGCGAGACGATTTAACGACATTCATTTATAACGCACCTACCAAACATAAAAGGGGAAAATGTACGCTGGGGTAAACAAATTTACCAACTTTTCTTAGAAGATTAGTTACGTCTTACACACATATATTTACGACTAGCAACATATGCGTGACTTCGTCCGCTTTAACGTACTTTTTGTTATATTATTGTACATTTTAATACTTAAATTGTAGCCTATTTATATTATTCCGAAGTATAAGCTAAATGAATGTAAAAATATACATATAGCTTAAATAAGGTAAAAAAATACCCGTTCTGTAGTTTTTGACTGGTTGACCTCTGGAAATTTAAATACATTTATATAAATAAATACAACATGTTAATTAATGCTATGTATATTTAGACAAAACAACGTCCGTTTTTAGCTCTTCATCTGTATCTTAATCACCATCACCATCTTAGCGGAATTATGTATTGATTATATATATTTTTTAATTTTGAGTAAGAAATATAAATTACAGTCTCATAACAATAAAAGGACTTCTAACGTAATACCATCGTCAGAAGCGTGCCAATGAAAACGCACCGTTGTGGGTTCGATTCCCAATCGTGGGAATGAAATATTTAACATTTTTATTTTTTTGCCCTGTTAATGTTTATTTATATGCTTTCGTAATTATTGATTTAAGCTTTATATTATTATTCTTTATATTTGCAACAACAATATGCTTTTTGAAGTTGTAGTTTATTGGTGCTATTACCCAAAATCTTTTTTAAGCTCTCATAGTAAACTTTGTACAAGTTAAACGTTAGCAGGATTTAAAGATTTAGATCACAAGTCTACAATTTTTATTTACCATTATAATCAAGTTTAAACAATATACAATTTGTCATTGTGAGTAAGCATTCTTATTTTTAATATTAATAGGTTTGAATGCCGTCAATAGAGAATAAGTTAAAAATTGTTCCTCAGCTCCTAAGCATGTTTAGTAGGTAAATGTGTCAGAAGTACAGGAAAGTGCGTTTCGCAACATTTTTATGTCTTCCTGTAAAGTTGTCGTCGGCCAGGTAACGATGGCGGTTAAAGGCGCTTGCGTGACCCCATACGTTCCAAATAAAACTATTGCATGACTGCGATAGCTCGTAAAGCCTACTTTATGAATGTCTCCGTAAGTTTTTGTTACGAAAGTTTTCTAAATGGACTTTTAAGAATTCTATGACATAGAACTTAAAAAAAATAGAGCAATAAACATGGTTATAAGAGTATGAATTACTTAATCCACAGGTAATAAGGCTCACAATTTTGTAGCTACAGACTATTGCTATGGGGATATAATTTATCCTAGCGAACTAATTGCGGCTTCGCCCGCTTGTCTGTACAAGCGGGCGAAGCTGCAAATAGTCATCATACTGTTATCATTAATTATGTGCTAATGTGAAATATAAAAATCATTTATTTATTTTATTTATTTATTTTTATTAGGGAAACAAACAGAACATAAAATTCACAAATATTAGTATTAAATATATAATCAAAGCACCATGTTCAACGTCTCGTCAAAAATTGTAACATTTAACGCCAGTATAGGGGCGGAACGCAGCGGGAACCTATTGTCAAAATACTCTCTTCTGATGCTCCCATTTATGAGACATTGCGTTTTAAATGGCGGAACGCAACGCCACACATTGTCTTGTTATGAGAACAATTAAATAAAAACAATCATTTCTTCACAAACAGGAATAGAGCCCACAACGGTTGCGATTACCGTCAGAGATGTAAAAGAGAGAAATACATAAACACTTAACTACATTAATATATAGCACAACATTTAAGACTTTTATATTTTAAATTCTTAGAAATCAAATTGAGTCAACATGAACGCCTCGACTTTAACATCGCGTAACGCTTTGATCAACATTAATTAAAGCTCTTGCAGATTTTTCAGTTTTTAAATTGCTTCATACGCTATGTGGACCTTAATTAAGGATATCACTTTATATTTACAAAACAAAAAAATCTAAATATAACTACATTTTTAATTAATTTGAAAAGACTTACTATATCAAGAATCTTTATTAAATAATAGTAAATGTTAGGTCACCCGAATACCTCTTTTGCCTCGTACTAATTCATCAACTTCTTTATACCTCTCCTACTCTCTTTTGAGTCTTCATGCTTTTTTGTGGCCTTCCTATTCTATCTTATCCTATCACCTATACTGTGTTCCCGAAGGTCAATCAAGGTATCCCCCTGATTATCTTATAAATATATCAACATAAACTTGATTAACATAAGGTTGTTTTATTTGTGATTTGAATAGAGTTAGGCATTGAAAATAATTAGCGTTGTTATAATAGTAAGATCAGTTATCATTACACACATATACAATAAGTCATATTAATTTTGATATATCGTTAATAATATTCATTAATAAATTAATTTTGAAATACCTATCTAAAGTTATTCGTATACTGGTGAAAGATGAAGAATTTTCGTTTATAAGTAGATATTATTAATCAAAAATCAAATCACGCTATATGCCGCACACGGCAGGATAGACAGATGGAACCTAGTGTAAATACGCTCCATTCTCCACTTTGCGCCGAGTTCTGGAGAGACACGGCGTGTAGAGGGGCCGAACTCAACGCCGCGCTTTGCCTCAACACATTAAAATTTAACCTAAAATCTGAATACTTTGCTTTCGGAATATTTAATTTTATTTTATAGATCTTGGATAAAACATTGACATGTCATTTAAAAAAGAAGTAACGAAAACCTTATTCTTACTACTAAGCTATGTGTAAGCTTTTCGTTTTTTTATAACTAGCATCATTATCACTATCCCTTTTTGGATCCTATCCAACTTGATGTTTTGCTAGGCTTATGATAATAACAATTGTTGTGCAATATTAAAATTGTTGTTATTTAACGGAACAGTGGCAATATGGCTTCTCATTTCGTTCTGGTGGAAAATAAATAACATATATTTCTTACAAGCTCCTATTGTTACGTACATACAAACTTGAATATCCACCGATCAGAAGTAGAAATTCCAAAAATTCCTCTTTTGTTATGATAACTACTTAGTCTTGCCATGAATGTTGTCACAAAGAAAAACATTTTCTTTATTGTACGTAACATTTACTACTATTATAGTTAAAATTAAATTAGCTTCACGCTGTATCCCGCACACAGCAGGGTAGGCAGAGGGAACCGAGTGTTAAGACACTCCGTTCCCCACTTTCTGCCGAATTTTGGAGGCATTGCGTATTGAGTGGCAGAACTCAATGCCGCGCTTTACCTCGACACCAGAGCGAAGAAAAGGAAATATAAATTTAAGTAAATATTTTCATCTCTTCGAGTGGGAATCCAACCCACAACCAGTCGGTTTTACAGTCACACTTTGTACCACTGCGCCACGACTGGCCTCCACTATTATAGTATGTTAGTTTAATACATTAATATGAAACAAAATGTATATATAAAGCTTATTCGAAGTGGCCATTCTCGATAGGAGCGCGCACTCTTTCTCCGGAAAAAATCATTACTGCGAATGGATTGTTTTAGGGACTCCAAATTATAATAACGCTTAGAACGAGATTTATTTTCTAAAACTGATTAAAAATCATAATCTAGTACTCGATGGACCAGGACTAGATGTTGTCTTCAGTTCTGTCGAAGTACGGAACGTTCTTTTCTAACCAAAATTGGGCGGATCGTGCTTTATGACCCGGCGCCGAGTCTTACTGAAAGGTCACTTATAGTTATTGAACATGATGTTGTCAAGGGACCAAATCACCTTCTTAAGAATGGGTCTCTTGATATACTTGTGCCGATGTTTTGATACATTTTTCACAAAAATAAATATATATATGTATCAGTCACTCCTTCATAACTATCACCTCAATAAATCGTCACTGAAGTCGGATAATGCCACATTGTATTAGGTTGACTAATTGGTAGGCTTTATTAAAGCATTCAGCGTACATACGGTCATTTCGTTTCTTAAAATTTACTCATCTGTATGTGATTTTTTTCAAAATCTAACGCCTAAGTAGTTCGTTTCTTTTATCATTGTATTCTTTTTTAAATCAATTCGTTAAGAAATGAACAGTGCTTTTAATAGAGGCTGCAAGTCACCAAAGACACCTTTGAAAATACGCGACATAACGCTAACGAGGCAATTGCTACCACATCAACGAAATTAACATATTTTATTTCCTCTAGTGAGAATCAAATCCACAACCTGTCGCGTTTACAACCACACACTTGTGCCCCTGCGCTATTTTTTTTTGTTTTTACAGATACAGATTTTACTTCGCGTTACATGTAAAGCTATTAGCTTGCTATATAAATACAATATTTGTATTAAATATTATAAATATAAATAATATTTAACGATGCGTAAGTATACAATATTTATTTAGTAAGTTAGTAAATCACTTATATCATTCTGTAGTTATATTAAGAGAATGTAGGCCAGCAGTCAACTGAGAACATTTCATTGCCAAGATTCGACCGTTTGGCTCACTTACAGCAGCCTTTATGCCAAGATTCTGCTCGTTCAGTATACAAGACATTTTTACATATAAATGATTATATTCCAAAATAAACTGCAAATCATCTCATGTTTCATTTTGCCCATATAGTTATTAGGTTCAATAAACTTAAACTCCGTAGCATATTATAAGCTAAGTTACTAAAGTTGCCTCACTTATATCAGATCTCTTTTACATTTATTAAATGACACATGAATTATACATATTCTATGTTTATATAGAAATTTATTAAGGTTTAATTAAGATCAAGACCAGAATGTGTCGATAATTTCTAATTCCGAAAGAAGAACGCTGAACAAACAGATAGAAAGATGACCAGGAGTAAATTTACATCAATGTAATAGACATTTAACTTGGGCCAGAGAATAAAGGCTATTTTTATTTATTATTTTTAATAGACATCTATGTAAATATATGTGAAATACTTATACGAATAAAAACTTTTTATTGTAAGTTCATCCAATGATTCCAAAGTGAAGTCCAAAGGATTGATTGGTTGTATTTTTTGAAAATAAAAAATTGACCATACACGAGCAAAGCTCGTTAGAGCGGCGTGGTATTGATGGAATGTCCAACGGTATAACGATCACAGTGCAGCCGCATCCGTCAATGACAGGCGAGAAAGCGTCCTCAATCCTACTACGGACTGAGGGAAGGTGCTTACCCTGAGTACGAGAGAAGGATAATATTAGTTAATTAATATTATATTTTTATGGTTTATTTGAATAGTGAATAGAATTGAATAGAAATTTGATTTTTTTAATAAATATCACATATTTAAAGGTGAGAGTGAAATTCAAAATGAGAGTCTAAATATATTTTTAATAATAAAAAAAGGCCAGTCGTGGCGCAGGGCACAAAGTGTGACTGTAAAACCGACTGGTTGTGGGTTTGATCCCCACTCGAAGAGATGAAAATATTTACTTAAATTTATATTTCCTTTTCTTCGCTCTGGTATCGAGGTAAAGCGCGGCATTGAGTTCTGCCACTCAACACGTAAAGCGTCCAGAATTCGGCAGAAAGTGGGGAACGGAGTGTCTTAACACTGGATTTCCTTGTGCTGATTTTCCGTGTGCGGGATTTAATAAAAAGGAATGTCAAATTGCAAAAAAGAAACATTCGTTTATAAAATAATAGTCTTATTTGCAGTAACTAAATAAATTTATTGCGAACTATGACTAGATACATTTTAATTATAATGAGATAAATGTGAAATAGTGAAATAACCGGTTATTTGACTCTTTCGTAGCATGCAACATTAAAATTTTTTTGCACAAAGAGATAAGTATTGATTATCCATCTTTTTGTTATATTTTTCACGTAGGTAACTATTTCAGGCTATTGGATATTCAGGAATTTTATTTATCCTGTTTTTACTAGTCTTTATTAAAATTTTATAAAGATTTTTTTTATTTTTTTATGAAGTAAGTGATATGTGATGAGTGTTCTGAAAATTATATCAACTTTTAATCTAATAATAGATATGAATTTCTGTCATCTACTACGTAAAAATATATCATGTATATTTTTTTCAGCTTCACACCGTACATAGCAGGTTAGGCAGTAGGAGACTGGTGTTAAGACACTCGCCTCACGCCTCACATTCACCTGAAATCTAGAGGCATTGCGTTTTGATTGGCAGAACTCAACGCCGCTCTATTATGTCGACAACAGAGCGAAAAAATGAGGCCTACTAATTTGATCACTTAATAAGCCCTTAAGTCGTCGATCAACTAGATTGCATACAAATACGGCTTATAAATATGGCACCAGTCAATATTGTATATATTCAAAATATTATTATACACAGACTTACGACATAAGATCATTTCAATAAAAAAAACCCACCTATGATAGTGTGTTAAGGCTTAGTTTCGTATATCGCGTAATAGATAAAACATTTTTCACTATTAATCTATCTATAATTTTTTTCTTTAATTGTTTTTAACCCTCTCTGTTTGCTGTAGATTTCCCATAGACACCGCGAAACATAAAATTCGGCTTATTACCGCTGATTAATTAATTTAAACACCGCGGCTTTCGGTACTTTATCGTAATGAGCTTACACGTCGGATAGGTGATCGCACGGGTGCATAGAGGGAGAAAAGTGTCCACGAGACTACCACGTCAACATTAAGATACTAGATTACCATCTCAGCATAATGGTTATGTTTTAATACTACCCCTATTTTAGGTCAGCTTAACGCTGTATCCTGCACTTATCAGGGTAGTCAGAGGGAACCTAGAGTTAAGACACTCCGTTCTCCACTTTCTGCAGAATTCTGGAGACATGTTCATGTTGAGTGGCAGAACTCAATGCCTCGCTTTGCCTCGACATCAGAGCGAAGAAATAGAAATATAAATTTAAGTAAATATTCTCACTCCTCGGGTGGGAATCCAAAACCAATCGGTTTTACAGTCACACAGTCACACAAAAATAATCTTTTATTTTTAATAAATTGACTAAAATTGTCAACAAGATAAAAATAACATTCAAGTGTAATTCAACAACTCAAGAATTTGGCGGCAAATAGGTAAAGGAAATGTCTTAATAGGGAACGAAGTGTCTTAACACTAGTCTCCTAGGTTCCTTCTGTCACTGCTATATATATATTAAGTTTTGGTATTCAAAATAGTCATTTCATGGGCGACAATGAATAACCATTGTGTACAGAAAAATATGTCAGTAGGGAAACTATGAGACTTAAAAAAAATAAAACAATTATAAAAATGAAAACAACCACTCACACCACATATGCAATTTTTAACCAGATCGACCAATACTCGTAGTCGCAAATATTGGTCTAATGATGAAATATTTGTATTAAATTGTTTGATACCGATTTTATAACATTCATTGAGGCATTTTGGCACGTCCGCACGTTGGCTGAGGTTGGACCATACTAAAATTAAATAAAAATACATTTTTTTTTGTACTCTTATTTTTAGGGCCGTTTTTTATACTGTAATATAGTGTATAATTGATCTTTAAATATTTAAAATAACTGTTACTAATATAATGATGATGATAAAATCATAATAGAATTGATCTATTTTCAGAAACTGTTATGGTTTCGGCGAACCTTAAAAAAATCTGAGTAAAATTTAATTTATAAATTATTTTAGTCTAGAATAACATCTTCGTACAAACTTGGTCGTGATCGATTGCACTTTAAAAGCGACACTTATTGCAAAGTATATTTTATTGGCAAAAGGATAATACGTATGTAAGAAAATACTAAAATATATTTTTTATAGGCATTATATATATTATATTGTGGAAATACGTATGTATATGCTATTTTTTGATAAAATTTGATAAATTTAAATGAGGCCAGTCGTGGCGTGTGACAGTCAACGCGACTGGTTGTGGATTCGACTCTTATTGTTTCTTACCGTTGTCGAGGCGAAGCGCTGCTCTGAGTTCCGCCACTCAACACGCAATGGCTCTAGAATTTCGCGGAAAGTAGGGAGCGGAGCGCAATTTTTTTACATTATATCCATTAACGGTATAATTATTGTTATAAGTCTACCAAAGTAAACAATTAGCTCATTTTAACGTAAAATGAAGTAACGGGTTAAGTGAACAAAGTCCTTGTTATACAATATCGTCTTACCTATTGTTTAGTCTAAGCTCAACAGCTGACGTCAATATAAAGGTCAAGGAATCCTTTCATGTTTATCATATAAGGAGTGCGTGTTAAATTTTATGCTTAGAATTTTTTATAATCTCCATTACAAATATTTATATTAACGAAAAACAGAAAAATACATTACTTACACCACTTTGAATTTTTTAAGAAATTTAATTATATGATATCTTTATGCTTAAATCGGCTAAATGAACAGCATTAATCCTATAACATAATATTTTTTCAGCCATAGGCACTGCTGTATAATATGTAAGTGTACATAGATACTGTATTATTTATATGTATTATTGATTGAGAAATAAACGTCAGTGTTAGGAAATATAACCCTATTTTGGAGTGAAGGGCTCTCTCTTGAAAGAACAAATATTTTTAGGCTTACGTCGACGCCAGTAGTAAAGTGATGCTATCCATATATTGCAGTATATTTATATACATATTGTACCCACATATATAGATTTTTTATTTCAAATTGATACTTTAATGCGCCAAATTAACAATTTCTCAATTATTTTTAATTATATATGAAAAAAACGTGTATATAACATATTATTTTAACAATATATATATTGGCTTATAATATGAGAACCATATTTTAGCAAACATAGACACCAAACAGGAATGCTCACTAATTAATTAAAGATGTCGTGTTGCCCCTGTGTGGGTGTGGCCGTTCTTTCATTTCCCGGGAAGAAAAGAAAGTTAGATTAAAACAGGTCCATTGTTCTACCTTTGTAATAAAGTCAGCAGAAGTACGATCATTGTTGTAGAAGTAATCTTGTTCCCTAATAGAAAAATTTGGAACGCTCTCTACTTAACCCTTTTGCTTATACTAATCTGGTACTAAATGATAAAAGGAAAATCTTGCAATGCCTTTCTTGCTTTTATCTTAAAAGTTTTGAAATATTTTATTGTAATGATTTTTATTATAAAATAGATGTCATACAGTCGTTAATAATATATTTTTTCAAATTCGGTCTTCAAATACTGATCAAATGATCAGGGTTAGTACTCCAATTTATTTTTGTAAACATAGATAGATACTATAAATTATAACACTTCATACATATATACAACAGTAAAATTGAATATTCACTACTAGAGAATTCTACGCTTAAATCTACTAAATGACTAAATAATAGTATAAGCTCAGATAAAAGCTTTATGCTTTTGCGGTTTGTTTAAATTGAAGTATTTATCTTAAGGAATGACTATCGTCTGCTACATTTATTATTAAGATGACGGAGATCAATAACTAGTTGAGGTTATCTATATTATTTTTTATTGTTGTTAAATAAGAAAGTTAAATCTGATATCTTATTAAGTATTCCTACCAAATTATATATACACTCATTTCATTTACACAAGTAAATTGCTATAAATAATTTATTTTTGCTCGGCGTTCCGAAACCAGCCGCAACATTTGACTAATTTGGCCAATTTTTACGTCACTTGTTAAAGGTGAATCGAAATTGTCAAAAAGCAATTCGAAATCGGCCAACATTTCAAAGGTACGGCTCTCGCGATGTACCTACTAGCACGGTCTATTAAAATTTGAAACTTCATTTTACTGAATAAATTGCTTCTTGGCTTTAGCTATATTTAAGGTAAATATATAACGACTCGTAATAAGAAACCGCAAATAATCTGTCTGATAGAACGTTTTTTTTTATAAATGATGTTAAATTTGTTTAGATTTATTTTATTTTTAAGATTTCGATTTATTTGTTTAAACTGTGTATATTGTATGTAAATTTAAGACTTTTTACAATATATTTTTAATCAAATGAAATCAAATCAGCTACACGCTGTATCCCGCACACAGCATGCCTACCCTGCTGTGCGAGAGAGGGTACATAGTGTTAAGACACTCCGGTCCCCACTTTCTGTTGAATTTTGGAGGCATTGCGTGTTAAGTGGCAGAGCTCACCGCCGCGCTTAACCTCGACACCAGAGTGAAGAAAAGGAAATATAAATTTAAGTAAATATTTCATCTCCTCGAGTGGGCATCGATCCCACAACCAGTCGGTTTAACAGTCACACTTCGTGCCGCTGCGCCACGACTGGTCTCATATATTTTTAATATTATTGTATATTTTCAACCTACTTCCTTGTTTATTGTAATTTTTTTAGCTTATTCTTATCAATTACTTTATAGTTAATAACTTCGAGTGTATTTTAAGGCATATACGAGTACGAGTATACCATTGAAGTAGAAGCGTGACGTGTCAAATATAATCATATTACCAACATTTAGTACATGAAAAATTATTATAAATGCAACATGTAACTCAATATAGTAAGTTTGTTAGTTCCATCAACAATCAGCACTCGAAGTCAGCAACATTTTCCATATGAAAATTGAAATGTTCAGGTAAGTGGTTGAAGGGAATATACTTCTCCATTCGTCTCGCCAATCGAATACAAAATTCGGGCGAGAAGTATTTTAGGTACAATTCTTGTAATAACAATTCGGATTTGTATCAGCCGATGAATAAATTATAAACACATTTAGCGGCGCACGTTTGAAACCATTTCTCTTCTTATTCGGCTAGCCCATTTGCAGATCTCCAAACGGTGCCATTACTCAGCAATAAATTGGCATTTGCCGCCGTCGTACATAAATTACAAGAAAGCGCACCGAAAATCAAGTTACTTCGTAGTCACTTTTTACGCATTAGGTACTGACTGTTATACCTACTATGTTTCTCTTACTTACAAAATTTTAAATGGGAATTTTATTACGCTTTTGTATTTAAAATATCATTGTAAGAAAGTTGTGACAGTGTGTATTAAGCATAAGGATTATAACAATAGTGAAAAATATTTTTTTATTCTTAGGTCATTTACGAAAAATGAAAAATAATCCCAAAGTCATAAGGTATTAACATTGCTTTGTTTTTGCATATTTCTTCGCTGGAGAAACTTTAACATCCGTATAAAATCAGAGCCAGCACTCCCAGCGTTACCACAAAGCCGTCCATACCTCGGTTATCAGGTAATTTTCAAAACAGCCACGTCGCTTTTAATAAAGGCACGTTCTTATATGAATCGCTCGTGGCTCCACTACTAATGAAACTCATAAGAATGGCCCTAATACCGGGCTATTAGCACTTCGCAATTGCCCTTCGAAGGGCAGAAAAACTTCCCCCGTTTGTAAGTACAGCCCGTTTCTTAAGACATCATTAAACTTAGCACACAAATTAACTGAAATGTTTTCCTGGTTTTCAGTGAAACAAAATCAAACATCAATAAAGTCGGATCCGGTTGAATTTTCTTGTTGCTTCAAATTTAATATTGAATTTCCTTATTCTACTTACTTTACGATTTTCGATGTAATCTATCTTCTATATTATAATGTAAAAAAATATCTTTTACTCAAACATCCAATTTAAAAAAAAAACAAAGTATGTAAATCTTTTTAGGACAATTATTTATTAACAATTTTCAGTTCTATAATAAACGAGAAGTATCTTATGTGATTATTGTGGATTCGATCTCGACTCAAAAATAATGTTTATATTTTTCGGTGTGGACATTTAGCAAAATTCAAATAAATTAAAAGAAGTACTCAAATTTCAATTTACAATTTGGGCCTAGGAATTTATTTAATTTATTTATGTTCATTCAGTACTTCATTTAAATTTTCTGTGACTTCCTAATAAAATGAACAATTAAAAATATTTTATATAAGCTACATTTAAAGTTTATCGAAGTTACTATTTTACTTAAGGCTGATAGTCAAGTTACAGTTAAGAAACTAATACACTTTTTTATTGGTCTCAAAGTGTATTTTGTGATAAGTGCAAACTAATGGTCATTTATTGTTAAAAATATTAATTATATTGCATATATTTTTTTAAATAATTTACTATTTAAGTCTCTGCCTACCGTGCTATGTGCGGGATACAGCGTGAAGCTGATTTACTTTATTTTTTTACTATTTAGATTATTTTTTGACGGAAAAAACTCGCAATAACATTTTATATATATTAAAGACTAGTATCCCGCCCACGGCTTCGCATGTCACACTAATAAATTGTAATTTAGGCCTTTTGGAAGCTTATTTCCTTTGTGTCCTTTCTGTTTGGTTATTTTATTTTTATCTACGCGGTAATTAGGTACTCGTGCGCAATAAGTATTTTCTTCGCATAAATCTTCATCGCCAGGAATTTTGTGATAAAATAAGCTATAGAGGAGAGTAACACATATTGGAACACTTTTGACATAATGGCATAAATCACAAAATCCTTCGAAGGTATAAAAATGCAACAAGACTTTGGAAGTACCTTGTTTCTTTAGCTATATAATATCATTCCGTTGATATTGTAACCTAATGGTAACATAATAATAACAGGAAATTTCTAAAGGTTGTCATGCGGTCCAAATTACGGAACCGGTACCATAAATTGAACCACCAGGTCCCTAAATTAGACCAATTCTTAAATTATAGGAATAATTAGGAATTAAGTAAAGGAAAGTTATAATTACTAATCATTATTAAACATTTTCAACACTTTATTTAGGAACATTTTTACTTTATTCAATCTTGAAAATATTTCTAAAACAATAAAATATATGAAGTCATTTATGAAAAAAAATATTTAACTTTTTATCAAATCTTAAAGATGTGATAAAAAGTTAAATTTTTAATTATTTAAACGAAATTGAAGTCTTATAAAAATCAATAATAACACCTCTCTGTGTTGTAACAATAACCTAGGCTTCGGTAATAAATTATATTTATAAGCAGTTTTTCTACTCATAAGTGTAGGTATATTGCCTTAAATGGAACTAAAAAGTAATTAACAAGATTGCCACCAATAAGATTCTTTTAGGTAAGTAATATAAACAACAAAGCTTTAAGTCTTCTTTATTCCATTAAAAGTATTCTTTTTACTTCTCTTTAAAGCGCGTCTATCTCCACCTTAAAAGCCGGCAAAGCACCTGTAGATCCTCTGGTGTTGCACGGGGTCGTGGGCGGCGGTAATCACTTACCATCAGATGACCCGAACGCTCGTTTGCCTTGTCCTTTTCCATAAAAAAAAAGTAATACTTTTATCGACGACATCTGACATCTAAAAAGATTCAAATTAATTTGAATTACTACAAAAGTAGTTGTATATATTTTGTTGCATAACTTGAGGGTGGTCCAATATCAAGCGAACCGTAATACTACCAAGGCCTACCTTTTTTTGGTAGTATTACGGTTTGCCACAAAAAAATAAATCATAACCTCTAAAGATTTGTATTATTTTACTAGCACATTAAACAGTATAAAATGTGTTTTTTTAAGTAATATTTTATGAAATTGTAACTTACACTCATGTTCAACAATGTCTTAGCCAATAAGCTTAAAAATAATACCAGTACACTACAAAACCAATTTATTAGCGTCATGGCTATGATGGCTATGGTTAGTGGTACTACCGTCACATATTATGGTGTTGCCAGAAAAATAAAATGAAGTTAATTGACTGAGTCCAATTTATGCGCCGGTACAATATTGGTAACTCTCCCCTAATATGATACTTCACAAATTTCTCTATCTCCCGGGTAAAAATATCATTAATATTGCTTCAGACGAATAGAAAGACAGACAAATAAAAATTCTAAAATGATTTGTATAAGTTTTAGTATCCTGTAAATAACTATATTCACTTGAAAAACACAGCTATTTGAAATCACAGAGAGATGTGTTAATTTTATTTATTTGTATAGATGTATAGAGAAATTTGTGTATTGATGTATAGATGAACAAAATACTCTTAAAATAAATTTTATTGTATTTTTTAAGATCTTGTAAAATTTCGACCTAGCGGGATTTTAACCCACACGCCGCGTCTCTTGGAAACCGTCCAAGTAACTCAACGAGCTACGTTGATATTCGTATGCTTTAAAATATGTTAATTAAAATTTACTCCTTCAATCTTAGGTATACCGCTAAGGTAAATATTAACCGTATCCATATTTTTATATTTCTCTTTGGATTATACTTAGGACTTGAATTGACGATTTTCTAGTAAGTGGTAAAAAATTTAGGTCACATCCTGGTAATACATAATATGGACGGTTATATGGCCTAGTATTTTATAATTTATTACTACATTTTATACATATCAAAGATTTTTCTATGGTTAGCGAAAATTTATAATAACCTACATATTACGTATGTATGTAAGTCTTCTTCTTCTTCTTCTCAAAATGTAATTAAAATCTTTACGTCCACAAAATTACTCGTCGTTGAAAAAGATTATTATTAAAATCTTTTTTAGAGTTTCGTACCTCAAAACATAAAAACGGCACCCTTATAGGATCACTAACAAAGGGATCGTCCGCCTGTCCGTCTGTCAAGACCGTTTACAGGAAGCTGAAATAAATATCTTATATTTAGGTCTATGCCCTATATAAGATACGAGCATTTATGCATGGATTTCGCTGCATTTTATATGAAATTTGCCGCGTAATCTAAACCTATATTATTAATTAATAATTTAGAACGTCGTAACAACTTATAACGCAAATAAAGGAAAAAATCCTATAAGTGAATATTGATAATTTATTTCATAAATAAAAAACATAAGCTTATGTTTAAAGCTAATTTCATACAAAATGAGTGCATATGTCCCAGTTTATAAACTAAAGTTTGTAAACTGTTATAAAATAGTCCATAGGATACGATTACGATAAGATTAATTTTGAAGAATCCCTGAACTCTAACCCTAATACGATCAAATTAATTAAAATAAATATTTATGTAGACAGAAAACGGAAAAAAACTAATTTAAAAATCCAATTAAAATGAAAAAAAAATGTTTTATTTCTCCTGAAGCTTAAGCGGGAGAAGCCACGTTTAAAACACTAGTGTTTTATATAATAAACGTTTTTCCGAAGTAAATGAACCTGTGACCAATCGCATACAATCAAACTATTTTTTATTTATGTTATAACCTTGTAAATTTTTTTTATATAGACGCACTCACGTGTTTCTTATCCGTTTCATTTCAATGCGACGTTAGCAAACAGAACAATGAAATAAAACGCACTTAAAAAGCAGCTAGTAGGTAATGGACGCAAGCTATGAGCGAATCACGATTTACATTTATATGTCAAGTCGTATAAAGATTATTAATTTAACGTTCCCTATAGTTTATTTGGTAAACTAAGATTCTACATTAGATGTAACTAGATATTGGGAACCAAATATAACATGGATACGGCCTAGTTCCAACAGGTAAACATACAAACAGACAAAAGCACAGACATTTTTTTATTATTTTTATTGATATAGATTAATACACTACTAGTATAATATATTAGATTAAATAAAATAAGAATACTTAATTTTAAAGTAACAAAAGATAAGACAAATTTGTATTCCGCGCTATCGTATAATTTATTTGACTAAAACACTTGCGGTCGACTATTTCGGGCACTGGACCACTTAAACAAATCTCAGTGAGACGTCTTCTGGCTCTAAAGTTTGCTAATACTTTAAACTGGTAATGAAGACATTAAGGCGTGCTGAATGCATAAGCAATGACCTGTCGCCACAAGCGTCTATATAATTCGCTCTTTTATTACAATTTTGATAGAACATTATATTTTTGGAGAGGTTTTCAAATATTTAAATATGTTATATTTATCATTTTTCTAATAGTGGACAATAAGGGGTAATTGGGTTTTTTAGGGTTCCGTATCTTAAAGAAAGAAATAAAATTCTAATATAATCTCTTTTTTGTCTGTCTGTATGTCTATCCGTGTGTGAAGACTATTTATCTCACCATCTTGTAGGAGTATTAAGTTGGAATTCATATTAAATATGAATTCAGGGTGTTTAAATAAATTTTAAAGAAGGGTTAAGAGTAGGGGAGATTATTAAGGTTCTAAGGTATTCTCGTGAATTTATTGTTATTAAATTTAAGAAGAAATACATAAAAAAATCTGTAAAGTTAAAACTTATTAACATATTTTAAAAATATATATAAATATTTCTAGTTCATTTCATGCATAATGCTTGCTCATAAATTTAGTTAACTTTTATAAGTCACGTTCCCCTTGACCTATAATTACCATTTTGTTATGGAATCCTCGATGTACTAGATCGACTCGCACTTGATCGGTTTTTTTTATTTGAAATACCTACGTTTAAGTCAATCGAGGCCACTATTTGTTACCATTTTTCAAGATAATTTCCTGGGTTTAAATATACTAAAAAGACTTCAAAGAGAAAATAAAATTTTCTTTCATATTGTCAATATTTATTTTACTTTCAATTTCCAATAGGGCCTTGGGGTAGTAACTTTTTCACCTTTTTTAAAATTAGAATACTTAGATAAAAAGGGATTGGATTTTTGACGTTGACGTTTAACATACTGCAGGACTTGTGTGTTCCCTATTATAATTTTATTATTTTTACGTATCTGTTATTTTATTTTTGAAAATTTTTCTATGACTTATTTTGACCCATAGGTTTATTTCGTCGCAATTGGTTAATACAATATTTTTATAATGTTATTATATAAATTAAATGTTCCTACGAGGAAAATCAGGACTATAGTATTAAACATATATTTTTTTAATTATATTAATTATTTTGTTTGTATTTTTGTATCCGCTCTACATTTACTTTTTAGACAGTTTTGTTTACGTTGCTCTTAATACGTAAGGGCTTCCATACAGCAAATGGCAATCGCTCTCTATGAGCTTAGTGAGTAAGATAGCAATAGAGAATTTAAGTCTTGCTTGTAGGTACAATGTTTTAATCCTATAAGAATATTAGTATTTAGGTTCTATTACGTACCGTACATAAAATATATTTACCAAAATATAAGGGATAATATTTTTTTATATGAAGAATTAAAAGCAAATCTGCTAAGATAATAAGTGAAGAATTTATACCCAAACGTATTTTATTATATACTAGCGACCCGCTCGCGGCTTCGCCCGCTTAAACCACAGAATTATTTACTTAACACACTGAATTAGGTTCGTGTTTTGATATACTTATAATGTATGTTTGCAATGTAATGAAGATTTTTTATGAGAAAGTTGTTAAAACTTTAGGTCGCATTTTCGTACCTCCCATAAGAATCTTCCATTGAATGTTTGAAATAAAAACACAACTTATCGATACTTACTATATATGCGTTTCTTCACGATAATCTCAGAAACGGCTTAACCGATTTAAATACTTTTTTGTTTGTATTCTGGCAAACTGCCCTTAAATATTAAGCATTAGTTTTATTTTAAGCAGCTTCATGCTAGTCAGAGGGAGGAACCTAGTATTAAGACACTCCGTTCCCCACTTTCTAACGAATTCTGGACGCATTGCGTGTTGAGTGGCAGAGCGAAGAAATGGAAATATAAATTTAAGTAAATATTTCATCTCCTCGTGTGGGGATCGAACTCAGAGAACCAGTCGGTTTTACAGTCACACTTGTGCCGCTGCGCCACGACTGGCCTCAACTGGACTGGACTTTATTTTAATCGGTTCACATAAAGTTAAAACCAGATCCACGCTTTATCCCGCCCTTAGTAAGGCAACTTAGTGTAAGATATTGGGTATAATGTGTGACTGTTGTGCGAAATGAAAATATTATTAAATTATAATTCAATCCTGCATGTGTGGATCGGACCCACAACGTCGCGTTACAGTTACAATTGGGCATATAAGGTAAAATAGTTTAAACCCATACCTAAAGAATTTAAGCAAGATACATCAACAGTGAAGACGTAGGTTTTTGTCTCATTTCACAATGTTTATTCATATCTATATTTCGTATGACGCGGTTACGCATAGGTACCAATAATGTAAACACATACTACTACAAAAATACTACTAAAATGTTTAGAACTTTAAACTTATAGCCGCCAATACCTACGCGTAATAATACTTAGTATGCGGCGGTTTTCTTTTGATAGGTTTATGTGTGCGTGCGTCGTTCGTGACAAATTGTATTTCATTTTACAACGATAATTTTATTATTTATTTTGTTTGAAAAAATAACTTTTTTATTTTCGGGTTTTTAATTTAATATGTAATAGGCTTTTAGTTAAACTGTGGTTTCATTTAAAGTGGTCCTAACAAAAAAACTCTGTATAATTGAGCATATTTAATATTTATAGTGATTTTTTGGAAAATAGATACCAATAGTTATTACAACCACTTGCGAAGAAGCATAGTTTAGGCAATTTTTTATTCTATAAGAATTCCTTTTAAAAAACTACCAACGTTCTTATAGTTAATATATTATTTTTTCAAATTAAAAAAATTGTCTATGTCATCATAATGGCGGAAAAATATTCAAAATGTATTGTAATACCACATTAGTATCGACAATGTAGTGTTGATAGTAATTGAAAATAGTTATACTACAGGAGGATACCTTCATATGCACTGTTTTAACCTGTTTTTATGTATAATATAGAATAATATATTCTATAGAGGAATCACACATTCTTATTATTCAGTTTAGTAAATACATTTTTTAGAGGTTACTCTGTACTAAAATGGCATGCAACTCTGTTCCCACATTTACGGTCCTGATATATCGATATAAATAATAGAAATACAAAATATAGGAAGGAAACACAAATGCAATTATATTGCCTTTTTTCTTTTTTTCATACTTGAAACGTATTAATAAATTACATATTATGTATGAATTTACTTTCCAAATACATATACTTTTTATTCTACACATCGCCATATGAGCTAATCCCGTAAAATATACCTACTTTATTATGTTTGTTAATATCACCAACGTTGACGTTTAAAATAATAATTATGGTAGACTGAACAAATATTGATTATACTTCTTTTTTTAGCTTCACGCTGTATCCCACACACAGCAGGGTAGGCATAGGACACCTAGTGTTAAGACACTCTGTTCCCTACTTTTCTCGGAATTCTGTAGGCATTGCGTTCTGAGTAGTGAAACTCAACGCCGCACTTTACCTCGACACCAGAGCGATGAAATGGAAATATAAATTTAAATAAATATTTCGTTTCCTTGCGTGGTCATCGAACCCACAACAGTTACACTTTGTGCTCCTGTCCAACGAACGGCCTCAATTTACTTTCTTCTTTTAAAATGTGGTTAAATGAAATAGTCGTAATTTAATTATGTCAGATTACTATTAACCGACTTCTTAAAAGGGGTCATCAATTGGACTGAATTTTTATCCTTGTTACCTTAGAACTTTTGATTGTATGAACCGATTTTAATGATTCTTTTTTTATTTGAAAGCTAATGCGTCCCGTGTAGTCTTATTTTAATTTAGTTTATATCCAACAACGGTATCTATGAGAAAATCATATAAATCTCAAATTTACATTAAGTATATGCGCGACAAATGAACGTATAAGTCAATATCAATTCAGCCGATTTTAATGATTCTTTTTTTATTAGAAAGGGTACATATAAGGGGTAGTTTGGTGAAAGTTTAGTTAAGTTCAGAGTGTGAAATCCGGTTGAAATTGAAGAAGTCGATTTTTTTTATTAAAAAATATAATTATGTAATTTTTTCTACAAAAAATTCTTTATACTCCATGATAAAAACTATCCTATAAGTGGCATTAGGCTTTGAACTATTGCCATGCCAAAATTAATTTAATTTCATACAGTAGTTATCGGTATTTTAGGTAATTTATATTTTTTAGTTTTTATTTTTTTAAAGAAAACTATCATGAAATTCGGAATGAAACCCAAAAAAAATGTACCTTGAGGCCCTAGGCTAACACCATGCAAAAATTCATCAATTTCTGTCAGGTAGTTTTTGCGTGATTGACGCACAAACAAACCGACAGACAGACAGACAGACAGACAGACAGACAAGAATTCTGCTGAGTGGTTTTTTAGGTTCTATAATCGACATATTAACCGACCTAATTTTTATTTTTTTTATATCTTTCATGTACAGAATTGACTTTTCTATCCTTTTATTATATATGGAGATTGGTACAAATGGCTTAAAGTCAAATTCATTGTACTTATTAATAACTTGTAATTGTCATAAATTTAAAAAAAATAAAAAAAAATAAAAAGTATTTTTTAACAACTCAACCATACTCGTTCTCTTCGTGCTACGTCGAAATTTGTTACAAATTATCTTGATGCCAGCATTTGAGAACAAAATATATCGTACGTATCATATCATACTTTGTAATTAATATACACGCCTGAAAATAAATTTTATACATTTGTCGGGCCTTGCCTACTGTAATTACTATTAATATGCTTTTTTCAATTTATTTGTAGATTGTAGATAGTATATTGTATCAATTACATTGTATTTTTGTATAAAAGGTTATTCATTGCGTTAATTATTTATAAATTTCTAAAAGAATAATATGATAATTTTACAATATTTTAGGGTATCGTCATTCTTATACTGATCACTGAAATTTTGATGCAATATAAAAAAGATGGCAAGATTAGAAACATTGTAACGTTCATATAAAATATTGCTCTGGCAATGTGCTAAATTAGTGGACGATGTACTTTTTTGGACAGCACTATTTCTATAATGTTTTCAACAACTTCTTTGTGTTCCTCAGTACTCTTCTTTTCTTCTTCTTAAGTCTTTTTATTTAATTCTTGTAATCAATGTCTGTACATAAAATATTTTTTAGGGTATATGTTTTAGGGTGATACAAAATAGTATTAGAATATTAAACTGTTATAAATCAGCTTCACGCTGTATCCCGCGCACAGCAGGGTAGGAGGAGAGAGGGAACCTAGTGTTAAGACACTCCGTTCCCCACTTTCTGCCGAGTTCTGAAGGCATTGCGTGTTGAGTGGCAGAACTTAACGCCGCGCTTAACCTCGACACCAGAGCGAAGAAAATGGAAATATAAATTTAAGTAAATATTTCATCTCCCCGAGTGGGGATCGAACCCACAACCAGTCGATTTTACAGTCACACTTCGTGCCACTCAACGCCGCGCGTCAAATACGCAATGCCTCCAAAATTCGGCAGAAAGTGGGGAACGGAGTGTCTTAACACTAGGTTCCCTCTGCCTACCCTGCTGTGTGCGGGATATAGCGTGAAGCTAATTAATTAATTATTAAACATATAAAGAAGTCAAATATTATACATAATCTAAAAAAAATACCTTCTTCTGAAGCAGTTGGATAAGATCTAACGAAACCTACGCGTAAGATTGTAGGAATTTCCCAAAACTAATTTCGAAAGTCATCAAGCTGTGTTGGTTTCGCTTTGTCTTGTTTAATCTTCTTTCAAGTAGGCAGAATTTATATTATAAAATATATATAATTGTTATTAAGTGTATTTTTTATTAAATTGATTTGTAAATAATGTGGAAAAAGAACTGAAGATCGCGAAAACTTTCACTAAATGGATATACTGATAATTATCCAATCACAACTCGTTTTAAACGTACTGTGTAAAGTACAGAAACCAGCGTATGTATAGGTATAGAATATTAGAAATTTTCGCTTTCATTGTGTCGCTTAGAAACCATGTAGGTAATTTAGAAAAAAAAAATCAGTTCAGCTTCACGCTATATTCGGCATACAGCAAAATAGGTAGAAGGAACGTAGAGTTAAGACACTGCGTTTCCCACTTTCCACCGAATTTTCGCACAAGCTCAATGCCGAGCTTTTGCCTTGGTGCCAGAAGGAAAAATGAAAATATTAAGAAATAATATTTCATTTCCTCGAGAGGGGTGAAGCAACAACCGTCGCTATATAGCCAGTACAGTATAATATATACAGTACAGTATAACTATTGTGCACCACGACCACTTAAAAAAAATATTAAAAAAAATCGCCACAACAATTACACAAAACAAATCACATAACGTAAAAACGTGTTTTACGTGTGACATGTTTTATTAATTAAGCAAAAAGTGATGAGAGAGAGGGTAAACGAGTTAAATCCCCCGGTACATCTACACAAAGATCACGGCACTGTCACAGTATCCAGCATCCCCGTTAGCCGTGCGTTAATAGGATCAAACCCGGCTTACTTGGGATGTGTCCACGCGATTTCACCTAACTTATCGAATTTGCAAATCGGCTTACGCTTCGTTAACTATATTGTATGGAGTGTCTATTTTATTAAGGTTACGTAGGGGTACGCGTGTTCGGGTATATGTTTTTGCTTTATGATAGCAGGGTATACAGAGGGAAGGTGAGAATCTAGTGTTAAGATACTCCGTACTCGTTAGGACACTTCCGTTCCACACTTCCTACCGAATTCTCGGGACATTGCGTATTGAGTGGCGGAACGTAACGCTGCGCTTTGTAGGAAATTAAATATTTTATTCCCATTGGAAATCAAACCCGCAACAACTCGAGGAACTTGTGCCCTTGCGCCACGGTTTTACAGCTACTTTTTGTATTTAATTGTACAGAAAATGCTTGAGCATATGTACAATCTGTAGTATTTTGTCATGTTAAATACAATTAATTTTCATATGAAATAATTCCAGTTCGGTGTAAAATATCTTCGATACTTCACGTATGTATAATAATTACTTGTATTAGCAGCCAGTCTACCTGATCTCAATAATGAAAGTAAATATATTTTAAAATATGAACCAAGTTTCATCAAAAAAATTAAAAACTTTCCAAATTCTTATTATATCACCTTCGATATAGTTGGATCATGTGGTTTTATTCAAAATAAAATCCCTTATTAAGATGTACTGAACATCTTAATAACGGGTTTTTGTGAAATAATATATAACATAATATTATACTTACTTACAGCTTCATGCCGTATTCCGCATATAGCAGAGAAGGTATTGTAGAGTTAAGAAATAAACGAAAATATAAAAAAAAATCACCCCCCGAGTGGGCATCGAACCCACAAAGGTCGCACTACAGTCACTCGCTTTTGTCCCTGCGCCTCGACCGCCTCATATAATAATAAAATTCGGTACAAATATTATGAATTCCAAAACGTTAAGTGATCTGATAAGTGACGAAGTGCTAGTTCTCACAAAATGTGAACTGAAAGGATCTTTCGCTTAGTCTCTTAAAATATTAACTCTGTAAAGGCGATACGTAGAAAGGTTCTGTCTTGTTTACGCGTTAAGGGTGGCAGCGTAGGGAACTTAATACCCTATATCACTGTCGGGGTAATACAAACTAGCGGGGTCGCAACCTTTTCCACTAAATTACGTATCGGCACATGGGATAATCCCAACTAACTTCAATAACATGGAAACGAGGAACTAATTTAGCAATAAGTGCTTTTTTGTAGAAAACTTCCTTAATATTTATAATTTTTGAAGATACATGAATTTAAAGCTTTCCATGTAACTATTAACTTTGAAATATTAATTTCAAAAACAATATTTCTTTCAATCATAATTAATAGGAAAATTGCAAATTAATTCGCCAATGTTTGTTGGATAATGTATGTAATGTATGTATGTAATGTATAGGTATATAACAAGCCTTTGTAATTTACTAATCACTGCACACTTTTAAAATATGAATTAAAAATAAAAAACCTTATTATTATCTACTAAAATAAAATAAATTGCTATTTTATGAAATTGCGAAAAATTGTATCGCGCAAGAAATTAATTTAGTCAATTCTCTGATTTTAATATGCGCTACAAGCTTTTGCAATCTCAATTTAATTAATATTTATTTTTTACTTTGAATTTTCTCTTAATCTTCTTATTAATGCATACTTGTTTTTAAACTTGTAACAAAATCTCTTGTAACAAAGTCTTTGTTCTTTTAACTCTTATTTAGAAAATGTATAATCGAAAGAAGAAAAAAATTACAATTAAAACAGTCTTGTTAAATATTTTTGTAAGAAAGCAAATTCCGTGTTCAGTGATGAAATTATCAAAAAAAAACTAAAGTTCTAAAAAAAGTATATCAACCTAATGTCTTTACTAATATTATAAAGCACGCTTATCACGAGAGGTATTGATGCGATTCAAAACAACGTTTCGTATGGATAGTCCATCTATCGGGGAAGGTTATTTAATTATTTAAGCGGGCGAAGCCGCGCCGCGCGGGTCACTAGCAAGTTATAAATGATATATTAGTAATAGGTACCTCTTCCCTGAGATTCTCAATGAATTTACTAAAATAGAGTATGATGAGAAAAACACTATAGAAATATCACCATGTTTACATTAAGATACATATTTACATCGTTCATCATATTTTCTAATTTTCTACAATATTATATTAAGAAAATAGTGATTTTGAAATTTTCAAGAAGACGTTCCAACTATGTCATGATGACTTTACATGACTACATAAAAAAAATTAAATTAGCTTCACGCTTTATCACTTCGTTCCCCACTTTCTGCCGAATTTTGGAGACATTACGTGCTGAGTGGCAGAACTCAACGCCGCGCTTTACCTGGACACCAGAGCGAAGAAATGAAAATATAAATTTAAGTATCATCATTTCATCTCCTCGAGTGGGGATCGAACCCACAACCAGTCAGGTTTACAGTCACACTTTGCACCACTGCGCCACGACCGGCCTCTACATGACTACATTTCAATAGTTATTTACTTAAGTATTGCATATACTATTATAAGTTCGAACTTTCCAAACTTGAAGTTATTAGCGCACACCAAAAACCCATTGCATTAGTAATAAGCTTATCTACGAGTCCGGGGTCCCTGTCGGGGTCCCCGTCGCGGCATAATGGCTACGCGTGACGCGGGACGTGTCGCCTTGCGTTAATAATTTATTGTATTGATAGAATCTCTGCTTGGTCTCTGGAGGACGCTTTTTAAGAGCATGTTTATCTTCCGTATATTTTTTATAAACATTTTGTTTTTCATTTATAGGGAACGTAAACAAATGTATTCTTAAAGCATATGATAGTTTTATAAAGTTACTTGAGAGAACGTCGTTAATAGCGCGGTTGTGAGTTCGATTCCCACTTGGAGGAATAAAATATTCGATATTTACATTTCTTCTATTTACGTTCTGTATTATAAGCTTTGTTAATAATAAAATATATTATGTAATTATATAAAACAAGATGCATAATTAAAATTTTAACAAACTAACTAAACAGATTCCGTAGAACTCCACACACACCTAAACACGAAAAATAATATAAATATTAATACACTACTATAGTTACAAATTAAATTTAAAATTTTCGTAACATAACCCCCAAAAAAAAACAAGTATTCAAAAACTGTATCATAAACCTTTCACAAAATATATTTTACAACTGAGGTATCTAATAATAAAGCAACAAACATATTAATGTGACGTTTTATATAATTTTTCCACTTATCCCTGGCTGGCTGTAGCAGATTTTCCGCTCTCGGGACGACCGTTACGCGGGAGTGCCACTTACATGTTACAACTTTCTGAATTATTTATCAAACTATCTACCTTATTGGATTGAAATATAGTAAGTAGCCCGTCGTTTTACTCCAAAAACAATCCCGTTATAGCGACGGTGGACGACAACTTTGAGTGATAAAGAAAGCAAAGGATATGGCCAGTTATGCACAGCCATCTCACAAATCTTAATCAACTCTACTAAACTTTATATAGGTTAGACATTTTTATGATGTCTTATTTTGTTTTGTTGTAAATATTTTCAATTTTTTTGTGAGAAAAAAACGCAGGTAACGTTTTGTGAAATGATAATGTTTGTTTATTTAATACTTGGTTGCTTCCACTGTACTCTCTATCAGATCATAAAATATAAAGTAATTGTAAAATTTGCCTTCAGATTATTAATTATCTTATTGTACATGTAACTACAATATTTTTTAAGCCTCACGCTATACCTCCCATAATAGCTTAGTATTATGAGGATCGTACCTTGGTGGGCAGAGAGAACCTCGTGTTAAGACACCACAAACTTGATTTTTAGCCGATTATTTGAAATATTTCGTATTGAGTAGCGTAACTCAAAGCTGCGCTTTGTCAATGGGAATCGAATTAATTCCACTGCAATAAAATGTAGTGATATAATTGAGCTTAACTCAACATTGCGTGTTTAGTTATTATGACGGGTGACTATGAATGCGACAGTTGTAAGTTCGATTCCGGTAAAATGAATTATTATCTACTTATTTATATTTTTATTTCTTCACTAACACGTAACAGTGCAAAGCGCGGCGTTGGGTTCCGCCATTCAACGCCCAAAGACTCGAAAGTTGGGAACGAATAATCTTGACATCAAGTTCCCGTTGTCTACCCTGCTATATGTGGGATACTGCTGAAAAGAAGAGAAAAAAACCAAAAAACCGGTAAATAATCATTTTAAAACACATATCATAGAATTAAAAAAAAACAGCTTCACGTTGTATCCCGCACACACTGTCACACTAGGGTAGCAAAGGGAACCTAATGTTAAGACACTCCGTTCCCCAGTTTCTCACTCCGTTCTTCACTTGCGGAACTCATTTCCTCAAGTGGCGATCCACCCCACAACCAGTCGCGCTTATAGTCACACTTTGTGCTCCTGCGCCACCACGAACCAGATATAGAATAACATGATACAAAACACAGAATTACATGATATAAATCAAATTTAATCCGTTACAATGCCCCCATGTACTCTATTATTTAATGTTTACTTTGCGACACTTGAGACACGTTTTGTTGCTAATGTATTTTCGCCTCCCACATTAAAGTGTCTTCCCTGAGATGTATATTCCTCTTCCAGTGTTCTACAGACCGCAGACCACACTACGAGTAGGAGCAAGCACTCAATTCTGAACTATAATTAGAGTTAAAATTTATAAATTACATCAATATTTCAGTTTAAAATGCAATATGATAATGGTGATCATGTTGTAGTAAATACATAATGAAAGGTAATGTTTATCTGCTTACGTTGCTAATTGATTTAATTATTTTTGGTAATTCTTGATTTTTTTAGTTTTACGCTGTATCCCTCACACAGCAGGGTAGGCAAAGGGAACCTAGTTAACACTAGGGACTAGGGAAGCCACTCTGTTTGGGGAACAGAGTGGCTTCCACAGAATTCTAGAGGCATTGCGTGTTAATAATAATAATATTTACCTAATATTTCATTTCTTTGAGTGAAAATGGAACCCGCAACCTGTCGCATTTACAATCACACGATTGTGTCCCTACGCCGCAACCAGTAGTAGTATTGTTGGTAGTTATAACATTTACATAAAGGATTAGAAGGAGTAACTTATGAAATTCTAGTAAAAAACTAATAGTATAATGGAGCCTATAGATACTTCATTGTTTTGCGTCAGCTAGTTGATCAACATACCAAAAATATCGTAATTATGTGTATTACAATTTTTGCGCTCATAAATTCATACCGTACGCGTGTTAAAACAATTAAAATAGCATGTTTGTTTACATTAATTTTATACTTGTTACTTTGCTATGGTCATTTTGTATGGTCGTTTAAATTATTTTAGCAGGTGTTTCAGTTATTTAAAATTGTTCTCCGTTAATGGAATTACATCGGATACTGATATTGTAATTCACATGGGTTATATAAGCACATTTTCATATAATCGGTAATTGGATCGAGGTTTTTTTTTAGCGTCACATAAATATAGTGCTAAGACACTTCGTTTCCTTTTTTTTAATTGATGGTTTATATTTAACATAACTAACAATAAACATTCAATAACTTTAATAGATGAGCGTTTTCATCATATATTTAAATCCTTTTTGTATACGGAAACCAAAGAGGCTACGAACATTTTAGAAATTTTACGCAACGTTGATCAAATTTCGTGTTATATGATACACTCGTATATATATTTAAATTTTTATTTAACTCTTCGATATTTTACTATTGTAGACTGTCAACTATGAATAGTTATAAAAAATGACAAACATCATGTTTTCGACAAGATGCATACTCTCTCAGTATTTAAACAGTAGATTTTGCTTGTTTCGCAGTATATATAAACTAAAGTAACCTAGCTTTAAGCTGTGTTTCTAGGGGTAGTCAGAGAAAAGGGAGCGCCAAGCGCTACGGCCTCTGCATATCTCTTTCACGTCGTCCACTGTCATCAACGTCTTCGTACATGCCCTTCAAGGGATTCTTATGCTTTTTACTTCACCTTGCTCCAGTATCTTTGATATTGTATTTTTGAAGGACATCCGTGGTCTCCTCCTACCTCTCTTACCACTCACTTTTCCGTTATAAGTTTTAGATTTTATCTATATTAGATCAAAAAAACATTTTATTTTTACATATATAATAATAATATTTACGTACACAGAAATAGCAAATAGGCACATAGAAATCTGCGCCAGCATTAAGCAATAATGTTTATCGGCTAATGTGTAGAAATAGTTATTCCATTTATTGCTTTCGTCCAGTCATCTCGACGGCCATTAAATTCGTCGGAATATCAAATAAAACGGCGGAATCGATTTCACATAAACGATCGACGTGATCGGTTCACTGATGCCATGAAGTCTAATTTGGCGTCTTCGAATCAATCTTGTATGTGAGCGACAGATTTTATTTTACACTGGGTTATTTGGACGAGACGAGTTAATACACAGACAGACGAGTCACTTGTAGAAAAATATACTAAAGTAGATAAACATTATAATTAAAAATTAATAAAAAAACTAATACAAATAAACTGTAAAACCGACTGGTTGTGGGTTCGATCCCCACTCGAGGAGATGATATATTATGATATATTTACTTAAATTTATATTTCCATTTCTTCGCTCTGGTGTCGAGGCAACGCGCGGCGTTGAGTTCTGCCACTCAACAAGCAATGCCTCAAAAATTCGGCAGAAAGTGGGGAACGTCGGTGAAGTGTCTTACACTAGGTTCCCTCTGCTTACCCTGTTGTGTGCGGGATATAGCGTGAAGCTAATTTTATTTTATTTTTTAATTAAAAAAAATGTTTTTTCGTCTTAGCAAAGTGCTCGTAGTCCCTAGAACCTCCGGGATGAACAAGGCTTATGATTAACAAAAATTGTACTCAAATTGGTTCATTCATTCATGAGCTACGGTGCTATAGTCAGATACACAGACACAGACACAGGCGGATCAAACTCATAATGTCTTCCTTAACCGCCTCGTATTCAGGCACAATAAAATGTAATTAATATTAATTTAAAAACCGATACGCTACCAAAGTTTAACTAATCTAACTAAATAAACATTTTACAATAGATTGAAATTATGAAAACTTGAAATATTTTTCAATTTGGTTTTTTTTTTTCGATCTTTGCGCAACTATTTTGTATTTATCTATCTTTAACTCACAAATTAACATAATATTTACTTTAGTATTGACAGTCGAATAACATTTACAATACAGTTGTTAAGTTAATATTGGCGGAAACTTTCAAATGAGGCTTTGTAATATAGCAATATTTGAACCAAATGCTGAATATTCTAAGCCGAAATTCAATTACAAGTTTTGGGCGTGAGTGACCATCAGATTACGGGTGGACCCCAAGATCGAAATTAATTGGCTCATCCAGATATTGTAGTGAAGAACCCTCATCTCTTAGGATTTATGTTGCATTGAGCGACATGGAATCTCTCGACTCAAATTTGTTTATGATGAAATATAGATGAGCAGAGTAACGAGTGGATCGAATTAATTATATATTTTATATTAAATTTATTTGTTGGTGCTTATCTGTTAAGTATTTCGATTATTTGATATATTTGGAGTTCTCTATGACATTTACAAAAATAATAATCATAACAAAAGCTAACGTTTTGATACCATTTATAACTATTTTATTAATCAATATAAAAGCAAACTTTCGATTATTTTTATAATAGATACTTTCATTTTAGAATCACGGCAGTCTTTCAGAAATTACTATGCGATTTCGCCCCTTAGTTCCCTACCCGTGCCATAATTCCCATGAATAATAAATAGAACAAACATCAACCGACGGGTAAAAATCGATAGATATCTATACTATTTCACTATTGCTGTATCGATTTCAAGCTTATATCATTATGTAGTTATTTGATTGTATATTTTCAATTTAGCTATATTAATGTATTTAGCTTAGCTTTTATTTATTTTTCTGGTCACGTTACACAAACAGACAACTTTATTAAAAATCATAGTTTTAGGTTTATTACATTTGTTGTTTTCTGTATTAGATGATGTGAAGAAAACTACAGTTTGCATAAATACTTAATTTAATTAAATTTTAAAATAACAAAATACACTAATACACTAATACTGAGCTTGGTGCGTGGGACTTGCGACTACAGGAGTAGGTTTAAGGGGCCCCTTTACTAATTCAAACACCCGCCTTCAGTGCTCCATCCCAATATAGCAAATTACTTCAAAAAAAATATCTACCGCCTTTTATTCATTTTCACTTAAAATATGGCTGCCTATTAAAGAACAATGTTGCTATAGCATACTTGCTATGGAATACTACAGATTATTAAAATACAGTATATTATCATCGGTAAATATATCAAGTTACCACATTAATAAATGAAACCAGTGTTCGTTTTTTCATGTCTTTCATGTACAGAAATATCAAAGCACTGAAGAGGGGCATTCTATATAAATATAGCTGTAGTTAATTTAACATTAAACGTACAAATACTTTGTATACAAATGTTATACTCTTTACAAGTACCTACTAAATCTCAATGTTAAATGCTCTTACAAAATTTATTTATAATGAACAGTAATTACGAAAATTAATAATACCAGCCCTGGCGCAGGGGCACAAATAGTGACTGTAAAACCTTGGTTGTGAGTTCAATCCCCATTCGAGGAGATGAAATATTTACTTAAATGTATATTTCCATTTCTTCGCTCTGGTCTCGGGGCAAAAGCGCGGCGTTGAGTTCTGCCACTTAAGACGCAACGCCAAAAAGTAGGGAACAGAGTGTCTTAACACTACGTTCCCTCTGCCCACCCTGCTGCGTGCGTAATACAGCATGAATCTGATTTAACAATACCAAACGCGTCAAAACAAAAGAAATAACAATATTAATTTACCTAAAACACTGAAAGTATGCTATTAAAACATACTATTAGGCCGTCCGTTAACAATTAACGTAGATGGTATCAGGCGTCAAGCATATTTCATTTTTTCGTGTCTAGATTCATATTTTGTTGAGCAATGTCCAATTTTTCATTTCACTGACCTCGTAAAAGGTGATATTATGATTATAACAGTTGTAATAGCCGAATAAATCAACTAATGTCAGTTTGGTATTGCTTTATTATAACCATTATCCAGGTGTTTAATCGATTTATACAATAAAAAATTGTTAGAAAATGTATGTGTGTGTGTGTGTGTACATTAAACATTTTACGAAAGTAAAAGGCATGATGAATAATAAAAAATTAATTAGCTTCACGCTATATCCCGCACACAGCAGGGTAGGCAGAGGGAACCTAGTGTTAAGACACTCCGTTCCCCACTTCCTGCCGAATTTTGGAGGCATTGCGTGTTGAGTGGCAGAACTCAACGCCGCACTTTTGCCTCGATACCAGAGCGAAGAAATGAAAATATAAATTTAAGTAAATATTTCATCTCCTCGAGTGGGGATCGAACCCACAACCAGTCGGTTTTACAGTCACACTTTGTACCACTGCGCTACGACTGGCCTCAAGGCATGATGAAAAAATAATAAATTAAATAAATTAAATTAGCTTCACGCTATATCCCGCACACAGCAGGGTAGGCAGAGGGAACCTAGTGTTAACACACTCCGTTCCCCACTTTCTGCCGAATTTTGGAGGCATTGCGTGTTGAGTGGCAGAACTCAACGCCGCGCTTTCGCGAGCGAAGAAATGCAAATATAAATTTAAGTAAATATTTCATCTCCTCGAGTGGGGATCGAACCCACAACCAGTCAGTTTTACAGTCACATTTTGTACCACTGCGCCACGACTGGCCTCAGAAATTAAATCTATTATTAGTTTTTTTTTTAAGTTTTCTTCGTTTCTCAATTTGTATTTGTATCTGTTTGTCTGTACTACTGTGTAAGTCACGTACATCTTTGAAATCACTTGACAGAACTTTGTTGTGGTACAGCTGTTAGACCTGAGCAGGACCAATCATCAATCCATCAATGGCCTATCAATTATATCTTATATAATTGATATGATTATTATTATATTATAATTGATGTGATGATTAACTTGACTTTTCGACATACGAGTAAATAATAAATTATGTAACGCCTCTTCAGCAAAAGTTGTTCAGCGCGATAGACATTTTTGTCATATAATTGTCATATAATATATTTCTAGATCTGGAACATCCGACGATAAACCACAATAGATCAGCTAAACTATATTTCTTATAGTTTAAAGAAAGTGGTTAGAACGATAATTTGATATTGACATAAAATAAAAATTTGGTCCGTAATAGACCAGCTAAGATTTAAGGTATATTGAAAATTAGCAAAAAATGTTCACTAAAGTAGGCTTTTTTGATAAATGAGTGATGTGTTTTTGAAAATATAAAAAAATATACCATTGACTTCAACCTGTGCCTTTTGAAAATCGTACAAACTCTCTTCCGTTTTTTTTTAATTTTAAAACAAAATTTGTAAAAAATTTAAGCCGTTATGGCGCAATAAGGCAACGTCTAACTGTTAACAGGATTTTTGCTAGTTCGGTTTTTGCTAGTTTCGGTTCGGTGCGCCCTCCGGTAGCACAAAGCGCAGCGTTAAGTTCGGTAACTCAATACTAGCAGTGTCTTGAAATATTCGCTCTAAATTTCAGTAATAACAGGTAGTGTATTAAAACGATCAGAAGTTATGAGTATCCAAACGATGAATGGCCCATGCAAACGAAATTTTCAAATAAATCAATTGACGTTTATTATAATGTGATGTTCATTTAAAATAGGAAGTTATTGATGTATAGCTTGATAGGAAGTTATTGACGACTATATTGTGTTCTGTTATTTTGTTGAGGCTGTCGTGACACATTTGCACAAGTGTGTGACTATAAACCTGGCGGTTCGATTCCCAGTCGGTAAAATGAATTAATATTTAATTTCAGCTTCACGCTGTATCCCGCACACAGCAGGGTAGACAGAGGGAACCTAGTGTTTTATACACTCCGTTCCCCACTTTCTGCCGAATTCTGGAGGCATTGCGTGTTGAGTAGCAGAACTCAACGCCGCGCTTAGCCTCGACACCAGAGCGAAGAAATGGAAATATAAATTTAAGTAAATATTTCATCTCCTCGAGTGGGGATCGAACCCACAACCAGTTGGTTTACAGTCACACTTTGTGCCGCTGCGCCACGACTGGCCTCATAATATTTAATAATATTTTCAATTCTTCGCTCTGTTTAAGTGCGGCGTTAAGTTCCGCCACCAAACACACAGTATCTCGGAAGTTCTGCAGCCTTACCTACTATTCGCGAGATACAGCATGAAGCTGAAACGCGTATTCAACAACCTATTAACATATTCCGTTCTCCATTTCCTTTCTCTTCACAAACATTGCGTGTCTTGTGGAGGATTCCGAAGAAAATGCCCTTCGCATTTTCTTAAAAGGCTGAGGAAATTAATATAATTTAAAAATAATCATTCTCTAACATAGGGATCATCAGGATGGTGTCTCATATGACAAGTATACTGATTATTTCATCTCCACGTCATATAAATATGACATTTTACTTGAGTGAGGAAAATTATTTTGAAATGATAGATAGAATATCAGCTTCACGCCACAACAGAGGGAACCTAGTGTTAAGATACTCCGTTCTCCACTTTCTGCCGAATATAAAATAATATTATATTTATTGCATTATTTAAACACTTTATTAATAATTTGTAAACATAAACGACATTCAAGGCACATTTGCACAGAACAAAGCACATACACTCGGAAAGTGGCGAGAGGAGTGTCTTAGCATGAAACTGAAGAAAAAAATAATAAAATAGCAGCAATAATAATGACATAAAAGTGAACGTTCGATACGTTATCACTCAATAATTGTAACTTTTCAAGGTTTAACGCCGGGGTCATGTTAAACGTGACATCTTACTTTGTCTTCGGGACTAGCCACCTCTATTTAAAATGCCACATAACAAATTCCGACTGCGTTCACTTGCCTGCACTGCATGTCTGGCATATGAAACGAAAGGATTTGCACGGGGAAACCGCGGCATTTTTAATTTAATACTTGAAAGTTAGAAAAAAAATATGCTGTGCATTGTTTTGTGCTTTGCCAAGAAAAATTACTCAGCTGTCGAAATTTCAGCGTTAAAATTCTGGAAGTTTTTCAAGGCGGTGGATTCACGAGTCAAGGGGCACATCTGTTACCGTTTTGCTTCGCTCCTCTGATTTGTAATAATGAAATTAACGGGCTGGTTATGAACAAACGGCGTCTTCATCTTCAGTAGCAGGTTTATTCGCCCTCTGCCCTATTCCACTGCCACTCCATTTCACTAAATGGAATAATGGAGTCATTTGGAAGGTCTCCGTGGCGTCTAGAGTATATTAAAGTTCCCGTCTTTGGGGAACGTTTCTATCGCTTAACTCTATGTGGAGTTTAAATTGACGTATAATAAGAGCGAGCACAGTAAATTTAACAATTTTTACATGTTAAAAACAAATAGGCATACTAAAAATTATAATAAAACATTTAGTAACGTTTATTAGTCTGAAAACAAACTGATTTTACGCTGTCACGCGTACAAAATTCATTCGCTAAATAGGGGCTATTTCGTATAATGGGAAAGGCTGTGTAATCCAATTAATTAACACCCAGATGAAACTACGTTTTGGTTGCATAAAATATGTTTCCTTGTATTTTTTATCGTTATCAAAATATTTATATGTAGGACATTTTTTATAGTAATGTCTTTTATCAATAAGTTTCTGTCATTCTATTTACTGTCTTAAAAATCTAGACATTGGTTAACGGTTGAGTAATGGATAAAGTTATTGCATCTTTTTCAGGGTTCCATAGCCAAATACAAAAAAACGGAACCTTTATAATTTCGTAATTTCCGTTTATCTGTTCATCCGTCCGTATGTCACAGTACTCGGAGGCTATAGGTACTGTAACTGTGTATTTTAAGAGCCGCAACGCGCCATGTTAGGCCAGCTAATGCTTATGCAATAAGGAAATGGGACATAAGCAAAAGTTTAGTTTTTATAATATGCAGTTTTTGTTGACAAATAAGAAATTTAGACCATTAAATCCCAGTAAGGTTGGTTGTAAAAATCAGCTTCACGCTGTATCCCGCACACGGCAGGATAGGTAAAGAGAACCTAGTGTTAAGAAACACCGTTCCCCACTTTCCACCGAATTCTGAAGGCATTGCGTGTTGAGTGGCGGAACTCAACGCCGCGCTTTGCCTCGACACCAGAGCGAAGAAATGGAAATATAAATGTAAGTAAATATTTTAACTCCTCCAGTGGAAATCGATCCCACAACCAGTCGATTTTACAGTCACACTCTATGCCTCTGCGTCACGACTGGCCTCAAGGCTGATTGTAAATTCTATTTTTCCTCGAGGAATGACTATGTTTATTTATTCTTTTGTTTTAATCTTTTCCAAAGAAAAAAATCGCGGCGTTAAGCTCTGCCACTAACAAGCAATGTCTCGAAATTTTCAAAAAATTTTTTTTTATATTTTTAATATAATATGCTACCTAGTAGTAGTAGCAGTAGTAAATAAAATAATATGGTAGTGGTCATAAAGTCTACCCCAATTTACTGTCAGCCACTTAAGTATTAACGTATTTTTGTTTCTTTTCTAAAATATTTTTTATATGTATATGGTACTAATAATAATAGCAATTATATAAGTAATTTTGACTATCATTAATATAAAATAATGCTTGTTATAGCCAACGTGGACAAACAGACCGACCGTTTGTTTGTTGTCAATGTCCTGCCATAAATCACGGACCCTCGTCCTATACACAATGGACACGGAGTCGAAACATCAGCCTTCAAGCGTGCTATCCTTGTACTAACTAGGATCAATGGGCAATGTTTTATTTATATGAATAATTAACGTTTATTTGTGTTTTAAAATATCTTTAAACATTAATTTAGAAAACTATGGATTTTAAATTATTGTAATAAGAATTCATTTTTATATACATTATCTTATATGATTGTGTCGCGACAATTCGATTCTCACTTGGGAGATTGAATTATTAAGTTTATAAACATTATTTATCTTTCACTTAATAAGTAATGCCTCAAATTCAGCGGAAAGTTGAGAACGGAGTGTCTTAGATCAGCCCTGCATACCCTGCTGTATACGGGTACAACCTGAAAAAAAAATCCATTCCCTCCTAAAACATTCCATGATCAGTAAAACTCCTTGGCAATATTTGTGAATCGATATTTTTTCTTAATACATTCTAGAAATGAAGCTATGTGAACATGAACACAATATGTTATTGTTGGTGAACGTTAATAAGAAATGGTGCAGTTGATGAAGTATTTGATGGATGACTTCTCGTAGCAAAGAGATTTTTCTTTGGAGTTTCTTAACGTTTCTGAGTAGACCGGCAAACTTTCTTTACACTTGAAGTTCTTAAGTATTAATCGATCACGTCTGGTCAACGGTCTGCAACACCTAGTTAGGCAGCTTAGTTAAACTGCCTGCCTGCACTATAAAGATAATATTACACAGCAGAAGTTTTAATTTGCAAGGTTATAACTCCATATTTCCAGAGTGCAATGTTAGCTGATATTCACCTTCACACGATATTGTGAGGAAAATTTTACATCAAATTATACTTATATTTCCGGAAGCATCGTTCACGGTTCATTAGGTACAAACGCGGGAGCGCGGGCGGACCCGCGTTCAATGTATACAGCTTCTTGTTTCTCACAACTCATTAATATTGATATTTGCTGTAATATATTTTCAATTCTGATTCCGCTGTTACGGCGGCACTTGTAAAAATATTTTTACTTATTTTAATTCTATCAACTGTAGCGATCGCTCTCAAATATATACAATATAAACAAGTAATAGCAAGAAAGGAGCATCGCAAATGTCACATTGTGTTTCACAAATCTTCATAAGATTAATCTCGTTTCTCATATTACATTTTTTTTGGTTTTTTCATTCATTATGAATGTCACAAATCATGTAGAGTATGTGGAAGGGGAGACAGAGGCTGTAGGCATATGGGAGAAATTTTGCAGCCTTTATAAGCGGGAGTAAGCTTCGTCAAATCCGAGGTATTACAACGGCTCTGTGGATATATTTTATTACATTAACTTATACTGAATTTAGAGCGGCTGTATGATGACCGTCCGCCCATTTTGAAATACCACTTTGTTAATTAAATCGTATTTACACGAATGGAGTCTGTTTGTGCCAATTAAATAAGCGATAAACGACGTTAAGATGAGCTTAAGTGACTTTAGACAAAATGTTTTTTTTTTTTCGTTTTAGCTGAATATTTAACTTAATTAAATATAACCTTATTTAAGGAATTTTCCATGATGGATGAAAAGTAAGAAGTGTTTGTGTTGAATTATTTTTGTAATTTTTGATATTTTGTATATTTATGAACAAAATTGCTTGGTAATGTGGAAACCGAATCGAACATTTCATGTACAATCATATAAACTGCATCTTAATAGATTTATTCTTATTTTATTCGTCATTTTTACATATGAATACTTAAATAAAATATAATGTTGTTAGTATTTTAAGAGTAAGTATTTTTTATTCTTCTCGTAATATCATCAGTAATAAGATCAGCATTTATATCTTATGATCAGCATTTATATTAAAGAACTCTGAAGGCATTGCGAGTCCTTTGATGGATCTCAACGTCGTTACCGGAGCGCGGAAATAAAACTTAAATATTTCATTCCCCCGAGTGGGAATCGAACCCCCAACTTCGCATAAGCATAAATTGTAAACGTAAATGCACGTTATATACGTATATAGCACGTATATATATATATATATATATATTAAACATTTTCTTATATTTTTGTGAGGTTTAATCCTGCGTCCGTTACATACTTGTTATAAATATAATAACCATTATAACTTGATTATGGATCTATTTTTAGAAACCACCTAATTATGCCTTTCTATATACGCGCTTTTATGAGATTTCAGGTACAAGAACGTAATATCTTAAGCTTAAATTCTGGAGGTATTGCGTGCTGCGTGGCGAAACTCAACGCCGCACTTCGCCTCAACTTTGAAAATATAAATGTAATTTTTTTTTCATTTCCCCGGGTGGGGATCGAACCCACAACTAGTCGATTTTACAGTCACACTTTGTGCCCCTGCCCCTAATAAGGATAAAGTTCTTTAGATAATGACGACTATAGCTAAGCTAAAAACTTAAGTGTCTAATAAAATGAGCCACGTCATATACGAATTTTAATTTTCCAAAAAACACGTTGGTCTTAGCTGCGAGTGGCACTACCTCGTACGCTTTACATTAGTCTTTTCAACGTTCACCGGTTAATGAAAATTTCAATTTTCTTCGTCCATTCATGTATGAATAAATCAGTCACGACCAAACATAATACCAAAATATATTTTGTGGGGAGAAAATAAAGCGAGAATGCTGCTTGAATTATTAGTTTTGCAAGAGATATGTATATTCGTGTATGTTTTCATATTTGTATTTAAAAATAAATATTTATTAATTTATAACGTAAATTTCGAAATATAGTAATAGTAGATTAAAAATAAATCAGCTTCACGCTGTATCCCGCACATAGCAGGGTACGCAGAGGGAACCTAGTGTTAAGACACTCCGTTCCCCACTTTCTGCCGAATTCTGGAGGCATTGCGTGTTGAGTGGCAGAACTCAACGCCGCCCTTAACCTCGACACCAGAGCGAAGAAATGGAAGTATAAATTTAAGTAAATATTTTATCTCCTCGAGTGGGGTTCGAACCCACAACCAGTCTGTTTTACAGTCACACCTCGTGCCGCTGCGCCACGACTGGACTGGACTTAGAATCACAAGTTACAGTATTATCAATATCACAATTATCTCTGAATGGGTCACCGACATAATTACGGGTTGGGTCTGCCAATGATTCCTTACTCACTCCGAGTTGGTGCGATTAAACGATTCAATTTGCGAAGTGCCAAGCGTTAAATAAAGCCTTTGGAGTCTATTTTCCACTGCACAACGACCAAATGGAGCGGTGAATGGTGGAAGAAACCTATAGATTGATATTATAGAATAGGTAACAAAAATGCGGATTTGAATTTTTTTTTTCTTGCCTTTTGTTTGAGATAGGCGAATAAAAACATCTTGCAATTAAGCCAATTAGCTTGCTTAACGTGGCTACGAGATTTGCTTTTAAAAAACCAATTATCCGCAGGCCGCCAAGGCGATTCAAGGAAAGCTCTAACAAAACGACTTTCGCTTCATTTAAATTTAGTATTAACATAGGGTTTTATTTTAAAAATGAAACATGTACCTAAATGCTATTTTTTTTTTCATAATTTTCTGCCAATTTCCATTTTTATTTATCTAATCTGTTTTGGAAGTAGATCATTTTACAAACATTTAAAAAACTACATTCATTGAAATACTCTTTTATTCTGAGCAAATAAGCCTTGTTTTTAATCATAGCTTATATTTATTTCGCTGATATTTTTTTCTGAGGCCAGTCGTGGCGCAGCGGCACAAAGTGTGCAAAACCGATTGGTCGTGGGTTCGATTCCCACTCGAAGAGATGAAATATTTACTTAAATTTATATTTCCATTTCTTCGCTCTGGTGTCGAGGCTAAGCGCGGCGTTGAGTTCTGCCACTCAACACGCAATGCCTCCAGAATTCGGCAGAAAGTGGGGAATGTAGTGTCTTAACACTAGGTTCCCTCTGCCTACCCTGCTGTGTGCGGGATACAGCGTGAAGCTGATTTATTTTATTTTATTTATTTTAGATTTTTATAAACTTAACATCAGTGCATACCTGAAGGAATAAAATGATTTTCATAATAAATAAGATATTTTCTTTCGATATTATAAATTGAATTATTAGAATGATACAAAAAAATCATCTTGATCGCAGTAAAAACACTCGATTGACAAAAGACTTCCCCATCTAAATAATTGGACAGGTCAATTCAAATAATCATAAGAATTTCTCGTACTTTACTCCGGAATTTAGTTTTTATAATTTTGTTTTTCCATAATAAGAAGTAGATACCTAATTGTATAAATTATTATTTTTTTACACTTAATTAGAACACAATTTTTGATACATGTATGTAGATATTATAGATACATAAAAGTCCTCCTACTTGCTTGATACACTTGCCAATCCACTTGCAATGATAAAAATATATATTCAGTTTACAATACCGATTGTACTTTTTTGCGTCATAGGCATTCTCACCAATACTTAATCGCCGTACAAAAACAAACTAACACAATATAATTTTTTTAACGCGTTTTTTCTACTTCAGTTTTCAAAGGCCATCGCGGCGTAGTTGCACAAGCGTATGACTGTAAAGGCGACAGGTTCTGGATTGGATTCCCACATGAGAAAATTAAACATTAAATATTTTAATTTCTTCGCTCTATTGCAAAAGAGTTCTTCTTCTCTTCATAATTCTAGCTAACTCTATATCTAATAAAAATCGTCACCTCACCCACGATGCCAAACAATTCTAATAAGTATATATTATATATATATAAGACAACCAAACTCATTGTTATACAGTGTGTAACGTGATCGACGGATCCACGGCTGTCTATTCGTAGAGGATACGATAGGTACTGAGATCCTCTCCCCACAGATAACCGCCGATCGCGTTACACCCACTATAATGGAGAGATGTTTAATATAGTGCGAAGCCTAAAACACGATAGTAAGATAACAATTTAAAGCTGTATTTTATAAATTACAAAATTTATAATAGAAATTGGCGTCATTCCAAAATTTTAATAGGGCTTTGGCAGGGATGGTTCAGAAGATTGTAGATATAAAAAGAGCTATTGTCCTAATTTTAAAACAGTAAATGTTTGCATAAACTTATTAAAACCGTTATTTTTGCTGTTCTCAAGATCACCAGAATTAACCATTTAATTCCGCCGTGTCTATTAAAAAGTTTTTAAAATTTGGAAAATTTCGTATTAAATAATATGTACACCTGTATATGCATACATAACTAATTGTATTACTACTATATTTTTGTTAACGTATTTGTAACCTATAAATATACATACATAAAACTAAAACACAGAATGTGCATGAGATCATTAGATCTATGATGATTATTAAATCAATTTAGTTATTAAAGAATTTAATTTTACACAGCAATTCTATAATTCTTGTATAAAAGTAAATTGTTTTAAATTAAGACACAGCGGTTCTAACTTTCCGCCGAGTTCTGGAGGCATTGTTGTTTGTTTGTCGGAACTCAACGCCGCGCTTAGCCTCGAGCATGGCGAGGAATGAAAATATAAATGTAAGTAAATATTTCATTTTCTCGAATGAGGATCGAACCCACAACCAGTGTCCCTGCGCCACGACTGGCCTCATTCAAATAAAGTTTCAATATAATAGAAATATATTTGAAATTCGACCTCATGCTAGTATTTGGATTAATTAGTTGGCTGTGACTTTCTTTGCTTCGTGTTCGTGTAATTAAACGGTTTTAAAGTGTCAGTTGAATAGAAACAAGACTAGTGCTTTATACATTTGTAATGAGTTCACTAAAGTAGGTCAATTTGTTAAAAAATGGAATTTAATATACTTAACGTATCTAATATAATAAAAAAATATAATTTATAATTTTTTTATTATATTGGATATGTATAAATATAAAATAAATTTTATAAAATGCAGTACACACGTGTAAGACAAACTCCTTTTAGTCCAGGCGTTATAGCAGAATATGAAATGAGTACTATGTCTACTTGACCTGCTGCGTTGGCTGGATTAAATCTTTTAACGTTTACGTCGTTTGAAACTAAAACCCTTATGGTTCCCGCCTTTCCCAAAGTGTCATCAAACGTAATACCTGTACGTTTTAATATAATAAAAAGAACTTTGTATATTAGAGAGATATATTCTTGTTATTTTTATATTGTTCTTCTTGTTATTTGTATATGGTTGCATAATTTCTGATTTAACTCACATACACTATTCCAGGATGTCTTCGACTCTTGATCGCTATCAAATCTTTAAAAAACGGTATAATATTCCTGTCATACAAGTGCGAATGTACATCAATAAATAATAAATTAAAAAGTTTTTAGGGTTCCATACATCAAAAGGTAAGAACGTAACTCCTACCATTCTGTTGAACAACAGAAGAATTTTAGAAAAAAAAAGATTTTAAAATATTATTCAGGTCTGTAGTCCCTACGATAAAAGATAGAGCATCTAAGTTATTGCAATCAAAAGATACGAACATTTATAATATTCCCGTTAACCTACAACCTGAAATCGGTACGGAAGCTTAGGCGAGTACGACTCACACTTAGCCAGTTATTTTAAGTTTGATTTTATTATGATATATTTTACACTGGTTAATAAAAACAAAATATAATAAAAATCGTGCATCCATAATTATATTAATTTTATTGTTTTCCATCTATCTATTTCTCACATTGATAGATGAATATTACATTACCAATAAAGTCCGCAGCGGAAGTCATTATTAATTAAAGAAAATCGAAAATTTACTATTATATTGAAATGATTCGAAATGTAATAATGTAAAACTGGAATGTGGTAAATAGCTAAGTAAGGAGGTATTGATTTGGCCGGGACAATAAAGGCCAGTGCACTGAGATTGGTCTTCGTTACATATTAATGGAAATAGCCGTTCTTGTTCGTGTTCGAGTTCACGGCACTTGGTTGAACTGATCCTTATAAAAGGTGTATTACCACCCTATACACGTTGCCATTTGTTGCGAAAGATTTTATAATATACATTAATATGAGATTATATTTAAATAAATCAAAATTAAAATTAAATCAGCTTCACGCTGTATCCCGCACACTGCAGGGTAGACAGAGGGAACCTAGTGTTTTAGACACTCCGTTCCCCACTTTCTGCCGAATTCTGGAGGCATTGCGTGTTGAGTGGCAGAACTCGACGCCGCCCTTAGCCTCGACACCAGAGCGAAGAAATGGAAATATAAATTTAAGTAAATATTTCATCTCCTCGAGTGGGGATCGAACCCACAACCAGTCGGTTTACAGTCACACTTTGTGCCGCTGCGCCACGACTGGCCTCAAATATATTTAAATATATTTTCTATTTATAAGAACCATGCTGTCTATCTTCAGTTAGGTACCATATCTATTTTATAACGACTAATAAGACATCCATTTCCACTAAAGAAAACTAAATGGCTAAATTAAATAAGATAAACAAAGAGGGAGAATTAACGACGAAAATCGCTCAATCTCTGGGGAGTTCCACGCATCAGAGGTGCTTCAACGTAATTACGAGTTAGGGTTGCCAATGATTTCTCGCTTGCTCCACGTTGCTGCGATTAAGCAGTTCAATTTCGATTTGCTACCCGTTAAACGAAGACGTACCCGCCCATTTTACGGCACTCAATAAATGATCAAAAAATCTCATAAATATAATATTGGTGAAATTGAACGAGATTCATTTCGAAGATCCAGTTATCCAACCTTGAAGGAATTCTTTAATCTTGGGAAATAAACCTTACTACAATTAAGTCAATCACGCCTGTTTAACTCGATTTCCTTTTAAGAAACCCATTACAGGCCGCAGGGACCATTTCGAGAAGAGCAACGAGCTAAATTGCTCCGAGGTGGAGCCAGTCAATTTAAATGTTAAAGAAGTTTCATTAAAAAAATTGACAATGCAAATTTTATATACGGGTAGATTTCTTTGTTAGTTAAAATCTACTATATTGTTTAATTGCAAGCTTTACTTTACCATTTTTGAAGTATATTTAATTTTATTATAAATCTTTCAAGAAGCGTTTAAAAATTTCTAACCTCTCTGGCAATTTTTAGATTAGGTTAAAAAAATATTTTTCAAACAATTTGATTTTTAATTCATATAATGTAACGAGTATCGTATACTTTAAGACAGGAAACCATTTAAATATTTACAGGAATAGAAATAAATAAACATACAAAATTAACGGGTTTCCCCCTTATTTTGCAAAATTAAACATACATATTGTTATAACGGAACGTAACTTTATTTTCTTTTTACCTTTACATATTTAACGCTGACGATATTGATGCAAAGTATTAAAACATTTGGAATCCAATTTCAAAGTTTCCGCTTCAAAACGGTTGGTGCTATTTATTTATTTTAAGTGTTTTAATCTCCCAATCTTCAACATAAGCTGTACTTAGATAGAATTTTTGGAAGGAGGCCAAAAATTTTCTCATTATGTATAACATGTAACTAGGAATTGTTTGGCTTTTATAGGAACATATACCATTGTAGATATGTAATTTAAATAGATATACCACTCACAGAGTTCCTGACGTAATGTTTTACATTAATTGCTAGTATTAGTACTAAAGCCAGACGTGGTGCAGGGGTACGAAGTATTATTGTAAATGCATTTTGGGTTTGATTCTCACTCAAGGAAATGAAATATTTAATATTTTAATTTTTTAGCTCAGTTGTCGAGGCAAAGCACTCAGCGAGCAATGTCTCTAGAATTTAGCGGAAAATGGAGAACGGAGTACACACTCCGTTCTCCATTTTCCGCGTAGTGTACACACACTCAATACTACTAGCACCTTCACCTTCCCCTAGTATTTCTTTTTTTTTATTTCAATCTGTTAGTAGATCTTATATCAACATACATGTTTTTCGTCTATATTGCTTTTAAATAAGGTTTTTTATGATTGGCATAAATTTAAGTTTTTAAGGTTAGTACCCAAAGGTAAAACAGGACCCTGTCACTAAGACTCAGCTATTTGTCGGTCCGTCTGCCTGTCCGTCCGTCCGTTCGTCACTCATAAACCGTGATAGTTAGACTTTTATTTTTTTATAGCAATAAACAAAAATTCTATATAAAAAAATATTTATTTTTTTGTTTTAACAAAAACCCCGACTGCATAAAACTAAAACGAAAATAAACAAGCCCAATAGTTTATTAGGATTAACAGTCAATTTTAATTTTCTTTCTTTTTATACAAATGAGTCTAAAAATAATTTTAGATAGCTAAGAACATTCATATGAATTGAATGCATTACTCCTTTAGAAGAAACAATAAGCTGACAGATGGCAAAGGGATTACGCCACGCCTGACGTGGTTGCAGGCCGACAACTCACTATTCACACAACGGCGGCTTACTGTCTTTCAGTATTTTTTGCTTTTATTTCATCCTAATAAATGAAATTTATCTTGTATACCGGTTAAGTTCCGCCAACACGCAATGCCCCCAGAATTCGACGGAGAGTGGGGAGCTTAGTGTCCTAATTTTTTTTATTTTTTTACTAATTAGGTTCCCATTACCTACCCCTATAGGTAGAATACGGTATGAAGCTGAAAAAAATATGTCATTGAAGTCGTCCTTAATTAGGATTATAGAGCTATTTAATGGAATAAAATTGTTATGAACGCTTGTATATATTTGTATGTATTTTATTTTAATATATTTTATATACTATAAAAAGTGTACATAATATAAGAAACAATTGTTAATACAAATGAAAGAAATAATGTAAAGAAATATTATTATACAAGATCCGGTTATTTTTATCTACAACAGTTTAAAGGGTTTCGACTATAAAAACTAACGTGCTGAAACGATGAGAAGAAATCGGCCGATTCAGGCGTGGAAAAATGGTTAAAACGTGTAATATGGAAATAAAAATATGCAATTATGTTATAACAGTTCATTGTAGGTTGATACAAAAATCACAATTCAAGACGCATTTGTAGATAAGATATGATACGCTAACAATACTTTAATTTTTCAAAATTTTCATCTCCATTTTAATGTCTTATAATATAAGTCAAAAATGCTTTATTGCGACTTGAATCAGTTTTTTTCATCTTTACATTAGGTAGGCAGAGGGAACTCTGAACACACAACTCCGCTCTCCCTTGTCCACTGTGTTCTGGAAGTATTGCAAGTTGAGTTGACTCGACACCAGAGCAAAGTAGATAATAATATTAAATATTTTGTTTCCTCGAGTTAGAATCAAACCTACAACCTGCCGCGTAACACGCTATTGACTGCGCCACGACTGGCCGCTGGTTTATCAGTTTTTGTATTCCCGATATTCAATATCATCAAATCTTGAACGTTAAGGAATTGAACGTTAGGATTTTTTATTAAGAACAAAGCATACAAATAAAAAAAAAATTAAATTAGCTTCACGCTATATCCCGCACACATCAGGGTAGAAAGAGGGAACCTAGTGTTAAGACACTTCGTTCCCCACTTTCTGCCGAATATTGGAGGCATTGCGTGTTGAGTGGCAGAACTCAACGCCGCGCTTTTGCCTCGAGACCAGAGCGAAGAAATGAAAATATAAATGTAAGTAAATATATCATCTCCTCGAGTGGGGATCGAACCCACAACTAGTCGGTTTTACAGTCACACTTTGTACCACTGCGCCACGACTGGCCTCAAACTACAAATAAAATAATATGTCTAAATATAAATGAAACAGTAAATCAAGATATGTAATGAAAACTAGCCTTTTGCCCTCTAGCGCTGCTCTGGACTTAACATCCTTGTCCCTTGGGAAACTTTTGTTTTTTCCGGATAACATGGACTTTGCGAGGCAAATACCTACGCAAAAAGTAAGGCAATTTGATCAGTAATCTTTTGAGGGCGGAAAAATGTTATGATGCTACGTTCGTGTTGTAGGAAAGTTGACCTTGCTTTTGTAAATGTGTCAAAGAACCTAGTGCTTGCTATAATATCGACGTACTATCGTAGTACACGAGCCAACGATGTATTTCAACATAAATTTTTCATATATAATGTAATTTTATGTATATTTTATTTTATAATTTTACTATATACCTATTGATTCAAATTATGACAACGCACTCTTTCTCTTTTCGTATTTTCATAGTATTTTTAATAAATAATAATTGATTTCTCGGAGAGATTTCTCATTGGGAATCGAACCCATAATCATTGTGCAACATGTCCCTGCGCCACGACGGCCTCATCACCGGGTTTCACCGAACTTAGATCCAGAATTTAATCGTGTTTTTAGAATTATATATTTTTGGAAACCCGACGTTGCGAACTCTTCCCAGTAATTCATGGTCAAGAGCTAATATGCGCGATCTAGAAAAGTATGGCATTGTCTGTTGGAACACCAATAAAGAAACATATTTTTTTGACTAAAATAGGCACTAAAGACTTAATTTTGAGAGGTCGTTTAGTTAGTATGTTTTTCTATTATCAGCTCAAAATTTGTTTTTAAATTTACCAGCTATCTAATTGGTGTTAAATTATTAATTTTTCAAACACCCAGTCTTAACTTTAGCTTTTCTTTTCAGGTCAACCTCTCTTAATAGCTACAAAGGTAATTTTTTCCTACAAACTTTTTAACTCTTAGCTAAAAATTAATTTTTATATTAAAAAAAAACTTTTCTTTGTTCTCTTTAATGATATTAGTTGTAAATATAGAAATATGTTGAAATAAAACAAAATTAGTAATTTTAAGCATCCATTTATTTATACAGTATTTGGCAGTTCCGTTTGTAGCAAGTAAATAAATACAAAACATTCTAAATATGTATAGCGTCATAAGTCTAAGTCTAACATTTATAGCGGATTCAATAACTTGGTTGAGTTTTATGACTGTACCTTATTATTTTTCCTATCATATAAAAAAAATCTTTTTTCTCCTCTTTCTTATCATATAAAAGCTTTGTTGAAATCATTCTACGGAATCTTTTTGTGAATTTAATAATTTCTTCACAAGTGCTTTTTTAGGACAATATATTAGTAACTGCTCTAAAACGTAACAATAAAAATGAAGATGTTATACAAAATTAAGTATAAATAATATATATTACAATTAAGATTTACATATTTTTTTCATCTGAATAAAAATGTGGTGACATCTGCACAAATTCGTTGTGATTATTTTATTTTATTTAAATTATAAACAACCCTGATAAAACATTTCATTAGGACCGGATTATTTATAGTGAATGCGATATAAGATATAGTTAGTACTTATCATAAATTGTATGTACATAATAAATAAAAACATTTTAAGTTAATTAAATCCAACATAATAAAGGATTATTTGAAAAATAAAATGTCAGCTTCACGCTGTATCCCGCACGCAGCAGGGTAGGCAGAGGGAACCTAGTGTTAAGACACTCCGTTCCCCACTTTCTGCCGACAGCGTCGCGCTTAGCCTCGACACCAGAGCGAAGAAATGGAAATATAAATTTAAGGAAATATTTCATCTCCTCGAGTGGGGATCGAACCCACAACCAGTCGATTTTACAGTCACACTTCAAAAAAAATGTCGAAAGCTAAAAACAAATTCAAGGGTTCATACGCTTCGTAATCTATCATTGCATAAAAGAAAGGGATCCTTAACAGGTTTTCTAAATTGTGGGTCGCGAATCCTTAGAGGATCTCGTAACAAAATATGGGGGTCGGCAAAGATACCATAATTATTACGCCGGGATTTCACCGGAAACGTCAGGTACTTTAGTCAGGTTAAAAAAACATGTATTAGCAACGGCAGGATTTTCGTGTATTACAATTTTTATTGCCTAATAAATAAAGTTTTTAAGCAGTTTTTTGTAATTACATATATATATATTTTATAAAAAAGTGGATCGACCGAGTTATCAATTTATATTTATGGTAATAAAATTGTAAATAACGTAGTGTATCTTAACAATTATACAGATAATATTTACAAATGGTTATTTATTTTCATTGGTAACTTAAAATCATATAAATTTTAATATAATTTGTAATATAACATTAAAATTATTTAAAAAACGACTCCTATTTTCTGAAGCATGTTGAACTACTGGTATAGGCAGGTCTCTAAAACGTCTGGCTTTATGCAAAGCTTTATTAGATCAACATTCATTTGCAAAACTATTCATACTATTTTATAAAGCGGATTTTTGCATAAAAACACGTCTACATATTGAAATATAATATAGTATTATAAAATCTAGCATACTATATGTGCGTAATTAACAGGTAAATATGAAGTTTAAATGGAATGTTGATCTCGTACGAGTCATTATTGTCTGTTCAGCCGAAAAGAAAATTTTCTATTTAAAAAAGAAAATTATACGGTTATTACAATTAAAAACAAGAGTTTTATATACACTTAAATTATCAAGAATGTACATAAAGTATTATTCGGTGAATTAAAAGCGTTACGTACAAAAGTTGTTCTAACTTCGGAGCGACTGCCGAGTTCTCCTTTTCATAGTAATCTGTAAAAAAATATATTTTATAAGTTAAGATTGAGTGGAGATGGATCGTGATTTTCTTTTTAATCATAAATTTGTGTAATATGGAGATACTTTTTTTTTAACGTCACGCTGTATGCCGCATGTGACAGGGTAGGGAGTACTTAAGTGTTAAGACCCTCCGTTTCCCATTTTCCGTGGAATTAACGCAGGCGGAACACAACGCTAGGCTTTCCCTTCGTGCTAGAGCGAAAAAAATCGAAATATTAATAAATAATAATTTATTCCTCCAAACGGGGGATCGAACCCACAGCCGACGCGTTACAGTCACACCCTTCTGTCCCTCAGGTAGAGATACTTACCCAAAATATGTATGTCGCGTTTGCTATAAAAGATATACAGTGATTTTTTTTTACTAAGCTTTCTAACGACATTCAATCTTAATTGGACATCGTTTGAGTGCACAGAAGATCCTAAGTCCCACTTAAGCACAAGGTAAAGATCAAATATTTTGTAACATAAAGTAATTATTATACATAAAACATATTTAAATATTTATTATTTTCTTTGTTTTCTTGGAATTTGTAAACATCACAGGTTGTGGCTTAGACTCCTATTCGAAGAAATTAAAGATTTAATATTTTCATTTCTTTGCACGGATTTTCGGCGTTGAGTTCTGTCGCTCAATACACAATGCCTTCAAAATTAAGCGAAAAATGGGGAACGGAGTGTCTTAGCATTAGGTTCCCTCTGCCCACCCTGCTGTGTGCGGGATACAGCGTGAACAAGAAATTCTAGGGTAAATATTTAAAGTTTACACTAGAATTTCTTATGGTGTGTTGATCTTTTCACATCGTAAAACAATTGACATTTGAAGCCCTATAAACATTATTCTACCAACTTAGTGCGGGCAGCTTGCGGTTTTCGATCGATTTTTCACACTCCTTGTACATTCATTTCTCGTATAACTGTGAGCAATGGAAAATGTACTAAATATAATATTAAGCAATGTTACCAAAATCACGAATCTGTTCACCATATGCTTCACCTTGGAATGTAGAACTGATTGCTTCGTTTGATTGAAATATTTGCAATTGTCCTGTAAAATTAGTTAAATTGTAAAATAAATTTTATATTGGTAAAATAAAATACTTAATATTTAAGTAAAATTAATATCTTAACTGACCTTTCTTTCTAATTGTTTGGTTGTCCAATATAGACTTTTGCGTAGTAGTGAAGGCGGATGGAGGGGCTGGTATTTCTAAGAATAGATATACTTTAATACACAATCAGTTTAAATTAAAACGATTAAGTTATTTGGTGGATGCCAGTCGTGGTGCAGGGGCAAAAAGGAGCGACCGTAAGCGTGATAGGTCGTGGGTTCGATTGTAGTTGATTGTAGGAAATTTAATATTTTCATTTCATCGCTCTGATGTCGAGGCACAGCGTGGCGGTGAGTTCCGCAACTTTATATCTAATGCCTCCAGAATTCGGTGGAAAGTGGAGAATGGAAGTATTTTAAGAGAGTGTCTTAACGCCTTTATATTCTCTGCCTACTCTGTTATATGCAAGATAAAAGTTGAAACTATAAAAAAAAAAAAGTTAATTAGTAAATCAGTTTTAAATACCATCAAGCCTGATAATGCCGTCGGTTTCACCCAACGAATTTTTCGCAATGCACTTGTAGAAACCAAAATCTTCTTTGGTGATGTTCCGTATCTTCAGCATCATAAATTTGTTATAACCGCTATCGACAGGGAACGCTTCGTACTTGCCACCTACAATTTCCATTTCTACTTAAATATAAAACCTGTACACTTGTTCCTATTGGCAAATAAAGAGGGGGGGCCGGGTGGTCTGTGCCCATCCCAGAATAGTCTGGTGCCCACCCAAAAAAATTTACTAATAAAAAAAAACTTTTCTGTAAAAAAAACATCTCTTACACGAACATATTTGTTTATAGGTAAAGTTCTGCCACTCCCCCAAGAAAATATAGAGATGTTTTATCAAGAGAGATACACCAATGCTTGTTCTTAGACGCAAAACCAGTGAGCGTGTTTGATAGTTATGAGATAAATGGACTGTTGGAAATAAATGGTGTGTGATCATGTTATAGGTACGAGTAGGGATGTGGATTTCACTAAGGGGTGAATTTGCGGTCTCAGGACGTGGATACCCATTTAAATTTACTGTCTTTAAATTTATTAGGTTGTGGACAAGTTCAGGCCATAAAGCGGATAGAGTTTACGTGCGTGTATGGATTGTACGACGGAGTAGAAATTAAGAACAGAATATTTGGAATAAATGGCAAAGCGTATATATATATATATATATATATATATATATATATATATATATATATATATATATATATATATATATATAAGTTGTGGGTTTGATGCCTACTTGATGTAATGTAATATTTAATATTTTCATTTATTCGCTCTGGTGTCGAAGAAGCGTGGCGTTGAGTTCCGTCACTCAACACGCAATGACTCGAGAACTCGGCGGAATGTGGGGAGCGGAATGTATAACACTAGGCTCTGTTTGCTTACTCGTCGTGTGGAATAAAGCTTGCAGCTGGACATATATCCATATATTTATTTTAATTACAGAATGAAAATAACACAAAATTTAGCTTCCAGCTCCAGCTCTATCCAGCGTATCCAGCTTTCTAGTTTACGAAGCATGTCAAAAATATTTTTTATACAATTTTCTAGCAAGTGAACATGAATGTAGAGCTCCACTAATTTCATCATCAATTAAATTTTCCCCAGACATTCCTATATAAATATTTAACAAGAATATTGTTCCATAAAACAAATACGACGAAGAAATATCAAGATATTATTTTATTATATTCCAATTTAGCGAGCCATTCGATCGCAGCCGATAGACAAAACAATAAATCACGTATAAAAGGAGAAATCGAACACGAGATTTTGTTTTCGTATTTTGATCTTAAAGAATGTCGACTCATGGCGAGGGTGGATGTTAGAATATTTTCAAATAATATATTTTTTGTCTCTATAATGTTTTTGTTGAGATATACATGTTTTATACGAGCATACCTAAATATATGTTTTATTTCTTTGTAATAATATATAATTTCAATATAACGAGTCAGTTGTGGCGCAAGGGCACGAGTGTGTGACTGTAAATGCGACTGTTTGTGGGTTCGATCTCCACTCTAGGAAATGAAATAATTATTTAGTTCACGCACTAAAACGCAATGCCTCCAGAATTCAGAAAAACGAAGGGAAACTGAGTGTCTAAACACAAGGTTCCCTTTGCCTACTCTGCTGCATGCGGGATACAGTGTGAAGCTGATTTATTTTAATATAACTTTTTATGAATTGTTATTTCTATATGAAAACATACTTTATATTATAAAAATATATGTATGTGTATACAAAATAATGTAAATAATGCAGATAATGCAACATTTTACTGTATAAATAAGATATTAGCCGCAAGAAAAGTTTTTAAAAAACACAGAGTTTACTGAAGTTAATTTCCCTTGCAAGCGGCAGTATGACGTCGCCGGTGTGAAGTGAAAAGTTGGGCGGACGCCGGCCAAAACTATAGTCCGTATAAATTTGGAAACAAGTTCAAATAACAAACCTGTGCTAGGTGGAACTAATTACAATAACTTTTTGTATTTTTATTATAATCTATAAGTATATATGTATAATGGTTGAAACAATCAGTTTTACGCTGTATGGCGGCATACAGCGTGAAGCTGATTGTTAGATAGCAGAGAGACCCTAGTGCTAGGACACTCTGTTCCCCACTTTCTGCTGAGTTTTCAAAGGGTTTCGCCTCGGTGCCAGTGCGAAGTAATGGAAATATTAATAAAATAATTATCCATTTCCACGAGTGGGGTTCGTACCTACAACGGTCGCGTTGTTGTCACACAATTAAGAATGTATAATTTACATACACAGATAAAACAGTAAACTTCAGTAAACTACTTTTTATTAATAGTAATGACGGATTATTTTAACAGATTAATAATAAATTTAATGATTTTATACCGGAATATCAATTAAGGAGGAGTAAATAATGTTCGAGTGAACCGTTAGTAGCGTGTTAACAGCTGCTTAGGTTAGACTTAATAAAATTTTAATTTCTAGTTCTTTAAAAATTCGTATGTCAAATGAGTTTTCCTTTTTACATATAAGTTTGTATGTCAAAAGAGATTTCTTTTTCCAGCTTTCCACCTTTTCCCGCCAATAGTCAAAAAAAAACCTAGTGTTAAGACATTCCTTTTCTCAGTTTCTGCAAAATTTTCGAAACATTGTGTACTGAGTGGTGGACCTCAACGCTTTGCATTGTTACCGGAGTGAAGAAATGAAAACATGAAATATTCCATTCCTTCAAGTGATAATCAAACCCACGACTACGCCTCATAACCTCTTATTCGTGAAATTTAACAATATATTTTTATATATTATCTTTAACTATAGCAAATTTTCTGAAATATCTAGTTGACTTTGCTATTTGTGTTATGAATATTAGTTAAAAGGTGAGCTTGATCAAAATGCAGTCGCGTTCCGTAAATAGTTGAAGGATACCTGAAGACCGTGCTTCGCTAGCTTGTGTGAGATAAAATTAAAAAGCAGTGAAAATTACTGCTGCTACTTATGCGCAAAACCTCGGCGTTAACTTCCGCCACTCAACACATAAAGCCCCGAAAAATTCGGTGAAAAGTAGGGAACGGAGTGTCTAGGTTCATTTCGGAAGTACCTACTGATTCTAGTGTATATAGATTCTACGGTGTTTCTTGTCTATTTAGGAGAATAATACAAAAAAAAATCTTTTTTAAATTTACAAGGCATTGAGGCGCGTATAAATGCGGTTATAGGTTGGATTCCTATATTAAATGAATAAATGAAATATTTAATACTTTTATTTTCTAGTTGATTTTCGACACTCAACGAGCAACGATTCCAGAACTCCGCGGAGAGTGTTGAACGAAAATGTCTTAAAAGGAACAGAGTGAACGAACTTTAGGTTCCGAGGTTCCTTTTGCTTCTGCTTTAAGCGAGATACAATGTAAATCTAAAAAAGAAATAAGACAGTGTTCTTATACAATGAAACATACGTAAATATCTAAAAAAAAACAACACAACTTGGTAACTAGTTACATAGTTGTGTGGAAACAAAGACAAGATCGTAATCGCTAACACCTTAGAAACTTGATTAATCTAACCAAACTTTGCTAGTTTACTCATAATGGGTTGTATAGGTCAGATACCAATCACTCTTTACCAAAACTGATTTATTATCATTTGACTGAACGATACACGAAATAATATTATTATTTTGTTTGTTAATGTAGAAATTGGAATTGAAAGCATTTGGAAATTAGTATTATAGAACACGTGATCGTTGTAGGTTTATTTTCACTCGATTTTATTTCATATATTTAAAAAGTTATTGTATTAAATAAAATATTCCTTTGTTTTTTTCTAGTTTCACGTGGTTCATGCATGACAGATTAAAAAGAGAGAACCTAGTATGAAGGCTCTGCGTTAACTTTCTGTTCTGAATTTGAAATTTAATAGGGAAAATAAGAAAAAAAGTATTTGCTAATAAATATGCATACATAATAATTTTATAAGTATGTTATATAGGGGAATAAGAATTGTAATTGAACTCACAGTCATCGAGCTTACAGTCAGATCCAGATGATGTCCTACTATGCTATGTGACATTAACTTTAAAGAAAATAATTTTCTCGTTCGTATCGTACCTACGTATCTCACAAATAAGTGACTGTTAACACGACTGGTTGTCGGTTGGACTCGAGAAAATGAAATATTTATTTAAATTTATATTTTCATTTCACTGTTTTGGTGTCCTGGGTAAAGAGGTCCATCGGAAGATGAGAAACGGAGTGTTTTAACACTAGGATTCCTCTACCTACTCTGTTGTGTGCGAGATATAACGTGAAGTTGAAATATAAATATATAGGATTTATTTTTAATAATTTCAAATAATTCAAAGCATACGTCCTTTATTATATAAGACAAGTCGAAACCTCGCTTAATAAAAATAAAATATTATAAGTTTATACGTTAATCAGCTACCTGAAAATAAGGTAAAAATTTACCGCAAATTACAACTTTTACTCCCCAAAGGAACACGAAGCTGTACATTTCCATTTTCTACACCGCCTTCGCCGGCGCTTTTACCAATTGTGTCGTACACTTCCTCCATTCGACACAAACTATTTTCATTATCAGCTCATAAATCAATGATGAATAGCGGTATTATATTTGACAGAGACATATGTTATTTAAGCTGACATGATAAATGTTGTGGCAGTTCTATTGTGTTGCTCTGTTCTGATTAGTACTTTCAAAGTTGAGATTTGAGCGTAGGTATTAACGTTCTCAAACTTGAATATGTTATATTGTAGTTATTTGTAGTTTAATTCAACATATTAATTAGAGAAACCTACTTTGTTACAGCTACTATTAGTAAATCATGAATAAGCAAGTGTAATATGGCAGTGTGATAATGGTAAAGAGGCCGTTGTGGCGCAGGGGCAAAGTTGTAGGGAGACGTTTGCGGGTTCGATTTTTTTTCGCTCTGGTATCGAAGCAAAAACGCGGTATTGAGAGCCAAAAGCAGGAAACGCAGTGTTTTAATATTCGATTTCCTCTGCAACATGCGAAATATAGCGTGGAGCTGAATAAAAAAAAATCTTTTACCTAATTAAGCGATTCCTGAACGTATAAAGTGGGTCAATTCAAACAAATCTCACCGGAAATGATCATATCCCCTTTATCCGTGGTCCAGTAGTTGATTGAGGATGGGTAGGCTTCCGTGTGACACTCCAGCGTCACATCTTGACCGATGTACGCTCCTTCCAATTGATTTGGAATAGACAACATTGGTGGAACTATAGAAATGAAAACAAGAAAAAAAAAACACTTAGTAATTTAAAATCACAGAAACATTTTTATTGGTTAAATAAATTCCAACAAAGTAAGTAAATTCATCAATCAAATTAATTACCACCGTATACAACACAAATTGGATTTGTTAACGACCTCCTAACCAAGTCAATATTGTTTTAATAATAGACACTACATGTATACGTATTATGTAAATCGGTTACTAATTATTAAACTAATAACCGTTATTCGACAAGGATTATCCATCAAGTCTGCGGTGTTATTGGATCAGATCAGCTTATCTATTCACATTGAATCCTAAGGAAGTATTGGATTCGATTCCCATTCGATGGAAAGATATTGTTAAAAATTTTCAATTATTTGCTCTGGTGTCGGGATAAAGCGCGGCGTTGAATTCCGTCGCTCAAATACACTGGATACAACACAAATTGGATTCGTCAACGACAACCTACCAAGTCAACATATTATTAATAATAGACACTATATGTACACGTTATTTTGTAAATCGATTGCTAATTTATAATAGTTCTAAAACTATTAATAATTATTTGAAAGGGTCATCCATCAAGTCTGCGGTGTTACTGGATCAGATCAGCTTATCTACTCACATTGAACCATAAGCATGATGCGTTTACTGATCGATGGAGGAACGCCGTTGGATGCGATACAGAGATAGGCGCCCATATGGAGACGAGATACCTTTGTTATAGTGAGCGTTTCGCCGTCAACTACACTTACTACAAACAGAAATGGCATTGTTAGTTTTATAGGAGATCAGTAAATACTATAAAGACATGTATATAAAGAATATAATAAATTTTAAAGACGTTTATCTATAATACTATATTTTTAATGTGATAAAAGTTTATGAAATTAAATAAAAAAATCTAATTTAATTCTTATGGCCAGATGCACGCACAAAACAGCATGACTCATTGTCACGTTCCGCCTGAGTCGAACGTGCAAGTGAGAGTGAAATAAATAGAGCGGCACGATCTTTCGTCCCCTCCATCACAAGCCAAAAATATCGATAAAATTGTTATTTTCAACTAAGTCTAATTTCAATTCAGTGATAATAATGGAATTTTTCATTACTGCGTTTTTATGGCGCTGTCACGTAAAATTACTATAATTTTAGATCGACTTTACAGCCAACCCGTTTGATAGCGTTATATACATTTTTTTCCATACAGCAACGTAGCATTTAGTTAGTAACTTCGTCTTACAAAAGCGAGAAATGAAAATAATGTATATTGTTCCTTCTGAAACTCATATGTGAGAAATAATAATAAATTTAAATACCACATAATGTGTAACACAACGGAACTTCTAGTGAAAAGGAAAGCACAAGTTTTGCTCTTATTAAAGTTCTGCTGTAGTTATGAATAGACTTATTGGTAAGTTGGTTACAGCACTTAGGGTATCGCCTGACAGCCGTGAGCTAGACTGCCTTTGTCCAATACTTTAATCCAGTTTTTAATGGGTTGCTTGTACAAGCTATTAAATTTAAAGAAAAAAATTAAAGAAATAAAAAAAATCATTGTTTTTATATTCTTCAAATATATTAAGCAGAACTGTTTTAGATTTTCTATTTATAATTCAATATAAATCATACCAGATTCCCCATTATAATTGAAGTCCTGGCCATCTTCCCTCCTCCACATCACATATGGTTCAGGGTAACCAGAAGCTCGGCACACTAATGTCACGTCCGTGCCTTCTCTCGCTACCATGTCAGTAGACGTCATGTTGTCGATGATTGATGGAGGCACTGGACAACGATGAGTAATTACTTATAAATACGGAAATGTTTTTGTATATTAAAAATGTTTTATATTATATTAGGTATTTATGATGTGCAATGAAATTATAAATACGAAATTCTGCAATTCGTATCTATCTTATTTGTAGGGACAAAACTGCTGATTCACCTTTCCACGATTGTTGTGTTCCAAAAATAGGGTGCAGGATTTTTTTGTTTGAGAAATGGTAAGTACCTATTCTATTTTACATTATAAGTTTATTTCTGAGTCTGAAATCCTACTGATAAATGTTTCATTGTTTTTGTTTTTGTTTTTTCAAATATATATATAACTATTGTTGAATACAAAAACAAAGTCTCCAATTAGTATTATTTTAATTAATAAAACTTTTTAAGAACAGCTTCTTATTCAGTGTGTTGTACTTTATAAATCAAACTGTTTTATTTGATATATATAGCGTGGGTTGTGCAAAATGGGTCTAGCCCGATAAGCATGGGAGGACTGCACTGATTTGTAATTAATTATTTTTAATATAATTTTATAGCTTTTATCTTTGTATCTAACCCGTTTAAGAGTTTACGTTACACTCATAACTCCCTAACTTACAATTAGGGAGTTATGAGAGTAACAAAGGGTAACTAACGTTAAAGTTTGTTTTCTCGGAATCCATTGAAGATATCTTCATGAAATTAAAACTAAACATGTCCATCCATAAGTTCATTATTATATATTTTTTTCTGTTTTTTTGGTAAATCATAATTAAAGAAGTTTAAAGTTTATCTTTTATATATATTTTTAAAAATACCCTCATTAGTGCAGCTTTCCCATGCTTAACGGGCTAGACCCTGTTTAATCCGCCATGTTGTTATGGCATCCATTTTGTATTATAAACAATATTGATGTCATTTACTTTCATTGTCATCGGAAATGAAATCGTAATCCAAATTTCAGCTCAATTGTGTGTTCAGCTCAAAGTGGATCAAATTGAGCTTGCAAGATTTCACTCATACTAACTAATACGGTAATTGTTAAAATGTAGTGTCTTGACTGTTAACTGCTTATCGCAGTTGACCGCTAAGCTTATTACAGTACTCGAAACTTGTTTTTTTCGAACTTGACTAAATTAGTAGAAGTTCATATACAGGTCTATATAGAACATAGACCTGTCACTGCTAGTATATCAAATTATATTGATCCTGAATATCCACCGAAACACGACACATCAAGGTCACGTCCACTGCCTTTCCTTGCCGCTTCCGTAGACGTCACTTTGTCGATGATAGATGATCGTATTGGACAAGCCGATAAGTAATTTAAGGGATTGGGATATCTTAAGCTATTTGTAAATTATATAATATATAAGCATAATATTATGTTTGTATCAAAGAGAGCGAAATTATTTTGTTTTTTCTTTCTTGTTTCTATCTTCACGCTGTAGAGTTAACCGAAGAAAAGAAGAGGAAGAAGAGTTAACCTAGGAGCGTAATAATAGGACACTCTGTTGCCACTGCCGTTCCTTACTTTCCGCCAAATTCTGGAGGCAGTGCTTGTTGAATGGCGGAACTCGACGCCGCGCTTTGCCTCGTTACTAGAGTGAGGGAAAGAAAATGTGAAATTGATAAGTAGTCATTAACGAAAAGACATTATAATATAAATGTATTTTTTTAAATATCGCACATCATCAACATACAATTACATGTAAAATCTGTGAAAAATAATAAATATTTTATTCCAAACCTACACAACAGTAATCAAATTTGTCAAAATCAGAGTATGTGAATATCATTCAAATGTCCGGTGGTAAAGGGGTGAATATTTGTGAAAAAAAATTACTGCCTTTATGTAAAAAAATATATTTCAATAAATATTTTTTGTAAATAGATTTTAAAAATATTTTTTCTCGAAATATAAAGGAGTTAGAAGTTTTCATTTGATCTATAATGGGTCAAATGATTTACTCTTTAGAACTTATTTCACATATCAAGAAAAATTATTCATTTATATATATATATAGTTCTTCAGCCTCAGGCTAATGTGTAAAGAGTACAAAACAATGAGATTATAACTTTTTATGTTTTTTTTGTTTTGTTTAAAAAATAAACAGATTATTATTTCAACCAACCATAACTCCAAAGATTGTAAGCACAGTAAGAGAAGCCATTGGAATATTAACATGTTGTGGGTTGCTGGTGCCTGTGATAAGTTCGAAACCCGTGACCACACCACAGGTCACAGGTGATACTGAGGTCTCCTACTCAGTATCAATTTAAATAGACAAGGCTACATATCATCACAATATGATAGGATAAATTTGAGACTTATTACTAGTTTAAGGATTTTTTCTACAAAAATAACAAAACAATAAAGAGATTACAGTTACAATATATTTTAATTTGATTAAAATAAAAAAATTAAATTAGCTTCACGCTATATCCCGCACACAGCAGGGTAGGCAGAGGGAACCTAGTGTTAAGACACTTCGTTCCCCACTTTCTGCCGAATTTTGGAGGCATTGCGTGTTGAGTGGCAGAACTCAACGCCGCGCTTTGCCTCGACACCAGAGCGAAGAAATGAAAATATAAATTTAAGTAAATATTTCATCTCCTCGAGTGGGGATCGAACCCACAACCAGTCGGCTTACAGTCACACTTTGTACCACTGCGCCACGACTGGCCTCGCTTAATTTGATTAAATCATTAAAATCTTTTAAAATTTGTCCATCTCCAAAAATAAGCAACTTTATCTCTACCTCAAAGACCGACAACGTACCTGTAGCTCCTCTAGTGTTACACGGGGTCGTGGGCGGTGGTATCCTTGTCTTTTCCAAAAGCAAAAAAAAGAAGGAAAACCGTTTGCTTTCCCATCAACACTTACCCACTACTTGTAGATATCCTTTTCTTGACCTCATCGGATCTGTATTCACCTGACACATGTACCAACCGCGGTCCACTTCTTGAACATTTTTTATTTGAAGGAACCACGAGCGATGGTCGTTGTACGACAAGCTGATTCGCGTGTTTTGCGTTATGATGTTGTGATGGATGGTCAGAATGGTTTGTGTGTCCATACGGACCCAGGCCACCTAGTTGATAGGAAAAGAAGAAGAAAATGTTAAAATCACAGTTATACTTATTAATTAAATTAATTATGAAAATAAATACAAATCAATGATAATAATACCAATAAAACTATATTAATAATACGATAATCTTTGTTTTGAGTAATATGTATTTTTTGTTATCATAAATTTAATACCGAAGCGTACTAAAAACAATTTATAAAATTTATAGATAATAAACACTTTTTGTAGATAACAACACCTTTTGGTATAATTTTTTTTTGCATTGAGTTCATACAAGTTATATTAATTTACATTGCGTAGTGAAAATAATATTACGTTAATTGATAAGGTGTCTGCAATGAGAAGCACTATCTACACTATTTTGCTATTTTCTTGAACCAACTGACACAGCTTAGCTCGCTTATACTAGGGTTAATTAAAGAGGCCAGTCGTGGCGCAGTGGCACTAAGTGTGACTTTAAAAGCGACTGATTATGAGTTCGGTCCCCACTCGAGGGAATGAAATATTTACTTAAATGTAAATTTCCATTTCTTCGCTCTGGTATCGAGGCAAAGCGTGGCACTGAGTTCTGCCACTCTGAACGGAGTGTCTTAACACTAGATTCCTTCTGCCTATCCTGCTACGTGCGGGATACGGCTTGAAGTTAATATATTTTTGTTCATATTAAAGACAAACGATGATAATTCTTTAAAAACATTTGTTACTTTATAAAAAGTATCCTATATCCTTTCTTATAGATAGATACTTCTAAAAATATGGATACAAAGTTCATAGACATCGATCGAGTAATTTTGGTGTGAAAGCGTAACAAACATATTTACATTAACATTTATAATATAGGTTAATACTACCTTAAAACCTCTTAAGTTATCTACGACGCACGCTAACAAAGCATCTCTGCCGACAGTGGCTGTAACGTTTGGTATTGGCTCGGCAAATCTTGGGTACATAGATTCTGAAATAAAATATTCATTATAAATTTGTATAAAGCAAAAATTTTGTTTATTATTAATTAGTATTAACATTATAAATTTGTTGTGTTTATATATATTTCAAAAATAGACCAAGTTCATATAGGAAACTGAAAAATGATTTTAAAAAAATGTCGTTCTCTATGCGATATAATTGCGCGATTCTGTGTTCTTGTCTCGTCGTAAGAAAATCGAGAAAGCAAGGAAGTGCGGTCTTTAATTTGAGCCACAAATAAAAATAATTATTTTTTTCATAGAAAGCAAAAACTTTGTTGAAATTTAGCTAAATTCTTATAATATTTTCAATTTAATTTTCAAAAACATATTTTTTTATAAATTTAACGTTAAACAACAATAAAAAAAAACCAAAAATTTAAACCTCTAAACTTAAATGAAGAATTTTGAGCAAAATATGATTGTCTCTTATTTATACAAAAAAAAACTCAAAGTCTTTAAATTCCTTTATTAATTAACACAGAAAATGACTTCAAACAATTTAACAGAAAGAAAGGAATTCTGAGAAAGTTAACTGAATTTAAAAACAAATATATATATATTAAATTGAACATTAGTATTAAACTCGCGTCCGTTCGTGCCGTGTTCACAGGTTTAAGGACACGACAATGGCTAGGTGCCGTCGGGTCTGCCAGCGAGGGGCGCGTGATTTATATCAAGTGCGCCACGACAAATAGCGGTTTGTCGGGTATCACTATTGCCCCGGCAAAATAATGTATCGCCGGTCAGGTTCGTTTTGAATATTTCTTACAGTATTTTTTTATATTGTGTTTTTTATATACTTACCTATATATATATATAATGTTTTTATGAGGCCAGCTTAGAAGCAGAGGCACAAAGTGATTGTAAAATATGTAGCGTGGAGCTGATTTTATTTTGACATATTTATTTTTAGTTTCGCGCTATATAGGCAAGGTAGTAGTAGCAGGAAAACCTAGTGTTGAGACACTCCGCTTTCCATTTTTCGCCAAATCCTGTAAGCATTGCGTGTTGAGCTGCGGCACTCGACGTCACGCTTTGTTTCGACACCAGAACGAAATTATGAAAATATAAAATGTTTTATATCCTCGAGTTGGGAATCAGGGAATCAAACCCACAACCTGTCGCGCTTATTGTCACACGCTTGTGGCTCTGACTGTATTTAATTATTATCTATAATAATAAATATAAAAAGCTAAAAGTTTTATGACAAGTATCCCATTTCATTAATCATTGTTGACATGAACTATCAAAATTAATGATGAGTCCTAACTAAGTTGTCTCGAAATTGGTTTCTGATTTCAAAAACATTGTTCTACCATTGTGTTTTTAGAATGCCGTTATAGAAACGATAGTTATGACGAAACAGCTTTTGTTTTGATACGAAAATATTGATTTACTAATTGGTAAATGTAGGCATGGTTTTTAAGATGTTAGACAAAATTTCTAAATAAGAAATGATTTATAAATATATATATCTTGTAATTAATAATAAATATTTTTGCGGGGTACAGCGTGAAGCTGATTTAATTTTTTTTTAATAATAAATGGTAATACTCATAGAATAATAAATAAAAAAAACGTATCGCTTTAAGCTCGTATTTTTATTTCGATGACAATCCTTGTTTGTATATTTGTAATTTAATATTTCTTCGTAATGAAATTATAAATTGTTTATATATATATATATATATATATATATATATATAATAAGCATAGGTACGGCGGTTGGTGTCGCATATCTGCAACCCGATCAATTTGGCTCAACCGTTAAGCGATTATCCTTAGATGTCTGATAACCGAGGCCGACAAGCTTTCCGTTGTATGGGGATAATATGACCGCTATCTACAAGTGTATGCATATATATCTATTATTGTTATATCTAGAATTATCTATAAAATTCCATAATTTTATATATCTACTAGTATGTAATTTATATTTCTATTTCTTCGCTCTTGTGTAGAGGCGAAACACGACGTTGAACTCCAGAATTCAGCGGAAAGTAAAGAAGAGAGTTGTCTAGCACTAGATTATTTTTGGCTACTCTACTGTGTGCGGGATTTTTATGTAATTCAGCAAACTGTCAGAACTGAATATTATAATTTAGCAACGTTGTCCATTCATTATTTCAAAGTTTTCTATTTTAAGGACGTGCAGCACTAGCGGAGGCGGGCACAATTATTTTTAGAACCGTTGTAGTAGAATTTTAACGACGTCACGCAAAAGTGCCGAAAGGACTTGAAGTGGTTTTTTTTAGTGTTATGCAGTTTTGTCACAAAGAGAACTGTCTTATAAACTGTTTTGTAAAATTTGGACATAAGAGATTTTATACGAACGGGGTCGGTCGCGGTGTTTCCGTTAGGTTATAGTGGTTTTGTCGAAGAAGATTTTGATTTCACGGTAATTTAAATAATCGATGTTGAGAAGAAAGCAGCTGTGCTTTACCGATATACGAATGATAAATAGACAGTTTGGGGAATAGTAATCCTACTCATTAGTTAAGGCGACCCACTTGGAAATTGAAATATTTAGAAATGTATAAACAACCAGAATAGACGTAACGATCATATAAAAAAATCGACTTACCTATAATAGAAGGTGCAGGTTAGAAACCCATTGCGTTAAAATTTTTAAATAAATAAAATATAATTTTATTAATTAAGAATATTTTTTTTTTACTTGAAGTGATATTATTCTATATAATTGTAAATATTTATCGTTAATATCCATTAAAAAAAAGTATTTAAAAATCGCCCCTCCACTACTTCAAAGCGATTAAGATCTGACGGCTTAAGCCGTGTAAAAGCATTTTTGTTTTACTTCAGCATTTTAGTAATATAATTTTTAAATTGAAATAGGTGTTTCATTATATTGTACCTTTTGTTTGGGACATATTATTTTTGTTTGGAACGTTATTACTTTATATTAACTAATATTTGATGCCGCTGTGGCACAAGAGCACAGAGTGTGACTGTAACGCGACGGTTGTGGGTTAAATTCTCACTTTAGAGAATTAATTGTTATTTCGTAATATTTTTATTTCTTCGCTCTGACATCAAGGCAAAAGACCCAGCGTTGAGGTCTGCCACTCATCACGCAATGCCTCGAAAAATGTGGCAGAAGTGGGGAACGGAGTGTCTTAACACTAGGTTCTCTCTGCTTTATTTTTTAACAAGGTATTTAAATTAGCGTTGACTTACCGTCAGAAACCTCTATAGGAGCTACGGATACAACATTCTGTCCGTTGTTAAATTCTCGACCTGCAAACATTTTATATGTTATATTATAATGAACTTATAAAGTTGTCTATCTTGTATGTTTAACACAGAAGTTTTTTTTTCAGCTTCACACTGTATCGCGTTCTGCTGTGAGGTAGGAAGAGAGAACCTAGTGATAACACATTCCGTTCCCCACTTCATTTCACTCGAGTGGGATCGAACCCACAACCAGTCGATTTTACAGTCACACTTTGTGCCCCTGCGCCACGATGGTCTCACTTAAAAGTTAAAATTAAATATTACATTAAATAATATAATAAAAAACTACTTTTTATTTTTGCGAACGTTCTGCATATCTAAACACTTTAATTTACCTGTCCTCATGTCTTTCATAATTTGTTCTGTTATTCTCATAACATACACAAATTATAAACTTTACTAAAAGAGCCATTTTTGAGGCCAGTCGTACTGCAGAGACACAAAATGTAACTGTAAACACGACTGGTTGTGTTCGTGCGACTCAAGAGAGTGAAATATTTATCTCTTGTGTCGAGACAAAGCGGCGCTGAGTTCCGCCACACAACAAGTAATGCCTCCAAAATTCGGCGGATAGTGGGGAACGGAGTGTCCGCCTACCCTGCTGTGTGCGGGATACAGCGTGAAGCTGGTTATTACTAAAAAAGCCCAAAGTCCAATTATAGACCAAATATATAATTTAATTGAATACAGTGAGCAAAATAGATATGATTCGAGGTAAAGATATTAAAATCAATATTATATAACGGGCTTAATTCAAGAACAACTAAGACTGTGGAACTTTCGAGAATGCAAATTAAAATTTGTGCTAAAAGAGACGTTATTAACCAGTCATTTCCGTTTCCGTTTACTTGCCGCGACAATTCAATCCAATTAGTTGTGATGCACAAGATCTTCCGAGTTTAAATTAAAATATTTGTTGTTTCTTGTCCTAGTTATACTAATCTAGTGACTTTTTTTACTTCTAAATAATGTGTTTCAATGGCATGTGTATTTTATTATTGTTGAATGTCGGTTAGATGTCTACTGCCACAGAATTGAAAAAAAATCACAGCGTTAGGTTTCGCAATTTAATTTTCAATAGATAACAATTGTGAATCGTATCAAGATAAAAAAAGTTAAGTTTCTATATATGTATTTTAAAATAAGCTCAAATCTAATAAATAAGTATTTTCTTGAAACACTTAATTAAAGTTTTGTATAGATGCGTCAAATTGCAGATTTTTACCGGTATCTATATTTCAACCCCTTTCCTTGAATTACTCTGTAGAGCATGGAACTTCTTGGAACTAATAAATTAATGATTTTAAATACAAGTAAACATTATTAATAATATAATTATAGCTTTATAAGTTTCTAGAGTTGACCTTTTTTAGTAATTAATAAGACAATTCTTCATATTATACACAGTGGGGAAGTACAATAAGCGGAAGTTTCTTTAAAGAAATGGGAACCAATAAACGCTATAATTTACTAACTAATATCAAACTATATAAAGTTGTTATAATTATTAAATTGAAGTTTAGTATGGAGATAATAACTGCCCTACTTTCATGATAACACACCTATAAGTACTTTCGCCAAGGATAAACGAATCATTATCATATTAAAACATCGTCGACTAAACGATACCAAATATTATAAATTATTTTAATATTATTAGTTTTTTTTAAGGTCGGCGTTTTAGTAGTGGAACTTATGTGTAACTGTAAATGCGGCCGGTTGTGGGTTCAATTTCCACTGTAATATTTGTGGTTCTCATTTCTTGGAATATTCAAAGCGCAGCATTGAGTTCTACCACTCAACACGCAGACCTGGAGTAGCGGAGAACGGGGAACGGAGTGTCTTAACCCTAGGTTTCCTCCGCCTAACTTGCTATTTCCGGGATGGAGCGTGAAAATAAACGAACATTTTTTTATAATGTGCAAAAATTTACTATCTCGTTAAATGTTTCCATTATAATCGCATACTTTATTTACAATAGAATAGGCAATAAAGGGTTTTATTTTATTATTTTGTGACGATACGAATAATGGAGAGACTATGTAAAGTATTCAACAATGCATTTGTGAGGCTAAATCATTATTTCTATAGCTCTTTATATCACGGTTCCAATGCTATTATCCATTAGACGTGGCGCACGGGAATATAGTTGTGGGTTGGTGGGTTCGATTCCCACTCCTGACATTGAATGTTTATATAATAATTTAATTTCTTCTTTCTAGCACCAAGTCAAAAATAGTCCATCCAAGAATCGGTGAAAAGGGGAGAACGGAGTGTCTTAATACTAGGTTCCTTCTACCTACCCTGCTATATTCGGGATACAGCGTGAAGCGAAAAAAATGTAAAGTTATTTTAAATTTAGTATCTATTTCATCAATATAATTTTGTATATAAAATAGATAGGATAACTCTATCCACCTAAGCTGATAATTTTATGGTTATGGTGGACAACGATGATATTATTACGTCAACGTTGTGTGCTCTGGGGACTTAGAGCTTAATATGCGCTCCGGTGAGTTATTAAAATAATGCTTATAATTTAATATGTAACCTCCATTTATATTACAAAGTAATTTGTAATACAAGAGGCCAGTCGTGGCGCAGCGGCACGGAGTGTGACTGGAAAACCGACTAGTTGTGGGTTCGATCCCCACTCCAGGAGATGAAATATTTACTTAAATTTATATTTCCATTTATTTCTTCACTCTGGTGTCGAGGCTAAGCTCGGCGTTCAGTTCTGCCACTCAACACGCAATGTCTCCAGAATTAAGCAGAGAGTGGGGAACGGAGTGTCTTAACACTGGGTTCCCTCTGCCTACCCTGCTGCGTGCGGGATACAGCGTGAAGCTTTTACATATGTGCAAGGTTTTACATAAATGCAACTATAATATATTTATAATAATATAAAGCTGTACTATTCTTCTATAGCACTTTCTCAAAGCCTTAAAGTATGAGGATAATGAAACTAAATATATCAATTATTAAAGAATTCGGAGGGTTCCGAGGAACCATCACCAACATTAGTGACGAAACTGTTCACCACATTATCTATTATATAATCCAATTATTCTAAATCCGTTTAAAGTGTCAATCTTCCTTAGTTTTAGTGATGGTAGTGGAGGTGATCTCAAATGGCTTGTTGTTTTTCTTTCCTTTATAATTTTGTTTACATTGGCTCGTGATATTGCTATAACTCCATCGGTTTTCTTGATAATATTGCATATATATGAATACAAATTTATCGGCAGCGTTTCTTCTACGTGTTTAAGCAAATTTATAACAAAAACAGACTAAACATAAAACAACATTAAACTTAACTAAACAAGAAACTGAATTAAATCAATAAAAGTAATAACGGAATTACGAAAATTCAAGGAAAATAACTAAAAATGATAAATAATTGAAAATGAAAATAGAAAATGTTCGCTCATCGTATTTACAGTATATAGTTTTTTTATAGTATTAAAATGTGTCTCAAGTTTGAGTAGAAGTTAGCTTTTGGGTGTTTTTACATATCAAATATTAAAAAAATATTCCTGGCTTTAAATATGCAAACAATCTTTTTTTTGTGGGTTGAGTGGCGACACGCAACTCCGCGCCTTGCCTCAATACCAGAACAAATGCTTATATTATTATTTTCGTTTGGTTTTTGGTTTATAATTATATAAAGTTAATGTTACCACCTATTTTAGATGCTCCATAATTAATGTTGTATAATTTTTTTTTAATATAAAGGGATTTTTTTAAATTATAATTGAATTATATTTGTAAACTTTGTCAATGCCTTGTAGGTTCGACTACAAAGCAAATCTGTAACTGTATTTCTAGATACTTTGAGTTTCTAGATAATTTAGACACGGGGTCACAGAATGTCATTTTGTAAAGCATCTCATCTTTAAAACTTTGGAATGAATAAGTCTCAAAAAGAAAATATACCAGAGGAAGGAAGATTGCGAAATGTGAAATTATTATTTACCAGCCAACAAATTGCGTTAAACTTTAAAATAGCAAAGTTGTTCGTGAAAGTAAAATAGAGAAAAAAAGACTAAAAGATGCTCAACGCACACAACTATGAGGTACTAAGACATTTTGTAAGACCACATTTCTTTTCATCCCTACAAGCGATATAATGCGGAAATATATATTTTTTTATTGTATTACAATATACGTAATGACGTTTATATGAATATAAAAGGTGCAATAGGTTTTATGTTATCGATATAAGATTTAGCGATATGTAACAGATATGATCGTCTGTACGTATGGTATGATGTTATGGCTTCTGGTTGTGGGTTCAATTCCCCCTCAAGGAAATGGAACATTTAATATTTTTTTATTTCTCTGGTATCGATGCAAAGCGCGGCGTTGAATTTCGCCACTCAACACGCAATGCCTTCAGAATTCGGCAGCAACTAGCGCGAATACTTTCCGTTGGAGCTGGATTCAAATTTAAGCTTTTTCTAGGAAATTAACATAATAAAATTTTCTAAGTGACAAATGAACTGTCGTATTTACAGTCAAACGCTTTAAAATAATATAATAAAATTGTAATATGCAAAAATAAAAAACGAAAAATATAATAGAGCTTCAAAAAAATATAATTACTTCCAATTCATTGTTTCATACACTACAATGTAAAATAACGTCATTTCCAATCATCTGTAACAGATTCCATCCTATCATCTTATCGACACATTAGCCAGAATTGGTTTTTGTTTTAGAAACACATATATACCATTACCGGGCGCGTTGACAACCACACTTCTGACGACAAGGTTGTTCCATTATCGATACAGATGAATAATTGGTACTCACTATTACCCCTGGATGCGGTGGAGCTTTTAAGTTTATGTTCTTCTTGAACGCTTTACGGCTTAAGAAAGTTATTTTTGATTGTTACTGAAAGTTATTATAATTTTTTTACATTTATATTTATTGGTTGTATTATTTTTTATTTTATTGTAAGTCTAAAATTTGTATTAAATCAGCTTCACGCTGTATCCCGCACACAGCAGGGGGCAGAGGGAACCTTGTGTTAAGACACTCCGTTCCCCACTTTCTGCCGAACTCTGGAGGCATTGCGTGTTGAGTGGCAGAACTCAACGCCGCGCTTAGCCTCGACACCAGAGCGAAGAAATGGAAATATAAACTTAAGTAAATATTTCATCTCCTCGAGTGGGGATCGAACCCACAATCAGTCGGTTTTACAGTCACACTTCGTGCCGCTGCGCCACGACTGGCCTTAAATAAATAAACAAAATATAAATTTAAATAAAAAAATATAAAAAAATAAAAATATAAACTTAAATAAATATTTCATCTCCACGAGTAGGGATCGAATTCACAACCAGTCGCGTTTCCTGTCATACTTTGTGCCCCTACGCCACGCCCGTTTTATTGTTAATCTAAGTATAATCAGTATTGGTATTTTTTGTTGTTATATACAATAGAAATCTGTTTATATAATATTTATAAATTTTGATATAACAAATAACTAAAATAGATTGGTTAAACCGATAATAAATGAGATTTTTATTTCTTTATATGTAGTATGAGCGTAGGCGAGGGCACTATCAAATTGTCACCTTCCGACGGAAACATCTATCAATACCAAAATAGGTGAAACTGTATTGAAGTAGTTATCTATATATAAAGAAACAGTCAGAAATAGAAGAACTAAACAAAATATATAAATACCTACAAAATGATTACTAAACATAAGGCTAAGTAATTCTGATTGTATTAAAACCATCGTAAGTTTGCTTTTTTACATACCTGTATGTTACAAATACTAAGTTTAACACTTGGAGAAAAAAAGACAACTTACGGAATGACTTATATAATTATATATTTTTTTTATAACAAGTAACTGGATATCAGGACGTAGAGCTCATTGTTGCGCTTTGCCGTAATTTTCTTTATTAAAATCATGGAAACATCAGAATCGAACCTAAAGACATTTTACATAAATACTTCCTCAAAGTAGATTGAAACCTTTAAATGAAGTAAAAATATAATTAAGTAACAATTTCTTCTTCGTATTGTAATATTTTTTTCTTAAAATTGTTACTGTAAAATCGTCTGGTTGTGAATTCGATTCCCACTCGAGGAAATAAAATATTTATTTACATTTATATTTTCATTTCTTCGCTCTAGTGTCGAGGCAAAATGTGGCGTTGAGTTCCGCCACTCAACACGCCAATACCTCCGCGGCGCCTGGCGGAAAGTGGGGAACGAAGTGCCTTAACACTAGCTTCCCTCTGCCTACCCTGCTGAGTGCGGGATACAACGTGAAGCTGACAAAAAAAGCTAAAACGATGCATAAATGCTCGTATCTTTCATTGCGTAGATTTAGAAGATTATTTTTTTCTGTTCTCCAAGGGACCGTAGACTTGAATATTTAATATTAATTTCATGGATACCTCCATGGGGTATTGAGATAAATGATCGCCGATCATCGGACAGACGTACAGCAAATTAATCCTATAAGGTTCCTGTTCTTCCTTTTCACGTATGGAACCCTATAAATAAACCTAATAATAAAATAAAAACGCCAACTCAGTCACAACTCAGAGTTTCCAAAAATGTATAATCCTAAATATACGCGATTAATCGGGTTAAAATAGTATCATTTAAAATGTGCAATAATCGTGAACATCAAAGAACTTATTATAAACTGAACATTTTGAAGCTTAAAGTTAAAGTTTTGCTATATAATAAATCTTTCTTGTGCATAATTGTAATTGGCAAAAGCTGGTATTGCTCCGCGAATTTCACCTTATTTCGACTGAATTCTGTCCATAAATCTGTCTGAGTGAACTTTCAAAATAGAATACTATTTGAAATTTTGAGTTAAACACGGTTATTGATCATGCTTTATATAGAAAGCAATTTTACGGAATATTTCTTTTGACAATGCTTTAATAATAGATCAAAAATATTTTCGTACATTAATAAGATGTGAACTGAAAAGTGAAACAATTTTGAAAATAAGATAGAGTAGGCAGATATCTGTAGGCTTTCAAATATAATTTTGTATAGATTTTTATAAACACGTTTGTATTTTATTGTTTATAATAATTAAAAAACTTATTTACATAATATTAAATTTAGAAATAAAACCGTTGCTCGTTGTAATTAAGTTTTTTTATCTTAAATAACGTGCCTACATACATAAATGTTTACAAAGGAAAGTAAATAAATAAAAAACAATTCTATGATTAATTTATGAAAAAAGTTGCGAAACCTTAAAACCAATTTAGAAAAGTTTTGTTTTATGCAAAGTAAGAAAACGTACAATTCACTTGTTTCGGAACTTGTTACGCAAAAGAATGGCGACTTTAGTGAACAAATATTATAATGTACAAAGATAAGTACTACAATACTATTTATTTAAGTACTTTATATGCACTGACTAAATTGATTATAAACAACTTTTTTTAAGGCTGTTTTAGGTTAAGGTCATAGCGGTGCGATGGCACAACCTGTCACTCTAAATGTGACGGTTCTAAGTTCGATATCATTCGAGAAATAAGTAACTTTAATATTAAATATAATTTCATTAAATAAATGAATAACTTAAGTATTTAACATTTTTATTTCCTTGCCCTTATATGAAATAAACTGGTGAGTTACGTTCTCAAATTTGACCGTGTAATACCATAGTAGTTTAACCTTACATATTAATTAGGGTAACGTACTTAACGTTATTATTATAAACGATGAATATACAAGTATATGAAATTGAAGGCACATCGTGACGCAGTCGTAGAGCGTGCGGATAGTAAATGTGATAGTTGTGGGCTCGATTCCCACTTGAGAAAATAAATCGGCGTTTTGTTCCGCTTCCCACCACGGAATGTCTCATAAATTTACGAAGAAAGTTGAACGCAGTGTCTCTACACAAGGTTCCTTCTACTTACCATTACTATATAAATAAAGCGAGAAAACAAAACCTTAAGTAATGTGCTTAAGGTTTTGTTTTCTCGCTTTAATATCTTTTGCTCCAAAGGGTTGAGATACAATTTATGTCACTTCAGAGGACTGAGGCCAGTCGTAGCGCAGGGGCTCAAAGTGACACTGTAAATGCGACTGGTTGTGGGTTCGATCTGCATTCATGGAAATAAAATATTTACTTAAATTTATATTTCTATTTCTTTGCTGTGGTGTTCAGACAAAGCGCGGCGTTGAGTTCAGCCACTCAACACGCAATGTCTTCAGAAGTCCAGTGTCTTAACACTAGGTTCCCTCTGTCTGCTACGTGTGGGATAAGCGCGCTGCTGATTCTTTATTTTTTTATTTGTTTCGTATACGACATTTACATTTATCGATTTCCTCTTTATAGCAAATAATAAAAATTCTCAGTTAATTGTAAAGGATGAAAGAAACAAATTCTGTACTAAAAATACTTATATTAAATAATTCAGCAATATTACTTTGACGTTAAAATAAAACGTGTGCGAACGTCTTTGATGTTGTTTGATTAAAGTGGAAAATTTCTTTTGGCAAAGTTGTCTATGGAACGTAATAAAATTCTAACCGAGTAACCGGTGGCGTCATGTGTCATAACAAATAATTAAATTATTTAGAACATCGATTAAATAGCATCTAGACAGAATGCGGCGTTGAGTTCCGCAATTCAACACGCATTGCCTCCAGAATTTAGCGGAAATTGTGGAACGGAGTGTCTTAGCATTAGGTTCCCTCTGAAAACATTGCTGTATGCGGGATACAGCATGGTGACAACTTATTGGCGATAGTCGGAGGGAACCTAGTGTCAAGAAACTAGCTTTTTAAAAAAATCCATTATAAAAAAATAAACAATTTTATTTAATTTTCTTTGCTTTGTTTCCATTTTGCTTTTGTTCCTTAAACGTTTCTATAGATTGTACTAAAACCGTTTATAAATTTTGTATAAGTACAATCAATTGTTAGGCCAAATTCAGCTATAACTGTAGTTTGAACATTGTGTTACTTGTCGTGACATAAAGGCAAGATTTGTTGTAATAATTGATGTAATACGAATGAAATAATTTACATATTCGACTTAAAAATATTTTTTTTAAATTAATAAAAATAATATAATTGAGGCCAGTCGTGGCTCAGGGGCACAAAGTGTGACTGTAAATTCGACTGGTTGTGGGTTCGATTCCCACTCAAGGAAATGAATATTTATTTACATTTATATTTTCATTTCTTCGCTCTCGTGTGTAGGCGCGCAAAAGCGCGGGGTTGAGTTCCGCCACTCAACATGCAATGCCTCCAGAACTCGGCGGAAAGTGGGGAACAAAGTATCTTAACACTATATTCTCTCTGCCTACCCTGCAATGTGCGGGATAAAGCGTAAAGCTGAAAAAAAAAATCATTTCAAAACTGTTAAATGTGCTGATGTTAGTGAATAATTTAGTTTACTTTTTTAGAAACAGCCTTAAATGGTAAATCATAGATTTAGATAAAGATTCGATTTTAATTTCTTAGCTGGTGTAGAGACTTCCATAACTCAACAACCAATGCTACCAGAATTCGAAGCAAAAAGTCCAACGGAGTATCTAAACACTAGGTTATCTCTGCCTATCCCGCTGTGTGTGGGATACCACGTAATAAAAAAAAACTAAATATAGTAGGTAAATAAAGATAATTTAAATATTTGCTTGAAGCGCTCTCATATTAAATTCAGTATCCATCAATCAAAAAATGTCATTGTGGATGTACTGTGTATGTGCAATCCCTCTGGACGGTAATTTTTTTAACTATTTAGTTGTGACGCTATAAGGGTGATTTTATTTATTTTAAAAACATGATATAAAACATTTCGGAAACAAAGAAACTAATGTATTTTGTGTTAGTATGAGCTTAATAATATGGTGTGATGCTTACAGTTTTATTTTCGAATTAATTTTATATACATTATCGGTAAAGATTAAATATAACTTTATAAGTAAAAATAGCTACATAACGCGGGTTCTCCCGCTTCAACTTTTAACTTATATTATAGTCCAATAATACCATTTTTTTATATAAATTGTAGCCTATGCGTTATTCTGATGTATAGCTAAATTACTCGTAAGTTTCATTTAAGTCCGTTCCGTAGTTTTTGCGTGAAAGTTGTATAAACATCCATACTAACAAAATTTCACGTTTATATATTTTGTTGGATTCGTTTGTTTATTAATTTTCGAATAAATGGAACAGAATTGTAGAAAAATATAAATACATGTATGTAGATTGTACATATTATACTCCTATGTTTACATTTCTACGAATGTATGAAGAGAAAATGAAAATGTTGTATTTCATATATAGTAATACGTTTCAAGTGCTTCATTCAAATATTAAAATTTGAATATAAGAAGGACGGTTCTACGACGGTTCTGTGAAAGTTCACATTATATAAAATTTCAAAAATTTCCTGTACTTTCTTATTAAAATGTATACTCGTATAAAGAGTATCTTAACATATCAGTTAAGTTTCATTTAAGTCAAGAAGGCCAATATTATATATAGTTTCGAAACTCAACAATAAAAAAAAATGGTTAAATCAATATATTTCTCGTTAAAATTCCTAAGTTATCTCTACTTTTGAATATAGATATAGATTAGATATAGTTAGATATAGTTTTTTTTATTATATTTATTTGTTCACCTGTCTCAAAACTTTGAAATATTATAAATTTATAATTATGTCGTTTGACTTCCTTCCAGACCAACAATGTTTACTTTTGTGACTTGTGTGTATTTTATAATTCTCTTGTCTATTAAAAAAAGTGTATTCCGTTTATTTTTCCACTAATAAAGCACACCAGTTAAGCCAATTTAACTAATTATACTTGTATACAAGAATAATTTACTGTTAAAAGTTAAACAAAACAAGTACATACAATTAATGAAAATAATGTCTTTGTTGTTAGTCCCGGATGCAGAGGAGATTGACGTATCCGTTTTTTATATCTAGCTGTGGCATCTCATCACCTAGATGTCTTTCTAAAAGGTGTCCGATTGAAGGTGTTATAGTGAAAACTAAATAAGTTATTTGAACTTTTTTGCCTTGACTTGCCTTGCCTTGCCATATTGAATTTTGAAGTAGGATATATTAAAATTAAATTAAATTAGCTTCACGCTATATCCCGCACACAGCAGGGTAGGCTGAGGGAACCTAAAGTTAAGACACTCCGTTCCCCACTTTCTGCCGATTTTCGGAGGCATTGCGTGTTGAGTGGCAGAACTCAACGCCGCACTTTTGCCTTGACACTAGAGCGAAGAAATGAAAATATAAATTTAAGTAAATATTTCATCTCCTCGAGTGGGGATCGAACCCACAACCAGTCAGTTTTACAGTCACACTTGGTGCCGCTGCGCTATGACTGGCCTCAGGATATATTAATTTAAATAATTATAAATAATCGTAACTTTTGGCGCTCCGTTCTTTCTGACTATCGCGCAAGGGCTAAAGCGTGAAGTTAAGTATAATTTAAAGGGAGGATCACGTGTTAACCAGTTGTGTTCTTAGGTGGCGTTGTAAAAACAAAACACACCAACGACACCCAACTTACACGACCCGATATTGTCAAAATTGTCCCAATTTAACCTGTAAAATATAAATGTTTATCTATTTAACCTTTACTTTAGAAAAAAAACGTATAAATTTGTTTATGTATATATCGATAATAAAATGATTACATGGTGTAATTCTTTAGTAATACTCTTGACAAAGTCCTAATATAACGGGCTCGTTATTTAGGGTTTCGTACCACAAAAAAAATAAACGAAACCCTTATAGGATCACTTTGTTTCCCGGCTGTCAAGACATCTTGAGATCACGTGGAGGTATAAAGCCAAATGAAATTGAAACTGCTGCTGAATTAAATTAAAACCTATAGAATATTATTTTACATACCTCCTAGTTTCCCGTTTGTTTATTATATTGTTTATTGTTTTTACAAGTACTGACGTACATATTTATAAGTATAACTAAAAAGTTTGTTAAATTATTATAGTTGATATTTTTCTTTGAGTATACGAGTATACATGAGCTGTACACATCCTGTTAAAGTTTCGCTCGCATCTTTAATATTTATATCTCAGAAATTATATAATTTGCTTATAAAAATATATATGAATTAAAAAAATGCTTATTATTTGTCAATAATATCAATATTAAGTCATTTAAAAGATTTTTTTGTTTAAGCTGTATTCGTCATGAGATCCTAAGTAATTAAAAATCAACATTAAAATATTAAGTTGGCTTAAAAGCAGCGAATTGAAAAATTCGCTAGGAGTTGTATTTTTCTGGGAATATCGATTCATTTCCTCATTATGTTGGATTTTTTTTTTTAAAGAATCTGGGAACTTAGCGTTAAGTCACTCCGTTTCCCATTAAGACACTCCTCTTTCTCACTTTCCGCCGAATTCTGGAGGCATTGCGTGTTGAATTTTGGAAGTCAATCTTATCAGAATTCAGGAAAATGAAAAGATAAAATATTTAATTTCTTCGAGTGGTAATCATACACACAACCTATTGGTGTAGAGTGTAGAGTATTTACAATTTTCTATTTTCTATAAGACTAAAATCAAAATCAAATTTTTATTCGTTTTCTTAAGTAAGTAAAATCAAATCAGTTTCACGCTGTACACGTGTGTCTCACATACAACAAGATAAGCAGAGGGAATCTGATGTTAAGACACTCTGTTCGTTCAGTGGAAAGTAAATAACGGAGCTCTGCCTACACTGATGTAAGCGGGATACAGCGCAATGCTAAATTATATAAATATTTTATTTCCTCAACTACTAGTCGCGTTTACAGTCACATACTTGCATCCCTGCGCCATGACTGGCCTTTACTTCCATTACTTCCTTTGACCTTCTTTAATACTAATTTTATTTATACAAATCAGCTTCACGCTGTATCCCACACACAGCAGGGTAGGCAGAGGGAACCAGTGTTAAGATACTCCGTTCCCCACTTTCTGCTGAATTCTGGAGGTATTGCGTGTTGAGTGGCAGAACTCAACGCCGCACTTTGCCTCAACACCAAAGCGAAGAAATGGAAATATAAATTGAGTAAATATTTCATTTCCTCGAGTGGGGATCGAACCCACAACCTGTCGTTTTTACAGTCACACTTTGTGTCGCTGCGCCACGACTGGCCGCGACTAATTTTATATATTGCAATAATAAAGCACATCCATATCTGTCACTGTCGAGACGCCACCAGATATCCGCGAATGACTCACAGATCGACCCCTGTCCGTTCTGTTTGTGCTGCCTCCCCTTGTTAACTGAATTATATTAAAGAAATACAAGAACTCCTTATCTCGAACCCTCTGAATAAATCTTACTTTTAAGGAATTCTCCCTTTCTTGAGAGCAGTCGTCATCTCTGGGTTATAATTTAGAGCACCTTTGTACACCGTAATGTTTATCAAATTAAATGTCGACGTCTCTAATTAAAAAAAAAACAAGTTGACTCGAATGCTGAGCATTGAGAAAATACTTTACATCAATACTAAGAAAACAAATGTCTTTGTTGTTTGTTATATAAAGCATTTATTATCTTAGTTGAATGGAGGTCAAAGTTTAAGTTAAAACGTCATATTCTAGATAATAAAGAGGATTTTAAGTGTTTAGCTTACTGTATTATTAAAATAATTTTATAATCATTTAAATTTATTAAATCTTATAATTTTACTATACAGCTCCACGTTGTATCCCGCACATAGCAGGGTAGGCAGATGGAACATAGTGTTAAGACACTCCGTTCCCCACATTCTGAATTCAGAAGCTATACAAGTAAAAAAAATATCAGTTATTTCTTTTTATTTGTCTTTCTATTATTCATATTATTAATATAGATCTAAGTATATACTTATTTATATGTATATACCTATATTAAATGTAAATAAAATATATACAAGCAAAATTAGATTATAATTTAAATTAGATAAGATTAATTGTTATAAATTTAATTATATAGATAAAAAGGTTATATTAGTATTTTAATTTTGTTAGACGTCTACAAGTAAACAAATAAACTAAAAGAAAAAATAATTAACAGCAAAATAACTAATATAATGTATATATGTAATATATATATATATATATCGATAAAAGTTTTTTTATCGATTGGAAATATATATATATATATATATATATTCCAATCGATAAAAAAACTTTTTCACAAGTTGCCGGTAAACTCAATAAAAATGCTAATTGCATACAGTGCTCACCTGTCGTACTGCAGCAGGCTGTGAGTAACGATATCCATATCACACAATATAAATGTATAAAAAGAGTCATTGTTCATGAGAAATATAAAAAAAAATACCAATTTACTTAAATATTATTACTAAAGAAGTTCACCTATGTTTTTCACGAACGAACGTAACATAGGCCGGGGCGTGGAGGACGCGTGCCATCGCTGGGCGACCGGCGGAAGTACTGCCGCGGGGCGCGAGCCGCCTCCGCTCTGACTACCCCAGCCAGATAAACAAGGGTGAGAAAACCCGGAACACACAGACAAACTGTCTCGCTAGTCTTTATACAGTCCGCACCAAATAATGGCTTAATGTAATAAGACAAAAGACTAATAACCAAGTGATCCGACGTTGTAGACGGCTCGCTGTCTAATATGCATAATCTGGATGGTAAGCTGCGTCTCGGAAAGCTGAGCATCATATTTTATTGAGTTGCTAATATAAATTGTTAATAATGTGTTCGATAAATTATGTTAATGTTATTAAATATAGTGAAGTCTATTAATAAGGTTACTGTATCTGTATTTTGGCTATATATATGAAGTATTGGAAGCATTCATTACAGTTATATAAGTGAAAAATTGTTTTAATTTATTTTTTATTAGGTTTTTCGTAAAATTAAATGGTAAATGGGATTTTTTCTAGAATTTTTTAAAATTATAAACAAACAAACTTTGTTAAGGAAATGATTATAATTTAAATAATTTTAATTGAATTTTACTGTATTTTGTGTAATAATTAAGTAACTAAAAAAAAACTAATAAAAATGTTGAGTGTTAAAAAATATATCTTATATTAAAATTTATGAGGACGATTGTGGCGCTGAGGCACGAGTAAACGCGATTTGTTGTGGATTCGATCCCCACTCGAGAAAATAAAATTTATATTTCCATTTGTTCGCTCTGGTGTTGAGGCAAAGCGCCGCGTTGAGCTCCGACACTCAGCTCGCAATACCTTCAGAATTCTGCGTAAAAGTAGGGAACGGAGTGTCTTAACAGGCTCTCTCTGCCTAACGTGCTGTGGATACAGCGTTAAACTGATTAACGAAAATATATTTATTAACACGCAAGTAACCAAACCTTAAAAATCTTATATAATTAAAATCAAGACATCGCAATTATAGGTGCTCGTAGTTTACGAGTGCTGGTATACAGCATTCTTACAACAGCCTGTCCTACATGAAGATATCCTCTGTATAAGCAATAATAGTCTTCTTAAGTGTAACTACTTCACCCGCGCCCGAGTGCTCTTATCGAAGTAGTAAAACAACGTAGTTATCAGCTTGCGTGAAATAAGTGCCTATCCAAGGTATGTGGAAAATAATTTTTATATGTTTTTTTTAATTTGGAAATTTTTATGAATTTAGGTTTTTTTTTCCAGTTTTTTTGCTGTCCCACACACACACACACACACGGCAAAGTAAAGGGATTCTAGTGTTAAGACGCTCCGTTCACCACATTTCCGCTAAATTCTGGAGGCATTTCATGTTAAGTGGCGGAACTCAACGCCGCGCTTTGCCTCAACACCAGAGTGAAAACATGAAAAAATATAAACGTTGAAATGAAAATTCTTTAAAATTATTAGTACATTCTTTTATAAAAACTGTACTAACGTATATTCAGCAATATAAAACTCACAAAGTAGATCGTCCTGAAATTTCATTATCTGTAGTGTTGAGTCAGTAATACAAGTCAGTCTTTTCAGTTATATAAGTCCTTCAAACTGACATAGATAGCATTTAAAATTATATAAAAACTTTAAGTTTTACTTGTAGAATGACATGAAAATTTGTGAACAATCGGTTTTTTGTGAATCCTTTGCGCTTTGATCGAGTAGTAGCCCGAAGTGAACCGGCGGGCCGCCGCCTCTGTGTCGCGCCGCTGCCGCTTCGTCTGTTGACCCCAAAACGTAGGATAACGACGTTTGTTACGACCACCAGTGTCTCTTTAACGTAGTTTCGTAGCAATGGATGCGCTTAAAATAATTGCCAGTTGTAATCTAACAATGTTGTTTGAGTACGTATTTGAAATACCAATAAGATTCGATTTAAAGTTGACTATTTCGTTAAATTTTTCGTCGTTAACAATTTTCGGCGTTAAGTTTCACTTCGTCATGCCATGCCATGCCCAGCACTTAATGTCAAATTGGAAGGGTAAAAATAGGGAACCAAGTGTCTTAACATTGCCTTCTGTGCGGGATACAGCGTGAAGCTTTTAAGGGTTTTTTAATGTTAACAATCTCGTCTCTTTAGGTAAAGTTTAGGTAAATTTTTATACTTTTTTGTATGAGAATTTACTCGTTCACTGAATAATTAATTCATTAATGAAAACTGACGACTTAGAAACTCATGGTAATAATATTACCATGAGTTTCTAAGTCTTATTTTACTTATTTATATTAAATTTAAGCATTTTCCATTTACCGCGCAAGTTTCTAGACATTCTATACCAAAAAGAAGATGTCAAAATAATTCATTCCCCAATTGGGAACCGAACCCACAACTGTCGCGTTTACATTCAAACGAAGACGCACCTGAGCTACAACGAATTCATTTTATACTGCTATATTTGTAATAAACAAGTGACTTGGCACTTTTAAAAAGTAAATTCTTCATCTGTAAGGACATTAACGAATGTTTCTAATCGGATTTGTGCTAGCTCTGACTTCAAATGACGTTCATCTGATTCATTATATTATTATAACATAAAGGGAGGAAACAATGATACTTTACTACAAAAGCGTTAGTCAATCGTAAGCTTATTAAAACCACACATGTGGTTAAGTCCTTTGAAAACATTAAGTCTAATTAGAGAAGAAAATTGGTTGTTTTTGGTAACTTTTCGATGGGAGGGTTTTCACTTTTAGACTTTAGGCATATTTTTAATTTATTTTTAAGGTTTTTTTAAGCTTCACGCTGTATTCCGCATGCGGAGGGAGCTTAGTGTTAAGACACTCGCTTTCCTCTTTGCATCGAATTATTGAGTCTGTTGAGTGTCGCGTGACTTAACGCCGCGCTTTGTGTCGACACCAGAGCGAAGAAATGGTAATATTAAAATATTTCATTTTCTCAAGTCACACGCTTGTGCCTTTGCGTCACGACTGGCCTGAAATACTGATTCAAATTGTAAAATTATTTTTGCGTCGAATGATCTATTTCTTGAGAAATCATAGTAAATGTTTGATTGTAACTTAATGTATGTGGTCAAAGTTACCTCAGGCACGTCTGACAAACAACTTTTAATAAAAAAAAAAATAAACCACCTTCACGTTGTAAATATAAATGTAAATAAATATTTCATTTCTTCGAGTGGGGATCGAAACCACAACTAGTCGCGTTTACAGACATAATTTGTGCACCTACGCAACCTCCTCTTTTAATTATTTGCATTCGATAACGGAGGCATAGCTGCAGGTAGAAACAAGTGAATAAGTTTAAAATACTTTCAGAAACCTCACTCAAATTACGCCATGCACAAGTCTTATGAAAAATATCAGATACCAGGGGTTGCTCTATTATACGCAATATATATATATATATATATATATATTACAAGCTAAATAATTATTTTTTCTAATATTTTATTATGACTTATATTATTTTATAAGAATTATTTTTCTAAGAAGCTCTCGAATTCTCTCATCAAGGGCTAATGATAAATGAATTATGGTCGCACTGCAGATGTTTGGCTTTTCCCTCTGGGAAAATTTTACATAGTCGATTAGATTTCGTTACCATAATTTACAAGAAAACCTCAGCTTATTTTTGATATAAAGAAATAAATTTTTAATGTTGATTTAGTAGCGTAAAATGCTGCATTGATAAAGTTTACAGTTACATAAGTTAAAGTTTAAGCCAGAACGCTTTTAACTTTAAAAACCTTACTGCAGTTCATATTCATGTGGAAAGTTGCTTTCGTTATTATTCGGAGGGTGTCTTTCCTATGATTTTCTTTAACTAGCGGCACCGCCTCAATTGCGTCGAATTTTTTTGAGGTTATTTAAAATAGACTAAAAAATACATACCTACTCAATTTATTTTACAAAAATATATCTTGGCTTTTATTTCTTAGTCAACTGAATATATGATTCTTAAAGGATACGTATAATACTGGTCATAATAAAACTCTACGTTGACAGGAAACGCCAAATAACACCTCGACCCTCTCGTTTCATATCCTTGAGGGTACCACGATGTCACTATTCCTTACATTAAGAAATAAAGCTTAACATTTTTTTTTACTTATAGGCTAAACGAAGTGCATCTAGTGTCAAATCACTGTGCTTTCACTATTTTAACTTCAGCTAATGTGACGTTTTTTATCGGGAACGGGAATATGATACTGATTTAAAAAAAAATATTTATATATACATATCTAATTTGAATTATATCTTGAATAAGTTATATGAACCGAATCACATTTAAAATCAACTTTTCCACTGCACCACAATCCCCTCATAAATTTATATAATGCATGTTATTATTTGTGTGGCACTTAGAAAAAGAAGCCAAGAGGCTAAAACTCTTGAACAGGATCACTCGACCAGTCTCCTTTGCCATCAAAGCTAACCAAATAAAAGGATATTCATAAAATTTTGATCTTGTTTCAGCTAAGAAAATTATTTTTCTGGAATATTTTTTGTATTTTCTAACATATACCGATAAAAGTAATATTGCAATAGATTCTAAAAAAAAATCTCTTTTCTTTTTAATTTAGCTCTCTTTATCACGCGAGTCTAAATATAAAAGGAGCGGCTAGTTATGAAATTATGCTTTATTTTATTTTATTTAAGCTTATTTTAGCTTCACGCTGTAACTCAGTCGCAGCAGGGTAGGCTCCCCATGCCTACTCCATTTCCCGGAGTAAAAGTAGTTTTTTTCGCGGAGTAAAGTATTATATATTTTATTTATTCGAGTGGTAATCGAACCCATAACCTGTAGCGTTTACAGTCAGATGCGAGAGTGCCGTACGTCACCACTGGCCTGTTTGTTAGGAATTTAAGTATTTGAGTTCACAAATTTGAACAAAATTATGTTCTACATAAAAATAAAACATAACAAACTTAAATTTCATTGATCTATTGTATATAAATTTAGAGATAATTTATAGTTTAAAAATCTAATTTTATAGTTTACCTCAACAGCAATTCCTCTCACGTTCATTCCATTGAGTGATTCGAGAAGAGGCTTAAAATGGACGTTCCTACTGAAGAAACTCTATACTTTTTCAGTTAACAAGCCATTAGAGATAAGCGTTTTTTACTTTGTAATTAGAAAAAGTAAAATTCAATTGAGTTGTAAAAATTAAACTTGTTTTGATTAAAATCGTTATGACATTTACAGCATAATAAACAAACAAAAAAAAACGATGCCGAGCAATCGTTTTAATTAAAATTGTATCATAGTGTTCGTTTTCAATTAATCTGCTACCATTACTAAAATATATTAAATTAGATATATATATATATATATATATATATATATATATATATATATATATATATATATATATATATATATATATTTCGTTGTATATGTGTATTTGTATTTCATAGTAATATAATAAATATCCAAGTACTTATAACGTGTAAAATATAAATTCCTTTTAAACTTATGTAATTGTAAATAATAAGTTAATGTGTCGACTCGGTCGAAGTTCTTCGTCATCTCTGAATATATCTCACGAAAGTTCTCGTTCTGTATGAAAGTTGGTAAATCAGCAAGAAAATGCAGATTGAAGGAAAGCTATTTCCAACAAAACGGTTCGCATCGGCTCAGAAATTGGTTCCTCTTGCCGCTCCACTGCCCGAAGAAACTTGCTACGGTAAAACCTATTTTTATTATTTCGTTTTACTTCGGTATGTTATGGATGTTTTAATCTCTCGTCCAATATTGTCGTGGAATATAACAGTATTCTTTCGATGTAATAAAAATAGTTTGATATTAGATAACAAAATGTAGAGTTGTATTTTATTGAAACGAAAAGAATAGTAGAAGTCAATAATATAAAAAAAGATCTAAAATCAAATCAGCTTAACGCTGTATCAGTAGGCAGAGGGAACCTAGTGTTAAGACACTCCGTTTCCCACTTTCCGCCTAGTTATGGAGGCATTGCGTGTTGAGTTGAGGATCTCAACGCCGCGCTTTACCTCGACATCAGAACGAAGATGAAAATATAAATGTAAAAATAAGTATTTCATTTCCTGGAGTGGGGATCGAACGCACAACCAGTCGATTACAGTCACACTTTGTACTCCTGCGCCACGACTGACCTCTGACTAAAAAAAGATCTGTGTTGATATATTAACCTTTTTTTTTCCTTTGTCCATCCACCCATCTGTTTGAATATATTTTTGTTGAGCAGTGGATCTCAAAACCTCATTTAATTGTAATTAAATTACAACATAAGACTTTACAACAAATAATTGATAGCGGCTACTGCAATTATTATAATAAAGTTTGCTTAGTAAAGAAACAAATCTTGAAATAGTAGTCACTTAATACGAGATATCATATATTAAATATGTACGTTACGAATCTAGACGGAACTGCAATAGAATCTACGAAATTTAAGATCTAGCATACAGTAGGGTAGGTAGAAGGAACCTAGAGACAGTTCGGTCTCCACTTTTCCCTCAATTCTGGAGACATTGCGTGTTGACAAGCAGAACTCAACGTCCCGCGTTACCCTGTTACCAGATCGAGTAATGATAATATTATATAATTTATTTCTTTCGATTCCGATTGGGAATGGAACCCATAACCATTCATAAAGATGAATTTAATATCTTGAAACTGTACCTAGTCACCTAATACGAGACATCATATATTAAATATCCATATTACGAATCCAGATGGAACCGCATATTCATATAGCTCACCAATTGTACGTTTTCCTTCATATTTGCTTTGTGGAAAATGAAAAATAAAATTGTCCCAAGTAAATTTGAACGTTTCTTTTGGAGCAGACGAGAGCCTTATCTCTCTCTGCCTTTATTATTTTTCCAGTCCGACCGCAATATTATGCGAAACGGCACGGCGGATGGATCCAGAAAACATAAATCTGACGTCTGAACATGTTTGTGTTGAAAACATTCACTTTAAGCTGTTTACTCTCATTCTCTCATCATTTAATCGCTCAAAGGAATTTTGTATCAAGTATTAAAATATACCCGTACAGTCATATTATGCTATAAGGTTATTAACTATCTCTTAGTAATTGTTTTTTCTTACAGGTTCCCGCTGTATCCCGTATGTAGCAGGGTAAGCATAGGGAGTTTCCCATTTTCTTCCGCATTGCGTGTTCTGGGACAAAACTCCATGCCGCGGTTTGCCTCAACACCATAGCGATGAAACAAAAACATTAAATATTACATTTCTTCGATAACGAATCGAACCCACAACTTATCGCGTTTAAAGTCACAAGTTTGTACCACGGCCTCTCACTAACATAATAAAGACAGAATTATTTGCTAAATCGAAGTCATCAGCACACAATCACTTTTCCCAGCGGCGTGTCATATTAGCAGCAATAAAGCCGCAGCTGGCATTTGTTATTGCCACCTCGCCGCATTTGGTTTCGCCACCTTTGCGTACAGTTTTATTAGCCTCCTTTACGCCTATCATGGGGAAATGTCTCACTCGGTGGGCTTTTGTGAAATTGTCCACATTCTGTCCTCGTTCCTTGCATAGTTCAAGCGTTAGACCGTGTTGAATTTGAGGAATCCCGCCATGGGTTTTTGGAAATTCTTACATGAATAAAAAGATATACAAATAGATATATATTTTATTAAATTTGAATTATGTTTACTATATGCTAAGTACTATAAATGTAATATTACATATATGCTGATTACTATTAAATTCATAAATCCAATTTATAAATGTTTGTAATATTTAAATGTACTTATTGTTAATGTATTTCAATTTAAATATTTCATGTTGATGTTAATAATATTTTAATTGAAGTTACAAATGACAAACGCTAATACATTAATATTGATTTATATTATTTATCATAAGGGATTGTGTTTTTTTTTTCATTTTATGGATATATTACTTTTAATCAGAAATATGAAATTACAAGCTTATTTGCCAATTTCAAAGTGGAACGTTTTAATTGGATATTTTTTTGCATACGTTGTAATGGAAGATTTCGGGCTGTTATTGTTTCTGTAGGCACTATACTGCGTATACGAGCGTCTAGACGCTTTTTAAGTGAAAGATGTAATGTAAATATATAGGTTAATTCAATTATAATATTATACTAGTGGACGCGCGCGGCTTCGCCCGCTTTAACTAATCTTTAAGTTTATTATTATTACAATTTTCAATAGGATTAGTAAGAAAATATGAATATTGTCAACGTAAAATAAGTATATAAAAATATTGACACAAAAGTATTACTAGAATAAGACAAAACTTAACCAAACCAAGAAATCATAAAATAAACTAACTAATCTCCTAAAGTTAATCAGCTACATGATTTACTCGTACCCACAACCAGTCGCGCTGGCCTCTATAGTCCCTCTATAGTATTTATTATAATGATGTAAAGTAAAATATAATTTAAATCTAGACGAAGTGCTAAATACAACTATTATATATATTTTAATAAGAATGAATACTAAATTATAGAACATACATTAACAATTATCCCATAAATATAAAATTAAATTAAATATATTAAAATGGTAACTGTGCCTCAACTTTCAGAGATAAATATATTATGCGAAGAATCGCGGAGTTTTTTTTACAGATTTTTAAAGGAAAATATTTTTATAGAACATAGAGTCAGCGCACGCCATGTGAGCATGCAGGAATCATTTTGGAAGTTCTTTTTATAAAACAACGAAATTCCTGCAAAAACAAAAAAAAATATTTTGTAATATCTTGAATATATTTTTCGGATTGCTTAGTAACGGTTGTTATTAACATGTCAGATAATAAAATGAATGTTAAATAGAAAAATATTTTAATATATATCCACTCGAGGTTTTATGATTTCTTAACATTTTCATAAGTGGGGAACGGAGTGTCTTAACACTCCCCTCGGCTTACCCTGCTGTGTGCGTGTGTGTGATTTTTTTTATATTTTCATTTCTTCGCTCTGGCAATGAGGCAAGAGCCCGACGTTGAGTTCTGCCACACAACACGCAATTCCTCGAAATATTCGACTTAAAGTATGTTCTCGTGAAGCTGATTTTATTTATTTAGTTATATTTTATCGATTAACGTATTAAGTATAATTGTATAGAAAAAATAAAAGTAATAATTTATCATTTCATGAAAAAAAGTGTTATAATTATAAAGTTTTTATGTATTTTAAATAAATTTATAATATAATACTTATAATATAATTAACCACCAATGAAAAATTGAGTCTTGTCACTAAATTCACTATTTTATATTTAGGTACTCTATTATTAAAAGACATTTACGTTTTACAGTTTAAAAATAAAAATTAAAGAAAGAGATCTTATTGTAATTTCTAAATGCGCAAGCAAAATATTCTATTACAAGAAAACATTAATATTTTATAGTGACGCGTCAGTGTTAGTAAGAAAAATGCGTCGCCATTTATTTAAGCTGGTCACGGACAGTGAATGTGCGTTTTGTTCTGGCTTAGTGAAAGTAATGTAAGTATTCACACTATAATACATTCTATTTGGATATGTCATTGATTTCATTTTTTATGTATTTAAAATATTTTATTTGAGGCCAGTCGTGGCGTAGGGGCACATAGTCTGACTGTCAAATCTGGTTGTGGGTTCGATTCCACCAGCTGTAATCTAACCTGACTCACATCTTTCCGATCTCTTAGAATTATTACATAATTGACCATAGAACCTACCTCAAATTTAGTTTGACTGACTTACGAGACACTAAAACCTCGAAATGGGACTTGAATACACAGCAATGACGTTTACATGTCCAACATCCGCCACTATACAATAGCAATGATTTAAAGCTGAATATTCCCAGAGACGAGAGTATATAAATTTCTTTTTTTTTCATAGATGTGGCTGGGCAGGCTAGTATTAAGACATTCTGTGGTCTGCTTTCCACTCAGATTGAGACATTGCGTGGTCTATAAAATGTTGCAACTTAATACCGCACAGTTTTCTTTCTTAAATCAAATAACGCTGTATCCCGCACACAGCAGGGTAGGCAGAGAGAACCTAGTGTTAAGACACTCCGTTCCCCACTTTCTGACACCAGAGCGAAGAAATCGAAATATAAATTGAAGTAAATAATTCATCTCCTCGAGTGGGGATCGAATCCACAACACTTTGTGCCCCTGCGCCACGACTGGCCTCGATTACAGTAATAATAGGTATACAAGTATAATTAAACTAAAATTATCTATATCAAAGTATATTTCTTTCTTCCAGCCACTTAAATTTATTGATCAAGCAATAACCTACATTATGAACATGACAGGTAGTAACTACCCCACATACGTATTATTAAATATACCACATCACTACAGCAAACACTTAAAGAAAAGCGATCGATACTACTCGACTTAATTAAATAACTTCTTTCTATGTCGAATTTCATATTATCAATAAAATGTCTTTGAGTAACCAGACATAGAGACGCCAAGTTTCATCACAACTTGTTTTACTAGCACGCCTTGAGAGCTATGAATTGTATATGTGAGACGAAAATATAAAATAGAAATAACATCTCCTAATAATGTCGTGAGAGAGTTTTATTTCTATTTTTTATTTTTATGTGTCGCTCAGATTTTGCGAGATGTTTTATGTGAGCACTGATTGCTAATTTTTTTTCTTCTTTCTTTCTGTCTAATTCTAAGAATATTGCGCGCCGCCTAAACAACAAATATATATTAAAAATGTAAATATTTACATAATATTTATTTTGTACAATCAAGTTTTTATATTTCAATTTCTTCGCTCTGGTGACGAGGCAAAGCGCGGTGTTGAGTCCTGCCACTCAACACGCAATGCCAGTATTTAGAGTGTCTTAACACTAGGTTCCCTCTGCCTACCCTGCTGTGTGCGGGATACAGCGTGAAGCTGATAAAGAAAGTTTTTATATGGAAAAGACAATTAAAACTAACGTACGGGTCACCTCATTATAAGTGATCACCGCAATGAGTCACAACGTCACAATTCTCACACACACTCTCTTCTCTATTTTTTTTCTTAAATTGCATATAGCGAGGTGGAACTCCAAGTAATAGAATCATCAGATTAAAATTATGCAGCTGAGAAAGTGTGAAATTTAGCATATTTAAACTCTATATAGTGAAAAAGGGCAGGGTGGACCAACCTGCACACGTACATAATGTAAACAACATATTATATTAAATGACTCTATACTATAGAGAATATATTTTACGGAAACAGCATATAGGGTAAGATATTTTAATTTTTTTGTTATTCAACCTTTAACATAGGTTACAAAATAACTTTTATTAAATCAAACAAATCATATTATTTTATATATTACCCAAATAGAAATAAATTAATAAAAAAAATTGTGAATAAAATAAATTGCTAGCAGGTTAAATTGCGGAGATGGGTAATATCATATTTTCTTTTTGGTTTAACATTATAAGGCTCCCTTGGCTGTAGTTAAATGGAATATTAAGACCTCATTTAAGGAAAACCGCATTTCTTGCGCTAAACATCTTATTAATTTTTAAGTGTGGTTTTTCATAGAAACTAAATCTTACCAACATTGTAAGGAAATTTTCAATTATTAATTATGCTCTAATATTTATTTTATTATGCTATAAATGCTTAAGCTACGAGCAGATCGTTATTTATATATATAGGTAGTATTTCATTTATTATTTTATTCAGCAAATTTTCCTTTAATTGCTTTGGTTTTAAGAGTCGGAACTCAATGGGGGAAGAAAATAGAAATATTTGAATATATTTAATTTCTTCGAATGGGAATAGAATCCACATCTTATCACACAATTTACAGTCACATTTTGGTGCCCTGCGGCGTGACTGGCCTCTTCTAAACTGGCAAAGTTCTAATTACATGTTAAAAAAATGTATGTTGAAAATGTTGAATCAGTAGTTTTAACATTCTACTTTGCATTTTACTTTTTATAAAACCTAAAAAAAAAAGATGTAACGGAATTTGAAGCCGTACCCTTCAGGAAACCATCCAAGATTAGGAGACTTTAAAATTTACTTACAGAGATACTTTGAACATATCGTAAATTGTAACAAGCAAATAAAATTTTCGATGTAGTTCGATGAGAACGTATGGCTGACCAACTAGGTCACAACGCTTGGATGGTATCTCCGCGATCCTAATCGTCCACCAAGGTCCACCTGGTAGAGGGCCTGCCCATTAAGCGTTGACAGATCGTTGTTTCATGGCCTCTCTCGAGAACATAACATAAAAAAATAAAAGTATAATAAGTAACTTTTAATTGAACAAAAGAACGAAACTAATAGTGAAAAAAAATTCTCATAATTTATCCAGGTTCATTAAATATAACCCACAGCACTGCGATTGAGATAAAACGGTTGTATCAACCCAACGATTGAATAGAAATGGAGCAATAACGAATCACCTGTTCCATTCTCTTATAAATAAGTGTACACTAAATATTTTATCATTTATTCACAGAGAGTGGCTGTTAAAAAATGATGATATTTTAAAGACATAACTATATAATTTAATAAATTTTGGAGCTTAAATAACTTTTTGCGTCGCTCCTCGCAATGTGAATGTAGCACGAAAATTTTAACATTTTAAAATAGTGGAAGTTCAACGATCGTGGAGGATGACGTTATATTTATCTTTCAGCTGACCTATCAGTTTTGCTTATTGAATAAAAACAACAATATTTTTATATTAGGTATACTCGTAAACTGTATTTTTGATTAATGTGTCTGAGAATTGATAATCTATATAGGAAATATATAATAATAGGTCCGGGCAAAAGTATTTTCGCAAAGCAAAATAAACGTATGTGACGAAGAATTTCGGTACATTTTAAAGTTTTATTACAAAGAAGGTAATGCGCCAATACAATTTGTGCGGTTTAGGGACCTAATGCAGTATCAATAAGAGTAGCACAAATGTAGTTCAAGTGTCTCAAGTCTGGAAATTTCAGTGTAAAAGATGAGGTTCGCTCAGGGAAGAGCAAAGTGCAAAGCAAAGAAGAAAGTGGAGCAAGATCGACATCGATATATTAGTAGCTACGACATTGCTGAAGAACTGGATGATGATAATAAAACAATTTTACGTCATTGACGAAAGTCTCGATACAAGAAAAAAAGGACATTTGTGTACCACATGATCTCAGTGAGAGAAATCTAATGCAACGGGTTTCGATTTGCGATTCTTTGTTGAAACGTAACAATTCCGAACCAACCATTTCTTAAACAGTTGAATACGAGTGATAAAAAATAGGTGACTTACTACTACGATAACAATGTGCGAAAAAGATTATAGTCAAAGTGTGGATAGGCCCTACAGACCGTAGCAAAGCCCGGCCTGATTCGGAACAAAGTGATACTATGTGTATGGTGTGATTGGAAAGGAATTGTTCACTATGAGCTTTAGCCACCAGGTAAAACTATTGATTCTGATCTCTACTGTCAGCAACTGTTGAGGTTAAAAAGCTATTGAGAAAAACCGGCCGAAGCTGGTTAATATCTCGCTTGTAGGAAGGGCGTGGTGTTCCACCATGACAACGCCAAACCGCATACATCTACACGCAGCATAAATTGAGCGAACTTGGCTGAGATGTGTTGATGCATCCTCCGTATAGCCCTGACCTTGCCCCATCAAATTTCCCCGTGTTGCAGTCAATGCAGAACTCTTTAGGAAGCATAAAGCTAATCTCAAAAGTACACTATGAACACTATCTGGCAGATTTTTTTAGCAAATGAGAACCGCGAAAAGCAATGGAGAACCGCAATATCTCGTACCCAAATGAACATTCGGACAGCGAAAAGGCGTTGAGTGACTATGTAGCAAAAAATCCTATTGTAGAAACCACAATATTATAGAAGAGCTGCCGTTAGTGAAAGTAATTAAGTCATAAAAGAGAACAACAGATACAATTGAACTTGCCTAGAGTGTTAAAACTAATACTTTCAGAAGTTTTGAAGATAAATGATAGGAGTGGGACTATTGGTGCTTTATAAAAAAGTCGGTCCCGAAAAAATAGAATAACCAAATATTCTTGTCACAAAAGCGAGAAATATTCCTGCCTTGAGCACGTAGTGCCTTGTTGCAGTACTTATTTTACGGTACAAGAAGAGTAGTTTTCAAGGTGTATGATTTTTTGTGGTAGAAGGATATATATTTTTGTTTATTTTTCAAGAGTTTCTAATGTCATAAGAATAATAAAGGCCGATTTAAGATATGAGTACTTAAGATTGTCATTAGTTCTTTATAAAAATATAGCAATTGAACACACGGCTGTCTATAACCTTAATAATATATATTTTTACAGAATTCTTGGTTTTTTTTTTTATTTTTTAAATACTTATTTCACAATTAGAAAAGAAAAATACCTATTTCAGAAAACGTTTAAAAATGTTAACATAGCGGGACTCGAACCCGCGCCTTTTAGTTCCTCTACTTTAAAAATTTTATACGTTTTCTAAAATGTGAACATTACAAATTGTTATAATTTTTTGAGGGCATTTTTACATTCCATCCAGCCAAACAATTATTTTTTTTTTGTTTATAATGTTTAAAAACTCCTGAAAGAAATATATAATAATAAGCTTAAAAAAAGCCATTTATTTCAATTTAAATTTCATTGAGATATCTTTAATAGATATCGAGAAAATAAACTAAAACATTTAATATTAAAACTTCCATAACCGTCTTGCTGTGTCGCTATTTCAGATAAAAAGAAAACAATCATGTTAAAAATAATTCATTACAATTCCAGCGCAGCTCTCTCACGCTTATCGGTCTAGATCCCTTAAAGTTGTTACATTACTTTTAATTTTCTAATTTAAAATAAGAAAAAAATCTCATATTCATGATTTAAGTAGAAGATTAACCTAGGATAATGTGGAAGAAGCGAAAATGTTATAATTTTAGACTTTGGTAAGTCAATATCTCGGTTGTTAACCTTTATAGCATCCTTAAATAATTTGAACACCATTCTGTTAACAATACCAGTATCTTACATCGGAGGCAAATTGACCGAACTTTAGCTATAATAATTAGTCAAAATAAACTCGGTAAATAATAAATCATACTTTCTGTACGTACGTACTAAAAGATGTTTTTTATAAATAAATAAATGATAAAATAATAAATGATAATAAATGATTAATCTACTTAAAATATAATATTAAATTAAGTATTCATATAAAATTAATTTGTATAAACAATATATAAAGCAAGAGATTTTTTTTCTTATTTAATGAAACCGCGCACCAAAGTTGCTCTAAATTGACACATGAGACGTCTCGCTCGCAAGACGGCAGGATTTTTCTGTGCAACAAAATATGCAAATTCTCCCTTATCTTTTCAGAATTATCCTTATTTTTATAAATATTAAATTATCTTTTTAAAACATCGCATTTGTGGCGTAAATATAAAGAAAAAAACATACATTTCAATTTTTATTACATACCAAAATGTAGGTGTTTGTGGATTAGTAAATAATCAAGATGAAAGTGTCAAAAGCTCTCGGGAAAGCATTAAAATTGGATGAAACTGACCGAAAAAATTTTTAAAAGTGAGGCTTAATATCAATATAGTAACTAATAGTTCATTTATGGACTGTAGAGTACATAATCTTCGTAATATTTTTAAAACTCTTGCATCTATTTATACAGAACAAACGAAATATTTATCATATTTTAATGGTTTTATTATTTTTAGTTATGTGCTTACAATAGGATTCTCTATAAACTATAATGCTTTAAAAAATTAATAATATAAATGTTTGAATTATTTTTTATCTTCGGGTTGTAGCGTACTAATAATCTGCCACACGTGGCAGGGTTGGCGAAGGGAACCTGTGAACCTTGTGTTTAGACACTCCGTTCCAATGAAGACACTTTCGTTCCACCATCCGTTGAATTATCGAGGCATTATATTTTAAGTGGTGGAGCTATATAACTAACACATTATACGTTTATAAATAAGATTCATAACGAAAAATGTATATTATTATATACGTTCAAAGAAAACAAACACAAGATAAGACTGCATTTCGAATAAAATACCGCACAATAAAATCAAGCGGTTCCTCGCCAGTCGGATATCTGACACGGAACTAATTCCCACTATATTTTAATCCGCTAAAATACAAAGGAGCCCAATTTGCATAAACCTCGACTGTTTGTTTCATGCGAGAAGTATATCCGCTTTGCTGGGGACTGTTTCGTACTCAATTTATCTGTATGCGCGGGACGCGAGCGCCGGGCGGCTGTAAACAGTCTATGTTGAATGTTAATGGTGATTACTGTGTCACGCATTTGTATAATAATATTTGCTGAAAAATCATATTTTTGGTAAAAATATGATGACATCGATCTAGTTTATTAAAGTGTTTTGTTGTGGAAAATCTGTCTTGTATTACATTTTTTAATAATCATACTGAAAAACGATCTAGGACAGTAACGCAACGTTTGCTTTTCGTTGTGACGTTTCGTTTAAATAAATCGCTTGGTGCTTCTAGTTTTTATTTTGAATTTCTACTGTGTTTTTCTGATAAATTAAAGAGGCCAGTAGTAACACAGGAGCACAAAGTGTGATTGTTAACGCGATTGGTTGTGGATTCGATTCCCACTCAAGTGGAGGAATTATTATTTATTAATATAATATTGAGTTCTGCCACTCAACACGCAATGCCTCCAGAATTCGGCAGAAAGTGAAGAACGGAGTGCCATAACACTAGGTTCCCTCTGCCTATTCTGCTATGTGCGGGATACAGCGTATTATATTAATCAGCGATAAGCTGATTAATATAATATTTTAATTTCTACTCTCTTTTACCAAAGAAAAAAAGCCCCTGCGTTAAGTTACGCAATGCCTTCAAAAATTCAGCGGAAAGTTGGGAACCAAGTGTCTTAACACTAGGTTCCCTCTGCGTACCCTACTGCAAGTGGGATACAACGTGAAGCTGTTTTTTTCAATAAATTAAAATACATAAAGACGATTTTGGATTGAAGTTAGAAAAAAAGGGCGTAAATAAGTAAAAATGTCCAATAAATGCCGCCGCAGGGCTCTGACCATTAATCCACCACATTGGGTTAATAGGGTTGAGACATTATCTTACGCCTCTCTATATCACTGCTGCTGCTGGTTGTGTATAGTTTAATAGGTAGAAAGCCTTTGAACCTAGATATATTTATGTTAAATTAGCAGGGTTAACTGTATTAAAACATACTTGCATATTCTATAAAGAATTAAACATTTTCAATTTTTTTTCGTAATGCAGATTCCCGCTGTATCCCGTATGTAACAGGGAACTTAAAGATTTTTCACCAAATTCTGGAAGCATTGAGTATTGAGTAGCAGAATACAATGCTGCGCTTTTGCCTCGATACTAGAGTGTAGAAATCAAACTATATAATATTTTCTATTTCCTCAACTAGGAATCGAATCCACAACCTGTCGGTTTTACATTAACTCGATTGGGCCTAGCGCCACGACTGGGCCAAATCACATGTTGTCAAAACATGTGAATTTAAATAACTTTTTCAGGTATATTTACCTATACAATACACAGTGCACGGTATCACGTAATAAACAGTAACTCTTTTCTGTCCCATCGTCCGTTTTAATCTGCGTTATATCTGAACCAATTTAAAAAAAAACATATTATAAATTCTACGCGACGTAGGTTTTTACGAAAAACTTTATGATTGGGAAAAAATATGGTAGGTCTAAAATAAGAAATCTTAAATTTACGTTGCGGCTGAAGCGAAGTGAAGCTGATTTTGATTTTTTAATTTAACTAAAAACATGGCAAATTTACATTCCAAATAAAACGAATAGTATCTACAATTAAAATTATTTTCATTTCAATTGTGGCGAAGTGTAGTGAAGTATATAGATGTGGGTTCGAGGAACATTTATGATTATGAAAAGACCTATCATGTGTTGTGCAATGTGAATTCGAAAAAAATATAAATATATAGATATAATTCATAACGGTACATGGTATTATAATAACTACTATCCACTACTTCCAAGTTCTCATTAAAAAATGATAAGATGAACGCCATACAGTAGAGATATGTGACTAAACCTCTACATGTTAGAGAGCCAAGGAAGAAGCAGTATCAGGACATCATTAAATCTGATAGGGTATTCCATTGAGAGAACGAACATAAAAGACTGGATGGAGCCACTGTATATAGTAAAACATCGGTTGTGTAGGTCTGTACGATCAATATATTGTGCAAGCAACAATATTAGATATGACGTCATAAATTGTTGTTAGTGTTATTGCGATACAAGCAAAATTTAATGAATAAAGAAACATATATCTCGTACATACAATTTATTGTTTTGATATGAACAAGCGCTAATGTCCGGTGGCCGCGATTGTAGCTGGTTGGATGGATATTTAGGTTCTTTTTTTAGTTTTTTTGCGTGATCGAAGGCGGAACTTAACTCCGCGCTTTGCTTTCTTACTAGAGACGACGGTCTAATGCACGCAAATTTATCTGTAAGCCAAAATATGCCGGTGACTTACTCGGAGAAATGATATATATGTAGGTAAGGTAGGTAGGTAATATTAATATTATATGTAACATCTATACAGAAAACGGAAATCAATTACAAATCAGCTTCACGCTGTATCCCGCACACAGCAGGATAGGCATAGGGAAACTAGAGTTAAAACACTCTGTTCTCCTACTTTTCGAGTTCTGGAGGCAGGAGTGCGGAACGTGAACGGAAGTGGCGGAACTCAACATTAAAATTCAGTCAACGGAGTCTACCGAGTTCTTCAACAATCGTCTTGAATAGGCACTTATCTACTGTTAGTTTTAATAGAAGTCTAAACTTAGAAACTGAATGTTCCAAATTACTAATTAATAGAAATCTGAGAAATTGTTTAAGACTGACTAATAAATGGCAAGAGCACAAAGGAGTTCCAGAGCCATTACAGCCAGGTCTAGACACTCGATACTGCTTCAAAAGTCATTACATTACATGTTTCTAATACAATTAAACACATTCCTAACGCTTGTAACGGTACGTGAACGCAGCTTCTCCATTTTAATGGTATTATTTGAATTAACGTTTTCGATGGACATGGTAAGAGAAACCTAGAAGACGTATTTTTTGTGAGGTGCTAGATTCAAGGTGCATCAAGGTACGTCGAAAATCTTATATGCTTGTTACAGCTCATTTATGTTGTTTGTATTTCAGGTAGGTGTAGGTATTTAAAACATCTACCGTTTTGCAAATTTCCAATGCCTAAAGATAATTAAAACGATCAATCTCTCTTATCAAATCATGATTTGTCTAGAGAGAATATTATTTATGAAATATTTTTTTACAATTTTAAAGTATTATTCCTCATTTGAGTAAGAAAAATATTTATTTGGAAAACGTATACAACGTATTATTTATACGTTTTTTCAAATATTTTTTTATTTTTTCTAAATGTAAAATAATATTTAAAAATTGTAAAAAATCCAAGTGTTTTATATTATAGTTATAAAATGTGGTATTTCCACCGATATTACCTTCACGCGAAGCGACGAGACGTGCGCATTTGCAAGTCATTCAGAATGGGTACAGTCGTATATTCCAACTGTCATGTTTTTGTCGGCTTAGAGTCCAATATCAGCCTAACTATTTAATTTTCATATAAACCCTACTTCAACTTGGATTTAAACCCACAAATATTAAGTGCTGACAGATTTTTTCTAATTGTATAAACTGTAATTATAACTGCCATATATAAATATATAAAAATACATAAATTTTACCTTCAAGCTGTATCCCACTCATAACAACATAGGCAGAGGGAGCCTGGCTCACTTTCTGTCAAACGCGTACGGAGCTCAACGCCGTGTTTTGCGTTGTTGCAACGAATTAAAAATTAAAATATTAAATAGATTAGTGAGAATCGAAACAACCTATCGCGTTTTAGTCACACGTTTATGCTCCTGTGCCACAACTGACCACTAAAAATACATGATAGTACCATATAATTAATAAGAAATTAGTTAGATTCATATACCTACATACTGTACGTAATGTGTTTAAATTAAACAGCTTTGTTCGTAAGTAATCCAGAGGCGTATGTGAATATTCATAAGATGCTTTAAAGTACCGACTGCAAGAAACTAAAGTTTTCGATTCTCGTTTAGTTGTATTACTTATGGTGGATAACTTAAAAATCTCCATTCCATATAAGCATTAAAACTTTGAATGTTTTCGAGTAGTTTCAACATTGTTTTCAAAGAACATTTTTATTTAAAAGACACGAGATAGGGGTTTCCTATGGTTTTATTGACTGTATGAAATAATAATATCATAAAGGTTATTCTATCAAGTTTTAGGTATCTTTTTGGTGTGTAATCGCATTTCAATAGATTCTTAAACTTGCGGAGTCAATTGTAGCTATTCATAATTTCAAAATTGGTTCTTGTAGTACTGTAATAAGGTTGATTTAGGGTTTTCTCTTGTCTGCGGATGAATGTGGACTCCCGCGGCCTCGCGCTCACGTGCGAGGAGACACCGGGGTGGTTTTAGTCGGTAAGAGTCCGGCACGCCCCTCCGTCTTTCCCCAGGCGGAGGTAGTCCATGAGGATTTCCCCCCGTAAAAAAAAAAAATAGATAAAAAAAAAAGGTTTTTCTCTTGTCTAAGTCAACATGTCTATATCGAGAAATACATACATAAATAAACAGATAGTGAGATTTCTTGTTTTAAAGAAATCTTCTTGTTTTATTAGTTGGCATGTCTGTAGAGAGATTTTTTCAAAGTTCCCCTAAACATTTTCAAAGAGCTGCGAGTTCAAATCCCGCTACGTTAAAATTTTTATACGTTTTCTTAATAAGCTTTTTACTAAGAACTTACTTATTTAATTAAACGATAAAACATAATATATAGAATATTTTTAAAATAATACATTATATTTTACATGATATAATAATTGTTTATTTTGTTTAAGTACTTGCCTAGTACTTATATTATTCCCAACACGCTACGAAGAACCAGTGTTTTTTTCCAGCTTCACTCTATATACCCCATATAGAAGAATAGTCAGAAGGGACCTAGTGTTAAGATACTCCCCCAACTTCTACAGTATTTTCGAGGCTTTACAGTAATAAAGCCTATACTGTATAGAATACTACATAGGTTACAATTTATATAAAGATTTTGAATAATAAAACATTAGTGTTTTATTATTTAAAATCTTCGCCTAAGCGGAAGTGAAGTCCCCTGTGGGGTGCTAGTATATATACATATACCTACGTGATGCTGACCGCGAGAAATTTCACCGCATTACAAGAGAAGTTGCACTTTAGTTTTCACTTGGTACATTGTAAGATGTTGTGTAACTTGGCCCATAAAAACAGCATGGCTTTCACATGCTGCACTGCTGTACATTAAATATTGCTTCTTTACAGCTTTATTATTGATTGATTTAAATGAAATATATTTGATTTGATCTTAATTATTTTATTTTTTTAATCTTCACGCTGTATTCGGCACGTAGCAGTGTAGATAGAGGGAACCTGGGAACTTAGAGTATGTAAGTAAATATTTCATCTCCTCGAGTGGGGATCGGACCCCGAACCATTCGGTTTTACAGTCACACTTCGCGCCACGACTGGCCTCTTTGTAATATTTGTAATTAAACATATAAATATATAAATATAGAGACTACAATTGAGACCAGTCGTGGCCCAAAAAGGTAAAAGCGTGTGACTGTTGACATGACAGGTTGTTGATTTGATCCCCACTGGAGGAAATCAATACGAGTATGTAATATTTTTATTTCTCTGAACACCAGCAGCAGTATAGTCTATTGAAAGCGCAACTACAATTTTTTTTATAATTCGGCGAAAAATGGGGAACGGAGTATCTTAACACTAGCCTCTCTGCCTACCCTGCCGTGTACATACAGCACAAAGTTAAAATATATATATATATATATATATATATATATAATATATATATATTATATATATATATATATATATATATATATATATATATATATAATATATATATATTATATATATATATATATATATATATATATATATATATATATATATATATATATAATGATTTCATAAGAATGACGATAAACGCTTTGCATACTTCACTATCTTCAAAAAGTTATGATATTGCAGTAAAACTAAAGAATTTGTATGTATCCCTTAATTTGGAAAGGTTCCAACTCTAGAATCGCATGTTTATTGGCACAATGAACCTGATAAGTAAGTGATGTTGGGAACCGTACATTTTTAATTTACGTTTATACTACAATTTTTAAAAAAGTTTTTTTTCTTAATTTATAAACGTATTTTAAAATTAATATTTTTTTGAATAACTATTGCGTTGGCATATCATATTTAATATGACTGGAGTATTGTAATTAAAATGAGTAACATTATGGTCGTTATTGGCATATAAAAGGTCTAAAGGGCCCGATAAGTATAAGAAAGCTTCATTTGCTTACAATAAATTATTTTTAATATGATTGTACTGATTGTTATCTGAAATAGGCACACGCCATTTTTTTTATCTATGCAGTAAGGTAGGGTATTATGGGGGTAACTACCTTTAACGTTAAAACTTATTTTCTCGGTATCTACTGCAGAAATATTCATGAAATTTAAACTTAACGTAGCTGTCTATAAGCTCATTATTATTATATTTTCTTCTAATTTGTTGGGAAATTCTGAATGAGAAAAAATTTAATTTTATTTTTTAAAGTTTTTATTTAACACCTCGTGAATTAATACCAAATTCATAAATGTTACACAATTACAATTGCAATTTATATAAAAATCTAAATGTTCAATATAATAAAAAATCATCACGAGTACTTGTAGGCGTATAATAAATTTCTGTTCTGTTCTGTTCTGATCTCAAACCAGTTAATATATACATTCGTATAGCTTTCTAACGTCATCAAAATATATAAATATATAACTAAATTGAAATATAATCAATTACATAACCCATTAGAGTCAGAAAAGACGGAGCGCTAAACGCTATGGTCTCTACATACCTCTTTCGCCTCGTCCACTGTCATCAATCTATTCATATATGCCTGTGCCTTTACAGTTTTTCTTCTTTTTTTACCTCTTTATTACTTATCCTTAACCTATCCTTACCTGTGGCTTTATAATCCTGCAATGCTTTCTTCTTTTTTTCTACAACATCTTGAGTTCATCATCCCAACTTTCGTCGCGCTTTTTACTAAAGCCTCTTTTTTCCTTTCACCATATACCCCTATCACTGATTCTTTCATACAATTCCTAAGGATCAGCCAGAATACTTCAATATTTTAAATTTCAGATTCACTGCTGTCTGGCTTCTTTATATTGATAATTAAGGACAAATGTGAGATACGTCCATTATTTTATTACCGCTTACTGCTGAAAATTCTAGTCGACCTGATCAAAATAAAATCTCAAAGAATTTTTCCGTTTATTAAAGTTTAATTAGTGCATTATATTTTGTTTGTCATATTGAATAATATCGCAATCTTTTCAAATATTGTTAATCGTTTTTTACACTGATTTACTGTGTACTTACTGAAGGTAAAAAAAAGACTGAAATGTTATAAGATCGTATGTATGATGACAGACATACATACTTCAACACAAATTTGTTATACATGCACGTACTCTTTGTGGTTTTTACATAATATATATAAATACAATATATACATTATATACATTATATACAATATATACATTATATATATATATATGTGTATATATCCAACTTATACACCGCTATTTTTTTTCAACTTAGAAAAAAAATATATAATTATGAAATTATACACCGCCAAGTTGAGTTTAAATTCAATAAAGATATCTTCGATAGATACTGAGAACATAAACTTTAACGTTAAGGGTTGTTACCCCCATAACTCCCTTGTTGTTAGGATTAGAGACAAAAAAATTGTATGTCGCTGATTTAAATAAAACAGGACCATGTATACTATAACTACCCTTTTTTTTATTTCTCCGCTCTGTTAATACAGCGTCCTTTGGTTGAACACAACACGTAATATCTCGTATTTGGTGGAAAGCGGACAAGATAATGTCTTAACACTACGCTCTCCGTGCACGCTGATATGCAGAATAAAGCGGGAAGTTGAAAAACTAACACGCTTTTAAAAAAATTTAAAAGTACTTTATATAAAAATAGAGTCTAATTTCCTTAATAACTGTATAATGTCTGTTTAAGCAGTCTGAGATCCCAGAGAGATGATAATTAAATGCGTCGTAGCTCCGTGGGATCTTTACATTCGTAGGTGTTAGTTATCTTGTAATTATGTTAAAAGTATATATTTTTATATATTGAAATATCCGTTTCTACTCTTATCATTTCTATTGTTTGTATAAATTATTATACTTTTTTTTAGTTTTACACTGTATTCAGTACACAGCAGGGTAGGCAGAGTTCTCCATTTTCCGCCGAATTCTGGAGGCATTGCATATTGAGTGGCAGAACTCAACGCCGCCCTTTGTCTCGAAACTGGAACGAGTGAAAATTGAACCCACAACCTGTCGTGTTCACATTCACACTTTGTGCCTCTGTACCACGACTGGCCTATTAAATTATTTTAATTGACGTATTATTATTATTTTATTTTATTTTAAAATCTCTTCAAACACGAAGGTTATGAAAAAACTAAGCACGGGCCTAGGCCAAGTGCGTAGTTAGGATAAAAATTGTATAATTGTTATTTTTAAGATTATTAATAATATCAAATATGAGATGAATATCAATATAATTTTTGCACTTTAAAGCAGATTTTAAAGTGCAAAGTGACAAACATATTTAAAATTCTGCAAACGTTTGAAGAATATCATGCTTCAATTATTAATTAAATAAAGAAAAAGGGTTTTGGTTATCTAATAAAATAATCACATATGAATCCTAAATTATTGTAACGAGAATCCATCGTTGTTCAGAAGACAGGAATTTGTTTATTTTATAGATTTTTTGGTATTTTGTTTTTAACATTAAATTATTATTTAAAATTTTTGTAACGGGTACAAGATAAACAAAATTTTTACTTCTTTTCCATCTTCGGTGTAACCTACGAGTAAAGGTAACGCTAGCACTCAGTTCCAACGCTCCAGATGGAAAGCTCCCCTGATAGTGATTAGACGATGCTAATACCATTTACTTTCCAACTTCCCTGACTTACCGACCGTTACTTGAACATTCGCTATTTATTTTACAGTGCCTTTTTTGTAATAATATGTTATGCTAGATTTAACTTTGCCAATTACTTTAAATTTTTATTATATATTTTAATATAATATGTTTATTTTATTAAATTAGATAGAAATCAAAAAATTTGCCTCACGCTGTATCCCGCACATAGCAGAGCAGGCAGAGGGAACCTAGTATTACCTAACATTCTGTTCCCGACTTTCTGCCGAATTCTGGAGGCATTGCGTCTTGAGTAGCAGAACTCAATGCCGCAATTAGGTAGAGATGCTACAAATGTATAGTTTTAGTGTTATTTGATATTTTATTAAAAATATTTTAAAGAGGCCAGTCGTGGCGCACAAAGTGTGACTGTAAAGCCGACTGGTTGCGAATTCGATCCCCACTCGAGAAAATGAAATATATATTTACATTTCTTGGCTTTGTTGCTGAAGCAAAGCGCGGCGTTGGGTTCCGCCTCTTAACACGCAATATCTCCAGAACTCGGCGGAGAGTCGGGAACGTAGTGTTTTAACACTAAGTTCCCTCCGCCTATCCTGCTGTGTGCGGGATAGAGCGTGAAGCTGATTTTTTACCATTATTATAGCTACACACTACATAATACACTTAAAATATTGATTGAGGACACTTTTTTAAGTATATACTTAGGCAATACTTTATTTAAATTTACTCGTTGCAGCCAAAAGTCAATGCAGACAGGGAAAGTTCAGTCAAGTTTTTATAAGCACTCGGACACGCGACTTTAACAAAAGAAAAGTTTGTGTAAGTTTGTAGGTTTTCTCTGCCATTTATTCATAAAACACGTTTATTTGTTATCAATAGAATCTTTTTAAACATATAACGTTTCGTTATTTTATTCATTTGTATTTAATTTTTAATATCTCGGCACAAGTCTTTGTTTGTTAACGTGTTGTGGATTCGATTCCCAGACAGGGAATTTAATATTTAATAATTTATTTATTTCGCTCTGATATCGAGGCATAGCGCGGCGTTGTTGTCGTCACTCAATAGGTTATGCCAGAATTCGGCAGAAAGTGGGGAACGGAATGTTTTGACACTAGGATCCCTCTACTTACCCTGCCACATGCGGGATGCTGCGTGAAGGTGAAATATATAGAAAATATCATATAATATTCTTATTCGATATAACATATAATTGGATATATGTTTAAAAACTCACTTTATGAAAGAATATCTTATCTCTATACTTAAAGCATTTCATGTTTAGTAAACTTTCACCATTTGTATTTTATTGTAAAAACGTACGTGTATCGATACCAACGAAGTTCGAACGATTTTTTTACCAATTTTTGCTTTGTTTGCAAAAAACTGAAACAAACAAAAAATCATATCACAATTTTATTTTGTACAAAAATGTCGCGTATATGAGGAAATGGCTGTTTATTTCGACACGTTTCTCGCTTTGTGTTATATTATCATACCCTTAACTCTACTTTAAATAAACTAATAAAATATTTAGAAAAAAATCATGAATTTCTATAATAATTTCTCTTCTTTCCGATGTACTTTAAGAGAATTCCAAAAAATAAAGATTGGACAAATAAGCATTTGCTAAAGTAATTTATAAACTTAATTAACTTAGTGGAGACAATTTTAATACATTTTGTTAGAAACTCCAATAAAATAGAGTCACCGACGACTACACTCGACAGTCTTTTTTTGAATAACGAAGGGGTTCTTTATGTAGGGAAAGGGAGTTGAAAAAGAAACCATTTTTTTTAAATGACGGGGATATCTTGAATATGCAGGGGTTGTCGCATCGTTCAACATCATTAGGTCGAGGAAATAAGACCGCCGGTACTATATAACTTGTATTATTCCGTGCGTGGGCCCTGATTTCTTATATTATGAAAGTAAAAATAAATTCAGATAAGCGTATCTCAATACCTTAATTTTAATTTTCATAACAAGCTAGCAGATGAAATAAACTTGTAGTATACTATTTTTTATCATAACGCTGTACACACATAGCAGGGGGAGCTTGGGAACCTAATAAAAATATATTCATTTCCCACTTTACGTATATAATATGTAAATATTTGATTTCCTTGAGTGGGAATTGAACCTAGCGCTTACATTTGCTCGTTCGCTTGCTAGGATACAATCCTACGATTGACTTCAACTCAACAAGTTAACTTAATAATATTTATTAAGTACTACTTAATCATAAAACACTCATATATTTATTTTAACTAACGAAAATAGTAATAAACCGTTCTCCATTATAGAAATTATGTTTCTTTCAAAGAGAAATTCAGATAAAACATTAAACAGGTTAATATGATGCTACTAATGAGAGCACTAAAACAGTTGTGTACGTGAGCATTTGCGAGGCGGCGTGAATATGCATTTTACGGTGTTTAAAGAAGTTCGAGAAAGTTTAGCGTACAGCGTTTTAAAATTTATGAATTCCTATAAGTAAGTGCACACTAATATTGTTTAATCGCGAGCATGTCCGCATGCAAACGCGATTGGTTATGGATTCGATTTTGACCCCATATAATAAAATAAAAAAGCATTTTCGTATTTTTCATACAAAGGAAAATATTTTGTTTAGGTATTTTTTTTTGTTTATTTATAATATGTGCCGTTTTGGTCGACGTTGTCATCTTATGGGTAGCGCCATATCCTTCCTGTAGAATTTTTAAATATTTTTTAATAAAAAACCTACAGGTAGAGTTAACAGTATTCTTTTGAGGTTAGTTTTGGTAGCTCCGTTTGGTTTGGTAGTTTTCTTTAACCTCATCAGTTGCTGACAGTAGAGATCAGAATGGATAGTTTTTACCTGGTGGTAGGAGCTCATAGTGGACGGTTCCTTTTCAATCCCACCATACACATAGGATCACTTTGCTGTGGGGTTATAAAAAATGGCGAAAAGTGGAACTAGTTTTTTTTATTTATTGCATCTTCAGAATAACATATTTAATGATATTAAAACCAGAAAGTTACATTCAACATTCACTACAGCCAAAGAGGCTTAATTACCAATAATACATTTAAAGTACAAAAATACTTTTGCCCCGACCTATTATTTATATTTTCATTGAGTTCCATCACGCTATGCCTCCAGAATTAAATAGTAACGGAAGCGTATTGATAGGAAACGGAAGTGCATTAATGGCAACGGAATGTTGTGTGAACATTAGGGTACCAGGTTCCGCCTGTCTACCCTGATGTGTGCGGGATACTCCTTACATTCAGTATGCCTAAGCATACAGTTTTTCACGTAAGCAGTTTAAAACATAAAGTGTTAGTAGTCACAAACCACATCTAGAATGCTTGTTATTTTTAAAGTTAAATTTATGGATTAATATTGAATTCGTACAATTTTTCCCTATGTATGATATTTCTGTATAGTATTTAAAATCATATTTAGAACATATCAAATAAAAACTTGAGTTGTTTACTAAATATTAGTTATAATGTTTACTAAATATTATCTGTGGTCATAGAGATCTTTTTAAAATTAAGGTAGATAGAGGGAACCTAGTGTTAAACCGCTCTATTACCCATTGTCCATACTATTGACACAATGTTGAGTGGCGAGATGTCAACCTTGCGCATGGTCTTATTACCAGAACAAAGAAATGAAAATATAAAATAATTTGTTTTCCCGAGTGGGAATCAAACCCACAACCATCACGTTTATACTCACAACCTATACCATTGTCTAACGGTATCATGTATAAACAAAATTGCATTACGTTCAGTCACTCTTTAATATTTAGACAGGAATCGACAAGTCTCCGTAAGTATTTAATTATTAGGAGAGTTTCATTTCAATAAGCTCAGCTGTTATTGGCAGAAGAAATAACTATCTTGTTTTTACTTAACTATATTTCACTTTGATTAAATCTATTGTTGGCGCTTGGACGGAATTGGATTCCCTCGACACCTTACCTGGTAATATTTTCCACTTCCTGTTTAGCGTAATTGTAAAAGAAATAAAATTTATATAAAGGGTAAAGTTAAAATGTTTTATACAATTTTAAACCTTTAATTTAGGAACAAAATAGAGAGAGGTAATGCGCCTGCCTTTTTTAGTAGTCATTTTAAAACATCATATATTATTACAAAAACAACACAAGAAAATAATATATTTCTTAATAAAACTTCTATTTACAATCGGTCTGTTACGTATAGTCGAAATCAAATCTATAATTATTAAATAACGATATTGTGAATTATCATATGTTTTTATATAGTTACATCGAATTTTCAAAGCTATTTAATCTGGTTGGGAGCTATGCTATATATATTTTATGAACCTAATAGTCATCCGAATCGTCATTGCTTGTTGAGTGGTGGAATCCAAAGCTGTGCTTTGCCTTGGTACCAGTGCAAATAAAGGAAAATATTACTTCATAATAATTCTTTCCACCGTACGGGAATCGATCCCACAACCCGTATACATCCATAGGTATATAATAAAAGCGATATTCGCTAAATATATTTTGTATACAAGAAATAACCGTACATCACTCGTCATTGGTCTCCCCGCAATTATTCAACTCTGTCGCCTCCGAAAGCCTCGTTAAACTAAGCTTTGTCAGTGAACATTTTCTATAGGATACCAATAGCTGCACAGTTATCTGACGCTACGTTATTTTGCAAACCTGATTCAATTATGGCGCCCGTATGTCCATTACTAACGGTTATTCTGTTTTTAGATACAGGATTATTGGAAATGTCCTAGTTGTGAAATGCTGTGGTGAATTGTAAAATTCTAATAAATATTTTTTGATGGTGCAGGGGCACGAGCAAGAGCTACAGGTTGTGGATTTGATTCCCTCTGGAAGTTGATGATATCGTTTGATATCTTCGCTCTGGTGTCGAGACAAAGTGCGACGTTGAGTTTCATCACTCAATACGCAGTGTCTCCAGAATTCGACGGAAATTGGGAAGCGGATTGTCTTAATACTAGGTACTGGTATATGCGGGATACAGCGTGAAGCTGAAACATCTTAATATTTTTAATTTTTGCATATGAGAATTCCTTTATTACATTTCTGTTACTACTACAGTAAGTTAGACGTATATAAAACGTATAAATCATTAGTTGATATAAGTAGTAAGATTTCGTCGGATGAAGAAGATTTAGAGCGAGCGCAACCAGAGACAGGACCTACCTATGGGATAATTAGTATCGCTACCTCGCATCTCATTTATCCTGCTCCCCGGGGACCAGGTCCAGCTGTAAATTTACCGACACAACTGTCGTCTTGGCAGTCTGGAAAATGTAATTACATTTACATCGGCTAAATAGAATGGTTTCTTTTTGTTGACTACTTTTATAGATATAAATAAAATAGAATCAATTCACGCTGTATACCGCACACATCAGGACAGGCAGATGGAACTAGTGTCAATATACTCCGTTCCCCACTCTCCAAATTCTGGAAGTAATGCGTGCTGAGTGGCGGAATTCTACGCCACGCTTTGCCTCGACACCAGAGCGAAGAAATTGAAAAATAAATTTAAATAAATGTTTCATTTCCTCGAGTGAGTATCGAACCCACAACTAGTCGCGTTTACAGTCACAACCCTTACGCCACACGACCGGCCTCTAAACAAAATAAAAGCGATTTTTGAAAATTGTCTTATAAAAAACAAATTTCTTATATATTTAACATTTTTACAAATCCCCACTGAAATTTAATTTTAATATTGCAAGTACGGAATAAAATATGCAAATTCTTGAAAATATTTGCCGAATAGTCGATTTATTTGCACGAACAGGCCCAATAAAGTGTGACTGGCTGTTGTAAAGGCGTTCCGGGTGTGAATGCCTATTTTCATTTAGAAAGGTTTTCTTATATCACCGAGGGATGTGGGATCGGTTTAATACATTACAGTAAGCCCTTAGTACTGACAGAGTGCTAATTGCTTTGTTAGATGTATTTTGAGATAAGTTTATTGCTGTTTGAAGAAGTGAAATATTTTTTTTAAACTATATTTAGTTGTTAGTGCTTGTCATGATTTTTTTTTCATAATGTTCTACTTTACTTATACTCTATTATATTCCTAATCGTTGAGGCTGTAGTAGCGCAGGCGCTCAAGGGAAAAGTTGTGGGTTCGGTGCCCACTCAAGGGAATTAATTATTATTTATTAATATTTTCATTTCTCCGCTCTTGTGTCAAGGCAAAGACCGTCGTTGAGTTTCGTGATTAAAAATATAATGCCTCGAAAAATTCTGTGGAGAGAGTCTTAGCACTTGGTTTCAGAGGAAAATATGATAAAGCGCGAAGCTGTTTTTTTTTTATTATATTCTAATAATGGAGTGGGAGTCACTAATAGTTCACCTAATAGAGTGGGAGTCGGACAATCTATAGTTTTAGATGGAATAGTCAATTTATAGTTTTACATGGAATATTTAAAAAATAGCACAAACCGGAACTATTTTTCTTGATAAAATATTTACGATACATAGTACTTCGATTAACTAGTGCGGCGTAAACGGGCGAAGTTTCGCGTTCAAGCTTTCATAAGTACGCCGACTTTGCAACGCGACAAAAGAAAACTTTAATATCTGTAGTGGAGTAGTTCATTTAATATTATACGACAGCTACTAGAATTAGAAAGTATGTCGCATAGTATATTATGGAATATATTTTGCTATATTTATAATTAAATATTTCATTTTCTAGAGTGGAATCGAACTCACGATCTGTCGCGTTAACAGTCGTACGCTTGTGCCCCTGTCATTCTCGTAACGAGGCAAAGTGCGGCGTTGAATTCCGCTACTCAACACCCAATACTTTCGGAATTTGGCGCAAAATCTACCCTACAGTTTACGGGATACGTAATACGCGTAAAGCTATATACTAAAAATAAATATATAATCGAATGAAAGTATCTGCAATAAAACTTTTTTATGTTAATAAGGTATTGCAAACACAAAATACGATTGGCGTACAGATTTTACTTCAAATTGAGTGAGCGTCTAGACTCTAGATCTGGACTGGATCTGGATAGCATATTCGGAGTAGGTGCATCCTTTTCATACTTCGAAAGCTCATTACATATATTTACTACCTTCTTATATTGTACTATTATTGGGAGAAATTGTGATTTTCAAATCTGATCTAAAAACGAGGACAGACAGACACAGGGATACAAGCGTGTGATGCTAAACGTGAGATGTCGTAGGTTCGATTCCCACGCACAAACCGCAACACCTACAGAATCTGGTGGTAAGTAAGGAATGGAAATGTCTTAATGGCAACTGTCCTAAGACTAGTACCTCCCTACTGCTCACCCTTTTATGACGGGATACACAGCGTGAAGTTTAAGAAATTTATCTTAAAAATTTCATTTATATTACATATTAAAATTTTTTATTAATATTGTAATAAATGCTATGTAATGTAGAAATAAATGGAATCGAACCTATAAAGGTTCGTTATATTTTCATTTCTTAGCTCTAGCGTCGAGGCAAAGCATGGTATTGGGTTCCGTCACTTTACACGCAATGCCTCTAGAATTCGGCGGAAAACGGAGAACGGAGTGTCGCGGGTGCTAGATACAGCATGAAGCTGATTTACTTTGATATATTAAAAATCATCCAATCGATAGAATAGTTTCCAATATTACCCAAAAATAACACAAACATACACGCGTTAACTTCATTCAACAGTAGTAAAAATACCTATTTACCGTAATATCGCAATAATCACACCCATATTAACGTCCATTCAGGATGTTCATAACTCGAGGTCGCAGAAACAAAACCGATATACGGTTATTCCCTGACAGCTGAGCTCTTAGGTGATTGTGGTGGAAACTTTTATCGGATGTCGAACGTGCGCAAAATAGCGATTCCCGGGGGTTCACCGCTCACCTGTATATGTATATATCTGTTGGTTAAATATGCTAGCGGCGTCAACGCTTCAATTATTTCTATATAATTTGCTTTTATAGTTTTATTTTGTACGTTAGCACAGTAGTATATTTTTTGGTTGACTTCACATGATGGTCGTTAGTTCGATAGCCACTGGAAGTGATAATTATGATTCTAGTGTTTTCATTGGTGATAAAGCACAAGCAAGTAACTGTAGACGTTATAGGATGTGGGTTTGATTTCTACTCGAGAAGATTAAATATATAATATCATCCACACCACCTGAATACGTAGCATTTTCCTACTGTGCGTTTTCGTAAGAACTTCCTTCCACGCGCCACGGAACTCTGGAATGGCCTATCCGCGGCAGTGTTTCAGGTCGATACGACATGGGTACCTTCAAAAAGCGCAACTATCTCCACCTTAAAGGCCGTAGCCGTGGCCGTCGTTCCTCAAGGGTAGAAAGCAAGTACCTTAATAAGAATGCAGTATCTTAATACCCTAGTATTAAGATACTGCACTCTTATTAAACCTGGAAACCTATTTCCAGGTTCTCACTGCCTACCCTGCTATGTACGATACACAGAGTAAATCTATACAGATTTTCCCGGTATATTAGGACAAAGTTGGGTATTTAGATCCGCTATTAAAAACACAGTGAATCTAAGCTGAGCGAAAAGTCGAGAGAACGGAAATAATATGAAAATACGATTGTATTCGTATGTGGAGAACAATGGTAATATTTACTAGACATATGAGATTTCACACCATCCGAAATATTAAAGTATTTAATGGCAGTGAAGGTTGCACAATTGGTATGCTTTTTGTTCTTGTGCAGCGTTCAACGCTGTGAATTAAAACGTTATGCTATATACATAAATAGTGTAGGTGAAACGGTCACTACGTAAGCCTTTTCACTAATGACTTTTACGTTAATTCTGGGATACACTTTTACGAAGAACATTCGTAGGCAGGATCGTTGCACCCTACGGACTAATGGTACCGTGGTAATCAAAAACCCATAAGAAATCCTCTCTATCTACATATATGAGACACTGCCGCCGCGCACGCCACTACTATACCTCAGGTTAAGGACCGTCTATTGCGTGCCACCTTTGCCTTTAGGATGCGTCAGGGTTTCTCCTAATGCACTCAGAGCGGTATTGAAGGGGAGGAGACCTGCAATGACTACCCTGCAGCAGCTGTTCAAGACAAAAAGGATTTGGAGATTAGGATACCGCCTCCTTCCCCTGGCTTACAGTGACGAGGCGGGTCTTCAAAGTTAACGCTTACTTAACTGAAACTAATTATAATAGATCGATAATAAAATTTAATTTATGATTACAAGAATAATATTTAATTATTAATCCTTCAGAGTGTAAAAAAATTAATAAACCAAAAGTTCTCTCGGACTTCTTAATTTGTTTTCTGAAGTTTCTTAATTTCTTTTTTTAAACATTTTTTAAAGTGTTATTCCACACTTAGGAAAGGAAAATACTTATTTAGAAAACGTATAAAAATTTGAACGCAGCGGGACTCGAACCCGCGCCTCCTGGTCGGTATCCATGAGGCGCGGGTTCAAGTCCCGCTGCGTTCAAATTTTTATACGTTTTCTAAATAAGTATTCTTAATTTCTTTCAACAAGTATATTTTAAATAGGCATAAACTAAATTATATCATTAAACATGATTACGATGCAACGATTCCAAGGCTCGTATTATAAAAAAAGGGCCTTAAAAAATTAAATCGCATACATCGAATATAAAATAGATATCAACGTAGCATTGCGTTTCACTTTACATTCATTGGTATCATATAAATGCGAGACAACGCGTCTTGGTCTACCACCAACTTGTACACCGTTAGAGAATTTTGTAAATAATTTAAACATTTTATAATTAAATCTATAAAAGTACCAATAAAAATAAAAAAAATCAGAGGCCAGTCGTGGTGCAGCGGCACAAAGTGTGACTGTAAACCGACTGGTTGTCTGTTCGATCCCCACTCGAGAAGATGAAATATTTACTTAAGTTTAGATTTCCATTTCTTCGCTCTGGTGTCGAGGAAAAGTGCGGCGTTGAGTTCTGCCACTCAACACGCAATGCCTCCAGAATTCGGCAGAAAGTGTGTGTGTGAAAAGTTCGGAGTGCCTTATGACACTAGGTTCCCTCTGCCTACCCTGCATTGTGCGGGATACAGCGTAAAACCAATAAAAACATTTAGTAAATATTTTGTTCTAGTTTAAATGTACATTTTAAAATATTATTTTCACTCATTAGGTTAAAAGGTTTTCTCGCCTGTTTAGTTAAACACAGGAAATACCAAAAAAATCTTTTTGTCGTTAATATAATACAGGAAATACACAACAGACCTTTATATCCATATAGTGCATCTGATATGCATATCTAAATTGCGGGCGAGGTATAACACTAACTCGGGAGTCATTTCCAACGTAATGTTAGTGGCATAACAGTTTTAGGCACTAACAGCTTGGATATTATGAAATATAATACATATTTTATAGCAAGTACATATTTTAAAAATGAATTTTTAAATAGTTAAAAGAATAATTTACATACAATAAATAAATAAATCTGCTTCACGCTGTATCCCGCAAACAGCAGGGTACGCAGAGGGAACTTAGTGTTAAGACACTCCGTTCTCCACTTTCTGCCGGATTCTGGAGTCATTGCGTGTTGAATGGCAAAACTCAACGCCACGCTTTGCCTCGACACCAGAGCGAAGAAATGGAAATATAAATTTAAGTAAATGTGTTTATGTATTTCATCTCCTCGGATGGAGATCGAACCACTGGCCTCAATCAGAAATTAACTGTAAAATACTTAATATTTTAATATATATTTACATTTCATTTCAGTAACGGTGTGCACCACGCCCAGGACCCATTGAGAGGAGAAACTCGAGCGAGGTAGGTATGTATGGGTGGGCTCGATCGTACCAAGCTCATGATATCTGTAATGGCCACTCGAGCTATCTGCTCAACCGTTATTCTCAACAAATCTTCCATATTGCGGCCGGCTGGAGCTCAATCAATACGATGCACTCGAAGGTTAGTTTATTCCTTTGTTCGTTTTTATTATAAGATTCTCTGTTTTGATATATATTTGTCAGATTTTATCATATTTTCAGGAAGTACGTATATAGCATTTTTTAATCATTTCTTTAATATATCTTGGAAGTACTTGTAAAAAGATTGCATCGATTAGGTTAATTTTCATTTCGACAGTTAAAATTCTTGTACGGTTTATTTCAAAAGAATATATGGATAAATATTATTTATTTTGTAATGTGAACGCCTTTGTTGATGTAAATTTATTGACATTTTTTTCCAAAGCATGTAGTTTCTGCTAGTAATAGTAATTTATAAAGATGAAATTTTATTATTATTTAAAGTGGATGGCGAAAACGTGATCAAAATAAAAAGAACTCCTACAAAAGCAAGCATAATCTAATCAACATTAATCTGCAGTTTTCAGTTTTTCTCGCGTGTAGCAGGTAGCAGAGTATGTAGAGGGAATCTAGTACTAAGACACTCCGTTACCCCTTTCGGCATATTTTTCTAGACATTCTGTGTTGAGTGGGAAAATAAAAATAATTTAAATACAATTATTCCATCGAGAGGGGACCCAACTAACTTATTATATTTAACTTTATTCTATATCAATACATAAATACAACGTAAGTTTAACTTATTCTTGAGATATTATCAAATCGAAAAATATATTATTAAATAAGATCATAATTACCAATTTAAATAAAAGAATGTATTTTCAAGGTGATAATGTATTTCGCGATGATAATGAAGGTTTGTTTACTGCGGTGTTAATATAAAGCGGGGCCGTTAAAGAAGCGACAGAGGCCCTCCCCTCAGAGGGGAGGCGGTGAAGTGAATAATAGCCACAATCACAGCAAAGCCAACTAAGCAATGATCGGGAGATTCTAACCTGCATCGGCATCACGTCTTATTTATATCACTGCGGCTGTAATTTATGGTATTCAGATAAATAGGAAGGCGGTATCCTGTCTTGTTTATTCGTTGTAATAAAATTGATTTATCATTCACCAGCTTGTTGCGGCTGCTTGAGTCTGAGTTAATTTTAAAGCGTTCTAGCTTTGTTTAAACGGGTAAAAGTGAAGTTATTGGTTTAATGTATATACTAACTTAATATTACAATAGTAAAATAATTAACATAGTATCATTTCCTCGCTCTGGTGACTAGGCTAAGTGCGGCGTTAAGTTTCGCCAGTCAACTTACAATGCGTCCAGAACTCGACGGATTAGGGAACGGAGTGTCTTAACACTAGGTTCCCTATGCCTACCCTGCTATGTGCGGGATACAGTGTAATGCAAAAAATATATATAGTAGTATGTAGAGTAAAATTAATGCCAGTCGTGGTGCAGGGGCAACAAAACATGTGACTAAAAAAAAATATTTATTATTTGTCTTTTTCTCCGCTCTGGTATCGAAGCAAAGCACGGAGCTGAGTTCCGCCACTCTATACGGAATGCCTGCAGAATTGGGCGAAAAATGGGGAGCAGAGTGTTTTAAGTCTAGGCTCCCCCCGCCTACCCTGCTCCATGCGTGATAGCTACGTGAAGCTGAAAAATAAAATAATAACATCCGAAAATTTCTCACTAAATAAAAGTCAATGGTTTTTAAAACCAATGTGATTTAAAATTGTGCATGTATTGAATTCAGTTATTTCGTTACAGCCGCGGTCATTCGTATAGAAGTATAAAATTTATAAACCATTTCATCCCGCTCGCACAAAAAACTTGTTTGAGCCTTATATTTTGAGGAAATAATTTATCGGGAAAGTTGCTTTATCATTTTCATTATTTTAAATGTTACGTAATATCAAGTAGCTTTCATTGGTTAACCTGAAAGTGAAATTATTTTTAATATAGATATATATAATATAACCGAAAAGTAATATTTAATTTTTACCCAACTGCAAAAAAAGGTATGCTAGAATAATATTTTACAGGATTTCAATTTACAACCTCCGTGCGTACAGACCCATCATGGGTGTTAGGTTACTGGTCTCGTTTCATTACGGCTATAACAGCCGGTCTTACTTATTTTATCAAAGTCCCAACTAAGTTTATTGAAAGTCAGAAACATTAAGTGAAATTGTTACTATGAATAGAAAGAGCTTTATAGCCATTGCTCTGCAAAAGCAAAGATCAAGTTGGATCGTTTGTAACTTGAACCTTTGAATGTAATGACTATTCTTTTGTAAAACATTTTTAAAAACAAACTATCTTTGTGAGTTTTGCAAAAATATTAAAAGTTATTAACTATTTTGTAAATTTTTTTTATGGTTTACATAGTCATATTTACATGAGGCCAGTCGTGGCGCAGAGGCACAGGAATGTTACTGTAAATGCGACAGGTTGTGGGTTCAATTTCCACTCAGGGAAATGTTTTTTTTTTTTTGGAATTTAAATTTTTTTTCATTTCATTTTTTCTTTCTGGTGGCGAGGCAAAGGCCAGCGTTGAGTTCCCCTACTCACATTCGCCTCCATAATTCAGCCTATCCTGCTATGAGCGAATACAGAGCAAAAAAAAATTGCAGCGATATCTTTGATTATGCATACGATAAAAGCAATTATGTAACCTCAAGTTGAGTAAAGCGCGCAGTGTTTTCTAAAAAAACAACGGCAATGTAACAGCGCGAACCGTCAACAATAATATCCATGTCTAAAGACCAGGTTAGATAGAGTAAAGCTAAAACAATATTGTTCCACAGTGGGTGCAAAAGTGAAACATTTCAAACACCATTAAAAACTATCAACCGTTCCACATACAAATAAATTCGAAGCACCCTACAAATGTGCATGATACAGAGACACCACTCTATAGTTGTTTTTACAGTAAAATTCCACTTGATAGATTTGCATTGTGAATTGAGTTTATTCGGCATAAACAAGCTACATTTCCAAAAATACGCGAACTACAAATGCTGTGTTACCGCAATATCGATATTTTATTAAGTTCACATAATTACAGGTTTATTGTTAAATCACTTCACGGCGTTGAGTTCCGCCACTCAACACGCAATGGTTCAGAATTCGGCAGAAAGTGGGGAACGGAGTGTCTTTTTACTAGGTACCCTCTGCCTACCCTGCTGTGTGCGGGATACAGCGTGAAGCTGAATTATTTTTTTTTTACTTATTTCTAAATGCTAAATATTTTGTAAAACTATCAAACAGAATTTAGACACAAAAAAAAACTCAATTCTATGAGCTGCTTAAATTGAAAACATTCAATATTAAAAATGGAATTTGCCCCTTATTCAATTCGTGTAATAAATATTTTTAATTGGTAAGTTTTCCTAAAAGATAGAAAGAATCATTACTAATTTAGGTCCCCTTTTGATTACTGTTTCAATAAGACACGGTCATTTAGCTAATGAGCGCGCTCTAAAGTAAATAACTTGAACAAAGTCTACGTCAGAGAGATTCGAGCAACCTTTGATACTTAACAGAGACTCGCGGGAGACTTGTGAGAAAAAGTAAAAAAATATCACTTCTTGGCACAAACTCAGCATTCTTATGTAGACTCCAACTTAATATAACATTAAAAGTTTTTATTTCCATTTATTCCGTTTTATTTTCTTGTGTATTTTCAAATAAACATTCTGCGGAAATACATACAACCATTAGAAGTGAAACACCACATCAGTATATATCTGGATTGTATGAAATGGAAAATAAAAAAAAAATGGAAAATAAAACATCACATATTTCACCGAGTGGAATATCGTTGTGTGGGTCATTGGAAAACCTCGTGGTCGGCACGAATTTACTTTTATTTTTCGCAATGACAGCGGCGTGCCGTAAGCTTCCTACGTCAGTTGCAAATATTTTCTATAACTTTGGATTATTAATCTGAAATGTATTAACGTTAACGATGATATTTATATACAGTTTTTAAAGTTGTGATTTATAATTGGTATTTTGCTATTTTTTTATTTTTAATATGCCTTTAAATTTATGATATGACTCAATTAGGTATCACGTCAGAATGCGATGGTTGCAGGTTTGGAATCCGCTCGTGGGGATAGATTGTTTTTATTTCCTTGCTCTAGTAGATAAAGTGCAGTGGTAATTTCGGCTACTCAATATTTAATCAGTTTCACACTGTATCCCGCACATAGTAGGGAAGGCAGAGGAAAGATTGTGTTTAAGCACTCCGTTCCTCATTAACCGCTGAATTCTGAAGGCATTACGTATTGAGTTGCGGAATTCAACGCCACACTTTTCTTTAACACTAGAGCGTAGACAGGAAAATATTAAATATTTAATTTCCAATCCAAGCCACAACCTATCGCGGTTACAGTCACATTCACAGAGACACCCTGCACCACGACTGGAATCCATATGCAATGTCATGAAATCGGGCGCCGTCTTTCTACTTATCCTACAATAAGTGCAAAATAGAGGGTAAACAGAATAACATTTGTATTTGACAAATTTATATTAAAATATTTCTTTCTTAAAAAAAAAATATCAAACACCTGTGTCAAGTTTCACAAATTTAATTATAAAAAAACAACATCCTTTAACCAAATTTTATTATTGTATAAAAGTAAACATTGGAAATATTCATAATTTGCACAAGAACCACAGGCTATTTAGTATTCTTTTCACGTCCGCTCTCTGAGATAAGTTTCAACCACAATTACCTGACCGTTCAGGCGTCAGGAAATATATTGGCACCTTCAGGAAGCCTGGCCACCCCGCCGCTATCGCTGTCTCTGCAACTAATCTAACATTTGCAATCTTACTTTGATTGGTTATTTAAAAAAGAAACTTGTACTGTACTGTATATATTATTTTCTATCTAAAATTTATAATCATAAAATAAAAAATGTAGGCCAGGCCAATAGAGAAGCAGAGGAACAAGCACGTAAACGCGACTGGTTGTGAGTTCGACTACCACTCGAGGAAACTGTGGTAAGTAAGCAAAACGTGGCGTTGATTATCCGCCCCTCAATACGCCAATGCCTTCATAATTCAGCGGAAAGTGGACAACGCTGATTATCTTAACATTAGGTTCCCACTCCTTCTACCTACGCGTGGAGCTACAATAAAATAAAATAATAAAAAATGTTATAAGATTTACATAACGTTATCTTGAAAATCCATTATTTACTATACAATATATAAATGCTCAAATCTTATTTCTCAAGACGTTGTAACGGCTTATGGGCATAATATGTTAAAAAATATTTGTTTGGAAGATTAACGCACTTTTCGTATTATCCAAATACTCTTTCATTTTAGAAATTCTATTCAAGCAAGAAGGCTTTTACATGATTAATAGTTATTTTTTTGCATCAAACTCAAAGTTTCTTATCGAACTTTACATTTATTGTTAAAATATACAATAAATAAAAGGACAACTTCTAAAGGCCCTAATGGACAAGGGGCCATCGATCAAATGACAAAGAAAGTTTTCCCAATACAAAACAATTGATGGGTTTGAAAATTTCGCAAGGCGCTTTTTCTCCTTTCATTTGACTATGTTTTTTCACATTTTAAAGGATTTTCTTCAATAAATATTAAATCATTTATTTTGTAGAGTTTTTACAAAAACAAAAAAAAACTAATATTAATGATTTTTTTTTTCTTTGATTAAACACAAATTCGATATTTTATAAATACAATCTTATCTAGATATTCTATAAGTCTATAAGTAATTTGCGAAATAAAATTGGATCCAGTAGATAAATGCGTACCAGAATATTAGTGGAGTCAGAAGTGCGTTGTTTCGGGGGTCGCTATATTCGTAGCCCCTCGAATCAGCGATGGAATGCTTTGGGCTTTCATTCGATCGCAATCTCTATGCTAACAGCTTGCGATTCAGATCTTCGTTTAGCGAAATGACCGCAGTCACCCCGGTCTGGTGACGTTTATTCCTTACACGTTCACTCCCCCAAAAGTTTTTATGGGCTGAACGAACAGTTACCCTCGCTAGTTTTTTTTTGGACAACATAAATTCGTTTATGTTTCTTTTTTTATGAGATTTATGTTCAAAATGTAATGAAAGATTTATTTAAATTTATATTATCGTTTCTTCGCTCTGGTGCTTGACACAAAGGGTGGCGTTGAGTTCTGCCACTCGACACGCTATGCCTCCAGAATTCGGCAGAAATTGGAGAACGGAGTGTCTTAACACTAAATTCCCTTTGTTAATTCTACCGTGTATGGTATACAGCGTAAAGCAAATTTTTAAAATTTTGATTTTATGTCCAAAATATCATACTTTCAAAAATATTTTTAAAATACTAAAGGGTCGGCCTTTTGCCCAAAATTGCTAGACAAGCTCGCAAGGAGCACTTCAATTAATGACTTCTTTGTCGCTTCATTGGCATATTTAGCAGTAGCTTTCCAATTTTAAAATAAACTTGAAAGGTAATAAAATATAGATAATATATGAACTTTATATGAGCCATGCACTTCAATTAAAGATATATACGTAACTAATATAGAAATAATTCGTGAAACAAAAAGAATGAGGGGTCAAAAGCAGATGGTTCGCTTTTATAAAAATGTTGGAGGGTTGTGAAATATGACATACTGTTATTTCTTCGCACACCCGGTCAAGAGTTATTGCATTCCATTATACGTTTTCTCTATCTAAAGGAAGCCATTTTCACTAAAGGAGAACTAAACTGTCTAAAATTTATTCCGCTTATCATTTTATTGCTTGCGCGGAAGTATCAAATTCTTAAATCATTTTCGGACGCTATAATACCAATATAGAATCAGATCGTGGATTTCTTTTTATAAAATTTTGAACAATTGCTATTATGTTTAATTATAATAATGTTTTGATACAGCCTCCAGGCTTTATGGCGATAGTGCCATTGGTGCCCGACGTACCACACTGCGTAGGACCTGACAATAGAGTCAGTAGCTCGGAAGGGAACACCTTATCTTTACTACATTGTGTCCCACGTCATACGAGCGCGAGCCTCGGGCGATGTAAATATTTCATGTTCACAAAGATTAACCAGATTATTTTGATATATGCTTTGTACATATCATGTCACAAAAGCACGGTTCGATCTAAATGTTAATATGTTCTAAAATCAAAAATCAATACAAACAAGTTCACGAGCTTTCGTTCATTCCGCTAACTAACAATATTCAAAAGTCGTTATGTTGTCAAATTAGACCAACTCCTCGTCCTCACTGTCCTTCCAACAAGGAAAGTGCAATTTTCTTTTATGGCGTGACCTGAAACTTTTGAATCTAGCTATAGATTAGACAGAAGTTTAAATTTTGACGACCGTCTGACAACAGTCAGCCGCATCTATCGCTTGAAAAGGAAACTTTTACAGGTACTATTATTTTTGTACTAGAAAAATATTTAAATTATGCCCGGAACCTGTCGCGACGAGTTTCATCCCGCATATAGAGCAGGATACCCTGACCGAGTCTAGTGTTAAGATACATTTTCTGGAATGAATTCTGCAAGCATTGCATTTTGAGTGGCGGAACTCAACACCGCTTTTTGATTCGACACCAGAGCGAAGAAATGAAGACATTAAAAAATATATTTCCTCAAGTGGGAATATAACCGTCAACCTATTATAAACCTAGTTACATATCCGGCAACATGTTTATTATATAAAATATGAGCTGAAGTACTTGTAAATATGACGAGAAAGATTTTGCTTTATTAATTATATATTATTAGTTTCAAGACACGAGTTACAAGGTAGCGTTTTAAAGTAGCTGTATGTAGAACGTATAATTTTGGAACAAATTTTCACATAAACTCATTATATATGTGTAATATATAATAATTTACTGACTAAACAACATAATAATTATACAATATTAAAGTGAAAAATTCTAGCTATCATTGGATTCGTTTGATTTTTAAAGGTAAAGATTTTGAAAAAATATATTTTCAGCTTTTCTCAGATACCATTTCTGATCATGACTTTAGTAGAAATGTGCTAATATAAAAATTGTATAATACAATCTTAATTTTATGTCTTAAGAATATCTCGACAACACTAATATAATGGTATATTCCATTAACTGCGATTATATTTTGTTTTGCTTGAAATATATATTTACGTAACAAAAAATATCATACAAGTCCAATCCTAAGACGTTTTCACAAAAGATGCATAAGCGTCTTATATTGAAACAAGGAGATACTGAAGTAGTATTTCATAAAAGATTTTAAAATGGAATACCTACAATATTTCAGCCTTCAAATCTCAATAAATCGTCTAGGCGTGGTAACGAGCTCACTGCGGCGTAGTCTCTGCGGATACGTATTTTATTGGATTCACTGAAACGTTTTTCAGGTCCAAAGGATTATTTACGAGAGTGCGCTCTCGCTGCAGAAATGCAGATGGACATGCAGCTATAACCTGCTTACACTTGAATCTTAACTAGGTATCTTGTGGAAAATCTTCGTGATTTTCTTAGTTTTGCTATAAATAAATAACTGTGGTTAAAACTGTACGACGCTATCGCGTTTTTTTTTTAAATTAAAATGTAGATATAAAATTTTGGTATTTCTTGACAAACGTGATCCACACTTGAGGATCTAGTGTTAAGACACTCCGTTCCCATTAAGACACTTCCGTTCCCCTCTTGACATTGACAATTGTATTGTATTATGAGTATATTATTGTATATGTTAGATAAAGATTTTTCCTTGAATACCTTTCATGTTTCATTTTCTGTGCTTATAAAACAAAAGCAATAACCAGTCCCAGTCCAACCTAACCACCTTAATCTAAGAAGTTTCACACTATTAGTTATTGATTGTGCCATCTGACTCCCACCAATTAAGATCGTACCTGTTTAGTATTCCGTGAATCTGTCTACGATCTACTATAAACGTAATATGATCTATACATTATTGTAAAATTACCTTAATAGCCTTTATTATTTATTTGAAATAAAATATATTTTTGTAAAAAAAAAAATCAAGAAATAAATAAGCTTTAGAACGTTAAGATTTGAAAAATACATACAATTTTGTACAATACAATACAACACAAAACAATAACTAAAATTTAGTACAATATAAAAACTAAAATTTTGTACAATACAGTACAATTTTGTAATGCTTAAACAGGTTAATGTATAAAAATCAAACAAATTTAATGAAAAGAAGTGATTTTAATAGATAAATTTAAACTAACCTGATTCTATTAATAATATTATTAATAAATTATCTTAACTTTTGTTCAAATTCTCCTAAACTGATATTGTTCGCCAATCGCAATTATAACCACGATACAATTACTCTTGACCGTTTGAGTGACATTCATGTCATCGCAGTTAATGTAATACCAGCGAGAACATGTCACTACAAAGGAACAGCTATTATGAACAATATTATTCATTTATAAAGCTAATTTTGTATTATGCATAGCGTTTTGACACATTTGTACGTAAATTTAATTATTAATAATATTTGTTATTGAGGTTCATCGTGGTGCATGGGCACAAGTACTCGTATGTGACTAAGCGCGACGTGTTTATAGATTCGATCTCCACTCGAGGAAATGTTTTTTTTTTATTTTATTATCATTTCTTCGCTCTGGTGTTGAGGGAAAGCGCGACATTGAGTTTCGCCACTCAATACGCAATGCCTCTTGAAATCTGTTAGATGGGGAACGGAGACTCTTAGCACTAGGTTCCTTCTGTGTGTTGTGTGCGGAATACAGCGTGAAGCTGATTAATAACATTTATTTTCAAAGTAACTGATAATTATTAACTTTAATTTAAATTTCACTAAAATATACACATTATTCCTATTGTAGTTGTAGTGTAGTATTTAATAATACTAAATATAAATTAGTTGTAGAGAAACTTTGTGGCAGTATTTTGTTTAGAAGCTGAGATATTATAAACAGAATCGTAAGCTATATCATATACTGAAGATGTATAATAATGTACATTTTTCATATGTATATGAGCTTAACCCATTTCTTTTTCCTTTTTATTCTTTTTGAGTGTTTCGTACCTCAAAAGGATAAAATGGATCCCTTACTTAGGATTCGTTATGTCTCTCTGTCTGCCAAAAATATTTAACTAAAGATGGCGTGGAGGTATCACTTTATAAATTAATATTAAATTTCGGTTTCTTGAGGAACACAAAACAAGTTTCTAAGTCAACGCAGTCAAAATAACGAATTGTGTATCAGTTTTGATAAAATTCACGGCGTAATCAAAACAAAGAGTAAACCTAAGGTTGACGATAGACAGTGGACGTGGTGAAACAGGTTTGCAGAGACCATTGGGTTTGACACTCCGTTCTCTCTGACTACAGCGCTAGGGAAACACCGTGGATATAAAAATAAATATTACAGATAAAAAATATTAGAAAATTTATAATTGTAGTTCATTCCACACATAATGGGCGGATATCCATACGCAAACTTAAAATTGTCGCCTTTTGAGAGGAATTGTAATTGGTACGAAAACCTCAGTTGTTGTTTCGACTCCCCTTGACCGGTTTTGTATTTTGTCTTTCATTGGTGAATTAAATTTTTGAAAATATATGTACGTTATGAAAATATCAGAACGTTTAAATGTTTCTCCTATAGAGCAAAAGTGTAATTATTACGTCTTCCAAAATATACACAAACTATAGAGCTTAAAAATTTTACAAGTTTCATTTCGAGTGACTGAGTAAAGCTAAATATACAATTTAAATTTCATTTTGCACAGTCCGCTTACGGGTAATTACCTAAATTATAGTATTCACCTCTAAAGTCGCTTATCTTTATAAAGCAAATTCTGGTTTTAAATTTATATTTCATAAAAATTATGAAGATATTTAGTAATATACATACTGCTCTGTTCCCCTGTATATGCTTGATGACTCATGTACACTAAACTTACTTTTTAATATTTTGTATAGCTATACGTTTTAAACGCATATAACAGGGTGAACAAAAATAACTCATTTAGAAAACGTATACAAATTTGAACGTAGCGGGACTCAAATTTTTATACGTTTTGTAAATGAGTATTTTTCTTTCCTAAGTGTGGAATAACACTTTAAAAAATGTTTAAAAATATATAAAAATAGTTTCTCCCTTGCCAAACGATAATTCTAGTAATCATCTTTGGGTAGCGGAAATTTGTAAAAATCTCCCTACAGAGAATCTAACAACATAAATAAGTTGTAACAAGCGTATAAAAATTTCGACGTAGCTTGGCGAGAACGCATGGCTTAGTGGTCAGAGCGCCTGGTCGGTTTCCAGGAGGCGCGGGTTTGAGTCCCGCTGCGTTCAAATTTTTATGCGTTTTCTAAACAAGTATTTTTCTTTCCTAAGTGTGGAATAACACTTTAAAAAATGTTTAAAAAAAATAACTCAATATTAAGAGACTTGGTTCCTATACTTTAGCAGAAATCACCACTGTCCTTTATTCTATTAAAGAAAATGAAATAACTTATGTATATTCATTTTATCGAGTGGTCTTCACAAGAGACGCCATACAACTGCGTTACGTCGGCGTATTTTAAATACAACAAATTTTATTAAAGTCTTTATTTGGTCGGACAATATTCAAGCCTACAAATTAATATTATTATAAATAAAAATAAAAATCAGCTTCACGCTGTATCCCGCACACAGCAGGGTAGGCAGAGGCAACCTAGTGTTAAGACACTCCATTCCCCACTTTCTGCCGAATTCTGGAGGCATTGCGTGTTGAGTGGCAGAACTCAACTCCGCGCTTAACCTCGACACTAGAGCGAAGAAATGGAAATATAAATTTAAGTAAATATTTCATCTCCTCGAGTGGGGATCGAACCCACAACCAGTGGGTTTTACAGTCACACTTCGTGCCACTGCGCCACGACTGGCCTCTAATATTATTATTTTGCCACAAAAGTTTTATCTTTCCTAATATTGATCGAGCCAGGCATCACATTGTTAATAAGAAGCTATCCGTTAAGGATCACTTGTGTCTATTATACGTCCCTTGGCAGTTTGTATAGTAGCAGGTGGTTCGCGTGATTAATTGGCCTCGGTGGCCTATTTGTATAAAGGCGTATGTGTCTCGTCGTTTTAGTACAATCAGTTTGACTGTTATTCGCTAGGGATATATCCTTTTTTTTTTAAATTATTTGATAGAAAAATTAATTCTATTAAGTAATGTTAATATATGTTATACTGGAAATAAGATATTTAATAAATAATTTATTTGTGTTTATAAACAGACAAAATGACAACTCTGAAATTAACTGATATTATATACATTTATCGACCATTGACACTCTTTTTTGTATGTTAAAAATCTAACTGTTCTCTCTGTTTTAATTCGTGAAAAGTAAGCTTTTTTAAGACTATAATATAACGTATAAGAACTCAGGATGTTTTTCATTTTATAGATACTTCATGTTTATCTTAAAAAAGGAAACACACACACACACTCGCAGAGAGAGCTTGAAAAAGTAAAACTAAACTTATGTATAAACTATAATTTCTGCGCTACAACTAAAAACCGCGTGCAACTAGGGCTTATTAAAACTTTGTAAAAGTTATCAAACCGTATTTAGGGCTTCACTGTGAAAATTTCGCTTAAACGCTTAAAATTAAAGTAAAGTTGGATCTTTAAATATGTTAAGTAATTAATAATTACAAATTAAATCAAATCAGCTTCACGCTGTATCCCGCACACAGCAGGGTAGGCAGAGGGAACCCAGTGTTAAGACACTTCGTTCCCCACTTTCTGCCGAATTTTCGGAGGCATTGCGTGTTGAGTGGCAGAACTCAACGCCGCGCTTTGCCTCGACACCAGAGCGAAGAAATGGAAATATAAATTTAAGTAAATATTTCACCTCCTCGAGTGGAGATCGAACCCACAACCAGTCAGTTTTACAGTCACACATTGTGCCATTGCGCCACGACTGGCCTTATTAAATAAGATGTAGGTATATAAATTATTAAAAACTTACATATATTGTAAAACATAACAATAGCTGTTAAGGGAGATTTAGTGTATTTTTTTATTTCTTTTATCCTTATCACTTCCTATTCTCTCTTTTATTTCAGCTTTACGCTGTATTACTCATATAACAGTGTAGGAACAGGAATCCTAGTGTTTACTCCGATCACCACTTTCCGCCGAATTTTCAAGACATTGCGTACTAAGTGGCGCAACTTAACGCTTTACCTTCTTACCAGAGCGTACAAATAATTTCTATTCGTTATATAAATGATAAGCCAGTTAGTAATCTTAATAATATTTTGCTTAAGAAATTTAATTTTATATAATATAACTACGATGTGGTAACATAAGTTAAATCTAGTAGTAAAAATTTTCAAAAAACGTAAGGTATCAACGATACCAAGCATCGTCGCAATAACAAGAACCTACCAGAATACCTATAGATCCTACCATGTTAGTCATATTATTTTCATTCAAACGCTGCAATTTCACTCGATGACATAAATTATTCAAGACGATAAGCTAATTTGTGTTAATTCCCCTCACATTTTCTAAGAATAAGCTAAGTAAGCCCGCTTTTATCGTGCCATTAGTGGAAATACAAAAGTAAATTGCAACAAATAAAAACTAAAAAAAGATATCAGCAAAAAGTCCGCCAAATCCGGGTTTTAACGTGCGTTTTCCACGTGGCTTTCAGGTGATACGAATAGAGAAGAAACAAAAAAGCGAGAAAAGATTCGTTTTGTGACGTTACTAATGTGGTGTAATGTTTTTGCTTGCATTTCCTTAGTGTGGCTCACAGTCACAGGTGAAACGGGCGCAGGTGGAGGTTGTGATTAATCGGAGTGGGTGCCTGCCACCCTATTTATAGCTTGTCGGAACGCCCTGCCCGAGGCGCAAGACCGAACCGCAGGGGGTTACCGCCGATTTTCCTATTACACCTAAAATATCCAACTGCAACAACTGACTTCTCCGTGAGACGTGATAAATATATCGGTTTTCAAACGCTTCCGTGTACTTTGATTCAGGAATATTATATAGAAATTTTGGTTTGAATTCTCATTGCCAGTGAGTTAATGGATTTGGATTTACTTTTAAATATTTTTTTTATAATATATTAATTTTATTTTAATAAGTTATGTTTAAAAATATGAAATTGATAAAGCTTCGTGAAGTATATCAAATCAGTGATATACAAAAAAATATAATATACATATTGATGCCCCTATTAATTTATCCAATCCATACATTACTATAAGTTTGTAAATATTGTTTAACGAGGCCCGTCGTGGCACTGGGGTACAGGCGTGGGATTGTAAACGCGACATGTTGGGGTTTCGATACTTACTCATGGTAATGTTAAATACTTTAATTTTCTTGTTCTGGTAACGAGGCAAAGTGCGGTGTTGAGTTCCGTCACTCAACACGCATTGCCTCCAGAATTTGGCGAAAAGTGACAAACAAACATCTTAGTCGACACGGTGTGTCTTAACTCTAAGATCCCATATTCCTTCTGCTTACTCTACTGGGTGTGCAATACTGAGTGAAGCTTTACATAAAAAAACATTTTATTCACATGTAAGTCGAAATACGAAATACGAGTAAACAATTTCTAAAATCAAGAATTTATAAATATTTGATTATAGAGGATTTATGCACCCTTTGTAAGACCCTTCCAAAAAAAAAATTGAATAAAATAAAAAAAATATTTGAAGTAAGACTTTCAAACCCAACTAAACTTTGATTCGTAAACAAAGCTGGTAGCACAGATGCAGGAAGCCAATAATGGTAGGGGAAGGATCCGGAAGAAATTTCTGAAGGGGACAAATTTCCCTAAAGTACTAAAGCTATGCGAAATAAAATTCATCGATATTGCTGTTTTTCAAACATTGCTCTTCGAAGCCTACATAATTTTTTATGTTTATAACTTCCAATGGTATGTGTTTGCATAATTTTACAAATTTTTGATCGTCAAACATATTTAGGGGATTCACTGTTGTAGATAAAAGCAAGAAATGTCATTTAGCAAACTTTTATTAATATATATATGTTTTCCCTTTTTAGGGATTTTTTTCAGGAACACATCCTACAAAAATCATTGGACACCGGTTGCTGTGTTTTTATTTTTTATAGAAGACTAATTGCTGCCCGCAACTTCGTTTGCGCGGCCTTTGTGACTGGCAACGCTAATTTTATTTACCGCTCGTTGTCGTTAGAATTTGTAGCAAGTTGCCAAAAAGAAACTTAGTGGCAAAAGTGTCATGACACTAGGTTTTAATTTAATTTTACAAAAAAGAGTAATCAAACTTGTAAACAATTTTTATAAATATATATAATATTTGTTCGAGGTACTCAGTTAAAGATTCTTTAGTAGGTACATAAAAGATTTTTTCAGTTGAGATTATACGAAAGTACAAAATCTAAATTTGTTCCAGTCTAGAACCTCGTTTTGATATTTTGGGTACACAAACATCTTGCATTCAATCTAGGGGTAAAAATATTAAGTTCACTTAAAATCTTTGAACAATCTAGGTTTCCTGATACCAATTTATGTTAAATCAAAAATCTGCAATATCTCTGCGATAACATAGTTCTAACGTATTATAATGGTAATTAGTCATCGTGCTTCCGAAAATTTTTACTGATGTGATCTCTATAAAATAGTATTTTTATTTTTTTTTTTGAATTCGTTCTAATCTGTTTATATGTTTTTCATTATATGGAATCCAGACAGCTGAACAACATTCTAATTGACTCTTAGTTATCGAATTAAACAAAATTATAACTTTACTGGATTCCTTAAAAGGCTTAGTAGATCGTATAATAAATCCTAATGTGTTTAATGATTTACTTACTATATCTTTATGTGGAACAAAACTTATTCTCTCTATCTATATATAGTATATCTACTTGGAGATTACTATGATTACAAATGATTTATATTCATACTATGTAATTTAATTTCATACTGTATGAATAGCGCCATACAGGAAACCTCTCTAAATCGTGTTGTAAGAGATTACAATATCAACTCATTTTTTTATATATTTTGAAATCATTTGTATAAATTAAGAAACTACAATTGTGTAAACAAGTAATGACATCATTATAAAAATATAAAATAAAACAGGGCCAAGTCTCAACCTTGTGGCACTCCTGAATGTAAAGGAAATGGTTTTGACTCATAACCTCCAAGTATTTATTATTCATTTATCTGTTTTGCAAATAGCATTACAACAATCTAAGTACTTTGCCATTCACTTCATATTTATAAAGTTTATTCAGTAAAATTTATGATTTTCAATACATTTTTATTCACCATTTTTAAAAACTTGCCTTCTTGTCTTTTTCCAATATGTAAAAAATTACCATTTCCTAGATGTTTTATACTATTTTGTACTGTTTAGTTACAAATCTAATATCTACATTGATCTTGATAATACCTAATTATCATTATATCTGCTTGATTTAAATTGGACTATGATTTTATTATTAATTAGAAAAAAATATGAAAAAAAATAATCGTTTAAAAATTATTAGTTCTTATTTATGCTTTAAAATTGGAACAATAAGTTATTATAATGCAATCAAATTATTCACTAAATAATTTGTTAAGAAATCCTTTATTGCACAAGTAAATAATTGGTATTTCATCGAAAATCATTAATTTACACACAATTAGGCGTGTACAATGGCGGCTATTATGTACTGAATTATTTAGAGAAATATAAATGTAGGTCTCTTCTCTAAATAATTCAGTACATAATTTAGTAAATAGTGTTAATTTAAAAACGGTCTCTCTAAATTGGAGACTTTATATCATTTTCATTTTGTTTTTGCATTTTTGCTATCTTAAGACAAAGCGTGTCGTTGAAACCCGCCACTCGAAACGCAACACTCAGGCTTTGACATCGACACAGACTATTTTGCTATATACACGATAAACAGTGAACTGAACAGAGAATTAAAAACTGGTTAAGTGCGAGTTGGACTCGACAACGAGTGTTCAGCACTAATTTCAAAACCCCCAGGTCAATGGGTTGCACTTTTGGACGTATGCACTCATTTTGAATGACAGCCGTATAACAAAGTGATTCTGTAGGGGTTCTATTTTTTTCCTTTTGAGGTGCGAAACCCTAAAATAAGATTTTTTTAAGTATATCTTACGCTTATGTTAAAAGAAGAAATCCAAATGCAAAATAGCTTGTCGAGTTCGTATTGCGCGACTCCCATGGCGTCGATTAGGCAACGCCAACATCGTTTGTTTGCTAACTTTCCAGACGTCTTGGTCAAAATACAGGCATTTGCGGCACCCTTAAATTATGCAAATGCATTCAGATGTTTTACCGCATTTTAGTTTAGTAAAACAAATAATATGTTATTTAACTAGCTCTTATTATAGATTAGGGGATTTTTCAGATTAGAGAGACTTAAATACCGACCCATTTACTCTTTGGATAAGGAATTATATTCCTTCCATGTCTTCATATTCAAATCTTCACACAATCGTTTAACTTATTTTTTTTTAACTTCCATAACTCAAAAGAAAAATAAAGAACCGTTGTCACTTTACTTTCCGTCCATTCGTCTAGAGCTAGACCGTAGCGTAGAGATTACAATCTTTTAGTTTAGACTGTAGATCTGCTTGATTTTCAAGAAAACAATAAAACTAATAGAAAAAATAAGTATGTACGTGTTAAAGAAAATCAATATATTTTTCTATTTGTAGTTCATTTCATACAAGTGTGCATACATCTGAAAACTTAAGTTTGTTAGTTTGTTTAAGTTAGTAGTTTGTTAGAAAAAAAAAGTAGTTCCCGTAGACCTATAATTATGAAATAAGAAGTAGGAAATTGCAGTAAATAAAGAAAAACATCCGAAAAATAGAAATCTTTATATTATTTATATTAATATATTTATATAACTGTACTTCATTTAAATACACCCACAAAATTATATTTTAACTTTTATAAGTTACACTTCCCGTAACCAACAACCTTTAAATTATTTTAAATTTCTACGGAACCTTCGGTGGTCTAGACCGAATCGCACTCAATGGTTTTTTTATATATTTGTCTTGTTTATGTCGCTGCAGCTGTAAAACTTTTCAGTTTACTGAATGTGTACGTAGAAAATGCGACCTCCTTTATTTTTCTGGTAAACTTTAAAAATTTCTTATAAAACTTCCTTCGTTTTGACCATTCGGTGAACCTATTTGACGAAGTTAGTATTCCTAACATACATTTAATGGTACTTCCTTTTTGCTATTAAAATATTAGTCAATGTAAGGTATCAAAGTACTTTCACTTGTCGAGTTCGCCGGTTACATCAAAAATATTTAAAGAAAAAAATATATTGTAATAAATAAATATCGTGTCAAAATTATATAATTGCTGTACTATGGTGATTGTTGTTTTTATCGGCCAACATCGCGAGCGATGGGATCGCTACAGCTGATGGCATTAAACGCTACAAGGCAAGTCACTTAATTCAAACTTTTTCCAATTTTAGGAAACTTTTATTTGTACCCGGAGCTTAGTCCTTTTTGTCAAGGAAGCCATTGTATAGATGAATTTGTTACATTAAATATTTGACTTTAAATGTTTAATCAGCTTCTCGCTGTATCCTGTACACAGGAGAATCGACAGAGGGAACCTAGTGTTAAAACACTCATATCGCGTTAAAAGAATTCTGGAGCGCATTGAGTGGCGTTAATCAACGCCGCGCTTTGCCTCATCACCAGAGCCAAGAAAATGAAAATATCCCGAGTACTCCGAGTGGGGATCGAACCAGCAACCAGTCACGTTTACAGTAACACACTCGCGTCCCTGCGCCACGAGTGGTCTCGGGGCTTTAAGCGTTAACACGAAATTACTTAAATTCGTTCACAAAGAGAGCTTCCATTTAAGCAAACATAAAGTATATTTTCAAAGTACACACTACACACATTTGAAATGGTAATGTGATATATATACATAGTTTAACTATGCCTCACAAAAGGAGCGACGGCCTTTGTCTAATATAAAAATAATTCTATTAATGTCAATCAGCTCTTTCTAACTTTTAAAGTTATCGAAAATGAAAAAGTTTTTTTATAAATTGTAAAAAAAATAACTCGGGTGTAAATTAAAGCGATTTTAGCAGTTTTAAAAATGTAATAAAGAACTGGTAAAGTAGACTTAGATTAGTGTGGCACTTTGGGCATTATTATCAAAAAGAACTCTGCGGCCCTCGGATTAAATAAATGAAGTGACTAATAATTAATTGGACTTTCACCCTATTTTCCGTTCGGTGACAATTAATTTCCGTTGGCGAGCAGAAAAAGAAAACCCTTATCACTACCGGCTCGCTCTCCATTCAAAAGTGGCAATAAGAGGTGTTCACACTTACTGAACTAATAGTACATTTTTATGAAGACTCAAGGAATAAACGTAACATGTACTCATAAATATAAGGTATATGATATTAAAACAATTTCGTTTCTTTTAAATTTGTATATTTTTGTCACTTTACGTCTGTAAATAATATTTAAGTTTAAATTATAAGCTTCGTTTTAATAACTCAACCAAATAACCTTTTTTACAGTATATTATTTATATAAAATAATAGTTACATTTGCGGGGAACGCAACGCAAACAATACCTTAACATTAAATTCCCTCTGTCCGTTATGCTTTATGCGGGATACAGCGTGTGAAGCTGAAAAAAAAGGGTTTGATGTGTAATTCTCATAATTATTTTCTTTTATAATTCATCTCGTCTGACCGCTCTCTAAGGCTACAAATTTTAAAAAAGCATTGTATTTTTAAATTCCATTAGGGTTTATCTTACTTTGATCTTGGGTATAGTGAAAATAATAAATTTAATTAGCCGTTCAAATCTTTCGTTCTACATTTAAATGAACTAGAGAACAGCTTTAACAAAGATTGACGTTTGATTTTAGTACAAAACATAATTATATCTTCAGTTGGCAATAAATAATTTTCAAAGACAAAGAATTTCGTTAACAATATTTAGTATGCTATAATTTTACTTACAATTTTTTTTCTAAAATATGACTCCTACTTGAGGAAATATTTAATATTTTCTTTTGTTTGCTCTAATATCGAGGTGTTGAGTTTCACCACTCAATATAAAATGCCTCCAGAATTCAGCTGAAACGTTTCACTGGAGTGTATTAACATTATTCTCCTGTGCGTATCTTGTGGTATGTGGAATACAGCATGAAGCTGCAAAAATAAATCGATGAATTAAAAAACTGACGTCACTATCAATTTGTAGTCCATAGCTGATTTCGACGATTTCAAACAACATAAAAGAGAATCCCACTAACAACGTACGAGTACGTCGCAGATAACGAAGTTTTGTACAAAAATATTTAATTTAAGAAGTTTACTCGGGCATTGGTTTACTCATAAAAGGTGGGAGAGCTAACTAAATACGGTATCCTTTTGAAGTTGATGTTCTGACTAATAGAGTGACTATATAAATATCTTGATTCTGGACATAGTAATAGTAATTTTCAAACGTCATTCTTGCATCACTTAATCGAAAATAAAAACATCTCTAGGACTAAAAAATTCAATATGGGAAGCTTAAAACTAAGATCCTCCATTTTCCAATATCTATTTCAATAGCATCACGCTGTGTTCCTCGCACACCAGGGTAGGCAGAAGGAACCTGGAAAAGAAGTAACCGTTCTCATTAAGACAAAGTATTTTAATGGGAACGGACGTTCCCCATTTTCCACTGAATACGTGTTAAACTGATCGCCGCTCTTTCTCTTTGTCTTGCTCTGGGAGAGCGAAGAAATAAAAATATTTTATCAAGTGGTAATTGAACCACAATCACACACGCTTGCCCGTATGTCACGAAGGCCTCAAGATTGAGTGGCGGAATTTAACACCGTGAATGGGGATCGTATTTTATATTTTTACTAGTAACATTAGTACATAAAGTTGAATTAAATAAAAAAAATACGTATCTTATATATTTCATTTAATAAATTTACACAGAACTCGGAACTATCGTGAAATTTATATAGTCAACCCTATTCTGTTGTCTCGTACACAAGTATATTTTGTAGCTAACTGTATTATCAACTGTTACAATAAAACAAAGCCCCGCGGAGCTATCGTCTAACTCGACTGGCAGTTTAAAATGATTATCACACACCTCATTTGACATCGCCTCGTTTCACGTTGCTAGTTCACTTTGTGATTTATTAATATTTCATGCTAAATCCGCTCTGTAAATAAACGGTGAATGTCAAATTGGTTGTGACATATTGATTTTGAATTATCTATTAAATTTCACTGGTTCAATTGGGTAAATTTGTATTTTTTTTAATGCGATACTACTAGATAACAAATATCATCCCAATTTATGATCGTTAATAGTAGTTATAAAGATTCTCTATATTGATATTGTTTTGTAAATCTCGTCTCTTGTCGAAACTTAGTTGTTTTTACAGTAATTAGAAATAAGAACTGAGGCCAGTTGTGGCGCAGTGGTACAAAGTGTCACTGTCAAACCGAATGGTTGTGGGTTCGATCCCCACTCGAGGAGATGAAATATTTACTTAAATTAATATTTTTATTTCTTCGATCTGGTGTCGAGGCAAAGCGCGGCGTTGAGTTCTGCCACTCAACACGCAATGCCTCTAAAAATTCGGCAGAAAGTGGGGAACGGAGTGTCTTAACACTAGGTTCCCTCTGCCTACCCTGCTGTGTTAGTTATATTATAATCAATATTAACATAAATTAAAGCGTAAGAATTTTTTGATTCATAGTTTTTTTTTGCAGTTTCTTGCTGTATTCCGCATGTCACAGGATACGCGGAGAGAGACTAATGTTAATACACTCCGCTTCCTTTCCGAATTCTGGAGCAATGCGCGTTGAATGGTAAAACTCTAAGCCTCGGTTTGCCTCGATACCAGAGCAAGGAAATGAATATAAATATGTCCTCAAGTAGGAGTCGAACCTGTACCCTATCGCGTCTACACGTTTGTGTCTCTGTGCCACGATTGGCCTCAAAATCCATAGTTAGTACTATACTAAATTTTATATACATTTGCTTAAAAATTATAAGTTTTTTCACATTTTAAGTACAAAAAGTAGTAAGTAAAATTATAACATATTAAATATTGTGAACGAAGTTCTTTGTCTTTGAAAATTATTCATTGCCAACTGAAAATGTAATTATGTTTTGTCTAACGGCATACCTCATTAAAATCAAATGTCACTCTTTATTAAAGCTGTTCTTAGTTCATTTAAATGTAGAACGAAAGATCTGAACGGCTAATTAAATTTATTATTTTCACTATACCCAAGATCAAGTAAGATAAACTCTAATGGAATTTAAAAATACAAGGCTTTTTTAAAATTTGTAGCCTAAGAGTGCGTTCAGACGAGATAAATTACAAAGGATAAGAATTATGAGAATTACACATTAAACAAATTCTTTAAGTTTCACGTGCTGTATCCCGCATATAGCAGTGTGGGCAGAGGGAACCTAGTATTAAGTTCCCTGCAAATGTAACTATTATTTTATATAAATAATATAATGTTAAATAGGTTCGTTTATTAAGCGTATTATTTAAGAATAAATTCTTTACGTACGTACAGTGACAAAAATATACAAATTTAAAAGAAACGAAATAGTTTTAATATCTTATACCTTATATTTATGAGTACATGTTACGTTTATTCCTTGAGACTTCATGAAAATGTACTATTAGTTCAGTGAGTGTGAACACCTCTTATTGCCACTTTTGAATGGAGAGCGAGCCGGTAGTGATAAGGGTTTTCTTTTTCTGCTCGCCAACGGAAATTAATTGTCACCGAACGGAAAATAGGGTGAAAGTCCAATTAATTATTAGTCACTTTATTTATTTAATCCGAGGGCCGCAGAGTTCTTTTTGATAATAATGCCCAAAGTGCCACACTAATCTAAGTCTACTTTACCAGTTCTTTATTACATTTTTAAAACTGCTAAAATCGCTTTAATTTACACCCGAGTTATTTTTTTTACAATTTATAAAAAAACTTTTTCATTTTCGATAACTTTAAAGTTAGAAAGAGCTGATTGACATTAATAGAATTATTTTTATATTAGACAAAGGCCGTCGCTCCTTTTGTGAGGCATAGTTAAACTATGTATATATATCACATTACCATTTCAAATGTGTGTAGTGTGTACTTTGAAAATATACTTTATGTTTGCTTAAATGGAAGCTCTCTTTGTGAACGAATTTAAGTAATTTCGTGTTAACGCGTAAAGCCTCGAGACCCCTCGTGGCGCAGGGACGCGAGTGTGTGACTGTAAACGCGACTGGTTGCTGGTTCGATCCCCACTCGGAGTATTCGTGATATTTTCATTTTCTTGGCTCTGGTAATGAGGCAAAGCGCGGCGTTGAGTTACGCTAATCAATGCGCTTCTTTTAACGTGATATGAGTGTTTTAACACTAGGTTCCCTCTGTCGATTCTCCTGTGTATAGGATACAGCGTAAAGCAGATTAAACATTTAAAGTCAAATATTTAATGTAACAAATTCATCTATAAAATGGCTTCCTTGACAAAAAGGACTAAGCTCCGGGTACAAATAAAAGTTTCTTAAAATTGGAAAAAGTTTGAATTAAGTGACTTGCCTTGTAGCGTTTAATGCCATCAGCTGTAGCGATCCCATCGCTCGCGATGTTGGCCGATAAAAACAACAATCACCATAGTACAGCGATTATATCATTTTGACACGATATTTATTTATTACAATATATTTTTTTCTCTAAATATTATTATTTTTATTTTAAACACTAACGAATTTGTAAAGTTGGAATATTTTTGCTGTCTTTTATAAATTAAAAAAAATGTTACAGAAGAACTGGGAAAGATTTTTATGTTAGTCAATTTCAATGTTTTTTATAGAGAATTAAAGTTAGTAGTTATACCTTTGTTGTAGTAACTTCATTCAGCTTCACGCTACATCCCGCACACAGCAGGGTAGGCAGAGGGAACCTAGTGTTAAGACACTCCGTTCTTTCACACTTTTCACACTTTCTGCCGAGTTCTAGACGCATTGCGCATGTGCTGAGTGGTGAAACTCAACGCCGCTATTTGCCTCGACACCAGAGCGAAGAAATGAAAATATAAATGTAAATAATTATTTTTTTTCCTCGAGTGCGGATCGAACCCACAACCAGTCGATTTTACAGTCACGCTTTGTGCCCCTGCACCACGCCTGGCTACAGTATATCATATTACAATATTGATAGAACTTGGATAGTCGCTGGTACAATAAAGAAGGGGTATGTATGAAAAAGCTGATGACAATGAACGAAGCGAGTACGAAGAGGTATGCAAAAACCGTAGCGTTTGGCGTCCCATTCGTTCTGGCACGTTAGAGATGAAGGTGAATCTTATTATTATCTATAAAAATATATATATCTTACTGTTAATATAAAATTTAATTTATTATATCAATTTTATTTTATTTAAATTACCAAATATATATAAATTATTTGTACAATTACGGTGTAGCTGACGAAATCGACATCAGAAAGAAACGTATGCGAACTCGAAACAATTGACCATGTACTGTGATCACTTAAACATTAACTAATATTTTTAACAGCAAAAAGGACGAAATTATCCTTTTTTCCGTTCCTTTTTAAATATTCATGTCGTGAAATAGGATCACTGAATGGTCAAAACGGATGAAGTTGTATAAGATTTTTTTAAAGTTCAACAGAAAAACGCGATTTCTTCGTATACATTCAGTAAACTGAAAAGTTTTAGAGCTGCAGCGGCAAAAATTAAGACAAATATATAAAAACTGAGTCAAGTACAGGTTGGATTCACCCACTGAGTGTTCCGAATTCCGTACTAATTTTAAGGGATTTTAAACATTTTTAGGGAACGGAGTGTCTTAACACTAGGTTCCCTCTGCCTATCTTGCTTTGTGCGGGATACAGCGTGAAGCAGTTTTTTTTTATTTAAACACTTTTAAAGTGTTATTCCCTATTTAGGAAAAAAAATACTTGTTTAGAAGCGTATACTAACAACGTAAATAAGTTGTAACAAGCGTATAAAAATTTCGACGTAGCTTGATGAGAACGTTTTGCTTAGTGGTCAAAGCGCCTGGTCGGTTTCCAGGAGGCGCGAGTTCGAGTTCCGAGTTCAAATTTTTATACGTTTCTAAATAAGTACTATAAGTAGGTACCAATAGAAAGTTATGAAAAAATCCAAAACTCGAATATTTATATGTATTTCATAAAAAGTCACTTATACTTTTAGGCGATTTCATAACCTTATTCTCCGCGTAACTAAAACTTATAGGGTCTCGTACAACTATAATTATGAAATTTGGCAAGAGTGAGAACTTGAAGTACAAAAAATGAAAATAATATGAACAATTTAAATATACATATTTATATTACAGATCAAAGACTATAACGAAATGATAATTGTACCTAATTTAATTCAAAATGAGTGCATACGTCCGAAAAGTGAAGTTTGTTAATTTTTATGAGTTTTACTTATAACTTGTGTACTGAAAACTGAATTGAACTGAAAACTCTGAAATTGCTTCGGAATTCTCGGTGGACGAGTCCGACTCGCACTTGACCGGTTTTTAATTCTCTGTTCAGTTCATTGCTTATCCTAAATACAGCAAAATAGCCTATGTCAGGGTCGTTACTTTTCTGTTGCGCAATCAAAACAGTGCCTGAGAATAGCTCGTTTGTGAGTTGACAATAAAAAAAATCGCGATAGTTTAAAACTGTGTATTAATTCATTAAAAAGAATATACAACATAAGTAGCTTTTTGTTTTAATTCAACTTTATGCACTAGAAACATCCGGGTAAAAATATAATCTCCTTAAAATGACTTTTTATGTTTGTTTTAATGGATAAGCTTGTTAAAACATTTTATTCATAAATAAAACTTAATATATTTGTGAAAATAATTAAACTTTAAAATGCTGTAACGTTAAATAAGCAGCTAAAAGTGTAATCGCGTGGTATAATTTTAAATAAAAGTTGTTATTTTTGCTTAAAACCCTTCCAAAGTTTATCCTTATAATAAATTTTTCGCGGATCATTTCCCTATTTACCAAGCATATTCAGTGTGCTCGTGACCACGACAGGGCAACCCTACCAACATGTTAATCAAATTAAAAGTATGCCGTGAATTCGCCAGTTTAAAATTTTGCTTACTCGCAACATTTTATTATAAACATCCTTTGTCATTACGCTTTAATATAAAATAATTTTCGTAAAAGTGACCTCTTAATAATGTCATTAATCAATGTGAATTTACGTCAGTACATCATACTTTATTTTAAAGTGGAAGTGAAATTGAACTTTTTTGTACTGTAAATATTTAAAATTATGAGTATTGTAACGCTGTGGACGTGAATTTAGTAGCTGTGGGTTCAAATTCTGCAATTTCTGGTTATAATTGTGTAAAATGAGTTTTGTGATGCACACGTCTAGATAGTATGTGATGATTGGCAGATATCTCACGTTCAGCCCTTGGTTATACCAGACTTGAGAAGTGAAAATAATAGATTTTTTTTAAATATTTTTACGAAAAAAAAATGATAATAATGTATTAATTTAATGCCATGACATCCACTATAATATATATAGTAAACATAAGATTTTATATTTATAATCAAACTTTTAAATTATAAAGACCTAAAACAGATTACCAAATATTTTAAATTTAGTCTCGACATACTTCTTTCGCCTCGTCGACTGTCATCAACCTCTGCACACAGGTCCTCCAGGTTCCAGTATCTTTAATATTGTGTTATTGAAGGTCAATCGAGGTTTCCACCTACTTCTCTCTTACCATTCACCTTTCCATCATAAATCTTTTTTGCCATTCTTTCATCACTCATTCGTTCGACGTGCTCAAACCAGCTGAGCACGTTGTTCTATATTCTCACCGTGACAACCTCTCAGACAGACCAGCTAAGCTGCATCCGCACATCCTACGACGAGATCACATGTCCACGGCACTAATTTTTTTTCATATATATCGTATAACAGCGTCAGTACCAACTCTGCATTGTATACGACCAAACGCGTAGCTGTGCTGACGTTTTGCCGTCTTATCGATGCAGCTAAGACTCCGTTAACCCTGTTACCTGCAGCAATACGCCTTTCCAAATCCATCTCGTATCTGCCCTCTCTACTAAACATACTTCCCAAAACATTTAAAAAAATGAAAAATTCTTCATCAGAATAATAATTTCATTTACGAACTACCAAAACCATAATCATTAAAGTTTTCTTACAACCTTCACCCATCAAGAGACACGGACGGGAGAGGCCACTCGCCTCTCAGGATAAAAACGATCCATCTTTACCCGGACATACACGGACGTGGCTCAGTAATACACAAGTCCAAATAACAACTCCACAGTGTGAGTCATTTGTGCTTAAACAAAGCGTCAACTGCAGGGTTGCCGCTAGCAATAACCGGGATCATTTTTCATGCGGTTCATTCATATAATAAATCATTGTTGCCAACATCACGGCCTCTTTATTAGGTCTGGATGATTTTTGGCACATGTAAAATTAAGTCTATCGCGATATAGAAATGATGAAGGTTCTCAGAAATATAGAGTAGCGAGAGTAGAGCAGTGAGCGTTGTCTGATCGTTTCATGTTCGTTCGTTCGATCGTTTCATGTCAAGCATATTATCTGTAATATAACTTTGGATTTGTGAGGAATCTTTAATATTGTATATTATTTTGCAATTTTAATTGTATTTATATTGTGTATGTAGATATATTTAAGGTCTGACGTGGTGTAGGGGCACAAACGTATGACTGTAAACACAACAAGTTGCGGTGTCGATTACCATTGATATTTTTAAATTTTTCATTTCTTCTATCTATCGAGGTTGCTTTCAGGATTTGGCGGAATTTGGGGAGCAGAGTGTCTTAGCAATAGGCTACCTACTATGATGCATACGGGATACAGCGTGAAGCAGAAAAAAATGAATATTACTTTAAAAACCAGCGACCAGTCGTGGCGCAGGGGCACAATGTATGACTGGAAAACCGACTGCTTGTGGGTTCAATCCTCACTCTAGGAGATGGAATATTTACTTAAATTTATATTTCCATTTCTTCACTCTGGTCTCGGGGGGAACTCAACTAGCAATGCCTCCAGCATTCGACAGAAAGTGGGGAATGCAGTGTCTTAACATTAGGTTCCATCTGCTTACCCTGCTGTGTGCGGGATGAGGCTTACTAACTAAAAAAACTTAAATATTTAACAAACTAAAATTTAAGAATACATTAAATATTTTAAAAAAAAATCGCTAATTAATATAAGAAAGATACATTATACATACATTGTATATTTATGTATTAAATTCTATGTAATTGTTAATCACTGAATCTAATCCACCATTAGAGGTATTAATATTTGCACGAGTGTAACCACACGCCGACGTATGATAACAGGAGATCTGGCGGCTTGGTCTAACCGAAATCTCTCCTGTTATTTTATTTCACCATTTCAGAGTCAAAGTCGACCCCATTTGTCTTTGTTCTCGTTTCCTATATTTTTGCACGCAAACTCCATTATCTAATTTAGCTTTGGCTGAATGCCAGGTCGAGTTGCTGTTACTTTCTTACCCAAAAACATTTTATTTATTTATATTAAATACCAAACCGCATTTATTTCAATCTAGATCTATTTTAATAAAATAAAAGAAAGCTATGACTTATGTAGAAAACATTTCGGTTTTATTATTTGTAGCTCAGAACAGTTTTACCAAATAACTTCTATAAAAACACGATAAGAATGACCCTTTGAAGCTTACTACGAATAGGCAATAACCAAGGCTTTAGATGCTCTGGATTCGTCATAAATTATAATAGAACAAAACGGCCTCTTTCGCTTCAACCGTATTACAGTCACGCGCGGCTCTCCCTTATATTACAACCACAATTACCAAATACGGACATTTCGTGCTTACATACAACAACGCAGTTAAGCAGACTGTTTAATTGTTTATAGGCTGTACGCGAAATTTCCACACGAGTACTTACGGTTAAATAACCGTGCCAGCTCCTATTTTATTCGTATAACGACATTATTGTGTACCCTTTAAACACCCATGGGATAATATGGTAAATTATATTATCGATATTTTTGTTTTTCGCATATACAAATAAGCAAAATTGTAGACATTTTATTTTAATTTATCATAATATCATCTCGTATAAATGTTGGTGGTTGGCGGCGTAAGCTTTTATGAAATTATATTTTGTGTTAAAATTTTTATGGAGTTTTATAAAATTTCAGTAAAATTTTTCATATTTCGCTGAGGGAACTTTGAGGTTAAACGTGAAATTAGTTAATTAATTTGCAAGATGAGCTTATCCAAACATGTTCTAATTATCCGAACAGTCTTTAGAAAGTGAGTTTTAATTTAAATTTGCATTCTGCTGGAGTTCTTCGTAGTGGAGGTGCACATTCAAACGCCGAGCTGATCCGGCCTCCCACGACGGTAATTAAAACAAAGTCAATTCTTCTATTCCAAACTTTTAAATTTGCTTGAATCTCGTGAATTTTTAAACGAGTTTTGGGCAATTTTTTAAATGGCTACCCCGTTCTTACATGAAAAAAGTAATGATATTTTTTTAGCTTAACATATTTCCGATGGTGACTGAGCAGAGAAAACCGAGAGTAAATATAGTTTGTTCTACATTAAGTGAATATATATACCTTATCACACCTTGCATTTTATCATCGGAGATCAAACATTTGAAAGAAAGAATCATCCCTGTAAAAGTTTAGAAGTAAATTAAGCAATCAATAAATCTTTTTAACGAGCACATAACTATTATTATTATTGAGGCCAGCCGTAGCGCAGGGGCTCAAGCGTGTGACGGTAAACGTGTCAGGTTATGGGTTCGATACCCACTCAAAGAAATTACCTATTTTATATTTTCTTTTCCTATTTTATTGAAGCTGAGCGTGGCGTTGAGTTTCGGCACTCAATACACAATACCTCCAGAATCTGACGGGAAATGAGCATTTAACACTAGGTTATCTCTACCTACCCTGCTATGTGTGTATTAATTTAACAGTCAGATGTTCCATAGTACCATGATAACCTATTTAAAGTTTTGGAAAAATCAAAAAAAAACCTTTTCAAACAATGTTTTTACACAATATTGGCAACAAAATAAAATTTATAGGAATATGGTATTAATATTAGAAAAATATCAAAAAAAAAAACTATAAAATTTAACATTTAAATATAGCACGGAGCTCGGTGAACCGGTTATATACTCATCGCATCGAGGTTCCCAAGCGGTCCTAATTTAATTTCCCCAAAAGAGATTACACACAAATACATATAGTTCTGGGTTTTAAACTAAGATGTTTTAATTAAGTCTAAGACCTCGCGATAAATAACTAGCCGGCAGGGTAAGGCGGGGTGGCACTAATTGCTAGTATATATAATCCTGTAAAATACTACGGGCCCTGATTTCCATAAGCTTCAATTGTTTACCTTTGTATACCTGCGACGCGATTTCGTTGGGAACATTTCCATTTGTGTTTACGTACCGACGACGGACGGTGAATGAATAAGTCGACGTTCGGCCTTCGCTTTGGATGTTTCGCTTCGGACGTTTCGCTTTTTCGAATGTTTTGGGGCTAACATTGCTACAAAGTTGATAATGAATTGAGTTTAAGAATAGATCGTTCTAAATTTGAAACCTTAAGCGAATAATCTTTGTATTTTATAAATATTAATTATATTTCATAAATGGTGATTGTGTTAGCATAATTGTTTTAATTTAAGGTTATTTGGTTTGGTTTGGGGATTCGCTTATCTATAAATATTTAATTTATTAAAACTGGTCATGTAGTATGTATTGATTGTGCAAACAATGATTGTGGGACGATTCCCATTTGGAGAAATAAATTATTTTCATTTTTCTGTTCCTAAAAGATAATACAGGGTGTGGAGCTCAGGTAGAAAATCTTGATATTGGATTATTCCTAACTATCCCATTACTTACACCTATCCCAATACTTAAAGGAAATACTACGAAGTCGAAAAAAATTATGATTTCAAGTATCGCGAAACAAAGAAGTTTTATTTTCTTAAGGTAGATAGAGCAACCAACCAGGAGTATAATATGCAAAAAACATATATTTAATTTAAGTTCCTACTTCAAAATATACCATTGTTAAAAAAACATATATTAAATTCTATAGATATAATTAAATAGAATAGACTATCGAAACTTCTAAATTAAATCCAATCCCTGTCTAAGATATCTTCTATCCCTTTAGATCCTACATAGAAACTTCGAGATAGCAGTCGCTATACACTAAATATTGTAGGATTAGCATCGCTTTTTAATAATCTATTTTTTACTCGTAATATATTATACTAGGATTAGCAAAATCATTTCCTTTTTTCTGTAAAAGAATAAATAAATATTATTGAATGTTAATTTAGTTTAGCCAAATTGTTACTTGAATATTTTTAGTACAAAATTATTTATCTAAAATGTTGTAAATTTTTCCATATTATATAACTGAAAAAAGTCAATGTATTGACGATGCCGAGGTATGCACGTATATTATTTCCACAATTTTCCCCGTAACGTACTTCCATATTCCGTTCAAAGAAACACTAAAAACAAGAAAAATAAAATTAAAGTACATCTATAACATATAAAACACACAAAAGGAATTTCCCGCAAATGTAATAAGCTTAATGATCCGTAACCGAAACCCGAGGCACAGTTGAAGCCGCGAAGGGCGCAGCCTTTTAACTCTTTTCCTCTCAACACTGATACCTTCACAAACGAGTTGGTCGTGAGTGGCCTACGCAATCAGACGTTCTTTACCCTAAAGAACGTGTAATACAGAAATAGAATTCCTCAAAACAATATTTTCATCTACTTAAATTTATATTTCCATTTCTTTGCTCTGGTGTCGAGGCTGAGCGCGGCGTTGAGTTCTGCCACTCAATACCTACGGAATTCGGCAGAAAGTGGGGAAGCGAATGTCTTAACACTAGGTTCCCTCTGCCTAATCTGCTGTGTGCGGGATACAGCGTGAAGCTGATTTTATATTTTTAATATTTTCATCATATCTAATTAATCAACTTTTAAAACTTAATGTATTTACGTCCTGCCTTTCAAACATCTCTACGGTAGACCTACGCAATTACATATATACGTGAGTCGGAATCTATTTGGAAGCCGTGCAACTTCCCAAGGTGCATTTCGTATCTATTAGTGTTCGCAAATCCTTTCATAAACTTACTATTTCCAGCAATGAGAAAAGTTTAGAACGTAATTACTTTAAAATTAAAGTCTTGACTTCAAAAAGAAATGAAGGAAGAAACGTAAGAACTAGTTGAAGTTATTATGAGCTCCACTGAGATCCGTGTCTTGGGATATTTTTGAAAAACTCATATCTCAAATACGGCAGTAGTGCTGGTTATTTTTGGAACGCTCTTCGGGCAAGTCATGTTAGCTTAGATTTTATTTTTGTTGAATATCGATAACTAAGTGAAGCTTTCTTTCAGTTTATCTATTAAATATTATTTTTATGATATTACAGTTTGATAAGTAGTTTAGTAAGTATAACTATTTTATGCGAAATAAAAAGGTAATTTCTTCTTTTTTAAGAATGATTAATTTAATATCAGTTCATTAAAATAATTACTTTAGGCCTGAGGATTTGCGCAAAGAACTCAGCTGAATTTTGTTTTTTTAAAGTGAATAATCTACATTTTATTATTTATCAGAGACGACAATACCTTTGAAAAATACTAGATAATTGTGTATGATATTGTACTAAGTGTAGATATATATATTTGTATGTACATATATTTTATATTGTTATAAACATTAAAAATAAATATTTAGTAATTAATTTATGTCCTATAATATAGATTATGGTAATAAATCAATTATATGATAACATTCTAATAATATATTCATGAATATATTTAAAATTGTATTTTGTATTCTATATTTAGAGCTACTTCTATCTATATTTTTAAACTTTTATTTTAAGTATAAACTAAGAAAACAAGTAAACATGGCTCATTGATAAATTAATTGTAATTTAATATTGGTAGTTAATAAAAAATCATACAAAAGAACAATAGAGTTTTTCAGCAGACAGTATTACATAACATTCATTTTTCAGCTTAAAATAAACTTCTATCAAATCCTCTACGCAACTCCTAAACTCCTAATTAATAAGCGGAGAAAGAAAATATTTGTCTTTATTGATCTAATTATGGACTTGCTTTAAGCATATCTAAATCATTTAGTTAAAATATCCCGTGAGCTCTTTACGATCTCAGTCGATAGCCGAAAACACATGTGGATGTAGCGTTACTGCCGTAGTAATAGAACGTTGTAAATCTCTCACTGGACAGCGCAACGGGGACGCGTTCACTACAAAACATTTTTTCCATTCGTCCCACTGGGAACACGGATTCCATTTGGTACATTCAATACAATGTCGCCGGCTATATACTATTTTCACAACAAATCGCGTGTCGTGGGAAAGCCAAAATATTTCTTCCTCTTTTTTGTAAGAACTTTAATGAAACGGTGTGTGGTTAAACGGTTTTAGAAACTCGTGAGCACGACGAAACAAAATTAAAACAACGAAAGTCGGTTTCCTGATCGGTTTATTATTCAAACGTTCGTTCTACCCTACAGATGCCCACATTACAAACCGAACTGCCGCGCTCGGTTTATCTTATTTATGCAATTCATTTATAAATAGATGTATCTAAAAGTCTACTTATATTGTATTACAAATCGAGAAATTCACGAAGATAAAGTTTAAAAGAGAATTGTCGATAAAGCTGTTTTTTTTTAATGCAATTATCGCCTGCGTCTGTACCGGATGGTACATTTTTTTATTACTAGGTTCTTCTTACCAATTACAATTTTATTGAATAATTATAGTAAAAAAATTCAAACTATGAAATTTCAATCTAAATAAAATAGGCCAGTTGTAGCGCAGGGATACAGGCGTTTGACTGTAAGTACGATCGGCTGTGGGTTCGAATCCCTTTTAACCTCCCTCTGGTAAGAAGGCAAAGCGCGGCGTGAAGTTCTACCACTTAACACGCAATGCCTGTGAAATGGGAAACGGAGTGTCTCACCACTAGGTTCCTTCCGTCTACTCTTCTGAGTACGGAATAAAGCGAGAAGCTATTAAAAAAAATCTTGTTCGTCTAATAATGCATTTTGTATGCTATCTCAGTTTAGCATTGAGCATATAATAATATCACGTAGTGTTTAATTTGTACTTTTTCCATTTGGCGTGCTTAATTCTATTTTCGAATGGCGTCATGATCGATTCCATTCTAAACTATTTAGTTTATAAATGTAGTAACTAAATTTAAATGAAGAGTACGTTATGTTTCTATTGGGATCGTATTATTTCAATCGACAGTAAATAATTAGATGTATAAATAGATAGATACTATTTATGTAACTTTGATACTATTTTTTCACTTTTATCAATATACAACCACATTTTATAAAATTAGCTTCACGCTATATCCCACACACGACAGGGTAGACAGAGAGAATCTGCAGGCATTGCGTGTTGAGTGGCAGAACTCAACGCCGCGCTTAGCCTCGACACGAGAGCGAAGAAATGGAAATAAAAATTTAAGTAAATATTTCATCTCCTCGAGTAGGGATCGAACCCACAACCATTTTATATATTGTATAAAATCATACACCGAAAAAAGATCTAAAGAAATCTTGTTAATAACAGTGAAATATATCAAGACAACATTTCATTTGCGCGGCGCAATTTGAGAAGTAACGAATGTGACTGAGAAGCTTATTCGTCTAAGTATATTTTTATTCGTCAAGCGCGAGCGCGACACTAAGCTAAATAACCTGGCGCCGCCGGCTGAAATAAGGAGCTTACTAATTTACATTCTGTATACAAATTGCGCAAATGTGAGTATGGAAATAAAATTCTCATCGTGTGTGTTTTCTTGCGAGGTGGTCTCTTTTCGCATTATGTAAATTCTTAATATGAATTCGGACAAATAAGTTTGTGTTATTTTTGTGGTTAAATTGGTCACAGTTTTAAATTAAATATAATATAATATAATAATACTTTAATTTATGTTTCTAGTAGTAATGATGATAGTACGTTTTTTTTCTTTCTGGTTATTCTGAAAGTCTGAATTTTATTCATATTTGATAATTTTGACAGTTTTTTTTATGATAAGAAAAAGTACTTGTTTATGGCCACATAGAACTAGCTCTAACAGTACCGCTATTAAAGTTGACAATCTACTTTCAGTTTCCACTGCTATTCGACACCTGCTTTTATTTATTTTACATGTTATTCAATCTGTTTAAGTTATCTACATTTGTCTTTAAAGTTATCTAGATTTACAGCTATATAGATTATAAGAATTTTTCAGTCAAAGTAACTGACTTTTCTTGTAGTTCGAGCAAGTTGTTCGCGTGAAAACAATAAACACGCTTCGACTGCTCCGCAGCTCATACAATAGTAGATTTTGAAACTATTATATTTTCTTTGACCACAACGCATAACTGTTATTTGATATGAAATTTTGAATACTTCAACTAAAATTCATAGTGGCTGATATATTTTGTTATATACATACATAGGGGTTTTTTTTAAATACTACTTAAATATGTTTTAAAACGATTAAGCGATTATTGTTTTGAGTTTATCTATTATGGTCACGTGGTCTTTATTTTTTGTTTAAAATTAGTTTACTGTAATTATTCCTTATATTATTTAGAATATTTCAGGGTGAGGCCAGTCGTGGCGCAGTGGCACGAAGTGTGACTGTAAAACCGACTGGTTGTGGGTTCGATCCCCACTCGAGGAGAGGATATATTTACTTAAATTTATATTTCCATTTCTTTGCTCCGGTGTCGAGGCTAAGCGCGGCGTTGAGTTCTGCCACTCAACACGCAATGCCTCCAGAATTCGGCAGAAAGTGGGGAATAGAGTGTCTTAACACTAGGTTCCCTCTGCCTACCCTGCTGTGTGCGGGATACAGCGTGAAGAAAAAAAAAATATTTCAGGGTGTAAATATAGGAATGTACTCGTTTTGACGATATAAGAATATTGTTGTATATTTACAATAGGCCAGTCGTGGCACAGGGGCACAAGCTATTCACTTGCTTGTGACTGTAAACGCAAGAACTTCTGGGTTCGATTCCTACTCGAGGGAATGAAATATTTATTATTTTCATTCCTTCGCTCTGGTGTTGAGGCAAAACACGTATTGAAAATACGCAATGCCTCTTAAATTCGTTGGAAAATGGGCAGCGGAGTATATAGAAAATATCACGATATTTCTATACTCTTGTTTGAAATTTATTTTAATAACACCAGCCACTATTTAGCTTCCGTCACTCAACTCTTTAGAATCTCATAAATACGTAACCTGGGAAATTGTTAGTGAATTTTATTTCGCTATTTTTTAGATAAGAAATTGTTCACCTCTATTTATATACTAGCGGCTTCGCCCGCAAACCACCTATAATTCTTATATTACCCTACATTTGCTAACAGATTAATTGTATAATTTATATATTCAATTTTTTTTCTTAATTCTAAAAACCTGCAAGCTCTGTGTACCTGCTTTAGAGGATGTCATCAGCGGCAAGAGCCCCCCCTGCGGTCCTCCAGTCTAGAATTGCGGCCGTAAACAGAGCGTTGAATTATTTTAATTTGTCATTTTCTCGAAAATTATGTGGTCAAATGACATGCTATAAAAGTCGATGCTTAACTTCAGAAAAAATCCTTGATAATGAACTCATTTTCGCTCGTAAGTTTCAACATCTTTGTCAAATTAAAAATTTTAAAATATTACCTTGCAATTTACAATTATTTTTGTTACAAAATGCCTTATTGTGACTTATTTATTGAAGATACACAGTGTCACGGACTTTATTTTAGAACGAAAAAAAATATTGTTTTTGAAGTACAATGAACTTACACATACTCACTATTTTGGCAGCGCACGCGGTAAAATAATACGCTATTGTCATTTCGTATTGTTAAATCGTAATGTTATATAGCCTATAACACTTTTGAGGAATGTAGCTTTCATACAAAACATAAAAGTAAATCCGACTTCAAGTTTCAGACATCATAGATTAAACAAACAAACAAACAAACTCTTCGGCTTGATTATATTAGTTTACTTAAAGTTAATTATTATCAATACTTAATAAATTTCCACACTCTGTATGTTCATAGAGCGAAACAAATGAAAATAGACATTAAATAAAATAAACGCCTATTTTATTTGAGTCAGCAGTAACAATTGTTAATTGGTAACTCTATATTTCCAGTTTTAATGGGTAACGAGATAATTACTTGATGGTGCGTATCATTTCTGTCTGTTGACAGGCGACGGCAAAGCCGAATTTCATGCTTATTTGAGCCGTTTCTCCTGAATATCGTTCAATTGACAATAACATATTATATTTATTATTCTGGAAAATAACTTTTTTACATTGTGTTCATGCAGTAGAAATCGATATGTAGTGTCTGGTTGTGTTGATGCGGTAAGCTAAGTTATATTTGTATAAAATATTTATTTACATATAAGCCTTTACCACACGTTACTCGCGCCAAATATTTAAAATATGTTTTATTTTGAAACTCGGCTTGGCTTATGAAGTCGTTTTGAATGTACACTGTGTTGTATTTTTTTAGCTTCATGCTGTATCTCGCACGTAGCACTGTAGGTAGAACGAGCCTGAGAACCTAGTTATTAGGTATTTAATTCTTACTTAAGACATTCCCACTCTCCATTTTCGAAAGATTCTGGAGGCATTGTGTATTGAATGGCGGATCACAATACCGCAATTTGCCTCGTTACCAGAGCGTGGTTCATTTCCTCCAGTGGGAATCGAATCCATATCAACCCAAACTCTAAATGCTTACAAGGAGGCGGTCCAAGGTTTTTGATCAGCCACTTTCCAGTCCCATCATCAGACCAGCTCGATAGTACCATAATATTGTATTGTCATCTAACTTAAATACAATTGCTACGTTTAGACGATACAACAATTACGAGTACGTGAAATTTATATTCTATTACATATTTAATTTCTTACATACAGATCTATCTAATAAAAACGTGATAAAAATAAAACCAGGTGAAATTAATATACTTTAACAAAAGATAAACACGGTCAAATGACATTATTATTTTGTTTTTTTTTAAGTTAATAATTTTTATTTATAATTTATTAGTGACAATATATTTAAATTAGACCGGATTATTAGTTAGTTTATTTTATTTTATTAGTTAGTTAATACGCATTACGTACGTAAGAAGACATTTATCACTTATTTAGACTTAAAATTGCATTTTATAAAGTACTTTATTTTTCATATTATCTAAATTTTGAGCTATTATTTGCCGTATTTTAAGTTTCATATTTTCTTTATTTAAAACTTTCACTATATAATAAGAAAACAAGTAAATATGGGTCATTAATAAATTTATTTCAATTATATATCGATGGGCAATGAAAATTGATAGTTCAGTTTAGCAAGTTTTTATTATTGAAGATTCTATAAATTTTCAAATAAATAAATAAATATAATAGATCTCTTAAATAAAAAATCAATAGAATTTATATATACAATAGAATTTTTCAGCGGACAGCGTTACTAAAACTAATTTTTCAGCTTAAAATAAACTTTTATCAATCCCCCACGCAACTTCAAAACTTCTAACTAATGAACGGAGAAAGAAAATATTTATCTTTATCCGATTAATTACGGTAATTCCGTAAGTTTAAGCATATCTAAATCATTTAGTTAAAATATCCCGTGAGTTCTTTACGATCTCAGTCAAGAGCCGAAAACACATGTGGATGTAGCGTTACTGCCGTAGTAATAGAACGTTGTAAATCTCTCACTGGACAGCGCAACGGGGACGCGTTCACTACAAAACATTTTTTCCATTCGTCCCACTGGGAACACGGATTCCATTTGGTACATTCAATACAATGTCGCCGGTTATATACTATTTTCACAACAAATCGCGTGCCGTGGAAAAAACAAAATATTTCTCTTCCTCTTTTATAAGAACTTTAATGAAGTGGTTTGTGGTTAAACGGTTTTAGAAACAAAATTAAAAGAACAAAAGTCGGTTTCCTGATCGGTTTATTATTCAAACGTTCGCTCCACCCCACAGATGCCCACATTACATACCGAACCACCGCGCTCAGTTTATCTTATTTAAGGGTTTCATTTATACAATAAAATTGGTGTTTTTTAAAGTTCACTAGAAGAATATTTTATAACGAAACGAGAAATTTACGAAGATAAAGTTTAAAAGAGATTTGTCGATAAAACTGTTTTCGAATGCAATTATCGCCTGCGTCTGTACCGGATGGCACATAGAGTTTTTATTACTAGATTTTATTTGCCAATTACAATTACATTGAATAATTATAGTTTAAAATGTATTATTTAAAACAATAATATTTTAATCTAATTAAAAGAAGCGAGTCGTAACACAGGGACGCAAGCGTTTCACTGTAAGTGCGCCAGGTTGTGGGTTCGAATCCCACTTAATCTCTCTCTGATAAGTCGTTAAGTTCAACCAATCAAAACGCAATGCCTTCAGAATTTGATAAAAAGTAGGGAACGGAGTGTCTTAACACTAAGTCCTTCCGCCTACACTCCTATAAACGGAATAAAGCGCGAAGATATTAAAAAAATCTTTTCCGTTTAACAGTGCATTTTGTATGCTACGTCCGGTTAGCATTGAGGTTGTTTTTGAATAAACCAGTACACATGGACTATCATGGAATGCTTTGTTCTTTTTATATTCATCGAATTAAAGTAATTTTATTTATGTACAGTTAGCTAAGTTCTATTTTTGAATGGCTGGCTTCGTGATCATCGATACCATACTAAACTATTAAATTTATAAATGTGGCAACTAAATCTAGAGAGCAAATCAATCTTTCTATTGGGATCGTATTATTTCCGTCGACATTAAATAATAAGAAATAGATAAACGAGATTTATGTAACTTTGACACAATTTATTCAGCTTTATTAACATACAAACATGTTATATATTTTATTAAAATTATACAACGAAAAAATCTTTTTCCTAAGAAATCTTTTTAATAACATTTCATTTGCGCGGCGCAATTTGAGAAGTAACGAATGTGACTGAGAAGCTTATTCGTCTAAGTATATTTTTATTCGTCAAGCGCGAGCGCGACACTAAGCTAAATAACCTGGCGCCGCCGGCTGAAATAAGGAGCTTACTAATTTACATTCTGTATATAATTTGCGCAAATGTGAGTATGGAAATAAAATTCTCATCGTGTGTGTTTTCTTGCGAGGTGGTCTCTTTTCGCATTATGTAAATTCTTAATATGAATTCGGACAAATAAGTTTGTGTTATTTTCGTGGTTATATAGGTCATATTCTCAAATGAAATTTATAAAAATACTATGTTTTGTGTCTCTAGTAGTAAGGGTAGAGTAAGTTTTTAAATGTACTTCAATAACTAGCTTTAACAGTACCGACAGCCAATAATGTTGTTAATTTACTTACTTTCAGTTTTCACTGTTACCTACATTTATTTATTTTACGTTTTTTGCGAAATTCTCAGTTAAATATTATATATCAAAATAAATATACATAAACATTTTTCTTTTCAAATAAGACGGGTTAATGTCAACGTTGCTGATTTTTCCTGACATCACCGATCCCATTTTAGATATACCGAGTGTGAAAATGAAATCTTATTTGCAAAAATCGATACAGTGAAAGAAACAACAAAATATATGATATATCAGCTTCACGCTGTATCCCGTACACAGCAGGGTAGGCAGAGGGAACCTAGTGTTAAGACACTCCGTTCCCCACTTTCTGCCGAATTCTGAAGGCATTGCGTGTTGAGTGGCAGAACTCAACGCCGCGCTTAGCCTCGACACCAGAGCGAAGAAATGGAAATATAAATTTAAGTAAATATTTCATCTCCTCGAGTGGGGATCGAACCCACAACCAGTCGGTTTTACAGTCACACTTCGTGCCACTGCGCCACGACTGGCATCTATACAGTATATGATATATATTACCTCTATATACATTTTAAAGATTTTACGTGACGTGGTTATAAGTATTTTATTGTTTCTTAAAGTTGAAAAAATGTACGTACATTCGCGGCTACGGTTATAAGAATTAAAAGGGGAACGGAATATATAGAAAGTATCACAATATCTCTATACAATAGATAAATTAATAAAATTTTGCAACAGAGAGCTCTTGTTTCAAATTTATTTTAATAATACCAGCTACTATTTAGTTTCCGTCATTCAACTCTTTGGAATCTCATAAATATGCAAGCTGGAAAGTTATTTGCGTATTAAATTTCGCTATTTTTAGATGAGGAATTGTTCATATTGTTTTAGATACCTACCTTTATTTATATCAGGTATTTTATTATAATTAATTCTTAATTTAATGTGGAAAACATTCCGTATGTTCATAGAGGAAAACAGAAATGAAAATAGGTATTAAATTGAACTCCTATTTTATTTGAGTCAGCAGTAACAATTGTTAATTGGTAACTCTATATTTCCAGTTTTAATGGGTAACGAGATAATTACTTGATGGTGCGTATCATTTCTGTCTGTTGACAGGCGACGGCAAAGCCGAATTTCATGCTTATTTGAGCCGTTTCTCCTGAATATCGTTCAATTGACAATAACATATTATATTTATTATTCTGGAAAACAATTTTCTTGTTTATATTATGATCATACAGTAGAATCTGTAGTATCTGGCTATGTGGATGCGGTGAGTGCGTTTATATTTATAAAATACATAAATATTTATTTATATAACAGATTAAACCGCATGTTATTCTCGCCAAATATATAAAATATATTTATTTTGAAATTCGACTTGGTTTACGAAGTCGTTTTAAATGTACAATTTTTTTTTTCGTGCATGAACGTGAAGCTGATATGATTTATGTCCTTTTATAGTACATAAATTATATACTTACTTCTATTATTTACAGTATTTTTTAAAATTCATATTTTGAATATTCTTTTTCAAAATTTTATATAGATTTATATATTCTTTAAAAACCAGTAGATATGGCTCATTTATAAACATATCATAGTTAAATATTAATGCCAATGAAATTTAATAGACTTCTTTGACGAATATTTCTTCCAACAATAGTAAATCTCTCACTGGACAGCGCAACGGGGACGCGTTCACTACAACATTTTTTCCATTCGTCCCACTGGGAACACGGATTCCATTTGGTACATTCAATACAATGTCACCGGCTATATACTATTTACACAACAAATTGCCTGTCGTGGAAAACTTTAATGAACCGACTTGTGGTTAAACGGTTTTAGAAACTCGTGAGCACGACGAAACAAAATTAAAACAACGAAAGTCGGTTTCCTGATCGGTTTATTATTCAAACGTTCGCTCCACCCCACAGATGCCCACATTACAAACCAAACCGCTACCCTCTTTTTATCTTATTTATGCTATTCATTTATATAATAAAATAGGTGTTTTTAAAAGTTCACTAGAAGAATATTTTATTACGAATCGAGAAATTCACGAAGATAAAGTTTAAAAGAGATTTGTCGATAAAACTGTTTTAGAATGCAATTATCGCCTGCGTCTGTACCGGACGGCACAGTTTTTTTGTATTACTAGCTTTTACAATTAGATTAGGTTAAATTGCCAATTATATTAAAATATTACGGGTTAAAATTTCAATCAGTAATATTTTAATGTAATTAAATCTGAAAAGTCGTGGCGCAGCGACACAAAAGTTCGACTGTAAATGCGATAGGTTGTGGATTTAAATTCCACTCAACCTCGCTTTGGTAAGGAGGCAAAGTACGGCGCTTAATCCCGCCACTCAACAAGTATAAATTGACATTAATTCTCAAAGCCTTTAGAAATTAGGTGCGTATGTTGCTTGTAGTCTGCCTTCCGGCTCAACCTACTCCACTTTGCACGGTCTTTAGCGTTCTCGGTGGTTAGACCATCGGCTCTCATGTCCTGCATCACGACATCCAACCTGCACTTCCTTGGGTATCCCCGAGATCTCATTCCAGGGACTGATATAGAAAGGCACTTGCATCCGACATAATTTTTAGGCCAACGCGTAGCGAAGCAAAACCATTTCGACGACGCTCTTGGAGCTTATCCGCTACGTCACGAACTCCATGACTACCTCGGATCGTTGTGTGATGTATGCAATCAGACCTCGTTACACCGCACATCCACCTTAGCATCTTCGTTTCCGTGACGTGAAGTGAGTGTGCCGAAATTGTGCTAGCGAGCAATCGCTGCAGTATAAAAGAACCAGGCGCATAATTCTCTTGTATATTAGAATTTGGGCGGTATCCTACGATCGCGGGCCACACGAGTGACCTCCCGCCATTTGACCCAGGGATCCGGCCAGACATCGTGATCGATACCTACAGACTCGTGCATAAAAGATCCAAGTCCGGGCTTCTGCAGGCCATGTACTCGGTCTTTGACACTTTTAGTATAAGACTACCGTTCTCGAGCGTACCCTTCCAGAGCTTGTTGTGTACGGAATATAGCGTAAAGCTAACTTAATATTTACACTGATCATGCAATCCGTCCTTTCTTCATCTCTTTCAAATATTCATGGGAGTCCAAGAAGGAAGGCTTGCTCGCAGCAGCGGGGGCATGGGGCCAGCTCTCATAAGCACACTAATAGGGCGTCCCCCCAAGGCGACGCGCACCAGTGCGTCCCCGCCGGTGTATCAAGTGGCGATGAATGCGGCGTTGGGGACCGCCATCCAACACATATATATGTTTTTCTTATCAAGATTATAAGAATTTAGGTTTTTTTATTCCTTAGTTATATTGCAAGTCAAAATAAATATACATGAACATTTCTGACAATATCGATTCCATTTTAGATATACCGAATGTGAAAAGAAAATCTTATTTGCAAAAACCGATACAGTGAAAAAAACAAAATATATGATATGTAAATCAAATCAGCTTCACGCTGTATCCTGCTCATAGCAGGGTAGGCAGAGGGAAACTAGTGTTAAGACACTCCGTTCCGTATTTTTTACTGAATTCTGATGGCATTCGACAGTAGAGCGAAGAAATAGATTTATACATTTATTTATTTAAATGTATAAATCCATTTCTTCGCTCTGACATTCGGGGATTGAACCCACAACTAGTCACGACCCACAACCACATTTATGCCCCTGTGCCACGACTGACCTCATCAAGTTTTTACATAACTGGTTATAAATATTTTATTCTTCTTAAAGTTATGCACATTTACCTCTACGACGGTTATAATAATTTTTCAGTCAAAGTAACTGACTTTTCTTGTAGTTCGAGCAAGTTGTTCGCGTGAAAACAATAAACACGCTTCGACTGCTCCGCAGCTCATACAATAGTAGTTTTTGAAACTATTATATTTTCTTTGACCACAATGCATAACTGTTACGATCCTTTTATTTGATATGAAATTTTGAATACTTCAACTAAAATTTATAGGCGCTTGTATATTATTTTTATATACACAGAATTTTTAAATACAATTTAAATTAGCTTCACTTCACAATTAGAGTAGGCAGAGGGAACTTAAATTATAAAATAAGAATAGTAAAAAAACAATATTAATATTTATAGAAAAATATTTATTAATCAGTAACCACAATAGTATTTAAAATTACAGAGACTTTTTTAAAATTTGTATGTTTTTTAAATATATTTATTAACTTAATTACATAGTAAGAAAATTAAATAGAAGTAAAAAGAAATAACCCTTTCAGTTTCACTGCAGGCAGACCGGCTTATGATAGCTATAACGGATTGTGCCACGTTTCTGCTTGAAACATATGTAGCAATTGTCCATTGTTACAAATTTCATAGTTAGTGTCCAGTTCCCATGGCCTTATCCTCGCCTAAGATAAAGCAATAGGAAATGAGTTTATGTGCAAGATGTGGTGTTGCGTATCTTTCTCAAAGATTTTTTATAAATGTTATACTATCTGTAGTCATAATTTGCGGTATAAAAGAATTTGCAGCAAAAATATCTAGAATACTGCAAATTACGAGCAACGTCTGTATTTTCTCGCGCAGCCGTATTTGGTACATCTTTCTAAAGAATAGGCACCTATAGTCGAGTTATATAAAGGTAAGGCAAGTAAGTACCTAATTAGTCCAATTGTAATGCAAAATTTATTTATAAACAAACATCTGCTAAAGTGACGTATAACGTACGTACGTCAGTGGTTAAGGGTTAAGTAAGAACTCCCCACTTTTCGCCAAATTCTGGAGGCTTTGGGTGTTTAGTAGCGTAACTTAACGTCACGGGCGGAACTAATCGCTTAACCACTACAATATAATTTAAAAATGTTTTATATTGTTTTAATTACTTTTTTGAGTTTGTCCATTATGGTCCCGTGGTCTTTACTTTTTGTTTACAATTAGTTTATTATATTTATTTATTTCATTATTTAAAACATGTCTCTATAATTACGTATGTACGTTAAGGTGAATTTTAATTCCAGGAATTGTCCCGTTTCAGACCTTAAAACAATATTGTCATATACAGGCCAGTCGCAGTAAGTGCAGTAGGTTATGGATTCGATTACCACACGAAAAGATGAACTATTTTATATTTTAATAATAATAATAATAATAAAACTCTTTATTGTACACCCATAAAGAAAATAACAATAAAATATGTAACAAAACAAAAAATAAAATACGGAAATGTACAAGAGGCGACCTTATCGCTAAAACAGCGATCTCTTCCAGGCAACCTTAAGGCAAAGGATATAACGGGGAGGGATAGGGTTGGGGTGTAAACAATAATTATAATAAATGTATGAAGCAAACAGCATACATATATTAAATATATATAAAATACCTAACTAAATATACACATATTATTCATACATACATACATACATATATACATACATACATACATATATACATACAGACGTACATAGATACATAAATATATTATACATATTATACAAGTATATGTGGCAATACAAGAAGGCAGTTTAGAGGGAATGGAAGTGTAACTTTAAGAGTCGCTTAAAAATTATTAGAGATTTCGCCCGTCTGATATACAAGGGTAAGGCATTCCATAGTCGGGACGCTGTGACAGTAAAAGAATTGCTGAGGAAGGAAGAGGAGTGTGAAGGGATTTTTAGAGTTAAATTTTCTTCAGAGCGAAGATGTCGAGAATGAGAGTGCCCCAAAAGGTGGAAACGCTCTTTTAAGTATGGTGGTGTTAATGGATCATATAGCACACAGTAAAGAAGATGGAGAATATGAGTATTCCTGCGAAGACGGATTGGAAGCCACTTGAGCTTTTTACGGAATTCAGAGACATGGTCGTACTTTTTTAATCCAAAGATAAACCGAATAGCAAGATTTTGTAATCGCTCAAGTTTGTTTAATTGCTCCTCTTTCAAATCAAGATAACAAGAGTCAGCATAATCAAGAATTGGTAAAAGTAGAGATTGTGCTAATACAATTTTTGTTGGAATAGGAAGGAAATTACGTAGCCTAAAAAGATATCCTACTGATGCAAACATCTTCCTGCTCACCTCGCTCACCTGCGGATCCCAGGACATATTGTTATCGATGATGATACCAAGATTTTTAACTGATTTACTATACGGTATAATTTGGCCATTTATAATTATATCAGGCAAAGTGGATATGTTAATTCTAGATAAAAGCTTTGGACTACCAACAACAATAGCTTGAGACTTGATTGGATTTAATTGCACTCCAAAGCGCGTACTCCATGCGGATATTTTCATTAGGTTATTGTTTATCGTATTAATAGCGGCTGGTAGCTCAGAAATTTTAGACTTACAATAAATTTGGAGATCATCTGCGTATAGGTGGTAGAGAGAAGTGATATGTTAGGAAATATTATTGATAAAAAGTGAAAATAACAGAGGAGACAACACGCCACCCTGCGGGACGCCAGCATTGACTGAGGACCAGTCCGAGTACGAATCATAAATTCGTATACGTTGACGGCGACCATGCAGGTAATTATGAAACCAGTTGATTACATTAGGAGATATGTTAAGAGAAGCTAAAGCGGCAAGCATTATGTCAAAATCTACGGTGCCAAAAGCATTACTAAAATCTAGTAACACTAATACCGTGACCTGTTGAATGTCCATACCCATACGGATATCATCGGTTATTTTTACAAGTGCTGTAATCGTGCTATGGCCAGGACGGAAGCCGGATTGCAAAGGATTTAGAAGGCTATTTTTAGAAAGGAAATATGTGAGTTGGCTTTGCACCAGGCGTTCTAGGACTTTGGATAAGAAAGGAAGTATAGAAATTGGACGGTAATCGTTATCACTAGTGGGAATATTCTTTTTAGGTAAGGGAATGATTTGTGCCTCCTTCCACGCTGAAGGGAATTCACAGGAATCAATGGAAAAATTAAGCATGGAAGTTAGGATAGGACAAATGATATCAAGTATGGGGATGATCATTTTACGGCTGACGCAGTCAGCACCAACAGCATCAGAGCTAATAGCCATAATATTTTTCCTAACATCACTTTCTGTAAATCGACTAAAGAAAAAATTTGGAACATTAGGAGAGGTAAAAGCGGCGATTTGATTAAGTGTATTTAGTTTCGTAGCATCATTGATGTTACTCGAAGAGGAGAAATGCTTATTTAGCTTATTTAGATTTATATTCTGAGGATTAAGGTTTTGACGTGCTTTACCTACTCCTATGGATTCAAGAAATTTCCATACTCTAGAAGAGTCATCTTCTTCAAGTATAGATTTATGGATATGGCGTCGTTGATGGTCTCTACACACTCTATTGCAATGATTCCGGGCTTTATTGTATTTAAGCTGATTTTTGTCACTGGGCTTTAACATATAACGTAGTTTTGCCAAATTTTTCTTTCTTTGCAGCGTTTTTATATCCTCAGTTAGCCAGGGAGCAGGCAGATGTTTCACCCGAACAGGACGCAATGGAGCGTGACGATCATAAATTTGCAATATTAACGAGTTGAAGGCAGCAACTTGCTCATTAATTGTTACATAATTAGATATATCGTGCCAGTTTGTTGCAGCTGCATCTTGTCGCAGTTGATTCCAGTCTATCCCACCAAAATTGCGTCGCAGAAGAATTCTTGATTTTGCTTTTGGGGGCTTAATTTTATACGATAAGTAGACAAGGTCATGATAAGAAAAAGCCAGGGCAGGGTATTGACCGTGTTTTTCGACATGTTGAACAGAAGAGACAAGAGCTAAATCCAGAAGTGAAGGTAAACAATTCGGAAAACTATGTGTAGCAGCAAGAGGGAGAATATGCAAATTAGCACCAGTAACCAAGGACTTCAGCCGAGAGGCACGATGGTCATCTTTTAACAAGCATGTGTTAAAATCACCCATTAAAATTGTATGAGAATATAAAGGCTTCAGTCGCTCCAACAGGGTTTCAAAAGATGAGAAGTAATCAACCGTAAGGCTTGGACTGTAATATACTCCAAGCAACACCCTTGTATGCGAAAGAACTATTTCAATAAAAAGGTGTTCGGGGCCACCATCTGTTTGGTGCTGCGATTGATCCACTATACTACAAGGGATATGCGAACGTAAATATATAGCAACACCACCTCCAGAGCGGCCAATACGATCATTACGAATCAGATGAAACCCTGGAAGCGAGTACGAAGTCGATTGCAGACATGGTTTTAACCAAGTCTCTGATACTAATATTGCATGAATATTTTTACTATCGAAGGAAGCAAGAAGATCTGAGTAATGAGCAGGAATACTTTGCGCATTGATGTGAATAATATTAAAATTTTTTAGAGCGTCTGAGAAGTTGTTGTCAATAATTTCGCCTAGTGTAGGAATACTAAGGAAACTATTTGTACTATTCGACCCGGTAGAAGAGGAAGAAAAGGACAGGAATGAATCATTAAGTTCAACATTACTATTTGCCATAATAAATAAAGACTATTTATATATTTATAATTATATATATATATACACTTACAAAATATGTAAGATAAATATGTATACAATAAATAAATAAAAAAAAAAATAAAAAAAACTTAAAAAATAATAATAATAATAATAATTGATAAAATATAATAATAACGCAAAAATAAAGAATAATAAATAAATAAAATAAAAATAAATAAAAAGAAATAAACTACTTAAATAGCTTAGTACCCGCTAGTTGCAAGAAGAGATTATACATATGTTCACTGAAGAGAAATACAAAAAGAAAAACAAAATAAACGAATTAATGTATAAAAATCAGATATAAAAACTACAAATAATAATATAAGTATAAGGAAACAAACTATTAATAAGAAAAAAAAAAAAAGAAAAGACGAAAGTTAATATTACAATGTACAATCTGTCAAACCAAAAAAAGAAACAAAAAAAAAAAAATCTTATCATTACTTGTTTACATAAAAAAAAAAAAAAAAAAGAAAATATATACAAAAGAAATTACAGAATCATTAAGAAAAATAAATAACAATTTTGGAATAATGAAGTAAAATTTATAATCACATCACACTTAAAATATGTGTCGACAAATGTAATATAAAATAAGATAGAATTTATGTATAGTTTGACAGCTGATTAAATGAGGTAAAAAAAAAAAAAAAAAAAAAAGTTATGCAATATATTAAATCAACTCAAAAGGGCAACCATTTAATGCAATGAAATCATGATACTAAATAATCTGTGTCAACGCTTCGTTAAGTGATTGGCCAATATAATAGCACTTTTGACAGTTTATAAAGTAATAATAAATAACAAAAACAAACCATAAAATAAATAGATATTAAACTAAATTATTTTTTATTTTTATTTCTTTATTTTTATTTCTTATCTCTGGTGTCGATTTAATTTTATTTTTATTTCTTATCTCTGGTGTCGAGGCAAAGCGCCTCCAGAATTCGGTGGAAATGGGCAGTAGAATATTTAGAAAATATCATAATATTTCTATACAACAAAAACAACGGATAAGTAAAAAAAACAGCAAATTAGCAAGAGAGAGCTCTTGTTTGTAATTTATTTTAATAACACGAGCTACTATTTAGCTTCTATCACTCAACTCTTTGGAATCTCATAAATGTGCAAGCTGGAAAGTTTGTTTGTTGATTAAATTTCATAATTTTTAGACGAAGAATTGTTCATATTGCTTAAAATACCAACCTTTATTAATATATAAATGAGGTATTTCATTATAATAAACATTTCCACATTCCGTATGTTCGTAGAGCGAAACAGAAATTAAAATAAGTATTAAATAAAATAAACGCCTATTTTATTTGAGTCAGCAGTAACAATTGTTAATTGGTAACTCTATATTTCCAGTTTTAATGGGTAACGAGATAATTACTTGATGGTGCGTATCATTTCTGTCTGTTGACAGGCGACGGCAAAGCCGAATTTCATGCTTATTCGAGCCTTTTCTCCCGTTAATAGTTCAATTGACAAAAAAAAATATATTAATTACTCTGGAAAATAACTTTATTTTGTTTATATTATGTATATATATATATACATATATAACTCTAACATTTTTAGGTGCGTGATGCGTGATCCCGCATATAACAGTGAAAGCAAAGAGAACCTGGGAGCGTAGTGTTCAGATTATCTGTTTCGACTTCAGCCATTTCCGATTTACACTTTCCAAAGATTTCCGGAGGTATTGCTTGTTAAGTGGCGGAAGTCAACGCCGCCTTTCACATAAATTACTTATCGTTCTATTAGTTTTAAAAAAAAGTTATTATTTAACTTCCAAGGATATTTAATTAATTTTTACTTACTTTTATAAAAACAAGATTCTTAAGTGATTTTATTTATACGAGACAGGTGTATACGTAAATTTGACTTTATCTTTATATTTACAATATTTTGTGTTAATATTATTTTTTACATATTTGTAATTCTAGCTTAGTTTATATGTAAAATATTATTGAAATATCAAATATTGAAAATACCGAGATAGAGCCGCTATCTTCACACTTTTGAGATTAACCTCCTTTAAGATACCGTATATATACTAAAAGAACAGCTTTAAGCATTTTTTATTATATTCTGTAGTTGTACATTTATAGACTAATAATTTTACAAAAGTTATAGGATACTGCCTAAAAAATTGTCTGTCCTGCAGTATCTATTGGTATTAAAAAAGGAACCGATATATATCAATCAACCTTACTAATATAAACAAAAAATCTCGTTGCGCAGCAGTAGAATACTTTAATAATTCAAGTTCATAAAACCAAAAGTAGTTGTCAAATTGCGAAACAAACAAAATACATACCTACATTAAAAGGGTAAATTAATGGTCGGTTTCTAGGAGGCGCGGGTTCGAGTCTCATTCTGCGTTCAAATTTTTCCTACGTTCAAATTTTTATACGTTTTCTTAATAAGTTGGTAATTTAATGTTATAATTTAAAATATTAAATTTTCGTTGTGTATTAAAGTGTACTAAAGAAAAAGTTCAAGTGAGCAAAGCCACGGGTAGCAGTGAATAATTAAATAGCTCACAATATAGAAAATCTTGTAATCTCAAATAAAGCAAAGATCCCTGTGGGACATTCTTAGCAGCAAATTCATACACTGGATAAAATGGTACCCATATATAAAAAATATTATTATATGGAAGTATTATCCTAGACAGTAAAAACTTGAGTTGAATATATAAAAATTATTTTATTAAACAAGGATACTAAAATAAATGTCGATACACTTTTGTGGTGTTATTGGTTTATACTGAAATAATAACTCTAAGATAAAACAAAATATTATAGAAATGAAAGATAATAAGTAGATAGTTTATAGATTTGAGGAATCAAGTCAAGGTACAAAATTTAATTGGATTTGTCTCATACTTTACGCACGGTGACGGTTGCATTTCAATTTTATATATAAAAATTACAAAATTGAAGTAGATTGCATTAAAAAAAATCCGATATTCTGGGATTTTTGATGATGATTTTTTTATTTATAATATAATATATTTTTTTATGATTTATCCTGTATCCCGTACATAGCAGGGTAGGTAAAGAGAACTTGGGAACCTAGTGTTAAAAGACTTTCCTTCTCCGATCTCCTCCAAATTCTAAAGGCATTCCGTGATGATTGGCAGAACTCAAAGCCACGCTTTCATTCGCTACCAGAGCGAAGAAATAAAAAAATATATATTTCATTTCATCAGGTGGAAATCGACCCACAACCTATCGCGTTTACTGTCTTGCTTGTACACTTGCGCCACAACTGGTGTATGTCGCCGTTTTATAATATAAAACCTAGCCTGTCATAGTGCAGTGGCACTACATATATTAACGTTGTGGATTCGATTCTGGACAATCTGGACAATGAATTATTTTCTTTTCCTCGTTTCATTAATGAGTCAAAGCTTAAAGTTGAGTCTAGAAAAGTGAGCTGAAAGTGGGAACGGAATATCTTAACAATATGTTCCCAGTGTCTATTATGATATATGCAGGCATCGTTAAAGTAAAAAATAATAATCTTAACACAAATCCACAATACTAACCTACAATTAAATTGCAAATTTTCTTCTATAAAATACTTTGTAATTTTATAGAAGAATTTGCAATTTACAATTTTATAAAAAAATATATATATAATTTGATAGAAAAAAAAAATATAATATTGGGATAACATTATAAACCTACTGCCCCACTATGCCGTAATTTAGATATAGGTGCCTATGATTGACTTGAAAAAAGGATAAAAATATATGTGATAATTACAAGTATTTTTTTTATAATACTATAAAAATATATATATGTCTGTATGTATGTCACAGACAAAAATAACATACAAAAAAATATAGTAAAAAAAATAATAAGATTATAAGCTATTTTTTAACTAAGCTTTAGTTACTTGTTTTATATGAACAGCATAAATACACCTATAGAAAAATATTCTCATTCTCATACTCTCTATTCTATGACGAAGTAACGAACGGACGTGTTAATCTCGGTGTGTCGGGAACATGTGACGATAATATTTTTCTCAGCAACATATCGAGTGATTAATAACGTATTTCATCTGTTCTTTTGTCGTATAATAAAGTATATTTTTGTCTTTTATTAACTACTATCGTCACGTTCGCGGCTTCGCCCGCTTGTTCTACACTATTTTTATTTTATTGGACTGCTTTAGTAATGTAATAAAAATATTATTTTAAAGACAATAGCCACTCATTGATGACTAAAGTCTCAGTCAATAAAATTAAATACTTATTATATATTATTTATGTTCCAGGCATATCTTTATATTTTTATAAGTTTTTTATCTATGAACAGATTGAAATAAAACTAATACTAAACGTTAAGGGAAGCTTGTTTAAATACAATTGCATTTAAATCGGTTAAGCCGTTTCTGAGATTAAGATGGTTAACGCACAGACATCAAGACAATTAAAAAAAAATGTTTAGAGATTTAATATATTATTGGGGAAAAATAGATTTTCACATCAATTTGATATCAATAAGCACCTAATATTTTTATTATATGTATAAATTTATCTATACTAGCTTTACGCTATATCCCGCACACAGCAGGGTAGGCAGAGGGAACCTAGTGTTAAGACACTTCGTTCCCCACTTTCTGCCGAATTTTGGAGGCATTGCGTGTTGAGTGGCAGAACTCAACGCCGCGCTTTGACTCGACACCAGAGCGAAGAAATGAAAATATAAATTTAAGTAAATATTTCATCTCCTCGAGTGGGGATCGAACCCACAACCAGTCGGTTTTACAGTCACACTTTGTACCACTGCGCCACGACTGGCCTCTACTACTCTATACTAGCGAGATACAATTTCAGATTCTTTATTAAAATGAACTATTTTGCTTGTGTAGTTTTATTTGATAATTTTAATTGCAGCTAGCTAGATTTCTGGTTCATTTCGACGAATGAAAGAAACGGCTACTATACTACTACCAGGTTTACTTTACACTTTGTTTTACATAATTATAAGATTACTGCAATAATATTAAATTTATTATCATTATATCATTAATTATATATAAATAAATACAGGATACAGTATCCTGTATGTAGCAGGGTAGGCAAAGGGAGCCCGCCGAATTATGGAGGTATTGCGTTTTTAGTTTCGGAACTTAACGCTGCACTTCACCTCGACATAAGGACGCAAAAAAGAAAAATATTCAATATTTAATTTTGTCCAATGGGAAAGGAACCCACATCTTGTCGCGTTTGCAGTTACATGTTTGGGCCCTTCCGCCACGACTGGCCTCAACTGGTACTTAGAAAAATGTGTATATTAAAAAAAATAATATTAAAATGTAAAAACGACTAGTGTAAAAGTACATAATATCACAATTTAAACAGTAAATAACAAAGAAATTTCATAAAAAGAAAAACCCCGTCCAATAGCTTACAACTTATCGAAATCATATTTCAGGAACGTGAGGACGATGTAGTTCACCCTTTTCAAACGCATTGTCTCTTGTGCCTCGTTTAGATCACGAACAATCTACATTACTTATACGCCCCACTGGACTATGTTGCTATTCCAAGCGTAGAATATTTTTCAGCTACAGTGTAAAAATGACGTACTAGTAGTAGGGAAGTACCTTACAGCGTGCAAACGAAGCACAATCCTTTTGTGAGGCATTGTCTATATCATATTGTCAGGAACACGTGGCGAAAAGACGTCCGTGAAGATAAAAGTTTATGTTAGTAATATTTCTCAATGAATCGGACTGTTCAAATATGAGTTTCTGGAAAGAATACATAAATTTTATAGCGTGAGTTTCACGCTGTTATACCGCATATAGCGAGGGAACCCACTGTCTCCTCTGCCTAGCCTAAAGACACTCCGTTCCCCCCTTTCCGCCAAATCTTCGAGGCAATATGTGTTGGGAGGCGGAACTCAACGCAACGCTTTGCCTTGTGCAACCAGAACGAAGTAATTAAAATGTTAATAAATCAATGTCAATTAATCAGGTGGGAATCGAGCCCAAAACCATCACGTTTACAGCCATACTTTTGTGTCATCGGCCTCAATCATACGGTAGAATCTTACATATTATACATAAATATTAAAAACCACCGTGATTCTAAACATGATACTTTTCAGATCTATTGACAAGCTAGGAGCAAAAGGTATTGTAGATATCTAAGTACCTACTAGCCCTCGGAACTAACGAAGAAGACGTTAGCGAAGCGAAAGCAGCCAACATTCGACGGCGGAGACGCCTCGGGCCGGTCCACTACGATCTCTAATGAGAGCGCCTCCGTCGTTAAATAAATTGGATAAAGACATTCGTGATATCTCAAGAACAACTTGAAGCTCTCCACTGTGACTCACAATTAACTAAATTAAAAGATAGCCCGAGCACTTATCGAAATGTCTTAAACACTTCACTGATCTCTCTGTTCCCCTTAGCAGAAATATATTTGAACTATTCTCTTTAGAGAATTTTCTTAAATTGTTCTTATTCATGTTCATTAGCGTAAGGGTCTTTCTTGTCCAACATTTTATATTTTATACTGAAAAAATATTTAACTAGCAAGTACTCTGAAACCATCGTGGCGCAGGGGCACAAGGTTGTGACTGTAACACGACGGTTGTGGGTTCTCGTCAATCGGAGGAATTAATTATTATTTATAATTTTTTACATTCCTTCGCTCTGGCTAAAAAGCCCGGCGTTGTGTTCACGTAATGCCTCGAAAAATTTTGCGGAAAGTAAGGAATAATAAAGTAGGGAATAGGGGTAACTGGGTTCCCTCTGCATATCCCGCTTATAGCAGGATATGCAGAGGGAACCCAGTTACCCACTCACTCTGTTATTATTGCCTCGGTATGAGATTTCACTTATTATATGAAATCTGGAACATTGACAGTATCAATACCAATAAATTAAGAGTTTGTATTGCGACAGTACAATAAACCTACATGTAGGTACAGCTCTTTATTTGTGCGGTACATACACGATGAACGATACGCCTTCTTGATTATTTTGTGTCCAAGATAAATATTATCTGGAAAATTAATCCCAAATAATGGATAATATTTTCATACAACTACGAAATTCGTGAGTTAAATAAAGTTTATAAGGTTTTATTGGTAAACATAAAAAGAGCTATTATTATATTAAATAGTGGCAAACGTATAAATATATATTTATGAATGGTAATAAAGAAATATTAATATGAGGCTAATCGTGGCGCAGGGGTAAAATTGTGTGACTGTGAACGCAACAGGATGTGGGTTCAATTCCTACTCGAGGAAATTAAATATGTAAAATTAAAATTAAATTAAATTAGCTTCACGCTATATCCCGCACACAGCAGGGTAGGCAGAGGGAACCTAGTGTTAAGACACTCCGTTCCCCACTTTCTGCCGAATTTTGGAGGCATTGCGTGTTGAGTGGCAGAACTCAACGCCGCGCTTTGCCTCGACACCAGAGCGAAGAAATGAAAATATAAATTTAAGTAAATATTTCATCTCCTCGAGTGGGGATCGAACCCACAACCAGTCGGTTTTACAGTCACACTTTCTACCACTGCGCCACGACTGGCCTCAGTTTTAAATATGTAATAAGTATATTTTCAACCATTCGACACGCAATGTTGCTAGAATTCGGCGGAAAAAGGAGTATGAAATATATAAGCACTAGGTACCATCTGTCTACCCACCCAGCTGAGTTTGAGATACGGCGTATAGCAAAAATAAATATATATATATATATATATATATATATATATATATATATATATACACACGTAAACGACAAAAAATTATATTACCAATGATCCTGCAAAATGAAACCAGTCTATCAAATGCCAATCAACCGATTAACATATCTATATGACTTCTTTTTTCATAGCCAAAAAAAAAGGTAAAACAAATAATATTTTTTCATAAATCGAAACGTTACGATTGAAGTATACATCTGACAGGACTTAACGCTGCGTGACATAAAGGAGAGTTCCGATGTCAAGTGAACCAGGACCTCAGTCAGATCGCCGGATTAACTCAATGTAACAGTATGTCAGCCAGTCGGCCAACAAAGATTTACGCCTTTGTTTTCGCTTCTAAAAGGGTTCCCTTTTATTTTACGAACACAAGGAATCCTATCTCTTTATTGTGCTCTATTTTGAACGTTCTTACTATTTTCAAACCAACTATTCCAGCTATCGTGTCTTTGTTAATTAATTAGAGTTACATATACAGTAACGTGAGCAATTTAAACAAATTTTTATTTCTTTGGCTTATTTTGTTTTCATCTTATCTATTAATTTTAGTCTATTGTCTATTGGTGATATGAATAGATTATCTGTGCAGATGTCAAAAATACGTCAGTTTGAATTAATAGTGGATCCCGCCAACACCATATCCACCGGCACGGCACTACGAGCGAAATCCTTTAATCTCTGCATTGCGTCAGACCGAGCGGAATGTGGGTTATCGGTTTCCCTGCTGATAAACACAAACGAATGAGTCCGGGTGTACAGCCCAGCAATAATACCCATCCGCGGGATAAAAATTGATTGTCACGTACAAACGTATAAGTATTTTTTTACGTTATATTGTTTGAAAACAAGGTAGGTATTTTAAAAATGAATAATCGCTTTCGATTTTCATTATATATTGTTGCGGTGACAAAATTTATAGGCTATTAGCTGCCGATTAATTGCCGATCAGTTTAATGCTGACGCACAAAAATAACAGGTGCTTATTTAAATTGTTACTGATTTAAAAAAAATGAAGCTTTGTCACTCGTGTATTTTGGGAGAATCAATTGTCTTGTAAGTATAGGTAACTATATTGAGCCTCGACGTTCAAGGTGTAAAGATTTCGTAAAATAGGTTGTTCTTTTTATTATTATGTAGTTTGTTTGTAATATATGCATAGGTATATACAGAAAAGACGATAAATACATAAGAAACATTAGATTACGTTTTGTTATACTTTTTTTACAACTTCACGCTATCCTGCATAAAGGAACCCTAGGAGGCAAAGGAAACCTAGTGTTAAAACACTCCGTTCCCCACTCTCTGGCGCAATGCTTCGGAAATACACCACTGTATTTTAATAACTCATTTCTCCGAATGACAAACAAATCCACAACTGTCGCGTTACAGTCACACGCTCTTGCCTCTGCGCCACGAATATAAAGCTTACATACTTTATTTTATTTTTTAATCTAATCTAATCTAGCTTCACGCTATGTCCCTAGAAGGGTAATCAGAGAGAACAGAGCGCCAAACGCTATGGTCCCTACATAACTCTTTCGCCTCATCTACTGTCTTCAACCTCTTCATGCATTACAACCACCTTCGGGGGATCCTCATACTTTTTATGTGACCTTGATCCAGCATTAATTTATATTCTCGTCATCCTTTACAGAAATCAAGAATCAAGAAAAGCAGCTGTTATAAACGTTTTTATATGATTAATATTTTAAATATCATATATCACCTCTTGCGTGTGATAAGCCAAGGTGTTCTCGAGCAGTAAGGATTACTGATAAAAGAGCGCACTCACCTAACGTGGTCCGGACTAACGATGTATAAAATTTCCATTGTCATCAATCTCTGACACCACGGCGAGGATTCGCAAAACTCCTCACTAATTGCAATTTGAGCAAAAAAAACTAAAAAGAAAAGTCACCGTGCACAGCAATTTTTATAGTCCGCTTTTTAAAAAAAAAAAGGTGGAATAGCCGTTGTTACTCTTAATAAGCAATGTCAGCAGGCAGAGACTATTGTTGAGACGATTATAGAATTTTTATTCAGTATAAATTTTGCTTTAAGTAACTGGATATTTAAAAAAAAAAGGACGCGAAATTGTTAAGCTTATTTAATGTGGGGATTGTCGTATTTAGATGGTATGCAAATAGCTATCAACAGTTTTTGTACAAAAGCACGCGCGAGAAAAGGAAATAAAAACCGTGTTTACAGCGTCCAGCCTAAAAATTTACATAGATTATCTTCATATATGCCCCTTTTTTGCAACAAATCTGGATATATAGTTATTTCTTTTTCGATTTTTAGTCTCTAATCAAATATGAATCTGGATGTCGTGTAATCTATACTTGTTTTTAAAAGTATAGGCGTAAAATAATATAAATAGTAATATTTGAACACCTTCATTAGTCATCAAATGCAATGGAATTTAATATTATATTATTATTACTTTTTTAGCTTCACGCTATGTCCCGCACATGGCAAGGTAGGCTGATATAACCTAGTGTTAAAACACTCCGCTTTCCAATTTTCTGGAGGCATTGTGTCTTGAGAGGTGGAATCCAACGCCGCGCTTTGCCTTGTTACCAGAACGTGTAAATGAAAATACTAAATATTTCACCGATTGGAAATTGTATCTAGAATCCGCCGCGTTTATAACCGCAAGCGTTTGCTTATTTATTACAGATGATAATTGTTTTTTAAATATTTAACCTAATAACTATATTTTTTTTACCTTATAACCATACATTATATATTGAGGCCAGTCGTGGCGCAGTGGTACAAAGTGAGACTGTAAAACCGACTGGTTGTGGGTTCGATCCCCACTCGAGAAGATGAAATATTTACTTAAATTTATATTTTCATTTCTTCGCTCTGGTGTCGAGGCAAAACGCGGCGTTGAATTCTGCCACTCATCACGCAATGCCTCCAAAATTTGGCAGAAAGTGGGGAACGGAGTGTGTTAACATTAGGTTCCCTCTGCCTACCCTGCTGTGTGCGGGATATAGCGTGAAGCTAATTTAATTTAATTTTATTTTAATTTATAACCATACATACGATGACCTCTTAAATCATTAACAAAATTAAATAATAACGAGAAAGGTCACAATTGTAATCAAAGCTTTTTTCCTGGAAAACAAAAAGTTAGCACCTGATCCTGCAAACACAGGCTCATCATGTAACAGGGAGTCACGTAAATTGGCTAGAATATATACTAATCCCAAGATAAAACGGTTAAGCCTACATCGCACCGTTTGATGTGTAAACACCTTTAAGGTATTTTCTGTGAGCATTAATATTTCAAATAAAAATAAATCAGCTTTATGCCGTATCCCACAGCACACAGCAGGGTAGGCAGAGGGAGCTTAGTGGTTGGACACTCCGTTCCCCACTTTCTGCCGAATTCTGCAGACATTGCATGTTGAGTGGCAAAACTCAACGGCGCGCTTTGCCTCGACACCAGAGTGAAGAAATGGAAATATAAATGTATGTAAATATTTCAATCTCCTCGAGTGGGAATCGAACCCACAACCAGTCTATTTTATAGTCACACTTTGTGCCGCTGCGCCACGAAATATAAGGTATGTATATTAAAATAATTTTATACATTCAACTATGGCTTTTATTAGATACTATCTACACATTTGGTATATACATAAAAAGAAAGATAATTGTTATAATCAAATTAAATTATGAAATATTTCCTATAAATTTTTTTTAGGGATCTTCGGACACAATTTTTTTAAGTATTATTAAAAAAAAAACAACCATATAAAATTAGTGTATGTAAATAAAGCATAATTTTCATATAAAAATGACAAAATAATTCTATAAAATTCTCTGCTTTTCAAACCTTATTCCATAATATTTATAGATATAATAAACGTATTGGTTTAGCGGTCTCCATTTACAGTATTTGTTAACGACAAATACACCACACATACACAAGGTATAAATATAATTTTCCTACTAAGTGCATGAATTTTATATCAACATGTAAAATTCCATTGAATTATTAAATACGTGCGTATTGATATTTGAAGTGAGCATCTATTTTTGCCAACGTGACGATAGTTTGGATTTATATTATTTTCTAATTAAATTGCAAACGCAATATCAAAATTGGGCGAAAAGCGGAGAACGGAGTGTCTTAACACTAGGCATATAATACAAGCATGAAGCTATAATTATAATACAAGTAACAAATTGGATAACATAATTTTTGTCTTTTGAGGCCAGTAGTGATACTCTTGGTTCGCTTCGCTCGCTTTCTCTGGTATCTGGGCAAAGCGATAGAACTCAGTGGTAAGTAGGAAACAAATTGTCTTAACACAATCACCTCTGCCTACAATATTATCTGCGGGATACAGCGAGGAACTGAAAAAAACTAAATAGTTATATTTATTTTTATAACATTAAATTCGTAATAAACGAATGCATTGTAAACATATATACGTATGTATAGTAGAATCGACCCGTCTATACAGACGTACGCAATAAATAAACGAGTGAAATACTGCCGGTTAAGATCAAACGCAATTTGTAAGCGTACCCATCCAGTGCGGCGTTCGGAGATCACGGGCCTTAGGAAATTACCTACAACAGGTTCTCGCGTGATTTGTAGCGCCCCCGGGCGATTTTGAGCAGATGCCCCTTGGAAAACAACTTGTGTTTAAGTTAAATTATTCGGTGCGTACGTGTATTGGGGCAATATTTCGATTTCCTTTATTTGGATATTGTTTCTGGTATTTTTGTTTCTGTTATATAAATTTAGTGAAATTGATCTCTGTTAAAATTTGTAAACTATAAATAAGTTTAGATCAAATCAATTCAGCTTCACGATGTATCCCGCGCACAGCAGGGTAGGCAGAGGAATCTTAGCGTTAGGACACTTCGTTCTCTACTTTCCGCTGAATGCCGCTGAACTTATCGGCGGAACAAGGTGTCTTAACACTTGGTTCCATTTACTAACCCTGCTGTGCGCGGGATAGGGCAGCGTGAAGCTGGGTTTTTTTTTAATAAATATTGCATTACGTTTCATTCGATCAAACCCACAACCAGTAACGTTCACAGACACACTTTATACCCCTACGCCACACTGGCCGCAACTAAAAAAAAAAAGACATACTCTATTCACAAATAAACCTAAACCGACGTGACGGTATCTCGAAGTGCTCCAACAGATTTAATACCGTTTGGCTCATCGAGGAAATTATCACATATCCAATTAGTAACATGAATTAACTCGGTAAATTAATTAAACACATATTGGTTCAACGGTGTATAATATCAATTAAAGGTGAGTGTAAAATGGGTAGTTGTAATTAGAGATGTCAGTTAGATACTCTTATTCAAAATTGTAATATGAAATATATGTACAATTTAAATCCATTCGTGGCACAGGGGCACAAGTTATGACTGTAAACGATACAGTTTGTGGGTTAATTCCATATCGATTCGCTATGGTGTCAGGCAAAGCGCGGCGTTGAGTTCCGCCACTCAACACACAATGCTTTTAGATTTTGGCGACATATATGACACGGAGTGTCTTAACATTAATTTCCCTATGCCTACCCGACTGTGCATAACCCGTGGCGCAAAAACAAATAAAAAAAATATATCTTTTTTTTTGTACAATAAATATAAAAACTTGTAAATATATACTCAAAAGTATTAACACATTTTACTTACCGAAATTAAACTTTGTACTAAAGTTAGACGGCATAATATATTTCTCTTAAATCTTTGTTTACTAAATCTGCACTGATTTACAGTTGTTTTATCCGGTGTAATCCGTCTTATGCCTAACATCCTTCATTCGGCACCTATCGTCGTATTAAGATAAGAGAAAGGATGCCGTAAACCTGAAAACAAGCTTTTTATTTATTATATGAGCCTTTATAACGTTATTTTGAGGCCCACATAATTCAGCGGAAAGTGGGGAACGGAAGTCTCTTAAAGGGAACGGAGTGTTTCAACACTAAGTTCCCCGGCCCCCTCTCTTTATCCTGCTATTTACGGGACACAGTGTAAATCTGTATGAACATTACACATACGGATTGTTTCGTTTTAAATAAATGCAACTTACTTATATAATCAGTGGCGTAGCTGGGGGGGTGCGAGCGGTGCAGTCGCACCGGGCAACAAAAGGAAAGGGGCATCAAAGTCTACGATCAATTCTTCTATTTTTTTACAACAAGACAAAAAAAATGTGACAATGAAAATGAAAAATACAATTTCGCTATCATGTCAATCGAACATGAACTAGTCGATATTGTTGATTTTGAAAATGTGATTAATTACTTTGCTAGTCAAATAGCGCGTACCTAATGACCGTTTTTTATTTTTTGCAAAAAATTTTATAACTTATATATAGTTATTATAGTTTTGAAGCAATAAAAATGTATATATCTACTCTAATATGTTTTGAAATCTGAAATTATTTTGACCATTTTAAAGGGCATCAAGTCCTAAGGTGCACCAGGCAGGAAATACCCTAGCTACGCCACTGCTTATATATATGAAAGTCACTACCTAAAGTTCTGCATCAATTAATGCACAAAAATCTCAGGTAAATGATCGAATAAACAAAGCGATTTAAACCGATAAATACTTATTTAGCGTAAAATTTCAAATTACGTGTTTACCTTAAAAGTAAATTGTGTGAATTTTATCTGTTTTTCACGTGAACTAGATATCGGTTTTGAAACAAAACGATCGTAAATTCAGAGACGCGCAATTTTAGCAACTTATGCGAAACGCTTAACCGTCAGTAATTTGTGATAGGAAAATGGAATTGTATGCGGAATAATATAAATTACTTCGACCTTTCGTGCAGGCTCCGTGCTGAATTTATGTGCAGATCTTGCGGATTCAGGTGACCACATATGGACGATTCTAATATATGTATAACAATTTATTACGTGCATATTTTTGAGTATATTTTTATAAAAGAAAATTTTTATTTAAAAAAATATATATATATCAGCTTCACGCTGTATCTCGCACACTGCAGGGTAGGCAGAGGGAACCTTGTGTTAAGACACTTCGCTCCCTAATTAGCCTCTAATTTTATATTATGTAACTAATAGTTTTGTATGATAATTGACATCATTTAAGGGTCCGAAGTAAAGCCGACCACAGATATAGTGAGCTAGATTAAAATGATTTAAATGACGTTAATATGATAGTCTATAGCCTTCCTTGATATATGGATATAGGATATCTAAAATTAATTGAGCGGTTCGAAATTCGAATTCAATACTGTTGGAACATCGTACATTTCTATTAAAATATAACAAACTAACAGAGAATAAGTCAGTTATACCACTGACCGCAAGCTGTGGCGTTCCTCATCAATATTGCGCGCACGTTCCAAAACTTTCTGCCACAATTACCTGGAAGCTCAAGTGTCGGAAAATATATTAGTTTTCTTCCCTTTTATTTTTATCTTAAAAATCAAAAACAAAAATAACTTAAACCAAATACTTAATTTTTATTAAGTATTTGGTTTAAGTTATTTTAAGTAAAACAATATAATTAAAATAATGAAAAGTCAAAACAAAAATATTAGACCAGCTGAGTTCAGCAGAAACTAGCACAAGTCCAATTCAAAGTTCTATTCATAAGGATCCAAACTTTGTCGCTAACGCTGCATATAATATAACCTTAACCTCGTGAGATTTGACCCGTACCATTTCGGATATCCATTTAGCTCGAAGCAAGAACTAAAGTGAAGTTGATTAATATCTAATAACTGACCTGGTCTACGAGAAGGAAGCAAAGAAATATATAGCGTCCCAGCGTCGGTTAGTTAGCTGGAAAGAAAGGTACCGTGTGGCCAGAAATAATAAGCCACAGCCCGCCTTAGTGATTTATTGTTTTGGCTTTGCGAAACCTCACCCGGAAGTCGGGTAAAAAATGATCGCACATATTAGCGGTACCACTTTTATTACGTATTACCTACACTGATGATATAGGAAGAATTATTAAGATTTTTAGTGTGACCGAATTGTGTCCGAATAAGTAAACGTATATTATATTTTTTTTTAACTTCAAAAGATGCAAAGGGAACCTCGTGTTAAGACACTCTTACTCACATACGTTTCACAGTTCCACATTTCCCGTGGAGACATTGCGTGTGTCGCGCGTGGCAGATATCAACGCCGCGCTATGCCTCGATACCAAGAAGTGATTATATTAAAATATTTAATTATTTTCCTCGAATAGGAATCGAACCCAAAACCTATCGCGTTTGCAGTCACACTCATGTGGTCCTGCGCCACGAAGTAAGACTATTAGGTCAGCTTTATATGTTTTTATATAGAGAATATTTTTAAAAATATCCTCTAAATAATAAATTTGTATAGTGTTTTACTTTTAATAAACAAGCAGAACATAAAATAATAAATAAATGTACACCATACTTCAAGTTAAAATGCCGTTTCAACAGTTTAAATTTAAGGTTAAATATATATTATTGAGCAAAACGAAATTATTCTCGTCCAATATAATGCTTTATTAATTGTTAATGTGTGGAATTCAATATTGTTAATGCTCACTTGAGAATACTATCGTATTAAATTTATGTGATTATATGAAGAGCCAGTTTCTAAACTTACTGTTTATCTTTTTTTTGAGAGATTTGCTGTGTGCTTTTAAATATTTGTTTTTAGCATGGAATAGATATATAAAAAATTTTCAGCCTTACGCTGTATTCTGCATATAGCAGGGTATGTAAAGGGAGTCTAGTGTTAAGATAGAGTCTCTTCAGACGAATTCTAGAGGCATTGTGTATTGAGTGGCGAAACTCAACGCCGCGCTTTGCCCCGCTACCAGAGAAAGGAAATGAAAATATCTCGAGTGAGAATCAAACCTATAACCTATCTCGTTTACAGTCGCTTGCACGCTTGCACGCCCTGCGCCACCACTGGCCTCAACATTTTATTAATCATTTTTTTTTACTATAACTCTTAAGTATCTATGTCAATTACTTTACACACAGTTAGTACTAATAGTACTTACTTACTATTAGGACTAATGGTTTTAAATGTACTTATTTAGAAAATTTATACAAAAATTAACGTAGCGGGACTCGCACCCGCTGCACTGTATCTTAGTGACAGTATTTTGTTACTGACAGAAGTAAATTAAAAAATATATATAATATATTAAATTATAATCCACATAATATCGATAAAATAATATTTATTACATTTTATAAAAGTTATTGTTAACTTATTATTACATAAAAATCTATATATAGAATCTATATATTACGCTAACTGAAATAAATTGAAAACTATTAATAATTAAATTATGATTTGATTCAAAATAATTATGGATACTAACTCCTTCCCCCGAGTGGGGACTCAACCCACAACTGTCTCACACGCCTGTACCATTGCACCATGACAATATCACCTTTTATTTTATATTATAAATAATTAAACTCGGAAAAATGTTTGAAAGTTGCGATCCAAATGTAGGCTTCAGGGAACCCTTTACCCTAACTGTAGTGTTAGACTTCGACTTCAATATGGCTAATAATAAATACCGTATTTCATACTGTTTAGTAACAAACAGTGCTGCCATTACAGAAATACAGAATAAAAATATAATTTTCTGTATTAAATATTTATCATAAAATTACTTACACTTTTCTTATTTAGATAGGAAGGAATAAAACAAGTAAAACAGTAAATATTGTACCAAAATATAATTTACTGTGGAGCGCCGCTCAATGATTTAGAAACTTCGGATTTTATTGTGGGTAGAATTCTTTGCGGTAGGCGTTAGAAGGGGGTTACCTCCGGAAAGTTTTCAAATATTACCTCCATTATTTCATGAGATGACAGAGGTTGGGCACATATTAGCAAAGTTTGGAAATGGCCGCTTAATGTCACCCTGATTCATTTTTAAAGACTCACACAAAATGCTGTTTTATGTTATTAACTTAACCAGAGATCTTGGACTTTATAAGAAATTTCTATACTTGGGCATATTATATTTTGGGTAAAAACTGAAACTGACTCATAATATTTGTCTGGAATAAAATGTTTTGTATCAATATATGTATTTACATCTTTATATTATAATTTTAGATTATTCCATTAAAATGCATTCTCTATTTTTACAGCATAAACTAATTTGCAGGTTGATATACTATATATATAATTAAATAAAAATAAATCAGCTTTACGCTGTATCTCGTACACAGCAAGGAAGGCTAAGGGAACCTAGTGTTAAGACACTCTATACCCCACTTTCCGCCGAATTTGGAGGTGAAACTCAACGCCGCGCTTTACCTCGATACCAGAGCGAAGAAATGGAAATATAGGATGGGGATCGAATCCACAACAATCGCGTTGCCCCTGGGCCACGACGGCCTCAATACTATATCTAATGTTTGCTATTTTCATTGTGATAAACGAAATTAAGTTAATACATTAGCTACTCCAAATCAAAATGGTTGGTGGTGCCAATATACAGATGGACAGACGAAAACTTTGCTATTTAGATATTAATACGTTCAATTTCAACAGCTTTGTAGAGCTCAATTTTGTGGTTAGTACACCACTACTCGATTATAGTACGTATAACGTATAAAACAGTGAGATAGATTACCGAAATGATGTTACGTATAGCACAGGCTGTGAGATAAATTACGCAATTGATTCTTGGATATTGGCTTTTATAGTGATCAATGCGTACATTATTTTATTAGAGATGTGCATTAATCAAATGTACAACTAAAAACAATTCGTTTATAGAGAAAATATATATGTAAAAAAATATGTTTGTCTTGATTTTATACGCACATCTTCTGAAACACTGCGTGAATTTGAAATATTTTTATTTTATTTTATAGCTATTAACAATCCATGTAATTTATAAGAAACAGTTAAATGTTGCTTTAATTTATTTTTATTTTTTATTTATTTATTTAATCACCAACACAGCGTACACTAACAATTTCAACAGAAAAAAAAAATACAATAAATAACAAAGTGTCGCCGCAATTATAGGCGATGACGACAAGCATATTTTACATCTACAATAGTATATTTTTTTTTTTTTTAAGAAACTAAACTAAGCATACACTTTAAGAAAACTTATATATAAAATTTATAATATAATACTTAATATAAACAATAAGAACTTTAACAAATAATATGATATTGTTATTTAAAAAGAAAGACGAATGTAAATAATTAAAAGACATGAGCGGTCACTTAGATCTTAGGGACTTCAATATTAAATGACGAAATGTGTGTTTTTTATCAAAAAAAATGTCAAGGTCTACCTTTCTTGATATTGAATTGAAGTTTGTTACAATGCGATTCAGAGGAGAAAACTTTCCTAGATTTGTTGAAGACATAGTTGAAGCGAAAATATTAAATTTACCTTGCCTAGGTAGTCTTCTTGGGGCTGACACACGCAATAAAGTTAAGAGTTGTGGACAGTCTATTCTTCCATTGACTACATTATGCAAGAATAAGCAGTCTAGAAGGAATCTTCTATTGTATAACGAATCCATTTTAAAAAAGGTTAGTCTATCAGTGTATTGAGCCAACGTTTTACTTAGATTACACTGGTATGAGAGATGCCAAAGAAATCTCTTTTGTACGCTTTCAAGTCTTTTTACATAAACGTCATAATGTGGATTCCAAACGACACTACAATACTCGAGACCACTACGTACTAATGCATTATAAAGCACAATTTTAGTTTCGGGATTTTTAAAATCTTTACAATTCCTTAAAACAAAGCCTAAATTTTTAAATGCTTTTCTCACTATGGTGTCAATGTGCGTATTTAGTCTCAGAGTGCAGTCCAGAGTTACGCCCAAATCACGAACCGTATCTGCCTCTTTAAGCATAATGCCTTTCACATTATAAAAACTAGGGGACAGTAACTTCTTTCTGCAAAACCGAACCAGCAAGCATTTATCGACATTTAAACTAAGTTTATTTAAGCTGCACCAACTAACAAGTCGATCGAGATCTTCCTGAAGGGAAGTGACATCAGCAGAGCTACTAATTTCTTTGAACATTTTCATATCGTCGGCGAATAAGCAATAATTGGAGTGTATAAAGCAGCGTTGAATGTCATTTATAAAAATATTAAAGAATAATGGGCCAAGATGAGAACCTTGAGGGACCCCAGATGGTGTGCTAAACCAATTAGACACATATCCTTTTATTGCAACTTTAGATTGACGATTATAAAGATAAGACTGGCACCAGTTCAGTAAAACTCCAGTTATACCGCAGTTTGATAGTTTTTGAATTAAAATATTGTGATTTACACTATCGAAAGCTTTACTGAAATCTCCATATATAACGTCAATACATGATTTTTTGTCGATGCTGTTAGTAAGGTTATTAGTAAAAGCAACTAGGTTAGTAGCCGTAGATCTTGAACTAGTAAAACCATGTTGATGCAATGTAATAATATTCTTGACATGCCAAGCGATGTAAGGGTATAATAGTTTTTCAAAGAGTTTGCCAAATACAGGGAGAATTGATATAGGCCTATAATTTTTAATCGAATCTTTTTGTCCGTTTTTGTGCAAAGGAACTGTCAAAGATTTCTTCCATTGTGATGGAAAGGTACCTGTGGAAAGAGATTTATTATAGATTATGTGTAAGGGAGTAACAAGAGCTTGTGCACATTTATGCGCAAATATTGCAGGTATTCCATCACAACCAGCACCCTTAAAGCAGTCTAGATGTTTTAAAGCTATTAAAATCTCATTTTCATGTAGGAAAATTGATGACAAATAATTAGAAGTTATGCATTCATTACTAATAAGGCTTTGGTGTGAATGTGTGTCAGCACTATATGCCGAACCAAAATAATCAGCGAAAAGGTTACAAATATCACTGCCATTAGTTGAGGTTTCGTCGTCGAGGAACATTTTGGCGGGGTAGGAAGATTTAGTTACTTTCTTATGTTTCAGGAAAGACCAAAAAAGTTTTGGATTTGAGGACATGTTTGCTTCTAGCTGTATGAATGTAATAAAAGACAAAAAAAATCTTAAGTTTGGAACATAAATTGTGAAGAACCTTAATAGCGCAACTATAAGACATTATCAAATGCCACCTTGACATAAGATTTCTCTTGTTGTTTGATTGAATTATCTATCGATCTAGAACATCTAACGAACCGCTAATACTAATGAATAATAAAATACTAAAGTTTTCGAAAAAAAAAATGGCATATTACTAAAAAAAAGTTTATTATGGTAAGCAATTTTAGCTGACAAATCTTAAATATCTATTGTACATTGAGGTCGTCGTAGCGCAGTGCGACAGCGTAAACAAGATTGTTGTAAGTTCGATTTCTACTTGGAGGATGATTATTTTTAAATTGTTTACTTTTGTCGACTACAGTATAAAAGCGTGGCGTAGATAACCGCCAATGTAACAGAAGCAATGTCTTGTTCATTGTTTTTGATCTTACTTCACTATATTATGATTTCGATAAAATCTTTCCTAGCCAATGGTAGTAAAGAACATGTAAGTAGCGTCAATAGATTACTTTACAAAACAAATGACAGCATTGAAATTCGTTAACGAACACTTAAATTAAGAATTTTACAGTTTCAATTTACACAAAGTGTTGGGAAACTCAAAACCTCCTCTTTAAAACTGAAGGAAAATTGAGAGGCTCCGCTCATTTTCTCATTAGTTAATGACTATAATTTCAACTAGATAATAAAGACGGACAGGCGGCTTTGTATGTTTTTGAAAGGTGAAATTGCAGTAAAATGAACGCTTATTAAAAAACGTGGATAACGTGAGTAACGTTTCAACAAAGAATAAAAGCGAAGCTGTAATACGTCACCGTGAAGTATATGCAATTTTGTATGTTTAATATGCTGAAATCAATATTTAATTACAAAAAAATATGGTTCTTCTAAGGCCAGTCTTGGCCTATGGACACAGGATTGCGATTGTCAACGTGATAAGTTGTGGGTTCGATTCCCACTTGAGGAAATTAAATTTAATATTTCCATTTTCCAATTTAATATTTAATATTTCCATTTCGTCGCTCTGGTAACGAGCGTAGCATTTTTACTCAATTTGCAATGTTTTTTAGTGGAAAGTAGGAAAGAGTGTCTTAATATAGGTTGAGACCTTCCTTAAAGATATTCCGGCTGTATAACATCAATATGTTATACAGCGGGAATATCTACCTTAAATATCTTTTCTAGTGAAAACAAAATGAGAACTAATTGTAATTCTTCTGTAATTAAATTAACTAATCTACAAGCTACAAGATTCAAAGCTACAAGATTCAAAGCTACAAGATTCTTAAAAAATCAAAAAAATATATATTCCAAAAAAATTTTTAAATGTTTGTAGCTTTTTTTTTAAATTTAATTATAGAATTAGGCTTATTAAATTAACGCAATTTTTTTTATTTTATCCATCAAGGTCGTACTTGATATGACTTTATAGTGGGGAACCGGATGTTAAAACTCCGTTCTTCACATCAGTCCAATTATCGAGACATTGCTTATTGACTGGTAATACCATATACCTGGTAAAAATATATAAAAAAAGTTTACATGCAACAAGATAAAAAAAATCGCTCACCTGAATATACTCACTGCCTGTGTAAGAGTGATAAATTTAAACAGCCACATGATTTTTGTATTGAACATCATTAATTAAACTACTGTTTACGATAATAGTGTAATATATTGGATGGAACCTCAATTAAGTAGCGAATACTGCGCTTATTTGATGTATTTTGTATTATTTACTGATATTTCAATTGCATTTATGACATGATTGCTAAAATTATCTCAGTGAACGAGATTTAGGTTAAAAAGCCTTCTTTGTTATTGTTGTTTTTATAGAATGTAAAACCAAATCAGCGCAGCGTCACGCTGTATCCCGCACACAGCAGGATAGGCATTGGAGACACAGTGTTAAGATACTCCGTTCCCTATTTCATTTTCCGCTAAATTTTTCAAGGTATTCCGTTTCGGAAGTAAAATATTGTACCCACAACCGTCGCATTTCAAATCTTGTGCCCTTACGCCACGACGGTTTTCACAATTGTTTTATCTATTTTTATTAATATACTAGCAGTGCTCGCGACTTCGTTCAAGCATGTAATCCATCTATCTATCTATTCTGTAATAAAAGTATAAAAAAGTCTCTGTCTGTATCTCTGTGGGTATAATTGATTTCGACTTTTACATATAAAACGATTGTAGAGGTCCAGCTAAGTTTATCTATGAGAAATAATGAAATGACATCATAGTGAAAATTTTCAACATGATGACATTTTATATAGGTTTCTAAGAATAAGAATCTGTAATATGTGATGAAAAATTATAAAGGCACAACTAAATTATCTATACATATAAATTAACTATAAGTGTCTGTATGTGACTTACAAATAATCATGTTTTTTCCAATGTAGATTATCAAAACAGACGAATAATTTAAAAAAATGCGTCTTTGTGTTTACTTTAATCTTTGAAATAGCTGAACGGATTTTTTGGGAACTTTTTATATCACGGCCTTCTGTGTGAGCGCGTACCTAGCCAAACTAAACATTTTTCTATTAGACAAGAGAGAAAAAAATCCCAATTCCAAATAAATAGTAAATTTATTGAAATAAATAGTAAATTTATTAAGTGTATAATAGCACAGATAACCATACTAAAGGGTCTAACCGCTTAAGCTATTAGGCGAACTCTAACTTCTTTGAACATCCACAAGTCGAGCGGGCCAGGTGGCATCTTTTTTTTTTAGTGCTCAGTTCTTGTGCTCTTGAGCTAACCCGTTTGTTTCACCACTCTTACCTACCCGATCCCTAAGAAAGACGATGGCTCCGATCCATCTAACCACAGGCCCTGCTATCAACCCCATGCTCTCAAAAACAATGGAGAGCATTGTAAATAGCCAGCTCTTAGTCTGGAGGATTACCAATTGTTTTATGACCATCAATATGGTCCATTGACCAGTGATCTTCTGGTTCACCTAATCACCACTGGGTTGCGGCTATCGAAATCAAGGGAGAGTGTTCATTGCAAAACTTCTATCCTACGGGATTCTCGAGTATTTATGCAAGTGGATTGCTAGTTTTCTTACTGGATCAATATTACATCAAGGTCGCTATTGACGATTTTTGCCCAGAATACATGCCCGTGAACGCTAGTGTCCCTCAAGGCTGAGTGATATCCTCTACGCTGTTTCTTCTATATATCAATAACATGTTAGAAAATTCGTAAATTGCTATGCAGATTATAGTACAATGGAGGTTGTTTACGCCAGCTACTCTTTCTTGGGAAAATGTCACCAGTGCCGAAATGAACTTGTCTCTTCTGTTGAAGCATCACTCTTTGTGCCACTGAGCCACTAGCCTCCAATATAACTATGCAATGTTTTTTTTTCTGTGATACAGATACTCGTACTCGTATATATTACCATTTTTTTTTAAATATATTTTTGTTTTTTATAGAAATTGTAAATGTTAACTCGTTAACAAATTTCATAATTTTTGATCAATGACAATTAAGTAGTATTAAGTCACTCCGCTATCCGCCATTGTAGCACAGAGTGGCGGAAAAATCAAGTATAAGTTAGTAATTTCTTGCTGACACATTTAACTATACTGCATAAAGTAGGGTGGGTAGGCAAAGCGAATCTAGTGACAAGACACTCCGGTTTCTAATGTCCATGAAAGCTTTTGAGGCATTACGTGTTGATTGGTGGAACTCAACCCCGCGATTTTACTTTTTTTTTATTTTGTCTTGTCCGAGTGAAAATATGAAAATATTAATAAATATTAATTCATTCCCCCGTGACGCATCCGAACACACAACGAATACTTTACTGCCCTAGCGCCAAAACGAGCTCAAATATTTGAAACAAAATACAATATCGAGAACTCGCATTATCAAATCCAAAAGATCGATACATACGTCTTGTATAATCTAGTAACGTTACAAGTACCGGGTGCGATTCGCCTTCCGCACCGTTGAGATATTGTAATGAAATCCAGCCATCTGTTTTCTCTCTGGCGTAATGTGATGTGCGACCTGCGCCTGTTTCCCGTGTTAAATTATAAGTTTAATATGACTAGACTATAATTTTATTAACTTAAATATAAAAACAGTTTTGTACAGGTATATAAAAGGTCAGCCGTAGCGTGGGATCATAAAGTAAATGTAAAAAATAACTGTAAATGTGAATAGTTGTTGGTTCGGTTCGAGGAAATGAAATATTTATTTAAATTTCCATTTCTTCGCTCTGGTGTTTAGGCAAAGCGCGATGTTGAATTTCGCCACTAAACACGTAATACCTTCAGAATTTGGTAAAAAGTGGGCACCAGAATGTCTGAACGCTTGGTTCCCTCTGTTTATCTTACTGATATCATTTAAAATTTAATATAAAAATGTATACCTGTGTAATACAGTTATATTCGTCTTACGAAGTGTATATTTATGGGATCAGATCAAAATAGAGATTATACTTATATGCATACACAGAAAAGGTAAGTCCAGTCGTGGCGCAGGAGTACAAGCATGCCACCGCGATAGCTAGGTATAGGTACGATTCTTACTCGGGAAAATGAAATATTTAATATTTTCTCTCTCGATCTGGTAAAGAGGTAGAACGCGGCGTAGCGTTCCGCTACAACACGCAATGCCACCAGAATTCGACGGAAATTGGAGAATTGAGTAGCTTAACATCAAGCACCTTTTTCCAAATGTGAAATACAGCGTGAAGCTGAGAAAAAATAATAAATAATACTTAAAAATAAAAAAGGCAACATATTTAAACAAAAAAACTTTAATAAATATTAATTAACATATTAAACAGATAAAACGTGACTGATGAACGTAAATTGGATTCATTTATAACACCCGCGCCGTACCGATTTCGTGTAGTTCGCAGTTAACTTACACAGTTAGCAATCAGCTTAGATAACACACAGCGGTTGAGTACATAATTGCGTACATTTGTTACCTACAGTAGTGATAAACTTTATGAAGTGGCGGGCTAAGCTGGGGTAACAACCGTCGCGTTACCGTTCGTAATAATCACTCATGCCTATACCTGTTAATAGTTATACCACTGCGTTACTGTCTATACGCTGCGTTACTGTCTATACGTTGAAAGCTCTAATATGCTATTTGTATTCACGGCCGTGTTGTTTATGGGCCATTGAGATACGAGCACCCATTGCTTTGCCCATTGACTGGGCAATTTACATCGATTCGCCACTTTTGTATAGATAGTAAAGCTGTTGTATTGAAACACACACGATATGTTCTAATTACGCGCAAAGCGATGCACCATTTCATTCGTTAGACGGTGTTGTCCTAAATTTCTGTTTTGGTCTAACGATTTTGTTGAGATGTTAAAAAAAATTTATGTAAAAGCTCATAAATTGTTTTAACTTAATGATTGATTAGAAAAATTGATAAAACTATTTTCGATTACATATAATTTTTGAAATCAATGCTAATGCTATTTGGCACAGCTTATTAAGGAAAGAAATACCTATATAAGTTTTACACTGTATCCCCCACACAACGGGGTAGGTAGAGCGAACCTAGTGTTAAGACACTCCGTTCCCCACTTTCTGCCGAATTCTGGAAGCATTCTCAGGCAACAACACTTTGCCACCAGAACACCAGGGCGAAGAAATGGAAATTTAAATTTAAGTAAATATTTCATCTCCACGAGTGGGGATTGAACCCACAACCTTGTAAAAACAAAATAATTTTCGTTGTACTTAAAAAAGAAATGGTTTTAGAAATAAGCTAATCAACTGACTGTGATTCATTTAACTACTATATAGGTAGTTTAAAATATTAACATAAACAACATAAGTAACATTGGGTTATAAAATGGATTAACGTGTAGCCTTATAGCCTATCTCGATAAGTGGACAATACAGCATTTTCTTTTATTATCAAACCAATAAATTCATGAGATTAGCGCACTCAACCAAACAAACTCTTTAGATTCATAATATCATTATAGATATTTCTAACAACCAACCTTTATTCGAAAAATTTATAAATTCTATAAATAAATGTTGTATTCTTTCTGCATGCTGGAATTTATTGAGCACATTTTGTAATTCGGTCACGGACAAAGTGCAATAGATAGATTGCTCACTCAATTAAATTGTTACGAAGATCTACAGTAAACCTAGAATAATTCACATAAAGCGGAGTTATTGAAAATTTTATTTAAGCTCGTGGATATCAAATTTGCTCCTCTTAGATATAGTCAAAACTGGCAACCATTTCATAATTTTGTATTTTTTTTTCTATTTTACGCACATCCCCCACGCTGCTGCAGAGTAGCCTTAGGTAACCCATTATTAAAACTCCGGTTTCTATTTTCCGCCTTCTTATATCAATACGCATATTGTGCGGACGGTACGCAAACGTAAACGTAAACGATCGTAAAAATGTGACAAATATTTCTTTACTTAGGAACCATTACAATTATATATTAATTTATAATTTTTAAACTTTTCACTTTAATAAAATAATTGATAAATTGTTGAAATTATCTTTTTTTTCCTAATCATTTGGGTAGAATAAGCTTTATAAAACTTTATAATCTCTGTTGGCAACGATGAAAACTTCTAAAAACCATATAGAAGTGTTCACGTTCATGTTCTAGATCCGAACTTTACTACAATGAGAATATTATATAACGCTATGATTTTTTTACAATTATATGATGTATTTTTATCAGCTTCACGCTGTATCCGGCACACAGCAGGGTAGGCAGAAGGAACCTAGTGTTAAGACTAATTATATATAGAATATTCGGCGTCTATTATGTTTTTCAGAAAAAAATATAGTTAAATAAGGGCCTAGCTTTATGGTTGCATGAAATTTTAGGAATCGTTGAATTGAAGATGTGCGAATCATACAAAATCTTTATGTCTTAATCAAATATCATCATTTACGGTTTATTTCGGTGTCAATTAAATCATATCTTAGCTGAAATTTTGCCTTTGAAAAAGGACTGCTTCAATTGTTATTTAATGGTGCTGACGCAAAGATCTATTATTTCGCCCACCACTTGTTCTTACATAGCCTCTGGGTCGCACTTCACGAACTCTAGATCTTCGATTTACAACCCCCTACCACAATCCTAATCGCTATTGACTTGGTAGTGATGAACGAGCCCAAATGTATTTGAAAACCTAAACTTCTTTCCATTTCTATCTCGTGGCTTTTTGACAAACCTTAACAAGATCTTCAGGGTCATCTTTTTCAGTTAAATCAACTTTCGACTCTCCTAATGTTTCAGTAATTTCTTATTAAAATAAGTAAACAAAGAAGATGAAAAAAATTCACAATAAACGATTTATACATAAATTCCATTAGAGAATGCAGATAATTCTAATAAGAACAATAAAATCACTGACTATATTTTACGGGTCTTGATACCGTCACTCATTTGTAATGTGATGAAAAAATACCATAGAACTTGAACCACAGTAACAGTTTGGGCTAATTTCATTAATAGATAACGATTGTCAGTGTCCGATTTTTTTTTATTTTATGTATTATTTATATAAATGAAAGAAAGGCTTCAGGGGGTTCAGACATATAACTTCGTCGTCCACTCATAATTTAAGAAAGTAAATGCCAATGCCCCGAAAAAATCAGCGGAAAGTGAGGAAAGGATATTAGGTTCCCTGTGCCTACCCCGCTGTATGCGGGATACAGTGTGAAGCTGATTTAATTTTGGGCACAAGTAATCCTATGTCGAATAATAATTTAATTTTAAGTAAATATAATAGGACAAGTCTTCGACAAAATTCACCATGTTAGAATAATTTATGTTCACAATTAATTTTGATACTCGAATCCTAAAACATAATTCTAATTAACCTTGTGTGTTTATTTAAAGGGAAACCATTACAACGTTAACGTAACGTTTTCATATATATTATAGATACAACCTGCCTTCAAGCACAGACACCTGAAATAGACTCGTATATTTTTGACATTTTAATGTGCAAAAAAAATACTTATTAAAAAAACGTATAAAAAAATTACACGTAATCGGATTTGAACTCCTTCGTGGGAGTCTTAAATAAGTTGTAACATGAGTATAAGAATTTCACCGTACCTAGATGAGAACATATAGTTTAGTGGTTGGACGGTTTCCAAAAGGCGCAGGTTCAAAATTTGATACGTTTTCTAAATAATCACAAAACCTAAGTGGTTGAACCTAAGTGGTTTTACTGAAGCGGATTCTATATCACAAATAGCAAAACATGGCTTCATTATACGTTATAACGAAAAGCCTTTCCAAGCCTGTAAAATTTAAATAAAATTGTGTTTCAGTATGTTTACAGTGTTAGTGCAAGCGAAATTAATATATAAACTGTGTTGTTAGGTCTCGATATTGTTTACGAGAGAGTCAGTTAATGCAAACCCGACATAATTAGGTACTGAGGTAGATACCAGATGGCTATAGGCGAATGTTATAGCTGCTATTTAATACAAATTAATTGTTGACAGCATCGAAAATTAGGTTATTGTGATGATATTTTTGATCATACCTTATTATCAAATATACACAATAACCACAACAATCAAATGGAATATAATTTAAATGATACAGATAATAATTGTAATTTATTATATAATTGTGTAAATAAATATATTATGGTGTATGTAATTAAAATTATAGAAATTTTCGCATTTCATTACGATATAGAAAATAAATTTAAAATTTAGTTGAAATTTGATTTAGCACTCTAGTTTTTAGTTTAGTAGACAAAGTTCGTATAAAAATAATGAAAAAACCTAAAAACCGAAGTCGCTTTTAGATTATTCATAGTACACATAACAGGTTGTACAATCAGAGCAACGAAGTGACGTGGAGCACCCGGTGAGATCCTGTCGAGAGGCCATTAAAACGCCCTCCAGCATGCCCATCTTCTTAAGTACTACATCTAACTTTTACAATAACGACAAAATAAAGAATGTGACGAAATACGATTTTAAATATCATGCTTTTAATAATATTTCCGGTTAATATTAAAATATCACAATATCTTATAATATAATATTTTATTAATCTGAAAAACGGAAAAATATTCTTACATAATCAAATTTGTTACTGAATTAGGTAGAATATACAGATGGCGCCCAGCAAGTAAGTAAAGAGCGAAGTGATAGGGTCCCGATATACGTGTCCCGGTTACTGACGACTCCTTTCACATTTTTGATATTCAGATCGTGCAACCACTGAGAACAAAACCCCAGTTAACTTCACAATATTGAAAGCTTATGGATTTTCAATGTTCTCAGCAGCAATTTGATAATAATCTTCAAGTCTGTTAAAACACCTAACGGTTTGCGTGTTTCTATACAAGAGACACCTGCTCGGTCACGTTCGTGGAACACAATTGAACATATTCTAAAATGCGGTCATGCTTATCCTTCAAAATGGGTAACCGTTTTGGTTGGTGGCCAATTTTAATTGAATCAAAAAGTGATCGTCTATGCATTTTTTCGTTTTGCATGATGGCTAATGGAAATTGGCAGTGGTCTGGTGCGCCATTCGTGCCAACTTTTGCGGAGCCACCTATCGCTGCGCTACAGTTCGAAGCTACGATCGAGACATCATTTCGTTTGAATAATAGTTTTATGATATTTTCTAATTGATTTTTAATCGGATTGTCTTATGATAAAAAAATAACTTATTGAAAGTGTATTATGTTTTTATTCGAAAGATCAGAGATGCCGTAGTGGTGCCTGACTGAAAACATGACGGGTTCGAGTCTCATTTGAGGTAAAGTCAGAAAAGTAATTTCATGTCCTTGCTCTAGCCATATACAGCGTGACGCTGAATAAAGTTTAAGAAGTACTTCTATGTGACATTCAATAAAGTAACAATATGATTTACATTTTTATTAGGATAAAATGTGTTAAAAAATCATCAATTACAAGGAAGTTGAAAATATTTTAATATGTGCATAATTTCATTTTATGATTGCATTACCCAGAATCATAACTCAGTACGAACTATTGGTTAACCCATTTTGGCATTCCATTGCCGGATATTTGCGTACTATGTTTTGTTTGAAAGCCTGAAAGTTGTATTAATTATTAAACGTTGAGCATCATATATTTATTGGGTCGTGATAGCACAAGAGCTCTCGTGAGCACTCCACTTCCGTACCACGTGATTTAATGAGTGAGAATATTTCATGTGTCGTTAGTGACTGCGTCGATATCAATCTTCATATTAATGACGTGTGAAACAAATTGATTACAACTTTGTGAAAAATCGCCACCAATCCAATAGCGTAATATAACGAACGTTTCGTTCCAATAATTGCGTTGGTTTCAAGCTTTGGTGAAAAACTTACGGGTGAATGTAAACAAATGTTCACGTAAACGCGGCTTTTGAATCGTTTATGCTATTTATTAAAGAGTTTTATTTCCTTTTCAGTTGTAGTCGGTGGGGAATTGAATGTTCTCAGGTAAGTGATTGATGTCTTTATCTCGACGTTTTCAAAGCGAACGCGGTATTTCAATTCGCGTGCATTGTACCGTTTACAAAATATTGCGCGTCATTTTGTAATACCTATATCGATTTATGTAATTTCGTTCTCGCTATGGAACTGGAGAAATTCTGTTCTAAAGTAAAATAAAATGTATGTTGCAACAATGTATGCTGATAATGTTTAATCGATGATATGATAAACCTGGCTTATTATAAAAAAGTATGATGTACGTTCAATAATATTTAAATTAAATTAAATTAAAATAATTAGCTTCACGCTATATCCCGCACACAGCAGGGTAGGCAGAGGGAACCTAGTGTAAGACACTCCATTCCCCACTTTCTGCCGAATTTTAGAGGCATTGCGTGTTGAGTGGCAGAACTCAACGGCGCGCTTAGCCTCGATACCAGAGCGAAGAAATGGAAATATAAATTTAAGTAAATATTTCATCTCCTCGAGTGGGAATCGAACCCACAACCAGTCGGTTTTACAGTCACACTTTGTGCCACTGCGCCACGACTGGCCTCAATAATATTTAATATATTTTAATAATATTTATATATATGTCAACCTTTAAATCAATAACTTATTTTAAATTACTTAAATTATCTATTTAGTCTTTAATAATATTAAATTGATTCTGGGAATACGATCCTAGCAAACAGATTCCAAGAACTTGTTTTTCTTATTAAAAGTTTTAAAAAGTTACTTGACACTACTCTTCATTATATAAAAGGACTCTACCCTACTTTCAATCGTATGTATAAAATATAGTTAAATATTGAATTATACAACTTTACGCTGTATTGCACGCCTTATTACTAGGTTTCCTCTGCCTCCCTGGCAGAGGGAACCTAGTAATAAGGCCTTCCTCATTTTCAGTCGAATTCTAGAGGCATTGCGTGTTGAGTGGTATATAAATTGATATATAAATATATATTTCATTTCATCGAGTAGGAATTAAACCCACAACCAGTAGCGCTTACAGTCCCACACTTGTGCCTCTGCGCGACAACAGAATACACCGATTGAATTAAATATAATATAAGCTGTCTTCTATTTGTTATAATAAAAAAAATGTCAATTTATAAAAATCAAGTAATATAACACACGAGTTGTCGATAGGTACCTATTGTTTCCACATTTCAAGCTCATATTTCTCCTGAATTGATTCCATGTGAATTTAACGACTTGGCAGAATATATTTTTACTTTATTTTTACATTTTTTATATGCTAGCACGTAGGCAGTAAAACAAAAAGTTTTTTTGTTAACTTTTCTAACTAGTTCCAAAATTGAATCTTTGAATTTTACTAATGTAATATTGTATGTGCAAATAATATATTAAAAAACCATTTAAAATTTCTTTAATTTTTATTAAATGTAAAAATATAATATTATTTATTACCATAAAAATGTATAATCATGTTAAGAGTTTACCTTAATTATATGTGAATGTGTCATATGATTGTTTGTTTGGTTTAACTTCATACTGTATCAGGCACATAGAATGATAGGCAGTAGTAACCTGGAAACTCAGTGTTTAGATAGTCCATTTCCATTAAGTCACATCAAGTCGCCGCTTTCCGTTTCTTTCTTCTTATTATTCTTGGAACATTGCGTGTTGAGTGGCGGATCTCAACGCCGCGCTTTCCGACGTTACCAGACTTAAGAAATGAAAATATTAAATATTTCATTCCCCCGTGTGGGAATCTATTCACAATCATCGCGTTTACGTTGTCATACGTTATGTACCCCGGCGTGAAGACGGAATGGAATTTACATGTTAGTGTCCATAATTTACAAGTACATTATAATAATCGTTTATATATTATAATATGTTGCTTTTTTGCAATTAATGGACGCACAAGGAATAAAGTCAAATTACATTAATTTTACAGAATTATACAATGCAGCCCTACTATATTGTGTAAATATACACCATTTATTTCCATCTAAAATTTATTTCTTTTTATAAAATAAAATCTTTTATTGAAAAGTCTATCGTGTTCGGCCACACGATTCATGGATCTGTCAGAAGCCCAGAACCGCAGCGTAAAGCGAAACGCGAGCCTCGAAACGAAACCCAGCACCGTTCGCTCGGATTTTATACCTCTTTTCTTTTTTCAAATAGCACTATACTGCCAGTTGTGATCTATCAATTCCGGTATGCTAAGGGAAGAACAGGCAAACCACAGGTAACGAAAAAGCTCGCAACATTCCAAATTCTCATTCATCGTATTGGTCTGTTTCTACTTTGAAATGCAAAATTGTTCAAATATTTTTGTTATCCTCTATACGTATGTACGAGTATGTACGTATAAAGGAACGTAATGTATAAAGTATCTATTCCATGTCTGTATTAATAGTATGACATGGTTTGTTTATTAATAATGTTAAATAGTAATTGTAGGTAATTGTATTTATATACAGACATACAGATTTTTTTAAAACGGCACCGATGTTTATAAAATTTGAAATTCAGACTCTTTAAAATATTTCATTAAACACGTGTTTCATGGTGTTTTAGAATTCACCACCTCAGCGTTCGAATAATAGATGAAAGTTTATATGGAAAAATCTTTAAATCGCCACCACGAACGCGTGTTTCGTGGATTTTTTATATATATATATATATAATATATATGCACGTTTATAATTATGATTATCTTAATGCTTACTTATAAACATTGTTAGTAACATATAATTTTAAATTACTATTTATATTTGAATAAAATATTGATGTACCGACAGGAAAATCCCAAATATTATAATACATATCGACGATATGATAAAAACCAGATGGTTTTTCAGAGTTCTGTTTCATAATTTTCAAAGCACTTTTTTCGCGCTTGAACCCCACAGTTACTGTGCTCTCATTTTGAAGTCCATTGTGTGAAACGACATGAAAATTCGGCGTGTTTCATTATAAAGTCAGTAAAGCTTTTTGATATGCTTTAAAATTTGTCACTTAAGAGATTTTTAAATTATTCTAAGCAATGAGTGTACGCTCGTTTCGTTACGTTTACTTAGATATTTATTTTCTTCCACAATATTACGTAGAGATGTGGATGTTTTGCCATCCTTCAAAATAATAACTATCGTTTCTATTAATTACTTAAAATAAACACCATACTTTCTAACAAAACAACAAAAAAAGAGACAAATAAAACAAGGCACTAAATAATTACCATGTTTTATAATTTTTAATTTTACACCAGTCACCAAACCAAATATCAACCTAATAGCTCAATACAACCTGGAAGTAGACTAACTTGCAAATGTGATAAAGCCTGTACGTTAAAAAATTGGCGTGTGAAATTTTAAGCTGAGTTTTTCTCTCGATGCAACACAGAATTCGGCACCCATATAGATCTCCCATTCTTTTCTCGAAGAAGACGAAAAGATAATTACTTAAAATTTAACTTGGCTCTCATTTATGTTTTTGATGTGATAAGCAATAACATCTTGCCACGAAACAAAATAATATATATAGTGTATACATAGTTTTTTTTTTTATGAAAGATACCTCCGTTTTTTAAATGCAATTGAAACATCTTATTGATTAGAAACTGACGAAACATTGTTAGTAGAAAAATAAATAAATCAGCTTCACGCTGTATCCCGCACACAGCAGGGTAGGCAGAGGGAACCTAGTGTTAAGACACTCCATTCCCCACTTTCTGCCGAATTCTGGAGGCATTGCGTGTTAAGTGGCAGAACTCAACGCCGCGCTTAGCCTCGACACCAGAGCGAAGAAATGGAAATATAGATTTAAGTAAATATTTCATCTCCTCGAGCGGGGATCGAACCCACAACCAGTCGGTTTTACAGTCACACTTCGTGCCACTGCGCCACGACTGGCCTCAAATTGTTAGTAGAGCCACCAAGAAATAGAATAAGACAGAAAATATATTTAAACAAAGCCAATAATTTACTGGATTAAAAATATATACTGCCGTATATATTTTTTTAATTGTTTTGTAGAAATACTATTACTAGCGATCTGTGAGATGAATCACCATTCATAGCGTTCTATACATATTATTATAATTTTTATTTATTGTTATTTCATAATGATCTATAGAAAAAAATACTTAGCGCTATTTTGCTTGCATAATATTTATAATGTATATGTGTGCGGCCAGTTGCATCACGCAAGGGCACAAGTGTGTGAATGTATACTCGATTGGTTATGGGTTCGATCCCCACTCGAGAAAGTAAACAATATTTTTAAATTTATATTTTAATTTCTTTCTTATTTCTTATTTTCTGAGGCCAGTCGTGGCGCAGTGGCACGAAGTATGACTGTAAAACCGACTGGTTGTGGGTTCGATCCCCACTCGAGGAGATGAAATATTTACTTAAATTTATATTTCCATTTCTTCGCTTTGGTGTCGAGGCTAAGCGCGGCGTTGAGTTCTGCCACTCAACACGCAATGCTTCCAGAATTCGGCAGAAAGTGGGGAATGGAGTGTCTTATCACTAGGTTCCCTCTGCCTACCCTACTGTGTGCGGGATACAGCGTGAAGCTGATTTATTTATTTCACTCTGGTGTTCAATTTCAAAGCAAAGCGCGGAGTTCCGCCACTCAACACGCAATGCCTCTATAATTAGTTATTAGGCGGAAAGTGGGGAACGGAGTGTCTTAACACTAAGCTTCCTCTGTCTACCCTGCTGTATCCGCAATACAGTGTAAAGCTCATTATGATTATAATATATAAACAAATATCAAAATAATATATATGTATATATGAACATGAAACGTCAGTTATGCTTAAAGTAAGAGGCGCTTCTTTTACTTTAAGAACCTTTATTTTATTCAAATTACACAAAAGCCATTATCATCGGGTTGCACCGTGTTGTGAAAATACATTTTCATACAACAACGATTCCGTTTTATTTCAAAAGAAAAACGGTCCAATAAAACGCATATTACCTCGCTCGTTTTATATAAGAAAATTTGAAGAGAAAGGCTGTCTAAAGATACGAATGGTATTACAATTGTTACCCTTTGCCTTCGATGGCGCTTACGCTTTAATGTTTATATGACAAAGGAAACGTATAAAATACATATTTAAATATATATATTTTAATATATAAAAACACTATGACGGTTTTGTTTTGGTATTTCATTTGATATATAGTGTAGGTGTAGGTACATGTAATATCTTAGTGAATATTACTTTTGTTTTCATCTAAACGAAATGATGTAATTATTTTTATGAAGTTCGTTCGTCGTCGCTTATTTTTCATGATAATGAAGTTTATTCATTGGTCCATTTCTTCGCTCTTGTGGCGCACAAACGCACAGCCTTGAATTGTGCCTTACAATAAAAAATGTATTTTTTTATATAATGCCTGCCTCTGGATTTCGGCGGTTATCTACCTACGTTACTGCATGTGAGAAACAACGTAAAGCTAAAGAAAAAGATAAAAAAGTCTTAAAATTATAATATAATACATTTCTTTTTGGTGGATACGTAATATATTTTCACAGAAGACAATTATTCCATTAGTACCAGTAAACATTCATTTAAATCACTGAATTCACACAATATAAAGTATTTAAACAATTGTGTTTAAATATAAAATAAAAGCAAAATTTAAATTGAAAAGTCTCCCGCAAGATAACAGCCATTATATAATTACAATAACATTACTTAACCGCCAAATTGTTCATCAATATCCAAGGCTTCTCCGACAAAGGCTTGGAGAGAACATGAGAAAATTCATCAAAACTTTATTGAAGTTGAAACAATACATCAAGGCGCTAAACCATCGTAATAGCCCAAAGATTGATCGTTCGAGCTGCAAGCATTATCGGTCGGAGGCATTGTGCCTCCGCGATGCCTCCGTGGACGCCTCCTCAGCGCCTTCTTGCCAAACTAAACAATGGCCGACGCAGAAATCTATTGTAATGTAATTCTATAGTCCATGGGCTATTTATTTTTATTACAATATCTAAGAAATATAAGCAGACGTTGAAAAGATTTTACAAGAGTATTTTTTTTATAGAGGTCAGTCGTAGCGCAGGGGCACAAAGCGTGACTGTAAAAGTGATTGGTTGTAGATTCAATCCCCACTCGAGGAATTGAAATATTTATTTTAATTTGTATTTCTGTTACTTCGCCCTGTTGTCGAGGCATAGGGCGTCCTACAGAATTCGGCGGAAAGTGGGGAACGGAGTGTCTTAACACTAGATTACATCTACCTACCCTGTTTTGTGCGGAATACAATATATAGATATAATTTTCGTATAAATACTAAATTTCATAGTATGTGTGTTGACTTTGACTTTGAAATATAATAAAATGTTTATTCAAAACAAAAAATAAATAAAACCAAAACTCATTTATAATTAAAAACAAAACACCGAAAAATTGCGTAAAAACAAATTTCTTTAGTAAGAAGTTCGTTTCAAACTTTCTATGTTTGAATATTGATTTGCTTTTAGAGAGTGAATCGCATTTTTTCATACCTAAATGTACAAGTTTCTCTTCGCTATCACAAAATAAAAGTTTTTGTTAGAGCACTTCCATTAATTCTTTTAAGGCAATAAATCCAAAGCTTAGATTTGTGCTTGATCATTCTACGCAAGATGTGGTTTATATTAAACAAATTAAATTCTAATGGGATGATAATACAAAAATATTGTAAAATAGTGAACGTGACATCGTATTTCCGAGGCATATTTCTCTGTAATCGAATGAGAAAGATTCAGCAACTCCATTTTATATCTTCTATTCAACCAGCGGTGTTTGGGATGGGCACCGGGCGTCAGTAGGCGCGGCACGTCGTGAACCCTATCGCGAACTTCATACTGCCCGGCGACATCTGCACATTTTCAACGTTATCGACTTATAGCACACATTTTTATAGGAACAAATTTAATCTAAGCACATGGAGGGATCAGTCTCGGGAGTGCCCTGCGCGCACGTGTCCCCGCGACGTGAGCACGGGCTAACGATTTCTCACAAAAGGTTATTATGTGTCCGATAAAAGACTTTATCTTAAACTGTGCCGTTGGCGTATGGACCCTTTTTGATTATACATGGTGTTCCATTTATTGAACGTTTAACCTTTATAGCGTTCACGTTTATGTAGATATTTTTTTTATATAGCTAGCGTTCTGTTTGCAGGGGGCAATTATTTCATTGTCTTTCTATTTTCACTCACAATTGTTCTCCGCGATAAAAGGTGAAATATCGCAGCGGTACCGACATTTAAACATAATTTATTTGTATGTATATTTGGTGGGGTTAATAAATTATCAAAATAACTTAAATATTATTTACGAAAGTTTCCTAAATAAATTATAATAAATAGTTTATGCCAATAAAGGTAATATTATACGAATATAATATGTAAATTTCAAAATAGCTTTTGTTTTTTAAGAATTGCTATGCAACAATGCGCTAAACTAGTCTAGACGCAGAGGACAAAGTGTGACTGTAAACGGGTGTGTGACGGGTCGTAGGTTCAATTCCCACTCGAGAGAATGAATTATTATATATAATTATTTCACCACGGCATTAGCTTGGCGTTAAGTTCCGCCACTTAATACACAATGTTTTAAAAATTCGGAAAGTTGGGAACGGAGTATATTGACACTAGATTCTCTCTGCCTACCGCGCTGTGTGTGTGATAAAGCGTAAAACCATTTTGCAAGCATCTATCAATTGGTAAACAAAGCATCGAACAGTTGTATGTTGCATGTGTCCATTATTGATGCAATTTCGTAGTCTATTGGAAAGTCCGCGTGATCGCTGCAACCAACACTATAAAACGCCATACGTCATTAACCTCTTCCAACACTTCCCCAGGGGTCCAATGGGAATATAACACTGTGCGAAGGAAATTTTCTTAGAAAAACAATAAATTTTCAGTGAGCAACGCTCGAGTGAGTTTCGGTGTCGGCTGAGCGAGAGCACGCTCGCCATAATATATTGAATTTGAAACGAACAAACTTTAACGTTCTTCCCGCCGCGTGTAAAAAGATTTTCTCTAAATGTTTACAATGCAATTTTTTCACTTCGCGTGACGTGATTCATGTCGCTGATACGAGGGTAGTCCCAGATTTTATAGTAAATAAAAATATAAGTACATTTAGCATTTATAAAAAATAGCCAGAGAATTAAATCAGTCGTGCCGCAAGAGCACAAGCATTTCATTGTGGCGACAGATTGCAGGTTTGATTCCCACTCAAGGAAATTATATATTTAATATTTTCATTTCTTTCCTCTGGTGTCGAGGCAAAGTGAGGCGTCAAGCTCCGTCACCAAACTTGGCGCAAAACTTTAACTCGAGGTTCCCTTTGCCTACCCTGCTACAGTACGAGGTACAGCGTGATGTTAGCATCACACACGAAATAACATTATATCACAAACGAAATAACATTATATGTTAATATATTTTAACAATTTTTACTAACTCTGTTTTATATCACACAAAAATCTTACAAACTTTCTTAACAACTAAAATGTTCTTTCGCAACAAAAATACTTTGTATCACAGCAATTTATTTGGTTAAACCACAAAAAATATTGGAGGGAAGGTGCGAAGCACTTCTGGCTTAATCTCCGACGATTTGCGAAGAGGGGAAAAAAGGGTTCCTGAGGCTTACTCGCGACGGATCGCCAATACCGACCCGTTTCCTGTCTACGCTTATCGTAGCTCAGCCCTATTTATTTGATAATATACAATAATATTATCGAATATATCCAAATCAAGAGACTTTCGAACAAGATGGGATTTGCTTTCGAGTAATCCCTCAAAATGTCTGTATTCTCCGAACTACATTATCATAATATTGTTTACGGTGATTTGTCTTAATACTTTATTTGTATTTTATGTAATCATAAAACTGTTTTATGAAAAAAGATCTTATCTTTTAGCGTTTTCAGTTTCGATAGTATGATATGAAGAGATATGTATATATATATATATATATATATATATATATATATATATATATATATAACCTATATATATAGTCATGACGCAGCGACACAAAGTGCGACTGCGAAACCGATTGGTTGTGGGTTCGATCCCCACTCGAGGAGATGAAATATTTACTTAAATTTATATTTCCATTTATCGAGGCAAAGTGCGGCGTTGAGTTCTACCACTCAACGCAACGCAATGAACGCAATAAATTCGGCAGAAAGTGGAGAACGGAGTGTCTTAATACTGGGCTCCCTCTGCCTACCCTGCTTCACAGCGCGACGCCGAAGAAAAGTAATTTAATGTTCTATTTTATTCGTAGTGAAAATATATTATCTGTTATTAATGCTATAGACTCAAAATCTAGTAAATATTTATTTTCTACAAGCGTAATTTTAAATTTCACGTATTTTATCGAACATACGGAATAATTAACAGCAAAAACGTGACTTTAATGTGAAGCATTGAAAATGCTGTGACAACAATAAAAACTTTTTTCTTTGATTTTTGTTTTGTAATATTATTTTTCATATAAATGATTATTTACAAATTTTGAAATTAAGGAAATTTCCTTATTGGAATTGTCTTAGAGAACTAGGCTAATATTATTATTACTTAACGGCTATAGGATAGTGCAAAACATTAGACAGGACATCCATAAATCATTTTCCCATTTTCTCTTGCGTTACGTCAAAATTCGACTTGGCGTTTATTGGCCGAATTCTACGCTTGGCCTGGAAACTAGAGAGCAGAAATGAAAATATTATATATCTCATATTCTCTAATGGCAATGAAACCTACAACCTGTCGCGTTTCCAAGCACACGTGTGTGCCTCTGCGTCACAACTGGTCTCTCTTGAACTTAAAATGTTTTTTTATATGCACATTAAACCAGAGCCTTTAGCAAAGAATCATTCAACTTTCAATAACGCTAATTGAACTGTCCCAAATGTATATGTGACATTTAAGTGAGATGAAAAATGTCAGTACCACACATTTCAAAAATTGACTTATTTTTAGCTTCTTTAATTAAAATATACCATATATTTGCATTTTTTGCCCTTAAGCCATCTAAAGGATCATTTTTATTTAAAATCGTTTGAGAGCCTTCAACAATTAAATAGTACTCGTGTTCTACTATCATATAACTACATTTTACTGTATACTAAAGATAACCATACGTCGATTCGTGCCTATATTTGAGTGAGCATATTTAGGATTACGTTTATACTAGGTATATGAATATGATATTATATCTTAACTACCGATCCACCCGCGGCTTCGCCCGCATACCATTCTTTTTTTTATTATAATGCAGTTACCATAAATCAATATGAATTATAAAATCAATATATTTTAAGTTATAGTTTTAGTTTAATTTTGACAAAGTGCCAGCTTTACATGGCTGCTTGCGAGGACGAAATTGAAAACTTTTCATAATAAAGTTTTTTATTATTTCTATAATATAGTGTATCTAAATTTAAAGGCATTTCAACGATAATCTTTTCTGTCTCTTAGAATTTGCCAGTCTTGTCGTGAAAATACATATAAATATACTTGGCGATGAAAAAAACTACAACAAAACAAGCTACTTCTTACTTTATAAAACTTAAGCTTTTAGTAATGTCTCCTTCAGTTTTATATTTTATTTTTCACTGAATATGTGTATTTGCAATGTATTTTGCAAGCCCTTATGGTCAACTGAGTTGCCAGGAACGGCCCGTTTAGTGACGCAAAAAACCTTTTGAATTATATCGATTTTTCAAAATGTATTACGTAGATTCGACGTAGGTTAGGGTTAATATACAACACTATTATGTGGCGTTACAGTGTGTCACAACAGTGTGTACAAACTTATCAAAATATTATTTTTTTTAAAGCATAGCGTTAAGTTCCATCATTTAACACAATTCCCCTCTAATTCGAAAATTAGGGAGGGAAGCGGGCTACCTTCGCCTACCCTGCTACAGCCAAAACATAGCGTGTAGCTAAAGAAAAAAATAATATTATACATGTAGTAGATATATAAAAATACAAAATAAATAAACATACCAAGCCAGAAGCGCAGCGTTATGTTCCACCACTCAACACGCAATGCCTCTATAATTCGGCGGAAGGTGAGGAATGGAGTGTCTTAACACTAGATTCTCCAAAGCTAAAAACAAAAAAAATAAATAAAATTGTTTACAAACTAGATTTATCCCTCCCGGATTATACTGTTAAAACACGATGACAACTAGCTTTATTCTGCTCTCTACATCCTTATCGCAGCTACCCGTTGGCTAACGATGTGATTTTTGTCTACTATTCTATAAACAATTTAGCTATAAACAATTTTGTAGACTTTAATCAAATTTATATTTTACAAATATAGATATTTTTAAATACGACATTTCTTTGATCAATATTACTGAATAAAAGTTTTTGTTTGTATTCATATTTGGAAATTGAAATGTTATTTACATTTGTACACGTAATTTCTATTGCCTTAACAAAAAATATAAAAATTGTTATATTATGATTATATAACTATTTATAATTATATAGTCATTTATAATTTTATAAAAAAATTGTTTATTTATAATATTGACACTGTGGCCCTTCCTTTATCTTTATAAGTCAATGTCTAATGCGTGGCATCTGCCGCGTTCTCACTGTGTCGCTTCCCGCTGTGAAGCTTACACGTTTATATTAACTAGTAATAAGCCATTACGCAACAATATACTTGATAATTTCATAAAACGATTATCCTAATATTAACATTTTATCTTCACGCTGTATCCCACTTGTAGCAAGGTAGTAGTGTTAAGACTTTCCGCTCCCCACTTATTTTGCCTTGAAACCAGAGCGAAGAAATTCATATATTAAATATTTCATTTCCTAAAGTGAGAATCAAACCCACATCCCGTTGCGTTTACAGTCACACGCTTTTGCTCATGCACGACGTCTGGCCTCAAGTATAAAATTACTATGCACGCAAAAAAAAATAAAATAGCGTAGCATTCAGAAATCTTTTTGACACTGCATCGACGTGAACTTATTTTAATGCTGAAAACAGAGTTAAATTCAATGAGTACATCCATAAATACGAATGTAATTAAGAGACCGTTACTGAAAGCTTTTTGCGTAAACAGGGAAAAAGGAAATAATGATGAAGAAATAAAATTCCATACTTAATTACGTATAAAGTTTCGAAGTAGGAGAGATTTATTCTTGTTACTTAGCATCAATCTTAAGGGTATAAACTTAAAATCTCGTCATAATTAACATTCATTTAAATTTGAGATTATTCATGGCAAAAAGCGAAGTAACTCCGATGGTATTTAACGCCGCACCTGCCCGAGGCGTCTTAGCGTGGCCGAAATTAATGCGACGCAAAGTCGGCAAAAGTCAATTACACTTTATTAAAACCGTCTCCATTTATATCAATTTGACGCAAACTGTTACAAATACTGGCAATGTTCCGTCCTTTCGTTCGAGAGCGAGGCGGGGCTACGCAAGCGCCGCTACGTAGCGCGCCCGTAGGCGACCGTAGACAAAGCGGCGAGGTTGCCCGTAGCGCGGGCAGTACGCAGCCGGAGCGCTACGAAGGCGTCGCGCGTCCGCCGCCCCACGCTCCACTCTCGCTCGACTCGCGGCCGCGATCTCCGCGATCTCCACTCGCCGCCCGCTCGGCCCACAACCACTCTATGAATATTTAATCAAACCGATTTCCACGTCGAGCCGGCGAATCAATGAGAGAACTCTATCACCGCACCGGCGAACTCGTGAAACAACTTTTGTTGACATATCGCTAATAGCCAAAAAAGTTTACTCTACAATGCTGATAGGTTAAATATTTAAACAAATATGAATCACTTACGATATGCCTCGTGTTCCACGGTACTGTTGCTACTTTTAATAATTGCCAGACCCGTGGTCTCATCCGACGGTAAGTAAACAGAGAAAATCAATTTACGTGTAAGTAATAACTCGGAAAATCGTAAATTTCTTCTGAAGTCAGTTTTAATTACTTTAAGAGTTAAGATTCTTAAAAACTTCAAAATTACTGTAATAGCCTTTGGATAAAAGAAAATAAATCGAGACTACAATGAAACTTTTGTTGTTTAACTTATCAGTTTTATTTATTCTCTTGTTTTGCCTTTGCACAAACTTTGTTTTAAACTTTTGATAAATAAAGTTATGCTTCTATCCGGCAAAAAGCCAAAAGTGATTAAACTGCAAAACGTTTTACGAATTTAAATGAAAGTTAAATCATATTTCCAAATATAAATTAACTTTTATTAAAAAATAATAGTACACATTTGTATATACTAAATACAAATACGTCCTATTATAATCTCATTTATACCAATAATTGAACCATTTAATTAAATTTGTGGGATATAAATATAAATTATATATATATAAATGATAATAATCGTACTATTTTTGTTATAACAATAACAAAATGATGATATTAATTTTTAAATGACCACCACAAAGAATTTAAAATAAATATACAACATTTAGTATTTTTGTAGGATTCCAAACAAATGTATGATTCTACTTAATATCTATCTATATCCTACTATTATATATTTTTTATCATAAATAATACCAGTAATAATGTCACTGTTGTTTCGAAGTTAACGTCAGACACTGTTACAAACTTTGGACTGTTTTAAATATTTCACAATTGTTAATATTATAGAGTCGACGAGCATTGTCGCTAAGGCAGGATTTCTGTACGAGAATTGTAAATGTGGCTGTTACAACATTTATTAGTCGCACTCTACTTACTTTATATTGTAATAAAAAAAATCAGCTTCACGCTGTATCCCGCACACAGCAGGGTAGGCAGAGGGAACACAGTGTTAAGACACTTCGTTCACCATTTTCTGCCAAATTCTAGAGGCATTGCGTGTTGAGTGGCAGAACTCAACGCCGCGCTTTGCATCGACACCAGATCGAAGAAATGGAAATCTAAATTTAAGTAAATATTTCATCTCCTCGAGTGGGGATCGAATCCACAACCACTCGGTTTTACAGTAACACTTCGTGCCACTGCGCCACGACTGGCCTCAACATTGTAATAAAATATTGATGATGATTACAATTATAAATATTAAAAGCAATTGGTTAAAAATATAAATTGTAAAGAAATTTCACAGTAACAACAATGCCGCAACTATTTCGTTCACTCGAGCAGTAAAACGTTTCCAAAGGGGTCGTGGATACGAATTTACTACGCTGACAAAGCTAAAGGTGTGAATAATAGCTTCAAATGTTCTAGAAATTATTAAATAAAGTGCTGTAAAATTAAATTAAATTTAGTTGAAACTTCAGTACATTATAGTAAAATTGTTAGTTGGCGCTCAAAATAATATACAGAGGTAACATAATAATTACACTGTATACTTCTTACTTGCTTCTAACAAACAGGATACGTATTATATAAATATAAATAAAGACGGCACCAGCTTTTATATGAATCATAATTAAATTAAAGAATGTATTTTATAAAAATCTTTTAGTTCTAATGGAACTACAGTAAATGAGCAATTTTTACTTAAGCAAAATGTTTTAAACAATCATAGCCATCCATTATTTACACACATGTAAGAATTATTTAGATATAGTTTTTCTATACAAAATTTTCAATGCAATTAGCATTTATATATTTGAATAAAACAAACATTTTTAGGATTTTTTTAACGAGAGATAAAACATATTGTACACATTTTCCACCGAATTCTGGAGACGTTACGCGGCGGAGCTTAATGCTGCGTTTTGTAAATAAATACAAAATAAAAACAAAAACAAATAAAAAAAGAAAAATTTTCACTTCCTGGAATGGGGATGGTGGGGACATTTGTGCGTGCATATTTTTAATGAGATGCCATTCCGTTTGAATTTCAAGCTGTTACTTTAAAGTGACTGCAAAATGCCATTTCAATTCAGCTACTAGGAAAATATAAAGAAAAAAATATTACTAAATATATAAAATTTATATTTAGAAAGTAATTATTAATGAAACGTCATATCATAAATATGTATATATGTATATATATATATATATATATATATATATACATAAATTTAATGAAGAAGAAGAGTCTTAGCGTTTCCATTGTGAGAGAAAATTAATAACAAACAAGCATGTTTCAAACGGCTTCATCAAAATAAATAATTTACGATAAAACAGTATGAAATAGATTCATCTCATATAATAACAATTATGTTTATATTATATTGAGATTTACTATTTACGAAAATTTTACCTTATTATAAGTCAGTTAATATCATCTCATTTTATTATACACACCTATAGTAGCAGTATTCCTTTTTAATAAACATGCGAATATTAATTTATTATTCGTTTCCAATTGTTATATACTAATATTTTTAAAGCCCACTCTATTAATAAAATAGAAAAATATATTAGAGACATATAAACATTTAAATATATAGGGGTTTGAACCCACGTTCTCTTCAAATCGTCCAAGGTATATTGAATTCAATGACGACAAGCAAGGTAGTAGTCAAGTCAACGCGTTTTTCCCTTTCAGTCCAAACATGAAACACTGCGCTGAACTCAAGACCAAACTTCGCCTTAACAGAACGGATGACTAGAAAACAACTTAACCTTAAATCTGCATTGAAATGGCAAATTGTTTACTAACATAACCAACCACAATTATAAAGGTTACTACTAAAAAAAGGTAACACGAGAATGTTAAAAACATGAAAAAATGATTACTTTTCAAATGAGTTCCAAAATTAAGCGTGCACGCAGGCTCAAGTTTGTCCTAAGATGGGACTGTTTGCATTAATAACAAAAAGACAATTTAAATTATCATATGTCGTAAAGAAGGAAATTGATACGATAGCAGAGCTTTAAATTTTACCCAGTCGTACCAGAAAAATAAAACAAATATATAGCAATTACAAATTTGTATTTATAATAATAATATGAGATAAATTGATAAATTTATCATAAACCGTTATTAGATATTAAAGCTCAAGGGACGTGATAGCAAACTTCTTAAATAATTTTCAAAAGCTAGTATTACCGGTAAATGTTTATTCAGGTACGGCGTGACAGGGGACGGCGTCGAGTTTCACCACTCTATAGTATATAGTGTGTTCTTATAATGAAGAAAATAATTTTCTATGCTGACGGAATGAACATTTATTAGCGCTTCTTCGTAACACTTGAACTAATATTTTTTTATTAATTTTTTATTATTCTTCATTTCTTGCTGATAAGCGATGCTTTGAAATTTCACAAAAAAATATATAAAAGTTAAGCCAATGTATATTATGAAATCTTTTAACATTTGATTTTTTGGTTTAAAAAAAAGGTTTTAACTGTCGCTATTACCGAATAATTTAAAACTTAAATATATATCTCTATCTCCTACATATATCCTTTTACTAATTCTGTAGAGGCGCTTATGTCATAATTAGAAATTAATCGGAATAATAGTCTATTCAATTAGCTTAATCACATAAGATATGTATACACTACAGTCGTATATATTTTAATATAAACCAAAAATAATAAAATAAACGTAATATACAAAGTGAAGTAATACAACAATAAATTCTAATACCATCCAAATATATAAATTCAAATTTTAATCTAACCTTTTACCACTATATATCAAATGTATTCTGCCAACAATAATTTTGAATATGCTTTTAAAATTCACGTTAAAATATTTAAAAAAAAAAACACTCATATTGTGTTAAATAGTTTTAAATTTTTCTATTTTCATCAAGCATTCATACAATGACAATACAAGCCATTTAACAGCAATACATAGTTGAAATAATGACCGTAACCTACAACTCTGTTCGAGAAGTTGATAGTTCAATTGAAAATGAAATTGATGTTCTGAATTAGTACTATTGTTACAAATCGAACAAGCGATTGAATGGAATTCTATTTATACCTAATATCTATATAAGCTATGAATAATTCAGATTGTAGACATGAATATTGTGATGTTGCCATTCTAATAGTAGCGTGTTTATCATAATAAAGAAATCAGCTTCACGCTGTATCCCGCACACAGCAGGGTAGGCAGTGTTTTTAGACACTCCGTTCCCCACTTTCTGCCGAATTCTAGAGGCATTGCGTGTTGAGTGGCAGAACGCAACGCCGCGCTTAGCCTCGACACCAGAGCGAAGAAATGAAAATATAAATTTAAGTAAATATTTCATCTCCTCGAGTGGAGATCGAACCCACAACCAGTCGGTTTACAGTCACACTTTGTGCCGCGGCGCCACGACTGGCCTCAATCAATCATTATGTTTCTAATAAAAAATATAAACATTATATTTTTGCATATTTCTACAAAAACTCTATTTTTTTCTACACGATCACCACCATTTACGTCTAATAGAAAATATATATTTTCCAAAGTTGATTCTTTTTCAACTTTCGCATAACATTAAAGTAACTCTCGTGAAGTGTCGAAGGCGAAAAACGATTTTGTTTTTTAAATACTGAAATTTCTAAAAATCTTTTCTTGGGCAATATGTTCGTCAGTATAGCTATCCGTATTGAAATTACGACTCAATTAGTACAGTAGCTTTATTCGTCTGTTTTCGTTTATATGAAAATTTTATACAGGATTAAAAGATAACGTTTTCAAATTAAATTCATTTAGGTATCACTTGATTTAATTACACAAAACTTTAAGTTTTTTCAATATTTTCAAATAAAATTAATATTAAACTATAGATACATATAAAAATATACAAAATAAAAAAAAATGATGAGCAAAAACAATTATATAAATTTTGAAATGATAAAAAATCTATAATTTTGTAAACTGTTTTTTTTTTCAAATAGTTTAAAATTTTATCAGCCCTAAATGGAGAAAATTTGAATATACGAGCACTGAATACAAACTATATTGTACTAAAAAGAAAGAGAAAAAATATTATATATATTATATAAATAAATAAATAAAAAGGTTTTATATAATAACGCAGCACTGATGTGTTGCTTTATTAATGTAGTAATATTGTCGTAAAAGCTCTAATGACCGTTTTTTTTTTGAGGATTATTTCCTTAGGATAGCTTTCTCTTTTAAAATGCAAAATAAATCAGCAAAAAAGTATATATAAGTATATCTTGGATAAAAAATATTTTTTATCGATATCTGTCGACAACTGGAAAAATACAGCTTACAGGCACGACTAGACAGACACCTTTAGCAATTTATGAAATACATTTTTTTAATTTCACATTGAAATACATTGGTGGTATAATAAACTAAATAAATAAATTTAAAAAAACAAAATAAATTAAATTTATTATATTTACTTTGCTTAATGCACTACTCACTCACCGTTTTACCCATTTACGTGTCAAATTTATCATAGTAAGTGCCGTCCACAATTTCGTTTCGTTAATGATGATCACGTTGTATCCCATTTACATCAAGGTTGGTAGAAGGAACCTGGTGTTAAGACACTCTGTTCACCATTTTCCACTGAGTTCTGGAGGCATTACGTATTGAGTGGTGGTACTCAACGCCGCGCTTTACCTCTACACCAGAGCGAAGAAATGAAAGTATAAATGTAAATAAATATTTCATTTCCTCGAGTCAGAATTGAACTCACAACCAGTCGATTTTACAGTCACACTGTTTAATATTTTTATTTTATTCGCATTGCTGCATTAAATATTCCATTTTCTCGATGGGTAATGAACCCATAACCCGTCACGTTCAGTCACACGATTGTGCAACTCCGTCACAACCGGCCTCACAGACAATGTAATAACATTTTCAATTAATTCTTTTAATTAGCAACGTAAACTAATATTCAGGTAGCGGTATAGAGAGCGGCCGCATAGCGGGTAGCACTGTAAAGTATTCATGACGTTGAACAACTTTTCCCAAGGCAATATTTTTATATCTCTTAAGATTTAGCTTATCACCATATCAGACTTCATTTTTTTATATAATAGTGCTTATCATGTTCATAAACTTATTTTTGAGATGATCTATTATTATCTCTTATAAATTCGATTTTAAAATAAATTGTAGCCTATATGTTTCCTAGGAATAAATAGATAATATTGACAAAACAAACCATCAAAAGCCGTAGTGTCAACGTGAAAGGAATACCAGACAGAAACATATCTGTTCAGTGATAAAAAATTATAAAAATCATATTTTGACTTCTGTTGAGTGTGAAGCGATCTTTATAAGTATTTTATTAATATCAATTCAATGTATAGAATACAGTTTATTACAATTTGTAGATAATTTTAGTTTTGTAATTATAAACACATAAACATAATAAATTTTCCTCTAACATTTTAGTAATTATTCTTTTTTTCGCGGTTACCCAACAATTAATTTGTCAATCTCAATCAAAATTTCTTTATTTAAGGAGCTGAACACATATAAATATAATAGTATTAACATTAAATATTATTATGTACATACATACAGCATAATTAATAGGTGTTTTTTTGTATACTATAGAGTAAAACAATTTGTCTTTTTGTTAATCTTCAATAATACATATAAAAAAGACAATAATGTCATAATATGGCAATATTTTAATAAGCACATTGGATAGCTTACGTCATCATGTTACACAATCATATATAACTTAAATCAAAAAGCGTCAAGAGTTCGGCGGAAAATGGGGAACGGAGTGTCGTAACACTAGGTTCCCTATCTACCTACCCTGCTGAGTGCGAGATACAACGTTAAACTAATTTTAAGTTACATACTTAGTTTGATTCTTTGTAAACAAAGGAAAAAAAAATATCATACTTTCTTCAGGCAAAATTTTAACTTGATTTTTTATATTCAGTAACAAATACGGCAGATAAGCAACAACTACTTAAAGCCAACAAGATAAATTACAACAAACACCCGGATCCCATTCGGTGTGCGGATTGAAGAAAGTTTAACAAAAAGAATTACTGTTCCGCAAAACTTTTTTGTATTTTTCCTTAATTTCCTCTACAAAATAAAAGTTAAAGAAAAGTAATTGAAAATAATATATCGATTAATGAATTTGTCAATAATGAAATTAAGATTTTGTATGTTTTTACGTTTAGTACATTCATTACACTTTTTTAAGCTTCACGCTGTATTCCGCATATAAAAAAGTATTCAGAGGGAACCGTTAGGTTGTAACTTAAACTTCTTTTAGTATTTAGAGGTGGAACTCAACGCTGCCGCCGCCGCTTTGTCTTGTTGCCAAAGATTATTATTTAAAAAAAATGTAAAATATTTCATTCCCCGAGTATGAATCGACCGCGCGCCGTCGCGCCTATAGTCACACACTATTGCCACTGCACTACGAGGGCCTCACGAATAAAGATAAAAAAAAAGGTTTTAATAATTACGGTGAATCAAAAAGAAAATATTACTTGTATTTCATCATAGAAAAAAAAATTATAAAGCGATCAACAGACCAAATGTTGTTATCTAAAAAGCTTTATTAATTCCATATATTCGTAGAGCGTCGAACAACTGGTATATTTTTCACTACGGCTGCTCCGACGTTGATATCTATAACGCCATTATTCAACGGATTAGCTTTTTGCTGGATGAGCCGTGGAATATTCAAAAGGGTATTATTGGATTTCGTTAAACCTATATGAGTGTTGCTCTAAAATTGATCTGAATCTTTCATACTAATTGATCTTTATTTAATCTGTTTCCCCTCTCTGAGAATAAATAAACAGCCGAACGTGAACAAAGAGACTAATTAAAAAAAAATATGGTAAGTTTAGAAAAAATAAATTATTTATATTGAATCGAATTTGGCATTCAAAAAATAAATGTTATTTCTTTGTGATTAGTTAAATCTAAATGGTATTTCATTTATATTAGCAATCAGATTTTTTTCTGTCGATTTAACGTTCCATAGCAACCAATGTAAATATAAAATAGCAAATTTAAATCATAATAGAGACTATCATCAGGTCTAATACACATAAAATCATCGAACGCCGCTCATCTGTCTTGACCGCATCGCCAAAGTAAATTACTATCAGAGCAAAGTTGGATGAACTTCCAGCGCTCGAAACTTACCTTGGTACCTTGTGTATGATTATTTGAGAGTTGCCAGCGCTATGCACCAATTTGTTACTCAAGTCGGGAGCGCCTTTGGAACTTGCCAGGATGCCAGGATGCCAGTTCATTGCATTGCCAATTGCAACATAAACAAGCCACGCTAACACCAGCTATGCGACCGCGATAGCGAAACTTTCTCGTTCACTTTTCTCATAACATATCATTAAAATCTTCGCCGTCTCTGGGAAGTCTTGCTACGCTTTTTATATTATGTACCTCTTAATAAAGTTCGGTATAAAGGTCGAGTTTTGTATAACAAAGAGACAAAGTTTAAAATATAAGACATTTAAAATATAAAAAAAATATATTTTTTTATAGTTCCTCAATTGTTCAGTTTAAAAATGTGCTCTCTTTTATATTGAAATATAATGGAAATAATATACATTCATGTATGCTTATTGATAGTTAGTAACAGAAAAATATAAAAAAAAAACAAATCATGGAAAAAATAAAACCTAATAAGAATTTAGAGTCTAATTAATCTTTCTTCAAATATTATTTTCCTGTAAAAGTATAAATGTTTTTTTTCCTATAAAAATAATAATGATATTCTTTGAGGCCAGTCGTGGCGCAGTGGCACAAAGTGTGACTGTAAAACCGACTGGTTGTGGGTTCGATCCCCACTCGAGGAGATGAAATATTTACTTAAATTTATATTTCCATTTCTTCGCTCTGGTGTCGAGGACAAGCGCGGCGTTGAGTTCTGCCACTCAACACGCAATGCCTCCAGAATTCGGCAGAAAGTGGGGAACGGAGTGTCTTAACACTAGGTTCCCTCTACCCTGCAGTGTGCGGGATACAGCGTGAAAGTGATTTTTTATTTTTTATATTCTTTAATAACTTTTAATTAATAAATCTCAATAAATTGTTATAGTCGATGAAATGTTATACTAGGGTCATTTGCAAGATATAGATGGCTTATCGTATCCCACAATTCATGCGATATAATTATGCTAATAGAAGATAATATACATACATCATGTATTTAGATATACATACAGACAGCCCGACAACATACTTGAATATTACCATATCTTAATTATACATATATACACTATTAATATTGCTAATATGAAATAAATTGTGCATATTATGTGCTTGATTTCATAAACCAAATATACAGTAAAAATCGTTTAGCTCTTTAATAAAAAATTAAATTGTCGTCAGACTTCAGTCGTCTTGTTTGTATCTAACTCTCGCTGTTTATCCTATATAAAACGACATTATTTTATGTGATTATTTTTTTGTGTTTATACATCCAACACAAGTTTACAAATTTAGAGACGGAAACATACGCAGTTGTACTATTTACTATTGTCTATGGTAACTATAGCCTGGTTTTACTCACACAATGTGTTTATCATTAGATTCATTTATCCTATATAAAACGACATTATTTTATGTGATTATTTTTTTGTGTTGATACATCCAACACAAGTTTACAAATTTAGAGACGGAAACATACGCAGTTGTACTATTTACTATTGTCTATGGTAACTATAGCCTGGTTTTACTCACACAATGTGTTTATCATTAGATTCTTGTGAAACGAAATCAAACACCTCGAGGCTTTTACTGAACTTATATTTCTTCCAGAGTAAAATACTATTGCTTGTACAATTTCTATCTTAAATTCTAATACAATATGTTATTCTGGAGGACCTCTTTCTGCTAACCTCTCCAAGTCTAAAAGTATATCTGGAATTTTCCGACCACATAAAGCGTCATTTTAGTAGTGTCCTCTGGTGATAGTTACATAAACTTAATTTTACTTATTTCAAAAATATCTTTTTATTAAACAAAGAGGTAGATTTACATTTTTATAATAAATTATTTCAAATATTAAAACTTAAATTGTAAAATCATTACGGTATTTTGTTATTTGCCGTTGCGTTGTTACCGTTTTCATGATTCTTACATCAATCGATTCGACTTAACTGAATGTCTATCGAGACATGAATAAAAAATAATTAAATTGAGTGAGGGGAATAATAAATAAATAAATTGACGAACTATATTATTAATTATTATTTAACTTTCGTCCACTATTTTTCATTTTGAGCAACTGTTTATGATATATTATAGCGTTTAAGGAACCATTCTAATTAATTTTAAATTTATAACAGATAATTATATTCCTGCCCTTATTACATGGTATATGTTCTTGACAGACGGCCATCAGTGATCCTATAACGGTTATGGTTTTTCGTTTTGAGGTACGAAACACTAAAAATGTAAAATTAAAAAGTATATACAAAAAACAAAACCCGACTGCGTGAAAATTAAATAGAAATTTAAAAAACCGGTCAAGTACGAGCCCACCGAAGATAACATATCAATTTCAGGATTGTAGGTAAACGAGAACTATGCACACATTTATTGGAAATTAACCACAAATATATGGTTATAATAATTTTTTTCAAAGTTTTTCTGCATTTGTATTGTAAGTTCTCACTCTATGCCAATTTTCATAACTAGTAGGTTCACAGGAAGTACCCCATAAGTATTGATTGCACAGTGAATTTCATACCAAATGCAGCAAAAACGATGTCTAAATGCTTGTTTATTTCGTTAGCGTTGATTTGGTTGGAATAATACTGAATAGTGACTATTACTTGAACTAAATAGTATTTTCAGACGGACAATAGAGTGATCCTATAAGGTGTCAGTTTATTCCTTTTTAAGGTAGGAAACCTCAAATGTGAGTTGGGGTCGCCCACCGAATGTACGGAAAGCAATTGCAGAATTGTAGGTCGTACACATAAATACACTAATTTTGTTCAAAATGAACTGTAATTATAGATTTGTAATAGTTTCGATCTGTAATATTAATACAAAATAAAAAATAACGTATTAACCTAAAATTGATATTAAATATTGAAGTCAACAGTCCTTTGTAGCATAGAAAAAAATTAGGTTCTAAGACATCACAATCAAATTATACGAGCATTTATGTATAGTTTTTACCGCATTTTATATAGAAATCACCGCGTGATCAAAACTTATAAGGCAGTTCCCGTGGACATACAATTGTGAGATTTGGCTCGTAGTGAGAAAAACATATAGATAAAGAAAAAGTTCATATTTATGGGTATTTCGTAGAAAAAAGTAATTACAAATTTATATTAGTAGTTCATTTCATACAAAATGAGTGCATGCATACGCCCAATATTTTTTAATTTTGTAAATTATAATCTGTGTCTCAAATATATAAGTTGACGTTGACGAAAAGCATCTCGTTGAACTGCAATCCCGAAATTGGTACAGGTATTGGAAAGCCTGATTGGGCAGAATGACTCGCACTTGACCGGTTTCTTACGTATCGACTTTGCTGCATTCTGTATGAAGTTTGCCGCGTAATAATAAATCCATTAACGAGTTTATTTTCTAATGAAATATATCTTCTACATTGAGGCCAGTCGTGGTGCAGGAGCACAAAGTGTGACTATGATACCGACTTCGATCCCCACTCGAGGAGATGAAATATTTATTTAAATTTATATTTCCATTTCTTCGTCGTGGTGTCGAGACAAAGCGCGGCGTTGAGTTCTGTCACTTAACACGCAATGCCTCCAGAATTCGGCAGAAAATGGGGAACAGAATGTCTTGACACTATGTTCCCTCTGCCTACCCTGCTGTGTGCGGGTTACAGCGTGAAGCTGATTTATTTTTTATTTCTATATTGTACAATTTATGTTCTATGGCAAAATCACATATTCGACATAATATTATTCTTAATAAAATGCAAAAGTATTTTAACGACTGTCGAGGAACACGCAACGTTGCCGAAAAAATATGCTTGAATGTTTTCACAAGCACGATAGCTATAGATCTAGTCAATTCCACTAGTTAAACCATGGGTAGGAAAATATAAACACATTCCCTTTCTCTTCAGCTTCACGCTATTTCCCGCACGTAGGGTAGGCAGAGGGAACCTAGTATTAAGAAACTCCGTTTCCCGTTTTCCGTCAAATTCTGAAAGCATTGCGTGTTGAGTGGCGGAAGTCAACGCCGCGCGTGAAAGATGAAAAGATATGAAATATTTCAAATACTTGATTTACAGTGACATAACTTCCCACAAAATTATATACAAATTGTATGAACAAATTAAATAGAATCACAGATTCGCGATCAGATCATCGATCTGTTATTACACCCGCTGCACCGCACGCTTTCGATAAGTAGATTACATAGCGATGTGTCGAGCGTCGAGCTCTCTCTAAAATCTGGTAATTAGGTCGCCTTAGTTTACCTGAATGTTACTCATAATTGAATTCTGGCCTTTTTTTTATTTCCGTAGAGACTTTTTAGTATTCGTAAAGCGAAAATTTGTTAAGCTATTTTATGTTATGCTCTTTGAAAGAGTTTTTAATTTAAAAAAAAATCGATAAACGAGTTTTGTTCGGTAAATTCGTTTACATTTTTATCTATCTTGATTAACATGCTTTTAATACAAAATTGTTTTTTTTTTTGTTCTTTTCCTGTTCTTGTTGATGATTTTAAATATATCAAAGCTAAAATAGTTTAAAATGTTGTGAAATACACTGCACATTGTGATGCCAACTTCACATTATGTTTTTTATATTTTTACGAATTATGTTTAAAAATATAGTTATTAAAATATTAACTTAAAACAATAACAAGATTTAGAACAAGTAAATTAAGTGGTATATTCGATTCTAACAACATTAATAAGTTGTGACAAGCGTATAAGAATTTCGACCATGCTGAATGAGAACGTATGGCTTAGTTGGTCAAAGCGTATGGACGGTTTCCAAAGAAGCGCGGGTTCCGCGCGGGTACGTTCTAGTATTTTTCTTTCCAAGTGAAAATATAATAACACTTTAAGAATGTTAAAAAATGTACATAATTCATAAAAATAACTGAAAAATAAAAAATCATAAATTTAATAAATTAATTAAAAATAATCCTTGCACAGATGCATTTAAAAAAAAGGAAATATCTAAAAATTTTAGAAACAATAAAATATACTAAAATCGAATATATTCACATAATCATGTAAATATAATCGATTCGACTATATAATAACAAATTATATAGCTTCCTAATAATTAACCAATGTCTCTTTGTTGAGCCGATAATAGGATAGCGTCAACAATCGAGTCCATGTAACCGATAATTGGCTACGAGAGTCTAGAGTAATTAATTAAATTGTTTTATAAATTTAGCATCCGTGTGTATAGAGACACGAGCGCTCTTGGTCCGTAGTCTATCTAATGAAGCCAATTTTCCACGCCCGCTCCACCTCGCCTTCCTTTTGAATTTTCTCGCGTATTTTCCTTGACGCTCATCTCTTTCCGTGTTCCCGCGTACGCAGATTACTTTTGATTTCGAATTCCGTTGCCATTGATTTAGTGAACAACAATCTATTTGTCACGTTTTGTCACTCGGTTTTGATGACCTCCTGATTTTTGTGTCTTCTAAAGGGGCTGTGAAACGCAATGCTTGTGCTGTAATGGGTACTTACGTGTCTGTGAATTTTATTCGAGATAGAATTACACTTATAAGTCTATACATGAAAGTAGTATATGGAGAAAGTTGCCGCCAAATGTAACATGCGTTCAACTTTTAATATGTGCAACTTTTTAGGAATTTGATGCAGTTTTTATTAACAACAGTTTTTATAATATATAAAAAATGTATATTATATAAAAATTAAATCAAGAAAAATTTCAGAAACATACATTTTATATCCGTCCTCATATTGCAAACGCTAAATAAGCTTCGCGAGATGGACAAAAAATAATGCAGGTACTATGGAATTGTTTGGATGAACGTTGTGTACTTGCCAAATACAGTATATTATTCAAATAAATAATTATGTTATGATAATCACAATTTTTTATAGAATTACTAAATCACAGATTTAAAATATCGGTCGATCTAATATATCCAATCGCGAGTGATCGCGTCACAATGTTCGTTCCCGTATTCCTCCGAAACGGCTTGACCGATTCTCATGAAATTTGGTGAGCATGTTGAGTAGGTCTCAGAATCGACCAACATCTATTTTTCATACCTTTTTGTGATAAAGGTGGTCCACCCTCAACCATTTTTTTTTAATTTTTAGGCATTTTTTTTAGTTATCCCCGCCAATCATATATCTACAAGTGCCACCTCCGGCACGGAGTACGGATGAGAACGTTTGCCGGGTATAATTTTAACAAAAAGTTAAAATTATATGACCCGATTATATAATACTATAAGAAGTCGAACTTATCTATCTAAAACAGTTCCTGGTAATTGGTTTAGGTTTTTGGATTTAAACATTTTTTTTATTTTCTATAGTCCATCTATCGATGAAGTCTATGGGCTATTCTACATCACCCTTTAACCAATAGGAATGGAAGAAAAATTTAAACTCTTGCAAGACCGGGAGCGCTTAAAAGTTTTCATTGCGTGCACTGCATAAACGGTTAAAATTATATGCAATTTAAGTATAGTGGAATAGTTTCGCGACGTCATTTGTCTATCTCCTAAAAAAACCCACAGGAACAACTCCATGTTATTTAAATTATATAAAAAATTAAAGGTTAATTACCAAACTAAATTAAATAACATACTATTATTCATGTTAATAAATTAAGTACGTTGTGCATTTACAATAGATTATTATAAATAACCCTTTGAAACATCATTTCAATAGTTACCTTAGAAAATATTAAAGAAATAAATAAGAAGGGATAGAGCCGCCGTCGCCTTACTTACAACAACAACCTTATCTTTAAAAAATATATTTATATTGTCTCCAAAAAAAAACTTTTAACATCGTATATAAAGCTTGAACCTTTTATTAATTTGGGAAAATAATTTATGTGATGGCAGTTTTCATATAAAAGGTATAAAACTGCCAAAAAATATGCTTTTGTCGCGTGCGCTGCAGCAATTTGATATTGCATCAGAAAATACGATACATATTAACCATTATTAAAATGAAAAAAAAAGTTACCTAAGGTATATCATGTTTATTTTAAATCACTCACACATAAGTGTGCTACAAATATGTAAATATTAGAACACTTACACGATTCACCTTATCAAATACACAATCCTGTAGTTCAAGCGGGCGAAGCCGCGAACACGACACTAGTTCTAATGTCATTAAAAGATCTATATTGTAATTTCAAAAGAAATCTCTCTTTTCTCTGTATATTAAATAAATGAACAATTAGTAACTTATTAAGTTATATTTTGGTGTAATTACCTTATTATTATTAAATTCAATTTTTTATGGATAGATTAAAAGAGATTACATCAAATTATAGTTCCTGCGTTAATAGTTTTAAAAGGGTTGTCCATATAATTTTGGCGTTATTTTGAAATCCAATTACAAATTGGACCCATTGAAACTTAATTAGTAGATAATAAGCCATTTCTCTACTAATTATGATGTTGACGCTATTATTACCAGTAACAACTATTTTTAATTGTGACTAAAATCATGTAGGAAGTTTTAGTCGGTGGAGTTTTGAGTAGCAACGTCGGTATTGAAAGAAATGGTGTAAAATCTATGAGATGATCCTGGAGAATATTTATTAATAGATTGATAACAGAATGTTGTAGAAGAAATATGCCGATACCGTTGTTGTTTGTTTGTAGAAACTACTGTCTGTATACCTTGGAGCTAAAGAAGTACATATAGTATAATTATTGTCTTTTTAGGGTCCTGTACCTCTTTTCGTCCGTTCATCCATTTGTCAAGACAATTTATGTTGAGATCGCTTGGACGTTTCAAACTGACATTAATACCAAATATTTTTTTTTTTTTAATAGAATTGGAGAATAGGAAAAAATACTATTCAAAATCAACTCGATCGAAAGTTACGACCATTTTTTACGCATTATTTTTGCTGCATTTTATATGAAAATCACCCGTGACAACTGATATTTTCAATAAATTAGCTCCCTATAAAACGTCTACTGATGATTAGGTAGTGAAGGTACTAACGTCGCTAGCTCATACATATTATATGATACATGCTTTAATAACAAAATTATTGATCAAATTGTTGTCACATCACTTTCTTGCTCAAGGACACTAAATTAGATAATGTACTTTAAACGATCAAGGCTAGAAAAGTTGACTACAGTTACGAAATTTATCTTATTGTTGTAGGTACTTGTCAGTTTCATTGCCGAACTGGAGGCATTGCGTTTTGAATGGCGGAACTCAACGCCGCGAATTGCCTCGACACCAGAGCAAAGATATGACATAATAAATTTTAATTAAATATTTAATTCATACTCACATACTTGTGCTCCTGCGCCACAACTGAACTCCGGTGTTTTTATTATACATGTTACAAATAAAGCAGCACTGGGCTAAATTATAAAGCTATATTTAAAATATCTTAGTAGGTACGTCTATTCGTACTTACGTTTCTTAAACCTCAAGCGAATAAACATATATATTTTTTATTTATAATAAATTTAATTCAAAAACTAAAATTTCCCAAGAAAAATCTTAAAACAAAGCGGACGTTCTTATAAAAGTTTTCCTCACATAATTTATTATGCATGTTGCTTAGGTGACACTTTTATATTCTTGTTTGGAACATATTACTTCGAAAATTATAAAAAAATCTTATATATTGATTAAAAAATTTATGCATACTTCGCGTTCTTATTAGAATGACGTAAGATTTTTGTGCTTAAGAATATTTTGAAATTAAGTTCCTGTACTAAGTAAGTACTGTAAGTTGACGGCAGCTGCATCGTAAGTTCTAGTTCTTAGTTCCAACGCGACTGTACCAAAGTCACAATGCAGATTTATTAACTATCTTCAGTGATCTAACAAATTTACAAAATGTTTGCAGCTCAATCATATAGTTTTAAATGCGACGTTAAAACTTTTGGGCTAAATTTTTCATCAAAATAATTTTAAGTTGTATAAAGATAAATATGAAGCATGGCATAGCGTATGACACGACCATTGTGGGTTTGATTCTCACTCGGGATAATGAATTATTATTAATCAATATTTTTATTTAATCGCTCTGATAACATGGCAAAACGCACACGCTGTATCCCGCACACAGCACCCTGCTGTGGTAAGCCGAGGGAACCTAGTGTTAAGGCACTCCGTTCCCCACTTTCCGCCGATTTCGGGAGGTATTACGTGCTGAGTGGCGAAACGCAACGCCGAATGTAAAAACAGAACTTTATTCCTAATCATTTGTGTTACCGTGCACGTTTACTGACTCGTAAGCGGAGTTTAATACAACACAATATGTATAATGCGTGTAATTAGATTTTTTTTTCACTTTTCCACGATTACATTTATGATCTGTATTGTAACTTAGACTTCACTATCCACTGTCATTAATTCCTTCATACATCCCCTTCGGGGGTCTTCATGCTTTTTACGTGACCTTCCTCCTATGTATTTGACAGTTTCGAAGGTCAATCGATCTTCTCCTATCTCCAGTACAGCTCACTTTCGTTCATATCATTTTTGCCATTCTTTTATCGCTCAATGTGCCCAAACCAAGTAAGCATATTCTCTTTCATTTTCACCGTGACATCCTCGCTAGACAACCTGCTATTTATTTCTTCACTATAGATTCGATTAACCAAGCTGACTCTGCATAACCTTCAAAAAGATCGAAGCTCCACAGCATTCATCTTTCTTTCGTTCTTCTTCTGTAATACCCACGTTTCACTGCCGTATAACAGCATCAGTACCAATACTACATTGTGTTTCGCCGTCTCATCAATGCAGCTAAGGTACCATTATCCCTGTTACCGGCAGCAACACGCCCTTCCGCATCCACCTCGTATCTCTCATCTCTACTGAACATACTTCCCAAATATACCATTTCCACTAATCTTGCATTCCGTCCTTTCTTTATTTATTTGAAAAACCAAAACTTTTGTTATTTTTTTGTTTTTTATGAATTATATATATATATTTTACACAGCACTACAGTTTCTGATTCTAAGCACGATAGTACTGAATTCAATTTGCATTTAGGGGAACGAATTAATTTCGACGAACGGACGAACGAATTATATTGAGGTTAATAAAATCAGCTTTCCGCTATATCCCGCACACAACAGGGTAGGCAGAGGGAACCTAGTGTTAAGCCACTCCGTTCCCCACTTACCGCCGAATTCTGGAGGCATTGCGTGCTGAGTGGCGGAACTCAACGCCACGCTTTGCAGGTGAAACTATATATATGTTTGTTAACAAACAATCTAAGAAATAGGCGAGATTATTACTATAACCACCACTAATACAAAAAAAACTTGAAGAGACCGGCACGGCTCGACACGGGCCGCGTTGTATTGCGCCATATATTTTGTATGTGCGCAACGTTCGCCCATATTTCTTGACGTCTATGCCGATACCAGCACCGGTAGCGTTTCACGCGACGCTTACTGATTTTTCGATGTGCGGTTTCCGCGCTACAATATTTTATTAAAGGCTGAACCACAATACAACATTGTGTTGGCCATTGTTAGGCGGCGAACGCTGTAAGTGAATCTCGCTGCGTCACTGGTTTAGTGGTGTAAACGTTATTCACGCTGGCGAGGCTACCGCGTTCCAATTTGACGATATGAGCCGGAAACGGTTGCCAAGCGGTACAGTTACGGAATACACAACGCTTTAAACTTTTACTACTCGTTTACAATACGAGTGCTGACCTCGATGTTATTCTTTTTGGCGTCAGTAAAAAACAGCTTTATAGCCGATACTTTCCGTATGCACATCGCCGGCTTTATCCCTGTTGCGCGACAGATAAAACGGATTTATGCAAGGCTAAATCAAAACCGTTATGAATTTATGGCTGTTAGCTCAAGGTATCTCGATGTAGATTTTCGGATGAATTTTTAACTAAATGCTAAACTAAGTATCAAAATGCAGTATTTCTAGTCCACCTATCTACGTGTCGTAAAAAAATATCACAGCTAGTACATCATTTATCACGGGTGCAGCTCTCGTGTGATTTACATAGACGTTTAACATTAGTCCTTGAATAAACAAATTACAGGAATGCACTAGTAGAGCGATAACTCGAGGTAAATTCGTGTTATCTAACAGTTGACATTTGTAGATTTGAATCGTGTAATGTAGGCATAGGTGGTTGGGGTGGTGTTCATGCATCTGATTGGTGTCGCCTCCGAGGTGGCACCACCTCGCGGTGCCCTACGCGCTCGCGCCACGCGCCTTTATCGCGATGTCTCTGATTTATAACTGTAATATAAAGCCAAACTGTCATGCAGGTGTTTTATAAACAGTCAATAAAAATAAAGATCAACTTTATTTTTATTTTCAAATTTATTTCTTTCGCTATTTTATTACTTTAGTTATTTTGAAGAGTAAAGAAAATTGAGTCTTATGCAATCTTAAGCAATCAAATCTTAGTAATTTGAAATTTTATTTATTATAAGTACTAATACAAAAAGTATTTTAAATTAATCTATATGGATCTATAAATAAAAATAAAAATAAGACAGACTGAAGATATTACGTTGTAGAGATAGTTCTACTAATAGATACTTCATCGGGATGCTTCATTCACTTTATAAAATTGATTAATATTTTCTAGTATTCTCAAAGGAAAACTGTTTGTTGCTTTAAATTCAATTTGTGGCAATATTTACCTTGTGTTAAATAAGAGCGTCCTCTGGGTATCTTCAAAGTAATTGCAAAGCGCCTCAATTTAAAAAAAAACTGGAATCAAGTGCGAGTCGATTTCGCCCATCGAGAGTTTCGTATCATTTTAATGATTGTAGGTCAATGAGAACGTAACCTCTAAAATTTTACAAAATCTAAAGTTCGTGATCGTATGCACTAATTTTCTATTAAAAATGTATAAACTTTTTATGATTTTTTTTATTTTATTTGTACTGCAAGTTCACACTTCTTGCCAAAATTAATAATTATTATTCCACGGAAAGTACCCTATAGTCTTAATAACGCGGCGAATTGTATACAAAATTGAAAAAAACCAATGCATAACGACCTTATATTTTGATTGCGTTAACTTAGAAGCTTATATTTCCATTTCTTCGCTCTGGTGTCGAGGCAAAGCGCGGCGTTGAGTTCTGCCACTCAACACGCAATGCCTCCAAAAATTCGGCAGAAAGTGGGGATATTATATGCATGCAAATCATCATCAAGTAAATGAGCCGGCAAGTACTACGTCAGAATAGCGTTACAAGACGTTTTTAAAAATACAAATCATTTTAATATCGTGATACTAATAATGCGTATTAAAATTAGCAAAAAAATCTCTAAATCTTAACAAAATAATATTTCACAATATTCACAGATGTTTTTGAATCCATTTTTTTTTTGTATTACAAATTTATAAACAAATTGTGTTCTGTCAGTATCTAAGGAATGTTTGTTTTTAACCTACATTTTATTTATTATTTTTTTAGCTTCTAAACTTTATCTTAGGATACTCCGATTTTCTTAATAAACTTGCGTTCTCCACTCTGCGCCGAATTCTCGAGGCATTGCGTTTAAAATGGCCGAACTCACTCCCGCGCTTTGCCTCATTATGGTAGCGAGAAAAAGAAATTAAATATCATTTGAAAATAATTATTTTCCATTACATTTAATTCAAAGCTCAAACTTCACGTTGCAACCGTATAATACAAATATTAACACAGTACAGTAATGCGTTTCTAAACTGAAAGTGGGATTATCCTTTAATCTTTCCAACCACTTAGTTGTCACAGAACATACGCAATATACATACATTAAATTCAACAAAGTAAACTGAACATACAATCTTGGTTTAATGTAATATAGGTATATATTGTTTGAAACAGTAAACACTAATTATATCTATGTTTACAATTTCTACTAAAGCATGATCGTGTACACAGCAACGAACTTGTTTACACCCTGTACGTGATTATCGCATAGTTCTTAACCTAAACAAAACGAACCATGGGAGTGACGATAACGGTTTTTATATTCCATATATTTCTTTGTAATATATTATAGAGTTTTCATTGTAATATTTAATTAAATATATATAACAAAAATAAAAAAATATTAAATCAGCTTCACGCTTCCCGCACACAAAAAATCTCAACGCTGCGCTTTGCCTTGACACCAGAGCGACGAAATTAAAATATAAACGTAACTAAATATATCATTTCCTCGAGTGGGAATCGAACTCACAACCAGTCCATTTTACAGTAACACTTAGTGCCCCTGCGCCACGACTGGCCTCAAGTAAAGTGAACACACAATCTTGGTGGTTTTATGTAATATAGGTAGGTATACATTGTTTGAAACAGTAAACACAAATTATATCTATGTTTACAATTTCTACTAAAGCATGATCGTGTACACAGCAACGAACTTGCTCACACCCTGTACGTGATCATTGCATGTTCTTAACCTAAACAAAGCGAACCATAACGGTTTTTATACCATATAACTGTTTGCAATAATTATACGATTTTCATTGTAATATTTAATTGAATTTACACAACAAAAGTCTTCAAAGTAATATGAAAACATTGTTAAAGGTAGAACGTTCCAAATCACGGAATTAGCTTCTCCCGACACTCCTTTTTGAATAAATTAGACAAAGCTTTTAACGTTTGATGTAATTTGAATATTTTATATTTTAAGTAACATATAGAATAACAACGTTTAAGTATCTTCTATATATATATATATATATATATATATATATATATATATATATATATATATATATATATATATATATATATATATATATATATTTGCTTAAGAAATGAGACTAAAGACATGTTATTTTAATAATTCATTACTAAGTTTCAACACAAATATAAATTAAACATATTCTGTGAACATGTTTTATTAAGAAATCCAAAGCCTTTTAATTAGATACGTACTCAAAATTAAGGACGAAGCATTAGAACTCTGCAATGCCTAGACGTCTAATTAATAGTTATTATATTAATTTAATCAGCTAGACACTGTATCCCGCACACAACAAAGTAGACAAAGGAACTCTAAGTTAAAAAACACTCCAGTCTCTCATTTTCTACCGAATTTTGGAGACATAGCGTATTGAGTGGCGGAACTCAACGCCGCGCTTTGCCTCGACTCTGCTAGTTATTACATTACATATTTATGAACAACTTCATTTCTCACAGTACGATTGTAACAGAGACAGAAATCCAATATTCTACGTTTCCAAGTCATTTACAAGGACGATACCGATTCTCGTGTAATTGCTCGATAGGTGTTTCGAATACGTATAGACAGACATTCAAGTGAATCTTGTTGCATTTTGCATAAAATCGATACTCATGAATGTGCCCACGCCGAAGCCGCTGTGAAGCCACGGGAGACTCGCCAGCACAAATTTACCAGTATCGGTTTTATTTTTAGGACAGCACTTTCAAATGGGAAACAGATAATTCAATTTTTCAAATACGTAACGGCTGCATATTTATAAAGTTATAGTGATTGGTTTTCCATGCGTACAATAGATTCATAAATATTGTTTATAAAAGGTTTCTATATTTATTACATTGTTTACTACCAATAATACCGATACCAATATTACCTGGTCATAAAACTTTATTCAACGTTGACGTGTAAAGATACTAAAAATACCAAAAAAAAATATTTTTTTTTTGGTATTTTTAGTAACGTTACTGACGTGACGTGACGAATTATAATTAGGGTGGGTACACTGATAAAACTAGACAAGTGCAAAATCGACGCTAGCATTTAAGTACGTCGAAAGCATCCCGCCGTAAAAGATAAAATCATATTTTTTTGGAGTTAAAAAAAATATTGTCTATTTGGAAAATTTTAAGTATCACCCAAAAAATTTAATTGTAAAGTAAAAACTTGTTGTTACAGAAAATAATTTGCATTCGTAATAAATGTATTTAAAGACAAATAATAAAAAAATTATGATATTTATGAAGCTGTCTGTGGCTGTTATTTATTACGAAAGTTATGGCTGTAACAATTCGCCTTAAAATTGTTTTATTGCGAGACTTATTTTAATATATAGCAAACAATTTATTTATATAGCAAAGTAAACGAAACAGATTTTAGTTGTGAGTTTGAATCTAATTCAGATAAATTAAAATACATAATGCTCCTAACTGACAAAAACAATAGCGTCAATATTTTAAAGACGAAACCAGCAATCAATCTTACCTACACAAAAACTGTAAAACCGACTTAATAAACTCTGCATACCAACAAAAATGCAAGAAACGCATTAAAACAAAAAAAAAATAATAAGACGAGGTAATTAAATAGATGTAAAACAGTAAATAAATGTAAATTCGGGACACTGGCACACGGGTGGAATCTAATTTACTGGGTTGGACAACGTGGACTTTTGTCATAGTATTGTACTGCCCCAATTAGGTAAACACGAACACCGCGGAAGGCTCCAGCTCATGTGTTCGTGAACACTAAAAGCTCAGATGAATTCACGGCACATAATACCTACTTTTTTTTTTTTTACTCTTCTCTGACTGTTTAATTGTTGTATAGTATTCTATTTATAAATTTCTCAACGTGTTTCGATTAATTGGTAGTAATATTAAAAAAGAACAAGGTGAAATACTAAGAAAAAAAACAATGTAATTGCAATTCGAGGAATACAATATTTAATATTTTAATTTATTCGCTCTGGTGTCGTAAGTTCTTCTCAACAAGCAATGCTTCCAGAATTCGGTGGAAAAGGGGGAACGGATGTGCCTTAATGGAAACGGAGTGTCTTAACACAAAGTTCTCAGGTTAATCCTGCCTACTCTGCTATGTGCGGGCTAAAGATAAAAAAAACAAAACAAATAATAATAATGTAATGTATTTATTTTTTAAAATATTTTAATTAAAATGCCATTTTCACTATAAGTATTAATATACATATATCATAAGAAATACATTTTGTTTACAGTAATAAAGATATACTCAATGATTACAAACTTGAAAAACAGCAGTGCAACTAGTTAATCAAAACATAGAGTTGCAATGCTTTAATTTTATTATACTTTTAAGCCTTTTCAATGAATTAAATATATTGTTATATATATTCGGCCATTGCGTGTTGAGAGGCGAAACTAAACGCCACATTTCATCTTGCGAAAGCGCGAAATGAAAATAATTTGTTTCATTGAGTGAGAATCAAACCCACACCAATCGTATTGATTTCAAATCAGCTATTATACACAACGTAAGTATATTAGACGCGATGACATTCATTCAATTGAAAGAACTACAAAGAAAATTAGTATCACGACACTCCATTCTTCTACATTAATTGAAACCGGAAAGAATAGAAAATTTTATTTATAATATTTCTTCTTATTCAATCATCGAAGTAAATTTTAAATTTTCTTATACTTTTAGCCTATTTTGATACCATAAGATATGAAAAAACATTAACCTAGTCTACCGGTATTGTGAAATATTTTTTACCGATCAATATTTAACCACTATTGTTGTCGTATTTGCGTTACGTAGTCAACTGTAGATAAGATTTCATTTTTTGATGAAAATTTAATTTTTAGAAATATTTGTACATTCGATTAGTCGCTCTGGTGTCGAGATAAAGCGCGGCGTTGAGTTCTGCCAGTCAACACGCAATGCTTCCAAAATTCGGCAGAAAGTGGGGAACGGAGTGTTTCAACACTAGGTTCCCTCTGCCTACCCTGCTGTATGCGGGATACCGCGTGAAGCTGATTTATAAGGTGTATGCGTTCTGAAATAAAATATGATAGAGTTAAAGTTAAGTACTTCATAGATCTTACTAACTTTTTGTTTAAAATTATTGCTAAACCTATGACTCCAAAGCTAAAACAAGCCAGACTTCGTTGTAACCCCTATTCTTACAAACTATAAGCACCTATAAAAATATTAGTTACTTACAATTATATATTGTTCTTATTAAATTCATCTTGTCAAATAATACTTGTAACCATAGGTTATTCGTAAACTTAACTTAGTTTCACGTTTTTATCACGAGAACGGAGCGCCAAACACTACGGTCTTTACATACTTCTTTTGCCTCGTCCACTGTCATCAACCTCTTCATCCCCTCCGGGGGGGATTCATGCTTTTTACGTGACCTTTGTACTAGTATCTTTAATGTTGTGTTATCGAAGATCAATCGAGGTTTCCACCTACTCCTCTATTACCACTCCTTTTTCATAAAATCATAAATCTTTTTTGCCATTCTTTCACCACTTCTTCGTTCGACGTGCCCAAACCAGCTGAGTTCTTCTTCATCTCTTGCCTTGGGAGGAGAATCTCTGGCAATGGACAACACTACAAAGTAACCACTACCCGAGATTCATATTCCCTAATACTACTTACCGGTATTAGGTGTATAAGCACAGACACTTGAAGCAGTTCCCGGGATTTGCGAGGTAAGTTTCGATTTTTTTTTTCTAGTTCATATTTTGAACTCCTCCTTAGCTTAACTCTCCTCCTTAGCTCCTCCAAGCTTAATTTTAATGATTCTACTAATGCTGCTTTTGAAATATGTTTTAAAAATTATCTGATGATACTTCGACATGGCCGACATCTTTTAATAGAATAAAAAGGTCTTACTATTATACCTTTTGTATTGGAGTACTTCTACCTCGTACCAATTAACTTAATCTATTCCTAGTTAGTTCATTGGTAGATTCGTTTTTTTAGCTTCACACTTTATCCCTAGTGGAATAGCCAGCGAGAGGTGATTCTCTCAGATAAAACAAAATGCAAGAACTATCTAGATTTATCGGGGTGGTGATGGATGCTTATTAAATGTCTAACATCTCACCTAAAATATAACAATAAAGAAAAAGAAACATTTTACAATTTTTTGAGCAATCATGCTGTATGAGCACGTGTGGAACAGGAGAAAAACGTAGTGTTTCAACAATAGCTTCCGTCTGCATGCTACTATATACGGGATACACGGGATGAAGCTGAAATACCAGCTGAATAATATATAATAATAGCAACCTTACTCTATAATATACAGTAAGGTTGCTATTATTGAAATGTTAAGATATAGAGTCTATATAGAATAGAAGTTGGAAATATTTCTACTAAAGTCACGTTATTATCACCGTGGACATTTGAATTGTACTTTTCCCCATTTTATGAACTCACATTTTTGCACATGCACACAGCAGGGTGGGAACCTAGTTTTAAGACACTCCGTCCCACTTTCCGCCAATTTCTGGCGGCGGTGTTGTGTGTTGAGTGGTGGAACTCAACGCCGCGCTTTCCCTTCGACACTAGAACGAAGAAATGAAAATATGAAAAAAAAATATAAATGTAAATAAATATTTCATCTCCTGGAGTGGGGATCGAACCTACAACCAGTCGATTTATAGGCACACTTTATGCCCCTGCGCTTGACATAATTACAAACTTCCTATTTGGTACAACATAAACCTAGCAATTTAATACATTTTTATTCAATTTAACACAATGAACTAAGGAGCGGTTATTTCATAGAGTCTCAACCAACCATCTATCATACTGGATATTAGAAACAACATTTTCAGATTGTTTATATGAGCTGAGCTTCTTTCATTAGAGACGAAGACGTCGTGGCAAGAAAGGCTCCGCAACCAAGATTGATGGGCCCTGGATGGATTTGTTCTATTCGCGTTCACTCATCAATCATCCGCGGATATTTTTCCGTGTCTCAGGTTGTTTAGCCTAAATATTTTGTTGCAGGTTTCGAGCATCGCTCATATCGACATGTGTATCACATTAGCATTGACGTTAACTCGATTTCAAAGGATGGGATGCTTCACCTAATTGACGTTTTTCTTTTTTTTTTGTGTTATGACAACGTACTTGTATGTAATTTTGCTATGATTTAAAAAAGACAACCTATATGTAAGAAAACAAAATTATAAACCATATATATTTATAGGTGTTTAGTTACATTGTTTCTTTTTATATATAATTCTAAATAAATCTCTGACGCTACTACCACAGTATCGAAACCGACAGTGTTGGTGAAAGTCCTAGAAGACAGTTATAATATTGTGTGACACACATACTCCACATTTTCATATTAACAAGGTACATTCCTTCAAAGAAAAGAACTGAATAAATAAGCAAGTATTTGTACAGGCCATTGTAGTCGACAATAGGCAACGTAAACTTTAAAAACGCTGAACTACCCGGTGTAAGGGGCACACGGCGTGCAGAACTTGGCAGTGCTCTAGAAACCAGATAGAAACCTAGTTTGCTATTTCCAGTTAAAATATTAAATTACCTTAGTAATACAATGTATTTCCTTAGGAGCGATGTGGTAGCGCAACGTTACGTAACCAGATCCCTCTGTTAAGGTGAAGTTGTAGTAGTAAGTTGTAGAAATGTATTGTATCAACTGACCGATGTGGTAACGATAATATAGTTTATTGTTTTTTTTTACTTATAGAATGATTTTTTTACAAATATAAAAGTTTAATAGACAAAATATTTTAAATATATGTTTTTACAGCGAAATATCTATCATCTATAAATATAAAAAAGTCCATGTATCTTTTTTTTTGCTATATTAGTAGTGCCATTTCTCGTTTCGTGCCAAATTTCTCGCCTAATCGGCAAAGGGAAATACTCTTTAGGTTTTTAATACGCGGTAATGTATTTTGGGGTTCCATTCATCTAAAGATAAAAACGGCAAATTTTGAACAATAGGCAAAACGATCGATAAATGCTAGTATTTTCGATAGCGTTTGGCTAGAAGCTTGATATTTTTCTGTGTCCAAGGGACCGACTTGAATTTGATATTAATTTCAGTTTTAATAAAATTATTATCGCAATCAAAGAAATATGATTTCAAAACATTGCCTTAAGGGTTTTTTAATTTCTTTTTAAGATACAAAATCCTAAAAAGTGAGTTTTAAATAAACAAATATCTTCTTATTTCATCAATATTTGAAATCTTTTGTATTGTATTAATATCTATTTAATAAAACAAATATTTTCTTTTTCAATATAAAGGTAATTATTTGAACAAATAAAAACTATTTTAGTATAGATAAAGATAGATAATATTAATGAAAAAAAGTTTTAGCTCGTAATTATGAATATAACTAAGATACTTTTTCTCTAATTAGAATATCAAATTAGAACAGAAATGAAATAAGAAAGAAACTGAAATAAACAATCTGGAAAATTATAATTTATATTTCCATTTTTTCGTTCTGGTGTCGAGGACAAGCGCGGCGTTGAGTTCTGCGACTCAACACGCAATGCCTCCAGAATTCAGCAAAAAGTGGGGAACGGAGTGTCTTAACTACTACTAGGTTCCCTCTGCCTACCCTGCTGTGTGCGGGATACAGCGTGAAGCTGATTTATTTTGTTTTTAATATATCTGAATAAAAATAATATATACTAAATTGCAGTTTGCTTTTTACACTAAATAAAGATAATAGAATATGCTATCACTTATTGTGTGCAGAGTCGCTGTTCCCCCGTTTTGTGGAGCCAGTTCCAAATGTCACGGTGACGGTTGGCAGGGATGCCCTCCTCGCTTGCGTTGTTGAAGATCTACGTACATATAAGGTATCGTATAAATCACTAACTCATACTATCATAATTTAAGCTAAATATATTTTATTCCAACATATTGTGTATTATAAACTTCTTTAAATTAGAGCAAATATTATTTCCACAATACAAAAAATGGCAGAAAGTTCTGAAACAAATATAACTAATACAGTGTTGATATTCGAAGCATTGAAACAGAGTTAGTAAATAAAATAAAACCGAGCCGTCATTCCATCAACGGATACGGACTAACAGAAATTCCATACAACTTCGTTCGTGCGGCGTAGGAGGCAAAGTTTTAACAAGCCAACTTAATATCACTTTGCACAGAATTCACGATTCGCCAGTTATTAATCATGCAGGACGGCTAGTTAGCGAAATTGGAGTGGCGTGTAGTGTGCTCAGATTTAAGTGGCCGTGGTCGTGGTCGTGGCCGTGGTCGTGTGGTCGTGGCCGTGGCCGTGGTCCAGACCGTGGTCGAGTTTTAGAAGACCATTTAATATTCTTTGACGAATATACATGTCCACGTTCAGCTTTTGTAGTACAGTGGCAGTGGAACAAAGAGATTATTGAATTATTTCATTGTGTTCTGAATTCCGAATAATAGCGCCGAAAATAAAATGACGTTGGCATTTTTGTTTGGTCAGCAAATTTTAGTTGTTGTGTGAAATACATAATATTATTTCCAAATCACAAAAATAAATGTAGGCCCATATTTTTTTTGTATGTACATACATATATGCAAAATTGAAGAATTGAGTTTAGAAACGTATAAAAATTTGCGCTTTGACCACTAAGCATACGTTTAATTGAACGCATTGCTAATTATTATACGTTTTCTAAATAAGTATTTTTCTTTTCTAAGTGTGTGTTTAACTTTAAAAATATTTAAAAAATATATAAATTTGTACTGGATTTGGAATTTTTTATGTGGCATTAATATATTGATGTTATAGATTTGCATTTAAAACTCATAAAATTATACGTTTTGAGCGTAACAAGCTAAATTGCTAAATCTAATATTAATTTGCATATTACTAACACGAAAGCATGAGCTTATATAAGCTACGAAATAAACTGAACCTAGTACCCAACGTGATAAATTGTTAAAACAATAATACATAGCACAATACAAAATATTTACCTATTTTTAATTTCCACAGGTAGCGTGGGTCCGTGTGGACACCCAGACGATCCTCAGCATTCATCATAATATTATAACGCAAAATCCACGCATAAGCCTTTCCTATAACGATCATCGATCGTGGTATCTTCATATTAAAAACGTACAGGAAGTGGACCGCGGGTGGTATATGTGTCAAGTCAATACGGATCCAATGCGCTCAAGAAAGGGCTACCTTCAGGTCGTAGGTTTGTATCGTAACATTAATAAATTATAGCAATTATTATTTTTCATAGAGTAGGACTATAGAAAAAGTCTATTAATATGATCTTCGAAATATTTTTCTTAATTAAAAAGACCAAAATTAATTTCTTACTTCTGAGCATTTAAATGGAAACATACTATAGGTATAGTCAAAGCTTGGAGTTAAGTTTCGCGACACTACACCCAGAATTCGGTGGAAGTGGGAGACGGAAGTATCTTAGTAGGAAAGGAGTGTCTTAACACTATGATCCCAGGTCCCCTCTGCCTACCACCTGTGCGGGATACAGCGTGAAGCTACCAAGAAAAACTACATAAATAATATATTGAAATCTTATCAACAACATCTCATACAGAATACTAACTAAAGTCAATCACACATCAAACGTCGTCACCTATTGTCAGGGCAGTGTATATTGTAGTGTAACGGATTACTGGTTTTAGTTCCGCCTATGATTATCGACAATATGACATCAACGGATATGGTCGTTCGGGAAGGCACAAACGTAACTATGGTTTGCCGGGCGACAGGCTACCCTGAACCCTATGTAATGTGGAGACGAGAAGACGGACAAGAATTCAATTGCAATGGTGAATCAGGTATACTACATTTTATTCAAACTTTCATACAAGTCGTTGTATAAATGTCGTGAATGTATGTAACGTTTCATTTTATCGTTCTATATCACATTCACAAAAATTAAATACAAAAAAAAAAACAAAAAAAAAACAAACTCGAAAATCATACAAAATAGCGGGCCACTTAAAAGGCTTTGTATTACCATGAATTTTCGATAGAATAAACGAAATATGTTGACAGATTCTTTGAAATAGCTGGAATTCTTTTCAGGAACGAGTTTCAAATTTCCTTGCGAGTTTAGGTAAATGTCAGTCTGATTCCAATGGTTCGGGACATCAAACGACCTTCCAACGAAATGACAACTTGAACCAATTGTTTCGTACAATACAACCAAATTGTACAATCTTGGCATAGCCGAAATATTTACAAAATTGGATTGAGAGCGCGGTACTTTGCTTGTGTTATGGGAACTTTTGAAATTCCAAATTTATTTTAAACATGCACTGTCCACTACGGATAGCTTATTAATCTGTACATCTCTATACTGTATGTAATAATTTAGATTATATATATATATATATATATATATATATATATATATATATATATATATATATATATATAAGTTAGAGTTATTCTATCAATATATCGTATCATATTTTAAAGTGATTATTATATTATGATATTATTATGATTTATATATTAATTGCATTTCAGTATAAAATTAATATAACACGCAATATTTTAATTTTTTTTTTTTTGTCTCCCTATTTCACTATCATCATTCGCATCTCTCAGTTCTAAGGAATTATCCCCTAAGTTGATAAAAGATATAAGTGAAATATAAAGTCTGATTAATAGTTACGGGACATCCCCGTCCCGTGGAGACGATGATATTTAAATTATTTCCATTTCTTCTCTGTGGGAAAATGAAGCACGGCGTTGTATTCTGCTACTTATCATACAAAAACAATATTATTATCATTTTATCAATACGTATTTAATAGAATAATGTTAATACCCAAATCTTATTTCACAGTTAACGTGGTTGATGGTGAAAATTTGACTATATCTAAGGTGTCGCGACTTCATATGGGGGCTTATTTGTGTATTGCTTCGAACGGGGTCCCCCCATCAATTAGCAAGCGAGTTGTGTTGATGGTGCAATGTAAGTATATTTGTTAGTTAATTTCATTTCATTTATTACAATATTTATTAAAATTTAAATATAATTTCTTCTTAAATATACATTCTTATTTCTTCGCCTTGATGTCAAAGCTAATGGCGACATTGAGTTCCGCAACTCATCACGCTATGGCTCCAGAATTCGGTGGAAAAAGGGGAACGGAGTGTCTTAACACTAGGCTCCCTCAGCTCATCCTTCTGTGGGCGGGATACAGCGTGAAGCTAATAAAAAATCTTACTAATATTGTTAATTATATAGTTTGTAACGATGAATGCTTATCTTGGTTTAGATGAAACTTTACAGTAATATAGCATATACTTGAACATTAGAAGGTCACATAGACTAAAATTTATATAAAAAAAATGATAATTTTGCTAAAATATAGCTAAAATTGTAGGTGGCGAAGCCGCTGTTTAGTTCTCTAGTAGAAATATACATATATATTAAAATCATGAATATTTAAATTCTAAATCGATTCACAACAATAAATAACAGACAATCAACGTATACATTATGTTTCATTACGTTATCTAATTAAGCTCCGATAATTGTTTATCACAATCGCCTATCACCATGTCATGATCTCTCGAATTAAAATGGCGCTATTGTAATTACACACACGCCGTTGGCATTTATAACAAGAATTAAACGTTTTGTGTAATGTGTAAAACATTTGTATGTATTTATAACTCATCAAACGAAATTTTAATTTAAATTAATCGTTACAAATTTATTTATATAATAATTCCTAATGAAAATTTACAGATTTTTTCACCTATATTATTTATTATATTAAAAGTAAAAAATAATAAATCAGCTTCACGCTGTATCCCGCATACAGCAGGGTAGGCAGAGGGAACCTAGTATTAAGACACTCCGTTCCCCGCTTTCTGCCGAATGCTGGAAGCATTGCGTGTTGAGTTGCAGAACTCAATGTCGCGCTTTGACTCGACACCAGAGCGATGAAATGAAAATATAAAATTAAATAAATATTTAATCTAATCGAACGGAGATCGAACCCACAACCCATATACAGTCACACTTTGTGCCCCTATGCCACGACTGGCCATTTATATAAAATTACAGGTGCTTATATATTAAGCATATTACATGGTCCTTTAATTAAAAAAAAACATACAAATGTAACAGCGTGACCATTTTCACATCGTTTCCTCTCACTCGTAGTAAGCGTCCTGAAATATTATTTTGCTGGGGCAGGCGGGCATCGTTAACGAATATTTATTAGGACACGACGCCTCTACCTGACAGCGCCTTCCGCTGGAAGGGGAGGTAATTTCGCCCAATTAGAGCATTATGCCGACGTGGATACGGCACGGACGCTATGGCTATCAGTTCACGCGCCTACGCCGCCGCCCTGCCGCATATCAGCCCGAAAGGCAACGAGACAATTTCCTTACCCCTATTCACTTTCGGTATCTCAGCATATTCATAGCTCTACATTTCTTAGGAAATACGTAAAATGTTCACGTAACTTTCACACGATTAACCGATGAAACTTCCTTGTGAATTCGTCCTGTGATTCCGTTATACCGGCGTTGTTTAAATCTTAACGGCATATCGCTATTTGTTGATCTAGAATCGCTAATAATTAAACTTGGTGACGTACATATATACACTATATGTACGTACATTTTGGAACCTTCGCGCTGTATCCCGCTCACAGCAGGGTAGGCAGAGGAAATTTAGTGTTAAAATATTCCTCGCTTTCCACTATTCGAGGCAATGCGTGTTGAGTGGCGTAACTCAACGCCGATCTTTGTTTTGTTATCAGAGCGAGGAAATAAAAAAAATCTTCCTCCATGTGAAATCAAAGCCACAACCATCACTTTTACAGTTGAACACTGTACCGCTGTATAAGAAATGAAATTAATGTTAATAAATAATAATAAATAGAGATCGAACCTATAACCATCGCATTACAGTCACACTTCTGTACCCCTGCGTCACTTAATTTTTTTACATGGATTTTTTATTATTATAATAATATATTAAACAAAATCTAAACTATATCATATCAAATAAAATTTTATACAACACACTTTCGCTCAAAAATATTGATATTGGAATGTCATATTTGTATGCAGTCCCGCCGATGTTATCGATCCCGAATCAGTTGGAGGCTGCATATGTAGGGCAGGACGTAACGCTGGAGTGCCACACAGAAGCCTACCCCTCCCCCATTAACTATTGGACCACCGAACGCGGCGATATGATAATATCGGGTTAGTATCTAATTTAATTTAGTTAAATTTACTAAATAATTAGTTTGTTTAGAAAACAAAGTGTCGTACAAATATAATTGTGGTTTTATATATTTGAACCTCAATCAGATACAAATATATATATTTTTAATATTTTTAAAGTGTTATTCCACATCCATTTCACGGAAATAAAAATACTTTTCAGAAACGTATAAAAAATTAAGCGTAGCGGCATTTGAACCCGCGCCTCTTGGAAACCGTCCAAGCGCTCTGACCACTAAGCCGTACGCCACTTATACAAATTTTACAACTTATTTATCTTGTTAGCATAAATATAATTATATATTTTAATAATTTAAATATACATAAAACGTTAAAAAACGCGCGTTATAATATATCTTGTTTACAGGTAACAAGTATATAACCGTTTTAAGTGACGACGGTTACAGTAGAAAAATGACGCTAACTATACGCAAAGTGGCGTCCAGAGATTTCTCATCTTACCGTTGTGTGGCCAGAAACTCACTCGGCGAGACTGACGGCCTTATCCGACTTGACGGTAAGTATATTAACCGCATAAACTGAGCATATTGCTGTTTACAACTTGTGGTTCTAGAGGAGAATGTTTACATATATGTATATTTTTATTTAATAATTTAAATAATCTGAATTAGTTTTACACAACGCTATATTCCACTTCTAGCGAGGGTTTCTACTCAACTTTCTATATATTGAACTTTTCGTGGCGGAACTCAACGCCGTGTTTAGGTTTGTTATTAGAGCGACAAAAAGAAATATTTTTTCCTCCAAGCGGTACCAAAACCACAACCATCGTGCTTACAGTTGAACACTGTACCGCTATGCGTTATATGTATTACTGTTCTTAATGGATATTTGTTGTAAAGGTCATAATTACGAAAATTGCATTGCCGACGACGCGCGACGGTTACAAGTTTCGCCTTGCAAGACGTTAGCTCGATAAAATAAAATAAATAATTCAGCTTCACCTTGTATCCCGCACACAGCAGGGTAGGCAGAGTAAAAGTAGTATTAAGACACTCCCTTCCCCATTTGCCGCCGAATTCTGGAGATATTGCGTGTTGAGTGGCAAAACTCAACGCCGCGCTTAGCTTCGAAACCGGAGCTAAAAAATGGAAATATGAATTTAAGTAAATATTTCATCTCCTGGAGGGGGATCGAACCCACAGCCAGTCAGTTCTACAGTCGCATTTCGCGCCACGACTGACCTCAAGCTCGATTATGTTTAATTTCTAAAATTCTAGTTTCAGTTTACGAAAGTAAGTAACTTTCTGTATCATATATAATTTTTATGTTATTTTCATATTAATGAAATTTTATATTATAATTTCTTTACTCTGATAACAAAACAAAGCGCGGCGTTGAGTTTCGCCATTTAACATGCAATGCCCTCAGAATTCTGCGAAAAGTGGGGAATGGAAATGTCTTAAAGGGAATTCTGAATGTCTTAAAATTCTCTCTGCCGATCATGCTATGTGCGGGATAAAGCATGAATCTTTAAAAAAAATACTTTTATTTACAAGTATTATTGTGTTTTATACAGAGATACCAGCTCCATCAACCACAAGTACAACTATAAATTACGTTCCAACATTCCCTCAAAGAAAAAAAGGTAACTATCGGTGTTGAAAGATTTATTAATGAACATAATTATACTAAATCAATGCGATAAGACGAAAAACGAGATAGAACATTCGTTTCAAGCAGGTAACACCAACGAAACCCTTTCGAGTTGGGCGGTTCCGAAATTAATTTTTCATGTTCAACTCGAACCTCTCTGTACAAATGCTTATTGGAAAATTTTGAAATTCAATATAGCCACGTAAACCACGATTAGGAGGGCAACACTGTGAAAAGTTCCGTCGGCCCACGTGCCTTTTATACATTCACCGTTGTTAGAGATGCCGATCGAGAAAGGTCGGTGGTGAATTCTGTATTTATTGGTTTCGCCGTCGATGTCCAATGCTTCCGTACAATTGGATCGTTAGTAATATTATTGTGGGAAAAGCGATTTTGTTTGCTCTTTGACTTTCAATGTACGTTTTATTGTTACAAATTTGGGCTTTACTCTACATTTACGATGTCATATATCGCGCTTAGTCTAAAGCCTTTAGTATTCCAGGCTGTTATAATGTAACTTCCTGTAGGTACCTTTTTCTGGATTCGATTTAACAGATTTTTTTTTAAAGGTAAACATAAGAATCGCTGGAGGGATAGCTCCGCTGAGAATAGAGTCATTGGTGATTATGAAGTTGAAGAATGGAAAGATGTCGGTAAGTTTGTGTGTTGAATTAAATAATTTTGTAAATATCTCATATTTTTTAGTATTTTCTTATTACTGACTGTATGCTGAAACCATACTTCATAGGAAAAAATATATTTTACATGGTTATTACATTGCTAAATGTTTAAATTACCTTGCGTACCAAGATAAAAAAAAAACATATAGTTTATTCAGGGTAACGATATTATATCGGTATTATAACTTTTCTATATGTATAAATAAAATCACGCTGTATCCCGCACACAGCAGGGTAGGCAGAAGGAACCTAATGGTAAAACACTCCGTTCCCCACACGTTTCTGCGAAATTCTGGAGGAATTGCATGTTGAGTGGCAGAACTCAACGCCGCGCCTCGTCACCAAAGCTGATAAATAGAAATATAAATTCAAGTAAATATTTCATGTCCTCGAGTGGCGATTGAACCCACAACCAGTCGGTTTTATAGTCACATTTTGTGTCTCTGCACCACGACTGGCCTTAATTTTGATTTATTAAATTAGTTTCACGCTATATCCCGCACACAGCAGGGTAGGGAACCTAGTGTTAAGACACTTCGTTCCCCACTTTCTGCCAAATTTTGGAGGCATTGCATGTTGAGTGGCAGAACTCAACGCCGCGCTTTGCCTCGACACCAGAGCGAAGAAATGAAAATATAAATTTAAGTAAATATTTTATCTCCTCGAGTGGGGATCGAACCCACAACCAGTCGGTTTTACAGTCACACTTTGTACCACTGCGCCACGACTGGCCTCGCTTAATTTTGATTTACTTATATAATTCTATATGTATACCACCGGCCTTACAATTTTTAATGTAATTTTATTTCATTTATTTTATTAATTTATTTATTTGCTTTACAGTTAAAAAAAATAAACTAGATGAAAAGAAAATGACAAAATAAATTAGTAAAATATTTAATTAATTAATTAATAAAATATTTTTGTACAGATTACGAATCGACACAGTCTTCAAGTTCTTCAACGATCCATGGGGTCGTGTATAGTGCACTCACTATAGCATTGCTCAGCTGACACCATACTGCCTAATCAATGAACTGACGTAGTGCCAAGTATCTGTAAAAAGGTGAAAGTTTATTAAGCAAACTTATATTGTGGTTATTTTAATAAGACGTTACTTATAGCTGTTAAAAATGTAAATAGTTACTATAGTAAATGTGTAGTTTCTGTTTAATATTATGTGAATTAAATTCTCAAAACATCGAATAAATCGAAAATTCCAGTTTGCTACTGTTATTCATTAAAAATAAAGTAACTATATGTGGTTTGTAATTTCAAGATATAAGTAAAATAAATTTTCTATGGAAAAACTATTATAACTTAAAACGATTTTCAACGAAGCGAATTCTGCTATTTAACTATACTTGAAAATATTTTGCTCTGGATGTAATTTGATTTGTTTCAGTAAACATTTCAGCAATTTAATTTATTTTGCACTAAGAGCCAGTTCACTAAAAGCTATTGATAGACTCTATTGTATGTAGATGTGAATTGATTCGTATCTTTATAAAAGACTGATAGATTTTACGATGATCGTGCCATATCTTATCTGATCGAAATTCTGCTATTTTTAAGCCATGAGATGTATGTACATATCAACTATGAATATAAATCATTTTATTTATTACATTATATATTATTTATTTATTAAACTTTACTTCTAACATCGAAATAAAAAAGAAATGAAAAATAAAATTTTCGAGCCAAGATTTCTTAAAAAATATAATAAAAATTGTTGTTTATAGAGAAAGAGACGTCCAATAGGGCCTGTGATAGCGTCTTAACGTTGAATTTTATATGGTTTAGGTAAATTAAATATAACATCACGTAACATTATAACGAAATATTTTATCTTATAACGTAAATTATTGTTGTATTATGTCTTTTATAATTTTGAAATTCAACTTCGAAAACTCTACAATACTAATTGCCCTCATATTTGATTTTCAAAGCGAACCGAGCTCAACTTTGTAAGTGTTCAAATATTGTAAAACTTTAACATCCACTCCAAAAATATACGTATAAAATATCTAGATCCAAAATTTGACAAGTGGATATGGTCAAACAATCGTCTTAACAAAAAGAATAAATGTCATTTAATGTAAAAAAAAAACTATGTAACAGTGATCTATTAGTTTTTTAAGAGAAAAAACTGACGATAAAAATGAATTATATATAACAGCAAAACAACTTGAAAAAGCTGTATACCTTAATTAATAATAATAGCAATTAACAAATTAGTCTTTATTTATGTTTGTACATACGAGTATATATATGTATAAATAATTCGTATATTAATATTAATATTATTCTGCCAAATATAGTGCAATATGTGTATATAATTACTAAAATATTGTTATTTGGCAATAAAGACAATATGGTGTGCTTTGTAAAATAAATAGTAATGTTATTTTTTTTTGTAATTTACAGCCTTATGTATACTTACAGTAAATATTGTAATGAAACTTAAATATGTCCATATAGATTTGAATTTATATTTCTCAATAACTAGAATGTATAGAACAAAGTTATTAATTCTGTTTAATATATAACATATTTGTTGAAAATATTAATCAGCTTCACGCTGTATCCCGCACCGAACCTAGTGTTAAGACACTTCGTTCCCCACTTTCTGCCGGATTCTGGAGGCATTGCGTGTTGAGTAGCAGAAGTCAACGCCGCGCTTAGCCTCGACACCAGAGCAAAGAAATGGAAATATAAATTTAAGTAAATGTTTCATCTCCTCGAGTGGGGATCGAACCCACAACCAGTCGATTTTACAGTCACACTTCGTGCCGCTGCGCCACGACTGGCCTCGAAAATATTTCCGAACGATTCTATTTTGAAGTTAATTTATATAAATCATAGTAAGTATAAAAATAGAATCGTGTTGAACTATTAATATTATAATAATATTTTCTAATCCAACGTAAATTGCATATTTTTATTATAACAAATTTATTTAAAAAAAAACATTTTTGTAAACAAATTTCTTAAGAGCTAAAAACAGTTATAATATATGTATTTATAATACCATAGGTATTAAATAAGTAGGTTACCTTTTAATATGGACTCCACATCCTAGAAAAACATATCCCGAAGATACAATTCATTGTTGAAACTGATGACTAACTAACTATAGTGATCGTTAGCTGTTTCTGTAAAGTTATAAAATAAATAAACTTTTACATAAACATGTCGTTCATAATTTATCCCTTATACTTCCTGTAGGTTTTGTGTTTTTCAATAAAAATATAACTTGTCGTGATTTTTTTTTAATATAAATGAATATTTTAATTTTTTTCCTGTGGTGTCAAAGCGCGGCGTTGAGTTCTGCCACTCAACACGCAATGCCTCCAAAATTCAAAACGGAGAACTCCAAAATAAAGAACACAGTGCTCTTTGATTGATGTGTGCAAAATGTATATTGCAAAAAATAAAAAATCTAATTAAGTTGTTTTTTTAATACTTATGTTCATATACATAATCTCTCATACATAAAGTCTATTCACTAAATAAAAAAGAAGTAAAATATGAAAAAAAAACTAACATTTAAAATATTCTCCACGAGGAAACTCATTTAAAGAAAAGAACTGACAAATACCCTCAAGGCGTCTTATTATAGTACGCAAACTATTCCCGCGACCTACTTGTGATAATAGAAACTAACACTTTGAAACTTTCATTTCTTATCTGTCGCATCTCGATGATACTCATGCATTACTAGCTTACAGTAAACATGATATCTCGGGTTGAAAACCGCTATTGTTTCCAAAATTGTTACACATTTATTCTTGGTGAAGTTTTGTTTTGCATAAAATAATAGGCGAGGGTACCTGGACGCTCGACTGACTGACTGACTGTACTGACTATACTCAAGCCTTAATGCACTCACGCCAGCCAACTCTGAGAGTAACTGACGAGACTAAATATATAGCTCTAGCAGTTTTTAAATTTAGAAGAGGCATCGTCGGTTCTATTCATAACTGCATGCGATGACAGCCGCCGCCCGAGGGACGGACGCCTGTCGAGCCTCCGCTCTGGGAACCAACGTTTTTTTATTCAGCTTTTTTACAGATTTTTTGGTTTTGGTGCACCCTACACGGGTAGCTCTCGTATCGGTCGTAAAGTCTTTGAGGTGCGCTCATTTGAAAATTTTTACCAAGTACTTGTAAATTCTAAAACAGATCTACGAACTGAAACGAAAATACATAAATAAAGAGAGGTAAACGTAAAATTTTAATATACATGCGCTCAACCGTTTTAATGAGAGACATTATTTAATGTTCTTTAAATCCTTATAAATGATCTTCTTATAATTTTTATATTACGTACCGCGAAGATTTTAATATTTGTGAGGATAACAATTGCTCAAGTCTATCTCGTTTGTAATTTATATTCATTTTATTCAATTAAAATATATTATTATATTGAGCCCGTGTGACTGTAAAAGCGACTGGTTGTGGGTTTGATCCCCACTCGAGGAGATGAAATATTTATTTACACTTATATTTCCATTTCTTCGCTCTGGTGTCGAAGTTTCGCTCTGGTTCCCCTGCTTAACACGCAGTTTCTCCAGAACTCGGCGGAAAATTGAGAACGGAGTGCCTTAACACTAGGTTCTCTCTGCCTACCCAGCTGTGTGCGCGATACAGCGAGAAGCTTGAAATATATATTTCATAAAGATTATAAGATAAGATTTACCTACCACCGATTTCAAATTAGCCCAGGGAGATGTTGCTTGCGTAAGTTGAGATATGATTACTATAAATACGGAGCATCTACAAGCAAAGAATTTAATTAAAAAAATAAAATTTAAGTCTGAAAAGTGTGATGAACAATGTTCATTACACTATTGATTTTTAAAGTTCTTTAACAAGATTTCAAATTTATTTTTTTTTCTTCATTTCTTTTAACTAAATTATCATAAAATATCTTTTTATCTAAATATTTATTCGATAAACTAAATTCTCAGTTAGTTATTGTCTTGTTTAAATTTAATTATCTATTTAACATATTAAAAATAAGACAGAAATACAGTATCATTAACAGTATATATCTAACACCGAAAAACAAAAATAAAAAAAACCAATTGTATCATCTGCCATCTTTACCCCAAAACCATACTAATTTGGCATCATATTTTTTTACAAAAATCAATAGCACTGTATATTATTTAATAATAATAACAGAAGAAGAATGTAAAATTCTTTACCCAGACGCATTTATTATTACAAGACCTCAACAAGAATATCGATTTTATGCAAAATGCAACTAAGTTTCTTGCCGTGGGTTGCCTGTGCTCCATATTAGCCATAAACCTCGCTTTCCTGCCTTGCAACACCGCACGGTCTATTATAAAATGAGACACCAATTTATCACACCCACTTATCACCTGATCGTTGTAAACTACTTTAATATTAGCAATTTTATGTCAAAGGGTCATTAAAGTTCATCTACTTTGTATGATTATTAATAAAATGAAGCATAATATTATAATAGGGAATTAATTATTATTTATTCATGTTTTAGCTTCTTTGCTCTGGGGTCCGGGTAAAACGCAGCGTTGAGTTCCGACAGTCAACACACAGTGCTTCTTGAAATTGGCGGAAAGAGGGAAACGGTACCCTCTGCCTATCCTGTTGTATGCAGGATACGACGTGAAGCTGATAAAAATAAAAAATATATAAAACATTTAATAACATATTCACCACCGTTGTTTAATAATAAGAACATGTCACCATTATATTGCTAAGTTATAAGGAAATAAAATACGCGCCTCACGAGGGTTCAATCAAGCAAGAAACATTTCGTTTTTTATAGCCGATAACCTCGTATAAAAGAAAAGTATAAAAATAATAAGGTGTCGAGAGGGAGAATAAAACATAATAACATCCCGTCAAAGTCATTGTCCAAGGGGCGTACGTTAAAAAGCTTTTAACTGCTTTGAGACTGCTTTACACATACAGTTTATTAGATATATGTATACATACAAACATACAGCTCTACTGCTCGACTCGTGACATGTAAAAAGGTTTCATATGATTTGAATTTCACGTTTCCTTGAACGTTGAAATCATAAAGAAGGATATCGATGACAGTTACAATTTTGTTTACAAGGATTTATCTTCGACCGAGGCGGTGTTGAACTGTAATGCCAAGATTATTGTGTTCTGGACGTTTGAAGATTACACAATCGGGCCCTCTCAAGGAGGCGTATTTTGCTTTTACATCTAACTTTGTTTATGATATTAAAGATTTTGAAATTTTATTGAGGCCAGTCGTGGTGCAGAGACACATCTCGTTTTAATATTTTTTAGTGTGTGACCGTGAACGTGACATGTTGTGGATTTGATTTCCACTTGAGGAAATGAAATCTTTGATATTTTTATTTCATCGCTCTGGTTTCACCAGTCGTCCGTCCACCGTCAGACCTTTTGCCTACTGTGCTGTGTGCGAAATAGAAGCCGTATTAATAAAATAAATGGCTATTCCATTTTTAAATAATATTTTCTGGCCTTAGAGTACACTTACATATGTGTAAAAGTATCTTTTAAAAATCATATTTTTTTTGTTTCAATTTCAAAGTACAAGTATGTAGCTTTAAAAAATCATGTAAAGTTTTTTTTTTGTCTGTACAATATGTAATAAGTATTAACTCTAATTTACGTCCTCCCAGACCGGTCGGCCATAGAAACCTTCGCCCATTTTTATTACATAAATATTGATATTTGAAGCCAGTCGTGGCGCAAGGGCACAAAGTGTGACTGTAAATCGACTGGTTGTGGGTTCGATCCCCACTCAAGGAGATGAAATATTTACTTACTATTTATTTCCATTTCTCCGTTCTGGTATTGAGTTCTGCCACTCAACACGTAATGCCTACAGAATTCGGCAGAAAGTGGGGAACGGAGTGTCTTAACATTAGGTTTCCTCTGTATATTCTGCTGTGTGCGGGATACAGCGTGAAGCTGAAGTATTGATCATGCCACAATAAAGCTCGATTTCCCTAATTTTTAAATCTCAGATATACATAATTAGAACATGGTCATGGTGAAATAATTTTAATATGCAGCATGTATTTATTAAATGCCTCCAGAATTCGGCAGAAAGTGGGGAACGAAGTGTCTAAAAAAAAAAAAAACACTAGGTTCCCTCTGCCTACCCTGCTGTGTGCGGGATACAGCGTGAAGCTGATTTATTTTTATTTTTTTATTTATTAAATCTAAATTTTCAATATTTTAAAAATCAAAATTTTAGAAAACAACTTTTTAATCTTCACCGCTGTTCTTCATTGTAGACAGATAATACAAGTACACATTATCTTTGAATCTTCTTCTTTAAATCGTAAACATTTTTTATAAAAAAAAAACGGTATAACAATAGCCTTTGCTTGTATAATTTCGCTGTGTTATAAAAACTTTGCAGTAGTCACAATAAACGTTAAACCATTTATTCCTAAATATGTTTCGCTGGCACTTCACCTACATTTGTTGCGGATTTTTATCATAAAAATAATTTTTTGTCCATCACATTAATGACGAAAGCAACACCAACATTTTTTATGACTTCCCACTATTAAAATAATCACTTCCTTTCCGCGGTGCATTTTAAAATGAAAGAACATAGATTTTATGGAATTGGTTGGAATGGGACGAATTGGTATGGAAAACAATAATAAATTTATATCAACTAATAAGTAAACCGTACTTATTTATAGTTAACCAAATTTGGTAATATTAAGCTACAGTTAATTTGTGAAAAAAATAATAATTAAAATAACTTTGCACATCTATAGGTTCTAGTGTAGTATTTCTGATTTACATAAAAATCTAAAATACTTTAATACGTTTAGGAGTATTATAATTTAAAAATGGGATTATATTTTTAACGTGAATATTTTTAAAATATGGTGCTTTATTATAGAACCATCCGCTATGTATATCTATGTAAAATTGATAATAACAATAAAAAGTACAACGAAGGTTCCTTTTCAATATTTCAATAGCGATACTAAAGATATGTCTAGCAATAGCTGCAGTGTATTTATAATAAAGAAAATATTATTAAAATATATTTAGTAGAGTAGTTAAAAAAGAATACCAAAATGTTTGCATTGGACTATATTTAGTTGAACTCCTATTTCGTAAAGCCTTTCGTCATATCTATAATACAATGCGGTTAAATTTTATATAGTAACTAGCAACCCGCTCACGGCTTCGCCCGCTCGAACTGTACAATCATTTATTTACTAATATGAATTAATTTCATGTTTTAATAACATTATCGTTTTAAATACAATATCCAAACATTGAACACTAAAATATTAGCCAATTCAATTATTTTGTAGAGAAGTTTGCCAAAATACAATAGTGAAAACTGCAACGTCTATAAACCCACAGACAAATAGACAGACCGACAACCAGACAAAAAAAATCATTATTTAATCCTAATACTAAATATTCCCAATGATAAATTTTTCCGCATATCTTCCTGTTTTATTATACCTATGGAATAGATATCCTCCCGCATCCATGTGAACCTAAAAGACGTCGCTATCTATTGTTTTAACGGGATCCCACACAGCCGCCCTTATCATATAGGAGATTGAAAATATCAATTTCTGGGACAGTGCCAACTTAATTTGCAAGCAGCACAATCTAATGAATAACGGATAACATCGTTGTAGAATCCTAAATAATCTATTTAGACTTTCAAATATATAGTTATCATCATTGAATATAGCTATCAGGATTGCTATCCGAAATGTTGAATAAAAATTTAACCTATTCTATCAACCAAATGCACTGAGTAATTGCTACTGAGCCTTCTATAGGTACTTTTACTTTACCAGACTGTGACCCAATAATATGGTATAGCCGTTCGATTCCCACTCGGTTAATAAATTATTATTTAATAGCATTTTCATTTCTTCGCTCTGGTACTAAGGCAAAATCCATATAACATGAAACGCGTGGAAAATTCGGCGAAAAGTGGGAAACGGAGTGTCTTAACACTAAGTACCCTCTACCTATCCGACCATATGCGGAATACAGCGTCGAGCTAAAACAACAAATATGCTATATGTAATGTACTGGTAAAAAAATAAATTAAATTAGCTTCACGCTGTATCCCGCAAACGGCAGGGTAGGCAGAGGGAACCTAGTGCTAAGACATTCCGTTCTGCCGAATTCTCGAGGCGTTGCGTGTTGGGTGGCAGAACTCAACGCCGCGCTTAGCCTCGACACCAGAGCAAAAAAATGAAAATATAAATTTTAGTAAATATTTCATCTCCTCGAGTGGGGATCGAACCCACAACCAGTCGATTTTACAGTCACTCTGGAGACTGGCCTCATGTACTGGTAAAAAATATTAAAACTAAGCTGAGTAGAGTTCTGTTTTCTCTCATTCCTTTCTTCAACGAAGCTTATTCGTGAACTTAGAATAAGCTGTTGGTTGTATTTTTCATTTAGTATTTCCAAGCAGCTTTGGACGCTGTTCCAAAACGGATTGGTAAGGAGAAACGCGCATCCACTAAAAATTCGTTGTAAATTCGATTCTACATCGAAGTTTTCCCTTACGCTTTGATGCGATAAATCCTAATAGAATTTTCCATATGAAAGGATTGGTATATTTATATTAAATAAAAGTATTCTGGAATAAAAATAACATAAATATATTATTTAATGTTTTTTTAAGTTAGTGAATTCTTATTTTTAAAAATAATAAATACAAGTTTGTGTTGTATTATGTTCAAATATATATTTCATAATATAATATATTGTTAAAATCTATTTTTTTTCACCTTCACGCTGTATCCCGCACACAGCAGGGTAGGCAGAGGGAACCTAGTGTTAAGACACTCCGTTTCCCACTTTCTGCCGAATTCTGAAGGTATTTTGTTGACAAAACTCAACGCCGCACTTTGCCTTTTGAAATATAAATTTAAATAAATATTCTCCTCGAGTGGGGATCGGACCCACAACCAGCTAGTTTTACAGTCACACTTTGTGCCACTGCGCCACGACTGGCCTCGTACTTATTAAAACCAAATAAATGTCCATAAATTATTAAAATTTCACTTTATTGTTAAACTGAAAACCTAAGCTTTAAATAGTCTTGAATCACAAATAAAAAACGATATTAATCATATTTTTACGCAATTTATGAAACGAGAGTCCTAATTGCCCGCAAATGACAGAAACCGTGGAAGGTGGTCCGCCTGGACCATTAATACTTGTTACATGGAAACATAAAAGGAATCATTCCTGTCTTTCTGGAAAAATTATGTATTCACCCTAAGTAACATTTAGTAGCGTCTCGTTCTATAAGAACCTAGGTTAGGTTCTTATTTGTAACTACCAGCTCCCGCGCGGCTTCGCCCGCTTGAACTATACTAATATTTATTTAGTATTATTTAAATATGTTAGCAAAAAATTTTGGCACTTGAATATGGTTCTCTTTACTGTTTTACGCCTAAATCATATTACAAAATGTTTAGGTGTATTGGTTAAATCATAGAGAAGAGCTTCGATTTTTGCTCATAAAGATTGTCGTATTTAATACACAAATCCTTAGCTTGTTCACATCTATTTAGCTATGCGGTAGGTACGCACGACAACCTTGTTTTTTGAAATTTGTACTTTTTATATTTTATCAACTAACAATAATTTTACCAAAACTTACATTGTGTAGAATCGATTATTTGTTTATATTTTTTTTATGTAAATATGTTTTTTCTATTTTATTGTTGATTCATAAGATATTATCTGTGTTTATATACGTTCCTTTGTATATATATGGACCGGCATAAGCATATACTCGCAGTGTCTGTATTAAACGGTCTGTGCACAAATGCAACAAAAAAATTGTGTAATATTAAATATTCTTATAACATAATAGCAACTAGCAAACCTTAACAAATAAAATCCGGCAGTTCCGAAGAATAGTCGGACAAACAGATGACTGAATAAGAGGCAAATATAATTTTAAGAGGTTTTATATCGTGTGCATAGCTATATTTACTTGTAAAACACGGTTATTTTGAATTCATAGACATACACTTCAATTTTAATTATATATATTTATAGGGTAAGATACATTATACATATTATTTTGTTATTTAAACATATTTTTTTCGGTTTTACGCTTTTCTAATATATTTTTGAATAGACGAAGATATTATAACATTCATTAATACTTCTACCTTTCTTTTAGCTTCACGCTGTACCCCGCATGTGTAAGGGTAGGCAAGGGGGGAACCTACCTACCATTAAGACATACCACTCCCCAATTTCCGCTGTACTAACAGTACACCGCGCTTTGCCTAGACACTAGAACGAAGAGATGAAAATATTAAATATTTCATTTCCTCGTGTGGGATTTGAACCCAAAGCCTGTCGCGTTTACAGGCCTCAACAGTGTAGATATCTCATAGAGATATCATGACAACCATGGCTCAGGTATAAAGTAAGTAAGCTCCAATGCAGTACTGTGCCATCATAATACATTTGCTTTGAGATAAAAATATACTCAAAGTAAATATTACAAAAACAACATACTTTAAAAATATTAAAAGACATTACCATTCACATTATAGCAAAAAAGAAATAAAGCTGGTAAAAAGAAAACATAAATTAGGTAAAAATTTTCTCATATTACAAATCACATTTCATTTTGCTCTGTCGGATGCCACTATCTAGCTGCTTTTATGTAACACACGCTAAATTTGCGTATTACTATGTAGAAATTTATATATTTTTCTCTCACCTCGCCCAGGTGAGGTACAACTATACCTGTTTTTTTATCAGTTTACTGTAGTATCATCGATTAGATGGACAGAATTATATTTTTTATAATTTGAGTCAGTCGTGTGACTGTAAAAGCGATAGGTTGTGGGGTCGATACCCACTCGTGAAAATGAAATATTTTATATTGATTTTTTTTTCGCTACGGTGTCGAGGCAAAGCGCAATGTCGAATTCCGCCACTCAACACGCACTGTCTCGAAAACTTCGGCGGAAATGGGAAACGGAGTGTCTTAAAACTACTTACCCTCCACCTTCGCAGCTGTGTGTATCATGTAATAATATTTTACAAAGAAATATATTGCTGTAAAACTCATAAGCTACAAGTTCAATACTTTATGTTTTATATAGTCGAAGAAATCATCTCTTCTATTTGCGCGTATATTTTTAGACTTCCTGGAACATATTTACACAAGATAGTTTCATTTATTGTGTTCGTTTCTTGGAAGATAACCATTTAAATATACCTAAGTATTCTTATAATTACTTTTTCTATTTTTGTTCAGCTTCATATATAGCTATATATCGCATACAATAAATAGATACAGAGAATCTAGTATTAAGAGACTTCGTTCCCTACTTGCCACCGAAATCTTGTACACTGCAAACTGAGTGGCGAAACCGGACGCCGCGCTTTAACTTGTCACGAGAGCGATGAAATGAAAACACAAAATAATATATTTCCACTAGCAGGAATCGAACCCAAAACCGTCACGCTTATAACCATCACCTTGCGCCATGACGACCATTTGAAAAATAATAATTACGTACAAAAATGTTGTGTTTAAAGTTACAAAAAATAAAACTTCATGTCAATCATTTTTTTGAATTTCGACCAAAACGCCCAGATTCTCGCTCGCTCTTGGAAACCTGAAAAAGTAATACCTATTGTTGCACAGTTAATATGCAGAGACGATAGTGAGCACGTAGTAGTGGCGTACCTCCGTTTTTTCCACTTTCGCATGTAAAACGGTGTTTTAATAAAACCGGATCACCGCGTCCCGCCTGAATATTGTCCCAGATGTTTCAATATTGGTGGGATTAGCAGCCTATTTAAACATCTCTCAATGCCCCATCCGCCATATTGGAATACAATTTCATTCAAAGCAACCCCAGAAAATATTTACAGAACGTTTTTAATTTAGCGCCACGCATTATTGTTATATTTCCATCGAAATTGAACTGGCGCGTTATATTTATTTTTCATTTGTTATGTATTGTTTTTTATCCAAAATGTCATTAGCATTCGTCTAAAACGTTCAAGTGAAAATGTTTGTTGCTATTGTCACGTCCATTCTATATCCTTTATATAAATATAGACTTTTACATTAAATATATACTTATTTTTATGTTTTTAATATATTTATCATCTCTATACATATAGCGCAACTGTAGCTAATCGCTGTCTGTATATGAAACATATATGAGAAAATCTATCATTGGGGACATTTACTAATGTAATAGAATTCAAAACAATTATTTTTTAAATTGTATGTTTTATGGGTTGTCTTAGAAACGACTAAACCAATTTAAATGCAGTTATCACAATTATATTTTGGCAAACTTACCTTAATAGTTATGCCAATATAAAGAATACATGTGATAATATTGCTACAAAATAGTTTAGCTGTCAATATATCGTTTCATGTTTAAAATGATAATGTTATTAGATCACGAAAGTAAGTCAGATCAGTACATGGGAACGAAGCCACGAACGGGTCGCTAGCATCATATAAATATGCTAATTTTATAGATAGTTCTTGATGTTCAACCCCTACGCAGAAGGGGAGTATCAAGTTTTAAGCCTACTTATGTATATCTGTGAGCACATGTTGTGGCGTCGTAACTGTCAAGCGAACCAATTTAAACGTTATTTATTTTAATTCACTCCAGTTCTAGACCACGTGTTACGAAATTTAGTTTAGCTATAATAATAATATATAAGCATTTCTCTTACATAACGTTGAGTGATTTGATAAATAAAAACTTTGAAGTCTTTGAATTTAAAATTATTACATATATAAACTTTTTTCTGGATTCAAATTAATTTTAAGATATTTTAAATTGTAGTCAGTTTTGATAGAAACACATAAAAATAACTACTACCATGTAGGATGTCGATGCGACTATGAATGTCCAGATTAGTCGTTTCGGTTACGGTTTAATAGCGAAAAGTCTAGACCAACATCTCAAGAGGTTATTGCTTGGCTGTTGAACCGAGAACCGGATACAGAGATCAGTACCGCTTCAGACTGTGCGTATTGTCACTTTGAATCACTAGCCACTCGTTCTGGATCCTTGTTCCACCACAGGAAATGTTTTTTTTTTTTATATTTTTAATTGTATTTCTTTTACTAAATATATATTTAAAAAAAATGTAAAAGATTTCCTATGAATAATTAACAAAAAAAATTTAATAAATAACATGATAAAAACTAAAAGCTCAACAGTTATCGACCTTTTAATATTAAACGCACAGGTTGTTCGAGGTTCCTTAGGGTTTTGTAATGAGTTCGGCGGGAGCAATGAATAAACTACGGCCGCTCGAGCCATTTATCAGCACCGACGTTTCATATACTCTAGTCTATCGTGTTGTTATCAAATTGTATGACTTTTGTTGCTTATATTTTATCTCTGTGCTTTCGATAAGAAGAATATTTAGATATTCATTTGAGACAATATTTTATTTAATGTTTTTTTTTCAGCGTCGCGCTGTATCCGCACAGAGTAGGCAGAAGGAGCCTAGAGGTTAAGGTACTCCGCTTTACATTTCCCCCCGAATTCTGGAGGCATTGCGTGTTAAGTGAGGTATCTCAGTGCCGCACTTTGCTTCGACACCAGAGCGACATATATTTCCAATTTCCTCAAGCAAGAATCGAACCCACCCCTGCGCTACAATATAATTAAGCAATGTAATATAAACTGTACAATACAATGTAAACTGCTCTAATATATGAATTTTGAATTATTTACATAAGTTAATGGATTTTATTAAAAACAATTGCACCTCCAACTAACGTGACAATAAAACTACGTCTTTAATTAAAAATGTTGAGATATTTTAATCAATTTTATGGGCTATTAAATACGTTTACAGTGTAATACATGGTGGTCCGGATATTACGAAGAGAAGATCCCAAATTACTAGTATGTTTATTTCCTAGGATAACGGCTAAATGTAGGTGCATACATAGAAATGTTTGTATGTATATGAAACTACATACTGGAACTATCAAGTGGTATTTAAATAAAATCCAGAAGAGATCCTTTATTCCACAGGTGTATATTTTAATATACTTATAAACTAGCGTATCTTTTTTGGATAATTCTTATCTTATACTAGCGAGCGGGTGCTCGTGGCATCGCCGTCTTACAGTAGAAGTACTCTATTATTTATTACGTAATTTGAATTACTTTCGTAATCTAAGTAGAGTAGAGTAGTGTACAATAGATCATGAATCTTTTAAATATTAATCTTATTTATTAAGTTCCTTAATTAATATTATTAATATATCAATTTTTAAGCTGACAACATTTTTTTTTATTTTTTATTTTCGTATGTACTTATGGGAACGTAATGATATTTATGGCAACCATTTATTAATATTGCACAGGCCCCGAAAATATAGTAATAATCAAAAGAAACGTAGAATAATCGAAATTATATTGAAATGACAAATAGATATACAACTAAATCTAAGTTAAAATCAACTTCACGCTGTATCCCGCACACAGTTGGGTAGGCAGAGGGAACCTAGTGCTACTAGTTAAGACACTCCGTTGTCCACTTTAAGAGAAAGAGCGCAGAACTTATATATATGAATAAATATTTCGTCTCCTCGAGTGGGGATCGAACCCACAGTCACATTTTACAGTCAGTCGATTTTACAGCCACACTTTGCGCTTTGGCGCAGAGGCACTGCGCCATGACTGGTCTCTTTAATTATTACTATGATTTAACTATATATGTCAGCTTCACGCTGTATCCCTCGTAATTTTCGATACATTGCGTCTTGAGTGACAAAACTCAACGCGGTGTCTTGGTGCCACGAAAAATATATATATTAAAAAAAAATAATTTCCTCGAGTGAGAATTGGACCCACAACCGTGGCACTTTTGTGCCTCTGCACCACGACGGCCTCAATATGTATTTTGTGGTATTAATGTAAATGAAAAAGGCTTCGTTTATAACTCAAATAAATGAAACTATCAGAAAGATAAATGAAACATTAAAAGCTCATACTAACCGGCGTATTTTAATTGATGATTCCATAGATAATGCCACCTCGAACCTTTTTACCGTAAAAAGCCTGCATTTCAATACAGAAATAATAACGCTATCACCATGATGCCTATAGACACAAACTATAAAAGTAAAATGGCAGTTTTTTTATCGCAACACATACGCTGTAAAATATTGTAGATTATTATTTATGACATTGTTCCATTCTGACGTGGGATACGAGGAGGAAGGCCGACCAACACCGCCTACCACTCTAACTCCATTAATCAACAACAGCAGCCCATTTCATAAAGTGACATTTTCATTGTTACGACGCCCTAAAGTTGGTATTTACTTATTTCACGTTCATAACTTCACTCGTAACTAAGCCAAGCAAGTCTAATAATAAAACCACTAATTAGTTCCGCACCAGACAATGTGCCCTCATATGAGTTCTATTGTGAATATTTTTTCCAATATGACCGTAGTTTTCTCATCTCATCTCATACAAAACGTGTTACGCGTCTAATGCATATTTGACGTACATTTGAAATCGGGTACACCGTTTGATATTCATATGAGAAGTGTAAAATGGATTGAATACTGGTGATATATTTCGATAAGTTTCGTCGTTATTGGTCTAGACTGGAGTTTTCTCTACTACAAATTCGTAGTTTGTCCGTCTATGTTAGTTATATGATATGTGTTCAAGTCCAAGTAGTCAAAGGTCATATACTAAAATAACATTATAGTATATGACTACATATAAAATGTTGAGATATTATAATATTGTATGTATGATGAGTAGCAAATCTCCATAAAAGCTTATTACGCGTACGAATTTACTTATGATAGTTTTTTTTTTTATTATGAGATATGTTCCACAACTTAGATTTTTTGTAAGTAAGATAAAAAATGGTGTGTGGCTATTTCAGATAAAAAGCAATACTGTCATATCCATTGTGCCTAAAGCTCAGAACTAACCGAGGCAAACTCAATCAGCTAAATTGTCACCGGAATTTAATTTTAGTATTAATTTTATTATGATTATTATTAAGCCACGGACTGAGTCAAACTGAGGATAAAACAAGACAATTATATGATTACATTATAAAAAATTGTTATTATAATATAAAATATTATCTTACTGTAAAGCGGACAACGGTTTGAGTGACAGAACTCAACGCCACGCTTTGTTGCACCATAATGAAGAAAAGATATTGAGATTAATTAGAAAAAATATTATCATAGATAATTAATTTATCAAGAGGAGGTTTGGGACCCATAACTATTGCGTTTCCAGTTAAATATTGTCATCTAATTGCTATAAATTTCGGTCTGATTTTTACTATTTATTATAGGTCTGTGAACCAGATGAAAATTGTAATTTTATGATAAATATATGGATTTTGCATATATGTATACTAAATTATATGAACATCTCGAGTAATTCTACTTAAAACAATATGGAAATTAAAAGCCTTAGTCATTCCATTTTGCAGCCCAAGGCACAGGAAGGAAAATGCACCATCCCATTTTCTCTACGTAACTACGTTGCACGCTTCGAACAATGAAATGCTTTTAAAACATGAAACAACTTGATTCTTATAATAACATAAAAGTAATTTTCGAGACCAAAAATTAAAAACAACTGTGAATGGAATCGATACGAATTTCTTTATTGACACTGGCCACTTTTCATACGTGCCAATTTAAATGTTCAAACGATACATTGCCTAAAACAATATCTTAAAAAAAAAACTTATGATTTTAGAACAGAAATAAAGAACAGACCAGACGTTGCAAAAATTTCATTGTGGCCCATGGGTATGTTTGTTGAAATAAGATGATAGATACCAGGCGCCGCTTTGGGCGAAACAGAGAGGACGATTTGATAAATATCTAGAAACTTTGCAGCGCGCTCGCGACAGTGCTTTTAGAAATGAAGAGACACAATTTGTGTTCGCTTTTCTCGCCCGCAGCTGCAGATACTTTATGCATCTACGCGCCTTCCTTAAAAACAAAAACGTCGTCCTTAGCTTTTTTTTATATGTATGTAGTGCGCCTGAATCTGGTTTTTGGTTGAAAATTATGTTGAAAACATTAAATTACATGTGAAAAGAAGGATAGATTATCATAAATGAAATTGAAATTGTGCTTTTTCAAAAAATTTGTTACAAAAAACACAACAAAACTTCGCTCATCTCTTCTCAGCTTGCATGTCATGTGATGTGATGATGCAAGCTGAGAACATTTATATTTTAAAAATGTTTAGTAAGATGGTGCCTCAGCGAAACCGTAAACTGAGGTTGGCCATAATTTATTCCTTTGGCTATAGCTTCGAAAATTCGAACGCTTTTAAGCATCAACGAAATTCGTTAGTCACTGCTCCTTCTATTCCCACAAACCCTTTCGAGTACTCGGAGTTAATTGGATCTTTTGAAAAATTCTTCCCCGAATAATTTTTCATCTATCACTTTGCTCGTAATTTGCGCTTGTTTGGAGAGCAAACATGCCTTTGATGTACAAATTTCAAATATTTAAGTGTTCTAGATATCGACGAACGTTTGTTTGTATTGAAGTAATCGTAGCAAATGCTAAAAATTACTCCAAAAATAATCTTTTCGATATACGTATATATTTATGTAAATTTAGAAAACCTGTCCATTGCGTGTCGTTATTGCCACCTTTACTTTGAGGGCTCTGTACCAATTTTTATGTTTGTCTAGATCGACGAGAACGTGACTTATAAAAGTTGACAAACTAAAATTTGCCGGCGTATGCATTCATATTGTATGATATGAACTTCTAGCATAAGTTTTTTTTATGATATACCTATAAATTTTAATTTTTCGGATAGTTTCCTCATTATACGGCATTTTTTTTACAGAAAAATTAAAACAAAAAAAGATGCATAAACATTTGTATCTTTTGACTCGTTCATTCATATTTTTTGTGAGGTACCATGGACCTGGATATTTAACATTGTTTTTAGTTTGAACGCTTGCTCCAGCCCGGTGACTCTGTCAAGACCAGTCCAGGTCAACAGCATGAAGTCCATTCGAAAAAAAAAAAAACAATTGAACGCTGAACATACATAGGGTATGGACAGGTACTGAGGTCCCCTCCCAATACCCTACCTTAATCTGTTAATAGCGTTACAGACGGACAGCAAAATATGAGGGTTTAATTTTTTCTTTTAAAGAACAGAACCCTAAAAACAAAATGTAATTGCATCTATATACTTAAAGTGAATATAATACCTACATTTAGGAAAATCAATACGACATTTAGTGAGACGATGTTTCCCACAGAATCTATTTCTTGAGTCAGCGGTATACAGGATGTCACGCCATAATCAGAACGAGATAAATGATAATAAACTAAAATATATAATTTTGTATTCTTACTAAGATCAAAGACATGATATCGAGCCCAGCTGTTAGTACTGTTCAATCGCAAGTAAATTTTTAAAGTGACATTAAGAGCAAGAAATTATTAGCTTCACGCTATATCCCGCACACAGCAGGGTAGGCAGAGGGAACCTAGTGTTAAGACACTTCGTTCCCCACTTTCTGCCGAATTTTAGAGGCATTGCGTGTTGAGTGGCAGAACTCAACGCCGCGCTTTGCCTTGACACCAGAGCGAAGAAATGAAAATATAAATTTAAGTAAATATTTCATCTCCTCGAGTGGGAATCGAACCCACAACCAGTCGGTTTTTACAGTCACACCTCGTGCCGCTGCGCCACGACTGGCCTCAGTCTTGTAAATTTTTAAAGTGACAATAATTAAGGAACAATAATAGAATATTTCACATATTTGTTATTATTAATATTTTTTATATTTAAATACGTAGAGTTTATTTTTTTTACAGTTGTATACTAGAATGCTATAACTTGATAAGATAGAGACTTTCGCAGGACATTTTTATACAATGAACTTTCTTGTTAAACCATTAGTCAGTTTCAAGATAGTTGTTCCCTCAAAACTCAAACACTAACGTTTAAACTTTAGCACTTTAGCCAACTTTCTGTCTAGATCGCGATACATATTAATATATTATCTTACAAAATGATATTATAAAAGATGTCATTTCAAATTATATTTACTGAACTCTCTTTTATGTATATTTTATTTTGATTGTCATAGAGTATTTATTATTTGTACATTTTGCTTGTTTTATTTTTATTAGCTTCACGCTATAACCCGCACACAGCAGGGTAGGCAGAGGGAACCTAGTGTTAAGACACTCCGTTCCCCACTTTCTGCCGAATTTTGGAGGCATTGCGTGTTGAGTGGCAGAACGCCGCGCTTTTGCCTCGACACCAGAGCGAAGAAATGAAAATATAAATTTAAGTAAATATTTCATCTCCTCGAGTGGGGATCGAACCCACAACCTCTGGCCTCAACTGGCTGCTTGTTTTATGGAGCTCATTTAAAGTTTTAACAAAAATAAATAATTAATCTTAATAAATAATTTATATTTCTTATTTATTTTATTATTGAAAAGAACTTCAAATTACTTTTTTTGTGTATTATAAATATAATTTAAGCGTTATCAACACAAAAAATATTAAGGTAGCGGGAATATTTATCGGAGTTAGTTAAGAAAAAGGAAGGCCTTAAAAAAAGAAAATAACAATAAGAGTTTGATGAGGATTAGATAATAAATTCTAATAGTGAATAAAATAAAATCAAGAATAATTTTAAAACCCAAAAAAAATTTTGCTACCTAAAATTATTGATTATTTGCATTTTATCACCTAAACATAATATTACTTAAATCCAGCCTCAAATGTACATAAAATTATATATGTCAAAAATTCACCAAACATATTCGTCTTTACAGCTTTCGTATGGGCACTTCCATGAAATTTCATGAGGCAACTTAGGCGCTTATGGCTTGTTTATAATCCATTGTTTCACATACAATACGAGTTATATATGAATCATGCATATTATGTAGGTATATAGTGAAGTTACTGTAATGCACTGTTAACGTGCAATGTTAAGAGATTATGACAGCTTAGCTAATTTCTAAAAAATGCGATTACCTATAAACTTTACTGCTTATTTTCACACTTATCAATAAAATCTTTAAAATGTATTTGTGATTTTTTTTACAGGTTTACTCTCTATGTCTCAATTTGCAGGGTAGAGGCCAAATCACCGATTGGCCCTATATGTGGCCCAGGTTCTGCCAGGGAGTACTGTTCTCATCTATGGGCTGCTGCACCACAGTACCAGCAGGAACCACTTGATCCGTGACAGGCTTGACATTTTGGCTTTGCGTAGAGACGTCTCCTCGCTGTGCGTTCTCCACCGCATTTATCATGGAGAGTGTTCTGAAGAATTATTTGACCTACTACCTGCCTCTGAATTTTCGAAGCGCACAGTACGTCACAAGCTTACAACACAAGTCGGCAGAAAGTGGGGAACGAAGTGTCTTAACACTAGGTTCCCTCTGCCCACCCTGCTGTGTGCAGAATACAGCGTGAAGCTGATTTATTTGTTTTATTTTATGTAGTTAAGATCAAACAATAATCAACAGTAAAGTAAAATACCATTAATAAGTTACATCTATTCTAATTTATCGTTGATGATTTTTATATTATATAAAGACAAATCCAAACAAAACAACCCGCATCATCACTCGTTTACCGTCGTCCATCGAGAAACTACATACTTTTAGCTAAGATTCCACGTTATCACCGCACTTTGCCAAATAACGTGTACATACTCGTATACATAGGTGACGCGAGGCAAATCTGAAACTCACCTCTCACGGGTGGGGCTGTGACTTCCTATAATCCATTTAGGCGAACAACCTAGCGTCGTGTCAGAGTGATTGATGTAGGTACCTAGAAGGCGATTCGAGCGGTGACTTTATCTAACTCTGCCTACACAAAACGCCTTAGCTAATATGAACACAATATACGGCCAGTACTGATAGCTTAGCTATCGCTTTCCCTCACTTCATAAATCACGTGGAAATATAACGTGATTTGCGTTAATATTGTATGTTATTAGTGTAAATGTTGGATTTAAACTTTTACTTGAAACACTCAAGCTGGACCAAACCTAGATTCAGTATCTAGTGGGGGCCGTAGGAATACAGTAACTTGAATCAAACATAGAAATGACTTCGCCAGAAGTTAAATCGACGTTGATATGTGCTTTTTTTAATTTACATTTTGTACTTATTAATAATTATAAATTTAATATTATAAATTAAATTATAAAATAAAAAAATATATATTTTTTATTTATATATTTTTTGTAATAAAATATAGTAATAGTTACATGATTTTTTTTTATTATATTTTTTTTTCTTCTTAACTGCACAATCCATTCTCATAGCAGAGTAGACAGAAACTACTGTCAAAATGCTCCTCTGCATTCCGTCTGAAATCGAGACGTACGAGATATTGCATCGAGTGGCAAGGAGCAACGTCACATTTTGTATGACAGGGCTAGGTTTACGCATAAAAAATATTTTCATGCCAAAATCACCAATACATGTGTAAATGCGATAGATTGAGGGTAGATTCCCACTCGAGGAAATGAAATATTTAATATTTTCAATTTCTTTCTCTGGTGCCGAGGCAAAGCACGGCGTTGAGTTCCGCTTATCAACTCGCAATGCCTTGAAAATTCAGCAGAAAGCGGGGAACGGAGTGTCTTAACACTACACTCCCTTTGCCTACCTTACTGCATGCGACATGAAAAAAAACTAATTCATAACCTCGATCAATCGTGTCACCGTAATGTCATATAGATATAATACTTCCAAATTTTACTCTTATCTGCTTATAGTTATATTTTTATCTCGCCAACGTATTTTATTGAGGCGACAGAAATAATACGAATTAACGGAGCATTAAGAATTACCGTGAATATCAATGACCGGGAGATAAGGTATTTACGGCAAACTGATGTGCCCGTAGAAACTTTATCTGTACTACCCATTGAGATTTACTTTATTTAAGCCCTGGCTTGTTAACTTTATTTTTATTTTATATTTATCATAATCTTTTTCCTATAAAAATGTAACAATGTAACAATATGAAGATATATATATATATTGTGAAGGTGAATTTTTAGTTTTAAACTATATAATATCTCACTAATACGTTCTCATAAAATTTAATTTACTAACACCACAACGCGACAGCTTTGTACAATATTTTAAAGAAGACTCAAGATATTCTAAAATCTAAACATGGTTTACACTGGAAAACTTAATATCCTTACACTATAATAAAACTAGATAGGTAAAATTTTATTAATATTTTCATTTTACTTGGCTCTGATAACGAGTCAAAAACTCGGCGTTGAGCTCTGCCAATCAACACGCCGTGCGTAAAAAAACCAGCGACGTGGAGAATGAACACTCCGTTTCCTTAACACTGGGTTCACTTGATCTACCTGATATACAAAAAAAATAAGAGACTAGCTTCATATGAATAGATAGAGAAGGTACCAATTTTATTTGACTGAACAATATGAAAATATCCCTAAAAAATTATTATTATTTTAGCGATCATCAAAAGATTCATGTTCCTATATCATAAAAGAATAAAAATCATGAGAATTGATCTCTTTTTACTATAATGGAGGAAAAATAGTAAACTCACCCTCCACTATCACTAACAACGCAATCAAAAGTTTTCCCAAATAAACAATAGGTTAAATAAGTTCAAAAATAGCCTTTACACTCTGCATACGTCGCACCAATAAGTGCTTGTACAACGGAACGTTTAAAGTAAAACTAACTAAACCAGCGATTTGCCGTAACGTTGTAGTTTCAAACAACTACATCGATTGTAACAAAACAAATACATGTGCATTATCAGAGATCTGTGCAGGTTCGGGTATGCGAAATAAGTCAAACTGCTCGGTCATTACTTCAGTCTTATTTATATACAGACCTACTACGATGTAGGTATGTTTGTAAGTAAGAGCAGAGTAAGTAATCCATGTAACTTTATTTTTGGGATCGGGGAATTTTTAGTTTATTTCTTTTTTTATATAGATATTTCAATAGACAAAAAAAGGAAAGTAAGTGCACTGGCAAAAGCGTGTGCCTGCAAAAATTTAAAGGTTATAGTTTCGATTCCGAATTGAGGAAATTAAAAATTTAATATTTTTATTTCATTCCTCTGATGTCAACATCAGGCAAAGCCCGGCGTTGAGTTCCGACACACGCAATGTCTCCAAAATTCAGCTGAAAATGGGGAACGGAAGGGGAATGGAGTGTCTTAACACTAGAAAGAAATACTTATTTATTGAGATAAATAAGTATTTCTTCTAGGATATATTCTAGGTACAAATTAGTGAATAAAGTGATGCATTCTTCCCCTTTGAATCTTTTTCAATGTGGTTGTGGAAATTAAAGTACAGATAAGTGAAAAAATAATATGTGTTTTATGGACGGATACCAAAACTTGCGCCAGTTCACATAAGATATTAATAGATATCATTGAACGCTACGTACCTCAAAATGTACAGGTAAAGATACAGGTAAAAAAAGGAAAAGGTAGGTAGGTATCTGCCACTCAACACGCAACGCCTCCAGAATTCGGCAGAAAGTGGGGAACGGAGTGTATTAACACTAGGTTACCTCTGCCTACCCTGCTGTGTGCGGGATACAGCGTGAAGCTGGTATATTTTATTTATTTTAGTTTGCTTAATCATGTCTGCTCCTATAAATAACTAATACATCCGATATGATAACCGTATATTTCGCCCAATGCATGTAAGTATCCAATATAAGTGTTGTTTACGTTTATATTCCGTCCTCCAAGGCTTACTGATTTTATGCTACACTTTATGGCGCATCCGGTACAGGTCATAAAAATAGACAGACTTCCAAGTGATTGCGATCGGCCTACAGTCAAAATAAATCCATTAAATTGTGTGATTTTTGTAAAATTCAACCCAATGTTGTGTATAATACAGGGTGGGCCATAAAATTGAGCAAATTTAAAAAAAACTAAGAAAAAGAAAATACAAATTAGTGAAATACAATAAGTGTTTTTTTAGTGAAGTAAATACGTGGAAATCTTTATTTTTTTAAAAATAGCATAACTCCGATGTGAGCTAGTTTAACGCACACACCCCTCGTTTCGAGACCTCAAATTCGTGAAAACTTACCGACATATTGCTCTCCATTTTTATAATAAGCTTTTACACAAAATGCACGCTGCTTGCCGGTGAAGCGCTCCGTGGCAAATAAATTTCCGAATCCAAGAATCAAACAAATTATCTCCACTTTCTACGATCACTTTGTCGTACCGTTGACGACCAACATTGATTTAAAATTCGTATGCTTTTCCGGCCCACTCTGTATATAGCTACAGAATATAATAAAACACAAAACAAGCGTTGTACTGTAGATAATAAAAAAAGAAACTTATTATGTTTTTAAAAAAAAAAACGTAAATGAATAAGCGTTCCTCATAAAATATGGCTTATTATATTTTAGGACAGTTTGATTAATGATCATGGTATTGAATCTCTGTATACTAAGTAGCTATCTATCTACAAACGAGGTCAGCATTAAAAACATAAATAATACGCTAAATACAACAGGAAACAATATAAAATTAGGTCGAAACTCATAAAAGGGGATAATATATTTTAATTTTATCTGAATTATCTTACAAATTATACAAAAAAGTATAAATAAAATATGTTATACTTTTTACAAGACATATATATTTTATATTATTCAGCTTGACGCAGTATCGCATGTATAGCAAGGTATGCTGATTGAACCTAGTGTTAAGACAGTCGGCTCCACTTACCACCGAATTCTGGAGGCATTGCGTGTTGAGTCGCAGAACTCAACGCCGAGCTGTGCACATCGACACCAGAACCAAGAATTGAAAATGTTAAACATATCACTTTCCCGTGTGCAGCTCGAACCCACAACCTATCGCGTTTACATTCACCCCTGCGCCACGACTGGCCTCAATATTTTCTAATAATTCACCCCTAATGACTACTTACGTATAATTGTATATCATCGTAATTGTTGTTAATGTTTATTAAGTTTATGCCATATAACGTAAATTGGCTCCATACGTTAGGTATTGTCATAAATTATTTCACAGATTTACTACATACAGCTCTACAAATGCTAACATCCTACATTTTAGCACTAATTAGATATGAGGGTAGTGTTTTTGGCAAACTCCTTGCTTTTAGTTCCGCTGGCTTCAATATAAATATTGTATTACTTTACATAAGTTCGTCACTGGAAGTATTCTATTTTTTTAATTTATATGTAAAATTAAAAGGAATTTAAGACTTATGTAACTGAGATTAAAGTCTTTTGATGAGTTGTTTTGAAAGATATCGAAATCTTAATTAGTAACGCAAGTGCATCTATGTTATGCCTTAGTCCAGACACAGTCAATTAAGATGATGATGAGATCACTTGTTTCTCCTTGTGACTATAGTTACTTACATATATTTTAGCCTTAGGTACGTCGTTACCAGAAGAAACGAAATGTTTAAAAATATTAAACATTTCATTTTCTCAAGTGGGAATCGAACACACAACCTGTCGCGTATTCATAACAAGTACAATGTACTTTGTTTAATAAATATAAACTTTAACATGATCTAAGGAGTTATATTAAGAGCACTTGTTAGAAATGTCACCTATATTTATAGAGGTGTCTGCCAAGTTGTCCTTGGTTCTTTGAGAGGTCTTTCAATTGATCAATTTATATGAAGTCGATCCTTCCCTTCGAGTGCTTAAGATGAAAAGTTTGTTATCAATACCGCAAGAGTATTGTTACAAATCGATACTGTTTTCTAATAACCTTTGGCAGGCTGGACATCATTATCTACATGGTGACGTAAGTTATTTTAATATGTGCACCTATATATTTAGTACATACTAAATCTATGGATACATATAAAAAAAAAATACTGATTGAAATTGTATGTGGTCGCTATCTGTACATAGAAAATATCTGAAAAAATCTTCTGATATCTAATTAAATGGGGCATTTATTAAGGTAAAATAACGTATGTTCTTGTCTGTTTGTGTTTGCGTTTGTTCGCACTAATCTCAGAATCGGCTTAACCGATTCAAGTACAGGTTTCACTCAATCTCAGCTTTTTTATTGAAACAAACTTTCCTTAACATTTAGTGTTTGCTTTATTTAAATTAGCTTATAAATAAAACGTATATCACTTTAGAGTATTCGGTTCAATAACATTGCTGCATAATAATTTTAGTATTAAATTGGCTGAAACTTAAGTTTTCGATGTATATTATCGTTGAAATAGTAATGCTATTAGAACACGAAAATAATACAAATTAGTAAATAAATAATTAAGCAGGCGAAGCCCCGCGTGTGTCGCTAGTATATTAATAACTATTTTTTCTTTACGCACTTGTTTTAACTAACAATATCTACGTAAACTATACAAATACACAACTTATTTGCTGATAATTAACGTTATTTCTTAGGTAAAAAATGTAAAAAAAAATTAAATCAGCTTCACGCTGTATCCCGCACACCACCCGCACAGGGTAGGCAGAGGGAACCTAGTGTTAAGACACTCCGTTCCCCACTTTCTGGCGTATTCTGGAGGCATTGCGTGTTGAGTGGCAGAACTCAATGCCGCGCTTGTCCTCGACACCAGAGCGAAGAAATGGAAATATAAATTTAAGTAAATATTTCATCTCCTCGAGTGGGGATCGAACCCACAACCAGTCGGTTTTACAGTCACACTTTGTGACACTGCGCCACGACTAGCCTCTTCTTTGTTTTATTTTCTTAGGTAATTAAAAATATTAATTTAAGAAACTCCTAACAAAGTTTGTATTTGATCTCGCTTTAGTACTAATTATGAAAGTCGCCAAATTAAAATATATATAAAAAATTAATTAGTAATTTATATTAATATTATTTATTATCTTGAGGTTAATAAAGGCGTTGACAAATATTGTGTTCACTTTTTTTCAGCTTTTCCGTAAAATATAAATTAATCAAAATGTTAATTTAACATCAAATCGAAATCGGCTTTACGATGTATTCCGTACGTAGCAGGATAGGCAGAGGGGCGTCGTGCTAAGACGCTTCATTCCCCGCTTACCGTCGAATTTTTCGAGGCGTGCATTTTGAGTGGCGGAACTGAACAGCGATTTTTTGCCTTGGTACCTAAAGCGGAGAAATGAAAATATTAATAAATAATAATAAATTCTCCCGAGTGGGAATCGAACACATTACCCCCATTACGGCATACGGCCGCATTACGGTCAAACTCTTGTACCCCTACGCGCGTTTAAGTACGATTTTCACTATTGGATTCTGGCAAGCTTCCGTTAACATATAGGGTTTATTTTATTACAAGCGGTTTATAAATAAAAAAGTTATATCAATTTAAAGTACTCAGTTCAACAAATTTGCTAATTGCTATAACAATTATTTTATACAACTATTTTACTAAATTGGTTGAATCTTTAGCTTTCAATTTGTATGATGATAAAAAATACCGACTTTTCAAGATTTAGGATCGGGATCGGAGCATGTGAAAAATTGCGCTTGATGTGCACGCGTACTTACCATCTACCTAAATACCGTATAAGTAAACTTAAATATAATAAATTTGGGGGCAAAACCAAATAAATTCCCAAAAGAATTAAACTACTTAATGAGACCGTCGCGGTGCAGTGGGATAAGCGTGTGACTTTAAATTCGGCGAGTGGTTGGTTCAGTCATTTTGAGGCCAGTCATCGCGCAGGGGCATAAAGTGTAACTGCAAACGCGACTGCTTATGGGTTCAATCCCTATTCTAGGAAAAGAAATATTTAAAAAAAATTGTCATTTTCTTCGCTCTGGTGTCGAGGCAAAGCGCGACATTGAGTTCCGCCACTCAACGCACAATGACTCCAGAATTCAGCGAAAATGGGGTATAGAAGTGTCTTAATAGTAACGAATTGTCTTGTCACAAGGTTCCCCAATATCCTGTGACTATCCTGCTTGGATCCTATCGGGAAACCACGTGAAGCTAAAACAAAATTAATTAACAAATATACTTATATGAATATAAAATATAATGTTTAATTGACTAATTACAAGTACGAATCACTCTTCAGCTACCTACTTATGTCTATGTGAAGAGACTTTGTCAGAATGTCAGTAATGTGATACCAATTAAAATTTTCCATTTCGTGCGCGCTCGAATATCGCGACGATGTCAATCTAGCATGGTAATGTTTACGTCACCCCGGTATAATTATTACAAATTGTATGTGTGTATGTATGTATGTACGTTGTAAATACTCTGGGAGTTGGTATGTTTCTTTAATTACAAGTTTCTTTATTATTATTTTTTTTTGTTATTAATACATGACATCGAGGCAGTCGTGGTGGAGCATAAGCGTATGATTATAAACGCGACGGTTGTGGCTTCGATTAACACTAGGGACAATGAATTAATATTTAGTAATATTTCCATTTCTTTGCTCTGGGAATAGGGTAATGTGCGACGTTGAGTTCCGCCACTCAACACGCAATCAAAAACTCGGTGGAAGGTGAGAAACGAAACGAAGTATTTTAACACTGGTTTTCTACTGCTGGAAACAGCGTGAAACTAAAAAAAAAAAATAATAATGTAATACATGTATGACACTTTCTATTCAATTTAAGTCAACTATTGCATATTCATGACAAAAACACAAATGTCTAACACTTCTTGTTTCGTAAAGAAAGACACATTTACGATATTAAAGAAAATAGTTCGGAACTTTTAAGATTTAAAGGCCGTTTGTTCAACAGACAAAAGAAAGAAAAGCAAAATTTAGTGCTTGCGAGAGAGACGGTCGCTGCAAATGGTATAAGAATCTCAGTCGGCAAAATAACTTTTGTGCTTGCCTGTTATTTTTAAAAATTGTCAAATATAAGCGATTCTTTGCAGAACTATGATTTGCGATGAAAAATTTAAATAATTTTAATTAGTTTTTGTTTTAAGACTCAATTTTAATATGAATGTTATATATATACGTACAGCTTCACGGTGTATTCCGCATACACCAGGGTAGGTAGAGGGAACCCAGTTTTAAGACATTCCGCTCCTCATTTTCCGCCGCATTCTGGAGAAATTTCGTGTTGAGTAGTGGAAACCAAAGCCGAACTAAATATTTAATTTCTTTGAATGGAAATCGAAACCAGAAGCTGTCGCGTCCACAGTCACACTTTGCGCCATGACTGGCCTAAAAATATACATCAACGTATTTATTTTAATAGGAAACAAGATCGAATACTTAATATAAAGTGTATCGAAATGGCAAATGGGTCGATATCTACGCGATGTGCCGTCACAAAATGAATCAGCAGACCAGTGGTTGAACAAACGGCACGCAGTGAACCATAAATGTGGGCACCAGAACATTATCGCTTCCAACTGGGTCGGCGCGAGCACAAACTGTTAATAAACATTCGGCTTTAACGCCTACAATCATAGCTTCTCTGATAGCTCTATAGGCTTTTCGATATATATTAACATAATTTAGACAGAGATAAAATCCACGAGACCAGTCGTGGCGTAGGTGCAAACGTGTCGTAAATACGATTGGTAGTGAGTTCGGTCCCTAGTCGGAAAAATTCTTGGCTTGGTGTCGAGGCAAAGCTCGGTTTTGAATTCCGCCTTTCAACACCCAATGCCTCTAGAATTTGGCAAAAGTGGGTGAATGGAGTGGGTTAGCTTTAGGTTCCCTTGCCTTGTGAAGGATACAGCGTGAAGCTAGAAAAATAGAGAGGAAAATCATCCACTATATTACATCTTATAAATTGTACCATTTATACAAAAAAAATGCAACGACTAAGTTCAGAAACAATTTTGAAATCAATTTCAAGATTTACGAACGTTTACCTGTATGTTGGATTTAGTAACAGGTGTTCATACACGTAAATGTTGCAGCACTTTTCAGCTAAACCAAAACATCGCTACTAAGCTCCATGTCACCCGCGTTGGTACATACATGTGTACATGGACCGAAATAAACAAAATTTACACTGGAGGAAATCATGTATATTAATATATGAAGATATATGATGCCGTCATGGCCCAGGGGCACCACCAAGGGTATGTGACTGTAACGCCGCGATAATTGTGGGTGCGATCCTCATTCAAGAGAATGAATTATTACTTTTTAATATTTTCATTTCTTCACTCTGCTACCAATGCTGAGTTCCGCCACTCAACACGCAATGCCTCACAATTCGGCGGAAAGAGAAGAACGGAGTGTCTTAACACTACTCTGTCCCCCTACGGTTGCCTAATAGTTGGAAGTTTGAATCTATATATACAAATAAAATTAAAATGTATGTATGGTTTAACGGCATTTACCGAGCGCCGTGCCTAGATCGATATGAAATAACTAAATATTTTTTTTTATGAAAGGTATTACAGTGTAGATAACCATAGAAAAATAGCCAACTAATGTTCCCTAAATAAAGTAAATAATATATACATCTATATATATATATATATATATATATATATATATATATATATATATATATATATATATATAATATATAAGATACTTTTTAGTTTCCAGGTGTTTAACAGGATTTGGCGTTTTGCGTTTGCCGTACGCGCGTACCTATCGCTTACCTAAATAAACATATATGAAATAAATAAACATCGTTGAATAAAATGAAATATAATCCCACCAATATAATCAATATATTTACCTTAAATACACTTAAACAACACTAAATAAATATTGGTATAGTTCAAGCGGGCAAAACCGCGCTGGTGTTCAAATAAAATTGTATATACAACAAACAAACTAAATTTACTTAAAAATAATGTACAAAAATAACCGCTAATATTCGCGTAATTTTCCCCACTTTTACAACAACGAAATTGTAAGGCAAATACACACTCCGAATAAACTTGCTGACGCTCGATTAATAACAACCGAGCTCTGTATGCACAAATCTGTGCAAGTTGGCTTGTTAAGCCTTTGTGCTGAATACGAGTACACGCCATCCACTCCATCATAATCCCGTACCTCCACAAAATGACTCGACTTTCACACTCAAAAGCGCAACCGTTTTCTTAGGAAGCCAGTTTAATATTATGTAAATATAGTAAAAGCTAGAGAATCCTTTTCCGTTCAATTAATGGTCTTTACTATTTTGGGTTATCACACACACAAACTTAAGTATAAGTGAAATGATCTTTAGAATTTCAAAGCTTAGTTTCCCAGTTCTGCTTGGATAACTTATGCATACTATCTATGTAATTACCGATTCCATTATTACCATTTATCTTATGAACGAACTCACGGAGGAAAGTGTTCGTTTCTAATCACAGAATTTGTTTTAAATGATCACGTTCGCTATGACCTCTTAGGAGAATCCTCCGCAAAAGGAATTGTAAAAATTTGGCACAAAAACAAAAGAAAATAGTCGGGGCGGTCCCTTAGGAGTCGTTGTTAGCCCTGGGACGCTACTTAAATCAAATGTTCGCCATTCAAGGAAATTATAAGAATAAGCGAGGGATTCCCCCTAGCCTTAGTGTTCCATCGAATATGAACTTTTAATGCTATTAACAAATTTGCAGCTTATATTTTAATTATCTATATTTTTTTATTAAGTACAGCGTGCTTGAGGCCGGTCGTGGCGCAGTGGCACGAAGTGTGACTGTAAAACCGACTGGTTGTGGGTTTGATCCCCACTCGAGGAGATGAAATATTTACTTAAATTTATATTTTCATTTCTTCGCTCTGGTGTCGAGGCTAAGTGCGGCGTTGAGTTCTGCCACTCAACGCGCAATGCCTCCAGAATTCGGCAGAAAGTGAGGAATGGAGTGTCTTAACACTAGGTTCCCTCTGCCTACCCTGCTGTGTGCGGGATACAGCGTGAAGCTGATTTTTTCTTTTTACAGCGTGCTTAGTAAATCAATCAAGGAGCAAGTTCATATTTGGACACTATAATATTACTATTTTCAGTAAGAGTGAATACTGAAAAAAAATATATATTATCTGCATAGTAAATTTTTACATATAAAATAAAGCCATATACTTTTAGTTGTATAAAATGTGCACCGTCGAAGTCTTTTTTTGCCCTAGAGAATGTAACTTCGCCTCGCAACAAACTTAACGGTCCTAATCCGCTTTTCTACTTGAATTTTAACTTACCTTATGACGACGGGCTTACAGCTGCGAACGATGTTTGAATATAACGATAAAATAAAAAAACCTCAGCCATATCGATTAAAACCCTTAATTAAAAAAAAATAGAATTATAAATAACAATTATTATCGACTTTAACAGCATATATTTTATATGTGTTTTGGCTGATTACGTACATTTAGCAGATTTTCTATAATAAGAAAAAAAAAATTACAAGCAAAGCTTACGAGTTTTCAACATACGTCGAGTTCTTCTGAAGCGGTTCCCTCTTTCCGCATATGAATAAAATTCTTATATAAATTGAGAGCTCGTGAAAACGTGTCGATATCTTTATTTATTCAATGCTTTCTTCCTTTGAATGCTTTCTTTTGGGTTTCTTGTACTTATCGTTTTTTTGTTTTTAAATATTTAAAGTATATGCTTTATATATAATTAAAAAATAATATAATAAATAATAGGTAAATAATATATCTACATACTTATATACGTTACAAGAAATTCAAAAAAGATATTTTTACATTTTTTAAGTGTCCCTGAAATGGATACACCATTTCAGTCATAATTACTAAATATACAGACAAAATATTATATGTCTTATTATATATACAAATATTATAGAAGTAGATACTAACCGTTAAAGTTAACAATTAGTTTAATTAAATTTAGGTATATTTCTTAACAGCAAAAGTGACAAGAAACAAGATATTAAAAGATAATTGACTTTAGTGACGTATTAATATCAATCAAAATACAATGTTTATTCATAGCGTAGCTCTCCATATTCGTTGAATTCAGTATATCGGCATATATTATATGTATATACATTTTTTTTATTTAAGGCCAGTCGCGACGCAGTGCTACGAAGTGTGACTGTAAAACCGACTGGTTGTGGGTTCACTCACCACTCGAGAGTTGAGTTTTGCCACTCAACACGCAATGACTCCAGAATTCGGCAGAAAGTAGGGAACAGAGTGTCTTAACACTAGGTTCCCTCTACCATGCTGTGAGCGGGATACAGCTGATTTATATACAATATTTTCATCCTTCCAAGTAGTTGGGATCTATTTTAGCATGTACAAATCTTTGATTAGACGTATGTATGTAGATGCCGTACCATGCACTTGCCTAACCACAGCCACAGATTTACGAGTACCCGGTTTCAGTTATAACAATCTGTGTACACGAAAATTACGCTTCAGACATCCAAATACATTAAAGATTTGTTTCAAAATTTTCCACCAAAGAAACGTTAAAAATAAAGTTTTAAGAACTTTTCAATTACGAGTTAAAATTCCGTGTGTTTTATTACTTTTCTTCGAGTTGAATGCTCTTATGGACACATTTCCTTCGAAAACGTCTCCAGAGTTTTAAGGCGGTAGGTATTTTGGAGAAAGCGACATATACCATCCGCTTAGTATTTCCTTCACGGTTCCGTAATTTCGTCGCATAAATGGCATAAACAAGACAACAGACAAAGTATCTTGAAATACTGTATATTTTGGATAGTCGCCAAAAGAATTTTCAGTATTGAGACTATAAATTTTACGTTGAAAACAGCGTTATTTACTAACAAGAAAGTGATCGTTATCTCAGTGCCGATACTGGATCAACCACTTCACAGTGCATAAAGGCCAGGCCGTTTGCTGTGCTAGTTGAATATAATATAGAGTTGGTAAGACTTAGTAAAAAATGGTTGTGAGATCGTGATTGATGTAGGTTCAATTTTTTAATTAATTACATGAGTTGACATTCGTGGCGCAGTGATACAAAGTTTGACTGTAAAACCGACTGGTTGTGGGTTCGATCCCCACTCGAGGAGATGAAATATTTACTTAAATTTATATTTTCATTTCTTCGCTCTAGTGTCGAGGCAAAGCGCGGCGTTGAGTTCTGCCACTCAACACGCAATGCCTCCAAAATTCGGCAGAAAGTGGGGAAAGGAGTGTCTTAACATTAGGTTCCCTCTGCGTACCCTGCTGTGTGCGGGATATAGCGTGAAGCTAATTTATTTAATTAAATTTAATTTTTAAATGAGTTGACATTTAAATATTTAGTTTAAATAGTACTATTAATAGTGTTAGTAATATTGTAATAGTGATAATGTGTTAATATGTGTTTTTATTCTGTAAAGTTACACACAAAAAAAAATATTTATAACATTTTTTTGTCATAACTTAATATAAAGGCACTAATAAGAAATAATTTTACACCAGATTAAATGAACATAATATATTTAGAAAAATCATATATAAAGAAAATAATAATAATAATAATATATCATTCGTAAAGACGAAAATAATATATTTTCTTTATAAACTATTTAGTAAATATTACCTTGCAGTGAGTGAATCAAATGACAGCGTAAACCCTGACAAAATCCACTACATGGATTTAATAAGATAAAATATTTAATTAAATGAGGACCGACTCGCCACTATTTAGGTGATTGATATTATTTAAAGGTCCACAAATAAAAAGCTTTTTAGCCATCTAATACGGTGAGTAGAACTAAGGTCCAATGCCATTCACGTTTTTTTCAGCCGTTCTCTCAAATTGGCTCCAGATCCATTCCTGTTGACAACTTTATCGAGCGGTTTTCGATAAATTGCGGCGAGGGAAAACTAAATAAATCCGAGAAGGACTTTAGATAAGGTAATGGCTTCAGTAATGTCTAGCGACTGCCGTCGCCATAATGCAATCGGAAACCAAGCGAACCGTGCACTACACACTGCTAAAACGTATCAAATCACGTTCACTTTTTACCTTAAAAATAAAATACATTTCCATTACCATGGCCCTGTACTCCGGAAAATTTGTTTGGATTTTTTTTTATATTATGTTGAAAGAAAATACAGGAACGCGAAACCTTATAAAGCTTTAGCACAATACAACAAACGATTGGCGCTATTATTATTAAAAACAATATTTTATTTTGTGTGTATGGAATATATGTAAGTGAATATATAAAATATTCATATATTTTGACTAAAAACTAATTGTTGTTGCGTTTAAATTCTTCCTGCGTTGAGAGTTCTAGAATAAGTAACACAATATAAACAATCTATTTCAATTTCAATTTGAAGCCATCGTGGCGCAGGTACACAAGCATAAACGTGATGATTGTGAGTCAATAAGATCAACTTTAATATTTTCATTTCCTCGCTCTAGTAACGAGGCAAAGTGCGGTGTTGAGTTCCGCTACTTAACACGCAATGGCTCAAGAATATAGTGGATATAACAATAGGTTCCCTCTGTCTTCACGCTATATTACGTACGTAGCAGGCAAATGCAAAGGCAAATATATATATTTTTCTTTAATTAAAATTATGTCGAAAATTTTATGTTAATTTAGTGTTACCTATTTCTCTTTATTTACTCATGAATTAATTTTAACTCGTATTATTGGAATATACATTAACGCATATGTTCACGTTAAATAATTTATAAAATGGAATTAGGTACAGTATAATTCGTTCATTATATATCGAAATAATAATTAATCACAATTTATAAATTTATCGTAATAACTGAATAACATTTCTATTAATTATGTAATGAATACATGATTAATAACGATATATTTAATTAGATACTCATCACCTAGGTACGACTACCTTTGCCTTTGCCACAAAATACGATAAAAGCTTATATATATATAGAAGAGGCAATTATGGATATAAAAATATATATTATCATATAATATACAGGGTGGAAGCGTCAGCGGTCCTTTTACGGGAACACCATGTAGGATAAAAAATATTTTAAAGCCATATCAAAAGAAATTAATCAATATACCTCAACAGTTTAGACGTAGGACATTTATCGACGTTTATTCATGCCTGCATTTCGTGTGACGCAGTTTACGGCTAGTTTTTTTGTTTACGCAGGTAACGGCGTTTTATTTTACATAGATAATTATATTATTTATTTTCTTTGTAAAAAATACTTTTTGATTTTTGAGAAAAAGAATGTTTTAATTAGGCTTTTATAGACTATATATGGTTTTATTTAAAGTGGTGCTGACAAAAACGCTTTGTATTTTAGAAATTGATTCTCCTGTGAGATTTTTACAACCCTATTATTAATCGGATTATCTTAATTCATCACCAAATTCAATGCATCAGTTACACATACCAGAATACAAATAGTTCATATCTGTTACATCTTAGAACTTACAGATGACGATTTTCTTTTTAGTCTCACATTTTTTCTCACGTAGCCAAGTGTTTAAGGGGAACCTAGAGCGTAATGTTTATTTGATCATACATTCTTTTTCTCTTTTTACTTAAATTCTAGACATTACACATTAAGAGATGGCTACGACGGGTTTTGTTTTATCTTAAGGGCTAATACAGCTTTACGCATCGTAAATATACGACCCAAGTCTAACCTAGACTTTTAAATGAGTCTCCATTATCCGAGCTCCTCTCTCTCTCTCTCTCTCTCTACCTAACCAGCGAAATATTTCTAGAAATACGTTAGAAATGTACTAAATATCTGAACATAACGAGACCTTTTAATTGATAATAAAGACATTTCGCTGTTATACCTCTCGGTCGTAGAACCAAGTGGTTCTACCGCAACAAAATTAGCTTTCAACCTATACCTGGTTTGTACGAAGTACTTATTTACTAAATGAATTTCTAGCTGTATTCCGCTTATAGCAGGGTAGACCTGGGAACCTATGTTAAGAAACTCCGTTTCGCACTTACCGCCGAATTCTGGAAGCATTGTGTGATGAGTGGCGGAACTCATGGCGCTTTGCCTCATTACCATAAGTATTTAATTTCTTCATTGAACCCACAGCGTATCGCTTTTATAGTCGCACGGCCGGGCCTCTGCTCTACATCTGACCTCAACTCTGAACTTTATGAAAATGGATAGAATTGCTACTAAAATTAATAAATTAATTAATAAATAAAAAACAAGTAACTTTGCAACACACACAATAGGGTAGGCAAGGGGAACGTAGAGTTAAGACACTCCGTTCTCCACTTTCCGCCGAATTCAGAAGACATTGCATGTTCATTGGTCTCGAGTGGAGATCGACCCCATAACTAGTTGTTATGCCCCCGCGCTACGACTAACCCCAAAATAAATACGACGAATACAATAAATCACTTTAGTTTTTATTAACCCGTAGTAATTAACTAACTAAATGAACAATAAGATAAGAGATGAAAATTAAGTAGCAACAAAAGATAATTTTTAATTGAGCATGGGCGTTTAAGAAGGCTAATTCGACGGCAATGCAGGCAGCTTGCCCGGATGAAGGTATATGGAGATCGCGGCAACTTGGATTAAAGTTGTTTTTAAGTTTATCGCGGCTTTAATATTGTTCACAACGACTTAACGGTATATCTAAGCTTTACTTTCCAGAACTTTCCAGAACCAGCGAGACTATGACGCCACGATCGTAATATAAATTTTATCGGTCGTGATGCAGAACATTTTATTAGCAGGAAATTTGTCGTTTTAACGACCTTCGATTTGGATTGAAGTTTTTAATGACGTTTGTATCTTTATTAATTTGTTAGTTGTTTTTTATGGATTACTTATATATTTAGGTGTATGTTAACTCTGCTTATTTTTAAATAAAGAAATAATATTTGATATTTTTTACAAATTTCAACAGTATTTAGAAAACTTTCATTAAAATTACTGCAAAAAAAAAATAATTAAATCAGTTTCACGCTGTATCCCGCACACAGCAGAATAGGCAGAAGGAACCTAGTGTTAAGACACACTGTTCCCCTCTTTCCGTCGAGTTCTGGAGCATTGCATATTGAGTGGCGGAACTTTTCGCTGCCCTCTGCCTCGACACCAGAGCGAAGAAATGAAAATATAAAAGAAAGTAAATATTTTACGCCTCACCTGGCCTGAAACAAATAATTAGTTAAAAACATCAAAGTTTATTTGTTTCATTGTAATTTACTCATACTTGTAATTTGCGTCAGTGCTTATCACAAATTTAATACATATAAGCGACAGACGTGCACTATAAAAGTGACACTTTATTATAAACTTGAAATTAAAATTAAAAAAAACGAATAATGGAGCTTCGAATTCGTCGAGGCCCGTCGTGGCGCAGCGACACAAAGTGTGACTGTGGTTTTGGGTTCGATACCCATTCGATCCAGAGGATTTACTTAAATTTATGTTTCTATTTCTTCGCTCTGGTGTCGAGGCTAAGCGGGGCGTTGAGTAGTGCCACTCAACACGCATCAATCCCCCAGAATTCGCTAGAAAGTGGGGAACAAAGTGTCCTTAACACTAGGTTGCCTCCGCCTACCCTGCTGTGTGCGGGATACTTTTGCGATTTGAGTGCGATTTTATAAGTTATAATAGTTTTTATCTGTAAATAATATTTTTTTTCTTTATTTTTACCACATCTCACTTCTTCAATCTTTCTAATTATAAGTAAAGGACTTCCTTTACTTATCACTGATTACGCGGCGAATTTCATACAAAATGCAGCTAAAACTATGAATGAACGCTCGTAACTTTTGATTACATTCATTTAGTAGTTTAATTTTTTGTGCCCCAAGGACCGTACACTTGAATATTTTACATTAATTTCAGCTGGAAAGCTGCGAGCGATCTCGTGATAAACGGCCTTGATAGACAGACAGACGGACAACAAAGTAACCCTATAAGGGTTCTGTTTTTTAGTTTTCAGTTACGAGACCCTAAATTAAAAATATAATTAATCGATAGACATGATGTATATTTATTTATACACGCAAATGGCTGACCATGTCCAAGAAAAAAATTAAAATCACATTAACAAAAATTTAAGCTAAACAAAAACACCATAAAGAAGAAACAACAACGTACAAAATATCACAAATAAAGATTTTAACTATTTCTGTCTAAATTTGGGAAATATACATAAGCATGGACCGTAATTTGCTAAGACGTATAACGTTTGATTTAATCCGGCACGTTGGATATCCCGGGTCGGCCCGTCGATTTACTTTTATTACTATTTCGCTTTATCCCACCATCCAATGTTGTCTGACGTGGTCCTGTTTTCGGGATCGTTAACAGTAAATGTGCTAATCTTTTTTACACAATCGTAGAGTAGAACAATCAACTTTGACGCTAGCGACCAGCGCATGTGGTAACTCCCACTAATAGCCATAGATTAAGGTTGAGTTTTTTATTAACATAAATATTCGTTCAGTACGCCCCGCTGATGCTATAACAGAAAACGTTATGCAAAACAACTTTATATGTGACGAGGGTGAAATCACACTTCGTTATCTTTTCATTTGGTTTAAAATAACTTAGTAACTGGTACTGGAACAATGGGCTGCGGAACAAATGTTTATTCTCCATACAATCAAACTTTGTCATAACTAACTTTCACGTTAGCTACGAGCAAATCTAAGAAGGACATTCGACTATCCACGAACAAATGTTGTAATAATAGTTTGGTTTAGTGTAGAACAAAATTTACATCAATACCTACTACCTACTACGTAATGAAATCGTTAATATATACGACTAACATAATATTGGCGTTGATTATAAAATGATTTTGAATAAATATGTATTTGCAGCTTTTTGATTATATATATATATATATATATATATATATATATATATATATATATATATATATATATATCATATTCTATCAAAACATATGTATTAAAATAATTTAACACAGATACATTTTATGCAAACTGTCAAAATATGAAAACCGGATTACGTTGAAAGCCGTGCAATTGTAATAATCTCGTCCGTTTGTAAGCCGCAATGCCTATGTCAATTCAAAGCGAATTCCGAGGACAGAGCAGAAAATTCTTATCTGTCCATCACCGAGCAGCTCATATGATCAAAACACTAACGCAGGTCCCTTTGACATGTTTCTCTTTTTGCATTTGAAACGCAATGTTTGGACTGTGACATGTGAAAATGAGGACACTATTATATTCCTTTTGTAATGAACTGGCTATTCGTTATCTGTACCTAAGTCTGGTCAAAGGCCTTCACGGCTCTACGAGTAGTTCGTAATTCGATGTTTCCAATACCAGCTTCTGTTTCTGTGTTATTTTTCTGTTGGTAATGCCTAAATCTGTCATTCACGTCTATTTATTAAGATAAGGGGCAAATTACTAAAAATATATGTATTTAATTAAGGTTTTAATAGCTGATTATGTTTACCTACGCATTCATTTTAAAAAAGTTCGTGTATCATAAAACTTTCAATTACATAATAAGAAGAAGAGAAGAGCTTCTAAAATAATATAGAAAATAGTTTTAAACAGCACTTCTACCCACATTCATTTTATTAAGATTCTCTAGCTACATAATAAAATAAACTTTTACTGCACCAAAGAATACGTTAAAAGTTTTAGTTTTTGAGAAAATTATGGGAAAGTGAATAAGTTCAAAAGGAATTCTTCTAACTAAACGTGTATTTGTGTTTGAGAAATGAAATTATTATCTACTAGTTTCTTCCCGTTACTTCGTTTGGCTTGGGCTTTATATTGGCTTTATACTAATTTGCCACGCTACTCTCAATTACGACCAGTTTTGCAAAAGTAATAATTTCTTTCAATTATGTCACTTAAATAATTTTTAAAACATAAATAATGGTAAATTTATAGCGGCTGCATTATCCTTTCCGTATTCAAGAGATATTTACGAGATATTCCGGAACTTTGTTTTTTTATCAATGTTAATTTGCTTCTCAAATTGACCAATTTTTATAAAGGCTTTATATTAATATTTCTTATAGAGTAGCCAGCTAACCAGCTAACCAGCTAACCAGCTAACCAGCTAACCAGCTAACCAGCTAACCAGCTAACCAGCTAACCAGCTAACCAGCTAACCAGCTAACCAGCTAACCAGCTAACCAGCTAACCAGCTAACCAGCTAACCAGCTAACCAGCTAACCAGCTAACCAGCTAACCAGCTAACCAGCTAACCAGCTAACCAGCTAACCAGCTAACCAGCTAACCAGCTAACCAGCTAACCAGCTAACCAGCTAACCAGCTAACCAGCTAACCAGCTAACCAGCTAACCAGCTAACCAGCTAACCAGCTAACCAGCTAACCAGCTAACCAGCTAACCAGCTAACCAGCTAACCAGCTAACCAGCTAACCAGCTAACCAGCTAACCAGCTAACCAGCTAACCAGCTAACCAGCTAACCAGCTAACCAGCTAACCAGCTAACCAGCTAACCAGCTAACCAGCTAACCAGCTAACCAGCTAACCAGCTAACCAGCTAACCAGCTAACCAGCTAACCAGCTAACCAGCTAACCAGCTAACCAGCTAACCAGCTAACCAGCTAACCAGCTAACCAGCTAACCAGCTAACCAGCTAACCAGCTAACCAGCTAACCAGCTAACCAGCTAACCAGCTAACCAGCTAACCAGCTAACCAGCTAACCAGCTAACCAGCTAACCAGCTAACCAGCTAACCAGCTAACCAGCTAACCAGCTAACCAGCTAACCAGCTAACCAGCTAACCAGCTAACCAGCTAACCAGCTAACCAGCTAACCAGCTAACCAGCTAACCAGCTAACCAGCTAACTAGCTAACTAACTAACTAACAATATCTATTTATGTTTGTTCGCTAGGAAATGTATTTACGCAGAGGCCGAGAAGGGTCTTACGGAACAGCATTACTGTGAAATTCACCAGTAAATCCAGTCTCATCCACTACTATTTAAAACCCAGCTAATACTCTCTCTACCTATCCACACCTGCAGCCTCGATGACTTAAAGGAAGATCACCATAACACCTTTCGCAAAAGCTCTACCAGGGTGGTTCGCAAAAGGAATCACTACGGGCCAGCTGCTCTCTAAATTAGCATGGCCCCGCCACACTGGACAGAGCTTATCGTCCACCTTTGTCAACTTATATATTTCTGTTTGCTTACCCTACTTCTATGAGGGATAATAAATCGATTTCCAGTGCCCGAATTCAAGAATGTTTAATGGCGAAATTGGCGAAACTCTAACTGCTTTGCTTTTTAGCTTTTTTACCAGCTTCTGTTAGAAAAGGAGGTTATCAACTCGACATCAACTGTTTGTGATGATTTTTTTATTTGAAAATTTTTGGGTCATTTCTGACATTATCTGATATCTTTGAGAAAATTACGTAAGTGTTAAATTCGCTTTAGGTAATAGAGGAATAACTCAATATTACGCCAACCACCTCCGATGAACAAGTTTGTTTTTTTTGTAAAAAGTATAAATATCTGTATTAGTACAAGGAAAAACATTGTTAAAGTGGGTGTCAGAAGTGAGATTCCTCGTTGTATTTTATTTTAACCAACTTCAAAAAAGAGAATGTTTTCATTTTCAACCAACGTCAAAAATGGGTAAGTTTCCCAATTCGCCCGACTATTTTTTAAGTATGTTGTCAAAACTTTTTTGTAGCAAGAACATTTAGAAAATCCAAATTTCTGTAAATGTAACTAAAACAATAAGTGTTGTTGTATTTGGTAAATAGTTAAACTTTCTAATTGAGACTTTATATTTTTTTAAAAATAAAATACTAAATTTAAATTAAAACTATTTATTGTGTCCGATCGATTCGGAGATCATGACATTATTAAATTATAAAGTTAAAAATATTTCTCATACACAAGTTACAATGTGTTGCGACATTTAACATGAATTTATATGAAACAATGAAAGTGCTTATACAATAATGGGAATATTCCGGTGGTCTCGCTGAGCCAGCGGAATAATCTCGCTTAGCCTAATATTGAGGGTTTGGGTGAGTGCATAACTCCTCCCTCCCCAAGTGCGAAATTATCGGGTTGTTCATTTTTAATAACTTTCCGATGATTTCGCGAACAATTTATATGTAAGATTTTATAACGAAAAATATAAAGCAAAAATGAGAGTATACATAAAAGAAATAAAAATATAAAGATGTAAATTAAAATTTCACTGACACTAGGATGCCTTTCACTACTAATTATTTCACTATCACTAAAAACACTTTGCTTCAGTACCGCTGACATGTATTTTACTTCATCCAAATTGATTCCCCTCATATTAAGTACGCGTGTACTGGATAATACAGGGGTTCTACCCATAGGCAGCTGTGGCAAAACTAAATCTTGCTTGGTTCCAACAGGATCACTCTCTATGAGGTTGACATGACTACGAATCTTTATATTCTTTACCTCAATAGTACATGGTTCATCTAAAGTCATAACGTAAGTCCCAATAATAGAATATTTATTCACATCCTCATTACAGGTTTTAGTTAAAGTGTTTCTAAATTTCGAAAATAGTATCCAACTTGTAGATGTGATTCTTTGGACTCTTACATTCTCTATGTCAATCTCTCTTTGCTCACATTGTGTTAAGTTATCTTCGAATTTTAAGAGTTGCTCGATACAAGTTATTTCAGGATAAAGAGTTTGGTGATGTTCGTTACACAAGAATTGTTCTCCAGCAGCGAGTGACCGGCATGGTTTTATAATCGGTAAGTATTTCGTACCCTTTGCCAACAGGTAGGGATATTTAGGGATAATGGAAAAGGTTTTATTTTCTGATTTACGAAAAATAGGTAAGGAATATAATTTATAATAGTTATAAGCAATGTTATCCGTAATTGGAATCTCCATTATAAACGTAATCTGGTTTTGCTTAATATATGATTTAATATTAATTGTTTCCTCTAGTTTTACCAAATTTTCCGCACTCGGCGTGTATAATAAATGTTCAGTTTGAGATATTAAAACTAAATGTTGTAATAGTTCAGTAGAATTAATAATACTTTGATGTAATATGGATATTTTACTGAAAGCTAATGCAGTCTCTATTTCTCCTAACTTAATGAATATAGTACGAAAGTTACTTACGAACAAATTAAAAAGACTTATTATATATGTGGTATACACTAAATGATTATCCTTAGAAACTAGCTCCTTGATCATAGATTCAACTATTTTCAAACGTTCATCTAATACAACAGAATTTTGACTTAAAATTTCAGTAGTATTTATAAAACTATCAAGCATTTTAGATATTAAAGTAAATTTATTCCTCATTGTAGTTTGATCATTTGCGAGCTGAGAAATGATTTTTTCATATCTTACAGCGTCATTATAATCCAAATTTCCGGTAATAATTTTAATAAGAGAACCCAGTGGATTGAAAAGACCTCTCTTGAAACGTTTTTGGGGAACTAGCTGTTCATATTTCTGTATAGTGATATCGCGAATATATTCAACGTGAAATCTTGCAACTTGGAAATCACGTAAGTAAGAAATATTTTTATTAATTAAACTGTTAAATTCGTTGTATTTATTTATAACAAAGTTTAAATCATCATATATTTTATTTAAATTTAAAACCTTAATTATAGTCCAGTAATCTGTTTGAAGATACGCCTGACCTTCTTTTACAGGATACACACCTGGATTATTTTCAAGAGATTGCAGATGAAGGGCCAGCACAGGTCCGATTATTATCAGTGTCAGCAAACACCACCTGCGGAGGGCGTTTTATGTTTTTAACGGGAACTTTAGATTTTCTTTGACCAATTTGTATCGGTATAACATTATTTGAGTCTTTTCCTATAATTTTGGCCTTATGATATCGCGGTTTATCCTTGCTTTTCCGTTTATTAACGTCTTTCGTAAATATAATTTTTCCTAATGGAAGATCTATTTCATCTTCACCACCTCTACTTTCCTTTACTTTCTGCTTAATTCCAATCATTTTTTCAGCCAAGTGCTTATATAATACTTTTAAACGTTTTGCATGATCTTTAACCAATTGCTGTATGTATTGTTTCTCTAAATCTATATCAAATAAACTACTTGAATCCGTGTGACCAAATACTACTTCGAAAGGGGTTAGACCTGTGACAGAATGGATAGAATTATTATAGGCAATAATGGAATACATCATCACTGATGCTGCATCCGTGCATTTCTCCTCGTATTTCGCGCATCTATAAATTTCATTAATAGTAGAATGTAAACGCTCAATCAAACCCATCGAATTAGAATTGTTAGGGGAGCCGATATGGATTTCGATTTTATGTAAACTCAAAAATTCTTTCATTAGTTCATTATTAAATTCGCTACCAGGATCGGAACTAATCTTTTTAGGGATGCCATAAAATGAAAAATATTTCATAAGTGCACGCACTACTTCCGCGGTTGATCTATTATCAATTGAAATGGCTTGACCTAATTTACTAAATGCATCTATAATAGTTAAATAGTAATTTCCTTCTATTTGAAAAAGATCAATGAATAATTCTTGAAACGGGGCGTCTTGTGTTTGAGTCAACTGTAAAACAGGTTTAAAAGGTTTTCTATCGTATTTCATTTTACAGCATGTTTCACAAGCGTTAATAATAGCTGAAATGGTTTCTTGCATATTGTGCCAAAAATAATTCCTACGTATACTTGCTAGTGTCTCCTTAATGCCGCGGTGACATGTTTTACCTTGATGATGTTTTAATACGATAGCCTTTTGTTCTTTTTCATTTTCTATAAAAATTACTCGCTCTGTACATTCGAATAATAGAACGGTATCCTTCCTAAATAATTCTATGACAATACTAGTAAACTGTTTCCGATGTTCATTATTTTCAAAATAAATGAAATATTTGGTTTTTGGTTTAATATACTCCTTTAAAAATTGTTTAACTAAATCTCTATTATAAGTTGGTAAAAATACTTCCAACACCTTTTGCTTTTCACGTGAAAGATCGCGAACTTGTATTTCATTCTTAAACCATGTATATACTAGAATTTGATTTGGCTTTGTGTCTATTGCTTCGTGTAATATTGGTATACCTAACGATTCTACGATATTAGCGGAATGAATTGTGTCTGTTTGGGATGTTTCAGACGGTGACCTAACCGGATAGTCACATGTCCTAGGGGAACTCGGCACTGATAAGGTTTCAGAATCGGAAAGGGTTATAGGTTTTTCACTAGAACATTCTGATATAGTTATTGTACTAGAGTCGTTGCGTTGCCGTAGCCCTTTCTCTTTTTTATCAAAATTAACTACCATAGAGTCCTTTTCATCTTCTGAATGTGTGGCGTTTATTCTAAGCTTTTTTAAATTTTGTTTCAATATTTCGTCGGTGTCAGTCATTGTTTCGTTATTATTTTGTATGAGATTACATTCTGAAATATTAATATTCGATGTTCTAAACGCTTTGCTAATAGTCAAAATCATAGGTCTATCTAATGTGTTTTGAATTATGGTTGATGCATATCCATTAATACAATTTACTAATGCAGAAGGCATTCGTATACCAGGTGTAAACTCTTTAAATTCAATAACTGCTTCTCCCGAGTGTAAATCAGTAGGGATCTTTACTCGTTGTTCACACCGAGGTTGTAAGTGAATGAGATAATTCAAATTATTAATTATAGGAATGTCAATGGTCTTAGTTCTCAGTAGTAAATTTTTGAGGTCAATAATTGCGTCCAATTGTTTAAGTAAATCGTTTCCAATAAGTCCGTCATAGCGTTCATCTACATCATATAAATGAAATTTATGATAATCCATAGTATTAAAACTCGGAAATAGCGGAATTTCAATAATTTCATTGTGTAAGCTAGAAGCATGTGTGCTAATAACTTTAAAAGGTTCATATTTAATAAAATTAGGAAAATATTGGTAAGCAATACGGGGGCTAATAAACGAGCGAGTGCTGCCAGTATCAATCATTAATTTTGCATTAATTTCCGGAATAAAAACATGAGGTAATTTAAGATTTGGGTCACAATTTAATTCTATGATTTCTCTTTTTGCGAGGCTTCTGTTCGAAAATTTTCCTCGACTGGTGGAGTTACAATATAATTGTCTGTTTCGTCAATAGGTGCATAAGGCACGTCCTCAACATACGGTTCGTAATTCATGTAATCATAAGGATCATAATCGTAGTAATAGTCGTATTCCAGATTTTCATTTTGCAAATCAGTTTCGTTTAACCTAAAACTTTGTTGAGCTATTTGAGGTCGCGGGGGTGCCGTTCTCATAGATATGTCAGTTGATTCTAAGCGGTTATTCTGAGGTGGTCTTTGACCAAACTGTTGTGGTGTCATAGTAGGATTTTGGGGATGCTTATAACCGAATTGTGGATTTTGGAGTGGCCTATACCCGAATTGTGGATTTTGGTGAGGCCTATACCCGAAATGTGGATTTTGGGGAGGCCTATATCCGAACGATTGAGGCTTATTATTTAATAATGTTTGCTGTGATTTATATTCAAGTTTTGGTTGCTGTGTAAATTGAGGTCTAGTAGTATGGATTCCAAAATTAAATTTTTGCTGAGGGGTAAGACTATTTTGTATAAATGACGACCCTGAGACGTTAAGTGTTGGCCTCGGTGCCGTTGAATTATTAAGACTGCGATTACGTAGTTGATACTGTTCATGAAAATTAACCTCCTCTAAAACTATTGATAGAGCTTGTTCTAATGTACTCGGTGATTTAAGTCTCACAATACGCACCATATTTTCTGGTAAATTATAGAGAAAAACATTTAAGGCTGTATGGTTATAAATAGCAATTTTCGCGTTTTTAACTTCTTCATCTGCCGATAAATTTACTTTAGATATTAACATCGACCGAATATTTTGTATTCTGTTACAAAACTCTAAATAACTTTCCCCTGCTTTAATTTTACATGATTCGAGAGAAATTTTTATACATTCTTCGCTACGTGGGTCACCGAAATGTTGTTCCAATAATTCTTTCAGCTCAGGCCAAGTCTCTATATCCTCACGCTCGGATAACAACGCGGCGGCGTCATCTATTAATCTACTGGTTATAGCATGTAAAACATAAATATTCTGTTGCTGATGACCACGAAATTTATTTATAATGTACTCACATTTCCTAAAAAATAAATTTAATATTCTTTTGTCACCACCGAAAAGAGGAATTAACCGTAACATTTCATTAGGTATTGGTACTACGCTATTTGACGCTAAAGGTATTTCTCGCGATTGTTCCATTTTGTAGAGTAAAAATTAATAGAGAGCTCTGAAGTTTTAAATCAATCACAATTATTTTAAACTAATTTAAAACACACAAAAATATAAAATATATCAAAAACACATATAACAATAATATATATAAAATAGCACACAGTAAATTAAAAATATAAAAATAGTAGGAAAATAAAACACAATAAAATTCAATTTTTTTTTATTTTTATTTCACAATACATAAAAACAATTACGATCGATTTTTAGATCATTAATTAATATTATTTATTTTTTTTTTTATAATTATTAAAATATTTTAATTATATTACTTCTAGACGTTAATTAGTCTATGGAGATACTTTTCTTAGAACTACAGTTTTAATAGAGTTTTATATTAAAACCAGATACGTTATAATGCGAGACGTTCAATCCCAAAATAACGCCACTTATATCTATTAAAAATCTCAAATAGAATGTGGGAATATAAGAAAAAGGAAGGCAAAGAGTTTTACTCACCGACCGATCGCTGATCCCATCTTCTTGTTCAACTTATTTCTTTGGTTCGTGGATAGCCTAAGTCTATTCGCACTGTACTCGCGATTTTTGGGCGAATTTGGACACCCAAATCTACAAGACACGCAGACCTTTAATAGACTATCCTACCGGCTGCGCCAGTTAAACTTTCTAATTGAGACTTTATATTTTTTTAAAAATAAAATACTAAATTTAAATTAAAACTATTTATTGTGTCCGATCGATTCGGAGATCATGACATTATTAAATTATAAAGTTAAAAATATTTCTCATACACAAGTTACAATGTGTTGCGACATTTAACATGAATTTATATGAAACAATGAAAGTGCTTATACAATAATGGGAATATTCCGGTGGTCTCGCTGAGCCAGCGGAATAATCTCGCTTAGCCTAATATTGAGGGTTTGGGTGAGTGCATAACTAAATAAAAAGGTCTTAAGGTCGTTTCACTGACATTCAACGACTTTTTACAAATTAATTTATTTACATTTTGTATAGTGAGAATATTTTATAATAAAATTTTAATTTTCTAATAGGAACAAAAATTTCTACGGAATTTGAAAAAGGAATTTTGCTAATTTATTAGAATATAAAATGGTAAATATTTAAAAGCTTGCTACAATGTTGTTTTTTTTATGTAGTTATAATAACATTTTCTTATCATCTTCACGCTGAGTCCCGCATACCAAAGGGTAGGCGGAGGAAACCTAGCGTTAGGACACTCCATTCCCCATTTTTGCCGAATTCTGATGCTATTGCGCGTTGTGAGAACTACCAGTCGCGTTTACAGTCACAAACTTGTGTCACAAAAATATTAAAATATTTGATTGTTAATATAGTAAAATTTTAATGTGACAAATAATTGCAACACATAACGTCCTTCATACTGCATACAGATTTACTTATGAATGTCCTAGTTATTACTTAACTCACGCTGTATCCCTAGCGAGGTACTCAAAGAGAACGTAGTGCCAAGCGCTACGGTCTCTACATACCTCTTTCCCTGTCATCAATCCTTTCTACCTTCTTCCGGTATTTTCGTCGTAAGGTCAACCAAGATTTTCCACTACCTCTCTTACCGCTCACTTACCAATCTTTCACCACTCATTCGTCCAATGTTTCCAAACCAGCTGAGCACGTTCTTTTTCATTCTCACCGTGACATCCTCGCTAATACCTGGCATTTTATGTAACCCTTCATTGTGGTTGCGATCAGCTAAGGTGACTCGGCATATCTACGAACGCATTCAACTCTCTTCTATTCTTCTTAAATAATACTCATGTTACTCTGCCGTATAACAGCGTCGGTACCAACACTGCATTATGTATGGCCAAACGTGCAGCTGTGCTGAGGTTTCCGTTGCCGTTTCATCAACATCACTTTCCACATTCATCTCATATATTCCATATCTACTGATTACTTCGTTACCCAATACTAATGGTTATTTTATATGAAATATCCTAATTTAAAAAAAAAAAAAAAATTAGCTTCACGCTATATCCCGCACACAGCAGGGTAGGCAGAGGGAACCTAGTGTTAAGACACTCCGTTCCCCACTTTCTGCCGAATTTTGGAGGCATTGCGTGTTGAGTGGCAGAACTCAACGCCGCGCTTTGCCTCGACACCAGAGCGAAGAAATGAAAATATTAATTTAAGTAAATATTTCATCTCCTCGAGTGGGGATCGAACCCACAACCAGTCGGTTTTACAGTCACACTTTATACCACTGCGCCACGACTGGCCTCAAAATACATTTTAATTAAATTTATATTTCGAAATATATGAACATATAACATTTTAAAACACAAAAGTGAACAACGTAAAGCACAATTACATACGTTCCATATCAGATGAAGGTGTTGATACAAAAGGCCCGCAAAATCGACAAACCAACTGTTTATGGAGATGGAAGCAATTTCGTTCTTTTGTGCCATAGTATTGCCCCTAAGTAGGCGGATTCCGGCGTCTCACTTCCTTATATAGGGTAGGCACTTTTCAACACACGCAAAATTTCTGCGACGATATCGCGATAAAATGAACGTAGGTACGTACGTATTGTATGAAATTTTAAAGATTCTAACCTGTATGATACCTTTTTGTTTATAAACTTTTATTTTGAAAATTATTAATGATCAGGCCGTCGTGTCGTCTTGATGGACTGACTGTAAACGGAATGGTCGTAGGTTCAGATTCCACTTAGGGGAGTATTTATATTTAAAAATTTTGGACATCAACGTGTTGAATCGACAAAGAACGGCGTTGAGTTCCGTTACTCAACGTCCAATTTATCAACTTCTGTAAAATGTAAATACAAAGATTATTGTAAATCTCTAGATATATCATAAAAAAACATTACTAAAATTAAATTAATTATATTTGTAGTTCTTTACGTGCAAAGTGAGTGCATACGCCCGCAAATTTAAGTTGAGAAATGTGTACTTATGTATAGTCCTGAAATTGGGCCTTGGGCGAGTCCGACTCGCACTTGATCGGTTTTTTCAATTATTCTCATGAATACTTACTAAACCTTTGTACATACAGACATACCAACTATACCTAAATATAGAAAAATACTAAGTCTTATTATTTTCAATTAATATTAAATTATAACTTAACCTTTTTTACGTAAACTATAAATGAACACTACTTCTATTTGACTTAAAATAATAAAATACTTATATCACAATATAACCCTAAAAGAAAATTATATATTGAACGCTTTTACTGAGAAAAATGTTTTTTATTTTACTCAATATGACTGTCTAAACCAAGCAAAATGTGAACGAGTATCAACTTTCCACAGTATTTACACGGCACTGGCTGACGGTTGTATATTTTACCATCCAATTTAGCTTCATTCATTATAATTTATCGGATTTTCTGACTACTTATATGCTTACATTTTTTTTTATCAGCTTCACGCTGTACCCCGCACACAGCAGGGTAGGCAGAGGGAACCTAGTGTTAAGACACTCCATTCCCCACTTTCTGCCGAATTCTGGACGCGTTGCGTGTTGAGTGGCAGAACTCAACGCCGCGCTTAGCCTCGACACCAGAGCGAAGAAATGGAAATATAAATTTAATTATTATTGATTTAAAAAAAAAGTCCTGCTGAGTTTCTTGCGCCGGTTCTTCTCAGGTCTGAGGCCATTACTTTTAATGAACTGGTAGTAAATTATTTGACTCTCCAACAAATCGAGCATGTAACTATTTATTTAGAATAAAATTATTTAACTTTGACTTTTTATTTTCATTCAGTCATTTAAGTTTAAAATATATTAAACGTTTACAGGTAGCATCAATATGTAATCTAAACGCGTTCCATTGGAAACAAAACTAACAACAATCGACAGATTTGTTGGATTGAAACGTACAATGGGCTCATCACTGACTCTGACGGCGAAGCGCGCTCTGTTCGGAGTTCATGTGATAGGAATTTATATTAATTTCCTGTGTCAGTCTGGCGGACCAGTTGCAGTCGATGCGGCTAGCGCAAACTGCGGTTAGCCGGCTGTCCTGACCTGTTCCAGACACTGCAACGGACAAGCACATATAAACTCACACGCTAATTTTACCTCAACCACGGAATTTCTATTCACACTTTAGACTGAACATTGACTGAACAGAAATAGAACTTGAAATATCAAATACAGCTTTTGAGCAGTAGGAAATCCTTCCCACTTTCATTAATAATACCCAAGCCTCAACAGTTTTGCTATTTTTAACGTGAACAGAACTTAAAGCTACAAGAGAAGTATATTTTGTTCATACTATTTTTTACATTGCTATATAGGTATACTATAAATATTAGATTGTCCTATTACGAGTTACGACTGAAGGTAGTGCACTAACATTAGCACGTGACACATAAGTTCTTGTGGATTGTAGAAAAGCACTAATAGAAGAGTTCAAAAACGATGAGCATTAACACGAACGATGTCATGTACTATAAAATAAGTAGTGATTTCTGTTACTGTATCTTTCTAATATTATAAATGTCAAAGTCTGTGAGGATGGATGGTCGTTCCACTTACGCAAAAAATACTGAACGAATTTAGACATTTGTCTAAATCAATTCTAAGCAGTCGAAGCCGCGTTTAAGTAGCTAACAATCAATATTTTTTATATATATATATTTTATACGTGATCAAAAAAATATAAACTTTACCGTATAAAAACTTAAGTATAGGTACTTCTCATAATATAACCAAATCATGAGCAGTTTAATACAGCAACACGAAGTTACAAACAAGTTTTACCGCGGCAAAAGTTGGTGGCACCTTTATCCTTCACGTGCTGCTTTATAACAATAAAGTTATACTAACCCATCGGATTACTTCCTATATGACTGGAATTCTTCAGAAACAATCCGATAAGATAATATTAACAGTTTGATTTTGTTTATCGCGCACTCTTTTCATAGAATATTTTCATAAAACATTTGTTTTAAAGATCTACAAAGCGAATTCAAACTATAAAATTAAAAATATACGTATGTAGAAAATAAATTATCTATAAAATAATATTAATATAACAGACTTTGTAGAATCATAAAATTCTGATGTTATTAAAGAAAAATCAAAACTGATATCTTATTATAGTCTTACCATAATCCATTAAATTCTTAAATAGAATAATAGCATATTTCTGACAGACAACAAAAATAAATGATTACATCCAAATTAAAAGACACTAAAAAAAATAACATTTAACAAAAAAAAAACGGAAAACCACACAAATAAACAAACATAAATTCAATTACCCCATAATAAGTGAAATGAAATGAAATAAAATAAAATTTTAACTATCCAAAAAACATTAAAGTAAATCTCACGTTAAGTGTTGTAATCCCTATTAGCCGACACTTTATAGTGCAACGGGACTGTCCGTACGGTGTTGCAGAGCCGTTGGGGTTTACGACCAATGAAAACGGAGCCGGAACTGAGGTAATTATAGGATTACTTACACATTTAAACATTACACGGCGGGGTGGAGCGTAATGTTGTATTACCTGCGGGTCGTTACACGGCCGAATTAACGCAGGGCCCAGGTGGTTGAGACACTATTTGTTTAAGTTGAGCAATTATTTTGCATAAGTTTAGCTTTGGATTTGAGATTTTTTTTTATGTAAATAATTTATATGTAAAATAAACAATCGTGTTTATTTTAAAATACACCTGGATAGTACAAAAGACTGCGTGAGGCAATGAAATAGGTATACTCTTGATATTCCCTATTTAAAAAAATACATATAAACTTTTGGATGATTCTATTTTTATGTAAAGTATATTTCAGCCAACTTAGTAAAGTAGATCTTGATGTCATGTATAGAGATCTGTATCTATACACGACAGTGATCCCGCAAAGTCGAGCGCGAAGCAACGCACTGCCGTTTAAGTATATTAATAAAAAACTCGTAATAAGGAACCTTAGACTTGGCTTTGTTTCACCTGGAGATTCCATTAATTTTTATAGAAAAACAAAAATAAACACACATAAAAACCCACACAAATAATGATATATAAATATAAGCACAGACTTTAGACTTCGATTACTATATCTAAATCAAATTAAAACTAAAAAATTTCAGTCATTTTCCATCTGTCCGTCTGTCAAAACTAAAGATTGCATTGAGGTCAATCGATCTGAAAATAATATAGATTTTGATTGATTTATTTATTTTATTGATTTACAGTTATAGTAATTAATATTAGATGTAAAGTTCCTTTAAACATAGATATTATTACGCTTCGAATACAACGCAGTCAAAGGATATCAAGATTTACGTATCGTTTTTTTTTCACTTTGTATGCAATGTCCCGCGTAACCAAAACCTATAGTGTACTTCCCATAGACCGACTGTTATGAGATTTAGGATGAAGTTAGATCTTTTGTAAATAGATATTATTATTATTGAATAAAAGAAAAATCGAAAAGTAAAAATTTATTAGTCATTTATAGAAATATATATATATATATATATATATTTATTTAGTTAACTCATACTAAATAAGAGTACTCGTATACTCCTGCAAACTTAAGTTTCTTAACTTTATTCACCGCATTATCAAAACCTATGAAGTTTGAAACTTGAAATTGGTACAGAACCCTCTGTGGGTGAGTCCGACTCTCTCTCAGTCGGTGTTTTCTCTTGATATATTTCAAGCGGGGGCCGCTAGTATACTTATAAGTATATATCATTTTAAAATCGTGTAATGTATAATAAAGAAAATATGAAAACTTCACCACTAATTTATAACAAAGTAACTAAAGAACTAACTTAAGCTTAACATAAATTATATTATAATTCGTATAAAAAATAATTGATAGATTTAGAGCTAATCCAATAATTTAAATAAATCAGCTTTACAACAGAGTAGATAGAGGGGAACCTTGTGTTAAGACTCCCTGTTCTCCACTTTGCGTCGAATTCAGGAGGCATTGCGTGCTGAGTAGCGGAACTGAACGCCGCACTTTTCCTCGTTACCTGAGCGACAAAATGGAAATATAATATACAATTTCAAAATATGTCCTAGTAAAATAACGGTGCACAAAAAGGTCAAATTTTAATATATGGTAATTGCGCCCCTTAAGGTAACCTGATAAAACTCTAGCTCCAGCAATTAATCAAAATTAGTGCCGTAGACGTCTTATCCCTCGGTGATATATTAATTAGGTCAAAACAGCGCAACAGAACCGTCTTCCCGGGCACATTGTAACGTAATATCACCAGTTAATGAAACTTCCCTCGGGAACGCGATAATACCTACAGCCGTGAACAGTCAAATCAACCCGCCTATACAATCGCTAGCGTGTCGCCTCTAAAAATAGGATTTTTTTTTTTTTTTTTTAAAAGAATCTTATTTTTTAAGCCCAATAATATAGATACAATATAGAATGCTATAGAAAATTTTATTTGAGTGCTTAGGCTGTATATTCAATACAATGAAATTGAAATAGTTAAACAATGACGATTTTTCATTTATTTAATTTTTATGTATTTTCTATTCATTCTTCTTTTAGAATAGAACAAGCCAATTATTGAATATCTAAGGTTCGCTTTTTATGACTTGAGTAATTAATTCGAAGTCATTGATTAAGAAACACCAAAATATATTCATTTTATAAAAAAAAAAAATTAAATTAGCTTCACGCTATATCCCGCACACAGCAGGGTAGGCAGAGGGAACCTAGTGTTAAGACACTTCGTTCCCCACTTTCTGCCGAATTTTGGAGGCATTGCGTGTTGAGTGGCAGAACTCAACGCCGCGCTTTGCCTCGACACCAGAGCGAAGAAATGAAAATATAAATTTAAGTAAATATTTTATCTCCTCGAGTGGGGATCGAACCCACAACCAGTCGGTTTTACAGTCACACTTTGTACCACTGCGCCACGACTGGCCTCATATTCATTTTATAATATATAAATTATAATGTATGTACACATTTCTTTGATGGTTATGGCGCGGAGACTGGAACCTGGAAACCCGAGATAATTTTTGTTAGAAAATTCACAAAGTTCTATCTACTCGAACCAAACGCATTTATAAGAAAAATAAAAAGTAACTAATATTATAAATATCTTCATAAAAAAATATTATTTATATACTCCGTTTTTTGCTAGCAGAGGGTACTAGTAAAGTATAGTTAATATAGTATTTTAAAATAAATAAATCTAATAAATCAGCTTCACGCTGTATCCCGCACACAGCAGGGTAGGCAGAGGGAACCTAGTGTTAAGACACTCCGTTCCCCACTTTCAGCCGAATTCTGGAGGCATTGCGTGTTGAGTGGCAGAACTCAACGCCGCGCTTAGCCTCGACACCAGAGCGAAGAAATGGAGATATAAATTTAAGTAAAAATTTCATCTCCTCGAGTGGGGATCGAACCCACAAACAGTTTACAGTCACACTTCGTGCCGCTGCGCCACGACTGGCCTATATATATAGTATTTTATATTTCAAATACGTTCCTAATAGCCAGAGCCTTCTTTTAAACCTGGACTCTATTTCGAAGGCATCAATAAAATGTCAGTACAATCTGTACTGCTCTAAGTGGCGAGATTAAGTCGAAACTGCCATTTTACCGTCGTTTCCTTTGATACGCTCCGTTTTACCGAACAAACTATTATTAATCCTTTGTTTTTGTTTTGAATTTATCGGAAATTAATCTACCTTGTAATTCTGTACAAACAAGAGAAAATATATTTTAAATAGATCAATAACGAAGGGTATATTATCTATAACTATCACGTGAAGTCGTCTACTATTTATTGTGTCTATATTATAGGCTATCGTAAAACGATTGCATCACAGATAATATATGGACTATAATAATCAATTAGAATTTTCGAAAAAGTATTTATAAAATTTTATATATTCGCTAGTTTATTTCTCTAATTCTACTAATGATTTATGACTCTTTTTTATTACATATTACAAACAAAAGTTTCGTCAACCGTAAATACATTAAAATAATCAATAAAAAGGTATACGTATAAAAAAACCGCACTCAAAATCACATTCAAGTTTAGTACTATTCGAATAACTCCTACTGAACTGCACAAGCTTTAATAAATTTAATAAGATTCTTAAATCTCTAGATATAACTCAAATGATAATACAATAATTTAGAACTACAGCCGGAACTTCCATTCGAACTGTTTAAATTATGAACTAACTTCTAAAATTAATTCAGTTAACGAGATCCCGAATTGTAACACTAACATAAACACTATGACACCGAAATGAAATTCATACAAGATTGACGATCACAACGCCGTTTGTTTATTCATACTTGTATTTACAATTTCACGCTATCCCGTACACAGCTGAGTAGCAGAGGAACAGAGAATGTAGTGCTAAAACTCTCTGTTTCTCATTTTCTGCCAAATTTTAGAGGCATTGCGATTTGAATGGCGGAACTCATCGCCGTACTTTGTTTAGACATCAGTGCTAAGAAATATTTAAATATTTCATTTCCTGGAGTAGGGATCGAACCCACAACCAATTACGTTTATAGTCACACATTTGCGCCCCTGCGCCACGACTGGCCTCTGTTCATCATGTTTATTCATGCCACTGCCACTAATCTTATAAACCAATGTCCATTTCTGAATAAACTATAACCTATAACGTAAATCAGTTTCAGTTAGCATGTGCCAAGTGTAGCGAGTGTGGAGTGCTCGATAAGCTGGCCTTAGACTGACGAGACGAATTGCTACCTCACCTTCCCCCGCAATTTAGTTCGAACTCCCCCTCCTCTCTCGTGTGCCAACCTAAGTAATTCAATATGAGAACGGAAGCTCCATTGAGGTCCACCGTTCTCATTCCACTGGTCGTTTTAACTGTATAATGTGCACGTAATTTATGCCTTTTGGTATGCGCATAAAATATCCTGGCCAGGAAGACTTTTCGATATATTATAAGGTGCTTTCGACACTTACAAATTAGAGTTTTCGATTTTTTTAATGATTAACATTTAACCACGGATATTCATATTACAGTTATAAATCAGCTTCACGCTGTGCCCGCACACTGCTGGGTACACCTAGTATTAAGACACACCGTTTCTCACTTTTCGACGAATTCTGGAAACATTGCGTGTTAAGTGACACTAGAGTAAAGAAATGAAAATATAAATTATAAATAATAAACATTTCTTCTCGAGTTGAGATCGAACCCACAACCAGTCAATTTTACAGTCACACTTTGTGACCTTGCACCAACAACTTACTTTTTTTCAGTTTTAGCCTAATGTAATACCATCTTTTAACAATCAATTGTAGTTCTAATCAAATATATCAATAATGTCGGTGTATCCACCCATCCATAACTTCTATCTACTTTAACAGGCACATTTATATTAGAAATCTTTACCCGAACACTTAAAAGATTACCAATTATTAAATTCATTTTTTTTTAAATCTTCCCATATTTGCTGGAGTAGGCAAAAGTAACCTGGAAGTTAAGACAATCCGTTGCCATTAAGAAACTTCCGTTGGCCACTTTTCGCCGGTCTTGGTTTTATGATGAAGCTAGTTGTGGTGCAGGGCCACAAGTGAGCTATTGTGAGCGCGATAGGTTTTGGAGTCGATTCCCACGCAATGCCTTCAGAATTCGGTAAAATTTCATCATTATTCTACTTAAAAACAAAAGTAATAAATTTTGGATTGTTAAAAATAGAAATTTTGATATTAATATTTCAATACTAATTTAAAATAAAATATGTGTTATTAGATGACAGTATACATCTAAAAAAAACGACATATTTCTTTAATAATATAATTAATAAATTTAAATAAATAATATTTGGAGGCCAGGGCAGGAGCACAAAGTGCTACTGTAAACGCGACTGGTTGTGGGTTCGATCCTCACTCGGGGAAATTTTATATTTATTTAAATATATTTTTTCATTTCTTTGTTCTGGTGTCGAGGCTGATGCAATGCCTCCAGAACTCGGCGGAAATGCGGAACGGAGCGTCTTAACACTAGGTCCCCTCTGCCTACTCTGCGGAATAGAGCGTGAAGCTGATTTATTTATTTATTGAAATCATATATAGATATACATCTACAATATAATACACAGGAACAATATAGGCTCGAGCTGGGCTATCCTATACTGAAACTAGATGTTGATCTCTGGATCTACTGATCCGATTTACTTTCTTTTTGTTTTATATGAAAGCTGCATTCTTTAGAAGTACTATAAGCTATATAACATTACGGCATAAGTTAGCTTTTAATAACGAAATAACAATAATAATGAACATCATAGAATTGCTTAAAAATTGCTTCAAGCGCGTGCGCTACAGCTTATTATATTTCAGTAGTCAGTATCTGTTGGCAAATGAAATGGCAGCTTAATAAAAATATTATAGGTGGTATGCGGACGAAGCCGCGAGTGGGCCGCTAGTAGTTTAATATTTTAAAAAGTAATTTATTTTTTATTATATACTGAATCAATTTAATTTAACTTTTGTTTAACAGCAACTGCTGGCGCAAAATTAATTATGAATATAAACTAGAATTAGTTATTAATTTAAACTAGAAAACGAATCGACGCGTACAAAACGCGTTGCCTTAGCAACATGTATATCACTTTATATAAAAATGTATAATATTATAGTAAAATTACAATATTTTTTTCATCAATTGTATTTTTTATGTATTATTTAAAATAGTTTTGAAATAGTATATGAAAGGTTATAGATGTATTAATATATATCAAAGTGAAGCTGATAAAGTTATTTAATATCAGCTCCACGTTGCATCCAGCAAATAGTATGGTAGAGGAAACCTAGTGTTAAGACACTCCGTTACCCACTTTCTGCTGAATTATTCGAGGCATTGCGTATTGTATGGCAGAACTCAACTCCGGGCTTTTGCCTTGGTGCCAGAGCGTAAAATGAAAATATTAAAAAGTAATAATACATTTCCCCGATTGGACACCGAATCCACAACTTTCGCGTTACAGTCACACCCTTATACCACGACGGCCTTAAGATCCCCTTATTATATTAGCAATTAATTCATAATGAGGCCAGTCATGGCGCAGTGGCACGAAGTGTGACTGTAAAACCGACTGGTAGTGGGTTCGATCCCCACTCGAGGAGATGAAATATTTACTTAAATTTAAATTTTCATTTCTTCGCTCTGGTGTCGAGGCTAAGCGCGGCGTTGAGTTCTGCCACTCAACACGCAATGCCTCCAGAATTCGGCAGAAAGTGGGGAATGGAGTGTCTTAACACTAGGTTCCCTCTGCCTACCCTGCTGTGTGCGGGATACAGCGTGAAGCTGATTTATTTATTTTTAATTAATAATAAAATAATTGATATCTCACTAACGCATTGCTACAGCGCAGCGGGTAAACGTTTGAATTAATTAATATTCATTATAGAACATATTCAGTCCGCCCCGAGTACATCACGCGCTGATGAGCGCGATGGGTTGTGGAAAACAACGATAGAGCTATAAAACAGAGTCGGACACGCGGCGCAGATAAATCAGATACATTTATACGCTTGCCGACAGCGCGGCATCACCAATTCACTGTTTTCATCATGTCCCAGTGAATTATTCTCTTGGTTTTGAAATATTTTAACACCTTACATGTACTGGTACACGCATAACTTTACTATATTTTTAATTTCAAAAATATTTTTGTTTTCTGCATATTTATTTATAGTTGAAAAAGGCAATTTGGTATTGACATGTTGCTTTTCAATTCCATTTTATTTAATGTATTATTTTTATAATATTTTGTTTGCATATTTACTTAATTGTATGTATAATGTAATTTAGTATTAAATTTTACTTTTTAATTTGATTTTATTTAATGTACTTGTAAAAAGACTGTTTTTGTCGTACTGACCACAACATGATAAATCTATTTTTTAAACATTTTTAAAGTGTTATTCCACACTAAGGAAAGAAGCCAACCAGGTTACCAGGAGGCGCGAGTTCGAGTACCGCTACGTTAAATTTTTTATCTACGGTTTCTAAATAAGTATGATAAATCTACCTACGTATTAAATTTTACATAATATAGATATGCCTTAAAATTAAAACACTATTTTTTTTCTATAATTCAATAAAAAAAATATTATAGCTAAAATAGAAAAGATATCTCGATAATCGCAACTAACAAGGACCACCGCCACGAGCTGATGAACTAACAATAGATTTTGATTCTGACGTATCGCGCTCGGCGTCAGTTAACGACTTCATTATTTATAGGCAATCTTCGTCAACGTCAATGCGCCGCTCAAGCACCGTGGTTATTCAATGACGCCATATTGTGTTCAGGACTTGTGACATCGTTTGAAATTAACTCCACGTTCTAACATGTGCCGTAACTATAGTTTATTGTTTGAGATTTATGATTTCATTGTCGAATCGCCGTTTATGTCATGTTTGTTGTCCTTTTGTTTTTTCTTTAAAGTTTTGTCTTAAATTTTTAAATTTATTACTTTACACTTTGGGAGAGAATAAATATTTTACTATAAGAAGTGACTAAGGATTATTATTCATTTGTTAGACAGTACTTTCCGCCAATTATTATAGGCACATAAAAAACGACATTTATTAATTTTTGCAACGATGATATCTATTATTTATGTCATTGTGCAGATTATTTTTGATTTAATTAATAAAAGTGCAAAAATTTTAATAAAAATATGAGTCTAAACTATATAAAATATCGTGATAAATAAATGAAATATCGTTCACACTATTTCCATAAAATATTCTCATAAGAGAAGCAATTTTTCATAAAAGCTTTATACAAGCCAATAGTATTAATATCTACTTAAAATATTAATCTCTTCAACGTCAAACGTATGTACGAACGTTTGGACTTGCCTATTGGATTTATTACACCTTTTTGCTTTTCATTTCCATTTACTCACTTCAGACGGATTCATAAACGAACACTGTAATGTAGCAAATTCTAATAGTCAAGAGTGAAAACTTTTGTAGCATCTAAACTTTATTACATTTATATTGGATACTTTAATATGTGGCGATGATGGTTTCTTATAAATATATTAATTAAATCTCACAGGATTTTCTCTCAAAAATATATCGTCAATTTAGTACTAACTATTTTACTGTTTAACCGACCTCTATACAACAGGGGACTCTCCATTCGATTGTATTTTTCATTATTGTTAACTCAGAATTTACACTGGGTGGGACGATTTTGTAATTTTCCCGAGTGGGAATCGAACTCATAATATTTAGAGTCACGTGCTCTCTAAGCCACACATTTAAGAAAGCTGCAATCAGAATACAATAACACACGTGGAAACCAGATAGGGATGAATGTTTTCCAAACTGACACAGTTACCCCATTCGGGATGTGAATCCGATTCCTAATCTACGTTTACTTACAATATACACTCGCTCGATTTTCTAATAATATTTTTCTATATAATGTTACTACATTACATTCTTTTGCTATAAATCTGTTTTATTATAAAGAAGATAAAGACCTAATAGTATATCTCATACTATAAATTTGAATATTGCTTGTGTATTTTAAAATCATTTAGTGAAATAGTTATAATATAATTAATTATCCGAGGCCGGTCGTGGCGCAAAGGCACAAAGTGTGACTGTCAAATCGACTGATTGTGGATTCGACCCTCACTCGAGGAAGTGAAATATTTATTTACATTTATATTTTAATTTCTTCGCTCTGGTGTCGTGGCAAAGCGCAGCGTTGAGTTCTGCCACTCAACACACAATGCCTCCAGAATTCGGCAGAAAGTGGGGAACGGAGTGTCTTAATACTAGGTTCCCTCTGCCTACCCTGCTGTGTGCGGGATACAGCGTGAAGCTGATTTAATTTTTTAATTTAAATATAATATATTCATTGCTGTAACTTACAGTTCGATCTCTTAGTATGTTTTCAACAGATATCTATGACACACATTGGTTGCATTTACGACATCCCGAACACATTACAAAAGCCATTCCCTTATCTAATGTTCTCCTTAAATTTATTTAACTTTTCCACGCCCTCACATCTTACAAATCTAACGATAAAGCTGTCAACAAGAAAAGGTCACCAAATCAGATGGGAATCGGTTCGTATTTATTTTATCGTCTAAACAAGCAATCTGGTTCTTTGATATGTATATAATGTATATGTCGATAAATATTAGCTATAACTCTCTGACATCATGATTTGGATGGATTTGCTTAAAATATTTTGTATAAATTAAATTAAATTAAATTAATTGAGTGAGGCCAGTCGTGGCGCAGTGGTACAGAGTGTGACTGTAAAACCGACTGGTTGTGGGTTCGATCCCCACTCGAGGAGATGAAATATTTACTTAAATTTATATTTTCATTTTCTTCGCTCTGGTGTCGAGGCAAAGCGCGGCGTTGAGTTCTGCCACTCAACACGCAATGCCTCCAAAATTCGGCAGAAAGTGGGGAACGAAGTGTCTTAACACTAGGTTCCCTCTGCCTACCCTGCTGTGTGCGGGATATAGCGTGAAGCTAATTTAATATTTTGTATAATTTTCTTTTTATATTATACGTTGTAAATCAAAATGGTCGTCAAGTGTAATGATTTTATGTTTATAGTTTTGATATCCGCAATAATTTGTTATAAAAAATCTTTGTTTAAATAAAAGATGTTTTTGAATATTACTTTATAGAATTATCATCAGAGGACCCAAAAACAAAAGTCACAAAAGTGACGCTTTATGTGGGCGGAAAATTAGAGATACACTTTTTAGACTTGGAGCGGAAGAGGAAAGAGGCCCTCTACAATAACATATTGTATTAGAATTTAATATGGACATTGTACAAGTTTTTGGCTTTGGAAGAAATATAGCTTCTGTAAAAGCTTTGAGGTGTTTGATTTCTTTACACATACTCACTGTATGTGCGTACAAAGATGTGCTTCAGTGAATGTATACACAGATCCCCTTTGCTCACTTACACAAGGTGAAATAAAGGAAATCGTGCACACAGGAATATTGCAGCAAGGATGATGATGGATGATGGATGACGACCGACGAATGACGAGTACTGGTCGACGAGCGACAGATCGATAGATTGAAAATTCGCATACAAAAAATCTCTGAGTAATTCTCTTTTTTTTTAACATAACGAAAATCTAACCGAATTGACATATTCAAAATACCATAAATATCATTAAAAAAGTTACGATTTGAACATATTTTTGTGTCAATTATGTATAAAATATAGAACGTGACGCTATCGATACATTAATAAGAGTGTTAAATCAAGAATCTTGCCCCCCTCGTTAGAGTAATATATGTTTTGCGGTGACTTTGGAGAGCAACCGCCATCCCCGGCGCTGTATAATTAAACCTAATAATCTGAAAAATTATGGACATATGTGATAGTCCAGAATCAAGATAGATCATCTATCGTTAAAAGCCACATACACAAATTTATTAATATAAATAGATTACATAGTAATATTAAAAAAAAGGAAGATATTAATCTCATAATTAATTAAAAATTTCAAATAAAATAAAATCTTAAATGAAATTTATTTAAATTTATAATTTATTACAAAAATATATAAAAAATGCAAAACCAAATGTTCAACGTGCATATTTTAATAAAATATAACAAATATTTTTTATAGAATATGTGCACCGACCGCGAATAAAACTAGGTCATGATTACTCTCGATGCGACCTCAAAAATGAGATCCAACTTAATGATGTCGACGATTTTCTTAACTAATTACTTGTCAAAACAAAATATTCAAGGCCGCATTTAAAAAAGAATTTACTACAAATATTCCTGGGGGGCGCAATGTGATGAAAGTCACGCTGTAATTACTAAAATTAAATATCTAATTCACTCCATTAAATCCACTCCATTAACGATAAAAAAATTGGATAAATGAACAGTTAAAGAAAGAATAAAATTTTGTTGAGCTATAAATTAACCGGGCCCGGGGGTGAGCTTCGCAATCTGCATTAGCCGAGACGCACTTCTTTCCAGCGATTAAATGAAATTTCATGCCCGGTTGCCTACGGGAACTCACTGGACAAAGGTCCGGGATATTTAAATTGAATGTTTTTAATCTGGCAAGATATCCTACTTTTTCTAGAATTACCCCTTGCTAAGTCTGTGATTGGATTCATACTAAACTTTTATTCAAATTCGAAACCGTTTTAGCCATTCATTTATGAACTTATATTAAAATTAAATTAAATTAGCTTCACGCTATATCCCGCACACAGCAGGGTAGGCAGAGGGAACCTAGTGTTAAGACACTCCGTTCCCCACTTTCTGCCGAATTCTGGAGGCATTGCGTGTTGAGTGGCAGAACTCAACGCCGCGCTTAGCCTTGACACCAGAGCGAAGAAATGGAAATATAAATTTAAATAAATATTTCTTCTCCTCGAGTGGGGATCGAACCCACAACCAGTCGGTTTTACAGTCACACTTCGTGCCACTGCGCCACGACTGGCCTCATATCGTATATTATAATGAATGAGTATAATATTTTAATACATAAAACATTTTGCTTGTGGACTCGTATTCACATAACAATACGTAATCCCATTTAGGTTACTCAGTATAGTGCTGAACTGAAGCTAATCACTTTGTTTTTTAAAGCCAGTGTTGTACTCACTTTAAAAATTTCAGTTGTTTTGTACGTTTTTTTAGCTTTACGCTGTATCCCGCATGCCAAAATGCCGAATTCCGAAGTGGTGGAATTCAACAACGAACTTCTCCTCCACACCACAGCGAAGAAATGGAAATATTCAATAATTAATTTCCTCGAATAGGAATCGAACCCACGACCTGTTTACAATTACACATTTATACCACTGCGCTACGATTTTTCTCTAAATGTTTGTATATATACGCAAAAAGTTTAAAAATATTAATTTCGTGGTTGGTTGGTGGTGTTCCTAATCAACCTCAAATTTTATTTGTTCATTGGAGTCTTAATCAAATATTACAAAGGAGACCAACGATTGCATACAGTTAAGTTAGTATAACGCCCAGAATGAACAGGAATGAAAATAGTAAAATGATTTGATTTGATAGATTTAGGTACATCATTCCCTTCTTGAAAATTCCGTTAGTTTTGGCAATCTGAGATCTGAGTTATTAGAGATTTGGTAAAAGTGTAATAGATTATGTAAATGTAACTCTATATAATAGATGATTACTGAGAAAAAAATCATAGCAAACAACGGAAAAGCACTCTACATGCATACAAAACAACAAAAAATGTAAAAATAATTAGACAAAATGTCAATGCCAATCAGATGATTGACATTGACATTTTGTCTAATCACACATCTATAATTTAAAATATAATTGATTTTAATCGATTTCCTTTTGTTTTGTATCCCGCATAGAGCAGGGTAGGCAGAGGGTTAAGATAGTGGTAAGACACTTTGTTCCCCACTTTCTGCCAAGTTCTGGAGGCATTGCGTCTCGAGTGGCAGAACTCAACGCCGCTCATTTATCTCCACTCCCAGATAGTCAGATCCGTAAAATTCGTAAATTTAAAAAAATATCTACTATTTTTTTTACCATATCTCAACTCTTTACATTTTGGCCCAAAAGTTTCCATCTCCTTTATACTTATCTTATTAATTTAAATTCCATCAAATATTTGATGGGTCCGTACCTACCGTACCGTAGTGATCTTATAAGGTCACTATGTTGTCCTTACGTCTGCCTGTCCAGAGCCTTTATCTCAAGAACGCTTGGAGATATCGAGTTGAAATTCAAACCATATATTCAAATCCACGGTCCTATGATTTCTTAATATAAAAGGCGTATTTCGACACTATAAAAAGACTCAAAATTAATAAGGTACTTCCGGTTGACCTATAATTACGAAATTTGGCAGCTAGCATCTACAGGTAGTAGAGTAAATAGTGGTTTAGGAAAAAATCTTTAAGCTAAACATTAATGGTTATATCCTAAAAAAATATAGTCCTAAAAGGTGAGCAAAATGTGTTATTAAGGCACCTAGATCAAGTGAGGTGTCACATGAAAGGGCTAAGCTGAAACTAAATTTCAGAAAAAAAATCGTGAAATCCAAATTTGATTTTTGTACGAAATCCTCGGTGGACGAGCCCGACACGTCTGGTTTTTTTTTTAAATAAAAACACCAATCTACAGTAAAATAATTTAAATAAAATCACAAAACACACATTAAAAGTATTATTTACTAACAAGATCTGAATCAACGAAGGGGTTGAAGGTTAGAGATATCGAAGATAGAGAGAAGAGGCGGGAAAATGGATACATAGATAATACTGTATAGTGACACTGGATATAATAAATTATACTAATTCATATAATATATATATGTAATTAAGTTTAATTTTAGAAGATTTTACAAATGGGGGAACTTATTTTGTAAATTAATTTAAGTAATATTTATTATGTTGCATTTTAATAAAAAATAATAAATTAATAATCATTTTAAAGAGATTTTTTTTAAAGGTTAAATTCATTTTTTTTTTTGTTAAAGCTAATCACTAATTATTACTAACTTATTTATTGAATCAAATTTTATTTCTATACCAAACAAATCTATGGAACACAAAAATAACTTCAAATATCACGATTCTCATAGTTTTATTACTCGTGTACTGTTAGCTCATAGTAGAAACTGTAGAAATCATTACAAATTAAATTCTGAACAATGCACGTAATTCCGGGACGAAATGTAATTTAAACATGTGATTGCCCTCCACGAGATTCCGTAGTTTTAAAACCTTAACGACGATAATTAAATTTGATCCACAAAAGGATTACAGTTTGTATATTTTACAAGAATTTTGTATATAAAATACACGATATATCAAATATCACCATAAAAACTATTTACGTACATAAACTAATTTGTTCACAAAACAAAAGCCACTATTATGTGTTTTTCACTATTTCGGTTAATAGTTAGTCACAATAAAATGATTGCGATTTTCATTCGGCTATAGAAAAGAGAAATGGCATCGTCCCATTGATGGATTTAAATTTTTAAAAAGAACTCGAAAGCTTGATGAGCACTCAATTCCTGTGAAAGTTCTCCTTTTTTTATTCTCAGAATTTTTCAATTCAATCTATTTACAACGTTAAATATTTACATTTAAATTGGAATTGCATAAACATTAATTAAGTACAGTCAAATAAGTTACGATAAAGTTAAATATTTAAAGACTGATTCGTAAACACTAAATACTAAAAATAACCGAGAAAGCTGAGCTGGATTTACCTTTAGCAATTGAACGTTCCGATCTATTCCATTCTACACTAATCGAGCAATTTCTCTCACGTTATTAAGGGAAATGGGAATGTTCGCAAGTCGTTGCGTTCCCAAAACGAGTTTCTTATAGATGCTATAGAATTTTTAAATAATTTTTATACCCTCCAACCCGAAAACTCGTTTCATATTATAAAAATAAAAGTAAAAAAAAACTATTAGAGAACAATTCAATATTGTTTATTTTATATAACATTTTTACTCTTTAAGATACAAAGAAGAATGTATATAAGTGATAATTTAAAATAGTATGAAACAAACGATATTTCCCCGGGGCAACGTTAATGTTCCGGTGGTGGCGTTCGTCCATTCGACCGAATCTCTGGAAATTAAGGCAGAAAAAAAGTCAATAAATCCAAGCAAGCTGGGGCAGATAACGAATGTCTGTAGAGCGGCACAAGCCGACTGGAAAATCTCAGGAACTTGCTTGCGTTAATGTGGACACTAAGACTTTCAAGTTTTTGAAGGTCAAACTGAAGGTATGAAAACACATATATTTGTATTTGTTATAAAAAAAGTATCATCTAGAATATTATATAGTAAGACTATTTCCTTGGTTTGTTTCTTCTTTGTATACAATATTTTTGTTTTAAAATATCATTTTCTATATAAAATATTTTATTTATTAAACCAAACCGGTAACTCCAGAATATGCTGTAATATAATAAATATATTTTTTATCCTCCATACTTATTATAAATTGTAACGACTTGAATATTTTTTAATAGTATAAAGTAATTAAATTGTACGAAGTTATCGGAGCAACGTGGACGTCTACCGGTCTTCTAGTAGAAGTTGGTCAACTAATCCAAGTTTTCCCGTACGAGCTAATGAGACGAGTTTGATTCGAATTCCCTGAACGAACGCTGAGAAAGTAGGTACTCTCTTTATTACTCTAACCTTGCCATTACTAATTCAAATCGAATAGAAATGACTGGAAAGAAATCTTACAAAAAATACTCATTTCTTTAGAGCAAATTATATTTGTTTTTTATTACATGGATATTTACTTATAGACAAATAAGAAATGTTTATTTATTTCCTCATTTTTTTTTTTTTTTTATTTACTTAAAAATATAAATTCAAAATATAAATTGTAACCACTTTAAGAATAGCATACGAAGAAAATTTGAAGCAATAATTGTATCGGTATACATAAAGGGTTGTTGTTTCAGCTTGCTTCTATTATTTGCAAAATCGAAACAAGAAAATTAGATATCTAGACATACGCGAGTCGCCTCGAGCAGTATTTAGATACAGAAGCTAAGACTGGAGTTGGAAAATTATCGTTGAGGCATGTTATCTCTTAGTGGTACTGGTAACAGTGAACGTACACAAAGTTATGAAACGTAGAAACCGTAGATGAATAATATATGTAATACGTTCTATTTGCGAAGGTCGTTTTGTTATAGATATCAATAGAATGCCAGCTGCTATCATATTATTTGTTTTTTAGCTTCGTGAAGTATACCGCATAAAACAAGATAGGTAGAGGGTACCTGGGAACCTAGTGTTAAGACACTTTCGTTCCCCATTTTCCGCTGAAATCTTTGAGTATTGCATGTTGAATGCCAGAACTTAACGCTGCGCTGGACCTCTTTACTAGAGCGAAGAAATTAAAATATTAAATATTTCATATCTTCGAGTGGAAACCGAACCTACAACCTGTCACGCTTACAGGCACACTTGTGCACCTGCGGCGTGACTGGCCCCAATTTGTTGTTCATTCAAAATTAATGCCCAATCAATTCAATCTAATTGAATTAAATTAAATTAGCTTCACGCTATATCCCGCACACAGCAGGGTAGGCAGAGGGAACCTAGTGTAAGACACTCCGTTCCCCACTTTCTGCCGAATTTTGGAGGCATTGCGTGTTGAGTGGCAGAACTCAACGCCGCGCTTTGCCTCGACACCAGAGCGAAGAAATGGAAATATAAATTTAAGTAAATATTTCATCTCCTCGAGTGGGGATCGAACCCACAACCAGTCGGTTTTACAGTCACACTTTGTGCCACTGCGCCACGGTTGGCCTCTCCATTCAATCTAATTGCAAATATAAAAAAATATATTTATTAATAAAATATAATAATCATAAACTATATATAGATTTTATATTTAACGTGTCATCTTAAAGAGACTTACAACTAATAATACAACTTTCTTAACGAATTATTAAAACAAGATCAAGCTTTATTGCACGTCCACTAACAAAGTGCTTGGCCCCCGTAATGGAAATTACATACCCTGAGGTCGGAAATCAAATTGACAGAAGAGGTTAAACAAACGACGTGGTCAGGGAGTCCAGACCGTGGTCCAGGGAATATTAATCGGTGGGTAAATGCGCTTTTATTTGTTTTTCCTTACCGCATTAGCACGCCGCCGCCGCGTCTGGCCAATGGGTCAAGTTAGCACTCAGTTGGAGTAATCCAATCGTACTATATTGAATTATTACGTCTATTACACAACTTCACGTTGATTTTTTACTCCAACTGTATTTAATTTATTTAATTTTACATAGAATTTGCGATTTTATTTTGTTATTTAACATATAGGAACTAATTAGTATTTGAATTGAATATGATACCAGTATATATATTTTAAATCATTTAAAAAAAATTAAAGATTATTCTTTAAAATATTAAACATAATATATAGTAAGAAGGTATATTCGTTGCTGTTATCGTACATTAGCAAATTTTTCTAATCGTAGAGACGCATTTATCTTATCTCTTTATATACTTTTTAGTACCTACGAGATAATTTATGTTGCTTATAATAGCTACGATCGTCACACGCTGAGCACGGCGGGTGGAGAGACGAAATTTTCCGCTTTGTCCGCACGCGCTGGGTTAGGTTGGTCAAAGTTCAATCAGTGTGGGTGGATTTCAAAAAACGTTTCAAACATTTTAAAACTCTATGGGACACATTTTGACCATTTTCGCTGAGATCACCGTGTCGTCCACAACGTTCCTGCAAAATTTTAGAGCTGTAAGTTTAACGGTCTAGGAGCATTACAACGAAACATAGTTTTGACCAGTTAGATATAGATACACGATAAAATAAAAGATCTAAGATTTCATATGTTATTCGTGTACGCATATAATATCTGAAAAATACACCATTTCTCTGCAAATAAATATATCTATATATATATTACTAACTTTGAAACCGTAACATCTTTATAACGAAGAAACATTACTTATGACGACTGCCTAAAGTTTAAATGCCAATTTCACCAATTAAATCATTCCAAATTACGTATATTTATTTAAGTAATTGAATGTAATATAAAATACATTAACTTTAACAATGAAAAATGAGTAGAGCGCGGTGGAAAATAAAATAAAGATCATCAATCAGCGCCGTCGAGTTGTTCAGACCCGAAGTCCGTCGAATATTAATCGGTGGATAAATGTACTTTTATTTGTCTTACCCTTACAGCGTTAGCAATCCAACTATCGGGCTAATAGATCAAGCTAACACTCGGTTCGAGTGATTAAATGGAGGCGGAGGTTTAAGTGTCGAATCCAGTTCTAATACTGGTATTATGCAACGATATTTCTCAACTTCTGTGTAAAATATCTGTATTTTATATGTATATATAAAATATAGATAAATTAAAAACATTAATAAAATATAACTATTTATATATATTTTTAATTTAAAAAAACACAATGAGTAAAAACCTGAATATTTTAAGTTATTAAACAACCCAAGATAACTCTACTGTCTTAATATTTGCTCGTAGCACCGCTGTCATCTTCATCCCTGAAAGCTTGATAAATGACGTTCTCTTGCAGGAACTTTTTGCAGTATGATATCAGCTAAAACGTGATAAACAACAAGTAACCTCTATAAGATAACATTGAAAGTTCCTGATCTTTTGAATTTTTACGATATATTATAAATATATTTTAATACCCTTATGTGATGTTCGTTGGCTGCTTTATTCATTCTTTTTATTTCCATCTTGAGGTGGCTTTCATCCTTGAAACGCTTGTCAACAGACCAAGATTTGCTACTCAACTCAATTGGCAAAATATATGGAAGGCCTATAACGAAATCACATACAACAATATATACTTAAATTATATATTTACCTACAGAATTTAATAATTTGAAGCCGTGGTGGCGCAGAGTAAATGCAATAAGTAACAAGGCAAAAATCAAGGCGTTTAGCTCCGTCACTCAACTCAACTCAACACTCAACTCGATCAACGGAAAAGCGATCAAGATCGGAGTGTCTTATCACTAGTTTTCCTCTATCTACTCTAATATATGCATACAGCGTGAAGTAATGCTCCACTTATTACGAATGACATTTCATAAATGACACCGTGAAGTAAGCTTTTCCGTTCTTTACATTCTTTGAATAGAATTTATTCTGCAATCTTCTTACATTACGTTACCTAGAGATTCAATGATGTTAAGGTGTGATGCTATTCAATTGTACTTCCATTTTATTTTTCTACAGTAATGACGGGAAATCCTAATTCGTAAATGGCCTTAAATATGGGTTCAAATACGAGGTTAGAACCATATCTATTAATACAACAGGCACTGCCGATCTGGTTTAGTTAAATGCAATATCGTGTATCCCCTCACACACTCAGGTAATATCTTTACATAGGCTAAAGTAATGACCAGACAGTGTCAGCCTACTCCACAAAATGCAAAAAAACCTTATAATGTTTCAACATTCACAAAAAAAAAAGGTTGTAAATATTTAATTAAATAAAACAATTTTAATGATAAAATAAATTTAACAGTAAATCGTCAAAAATTTAAGAAAAAATGATTTTCCATAAGTTTTTGTCGATTCAGATTTTTTTTATTAGAATGAATGTTTATGTCAATCTGACATTTACCTTTAATAGTTCCAAGCGAGCCATCACTAATGACACCCATGTTAGTGCGAAGTTTGGTAACATCGCCTTGAATACGCGTTAGCCAAATGTCTCTCAAAGTTTTGCTAAATTCCGCCGCCCTATAAATACATCCGTAAGGATTCTTCGACGCAGATGACGCCACCTTTTTACATAACTTTATTGATATTAAGGTTGATTTATAATTTAACGTTCTATATTATTAAAAACTTAATAGCGCAAAGTTTTATAAGTTAGGTTTACTAAAAATGTATATAATTGAGAACAATAATAAATTCTATAAATAATATCTACCTACATACATGTATGTTTATTGATAATAAGAATCTAACGACGATTTGATTGGTTATAGAATAGAAATCACTGCTATTATTCCTCCATAATAACGACATAATACTAAAGTATTCATATTGATACATGGAACTTTTTATATATTTCAAAAATTAGTGATTAAAACGTAAAATTACTTATTAAGTGATTACTTAGTTGTTTAAAAATTTAAATCCCTTATAGCAACCTAAATCCCTACATAAAATGTAAAAAAAAATAAAAGGAACCTCAAAAGAATTTTTGAAATCATATTAGACGTATTAGTTTGTCAATTTTTATGACTTTTTTATTTTAATAATATGGCGTCTGGTGGTTGGTGTGATGATTTATAATTATTTACATGTTTTTAAATAAGCAAAAATGCCAGTCGTGGCGCAAGGACACAAAGTGTGACTGTAAACACGACGGTTAAGAATAAAAAAAATCAGCTTCACGCTGCATCCCGCACACAGCAGAGGAGACAGAAGAAACCTAGTGTTTGCAACATTCCCACTTTCCGTCGAATTGTGGAGGCATTACGTGTTGTACTCAACTCACTTCATGTTTTTAACGTCACTTGAAATGTTAGAATGAATCAATTGACGAACGATGATCAAAATCGGTAAAGCTATTAGATCTCGACAACACCACATATCAACACAAAAAACATATGTTCCCAACGTGAACCTAATTATTGACTATTTATAAATTCTATTTGTAATATAAGCTACGTATCGTTAATATTTCTATTGCTGGGAGGAGGCCATTCTAATTATAGATGTCTTTTCCTACTTCTACATATCAATTTAGTAATTATTATTTAATATCACAATATTCTTACGGATTGTATTACTATCTTCATTGATATTTTCCAATTTAAATAGGCTGATTTAAATCCAAAATGTCGTTGCACAGATAAATATTTCAGAAAATTTATTTGTGATATTGATATTTTAATGTGTGAGATGTATGCAAAAACGAAAACGAAACGAAATGTAATTTTTTTTTATTTACATTTCTTAGCTCTGGTTTCGAGGCATAACGCGGCACTGAGTTCCGCCACTTATCACGCGACGTTTTCAGAATTCGACGGAGAGTAGGGAACAGTGTCTTAACACTAGGTTCCCTCTACATACCCTGCTGTGCGCGGGATACAGCGTGAAGCTGATTTTTTATTTTAATATACTTTAATACTTTTGTACAAAGAAAAAACTTTTAGAGCGTTCGTGTGCTATATATTATATTTATGGATAAAGATTCTCTAGGCTCGGTACGATAAAAAACGGTTCCAACACCTTTTGAATGAATTCCTTTTTCATCCATGCGGCACTGAATTGAGTTGAATCCAAATTCAATGATTTTAGAAGATCTTTTCCGATAATATCCGACTTGCAATGAAAGTCATGGATAATTATAGGTTTTTCTACCTCAACGTGAAATACCTCGTCGTTTGCAGCCCAGACAAGTACGTCATTAATGACATTACACTGAACCTAAAAGATAATTTCGTTTCAAATTCAAATTTTCTCATCAAAATATCAGATAAAGATAAGAATTCTATGGTTTATTTGATTGTATTTTTTTTATATTATAATATTTATATATACTTACTTACATTTAAATGATCTGCCAGAACTGATTTAGCAATTGCTGTTAAGGGTGAGGGGCAAAATAACAATGTTGTGGGTATATTTTTTGATAAAGATTGTAGAACATCCATTACTATTAGACTATCAGTCATGAAAATAGGTAAATGCTCTTTTAAATTTTCCGATTTTTTATGATAATATAATTTTGCTTCATCAGACAAGTAAAAATTATTTGCCATTTTTATAATAATGTTTAATACTTTGAGTTCATCCTCTATATCTTCTTTATTAAAATTCAAACTGTTAGGATTGGTGAAGTCTGACATAAAACAGAACACATCGCCATCTGCGGCTCTATAATAAATTTATATGGGTTCAAATAAAGTAAAATACGATAACTTAACTAATATGAATGTAACCCAAAAATTATTTCTATAAAAAATTACATTGAATATATAATTATATTTTAAAGGTAGCTTGTCCTGTGCTATGAGCAAAAAATATTTTGCTACGTACATTTTTACAAACAGTGACATTTCGAACCACTCTTTTAGATTACATTTTCAAAAATCCTTTCTTAGCGACTCGGTAAGTTCATCGTAAAAGTAAGCTCCGTGTGCACACGGAACACTACAACGTAATCCAGTGATTTGTGTGTCAGTAAGATATCCGTCCGTCCCGTCCTGCCCCGTCCGTCCAACCCGTCATCGTTTTTTCAAAATTAAAAATTAAATTAGCTTCACGCTATATCCCGCACACAGCAGGGTAGGCAGAGGGAACCTAATGTTAAGACACTTCGTTCCCCACTTTCTGCCGGAATTTTGGAGGCATTGCGTGTTGAGTGGCAGAACTCAACGCCGCGCTTTGCCTCGACACCAGAGCGAAGAAATGAAAATATAAATTTAAGTAAATATTTCATCTCCTCGATTGGGGATCGAACCCACAACCAGTCGGCTTACAGTCACACTTTGTACCACTGCGCCACGACTGGCCTCGTCATCGTTTCCTTATAAAATTTTAAAATTTATTTTATTTGTTATAACTTACGTTGGCAAATCAGATACAGCTTTTATAGAATTAGTGCATAAAAAAGCACACGACTCTATTTCCAATTTTAAAGCGTCTACACATTTTCTGTTGTCTGAAGAAACTACGAGGCTTAAATCAATTGGTTGACTTTTTCCAAATATCGCACCAGACATCATTTTAACTATGACAAGTTGAGATGCCGGTGTAAGAGGGTTCACAAAAAAAACTTTTAATGAATTTAATATTGGATCATATTGGAAATTCATATTGACAATAGTAACGTACAATAGATTCAATATAATACATTATAGCATATTGACAACTTTTGTTTATAAATTTGACATAAAAAAATGTTTTCTGTTGAAAAATTATAAAAACAATTCGGTACTTTACGGTACGGTAATTTTTATTGCAAAAAAACTGTGATATTTTTTTATTATTTTGTACGAATAAAGCCATATATAAAGGAAGACTCATGTATGTCCGTCCACCTGTCATCTACGACGCGACTGGACCATATGATTTTGTTATATCTTCGGTTAAGAGAGAAGTAGTAAATTTTGTATTGGGAAATGTTTTTGAGAACTAAAATCAAAATATTAAAAGAAGTTTTTTAAACTACATCTACAATATAGAATTAAAGGACCTGTGTTCAATATAAAAGTCTTGTTGCAGGCTCCGTTTTTTTTTATATTTCTATAACAGATATTATCAAGAATTACACAAGAAGACAAGAATTGACCATATGTGACTAATTAAAATATTATTATTATAAAAATAATCAAATAAAAAAACCTTATTTCTCCTTCTATCAGTATGTTACCAAATTCATCGTAACGTCATCATCAGGAGAAATTTATAGAAAATACATCAAGACGGACTATTACACTCATCACATTTCTTCATCGTCAAGCAATATTAATCTTACCTTTTTCAATGTATTGTCAGATGATCTGCAAATTTTTTTATTATAAAATATAAAAAGTAGGTGAAATTTAGTTTATCATCTGTACTGGTTCAACTATATGAGCTCGGAAGGTTAACATATCAAACCGTTTCCCACTTCTTTAAGAATACTCGAAGCTTCTAATACTTATTTGCATGGATATTATATTATAATCGAGGCCAGTCGTGGCGCAGTGGCACGAAGTGTGACTGTAAAACCGACTGGTTGTGGGTTCGATCCCCACTCGAGGAGATGAAATATTTACTTAAATTTATATTTCCATTTCTTCGCTCTGGTGTCGAGGCAAAGTGCGGCGTTGAGTTCTGCCACTCAACACGCAATGCCTCCAGAAGTCGGCAGAAAGAGGGGAATGGAGTGCCTTAACACTAGGTTCCCTCTGCCTACCCTGCTGTGTGCGGGATACAGCGTCAAGCTGATTTATTTATTTTTTTTATTTTATTTATATTATAATATATTAATTATTTCAGACGAAGGCTAAAATAAATCAAATCAGCTTCATATTGTATCCCACATACAGTAGGGACTTAGTAATAATAGATATTAGATTCGAGTGAACTAGTGATGAATTCACTAGTTCACTCGAATTTAATTTATTTTTTTTTTGATAAAAGGCTAAAGTAAAAATTTCTGTCATAATATAATTAAAATTAAAAATAAAGATAAATATCAGGAAATATTTTATTAAGTTACAGTAGCGTACTGTATTTAATGTATGATTTTAGAAAAATACAGTGTGTATTCTCTCTAAGTTCGTCGTCGTTACTAATCTGTGGTTATTGTTTTCCCTTATCCCTAATGCCAAAATGACATCGGTTTTAGTGACATTGTGACACGTCAAATGAAAATACTTTGTTATTTCTTTAGAAATGTTTCGCGGAATAATTAATAGATAAGTAATAATCATGGCGTCCTCAAAAGATACACAGCCGGAAGTATCACCAGCTACATCAACTGCCTCAATAAAATCTCATCTCTTAGAACGATCCCCTTCCGTATCATCAAATAGAGAGGACAAATGGCCGGAACTATTGATATCTAAGCCTGAAAAATCATACTTTTATAGTACTAAGTGTAAGTCATATCTTTTAAATATCATTTTGTTTATTAAAACTAAAGTTTTGTAAACAGCTTTGAATGATTATAAGTTTTTAATCGTTTGCCCAGTTATTTTTGATGTTTTTCTACAGTTCTACTCACATAACATACAACAGACTATACTTTGTAAACATTATGCGATTTTAGTTCACATAAACAAACTGGAGTGATATAGACTATTACTATCAGGAAAAACAAATTTAAATTGGTATGAAGATGAAGTTATTTTCATATTTAATTAAAAACAAAGGATTTTTTTCAAAAAGGAAGCTTTAACAGTATAATGTAATGAAATTATAATGTCTCAATGTTTTTTTACCTTTTATCCTGGCTATAGATGAGTAGGCAGAAACGCATTCCATTCTCTTTCCATTGCTTTTTTCACACATTCACTGGCAATTCATCTAAGGGAAGCCCACAACCATTTATAATTATACTCACATTTACAGACAGATTTGAACTGCACCACCTCAACCTTTGTCCTCAATTTTAAGCTACTGCTTAAAATAAAAAAATATTAAATATAAAAACAACAACTAGTAGCAATGATTTTTATCTATACTTCCAATAAAAGCTTAATAGATATCTTAGATTTTTTTCTATATTTAATAGATATAGTAATAATTTTCAGTTTAATATTGTATTTACAGCAAAAGTGTATGTGTAAAATGAATTTACCTCACTGCCTTCTCTCTACCAGAGCAGAGAATTGAAAATAAATTAAATTTCTAAAATTTATATAATCCTCCATTCAGGGGATCAAATCATCAATTCACAACTGTCATAACTCATCATCAGCATCATCAATGGCTTCTTTCTTTTAAAACCTTGATTATTTGTAAAATATCATTAAAAAGTTAATTTTGTATTGAGAGAACCTGTATGATATAAGTAAATAATACACTGCTACTAAGACACCTACACACCTACACACCTACACTTTATTTATATATTCCAGCAATATCATACACTGTTAGAAAAGAAATTTTATTAACATCTCACCCTTTTGTCTTCATTTTAACTGTTATATTATACTATTGATACATGATAAAAATATAAAAAAGGCAACTTATACAATATTCTAAATAAAATAAATAAATAAATCAGTTTCACGCTGTATACCACACACACCAGGGTAGAGGGAACCTAGTGTTAAGACACTCTGTTCCCCACTTTCTGCTTAATACTAGAAGCATTGCATGTTGAGTGGCAGAACTCAATGCCTCGCTTTGCCTCGACACCAGAGCAAAGAAATGTAAATATAAATTCAAGTAAATATTTAATCTCCTCGAGTGGGGATTGAAGCCACAACCGGTCAGATTTACAGTCACACCTTGTGCCTCCCCGCCACAACTGACTATTAATATGTTAACAAAAGTAATAAATTATACAATGTCTAAATTTATTATTTTTTGATTACCTTTATTTAACTAAAACCACTTTTAAAAAAAAATATGAATAGTAAGTACATAATTGTATTCTAAATAATAAATATATATTATAAATATAAACAACAAATGAATCTTGTTAACTGACTAAAACATCACTCCATCTATGTTTCATTTCCGGAACTGTTAGGCAGGTGTAATATAAATATATATATATGTGACAAACATATGTATGCCAACATACACACCATAGTTTAAAAGTAAGTTCCATGTTCTAAATGAGATGGCAGCACTGGACGGGTGTATTGATTTTCTCCCCTACACTCATGCTTACTGAAAAATCAATACTTGTTCCAAAGCTGCTGGAAAAACCAATTGCGTGACATTGTCCTTCGAGTTGTTTCATTGCGATCAAAATAAGTTTCACTATAGCTACGATCGCTCGTCTCATAGAGCAAGGAAACGACCACACATATAAATTGTTTCAAAGTTTTTCGGGACACAAATTAAAATGTCTCTAAACGAGTGATCAAAATTCAACTATCCGTGATTGTTGTTTCGCTTCATAGTTATTTTGCTGCTTTATTATGCGTTCATTAACCGCACGTGGGGTAGAGCCCTTGCCTGAGCTAGGCATAACATCTGGAATACAAGGTGAAGAAAATCCTGATGTGGATATGGCTGGCGCGCAGGACACCATTTATCTGTGCAATTTTCGCGTGTCAGTCGACGGAGAGTGGCTCTGCTTGAAGGAACTGCACGATATGGAAATGCAGGATTCGTACACTCGTCAATCTGATAACGGTGCTATAACGTCACCAGACGATCCTATGCATTCTTTAATGGGTAATGAATAGTATAAAATAGAAATAACTATTTTTTTGGCTTAAAAGCTATTTTAATTATAATATGGCCAATTTGTGTATGTAACTCCATTAACTAGGTGGTTCTGGGGCCGCATATAAAATTATATATAAAATTTACCTACATGTATATTTAAAAGGTTTTTCTCTTACAGCTCGAGACCCAGTAGTCATAGAACGCAGCAATCTCGTGAACATCTCGAAATTGATCGTGAAAGAGTTGATTGAGCAATCACTCCGTTACGGCCGGATGCTCGACAGCGACCATTTGCCGTTGCATCACTTCTTCATTGTTCTGGAGCATGTTATGCGTCATGGGCTTAAACCTAAAAAGGTATACTTAAACGACAATCTTTACGACATTTTAAACACTTTACATTACCTACATTGTACTTTGTTTTTTTTTATATTACTCAAATATAGGTTAGTTTTATAATAAAAATATTTTATAGGGTTTACTCGGCCCAAAAAAGGAGTTGTGGGATATCCTGCAAATGGTCGAAAAATATTCACCTGAAGCAGCTGATATCACTGCAAGTATCAGAGACTTGCCGACAGTCAAGTAAGTTTTTTTTTAATATTAAGCCAAGTTACCTAAAATTTGTCATTTACTAAAGGAAAAAAAAAATATTGTGTCTCAATATACTGTCTCATCTGTAAAGTCATTATTTAATTGAAAACAATCGTGTAACCGAAACTAAAAAAAAAAAGATTTATTCGTTATACGTGTATATAACATTTTTATTCCAATTATATTATTTTAAAATAATCTTTATATCCAAAATATAAAATAAAACTGTATGTATATATTCTTTCTATAAAGTGTGCATTATAAAATGCGAAGCTTAGATCTTTAACCCCAAACTAAATTCGAATCAGCTGTTTTTGAATGACCCACATTCTCGAAAACTATTTTTCCAGTGTTTTATGGTCCCATTTTATTTTAGGACCGCCATGGGACGTGCTCGGGCCTGGCTAAGATTAGCTCTAATGCAAAAGAGACTCGCAGATTACCTCAGAATTTTATTGGAACATCGTGAAGAAACTTTAGAGGAGTATTTTGAACCGCACGCGTTGATGTTGAATGAGGAAGCCGTGATTATTACCGGTTTGCTCGTTGGTCTTAATGTAGTTGACTGCAATTTGTGTGTTAAGGTGAGTTTAGATAACTTCTGTATACGTGACTGGCCAAAAAAATGCGCACGGATTGTCTCAATACTTGGTTGCCCACCCTGCTGTATAAAATGAAAACGTGAATTATCAAAAGATGAAATGATAATTATCAAAAATTGAAGCACAGCGCAATCGCAACGATTGTGGGTTCAGTTCTCACGTATTATTGTCTTGTTTTCGCTCTAGTATCGATAAAGACTAAACATGCAATATCTCGAAAATTGTGAGTCCCTCCCACTCACAATTGGTGGGGTGATTAAAGAAGATGGGCCCGGATTGTCTTAAAACTTGTTTCCCTTTGCCTTAACAGGATAGGCAGAGAGAACCTAGGAACCTAGTGCTAAGACATTCCGTTCTCCTTTAAGGCACATCCCCCACCCTCTTTCCATCAAATTGTAGAGGACTTATTTGTTGAGTGACCGAACTCGACCCTGCCCTTTGCCTCGTTACCAAAACGAGAAAATTAAAATGTAAAATATTTTACTCCTCGGGCGGGAGTTGAAACTAAAACCTTCGCGTTTACAGTCCCACGTTTGTGCCCCTTCGCCTATATGGATGGCTTTATTTATCTAATATTGTCTATAGCGTAGTTTAGATTACGTATAGAATTTTGTATGACTAATACATTAATTTAATTAAAGGATGTTATCCTATATAAGTTGCGGTGCAGTGCGTAACTGCATGGCATGTTGTAATTAAGAACACATGCGTCTTTAGAACCGTATAATAATAACAGTTTACGCATATATATTAAAATTAAAAATCAGCTTCACGCTGTATCTCGCACACAGCAGGGTAGGCAGAGAGAACCTAGTGTTAAGACACTCCATTCCTTACTTTCCGCCGAGTTCTGCGGGCATTGCGTGTTGAGTGTCGGAAATCAACGCCGCGCTTTGCCTCAATATCAGAGCGAAGAAATGAAAATATAAATGTAAATAAATATTTCATTTACTACGAGTGGGGATGGAACCCACAACCAGTCGATTTACAGTCACACTTTGTACCCCTGCGCCACGACTGGTCTCAACGCATCATTTTGATATAACTAAGTACTTATTTGTTATACACATAATATTATTAGGTACTTGCTTAAACTTTTTCCTATATCGAATTTCCACTATTTTAGTTTGAATTATTTAGATAATTCATCATAATCATAATAATTTTAAATAAAACGATTCAATTACTTTTTTGTTATTGATGTTATAATGTACGTCTGTTACTTTAATAAAATAAAAAAACAAATCAATTTGATGTCAAATATAATGTAGTCAAATGTAAAATAAATTTATGATTAAAAAAAAAATAACGAGGTCAACACGGGACAATACATTACCGTCTGCTGCCAACGCAATATGGGTAGGGTATAGTATGGGTGTCATGTTTAGAGAGGAGAAAAAATATATTTTATTATCCCGTTCTGGCAAAGCAAGACACAGCGTTCAGTTCTGCCAATCAATACGCAATGTCTTGAATTTGGGCAACGAGTAGAGAAGGGAAAATCTTGACAGTAGAGTCTCTCTACCTTCCCTGATGCACGTGTGAACCAAAAAAAACGTAAAAGCCAAAATTATAATTTTGAATTGCGGCAGTTGTGGTACAGCGGCGCAAACGTGCGACTGTAAATGCGACGTTTCGATTCCTACTAGTGGGAATGAAATATTTAATTCATTTCCTCTGGCAACGAGGAAAAGAGAGGTCGTGTTCCGCTACTTAACACGCAAAGCCTCCAGAATTTGGCGGGAAGTGGGGATCAAAAGTGTCTTAATGGCAATGGAGTGTCTCAACACTAGATCCCAGGTTCTGCTATTTGCGGGATTAAGCATTAAAAAAAATATATTTAAATTTAAGTTATTTCGTAGGAAGAAGACTTGGATAGTCAACAGGGCGTCATAGACTTTTCGCTATATCTTCGTGGAAGCAATTCGTCCAATGACTTGGCCGGAAATGGCAACGGAAACAACGAACCAAAACAACGACACATCAACACTATGTTAGACCAAAAGAACTACATTGAAGAGCTAAATAGACACCTCAAGTAAGTTCAATAGCAACTTTAAATTTAATTAGCAATAGGTATATTATTTAAATTTTAGTTTCAAATTTGAAGTTACTTCTCTCGTAGAAATATTTTAAAATTTATATATGTTTTCCGCGCTGTAAAAAGTTAAATTATTAGTTAACATGCGTATATTAACATATGACAGCCCAGGGACCGTCTTATCAGAAAGCAGCACACTTGGCTGAAACTGTCATAAACCTTGTCGTCGACCGCATCAAAGCGCAGAGTGTGAGGGTCTCCATGTCCAAAAACTGAGGCTCATTTTTCATAGCCCTCGCATGGGGCACTCTGCGTATCGACCCAGATGAAGTATCTGATCGCCTGATTTTCGATGACCGGTGGTTGTTCAAGACGTTCTTTGCTCAGCTTGCTCCGAAATTTGTAAACGTGCATCATATTGCATTTTTTGTGAATTTGCTAAGGAGATCGCGGAGCGGGTGCGTGAGTCCAGTGCGAACGTCACGTGCTCCGCCACCGTAGGCCAGAGGGTAGAAGAGGGCGGTATGCTCATCTTCTACTCCCCCTACCCTAGACAACTATTGCGGTAGAATCATAATGATCCTCTTGCAAGTCATCGAGACTGCGGGTGTCCTAGGAGTAACCTGGGGGCACCCTGAAGGCGTGAGTGGCCCACCATAGGCCGGACTTCGGCGTCTCATATAGATGGAGAGGGTTTCCGCTGAGTTTTAGTGGGTAGTGACGGGCTATTTCGATGAGTCCCACAGTACCATCCGTCGGTAGGGCTCATCTGTCCTACGCACGGATGGTCATACGTACGTAAAAGCATTTCCCAGCGACAAAAAAAGATATTACATATATTTTTAATTTTTATGATAAATATATATTTTTACCAAGACAGAAAACTCGAAAAAAAGAATACAGTACGTCGGTGTGTGTTACATAAAAAATTAAATAAATAAAAATCTACTACAATATAAATTATAGAGGCGCCCTCTATAATGAATTTATTTTTCGTAAACTCTTGAGAAATCAAGTTAAAGTAGCTGAAATCATTCCCAACATTAGTCGTTCTATGTTAACGGCACTTTTACATTAGCGACTGCAATCACGAAAACGACTTCCTCTTCCATTTCCATATATGTATAGAGTTAGGTTAAAAAGACATTATAACACCGACAAAATATAATAGATAATAGAATTTTGATAACATATTGTATACATTTTGTCGTGGCCATTGTACTGTTAACATTTTATATATACGTTCTTTAATAATGTATTTGTATTATACATACATTCGAGGCCGCCGTGGTGCAGGGGCATAAGGTGTGACTGTAACGTGACAGTTGTGGGTTCGATCCCCACTCGATTGACGACTTAAAATTTAATATCAACATGATTCATTCTATCAGTTTATGACCTGATCCGTTGTAGACACATACCTACTGATTGTTCCAGTGCTACGGTAGCTAATTTGCAGTCTAAAGTGGAAAGTCTGACCACAACAAACGCTTTAATGAAGGAGGACTTGGCAATCGCCAAAAACACCATGATTCAGCTCGTCGAGGAGAATAACCAGCTGAAGCATGCTTTGGGTAGCGTATTTTAATTTACATTATAAAAAAATTACAATAATCCTTTTTTTTATCTTCGATCATTTAAAAGTAGGCAAAACAAGTGTAAAGACACTCCGTTCACCACTTTTGTATTGTTACAATTTTAAAAGTTCAAGAAACATTGCGTATATGGGGGCGAAGCCTTATACCGCTACTACTGTATTGAAGACGGAAAACGCAAATATTTAAAAAAATCCTTAGATTGAACCCGCAACGTATGCGCTTATAATGCGATACTTCGGAACACAATCGTGATTTTTTAATATGTTTAACTCATTTTTTTACTAACTAAATATTAGCAGAATGAAATTTTCATTTTATTTTATTTATAAATCAATTGTATACAAAGTAACACTTACTTAAATTTAATATATCTACGTAAGATTTGAACGATAAGCCGTAACAGTTAACTGTGAAGCAGTGTGAAAATCGAGATAATAGAAACATTAGATAATACATAAAGAAAAGACACCTTGCAAAATGACTCACGTCACTTAGTTTGGTTAGTAGGCAACAGTATGCCGATCTCGGCGCACGTTAACTAAAATATAACAATTTAAAATATATAAAAATTACAGTTATTTAAAATATCAGCGATAATAAAAATAATAGTGACGATAAATAAGTTATTAAGACATATTGGAAAAAGAATCACTATGTACTTAGTTTAGGTAGTATTCAAAAATATTCCGGTGTTCGTTCACGTTATTCAAAATATATAACGCGTAATTAATTTATTAACTATTATTTAAAATAACCGTTATGATACACGATGGGCAATACAACATCGCAAAGGAAACGATATATAAAAAACTGTGAGTTACTCCCATGTGGGTGGTTTTGATATTTTTGATGTGTATTTATATCACTGAATGCGTCTTTTTTTGAACAGGTCAAGACATCACTAAAGATAGGATGAAAGTTGTGGAGTTGCAGTCTGAAGAAGAGGTAAGTCTCTAATACTATAAGTTCTAATACGATAATATGTATATTTGTATTTGTATGTTTATCGATATAACTACTTAACTAGCTCACCTTAAAGATAATCGTGTTTATTGGTGATAAATTTAGTTCTGTAAATATTAAAAAATATATATAAATGTTTTATCGTTTTTCCCACCAGACGAAGAGAAAACCTAGTGTTAAGACACTTTTTTTCCACCATTTCGCCGAAATTTGCTAGCCTTGTACATTTGTTTAAATAAGAAATTACAAATATAATGTAAAATAAACTAAATGACAGTAGGTACTATTAATACTGTACTTTGCTTGAGTATATGACGTCGCACATTAATAGATATTATTGTTTACAACATTTTATTTGCGTTAGCTTTTTCTGAACATTAACTAATGCAACTAGCAATATTATAATGTAATGACCCGATGACATCACTAGACTAGGGCTGTTTACATTAAACAAATGTTAGAACGAATCAACTAATAGTTATTGTATATTAATATTTTCGTTAGTTCGTATTTTGTAATGTAATAAGGAAAAATAAATGAAGAAATTTTGCTTTTGCAATATTTACAAATTTCTTCATAAACGTTGATAATTTCCAAGAATGACATATTTTTGAACTATATTATCGTTGAGTCACTTTTATCAGTAAGAGATCATACACACTTGTGTATACTTAATTATAATATGGATGACTAAAATTAGATAATACATAATTTAGGCCGTGGCGCAGGTGCAAGCGTGTGACTGTAAAGGCGACGATTCTGGGTTCGATTCAGAATCGGATAAATTATTGAACATTTTTATTTCGTTGCACTATTCAATACTAAACGCCCCGTTGAGTTCCGCCAGTCAACACGCAATATGTTGAATATTCGGCGGAAAGCTGGGAAACGTTGCTTCCTAACACTAGGTTCCCCCTACTTACCTCGCTTATGCGGAAAAAAAAATGTAGATTCTGTTGAAAAATATGTATGTCGCACTACTTTCAGGAGAAAAGAAGCGTGAAAAGTAATACATCTGACAAACATAAAAATGAAAAGGACAGTGAATTCACTAAGATATTGGAGGAAGAGAAGAAGAAAAATATGGAGTTGCAAAAAGAAATTGATTTGCAGGTAAATATAGTTAATCTAAATAAGTTTTTAAATTGTGTTATTATATTAGCAAGTTGATTTACTCTTCTTCTTTATTCGTCTTATGGTAAAAATATAATTGTCGTTTTTTTTTAAACATCAAGTTACATAGAAATGTCAGCAGTGTCAGTCTTACAGGAAGTTTTCACTGGCCTGGAAGGCAGTTCTAGTTCTAGTTCTGAAAGCAGTAAGGGGCCGGAAAGAAACTTATCCGTTGCTATTGAGACTTGTACGCTTTGTAATCTATTTATATCATCCCGAGATATCATCTTTTTAGACGACGGTTGTGTGTACGATTTCCACTCGGGGGATTGCAATATTTAATATTTTCATTTCCTCGCTCGAAGTGTTTTAACGGAGTGTAATAAATAAAGGTAGTAATTGTAAAATACAATTACTACCTTTATTTATTATTACCTTTATCTTTTCCGCTATGTGCGGGATGAAGCGTGAAGCTAAAAACAATAAAATCATTTCAGATATCTTTGAAAGCTGAAATGGAGGTTGCTATGAAATTATTGGAAAAAGATATTCACGACAAACAAGACACCATTATATCGCTGAGACGTCAGCTTGATGATATAAAACTTATCAATTTGGAAATGTACAAAAAGTTACAGGTAAGCTCCGTTTGTTATGCATTACCTTGTGATGTTTCCATGTGGCTGTCAGATGTAAAATAGTGTAAAACAATTATCTTTACTTTTTCTAACACAAACATCTCATTTTACAATTCTTTTCTTCGATCACTTAAAACAGTAGTTAAACATGGAAGTTTACTTAAAAAATCTTGTTTGTAAATAATTAATTAACTTTATAATATTCAGTTGAACAGTGGAAGAAGATGTTCTTTTTTTATTTTAAATTTTAGTAACAAAGTTATGTTATAAATACATAGTTACGTATTCGACTTCGCACATAATTTTTGTATGCCTATGCATAGCTATCATTCGTGTAATTTTTTATCAACACGTACATTTTGTGACTAACAAATGTAATATTTAATTAAAAAAACTACATATGTTTAATTTTTTTTTCTAAAAAAAAAATATATTTACAACATCTCAATCGTACAACACAATTGAATTGAAATTGTACCCAACTGAAGGTCAACTATGTTTTGACAATGTCCATGGTTATATATATATAATACTTAAATAGTGACCTGTGGCCTTCACGGTATTCAATATTTTATTCTTCGTTGACCTGATTTTTTTAAATTTTAAAATACAGTTTGATACTTTAATAATAATATTTCTTTTTATGCGTACCTTGAGGGATATTATAAACGTTCAATTTACCTTAATAAAATCTAAAAAAATACATAAGTAAATTCGATCTCTTCATATAAAACATAAATCTAACGTATAGCGCCTACATTTGATTGTTTAAGAAAACATTGAACTCCTGGTGTGGGTGTCAAATTAATTGTTTCCCCCGCCCATGCATTTTGTTTACTTCACCGAGATATTAATTTACGTTTCCTTCTATACGTAAATGTTATTGTTCTATTGCTTTATGTTTATTTTTTTGTTGCGCCACACACGGATCTATTCCAAAGCTTATTTATTATTCCTTTCGCATTTAGTTTGTAGATGTTGCTAAATATTTTGGAAAAGTTAATAAAAAATATTCCAAATATTGGGTCCCAATTGTTAATTTGGCTAATGAGATGATGATTTAGTTAAATATAATTTAATATTTAAAAGGTTCACTTTGAATTTAAATTATGTTTCTCCTTTGTAATATTTTAACCCTTATTATTATATAAAATTAAAATAAAGTAAAATTTATACAATTGGTGTTCGCCATACCTCTAAAGAATTGATTGAATTATAATCAACTTATTTTCAATATTGGCTGTCTTGCTTAGGAGGGACTTCGTATTTGGATAACTTAATATTGTCAATAATTAAACATTATCTATTACTAACAAAACAATGTATGTCAATGCCGCATTTATAAATGGAAGGAATGCGAAATGGAACTGACGCAGAAAGGTGAAATGGTATCCAGGCTTCAAGGAAAAGCTGAACAAATTGGCAAAATACTACACAACCTCGAAAAATATAACCACTTCTTAGGACCGGACCATGATTTAGTCAAAGCTCTTAAATCGCCAACTAACGATAATCTAGGAGATAAATTAGAAATGCTTAGAGCACAAAGTAGTCACTTGAAGGGCACCAAATCGAAAGATGAGGGCCCTCCAAACAAAAAACTTAATTTACAGGAAATACCACCTTTCCGAAGAAACAATGCTTCAGAGAAATCAATAACAAATGTTGACAATTGAAGGAATTTTAAATTAATTAGCTCGTTTGTAATAAAGCTTTTTTAAAGTCCACAAGGTGGTGTTTCCTCCTAGAAAATTAGTTCCACACAACAACAAATAACATTTATTCTAATACTAGTGTAGAGAAAATGTGATGGTGACGTTGAATTGATATACAATAATTAAGCTTTTAACTATTTGAAAGCCTCGATTAGTAAAATGTTAGTGAAATGCGTAGTTATGCTAACTGTCTAACCCAATAAGAAGGTCGAAATTTAAGTTTTTCCTGATTCAAAATAACATTTTTAAATCATTTCACTCATAACAGTTATATATAGTAAATATAATATAAATTATGAAAGCTAAACAATGGCTTTGTTTTAGGAATGTGAAAGTTCCTTGAAACATAAAACTGACTTAATAGCAAAATTGGAAGCAAAGACTGAGTCAATGGGCAGCACGATACATCAACTCGATGAAAAGTAGGTTATATGTTTTTCTTAACGCCTCTTATCGCTCGACGATCAGTGCCTACACGTATATTATATTTAATAGGGTAATTGACTTTTTAATTGACAATCAGTATCGTTATAAAAATAAATTTGTAGTTCAAGGTCAAATCGTTAAAAAATGTTGACATTGCTATTAAGAAAAATGCCTTAGAAAACGTACAAATAATGAAATCGTTCTATCTAAACTTTGTTCTAACTTCTTATATGTTTATATGCAGTCAAATACCCTATTTTAATGAATGTATAATATATTGCTTGACATATCAGTATATCGGAGTCGCACATAGGTGTGAGCGATGCACTGCTTGCTGAGAGAAGAAAATATAGTTGCGAAAACTAACGAAACCATGATACTTTCGATATTGGCAAACCACCACAATGAATTTAATATTTTGATATTATACATATTATATTTTATTATAAAAGGCAACTTGAAGGCGAGATGCTACTGCTTCAGCTTGTTGCTGTGGTTGAATAAATAGTTATTATTTATTACTTTTTTTTAAACTTGGCTGGACACGCTGCCGAGCGTGTTGATAGTATTTATTGGAACATGTTAAGTTTTTAGTTATTTCTCTTATAAGGATTATTTCTATAAGACCAAACCAACCAAATGTTTTTTTTTTCGAAATCATAACTGATTTTATGTTTTAGCTTTAACTGTGCTACACTTTTTGAATGTTATTTGGACTCATTCTAGCATTAGTTATATTGTATTGAGACAAATCCAATAGAGGATACCAAATTATCTTAGATAATTTATATATTTTTTCAGTGATATTCGAGTATTATAATATGTGATACAATACATGAGATATCTCTTGTATTATTTAAAATATATGATCTCATTTTATGTATAATCCATATTTAAAATTATTATAATAGATTATTATGCGCAATACAATTATATCTGTAATAGCATTTAGAACAAACTGTATTTGAATCAATCTCTAACCTTTGTCGGTTTTTTTATAGTTTTGTAATTATAAAGCTAGCTATGTAAAGCCTTCTTTGTAATAAATAATATTCAGTCGCATACCGTATTTTATTTATGAAACCACAGATTTGCTTTTTTTTTTTAAATTTTGGTTTATTGTGCAGGTTTGCCATTATCTATCTTCGTTTATGTTTGCATGATTTTATCTAATTTATAATTTTACATACCAATGTAGGAAATACTTCAAAAGTTGTTTTACAACTTTTTTTTTCATATGTCAATTATGATTATTAGATCTTTTTATTATTTATAAAAAAAATGTTTTAATATAAAAAATCTCTTTTCATAAAAAAAGTCTTGTAAAAATCATTCTTAAAATTCTCACTATTCAAAAACCAAATCAAATTATTTTTCTTTCATTTTTAAATACTCCTTAATATATATAGATTCTTGAAACTCGAAAGTGCTTGTAATTGTATTTGGATATAGAATCGATTCAATTTGAATTAATCATAAATAAACCTAATAAAGAGTAGGCTACATATTTAGTCTATAATAGGAAGATAGATTACAGGAAGATAATGCAGCTAGGAAGAATTTAGAAGAAAGTTCTCGAACATTGGGACAAAAAGCCGCAATGGCAGAAACCAGGGCCGTTTCAGCTGAAGGCGACCTCAGAATAGAAAGAGAGTGGAGAATATCTTTACAGGTATAGGTATAATTGTTATAACAAACGGGAATAGTTATTTTATTAATTAATTAATGAAGTAGAGGTCACGTGGCGCAGCGGCACAGGAATAGACAATGGAAACCTAGCGGTAGGACATTCCTTTCACCACACCAAATATTAGTAACACTACGTGTTAAGTCGCGGAATTCAACGCGGCGCTTGTGCGCTATATTACGATGTGATTATACATCCATACGTGATCTTACACCTACACACACACACACACGGTCGATTATGGTTTGTCGACTTTATATATTTGTTTACTCTTACAAGATTCAACCCATACCCTATTCGCGAAGGCATGAGATAAAAGGTAAACAAATCAAAAAAAGGTTATTTTATAGGTCACGATTGATGGTGTAACCACCATCAATCGTGATGATATAGTATATTAAATAGAAAAACTATCTATAGATTTATGGGTGTAAATAATATTACTGAACAATGTCCATAAAACTTATAAGTTAATTATAAATTTGATTTAAATTGTTGTTTGCTTAAATTATATTTGAAAATTTATAAAATTTTGCAGACATTTTACATTAAAATGTGATGTCGTCGATCAGATTATGTCCGCCATTTTTATTGTCGATAAACCTGTTCACAAGACAATACTATTTATTGTTTTTATTAATTAACTTTCCTGTTTGGTCAAGTGTAAAGTTGTTTTTTAATTATTTTGTTTTTGTTATATAGATTTGTTATTGCCTAAACTAAATTAAATAGAAATTAAAAAGGTAAATTAAAGTTTTAGAAACAATATTAAGAAATACTAATAATATTTACATTTTGTCTCATGCCAAAATTAATAGGCTATAAGTACATTTTGTAATATGTAGTCATTAAGTCTTATGAAATTTCCAGATATTATTCTAAGCAAATACCAGTAATTTTAGAAATGACTTGTGGAAGAAATCACCACAATTTTCTTTTCGCTCCAACCGGTTGGCCGAGGGAACCATTTTCGAGATGGTACGCGTTGAGTGGCGAAGTTCAACGTTGCGTTTTATTCTTACCAGAGCAAAGAAATTAAAATAATTATTTCCTCCTTATCGTTTCTAGTAGGAAAAGAAACCCATAACAACAACAACGATCAACGATCTCAATCAATTTTAAAAAATTAATAAGAAAAGCCTGTTATTTTTAATATAGATTCAATGGTAGCAAAATATACAAATGTTTTTGACATATATTTTCAGGAATCAATGATGCGAGACCGAGACAAAATATCAATACTTAATCAAGAAGTCGAATCTCTTAAATCTATAGGACAGGTAAACAATTTAAAATATAGTGTTATCAGCCGGTTTGCCACCGCTTTCAAATATCTAAAAATCATTTAGGATACATAACTAGTTTTTAAAATAGACGATATAAAAAAATTTGTAGTGAAATATTTTTCTACAGCCGATAAAAAATATATATATACTACCACTTAGCATTACCCAAATCGCGGCCTTATCTTTAATAAATGGACTATCCAAAACATTTTTTTCTTTTTCGTCTCAGACTTTCCGAATTAACACGTTCAATCAATCACACTCTTCGCTTTTAGTATAGATTTCAATTTACTACGCATTTCACTATTTCATATGTCTTTACTTTTTAAATTATTAATATCAATATGTCGTATACACTAAACTAGCTTCACGCTGTGTGCCTAGCAGATTAGCCAGAGAGAACGGAGCGCCACACGCTACCGTCTCTGCTTTCGCCACGTCTACATACATGTATATACATCTTTCACTATCTTTGATACTGTATTTCGAAGATCAACTAAGGTCTCATCCTTCTTCTCTTTCCGCTTACCTTTTCGTCATAAATCTTTTTTCATCACTCATTCGTTCGACGTGCCCAAATCAGCTGAGCACATTTTTCTTCATTGTCACCATGACATCCTCGCTTATACCTGCTATTCCAGCTTCATTGCGGAGCTAAGGCTCTGCATATCCTACAAAGAGATCGCATCTCCACAGCATTCATCTTTCTTTTATTGTTCTTCTGTAATACCCACGTTTCGCTACCATATAACAGCGTCGGTACCAACACTGCATTGTGTACGCCCAAACGTGCAGCTGTGCTGACGTTTCGTCTGTTACCTTCAGCAATACGCCTTCCATTTCTACTGAACATAGTTTCCTTCATTCCCTTGTTTTAATATCTTACCATTTACACTGATCTTGTATTCCGTCTTTTCTTCATTTATGCTTGATCTCTGAAAAGAGAATACAACCAGCTGCTCACATTGCGGCGAAGTAGTATCTCCCATAGTTCTTATAGCTCCGTCAAACGCTTCTTTAGTCCACAAAAGCACAGAAAATATTTTGATTAAAGTTTGGTTTGTCCTGTCGAAACCTTTTCAATTTACAGTTATAATTTATTCATCCTATAAATAAAACAATCCTAAAGACACATATTACTAAAATAATTTCACATGGTAGGAAATTAATCTTAAAAGTTAATTGAATAAATTATATATGTATGTAACCATATAGTATAGAATACATATTCCTTCAAATTTCAGAAATACATAACTTTACAAGAAGAACAACATCAACTAAAAATACAATATAGCGAAGCTCAGAAGACTCTAGAAGAAGTAGGAGCTACGTTAAGTGAAAATAAATTACAATTGGCAGAAATGTTGGAAAAAGAAGCTAGGACCTCCGATGAAACGCCAAATTGGACTAGCGATAGAGATGCAGTTGCTTGTTTCGCCTGTGCTAAAGAATTTACCATTGCAAGGAGAAAGGTGAGAAAAATATTTTTATGTGCGTGTCTATTTATTATATGTTACCTTTATATATTTTGCTGTTTTCTTACATAATATTATAATTAATAAATAATATTAATATTAATAAGATATAAATTTGCTACAGGAACAGTTCAAAATATTCTTCAGTTCATTAAATGACTATAATATTTTAGAATTCTTAATATTGAGATTGTTTAATACTGTGATAGATAAACGTAGGGCTTTATTTATACGCTTAATAAATATTTCGCGCATCTTAACATTTTAATTTGCAAAAAAATGATAAATTGATCACAATTTCTGAGATCAGTTAGAGGCAGTTTCAGAAAATGAAATATGTAAAATTTCCTCGCTCTGTAACAAGGCAAAATGCGGCATTAAGTTCCGCCTCTAAACATACAATGCCTCCAAAATTCGCCGGAAAATGGGGAACGGAAGTGTTAAGATAATAGATAGAAGGTAATTTGCCATTTATAGACACAAGGTAAACCCCTGCTATATCCAGGATACAACGTGAAGAAAAATAAAAAAAAATTACAATAATATTTAATATGTTTATTCCAGCATCACTGTCGAAGGTGTGGCCATATATTTTGTGGGGCATGCAGTGAAAAAACAGTCGCGTTAGCTGGCAACACCAAACCCGTGCGAGTCTGCGACGGCTGCTTCAACGACGTCAGATTCACTTAGTACAAATATCTAAGACTGACATTGACTCTAAAATGTATTGAAAACTTTATATCAGCCATTTAATGTTCTTTTTATTCGAATAGAACAAAATACGTCATATTTTCTCTTTAAAACTTTTATAATCAATGATAATGAAAAATGATAATATAAAGATAAAGTTATTTATAATAATGATTTTATTTTGTATAATTTTTTTTTTTCGAATTTGTGACATTTTTTAACACGAGGAAAATATATATTTGTTATTCTTTTTAATTTTATTGATGTAGATGAACATAGATAATATTAGATAATTGAAAGTGGCTAAGTGTATATTTTAATTATGTTTTAGTTTCTGCGTTATTAACTTTTTTTTTTTGTATAGTGCAATATTATAAAATCAAGACCAATTTTATCCAAAACTATTGAAATGAAAGTTATTTCACAATAAAGGTGGTTCAACAGTGCTTTAATATTCTTTTTATTAATTAATAAAAATGCATTGACGCCAACGGTGCTTAGAAAAGAAATGTTTTGTGATTGTTATTCGATTTTTATTGTAAATACCTAATTTTCATTTGTATAGTAATTATTATTGAAATAAATATACTGACATAATAATGAGGTCATTATTTGATTAGTTTTAGTTATATAAAACCTAATAATATCTAAAATAGTAGGATTGCTTTTTGATATATATATATATATATATATATATATATATATATATATATATATATATATATATTTTAAAAATAGTAATAAGTTTTTAAGTAACTAAAAATACATACATTTATTAAATAAAAATCGTAACAAAGAATCTATTTACTTAGTCTTTTTAACCGTCTTGTAAGATTTTTTTATCAATTCGACTGTATTTTTTAATGCTTGTTACCTCAGACCTTTTTTATTTGAAACTTGTTGCTTCCTGTGTGGTCCCATTTTAATTTTCTTCATTTCTGGAAATCCATGCGCCACAAATGGAAGAATAACTCAATATCAAACCAATCGATTTTGATGATTATTTATTGGAAATTGCTAAATTCAATTAATTAAAATTGCTTGAAATATCAAGCAATTTTAATTACTCTTTGTATATAATTGGGACAAGCAAGTGACGTCCCATACATTACATACAGGGTGGAAGCGTCAGCGCTCCTTTTACGGGATCAGCATATAGAGTTAAATATTTAAAAAAAAAATATCAAGATACCTCAACAGCTTGGACGTAGGATTTTTTTAGTTTATCCATACCTGCATTTCGTGTGACGACTACAAAACTACTACTAAAGGTTCAACAACTATGAACTTTGCCTTCAAAGACTTTAGAATGAAGTGTATGCGGCGACTTCTCTTTGATAGGTTTATGCCTCCGTGCGTCGTTCTTGACAAATGTCGTTTTATTTTATAACGATCATTTTATTATTTATTTTGTTTGAAAAAATTACTTTTGTATTACACATTGTATTATGCTTTTGCAGAGTAGTTAAAACTGTGGTTTTATCTAAAGTGGTGCTGACAAAAACACACTGTATACGAACACTCGCACAAATGGCTTAACAAAGGTTAACTGGTCTCGCACTGTATATCGAACTAGGATCGTACTATATTTATTTCATATCACCATAACTGGTATAGATATAGTTTTTTTATTCTACTGGATGGTAATAAATATAGATACTTATGTACATACTTTATTATAATCATATAAAATCAGTCCACTTATAATAAATAGAAAGGTTAGTCTTCATTGTCATTCATCAAGTATTCTAATATCTGCTCCATAGCTTCGGGATTGTCTTCTGGTACCTTAAAAATGAATCAATGATTTTGTTTACCAAATTTCTCACATCAAATTTTCAATACTTTTTAAATCAAAATTACTCAGTCAATAACATTTTCTTTCGTATAGTCTAATACAAAAATAAAAATAAAGATACCTACAAGTGCCTTACAAACATCAGCTTCACGCTGTCTCCCGCACACAGCAGGGTAGGCAGAGGGAACCTAGTGTTAAGACACTCCGTTCCCCACTTTCTGCCGAATTCTTGAGGCATTGCGTGTTGAGTGGCAGAACTCAACGCCGCGCTTAGCCTCGACACCAGAGCGAAGAAATGGAAATATAGATTTAACTAAATATTACATCTCCTCGAGTGGGGATTGAACCCACAACCAGTCGGTTTTACAGTCACACTTTGTACCACTGCGCCACGACTGGCCTCAAACCTTAGCCTTACAAACAAAGTTGGAAAATATTTTTGTGCTTTTCAATATTGCTGCACATAGTACATTTTTTTTTTTCAGATTCACGCTGTATCCCGCATATAGCAGGGTAGGTAGAGGAAACCTAGCGTTCCCCACTTTCCGCCGAATTTTCGAAGCGTTGCGTGTTGAATGGCAGAACCCAACGCCGCGTTTTGCTTTTTTACCAGAGCGAAGACATGAGAATATTCATTTCCCCGAGTGGGAATTGAATTTACAAACGTCACAAAGCTACAGCCTCAATATTTTAATAAATTTTGCTTTATAAAGCAAAATTTATGTCTTTGTATACAAAGACATCATTCACAACGAGAATTTAGTTGTTGATACGAAATTGTCATAGATGTGAACAAAATGTGCTATTTCCTATACTATACTTAGTATATTATTGTCAAAAATACAAGCAGACATACCCAATGTCCCGAACCAAAGACTGACCAATAGCTTAATTGCTTCGCTGTTTTATAAAACCCATTCCTATGTCCTCGTATGAGTATTCGTTTCGCATTCGTGAACTCCTCCGACCCATGCCATTTAAGTGCGTGTACCCAATTTGTGGCGCCTTAAAAAGAAAGTTCATGGTAATAAAACTATCCATTGAGTAACAAAATTCGTATAGAATTGTGTAAATGTCAAGAAATAATCTGCGAAATTTATTTAAATTGAGCTCTGTATATGGAAAGTAAATTATTATATAATGTTTTATTGTAGTTAGGTAAAATTTTGAATTTTGAGGCATAACGTAAGAGATAAATGAGTCGAGTCACATATTAGGAAAAGGTTTTTGCTTTAAAATTAGGTAAAGGTGTATATTATATGTACCAACATGTACAAAAGCTATTCATATGTAATATACAATTACATAACTGTATTGGAATATCCCGGGTAGTACATTCGAATCATTTAGATGAAAAAAAATGATCTAAATCTCAAGATGCGATAACCGTGATTAGGCGGAAACTTCACTAGGCTTTGTGTCTGTTAATGTCGAACGCAAAAATTTTAGGTGTAAAGTTCTTAAATACTAAATAATTAACTTTAAACTTACCAGCAAGAGGAGTCACCACATCTAAATTTCCATTATAAATTGCAATTTTTATCTGTGTGCGGTTTAGCAACGACTCTACTAAAAATAAAAAATATTATTAAAAAAAAATTAAAATTAAAATTAGCTTCACGCTTTATCCCGCACACAGCAGGGTAGGCAAAGGGAACCTAGTGTTAAGACACTTTGTTCCCCACTTTCTGCCGAATTTTGGAGGCATTTGCGTATTGAGTGGCAGTGACTCAACGCCACGATTTACCTCGACACCAGAGCGAAGAAAATGGAAATATAAATTTAAGTAAATAAAAAAAATATTATTAATCATTCATTAATCACAGTCTTATAACCTATTATTGTGACCTATAAATAAATACCACAAAAATAATAAATTATAAATTTTACGATATGGATTAAACATAATAAATATAGATAAGTATCTAATAAGATTCAAAAACATTATCTAGAAATTTTAATAATAACGATTGTAATGAATACTCACAAAAAATAGTTGAAGGTATTAAAAAACTGTTGTTCAAATTATAAAAAACATCATCTGACACACAGGTCCACTTCAAACCCTGGTTTACAATAGGAAGGGTTGGTTTCACATAATTATTTACTTTATATACTAAATCACTGTAACTTTGATCAGTAATCAATTGATTTATATTATTGAAATTTATCGTCATGCCAGACTCTTTGTTTAGTATATAAAATATAGTATCGTGCAGTCTGCTGGCAGTGGCATAATCTTTTGCGTCTATCAAATATTTTGTCTGTTTGGCAATTTTCATTGTTTTAGTATATGTAGGTAGATCGATAGCTCCCTATAATAAATAACAAAAAAATAAATTAAGCACAAGCCGATTTTATTCATATTAAAATAAAAAAGTACATTATTTTAGACTTATAGATCGATTTTTATTGTTTTTATTGCTTGTTGTACTCCTGATACAGATAGTTTGAACTTTGTTTGCTATCGAAACGAGGTTAAGTTTTTTTCAAAATGGAAATATAAATCTACTACTTTGTATCTAATATAATTTAATTTTATATAAAAAAAAATGTTATTTAATACCAACCATGTTGTAAAGGAATGTCGGTTGTGCTAAAGTGCTGAGCTTCGGATCGACCCATCCACTTCCAATGCCGATACCCTTAAAATTCATTTTTAACCGCTTATTTCGTATTGCCTGAAATAGAAAAATTATAAAAAAGAAATAACGATCAGTCATTGTTTTTATATAAAATCTTTTTCTAACCATGTGGTTAGAGAAACCTAGCAAAATTACTAAATCCAATTGTCACAACTCACACGGTTAACTGTTTTACATTATTTTTTCACAAATACATATTAAGACAGAGGCTACTATTGCATGGCAGTAACAAAATGTTGCGCTATAATCTTTGAGACTTGTAGGTAGGTGTAGGTATGCTATTTCTTTTCTTTACTATTAATTGAGGCCAGTCGTGGCGCAGGAGCTCAAGCATACGTCTGTAAATGCATCAGGTGGTGGGCTCGATTCCCCTTCAAGAAAATGGAATATTTAATATTTTCATTTCTTCGCTCTGGTTAATAAGGCAAAACGCGGAGTTGAAATGGGCCACCCAACATGCCTCCAGAATTCGGTAGAAAGTGGGGAACGGAAGTATCTTCACCATATTTCCCAAGGTTCCCTTTGCCTACACGTAGATATGTTCGCGAAGCTAAATTTGAAAAGCTTGTTTAAATACTATTGTAATACCTATATACCTATAACTTTTTATTCTAAACAACGTATAGTCGTGACTTTGGTAGCATTCATAAATATATGTGCATATTAGTAACTACATAAGCACACCTAACAGTATCTGCATAATTTATCATAAAAAAAACAGAGTTCACGCTTTTCGCTTGAAATTTTGTCCTGAGGAGGAATCGAACCGAACCTGTTGGTTGACCTTCATAACTTCACTAACAAAAGAAGCTCTCAGTTTAATATTAGAGATGACATTAACATATTTAATTTGCTTTCTTACATACCGATTGTAAATAGTATCCCAATCTAGGAGACAGCTTGCCTCCATAACTTTGACCAATAATATAAGTAGGTGTTTTCCTAAACTCTTTATTTGCCTTGAAGAAAGCTTTGATTGCCTTTAAGAGATCTTTTGCTAAAATTTAATCATTATTACAATTGGTTATTTAAAGGAATATAAATAAATCAAAATATAGGCAATATTCAACGAGAAGATTTTTTGGGACAGTTCAAAAACAATTATAATAACGAGGCCGTCGTGGCTGTTGCAACGCGACGGTTGTGGGTTCGATCCCACTCAAGGGAATTATTCTCTATTAATTTCTTTGCTCTAGCACTAAGGCAAAAGTCCGGCGTTGAGTTCCACCGTATAATACTTTGAAATATTCGGCATAGAGTGTGGAACGGAATATCTTAACACTAGATTCCCTCCGCCTACCATGTTGTGCGTGGGATACAGTACAAAAAAGTTTTTTTTTGTTTTAATAACTTTATACATTCGAATAAAATACCCGCAATCACGTTTCAAAATTCTCATGAATTTAATGTCACGATTATTTCTACCATTGTTAAAAATTTCGTTACAATTGTACCTTGAGGTTATTAACAAGACAAAACAGATGATATCCAAAACAATACAATGTATGATAATTATGCAAATTAAATTATGTGCATGTTTATTATTCGCCTACCACGCTGCAAAAAATAAGCTTATATATTATGTAGTACAAATTAAAATTAATGTAAAAAATTGTGTTAAGTTGAGTAAAAGTGGCACACGCGTGGACTATAAACACAACGGTTGTGGGTTCAATCCCCACTCGGAGATAATGAATAATTTTTTATTAATGTTTTTATTTCTTTGCTCTGGTAATAATCATGCCTACCCTGCTATATGCGAAATATAATGTAAAGCTGACAGAAATTATATTGAGTAAAATTGTTCACCTGCTTCTTTATCTGTTTTGACGAGAAGTGATTTGTTAACAGCATAGCTGAAACCAGTCCCAACAGGGTGATCAATCAGCAGCAAATTTCTTCCATTAACCTAAAAAGGAATAATATAAATTTAAAAAATCTAAAAAACTTTCCAAAAATTTATCAAATTCGCCTCGGCTGTCATATTTCAATCTAAATATTCACATAAATATTATACGAATTGTGAAGTTAATCTTGAATAAACACGTTTGTGTAACAAAAAAAAAAAAAATCAGCTTCACGCTGTATCCCGCACACAGCAGGGTAGGCAGAGGGAACCTAGTGTTAAGTCACTCCGTTCCCCCCTTTCTGCCGAATTCTGGAGGCATTGCGTGTTGAGGGGCAGAACTCAACGCCGCGCTTAGCCTTGACACCAGAGCGAAGAAATAGAAATATAAATTTAAGTAAATATTTCATCTCCTCGAGTGGGGATCGAACCCACAACCAGTCAGTTTTACAGTCACACTTCGTGCCGCTGCGCTACGACTGGCCTCAACTGAACGTTTGTGTAACGGAGAAAACAATTTGATATATGTTATTTTTTTATGACTAATGAATATAGAAGTGAAATAAATAAAAATATAAACAAACACACCTACCCATGTATGGTTTCGGGGTCGCATATCCATATTGAGCGGCCCGATTTCAGCAAAGTTGGCTATACCAGTGGACGCGAGGCCTGGCCCGCCTTGTATCCATATTACAAGCGGTTTTTTTTCCGCTTCAAAAACAGTACCATCAGCATAGTAAAACCAGTAAAAGAGAAACGCACCGGGACGCACTTCCACATATTTCTGTATACTCTTCCATGGTTTTGTACGAAGTGATTCCAAATAAGGATTTGATTCTGGAGTTAAAAGGTCATTCGTTATAGTTTGTCTCTTAATAAATATGACCAAAAAAAAATTTTTTAATATTAAATTATAATATTTCAACACAAAATTCGAACTATTCATAAATACAACTTACCTTCACAGTGCAACAGGTTGCAAGAAAACAACACTAATAGAATTGATAACAAGTTCATTTTTATTAACTTCACTAGTCACGAAGAACAATAACCGAATTCACATGCGTACATTGGAGTAGCTATAAATCGTTTAACCGCATGTCTAGTAAACACCAAATGGTGATATCATCTCTCTTCAATTAAAAGTGTAAATTAGGTAAATGAACGAAAAACAAGTACTTCCCTGTGCTCATTAGGCCGGTGCCTGTCACGCGGTTCTCATTACAGGATAAGTGTGTAGGAGGATATGCGATTGTTCCATTTACACAACAACATTGACAATTACCGACAAATTGTGTTTTTTTTTTTAAATGAATATTAACAATATTTTCTATAGTTTTCAAAATAATTATGAGATTAGGAATGGCGAGATTGCAAAATGTAGGTGTTTAGCTTGCATTACAGAAACAACTACCAAGGCTATGGCATCTAGGCGGGGTATTTGTGACGGCGCAAAGTTAACAAAAGGTCTCAATTCCTTTCACACGGTCTTATTTTGTAAGAAAATAATAATAGTTTTGTAGGAAATAAAAATATTTATTATATTAATAGATCGAGGAAAGATCCTATTATTCCGTCACCGTGATAGTTCCTTGGTCGTTTAGGTTTCCTAGTTTGTGGACCTGGAATTGTACTCGAATGAGCCTGATCATAATTTGTTTTACGATTCTTATCGTTCGTTGTTGATTCAGAATAATACGTCGGTATTGCTTGCTGCAGTCCAACGATATGACCGAGATTGCCCCCTACCAACCCCGGATGGTACGTCACATGAGGCTCATTCAACCCCTCTTCAACTACTGGTTTAATGTGATCTAAAAATTACATATATATTACATATAAACTTAAAACGTAATAAATAAATGAAAATGTTGACTTCATTAATTACGTATAATGAAGCATTATATACAGCAGCTTTGGTAATTAAAACTAAATAAATCTTTTAATAAACATAATTGCCCTTGAAAATAAAACCTAGAAATATAACTGGTTTAATGCCTTGAAAGCTCTAGTTCCGGACTTATGAACCTGGCTATTATTTATTGGTCACGATTTTAGTTAACCATATATAAGCGTTATCACCTTCTTTTTCATGCTGTATCCCGCAAGCAGCAGAATAGACGGAGAGAACCTAGTGTTACGAAAATGAATTTTCCAAAGGAATTTTTCGCCCAATTCTGAAGGCATTGCGTGTTGACTGGCGGAACTCAACGCCGCTTATAATAATTTTGGCTTTTACCAACTTGTTTATAAAAAAAAAATATGATTGTATGAATTTTAATTTTAATTTTTGAATTAATATAAAAATATAAACCTGTAGGTTGTTGTGGTCTCTGGGGTCTATAAGAATTAGATCCAAAGTATCCTCCTGTGGGAGGACGTGTTGGCTTGTAAGTAGGCACTATAGAGTATTTATTAGAAGTTGTTGGTTTTGTTCCGTGATGAAACTGTTGCAGCCAGCCAAAGAAAAAACGATTTTGTGGTTCCCTCTGTCTTCGATACGACTGTGGAGTGACTGGTAAAAACATAAAAGTCATTAATACAAGTAAAAGTTCGATTCAAACTCATTTTAATTATAACACGTTTTTGAAAAGAACAATAAAATATACAATATTTATTTCCTTAAACAGGAATCAAACTCACAACTATCACGTTTACAGTCATACTCGCTCGCTAGCTCGTGCCGTTGCACCACATCGGTTTCCCATTATATTCTATTTTAAATAACTATTAGGTATTGTTAAGATTTTTAAAACGTATATTATTATGTGTATTCCACAGTTAGGATCTTTTTTATTTTTTTGTAAATAAATAATGAATACGGATGTTAACGTTTTTAAGTGTTTTTAACTGGGTGAAATTATTTTATTGTCTCCATATTACCTTAATTGCTTTTTACTCGATGAAGCATATATCAGGATAGACACAGAAAAACTAATTTTAAACAAATAGTTCGTGTCGAGTGGTGAAACTTAACAATGCACTTAATTTTATTTATTTTTAGATTTCTTCTTCTAACGTAAATAAAAAATATTAATCCTTTTCAAAACTGAAGATGGAAATAAGGTAAAATTTTTTCACGTTCAGCTTTGAAAAGGATTTATATTTTTGCGGTAAATAATCAAAACCACAACTGTCGAGTCTACACAGTCACAATCCCACTGCACCACGATGGCTTCTAAGATTTAGATTAAACCATACTTCATATGGGTTTTTTAGCGTCACGCTATATCCTGCACACAGCAGGGTAGGATAGGCAGAGGGAATCTAGTGTTAAGACATTCCGTTCCCCGTTTTCTCCCGAATTCTGAAGGCATTGCGTTTTGAGTGGTAGAATTCAACACCGCGCTTTGCCTCAAAACAAGAGCGAAAAAAATGGAAATTTCCTCGAGTGGGAATCAAACCCAAAACCTAGAGACACGTGTGTTCGTGTCTCTACACCACTACGGGCCTCAGGGAATTTCTAATATTAAAAAAACCAGAGAAATAAATTTATCTTGCGATCCTATTAACTAATCCTATCAATTTATCATCCCTAAAATGATATAGATTCTAGCTTGGGGAAGCTGCATGCTTCTAATGAATTGTTTTTTACTGTTAATATATTGGTTTTTATTTAAACCTCGAAACTCTTACCGTACCTTACAGAGCTACGACGGACCTACAGGGAGAACAACCCTAAACAGTGAAATTGATTTTATCGGTATGTATTGAATATATCTTTGTGAAATTTAATCTAAACATCTAAATAGATATCCTATAGGTTTGTTAATACAATTTTTTTTGAAGTTTCGTAATATTATAAAGAAGTTAATTTTTTGAGGACGCTTTTATAAAATAACTTATAAATTGATAACTATGAAGTAAAACAATATGTATTTATTACGAACATATTAATTAGCTATTTATGGTAAAAGTACCAAAAAAAATCTTTAAAACTATAGTAGCCGTGTTTTATATATGTTTTGCTGCATACTACAAATAAAAAAGTTTCCCGTGTTTTATTCTTCTAGACCCTATATGACAATCTGCCTTTTATTCATTAATCATATGAATTCTTAAGAAAATTGAATATGTTGTCCCGAACGTTATGACGTAGTAAAATCGTGCACATAATAATATTAAAGACAGCTCAAGTTCATGATTAATTAAATACATATTAAGAAATATATTATAATTGCTCCACACAATATAATATATACTTTTGTTTTTAATTTGAATTTTTTTTTTAAACTTACTTAACGGTAATTTGTAATTGTTTTTAAATTAAAAAATATGTTATTATGAAGAGACCAATTTATTGAAATTTTAATTTATTTGGCACTATCCCCGTGCAGTTCAAAGGTCCGATAATATGAACAATACGATGATTGTGGGTACGATCATCGATCGATAGAACATTTTGTAGCTTTCGATTACATTAATTAGTGAAATTTTTGTAATGAAAAGATTTTTTTTCCCACTAGACTTTTTTTTCCGCTAAGAGAGATTGAAATTTTAATATCAATAAATTTGTATACTAATTATAATATATATTTTTTAATCTTAGTTAAAATTGAATATACCGTTAAAACGACATTTGTTTTCCTGTACTTTTTCAAAATAAAACAAGAGGGAAAAATACTCACTTGAACTTAAATCATTTTCGTCGTAATCTTCTATTTCACCGCAATCACCTGGTTCGTCTGGTTGAGGTTCCTCTTGAAGACTACTGGGTGTGTTATGAATGTTCCCTGGTGCAAGCAAATCGTAATACGCGCCAAAGGTTCTTCCGTCATTATTGTGATATCGCGCTGTTCTCTTATGGGGCGCTATTTTATTTGTCGGACATAAAGGATTTACTGTTACCGAATTTGTTTTTCCAACTAAATCTATGACCTATACAATAAATAAAGAAATAAATACTTATTATATAAACACTAATATAAAAACTTATTTAATCTTTTATATCGTAATAGTATACATACTATAACTATGGTTCCAACAACGACAAATTTCAAAATTTTTAACATTTTCACAAAATATACGAGGTAGATAGATCGATACAGATTTTTTTATTAACAACAACGATTGCTTCGTGCAATCTAATTCTATCTGGTATCTGAACGGTATCTGTTACTAAAGCTCGAGGTCTCCCACGCCAACAAAATGAATGTGTAAGTCTTTAGCCAATGACCGCTCCTTATAAGAGTTGACAAAATGCATCAGAAAGGACTTTACAGCAAATTTTAGCAGGTCAAAATTTAAGCACAAAATGTTATAGGTATTATATTTTTATCACTTCCTTTGACAATTTCTTTTGTAATTGACGATTTTTGGAAATAGCAATTCCGTTTAACCGGAAAAAACCTTAATTAAATTTATCTTCTAATAAATATTTTGTAAAAACTTTATATCGCTTTATTTACAACGTAGTGATAAAGAAAAGGTAATCATACATGAAGTACCTTGTTAGTCTTCCGATTGGAAGAGAAGTATAATCATAAAGCGGGGAAGCATTGGACAATGGAAGTGAGCGGCAATACGCATTTTAAAGCTTAAGTGAGTTAGGTCACAGATCCGATCGCGATGGAGTCGGAACCCGTACAATGTAACCATAAAATGCTAAGATGATCCATTTATTTACGACGTTCATAACACATAAAATGAAAAAGCCAATGCCAAAGCTTTTTTATTGTAAGTAATAAAAGAAGAAGATGATGTCTTCCCAAATTTTGTAATTTATTTCACTAAAAATACGCAGTATTTTGTTCAACACTTGTATGATAAGTTGATTACTGTTAAATTATTAATTATTTTAAATTGATACTGAAGTATGTATAAGTGCTGGTTAAAATCGCTTTTATAATTTTCTAGGAGAAGGCAGGGCATAATGGGGACACGAGACTAAGCAGTTTTAATCCTTTCGGCTAATTTATGTGATTAAGAAAAAAAAAATGTTAGTAAAGAAATGTGCTGATATTATTACTATAATTTATGTTATTTATTTCTAACATCATAAATCAATTATATGTTTTGATAGAATCAATCAAGCTCCATTTGTTTATTTTTATGTCCGTTACTTTATTCAACCGTTACTGTGTCCACGGGGCAATGTTGGATATTGTTTTTACATACAATCCGTCAAAAAAAAAGAGTTACAAAAAAGTTTGTAAGTTTAATGTATGGAGAGAACACCTACCTCTCCGTAATCGAAATAAGTCGTAAAATAAAAACTGAAAGAGACTATAGCCACAAAAAGCTTACACTTGCATTGAAAACGTAGTTAAAGACTAGTATAAAGGTGAATAATGTTTCTTCTTACCATTGGGAGAGTCATCTACAACGTATACAACGTTGAGCACGTACATCATGTGCAAGTACTGAAAACAACGAAAATATTGACTAAATCCTATTCACAGAAACCCAGAATTGTCCCTAACCTCTGGTGCAATTAAATTTTCGTAAATGTTTCAAAATATTGAAATTAATTAATAAATATATTTGTTTATTTACTTTGACGTCCCCATTATGCCCCACTTCCCCTATGTATTCTCGGTCATATAAAAGTTTTTGCAATTTTATGACGGTTATGTTGACGAAATCCTTACGCTTTATGTTTTTTCGCAACATCTCCTTAACAGTATCGTGGGAGTTAATAAGGTAACATCTCTAAAATTAATTAATGACAAACTAAATGCAATATTATGAAATTTTTCATACTTAGATATGTTTCGTAATATTGCATTTAGTTATTTAATTAATATTAATATAAATATACTCACTTAATGAACTTTCTTTTATAGGTATGTAATTTTAACACTAGTTCAAAATAGTTATTAATATGGATCGACTGTTATTCTCTTTAAAGTACCTATTTAAATAAATTGTAATTTTATATATAAGATCTTCTTCATAACTTTGTAAATAATGTATAGTATTCGGCGAAGCTATAATTGAAACATAAAATAAGTAAATATGGAGTGTGTAGGTACCTAAAAAATATGTTTTGCGCAAAATGTCCATGCGATAATTAAAAAATTTCGCCACGACTCCAGAGCGAAGAAATAAAAATAAAAATTTAAGTAAATATTTTATTTTATCTCCTCGAGTGAGGAACGAACCCTTAACCAGTTGATTTTACAGTCACACTGTGTGCCACTGCACCACGACTGGCCTCCAGAAAAATAATAAAAATCTAAAATTGTATAGCTAATATCAGGGAGGCGATAACTCGTTTATCATGCTTTACAAATTTCATGTTAATCGGTCAACAGTCGAAGGTGATAAATTTTACTTACTAGCATTGAGCGACGACGAAATAAAGCCACAACCACCTTTTTTTTCAAATGGGCCAAACTGCTGTTGACCTGGAATAGAATTGCATCATCATCGGGTGGGGGGTTACCAATGGTTCGCCCTTGAAGATTCTCTTTTGAAGTTATAAGTCCACGTAATTTACATCCTACTAGGGATGTTCGGGTACCATACGGACGAATTTATTCTTTAACTACTTTTGAAGCGCACACGCTTAAAGCAATTCCACGGTGTTCCTTATTATTAATAGTTTTTATGTAATGCAATTTCGTAATTTAAGGCTTAGTTAACTAAGACTTATACCGTAATATTATATAGCACTCCTGAAGCTTTCATACAAAACAAAAAGAAAATATACCGGACCAGTAGATCCAAAGATCTTAGCGTTTAAGCAAACAAACAAACTCTTCCACTTTATATAGTAAGGATTAGATCACGAATGTAGTTCAAATAAGCTTCACGCTGTGTCCTACACACAGCAGGGTAGACAGAGGGAACCTAGTGTTAAAACACTCGATTCCCCACGATTGTAATTAAGATGAGAAAATAAATAGTTTAGTATTACAAGCCACGAGCAGAACGCTAGTCTAGACATGGGTGTAGGAGAGGAGGAGCCGGGTAGGTCGTGCACACCACAGAAACTTTACTTACAACAAAAATTTACCCTGAACATTAAAAAAACAACATTTACTCGAACATATCTGATCAAAACTAATATCTAGGACTCCAGAAAATATTAATATAATTATATTAATATATTTATAAACCTAATAGATACGCTAATGAATTAGGCCAGAACATACGAAAACATCTTGAAGAAATATTTTTACTATAAGTTATATTTTACTATATATATTTTACTATATTTTACTATAGATATAAATTATTACATTCTACGCAACCGATTGCACAAATTTTAATGTCAAAGTCAATGTCAAATGTCAATTTATCGAGATGCTGTGAAAATATTGTGAACTTATAAAATTATATCAATTTGAGATATAAAATATTTTGACTTAAAAAGAAATAAACTTAAAAATATGGCGAAGTATCAAGGAAAAGTTTATCTTGGATATGAAGAAGATACAATATCAGAAAGAAGCAAGTCTCAGTTAAACTATACAATCAATAAAATTGGCGGACTACCTGTAAGATTTATTAATAAAACAAAATGTTCATGAACGTTACTATAAATATTCATTGATAATAATATTGTTTTCTTATATCTGTATCTATTTCTAACCAAATCATATTTGAAAATTTCGCTATATTTAAAACACTAAGACAAAGAAAATGCACGTATTTTTTTAATTTTATTTTCAGAACTGGCCTCCTTTAGAGAGTATCCAATTTTCTACCAAGTGTCCTTTGTGCAGCTTGCACAGGCTACTGGTAGTACAATGTTATGCTCCCTTGGAAGAGTCATTATATCATCGCACTCTGTATGTGTTTGCTTGTATAAATCCTCAATGTTGGAATCAATCTGAGAGGTAATTGAATTTAAAATAATCATATTAATTCTTATTTTTTCGCTTCATGCAGAGGGAGTTTAATGTTACAACATTTCATTCAATGTCTGCCAGTTTTATACAAATTGCATGATGAGCTGAGAAATGTAAATAAAACAATTCCTTGTGTGGCTATTAAATCCGTAACCATTAACAGATAGTCAAATTAAATGCCCCAGTGCCATAACTCACTCTAAAACTAACCTCATATACATATATGATTAAAAAGTTTTCATTTTTTTAACAGTTGGAGCTGTGTTAGAAGTCAAATTCATGATGAACCTAAAACTAGTGCAGTTGTGGCCATACCCGCTGATACAAATATGAGTTGGTGTACTGGATCAGATGATTGGGATGAAAATGATAATGGTGACTCATCAAATGGAAACATCATGAATATTGATAATGCTGCAAGTCCTAACAATGGAGTACAGAGGTATATAATTTATACCAGTGGTCTTTTAAATTAATATATATTTTTATAGCAAATGAATTAAAAGTAATAACACAAATGTATAAAAATAAATCAGAAAAAATTCTAAATATTCTTTGTAAGAATGTATATTCATATTTCAAACTTTAGCCCATGGGCAGTGTATAATAGTACAGGGTAGGCAAAAGAAACTTAGTTTAAAACAGTATTGTTTTAGATTAAATTTCTTTGTAGCCTAATAATTAAATTAGTTGAAATTATCAAAGGAACTTTTCAATAATGTTGAAAGTTGATACAATAATGATAAAATATGCAATAATATAAAACAATACTGTAATTGCACCAATTTACAGAAACTCAGATGAAGAAGATGAAAGTAATTCATATGATTTAGAAACAGTTGAACAAGCTCTTGGTAATTTACAAGTTGACGCACACAACGCTAATATGTCACCTGTTCAAGGTATGTTTTGTACTAGATATTCCATGTTTTTTATATTAATAGAATATGTGTTACTAGCAATTCTTATTAGTATGAAAATGTTCTTTTTTTTATTGACATTTGAATTATTTATTTCATGAATTGAAAAAGATTGCTGTAGCCCAATGCCCAATGGCACAAGCATGTGACTATGTACACTCATTACTCAGAGAAATGAAATATTTTCATTTCATCACTCCGATAACAAGACAAAATGTAGTATTATAGAATAGAATTTTGCCACCGAACATGCAATGTCTTGGAAATTCAGCAGAAGGTGGGGAACAAAATGTTTTAGCACTAGGTTCCCTCTGTCTATTTCCATCATACACAAGATGCAGTGTGAAATAAAATAAAATCTTTATAATAATAAAAATAAAAAAATATCCTTATAATAATATCTTTATCAGTATGACGAGGTCAGCATAGTGAGACTTTATTTTTTATGGATTCTCGTTAATTATTTACTAGGTGCCGTTGGAGCAGTTGCAGCACCAGTGCCAGCAGCTGAATTAGAGGCTGAAGATGAATCAGGGCTTGTCATCGCTGAAACCCCAACTGCACCTATGAACAATATGGCTATATTGTTTAATCAGGTTTGCATAACAAAGTATATAAAAATTATAAATCATGGCAATCTGTATGTGAAATATGTTACAAGAAGATCTATTATTGGGCATGTACAAATCAATTCAACGTAATAGAACTCAAAACAAAGATTTTTAAAGTTTTTGTTTATGTGCTTGTGCACGCTAATCTCAGACACTGCTTAACAATATAATATAAGGATAAATTACTAAAGGCAATGCTTAAAATTAAAAATAATTAATTAGTAAACGTTACTTAAGGAAAAATATATATTAAAGAAAAATACCTAAATTATAATACTAGTGCCAATTAACATGAACGAAAAATAATAAGTAACCGTAACCAATGGAAAATATAAAAAAAAAACTAAACAAAACTAACTGTATTATCAATATTATCAACATAAATAAAAACCTAAAAGTATTCGAATTAAAAAAATTAACAGTACATCGAAAATGTATGAAAATTTAAAAACGACTTCAACGTCGTCTGCCCGTTCGGGTCGGTCATACGTACGTACGTACGAGAGGCTAGGTCATTTTGATGTCAGTGATATCTCCTAAAGTATTTTATAGAATGATATACAGTAAAGTATTATTTCAATCTAGATGAAATGCTTAAGGTGACTATTATATTTATTTTGATAAAGATGAATACGGAATTATAGAAAATTAACCGATAAACTTTTCTAAATATATTAAAATCGTTACTGTGGCTCAACCCTCAAAGATAAACATATAACTTCGCGGGCTTTTTCTGGATTCTTTAAAAGAAAATATTTTTGTAATTTTTTTTTGTATGTCTCATTAGGTTGAGTTAACACACCATGAAAGCGTTTAGGTAGCCTATTTTGGGCGACCTTTTCTTACAATAACGAAATTCCTTGTTGCTTAGCGACGGTTGTAATTACCATGTCAGATATAAAATTTCATATTGAATGGAAAGATAATTTATGAAATTATTATACATAGGTATATCGAGAATTTTACAAATATGAGAAAAAGTAGCCAATGTTCATCCCAAGACCTTCAAGTATACTCTATTCGAAATTTTATCATAATCGGATCAGCGGCTTGGCCGTGATTGCGTCACAGACAGACAGAGTTACTTTCGAATTTATAATATAAGTATGAATTAGCAATCCTGTATTTTTTGTTAATATTTTAGTGTCATATATTTTAAAAGTAAATAAACTTCCTTTCCGTCGGTAGAAAAAAAATTGTGCTAAAACTCTCTCTTCTGCACACACTTTCTAATATTCGAGTGCCTAGTAAGTCTCACTTCCGGATTCTTCCGTGTAAGAATCCAACTATAACGATTTCAGATTCAGTGCTACTGTGCCATGACGACTTCTATGATATTTTCTATTTCTTCTTTTTGATTTTCAGACAGCAGAACTCCCTCCAGATATTCGAAGTCGCTTATTGTGTGGTCCATTACAATTCGTATCTAAATATATTTATGTTGAAGAAGAATGGAATAAAACATCCAACAATGATGATAAAGTTACAGAGTTACTAAATAAATACAAAAAAGATAATGGTAAGAAAATACTTTTAAGAATTACATAGTCCAGTAAAAACCGGAAATATAACACATAACATTCAAAAAATATATATAAACGATGTATACTCTTTTTACTGTACTTAAAAGAGCGACCACTTCTATGCAACTTTTGGGTAGAAAAAAGATGAGAATCGTTGAAATGGGAAGGTGTATAAATGTAACTACATAGTAAATTTATATAATTATATAATGTAAATCATAATCATATACAAACAATTATTTTTTTATATATTATATAAACAATTGTATATGTATACAAAAATAAATATATACATATAGAATTTAATTGCCTTCAGAATTCGATGGAAAGTGGGGAACAGGGTGTCTTAAAACTAGGTTCCCTCTGCCTTCCTTGCTGTATGCGGAGCTAATTTATTTTAATTTAATTATAATTTCCAGAAATAGAAGTGGGTAGCATAGCAGATAAAGTAGCAGGTGTTGGTAGTGAAGAAGAAGCATACGAGGATGCGGCACCATTACATGGTGATAAGCTGTTCCATGCTTTTCTTACCCGCTTACATAACAATCCTGGACAGATATTGAGGTAATTTAATACAATCTGTCAGATTATGTTTTCACGTTCTTTCCCGCATAGCAGGATAACCGTACCGAATGTTATGTCAAGGCAATCCGGTTTCGTATGAGTTAAATGACAGAATTCATTGCTGCACCAAAGCAAACAAACAAAACTAAAAACAATAAAAAGTATAAACATTCCCCCAAGGGAGAATCAAAATCAAAACCATCAACCATGTTTACAGTCACTGTTGCACTGAGATACGATAAATTCACTAAAAAACATTATTAGACTTAAATATGGCATAAACAACTCGCTAAATGGACAAATTGAAACTAATTTCATTCTCCGTAATGGGAATCACACTGTGCCACTGCGCCACGACCGCCTCTCAAATATAATAACATTATTTAATATACAGAAATATGTCTCTCTTTCAGATATACTCGAGACGAGCCTCCACTCCTTGGGGCTCCTTTACCAGGCAACGAAAATGCATCTAATTCCCCATACAAACCAACTATCTGTGTCCGTTGCGGATCAAGTCTCACTTGCGAGTTACAACTGGTACCTGCATTCACTGAAACTTTACGTTTATCACTTAATAATATGCAGCTACCATATTTACACTTTTTATCAGTTCTTATATTCACATGCTCTCAAAGTTGTTGGCAACCCAATGATAGGTTGGTCGAGGAAATGGTCATATTCCAGCCTGAAGTCATATAAGCATAATGAAGTGAAAGCCAAATCGTTTTATTTAGTATTTATTTACAATAAATAACAGTTCACGAGGTATAAGTTGAGCTTTGCAATTGTTTTGTTTTTAGACTTAATTTAAAAAAACAAATATAAATAAATGATATCAATTCCTCTATTTTCACTGTTGTTGGAGTTAGTTTTATTTTTAACTTTAAAGAAATCGAACACGAAAATAAACTATTAAAAATGAATTATACAAACATTTCATCAAGTTGTGGCCGTCCTAAAAATATTCACAATGGTTCGCTCTGGAAGAAACTATTCAAAAGCAAGAAAAATCCTAAAATCAAATTACGCAGTTATCTAATGCTAACTTCAGGGCGGCCACTTGTTGACCGTACTGTATATATGAACAGACACACAAACGCAAAGTTCAGCTTAGACTTAGCGGACTGTATGTGGTTAGCACAACAGTTAAGATTTAAATCCATTTGACTTAGATATTCTATTGAATTACTATTAGTAATGCCATATACAGCTATGAGGGACGCTTAGTAGTAACTTAAAAATTTTTAATATTTCTCCATAATATATATTAAAATAATATAATATTTTTATAACATTTTAACCACATCCAAATAACACATGGATTTTTAAATTTGAAAACTCAATATTATTTTTTAGAGATAACTATGACTATTTATTATTAAAGTGGAATAGAATGGATTATCCAATGTATGATTTCCTAATAATCATGTACCGTCTACAAATTATATACTGTGATCGTCACATAAAGATATTATCGGTTGAATAGAAAAGTGGCATAAGTGAAAATATTTATTTTTACATTATGGGCATTTAATTTCTTTAACTTAATTTCCTTTTAAATTTAATACTTACACATATATCATTTAAAAAATATATACGTAAACTTTAGGATGATAAATCTGTTGTAAATGTTTATGGAAAGGAAAATTTGTAGCAAAAAAATATTTTCTCCTTTTCTTAAAATTAATAAATAGTATGCTATGTCATGTAGTCATATTTCTAAAATATTACTAATCATTCATTCTTCTATAAAAAAACTTACGATTTAGTTTTAGAGTTCCGTACCATTTAAGGAAAAAAGGAACCCCTATACATATAAGTTGTCCGTCAGTCTGTTTCTCTATCAAGAGCCTTTATCTCAGGAACGCATTGAGATATCGAATTGAAATTCCAAACATACACTGAGAGCCCCATGATTTTCTGAAAAAATAGTATTCCAAGATTTATATTAAAAAAGATATGGCCGTTTTCTATAGCAAAAAATGCGTATTTCGACACTATAAAGAGATTCAAATTAATAGGATACTTCCTATAATTATATTGACCTATAATTTGGCAGCTAACATCTACAGGTAGTAGAGTAAGTAGTAGTTCAGAAAAAAATCTGAAAACTATACATTTATGGTTAAATAGCCCTAAAAGGAGAGCACAATTTGGTATTAAAGCAGCTAGTTCAAGTGAGGTATCAGATGAAAAGACTCTGACTAAGCTAAGCTTTAATTTTAAAAAAAGCTCTTATTTTTGTACAGAACCCTCAGTGGGCGACCTCCTCGCGCTTGTCCGTTTTTATGATTCTATTTCTTATTATATATTCAAGACATAACTAGAAAACATTAAAACAACTATTGTATGCTCTAATATGTCGACTCTTTCCAAATAACAGAGTAATCAAAGACATTTTTCATAGTCAACATTATGGTTAATTAAAAAATTCCAAAGCGTCAGTAGTGTAGTGCCTTTTACGCGTGGCATTATTGGAGCTGGGCGTGGGTTATTTTAATTAATACAAAATAATGATGATAAATTAGAAAAACAAATGCCACTTTTCTATTTAACCCGCAATAATATAATTGCATTCATTTGAAAAAAATATTTTTTTTATTTCAAAAAAAAATGTGTCCATACTTATGTGTAATAATCTTATTAATATTAAGAATACAGTAGTGAATATGTAACGTCCTTCATGTTAAGCCTTACTATAATTGTAGACAAGGTAGGCAGTAGAAAAGTATTACATTTTTGTTAATCTATGCTGTTGCATGTTTCTAATAATTACGACTGTGATTTCAATATTCTTGTTGTGGTAGAATATTAACATAGCGTACTTTTAAACGTTATTACTATATAATAAGGGATGTTGCCGTTGTAATATTTCGCATCTGGATACGGATGCTCATATAAGAGGATATGTGGAGATAAGAAGAATATTATGTCAGTTCCGTTACGGATATAAAATTTTAACATATTTCCATCCATGTCCGTAATTATCCGAATCTCTCTTATATCGGATTCAATTGCGGATAGTTTTTTTTTTCGGATTTCCATTAGTTTCGGTTACGATCTCCAGAACATCCCTGCTTAAAATATTTACTGTCTTCAAAAATATAATAATTAGTCGATTACGGTAATAATAGTTGTATGAAATGTTCTAATATAATCTTAAATGTCTAGTCTATTTCTTTAGAATTTATCCAGCCATGGCATTTAATTATTTTATTCTTATATCTAAACGATATCAACTTCCTCTCATTGAATTAAAAAAAATACGTTCCATTATGATAACTTCAATAAGTACAAAATAATTTTAATCATATTTATTTTACCTTCACCAATAGTCTACTCTTTAAACGGTTTAAATTTTGTCTAAATACAATATTGTAATGATGACTTTGATTCGTGCAATAAAAAAAATAAACATATGTGGTGGTTTTATTTGTATTAAAATTGTTGCTAACATGTTTGTCTTTATTTTAAGCCTTGTGTATATGCGTATTTATTTTATACATTTCCTTTTGTTAAACAGTACGCAGCGTAAGCAGAAGAAATCTATTGATAAGATACTCCAGACCTATTTATTTGTCCAATTTACGAGATATAGCATTTAAGAGGCGGAATATAACGCCATACGTTCTGAACCCATACCCATACGTTCTGAACCCATACCCATACGTTCTAAACCCATACCCATACGTTCTGAACTCTGATAACGAGGCAAAACGCGGCATTGAGTTTCGCCAAAATGGAGAAAACGGCATTTAGGTAACAATATATTTCTATCATAATCTCAACACTAAGTCACACAAGAGGCGTACGTTAGATGATACAAAAATATTAATAGCCGATGGAAAAACATGGAGCATTTAATTTTTATATATATTTTTTCGGGCATTTTATAATTTACATGAAGTAGATATTCACATAGGTTTTTTAAACGTCCGAAATCTCGGTAAAAAATCACAGGAACATACAGGGGGTAAAAATAGTTGGAAATTACCTAAGCTTTGTCATCTGTACCAGTACGATGTATGTACCAATCAATCCTGTATATGGTAGACATTATCTTAACTAATATGGTAAGAAAATGTCCATGAATAAACTAACATCAAATTAAATAACTTTCGTTCGTTTTGTTGGGTTAGGACGCAATTACTTTATTTTATAATTGTTTGCATTACGTGTGCTGATATTCGATGCTTATTATATTATACCTCATGTTACGACCAGACATATAAACCATACAAAAAAAACAATTTAATAAACAGTCCAGTAGTTTAAGAAATAAACGTGTACAAAGTACAAAGAAAAACAGAATATCTTTATAGAATTTTGATACATAAAGTAGGTATTATATTTCTCCAGCAAAAATATTTTTTAATTTTTTTTTTCGTTTTTTTTACTATACTATAATACTACATTTAATAATATCTGGCAACAAAATTATATCGATTATTTCATTTGAAGAATTGTGCATTTTAAACAGAAAAGTAACGCCAGCCATTAAACCATTTTTATTAAAAAAATCTTCGATAAACTGTCATTCTTACAATACTTTACAAGTATATTCCATTGAAAGTAGAATGTTTTATTTTCTAAAATAGCCGAGGTATTTTTTTACTTTAGTACCATGCGTTAGCGTTCTTGCTAACAGAATATTTTCAATGTTCAATACAATTTTTTATTAACAATTCAAAACAAAGAAGGAAGTCTTCATGAATTCGAAAATTCATGAAAAAATCTTTATAAATTTATTTGCTTTATGATAAAAAAACGATAAGATCACCATTATTCATATTAAGCAAATATGCTGTAATACGTTACCATAGTTTTATTTTTTTTTCTGTTTCGGATTTATGAATATGGCAACTCAGTTTTCCATAAATGAATCGGCGAGTCGGCGAATAGTGCTTCGAATTTTAACCATCGCAAATTGTATCGTGATTTGTGAGGCGGTTTGCGTTTGATCAATTCTTTCACGTGGTTGAGCGTTTTATGATAGTTAATTTACACGCTTTAAAAGATGTCTGGTGAAGTTCCTGTACCGCCTGCAGTTTTATGGGCGCAGCGCAAGGAAGAGGTTTTTCTCACATTTAGCGTGGAATCCAAAGATCCGTCTATTAAAATAGAAAAGAATTCCATATATTTCAAAGGCGTCAGTGCACCAGAAAATAAAGTCCATGAGGTAACTATTCAATTATATGACGCTGTAGTTCCCGAAAATAGCGGTTTTGTTAATAAGGGTCGTTGCATAGAAATGGTACTACGGAAAGAAAAAAAGGACGCGCCGTATTGGCCTTCATTAACGAAAGACAAAAAGAAACCGCATTACCTTAAAATAGATTTTAATAAATGGAAAGATGAAGATGATGAACAGGATGATGAAGAAGGTGGTGGCGGTGGTGGTATGGGTGGTAATCAATATGATATTGAAGAAATGCTTCGATCGATGGGTGGCGGCGCCTCTGATAAGGGTGATAAGCCTTCATTTGATGACCTGGAGAGTGACTCTGACGACGAAAACATACCTGATTTAGAATGAGACCCACTGTGCAAATGAATTACATTATGTATATTAAGGTTTTTACAGTTATAATAAAATCATAAAAAAAAATCGTTCATTTATTTATATTGCTTTTAAAATATACATTTTTAAATAATATTCAATAAATACATAAAAGTTATCATAATTTATAGGTTAGGTTGACTAATTTGAAATAAATGATAATCTACAAAAATAAATCATATTTGATATACACCAAATACCATTATTAAATATAAACTGTTACAGATATTAATTTAAAGCAGCACAAATAATATTTTAAAAAATTGAAAAACATTAAGGTTATGCCTGTAAATAAAATGAATAACATTTTTTTTTAATTTGGTAACTAAATTAAAATTTATAAATTGTTATGCTAATAATCAAATTTATTAATAATATGTATTAATCAGGTTGCAATCTTTGATATGGTAATTAAAAAAAACTGATGTTGCAGCCAGCACACTAATAAGAAGCTATAACTGATTTTAACATCTAAGACCAAAGATTCACAGTCGGCCACAAAAGTTTTATGCTAAAATTAAAAAGAAAATATCAACAATATTGTGTTACATATAAAGTACTATTTACATTTTTTTTTGAGCTATGCTATAATTCGAAAAATACATTATCTTTTAGTTTTACCCTTTTTTTAAGATTACATTCCTGTAATAATAAAAAAAGTAAAACTGCAATAACAGAAAAAGGGGAAAGAGGAAGTGGCAGTGATTGTTTATTTAATGTAATCATTTTATAATTAATACTACATTCCTTTATTATTTAACATAATAACATTGCAATGGCTACTAAATTATATTTTTTTACATTTATTAACAAAACAAATAGTATTCAGATTTTAAGCTACTTTAATTAAAAGCCACTCTTCCATTATTAAAGACAAATTTTATTTTAGGGTATTTGGGGTTGTGCAAAATATACACCAGCCAATAGTTTCACTTCATATATAGCTTAATGGCATTAGTAATGGAGACTAAGGACTAATTGCATATTTAATCATGGATATGAAAAAAAATTGTTTCCAACAATAATTATGAGAAAAAATATATAATTTTTGGCGACTTAAAGTAGTAGTTCAATTGCATAAAATTAGCATTTTCTAAAAATAGGTAAAATGTCAACCACAAAAACCACAGTAATCAACATCTACTGGGAGCATCCTGATGCTTGGGCGCCGAATACAAATTAATAATTAACAAAAATTTTTGTAATTAAATAAAAATTAAAGTAATAGGCCCATAGACAGTAATTTTATCATAAAAGGTTATTCGAGGAAATCCATTTAGTTTAGTTTCTGCCGTAAGCTTTTTCAGGATATTTTTTTCTGTACTTAGAAGAAATTAGTAGAAATGTCGAAATAGTAATTACTGGACCTCTAAGATGCTTTCCTCCATTTATCAACAGATGTGGATATTAGTTATTTTTAACTGCAGAAGGTCCAGTAATTACTATTTCGGCAACAATTACCTCGAAAATAACTTTTCGAGGTAATTGTTGTCGAAATAATACACATAACATAATAAAGTTAATTAAGAGTAAAATCTTTAACGATTCATGAAATATATTTTGCACTTAGCTTCTCACCGGCTTAAGAAATGCAGATATTTTAATTAAAGCTCCCTCTATGTATCTTCAATTCGCGATTTTTAAGCAAAATGGCAGAATTTTTAAATAAAATGGCGGGAAAAATATATATTTACTACGTCGGCAGGAAGTATATAATTCGTTTAGTGTTGACAATTTAAGAAATTTATAAAATTATTTTCTGGAGTTAAAAAAATGTCAATCAATAGTGCTTGTCGCTTAATAATGCTATTACTGTACAGTTATTGTATTTTTTTTCTTTTATGATACAAAGAACACAGGATATTAATAAAAAAAAAACATCTATGTGACCACGAGCAACTATTATTTTCGGGCCACGCACTGTAAGTAAATCGATGAAGCAGTTTTTATTAACTTTACGTTAGGCAAAGGGAACCTGGGTATCCCATATCCACCGCGAAATATAAGTAAGTGAGTAATGCTTAGGAGGAACGGGGATTCCTTTTAATTAAAATAGGTTTAGGTTCAAGTCGGGAACAGTGACTCCGAATTCAAATGTTAAAAGTATGAAGAAAAAGTTGAAATAACAAGGTGAAATTTACACACAACGCACCTTAGTTACTGGTCTTAATTTACTTATTATGGAAGTAAAACTTTACTGATAAAATTATACATAAAAATAAAACTAACTATAACAAAGTATGTTCTTTATTTAGTCTTTTCAGTAAGAGTTACATCAATGCTAAATAAGTGGAATTGCTGTCCATGTCGTCTGATATTCAAAGTAACCGCTATACAATATATAAGTCGATTGAGGCTCTCACATTTTAAAATATAAGAAGCTCCCTGACCAGGACTAAATATAGGACATCCATGGCTTTGGCAATCAAACATCATATAGGAAGCTCCTACTTTACCAAAAGCCAAATTTTTTGCTGGGCTTATCAATATTCCTAACGAATTTTTCTCAAAAAAGTACACCAAAGCCTTACTTAAATTAAATCTGTCAGGATAAATGTTGTAAACAAATCCAAATATAACCTTATCAAATTTAACAGTGAACGAGAATGGATATAATTCAAAAGTTGTATCTAAATCATCGAGGGAAATCTCATGATTTTTGGTGCTGGCAATTTTTTCATGGCATTTCTGGTGATAGGTATCACCACTTACTACAATACCGTCCAAAAAGCTAGTCGTCCACGCGTTGAGATTACAAGCCTTAGTCATCACCAGGACTACGACGCAAGTCGCCAAATATTGTTTCCCACGGTGTGCTTCATTAAATTTGTCATCTAAGGGATGTATTGTTCCCCATAGAGAATATAAATCACCCGGGAACTCAATATCCCAATTTCTCCACATTGTCTTAGGCGTTTTCCTTTCTAACCCTAAATCGTTAACAACGTTCATTCTCGACCACGGCACAGTCTCTATATTCAGCCAGTACATTTTTTCATCAACAGTCGGGCGTACTTTCCTTCGTTTCATGTATTGTAAATTAGGATTTTCGTCGGGTCTGAAGAGTGGACTCAATCTATAGTTTAACGCAAAATGTCGTGGCGCCTTTTTAACAGATGTCAGTTCAAAAGTATAAAACTCTGGTGTGTTTGGTGCAGTTACACCCTTCCTTATTCTGTTTGCCAGAGATTCCAAGGACCGATATAGAGTCCACCCGGCGACTGCTCCAAGTTTCTTTCGTGACTGTACTGATGACTCAGTGGAGCTTTTTTTATTTTTTGGTACATTAATGGTCTCCACTTCACCTGCAGGAGGTGCATATGGATCAAACAAGTGGTAATAACCCTCTGTATGACATATAACTACACTGCAACAACTAAATCTAACCAAGACATATCGGAGTCTTTGCAAAACCGCCTTTAAATACTGTTCCAGGCGTTTCTCCGTATTCTCGTTTACAACTATCAATTTCTTTATATTGACATTCACAAATTTGCCATCTAATATAAGATTTTTTATAACTCTTTTCTCACAAACACTAAGATTTGTCGCTTTCTGATGGATTTCTAGACCTTTTTCGATACAGGTGTCTACCATTACGCTATCCCATGTCCTTATAGGATGCATGGTAGCCATCAGCATAGCGATTAGACTAACAAAGTGACAGGATTTCACCTCTGTACCACTTTTCCTATCTTTTAGTACTGTAGTCCCTTCGATTCTATAAACACCGTTTATTTGTTGGTAACCAATTACTATTTCACTTTTTACATCGCTTGTTTCTATTGATGTTTTCTTTTTGTCACTAGAAGTCTTTGATGTATCGGCGGGTGAAATTTGGATTTACTTGATTGTGGTTTACCAGCTTCGAAATCGTAATCTTCAGGTAATTTCATTCGCGGCTCAGTCAATAATCTTCTAACTATTATCCTACTCAAAATAAATTGTTGATCTTCGGTTTTTCCGTTTTTATTGTACTGCACCCTAAAAGTAAAAGTAGTCGCGTTTAAAGTTTAACTGATTATTTACATATTTGCTATTACGTGTTTTTTTATGAAATTCCTTAATTTGAAAAAAGTTAATGTTGACAGTTGTTGGTAGTTCAATTGTTTGTCTATTGTGTTTGTGTAAATGTTGTTTATTACATTTGGACAAGAGTTGATGAAATAAAAGATAAATAGCAGAAGGGACTACTCCGAACTTCGCTTTCCTTCCAAATTCTATATATTAATTGTTGAACGAAGCGAGTTGAGCACGTCTGATTATTATTAACACGACGGTTGAAAGTTCAATTCTCACTTAGACATTTTCTTTTCATTTCCTGGCTCTAGTAACAAGACAATGCAGTGTTTATTTCCACTACTCTCGACAACTTCCAAAATTATTTAAAGTGGGTAACAGTGTCTTCACACTAAATTCTGTCTGTCTATATGCGAAATACAGCGTTAAGGTAAAATAATAAATATGTATATATCTTACCTAGCAACAAGATCATGTAACGTATTAAACCTCAAGAAGCAAGCTTTCCCTTTAGCATTGACTTCTCTTAAACCCATTGCATTGCAGGAACTGCCGTCGTAAAGATAAAAAAGATTGTTTCTTTTAAAAAAAGCGCAGCTGTACGTTGCTGTCGTTATCATTCCCCTATCGTATTTAGTTAAGAATTTTTTATTCAAAATATCTTCTAACTGCCATGTTGGTCCCTCTCCTACAACGTCTATGTTTGCATGATACGCCTGAAAAAAAATAATACAATAACATGTATAACCCTATACACCTATATACCTTTGACCTTTGGTTATGGTGCAGCAGCACAGAGTTTGACTATAAATGCGACGGTTATGAGTTCAATTTCCACATAGCGGAATGTTTTGCGTGTTGAATTATTTTCATTTACTCGCTCGAACGAAGAACGAAGTGTACACTAAGTTCTTTCCGTCCACCATGCTATATGTGGTGGTATGCGTGTACAAGAAATCAAAATATTATTTATTTTTGAAAACCGTCCAAGTAGGACGGTATTGTAGTATTTAAAACTTTTAATAGAAGAGGAATGATACGAAGTATGTAGTAGGGGTGACGTAAAATATCAGTTTTTTTTTGATCCACAAGAAAGTTGTAGGAAATAACAAAGAAAGTAAACAATTTAAATGGCGATGCAACAAAAATAAGAACAAATTGGCAATCATGAAACCATTAAAGTTATTAGAGAAATAAAAAAAAACAATAACTAACTTGATGTCCAATCGCAATTTTTGGTATAACATGAACCGGTGCCAATTGAAATCTCTCCAATTTATTCTGATACAATTTCTTAGCGGTGTCCACGACAAAATTCACTATACCCTCCGTCCATGTATTGACTGTGTACTTGTACGACGTCACAATCGCCATTATGGCTGCGAAGGGTAAAACGTCTATGGGATTATCAGTAATGGCGGCGGTACCGCGGACTATTTGTGTATTATCTGGTAAATTCTTAAAATTGTTAGGCTTGGCCAATTCTTCTTGAGCTGTTATTTCCAATTCAGTTTCGACTAAGGGCGTTGTAATTTTTTTTCTTAATTGTCGTAATTTAGATCTATATTGAGCATCTTCAGTGAGAAGTACTTCGCGGTTTACGTTTGTCGGAGGCGCCGTTTGGACTTCGTCTTCAATCACTTCAATGGGTGGTGCTAACTGTAGAATAACATATGTATTTGCATTTGAATTAAGATATGATGTGCATGATATAGTAATACAGTTTTGAGAAAGTGTAAGCACTACGTGTCTGCTTGAGAAGATGAAATCGGGAGAAAAGGGGAGCCCGCAGGACTCGTAGAATTATTTTAATTTTACATTTTACCGAAAACTATACTATAGTTTTCAACTAGACGTCCAAATTACATAATATAAAGACAAAGCTTTATCTTCATAACATTTCCTCGATGATGAAATAACTTTCATCCGTAAGTTTCAATATCTTTATCAAAAAATCGTCGAAAGATTACCTTGCAATTTTCAATTAGTATTTAGTCACAAAATGCCTTATTGTGACTTATTTAGAAGATATAGATATAGGGTGTACAAGACCTTATTTTAGAATTGAAATAGAGTTTATTGTTATACTATTATTATTATTATATTGTTATACTACCGGCACTTCCAATTCTGGTTGTGGCGAGGGTGGTGGGGGAAGCGGCGGTGGAAGTTCTTCTGCCTTCCTACGAGCCTCTTCTTCTTCCGCCTTCTTTCTTTCCAGTTCCTCCTTTTTTCTTTTCGCAGTTTCTTCATCTTCCTCTTCTTCTTCCTCCTGAAAAACGTTGTGAACTTTTATTGAAAATATTAAATAAATACTTTGTATAGTGATTGAAGAGCGAAAAGAACGTATGTGTTCACAAACTTTTTATAGTATTTTTTAGGCTATAATTACGTATGTTAACTCACCGTTTTTAGCCCAGAATTAAGTCTGCTATTACTTTGTAGAAATGACAAAATTTTGTTTCAGACAAGAGACAATAAGTAATACAGTTCTTAGTTTATATCCATAAATAATACATATATAATATACCAAATTGTTTATGATAGTTAAAGTAGGTAATGTAAGGTATTGTATGTGAGCAGTTATTACGGAACCGAATGCTACTTCTATTGTGACATTTCCTTTAAATAAAGTAAAAAAAATCCTTTGGTAATCATCAAATATTAATCACATTAAATAGATTTTTTTAATACTCACTTCTTCTTCACTGCCCTCTGGTGGCTGAAAATAAAGAAATAGTGTACGTTATTTTGTTTGGTACAAAAGGTACTGATACGTGTGTCGCGTGGTTACCGGCGCGGGCGGCGGCGTGGGCGGTGGCGTGGGCTCGGGCTCGGGGTCGGGCTCGGGCGCCTCGCGCGCCTTGTCGCGCGCGCGCGGCCACGGCGGCACCACCTGCGTCGCCGACACCGCGGGGGAGTCCAGGCTCACTGCCGACCACGACTACAGTTATTTGCTGCACAGCTGGAGTTCCAACGCAGCGGAAATTGGAGACGGAGTGGGACACTACTTGCCTATCCTGATATATGCGAGATTATATAGGTACAGCTGCCCTCAGTGGCCATACTACATACTAGTTGTAACATAGAAGTAAGAAAAGGTTCGACTTCATTGATCCCTATAATATTTTTCTTACAATATAAATAACCTAAAGACAGTGTTAAATAATAATATAATTAATAATCTAACATAATACCTACTAAATCTATATAATTTACATTAAACTTTGAAATCTCCATCTCCATCTCCATATATAATAAAAGGATAGAAAAGTCAATTCTGTACATGAAAGATATAAAAAAAATAAAAATTAGGTCGGTTAATATGTCGATTATAGAACCTAAAAAACCACTCAGCAGAATTCTTGTCTGTCTGTCTGTCTGTCTGTCTGTCTGTCTGTCTGTCTGTCTGTCTGTCTGTCTGTCTGTCTGTCTGTCGGTTTGTTTGTGCGTCAATCACGCAAAAACTACCTGACAGAAATTGATGAATTTTTGCATGGTGTTAGCCTAGGGCCTCAAGGTATATTTTTTTTCGGTTTCATTCCGAATTTCATGATAGTTTTCTTTAAAAAAAAACAAAAACTGAAAAATATAAATCACCTAAAATACCGATAACTACTGTATGAAATTAAATTAATTTTGGCATGGTAATAGTTCAAACCCTAATGTCACTTATAGGATAGTTTTTATCATGGAGTATAAAGAATTTTTTGTAGAAAAAATTACATAATTATATTTTTTAATAAAAAAAATCGACTTCTTCAATTTCAACTGGAATTCACACTCTGAACTTAACTAAACTTTCACCAAACTACCCTTTATATGTACCCTTTCTAATAAAAAAAGAATCATTAAAATCGGTTGAATTGATATTGACTTATACGTTCATTTGTCGCGCATATACTTAATGCAAATTTGAGATTTATATGATTTTCTCATAGATACCATTGTTGAATATAAACTAAATTAAAATAAGACTACACGGGACGCATTACCTTTCAAATAAAAAAAGAATAATTAAAATCGGTTCATACAATCAAAAATTCTAAGGTAACAAGGATAAAAATACAGTCCAATTGATGACCTCTTTTAAGAAGTCGGTTAATAGTAATCCGACATAATTAAATTACGACTATTTCATTTAACCACATTTTAAAAGAAGAAAGTAAATTGAGGCCGTTCGTTGCACAGGAGCACAAAGTGTAACTGTTGTGGGTTCGATGACCACGCAAGGAAACGAAATATTTATTTAAATTTATATTTCCATTTCATCGCTCTGGTGTCGAGGTAAAGTGCGGCGTTGAGTTTCATTACTCAGCACGCAATGCCTACAGAATTCCGAGGAAAGTAGGGAACAGAGTGTCTTAACACTAGGTGTCCTATGCCTACCCTGCTGTGTGCGGGATACAGCGTGAAGCTAAAAAAAGAAGTATAATCAATATTTGTTCAGTCTACCATAATTATTATTTCAAACGTCAATGTTAGTGATATTGACAAACATAATAAAGTAGGTATATTTTACGGAATTAGCTCATATGGCGATGTGTAGAATAAAAAGGATATGTATTTGGAAAGTAAGTTCTGATTGTAAGTTCATAGTTTATAAAAGTTTATATTGTGTTTAGATGGATCACGTGGTGATGTCAATACGTTTTAATGTCATCCTATGTTATCTGTTAAAATAGCGTGAAGCTGATTAAACTTAGTGTTATATTCAAAAGAAATTAATTGTATGTAATACATAATATGTAATTTATTAATACGTTTCAAGTATGAAAAAAAGAAAAAATGCAATATAATTGCATTTGTGTTTCCTTCCTATATTTTGTATTTCTATTATTTATATCGATATATCAGGAACGTAAATGCGGGAACAGAGTTGCATGCCATTTTAGTACAGAGTAACCTCTAAAAAATGTATTTACTAAACTGAATAAAAAGAATGTGTGATTCCTCTATAGAATATATTATTCTATATTATACATAAAACAGGTTAAAACAGTGCATATGAAGATATCCTCCTGTAGTATATCTATTTTTAATTACTATCAACACTACATTGTCGATACTAATGTGGTATTACAATACATTTTGAATATTTTTCCGCCATTAGGATGACATAGACAATTTTTTTAATTTGAAAAAATAATATATTAACTTAAGAACGTTGGTAGTTTTTCAAAAGGTATAAGAATAAAAAATGGCCTAAACTATGCTTCTTCGCAAGTGGTTGTAATAACTATTGGTATCTTTTCACCAAAAAATCACTATAAATATTAAATATGCTCAATTATACAGAGTTTTTTTGTTAGGACCACTTTAAATGAAACCACAGTTTAACTACTCTATAAAAGCCTATTACATATTAAATTAAAAACCCGAAAATAAAAAAGTTATTTTTTCTAACAAAATCTCCATATATAATAAAAGGATAGAAAAGTCAATTCTGTACATGAAAGATATAAAAAAAATAAAAATTAGGTCGGTTAATATGTCGATAAAAAATTAATATGTTTAAAGTTAATATGTCGACTAAAACTTGACGCTATGACGGTACAGTTGAGAGACCTGAGATTTCTGGTTGTAGCACTAGTTATATTTTAATTAGGTTAAAATCCCACTAAGTGGAAGAATATATTTATTTTTCTGCCCGTAAAAACAAACGAAGCGAAGCCTTGTGTTCCGCTATACTATCTAAAGAAATTGGAAAGTGCAAAATTGAGTAAGTGCACCACTATCTTATTTGAAATTCTTTCTTCTCTCCATTATAAATTTTCATAGGATTGAAATGTAATAGTGACGTCTTTGAACAATAGTATATGTTTATAACTGTTAAAGTTAATTATCGAACAAATGGTTTACAACTCTGATGATACAAAGACATTCTGCTTCAGCTGATAATTTAATTAAAATGTCTACCGGATGATCGATTAGCCTGCAGTTTACGTTTTAATTGTTATTATGTATGATGTTACGTAACGTTTCTTTACGTTTATTTATTTATATACATATTACATTTAATGAATTAAATATATTTTATAAAAGGTTCACATATGTGATAACATGTTCACACATGTGATCCACATATGTGACCACATATTCACACATGTGGTCCACATATGTGACCACATGATCACACATGTAATCTTCATATGTGACTACATATCACACATGTGGTCTACATATGTGACTACATATCACACATGTGATATGCCCATGTGAATACTTATCCACACATGTGGTACACATATATGACCACACGATGCCACATGTGGTCCACATATGTGACCACATGATCACATATGTGGTCCACATATGTGAGCACATAAACACACATGTGGTCCACACACGTGACCACATATTCACACATGTGGTCCACACACGTGACCACATATTCACACATGTGGTCCACACACGTGACCACATATTCACACATGTGGTCCACATATGTGACCACATGATCACACATGTAATCTTCATATGTGACTACATATCACACATGTGATCTACATATGTGACAACATATCACACATGCGATCTGCACATGTGAATACTTACTCACACATGTGGTTCACATATATGACCACACGATGCCACATGTGGTCCACATATGTGACCACATGTTCACATATGTGGTCCACATATGTGAGCACATATACACACATGTGGTCCACACACGTCACCACATATTCACACATGTGGTCCACATATGTGACCACATGATCACCCATGTAATCTTCATATGTGACTACATATCACACATGTGGTCCACATATGTGACCACATTTACCCACATGTGGTCCACATACGCGACCACATATTCACACATGTGGTCCACATGTGACCACAAATTCTCACGTGTGGTCCACATGAAAACCACATATTCACACATGTGGTCCACATATGTGACCACAGGATCACCCATGTAATCTTCATATGTGACTACATATCGCACATGTGGTCCACATATGTGACCACATTTTCCCACATGTAATCCACATACGCGACCACATATTCACACATGTGGTCCACATATGTGTCCACAAATTCTCACATGTGGTCCACATGAAAGACCACATATTCACACATGTGGTCCACATATGGGACCATATATTTACACATGTGGTCCACATACGCGACCACGTATTCACACATGTGGTCCACATATGTGACCACACATTCTCACATGTGGTCCACATGAAAGACCACATATTCACACATGTGGTCCACATATGTGACCACACATTCTCACATGTGGTCCACATGAAAGACCACATATTCACACATGTGGTCCACATACGTGAGCACATATTGACACATGTGGTCCACATATGTGACCACATATTCACACATGTGGTCCACATATGTGACTACATATTCACACATGTGATCTATATATGTGACTACACATTCACATAAAAAATTTTTTACTACACGAATAAACTTCAATAAAAGTTTTATAATTTAAAAAAGTTTATTTTTTATGTAGGCTGTCTCCTATCTGAAGTGTAGTTAAATGGAAAAACTAGGAGGACCAGTGTGTGTGTCAGTGATGACCTATTGCGTTGAGAGACAAGGTCCTTCATCCTTAGCCTCATTCGCAGGCTCCAAGTCAGCTATGGAGACAGCTATTTCTCTAAGCTACTGAATTAGAAACGATGGATATGTAATTTATTAATACGTTTCAAGTATGAAAAAAAGAAAAAATGCAATATAATTGCATTTGTGTTTCCTTCCTATATTTTGTATTTCTATTATTTATATCGATATATCAGGAACGTAAATGCGGGAACAGAGTTGCATGCCATTTTAGTACAGAGTAACCTCTAAAAAATGTATTTACTAAACTGAATAAAAAGAATGTGTGATTCCTCTATAGAATATATTATTCTATATTATACATAAAACAGGTTAAAACAGTGCATATGAAGATATCCTCCTGTAGTATATCTATTTTTAATTACTATCAACACTACATTGTCGATACTAATGTGGTATTACAATACATTTTGAATATTTTTCCGCCATTAGGATGACATAGACAATTTTTTTAATTTGAAAAAATAATATATTAACTTAAGAACGTTGGTAGTTTTTCAAAAGGTATAAGAATAAAAAATTGCCTAAACTATGCTTCTTCGCAAGTGGTTGTAATAACTATTGGTATCTTTTCACCAAAAAATCACTATAAATATTAAATATGCTCAATTATACAGAGTTTTTTTGTTAGGACCACTTTAAATGAAACCACAGTTTAACTACTCTATAAAAGCCTATTACATATTAAATTAAAAATCCGAAAATAAAAAAGTTATTTTTTCAAACAAAATAAATAATAAAATTATCGTTGTAAAATAAAATACAATTTGTCAAGAACGACGCACGCACACATAAACCTATCAAATGGAAACCGCCGCATACGCCTCATTGCGAAATCGAGTCGTAGGTATTAGCGGCAAAGTTTAAAGTTCTAAACATTTTAGTACTATTTTTGTAGTAGTATGTGTTTACATTATTGGTACCTATGCGTAACCGCGTCATACGAAATATAGATATGAATAAACATTGTGAAATGAGAAAAAAACCTACGTCTTCACTGTTGATGTATCTTGCTTAAATTCTTTAGGTACGGGTTTAAACTATTTTACCCTATATGCCCAATTGTAACTGTAACGCGACGTTGTGGGTCCGATCCACACATGCAGGATTGAATTATAATTTAATAATATTTTCATTTCGCACATCAGTCACACATTATACCCAATATCTTACACTAAGTTGCCCTACTAAGGGCGGGATAAAGCGTGGATCTGGTTTTAACTTTATGTGAACCGATTAAAATAAAGTCCAATCCAGTTGAGGCCAGTCATGGCGCAGCGGCACAAAGTGTGACTGTAAAACCGACTGGTTCTCTGAGTTCGATCCCCACACGAGGAGATGAAATATTTACTTAAATTTATATTTCCATTTCTTCGCTCTGGGGTCGAGGTTAAGCACGGCGTTGCGTTCTGCCACTCAACACGCAATGCGTCCCGAATTCGGTAGAAAGTGGGGAACGAGTGTCTTAATACTAGGTTCCTCCCTCTGACTAGCATGAAGCGGTTAATATGTCGATTATAGAACCTAAAAAACCACTCAGCAGAATTCTTGTCTGTCTGTCTGTCTGTCGGTTTGTTTGTGCGTCAATCACGCAAAAACTACCTGACAGAAATTGATGAATTTTTGCATGGTGTTAGCCTAGGGCCTCAAGGTACATTTTTTTTGGGTTTCATTCCTAATTTCATGATAGTTTTCTTTAAAAAAAATAAAAACTGAAAAATATAAATTACCTAAAATACCGATAACTACTGTATGAAATTAATTTAATTTTGGCATGGTAATAGTTCAAAGCCTAATGTCACTTATAGGATAGTTTTTATCATGGAGTATAAAGAATTTTTTGTAGAAAAAAATTACATAATTATATTTTTTAATAAAAAAAATCTACTTCTTCAATTTTAACTGGATTTCACACTCTGAACTTAACTAAACTTTCACCAAACTACCCTTTATATGTACCCTTTCTAATAAAAAAAGAATCATTAAAATCGGTTGAATTGATATTGACTTATACGTTCATTTGTCGCGCATATACTTAATGCAAATTTGAGATTTATATGATTTTCTCATAGATACCATTGTTGAATATAAACTAAATTAAAATAAGACTACACGGGACGCATTACCTTTCAAATAAAAAAAGAATCATTAAAATCGGTTCATACAATCAAAAGTTCTAAGGTAACAAGGATAAAAAATACAGTCCAATTGATGACCTCTTTTAAGAAGTCGGTTAATAGTAATCCGACATAATTAAATTACGACTATTTCATTTAACCACATTTTAAAAGAAGAAAGTAAATTGAGGCCGTTCGTTGCACAGGGGCACAGAGTGTAATTGTTGTGGGTTCGACTACCACGCAAGGAAACGAAATATTTATTTAAATTTATATTTCCATTTCATCGCTCTGGTGTCGAGGTAAAGTGCGGCGTTGAGTTTCACTACTCAGCACGCAATGCCTACAGAATTCCGAGGAAAGTAGGGAACAGAGTGTCTTAACACTAGGTGTCCTATGCCTACCCTGCTGTGTGCGGGATACAGCGTGAAGCTAAAAAAAAGAAGTATAATCAATATTTGTTCAGTCTACCATAATTATTATTTTAAACGTCAACGTTGGTGATATTAACAAAAATAATAAAGTAAGTATATTTTTTGGGATTAGCTCATATGGCGATATGTAGAATAAAAAGTATTTGGAAAGTAAATTCTGTTTGTGAGTTCATTGTTTATAAAAATTTATATTGTGTTTAGATAGATCACGTGGTGATGTCAATACATTTTAATGTCATCCTATGTTATCTGTTAAAATAGCGTGCAGCTGATTAAACTTAGTGTTATATTCAAAAGAAATTAATTGTATGTAATACATAATATGTAATACATAATATGTAATTTATTAATACGTTTCAAGTATGAAAAAAAGAAAAAATGCTATATAATTGCATTTGTGTTTCCTTCCTATATTTTGTATTTCTATTATTTATATCGATATATCAGGAACGTAAATGCGGGAACAGAGTTGCATGCCATTTTAGTACAGAGTAACCTCTAAAAAATGTATTTACTAAACTGAATAAAAAGAATGTGTGATTCCTCTATACAATATATTATTCTATATTATACATAAAAACAGGTTAAAAGGTATCCTCCTGTAGTATAACTATTTTCAATTACTATCATTGTCGATACTAATGTGGTATTACAATACATTTTGAATATTTTTCCGCCATTAGGATGACATAGACAATTTTTTTAATTTGAAAAATAAATATATTAACTATAAGAACGATGGTAGTTTTTCAAAAGGTATAAGAATAAAAAATTGCCTAAACTATGCTTCTTCGCAAGTGGTTGTAATAACTATTGGTATCTATTTTCCAAAAAATCATTATAAATATTAAATATGCTCAATTATACAGAGTTTTTTTGTTAGGACCACTTTAAATGAAACCACAGTTTAACTACTCTATAAAAGCCTATTACATATTAAATTAAAAATCCGAAAATAAAAAAGTTATTTTTTCAAACAAAATAAATAATAAAATTATTGTTGTAAAATAAAATACAATTTGTCAAGAACGACGCACGAACACATAAACCTATCAAATGGAAACCGCCGCATACGCCTCATTGCGAAATCGAGTCGTAGGTATTAGCGGCAAAGTTTAAAGTTCTAAACATTTTAATACTATTTTTGTAGTAGTATGTGTTTACATTATTGGTACCTATGCGTAACCGCGTCATACGAAATATAGATATGAATAAACATCGTGAAATGAAAAAAAACCTACGTCTTCACTGTTGATGTATCTTGCTTAAATTCTTTAGTTACGGGTTTAAACTATTTTACCCTATATGCCCAATTGTAACTGTAACGCGACGTTGTGGGTCCGATCCACACATGCAGGATTGAATTATAATTTAATAATATTTTCATTTCGCACATCAGTCACACATTATACCCAATATCTTACACTAAGTTGCCCTAATATCTTACACTAAGTTATTGGCGGGATAAAACGTGGATCTTGGTTTTAACTTTATGTGAACCGATTAAAATAAAGTCCAGTCCAGTTGAGGCCAGTCGTGGCGCAGCGGCACAAAGTGTGACTGTAAAACCGACTGGTTCTATGAGTTCGATCCCCACACGAGGAGATGAAATATTTACTTAAATTTATATTTCCATTTCTTCGCTCTGGGGTCGAGGTTAAGCACGGCGTTGCGTTCTGCCACTCAACACGCAATGCGTCCCGAATTCGGTAGAAAGTGGGGAACGAGTGTCTTAATACTAGGTTCCTCCCTCTGACTAGCATGAAGCTGCTTAAAATAAAACTAACACTGAATATTTAAGGGCAGTTTGCCAGAATACAAACAAAAAAAGTATTTAAATCGGTTAAGCCGTTTCTGAGATTATCGTGAAGAAACGCACATATAGTAAGTATCGATAAGTTGTGTTTTTATTTCAAACATTCAATTGAAGATTCTTATGGGTTTTAACAACTTTCTCATAAAAAATCTTCATTGCGTTGCAAACATACATTATAAGTATATCAAAACACGAACATAATTCAGTGTGTTAAGTAAATAATTCTGTGGTTTAAGCGGGCGAAGCCGCGAGCGGGTCGCTAGTAATAAATAAAATACAACACTGTTGACTAGGAATGTCTTTTTTTAGTACAACATTGTATAATTAAATATTAAAACTCGAATTTATATGTCTTTTAGCTTCTATTGTATCCCAAAAATAAATAGAAGAGGTACAAAAAAAATTAAACGTAGCGTATTACGTCAAACGTATGGCTTTTTTATAGGTTTAATGAAATTACATACCTACTTTCCCTTCTTCAGCTTCTGGAGGCAAATTCTTATATCTCAGATGGATTGGTGGTAAATAGTCCTCTTGTATGCTGTCTACTAACGAAATGATATCTCCCAATTGTTCTTCATCTACTTGCGGCTGAACATGTAATTAATTATAATACAAACACAATAATGATTTACTTCACGCTATATCTACTATCGCTATATAGCAGGGAAGGAAGGAACCCAGTCATTTTGTTTCCCACTGAGTCCAATTTTCAAGAAGCTGCGTGTCAGGTGGGGGAACTTCAACTTCGTTCTGTCTTAGTGAGATTCGAACTCACAACTGTAGCGTTTACAATAAGATGTTGTGCGCTGGTCCACGATGGCTCCAGAATATTTAAATTGTTAATTTGCATAGGAGGCCGTTCAACTATTACGTAAGCAATTTTTTGCAATTATAAAATAAAAATTGAAAATTATTAAAAGAGACGAAAAAAAGCTTAATTAGCAATAATAAAATATTGGATCATATTTAACATTTAAGAAATCTTACTACTACATTCATTTATTGTTATACAAATGTACATACTACATGCGACTGTTGTTCAATATCTTCCATAGAAAATATATCGTGAAACATTTCTTTTCCGTCTCCTTTAGCTTTACTCGCAGGCAAAACTGTTCTTTTCACTCTTTTGCTGCCGGGCAACTGTTCGTCACTGAGCGTACATACTATTTGTGCCTGTAATATACCGAAAATTACAAAAAAGTGATATATCTTTTTTTGTCTCCTGGACCATTAATTTTTGTTTTGTTACTGTATTGAGTGTACACAGCACTATGACTTTATATTGTTGGCAGAACGAGAAAATTGAATTTGTTCCTTTCCCTGAATAAGAATCAAATCTAAGCCATAATTGTCCCATTTACAATCAGACTTTCGTTATCCCCTATTTTATTTTTTAGAAATCAACTTCACACTGTATCCCGTAAATAATTTATAACAGAGACGTACTGTAATACAATTTACAAAATTACCTTAGGTTCCCGCTTCTTAAGTTTGAGAACTTTAAATGCATGAATATAAAACTGCGTAGTAACAGGTAAATAATCCCAATTTTTCGTAAAGACGTCAGCCATAGTATCCGAATTAAGAAGCATCAAGCAACAAGCCTTGCCTGGCTCAAACGTCCTTAAACCATCATTGGTTCTAGGATACGGATCAAACAAATAAAACATATCTCGTTGCCTCCAAATCGCCAATACATAGTTATTAAATTCCAAGATGCCACCATTATATTCATGACTGAAGAATTCTTCAAGTCCTGTACGTATATTTAAAAGACATTCTTTCGTTGTAAACAGCTGGCCTTTCACCCTCTCCCTATAGATTATAATCTCACACGCGTACGGACCAACTCTAATTTCATTCGGTATATTATCTATCGTCATATCAATAATAACTTTCGGATGCTGACAATCCACATACAATTTGTTGCCTAAACGTAAAATTTTGTCTAAAGTCTTGGAGAACCACGTATTAGGTGGTGATATTTTGGCATAGGTCATGGCAACTACAGCTATTGGTATGGCCTGACGATATTTTGCGTCTTCAAAACATCGATCGCCCAAATGCATATTAGCATTTACAATTGCACAATTTTCATTCAATATCCTATAACCCATCATAGCTTTCTCCGCTTGCGTTAATTCTTTGTCAGAATCGACATCCTCATCGCACGTTTCGTCGACCATCTTTAAAACTTTTAGTGATGCTAGAACGTATTTTTGATCTTCTAATACACTTCTAGATAGAATGACTTCAGCAACGGAATCGAGATCCTTAACGTTAATAAGGGCAGCGGTTCCGTTAGAAAAATTGGAGTAGGCCCTTGAATCTCTACCAGCTGGATCGAATATGTAATAACATATTCTGTCTTTCCATATGACAACTTTTAGTACTCTACGGAAAAGAAATAAAGGTTTTTTTTACTATTTTATATATAATTAAGAATAAATCAAGAAAATTTCAGTTTGTACATACCTGGTGAGCAAAATACCAGCACGATTATCTCTAAAAAAAGCTTTTAAGTCCTCGACATAGATTGTACACAGTTGGATCTAAGGACATTGTGTAACCCACAACGTCGGGCTCGCCTAATAAAACCTGCATTCTTTTCCCATTTAATAATAAAGTTTGTTTTTTACCAAATGGCAACACTTCGCACATTCCCTGTACAGTTGCGTGGTCGTGAACTTTTTCCAAGCATTGAATGTACCTGAGAAAACTTTTTTATATAAAAACTATATATTTTGTATTCATAGAAAATAAAGTAAAAAAAAGCATTTTTAACAATATAGGATTTTAGAATTGGAACCTTTTTAAAGAAAATATAAATCCATAGTGTAAAATACATAAATAACCACTAAATTTAATCTAATAATGAATGTTAATACGCTAAACCTAATGATAAGGTATTCTGTTGCCTGTTTCAAGACGTTGCCTGTTGAGTGGCGGTACTCAAGGTTGCGCTTTACCTTTGTACAAGAACGACGAAAAGAAAATATTAAATCATTGATGCCCCGTTTACAGTCACGCGCTTGTGCCACTGCGCCACGATGAGCTCTATGGACGATTTCTTAGATACATATATTTTATTTATAACTGACCACTGATCTCCAGCATCTATTAAATTGTCGACTAATTTCATAGTCCATTGTTTAGGATGATAATGAAAAGCTAAGCAATACGCCATCACACTCATTGTCAAAGCTTGTCTACCTTTAGATCTAGCACCTGAAAAATTGCATTATATAATAATTATAATGTAAAAGTTATACTGTTAAAATATGTCCCTCTATACATCATTATATTTATTTAATTTAAGGAGTTATTGTCGTGAGGATTTGAACCCGCTTTCACAAGGCTAAGCTATCATTGCTACTATCCCCGCGTATCCATTTTAAAATTTCTCATTACTTTTTAATAGTATTAAGTTAATGATATACATAATATACATTTTTGAAATCCTTGTATTGAGCCCTTTAATTTGATATCCTATAGAAATTTGATATCTTTAATTTGATATAAATATTCGAAAAAAAAAACAATCACTAAGCAGAATGTCGTCGTACAGCAATGTCGAACACTTAGGCATTTAGTCATAAAACTAAATATAGTTATAAGTAATATCAATATTAAAAAAATTAACAAATAGAATACAAACTATAAAAATGATAATATATTTATATGAAATAACTTACTAAATTTGCCATCATACATATTAAAAGATCCTGTTAGTATGCCATAGTGCAATTTCGTTTTGCGGTCTTTCGTACATGGCAACACAGTCAAAGAATGTGTTTGTAAGGTACCACGAATTAAATGCGCTGGTATTTGTACCTACAATTAAACAACTTAATAAATCACATCTATTTTAATTCGATTACGAAATACTTTTTTATTTTTTGTACTTTTTTCATGCTTATAATATGTGTAATTTATAATAATTTTATTGTTGAATTCTTTGAAAAAATATAATAGGCAGAACTACAAAAACATGCGTAGATTGGTATATCCATGCGTTGGACAATTGGTTGACGAATTGATTATGTTTGATGATGGACAGTCGTAAAAAGCAAATTAAAAATAAATAAAACTTACATGCTCTGGTTTAGGTATTTCATCCAAACCACAAACTGAATCATCATCTTTCAAATGTTTCTGTGTTCCTCTAGCTCTTGGTTTTCCATCGGTTACACCCAAACTGGTGTAGGGAACCTCCGAAAGTGATCTAAAAATGTTATGTTTTATCACTACAAAATAAAAAAATTAGACTAATTTAACACGGCTAAGTAATCAACAACTAAAAAAAGTTAGTATATTTTTAGGTAAGTAGAATAATGGTATATTGTATGAATCTGCTTATTGAATGGTTTGCTGTGTGTTATGTGAGATAATTTTGAATTTTTTTTTACCTCTTTGAAGTTCGAAGCTTCCGCAATCACTAACTACCTTCTCTAGATATTGACTATGGTAACTCAAACAACCATTTATTTTAATGGATTTGTATAAGGATAATATCGAAGTACTAGCACAGAAGAGTGGCGCAACTAATACTTTATCTATGAGAGCTGAATGGGACAATGATAATTTGGAGGAAACAAAACCACAACCACACGAAGTGTGACTGAAAAACCGACTGGTTGTGGGTTCGATCCCCACTCGAGATGAAATGTTTACTTAAATTTATATTTCCATTTCTTCGCTCTGGTGTCGAGGCTAAGCGCGGCGTTGAGTTCTGCAACATGCAATGCCTCCAGAATTCGGCAAAAAGTGGGGAATAGAGTGTCTAACACTAGGTTCCCTGTGCCTACCCTGCTGTGTGCGGGATACAGCGTGAAGCTGATTAATTAAAACCACAACCATCGCAATATATTTTTATTTGAAATCAAATGTATAAGATTTTATTAGTAAAATTAGATTAAAAAAATGAATGTCCTTACCCTTTTGTTTTTCTTCGCATCTGACGTTTTCGTAACGTTGCGTATTTTCTGTTATGTATAATGTAGAATACTAATTAGCTATTTGCATTTGTATGCTAATTTACTTAAATTTAATGAATATTAAATAAAAAATTATTGAAACTTGACAATTATTCGAAAATGGCTCAGTAACCAATATTAAAAAAAAATATTCTTTTTTTACTATACAGGGTCTAAATTGATCGAGGGATCAACGGTGGTCTACGGTTAAAGGACATTTGTATCAGTCCATTTCATCCTCATGTGCGTTCAGTAATTTTCAGTGGTACAAAAGATATTAGGAATTTGTGTTTGTTTTTAAGTACAAGAAACCGATTCTTAAAGAAAATTATTTTAATTTCAATTAGAAATAATTTTACGCCAATACTAGTAGTTTTTAAAATTACTTATGGAAAAAGTCACCAGAAATTTTTTTCGCTACAGCCCCTGCAATTTTTTGATAAAATTACATTTTTGAAATTTATTTTTGATTTGATGTTATTACCATGATTTGTAGATCGTTAGTTTTAAACTTTTACTTGATACGAAAGGTCTAATATTGAGGAAAAAATCACAAGGGTAAATGCAACGTCTTTTTTGATACCGAGTGTTAACAACGTTTGACGTTTTAAAAAAACACAATTTCCAAATATCTGCTGAACCACTGAAAATCGCTGAACTTACATAGGAAATATAGAGTAAGTACTGAGATCCCCCACCCGTAAGTAGATACTTATATATACACCATGTAGCGATCATATATAACTATATTTAAATTTAGATAAAATATTAAAACAATGTGGCCAGTCGTGGCGCAGCGGCACGAAGTGTGACTATAAAACCGACTGGTTGTGGGTTCGATCCCGACTCGAGGAGATGAAATATTTATTTAAATTTATATTTCCATTTCTTCGCTTTGGTCTTAACACTAGGTTTCCTCTGCCTACCCTGCTGTGTGCGGGATACAGCGTGAAGCTGATTTTTTATTTTTTTTTATTAAAACAATATAGAATAAACTATATGGTTATATTACCGGCATTTCTTTCGATGACATGTTTTTCTGTAGCATATTCTGAAAATATATGAAAAATGTTATTTACAAATGTGAAATGTAAAGAGCTATGTCAGGGTATGGGTCACACAATGTGTTATGATATTTTGGAGGTTCACGTTGACGTTTGTGCAGAGCGCGAATTCTGAAGCCCGATAAAAGATAAATATAAAGTTAAGGATGATATCTTCCCCGCGAATACAGTCGTAGTTGAATGTTAGGTATCAAGTAATGCTATTAATATTGTTGATTTGTTATTTTTAATAGTGATTAAAAAGAACAAAACAACAATTATTTTTTAACAAATTATAATATTTTTGCTACAATTACAGAGACACTCTGTTCTCCATTTTTTACTAAAATTAGAGTCACTACGTGTTAAGTTGCATCTCAACCACGCTTTGTGTTACGAACAAACATTACATTGATTATTTCTTATGGACATTACGAACGACTACAGTTTTACAAAAGGTGTAGAAGTCTTACATCCAGGCTTAAAAGCTAGACAAAAAAAAATCATTCATAAATCAGTCTAGTATCTTAGAAATATACACGCAATGTATAAATTACACGCACATTCCAGACAGACAGAATAAAAATTCTTATTTGTGGTCTATTCCTGTTTTTGAATATTTTTTATAGGAATATTTAATGAACACACGTTTTTTAGTATTTTCGCGAGTTATGAGTTTGACTCGTTGCTTTTTATCAGACATCGTAGCACCGTTATATTTAGTTTAAGATAACTTACCCGCCTTTATGACATGGTTTCCGTTTGTCACTGTCAAAAATGCATTTATTAATTAAAATATATGTAATAGATTAAAATATCAACCCAACAATCATTTTATTGTATTAATTTTTAAATACCTAGATATCTTTCTTGGTCCTGGCATATAAACAACATCAGGGGCAAAAGATTTTTCTTTATTAACGATTATTCCACTATGAGGTTTAAATAATCTGTAAATATTAATATTTAATAATGTATTTTTTAAATCTTGATTAAAGTCGTGTTTCTTGTGATTATTTTAGCCATTATGACATAGTGATTATACAAACACAAAATAAGACTTTAACTTAAGTATTTGCTTTTTGATAAAAAAATATTAATGTATATCTGTGTAATATTAATTTAAAAATTCAAAGTTTCACCATAAATGCAGTCTTAGAAAAATGACTCAGTTAAATTTGCGTAAAATCTCATATTTGTAATATTAGATATATAGTTTTGCATTTACTCATATCCAGATTGTGGCGGTAATGGCGGTTTGTAATCTCCAGGCTTAACGGACCGCTTTCTGAGCCTGAATCACTTCTCCACTTGTTTTGGGACTTGGCACCTGTAAAAATCTCAGATTAATACATCTTAAAGATATTTTTCTTAAGCTAATAAAAGATACCTTCACTTAAGTAAGTAGATACTGGAAATGAAAATAATTCATGCTTTCGAGTGAGGATAGACCTCACAACCGTCGCGTTTAATCAGCGCGCCATTACGCCTAAATGTTCTCAGACGGCCGAAATACATTAAATTCGTTATTTAAAATATGTAGGTATCTAAAGTATCACTTAGTGTCAATTGTAGATTGTCCCAGACTTTTGCTGATTATTAGATAATTCAAATATAAAAGATGACTTGTTTATTTAGAAAACGTATAAAAATTTGACCTTTCAAAATTTTTATACATAAAAAAGAATTAAAGATGACATGTTGTTTATCTTACGTCTAATTATTAATACAACAAGTAAGTACTAACATTAAAAATGGATTTATCAGAAGCTGTATGTTTTATAATAGGTGTAGGTATCGGAAACAAAATATCGCCGGGTAATAAGTCGTAATATCGCACTTTCTTTTTTTTAAAAGCACGGTTTCTTTTTATCTTTAGGATTCCACCCGTCTCTTCTTCAGACGACGACCCAAATTGCAGTCTAAAAGCATATTTTGTAAAATATTTATTTACTTAAGTATTTGTTTCTTTTCACGCTTTATTTCGAACTTAGCAGGGTAGGCAGGGGGGAAACCTGGTGTTATAGCACTCCGTCTTATTAAGACACTTCCGTTCACCACTTTCCACCTAATTCTAGAGTTATTGTGTTTTGAGTGGCGAAACTCAATGCCGCGCTATGCCTGGTTACCAAAGCCAGATAATGAAAGTATTAAGCATTTCCTCGAGCGGGAATCGAATTCTAGACCTGTCATAAATATAATCGCATGCTTGTGCCCCTTCGCCACAACTTTCTATTTGTTATTTATTATTATTTGTAAACATTATTTCTTTAAAGAATCACAACTTAAGCGTAATACTTATTACGTCTGGCTATAGACAGTGGCATTGTTAATATATAATTACAATGTGCTATGAAAATATAATAAAAACAAGTACATTTTTTTCAATACCTCGACTTTAAATCTTCACTTTTTTGTGGTTCTACGGAACAATGTCCTATATATCTCAATCTGAAAATACAAATTTTATTGTTATTAATATAAAAACTTAAAATATAATAATATATATATATATATATTTAATATTATATTATTACCTTGTATGCATTGACGGGGCCATTGGCACACACGTATCCTTATAATGGCGAGGCTTAAATGCTTTTGTTTTAAATTTAGGTGGTTTTATTTTTTGAAATTCACGTGAAGCTAAAAAAGAGGGTATTAAGCTTCTCTCTTGTTTATAATTCAAACAATGAATATAATAATAATAATAAACATTAAATCTTACTTTCGGCTCGGTCTGACAGAGCCTCAATGATTTGTTCTACATCTTTACACTCAACAGTTTTTGCATGTTTACAAATTTGTCGTAATTTTGGAGGGCACTTACAAATTCTGAAATATTTATAATTAATTAGAATTTGATAATTTTAGGTGACATTACATCTTATTTATAAAGATGGTCAATTTATATGCATAGATATAAAGCTTATAAAGTGTGTAAAACAAGTTTTTGCTTTTTAAAATGAATAACTTCTCACTTTTTTTTGGTGTTCATCTTATCCAGTTTTACAATCTATTTAAGCAATGATGACCAAACAATTTATAACTTAAAATTTTTCAATGCTTTTTTTTTCAAATGGCATTTTAAGACATTTACAGTCAAAAATCTAAATGGTCATGAATACAGACTAAGTAAATAAAAAACTTTAATAAAGGTCAATATTACATTGACTTCAGCAATTGCAGTGCAATCTTTATATTTGAATCCTTATTCTATATATAAAAAAAGTGTAATAAGACATTTTCATGGAAAAATAAAACAAAAAAATATATATGTACCTATATATGTAAATTTTGATGTCTGTTATGCCAACAGAGCAGTAATGATTTCTTAATATGCAAACATATTGCATTAGGAAATCATTCACTTTCATTATAAGAAAAAAAAACAAATATGGTTCACAGCCATTTATTTAAAATGAATGAAAGAATATAAATTGTAAAAAAAAAACAAATGTAACATAAGATTTAAAAATATATATTATGTATAAAATATTAATATAAATATTGGTCCCTTAATAATAGTCAAAAATAAATTAGTATTTTTATTTAATAAACAGTACATAAATTAAACATTAGTAATACCAACCCCCACTAGACATAATTTATTTATATAATTTGAAAATTTCATAATTATATTTGAAATTTAACTAAACATAGAATTATGAAGAGTATCAATATCTTCTTTTCTCTGTTCAGCTCTTTTCTTTTCCTTCTTGAATGCTTCATATCTCTCATCATCTGTTAAGAGCTCAAAACGACAGAAAGGGCATGAGTTTGTCTGGAAAGTCAAAGTTATATTAAATTCCCTATTGCCAAATAGTATATCTTTGTGTAGTTAAATATTTTTATAAACATTTTTACATTGATAATTTGTTATAAATGTATAAGAATTTTGATGTAGATTTACAGCTTAGGCTGGTTGAATGGTTTGCAAGAAAGGTGGATCCTGTTGATTTTAACAGTAGGGATCAAATCTATAACTATCATGTGTAATCATAAACACATATTATCCTACTAACCACTACTTGCTGTTGTGCCAACTTACATACTACATTATGTTTGGCAAACATATAATAATAAAACAAACATCATCAATAACTGTTCTTGTCATATAAATAAAAAAAAACAATGATCCTGTTTTCATATAAATACCTGATTCAGCCACGTCAATATACATTTTTCATGAAAGAGATGTTGACAGGGCATTTCTCTGGCTTTTTCATTAACTTGGAACTTTTTCAAGCATATTGGACAATTTTGATCACTTTCTTCAATTATTATTTCTTTAAGATTTTTCACCGCCTCTTTGGCAGCAGGTGGTGGTAGTCTGTGAAAATCATACGAAGTATTTATTACTCATATTCGTATACCTACGAGTAAAGAATAAAAAACATATATTAACATTTCAACGTAAAATACCTTGGCCATTCTCCTGAAAGGCTTTCTTCGTATATTCCACAATCCATTAGAAATCTAGCCATATGCAAAAGATGATTAGGTTGTTCACCATTCTCCAATTCTCTCCATCCCATTTCATGAAAATAGTCAGCCATTCTAGATATCGTGCTCAAAAAACCAGCCACTGTGGATTTATCTATATAAAATATCACTAGAATAAAAATTATTTGTCTGCATAGAACAATGTCCTTCCAAACTTCCTGTTAAATTACTAAGATTTTACTTTTTAGATTTAAGACGTAAATTTATAATACATAATATTTATATCAATGTCAGTTGTCAATGTCAAAAACATCAAATATTTGTAGTCATTACCACAGATCATATCAGACAAAAACAACAATAGCATTACCAAAGAACATTATACTCTGCAAAGCATAGTAGTAATAAATAGTAATTTACTATACCGTACCGTATCGTACGGAATAGTAAATTACGGAAAATAAATACGGAAATATAAATAATATAATTATGAAAAAAATATAAGTATTTCATTAAACCAAATATTTATTAAGAATGACGCACACAGACAAACCTATCAAAGCGATAACGCCGCACACGCCTTATTCGCGAAATCGAATCGTAGGCTATAGCGGCGATGTTGAATTGCGTAAAATAGAACGAAAGATATGTTTTTTCTTGTTCTAGTATGTTTTTTTTTAAATGAAAAGCGGCAAATCGGCAACGCTTTGTAGTATTTTTCTAGCAGTAGGTGTTTACGTTATTGGTATCTATTCGTAACTGCGTCATACGAAATACAGTATGGATAAATATCTTGAAATGAAAAAAAAGTCCTACGTCTAAACTGTTGAGGTATACTGATTAATTTCTTTAAGCATGGGATTGAAATATTTCATCCTATATGCTGTTTCCGTAAAAGGAGCGCAGACGCTTCCACCTGTATAACTATACACGTCTAACTAATTTACAAGTCCTAAGTTCATAAACACTACACATTTTTCGTTTTGTTTTAATGGCTAATTTGGTCGTTAGCGTATATCCTGAAAGGTAGTATCAAACTGAAACAAGGTTTTCAGCCGAAACCGAACTGAAACAGTCAATTGAAGAGGTCATTTCTATCATTTTTACCTTCATGGTATGATCCAAAATCGTATCGTTTTCTAAATATTAGCCTATGTGGTTAATATTGACAAAAAAATCGGGTCTTATCATCGACTCTAGTTGTTTGTGTATTCTCTGACATGTGATCAATTTAGTCAAGTGCCTGCTGTTAATAAAACCTACAAATTTTGTCTTAAGTCGTAGTTTTCAATTAATGTTTTCTCCGAATTTTTAATCAAAAAAAAATTAAATCAACTAGTTAAACAATAAGAGGACATCTTTCAGTAGTGTATTAACGAATAAAGTTAAAGTATTTCAAAATTTACCTCTTATTTTATGAGGCCCTCACAGTGACCGCCCTCACTCTAATTTCAATCCCCACTCGAAGGAACTAGCGAACCGCGAGTGGAAAGATGCGCAAAGTGGTTAATGGTAACGGGATATTTTCACTCGTCTCCCAGGTTCTCTCGGTCTCTCTATACCATGCTATGTGAGGAATATAGCGTAAAGTAAACAAGTAATAAAATTCTATCCCTTTTATCCATCACATTTTAACCTCACAACATTGTTGACAAGAGCATATAGGTACCTTAGTTGCCAAAGCACTTGAACTGTATCTAAGAGGAGCAAGGTTCGTTGAAAATTTATATTTTTTTATACGTAATCTAAAAATCGCCTAATCCTTATTTTAAAATAACACTTTACTGTATGAAATTGATCTTGTAATAAAAATATATACCTAAAATATATATTGTAATTCAATATATACAAATATATTTCGACTTGGGTACATAAATTTATTAGTATCTATAATTTAAAAAATATGATATTTTGAATACATAAGGAATTACGATTTTTATCGATCTTATCAAATAAACATGTATACTAATTTTACTATACTTTTATATTTTGTTAACGAACTATGTAAAATTACAAATATGCATTCACAATCACTTATCAGTAAGTACTTACTACTATACACGTTACACACGTACCTGTTAGTCACTCTCGATTGTTTGTTTTCTCTGAAGTTGTTGCTCATACCGTACGAAACAGCGCATTTGAGTTGCATTCATTCTCGAAAGCGGACGAACGACACACCGTCGACCGTGTAATATACAAATTGTTGTGATTCGGCCATAAGTTTATTAACGCAAACCGGTGAGTAAACGTTACGCGCCTATTTTTAAATATAGAATTTTATATAGATTCATAGTGTGATGTCAATATACTTTTTTTTATAATACTTTCTAAAAACAAATAGATACTAGGTGATGTCATCTAAAGTGATATTTTTAATCAGGTCAAATTGTTTAACGGTAAGGTTAGTGTTGTGGACGCCTTAAAGTTGTAAAGATAACGGGTAGTATCATCGTTAAAATATATTTTAAATACCTATAAGTGTGATTAAAATTGTATGCAATTAAGCTATGTCAAAAATTTTCCACCTTATTATACTAACACATTACGTGACTTACCTACGTTATTATTTAGTCTAACTAGTTAGTAGTTACAACTATGAGATAAAAAAATGTAAAACCAATTAGTTTATGAAAACGGTTCAAACAAACGGGTATTATTAGTACGTAAATAGTTGTCAAAGTTGTAGTGTACCAATGAAACTATATAATAAAAAGATATTAAAATAGTCAATGTTCTCTTCGTAAACGTAGAACAATGTTTCGTAAGATTATATATAAACACGTTCTACAAGGTAGGTCGGTACCTACCTACGCATCAATTCACGCATTGCTTCGCTTGTAAACAAGACGAGTAGGCGCGATACCGGTTTATCGTTTTGAATTTTAAAAAGAGTAAGAGCTATATAAGAGAACTACTAACATTCGTCGACTATAAATTGATGTAAATGGGAAACTTTCACAAATTATGTGTATACGAACACGAACACTATATAATACAAGCTCAACGGCTCAAATTAAAATGAAATATGACTTCAGTCTTAACATTTTTTTTTAAAGGTCGTTTGAGTTTAGTTTTATTACTATAGTAATGTGGTGCAGTATTAATAAAATAAAGTTAATCTCACCGACGTAGTTAGTAATTTGTAACTCAATACGAAATAGTTACATGTTAGCTTCAATATGTGAAGAATACTGACGTGAAATATAAAAAAATAGTAGTTTAGATGTCAAAAAAAAACTTTTCAATGTTCTACAAAATAATCATTCCTACCAATCGTAAGGTAATTAAACAAATTAAAAGTAAAATATTATCGAATTCAATAATAGAGATCAGAATTAGCAGAAAAATAATTGCTAACCTAATAACCAAACTATATAGATAAAATTAAAAACAGTATAAGAGCTTACTACTATTGATCTAAAACATCTATACAAAATATTGTGAAATCATAATTTTTCAAACATTATAACACCTGCGTTGTAGTACCTGAGCATAAAGATGATGTCACGTCAATTAATAGGTCCCCAAGGGTCTTAAATATGTATGCCTTACCTATACAAGCTCAAGTGAATTGACGAGAATAATAAGTAAGTAAATTAGCAACAGTAATTTAATATGAAGGTCATGGCGTTAATTTTTTTGTATCAGGCATGTCTCTTTTGACAATTGGCAAAACTTGAAAAAAAATATCATTCCAATTTAATTATATGACATTATAAAGAAATTAATAAGATACCATTTGGTGATGCAACGTCTTTGCTTTGATATTACTAAACAATACCAACGAGCACGTGGAACAATATTTCTAGAAATCGAACTATTTTTCATGTACTTATTAAAAATAATGGAATAACCGATAAAAATACACTATTTATGTTCGACCTTGCTTTATATCTTAATCTATTGATAAGGTGCATATCTGCCAGATAAATTTCTCATAACTTATATACTAAAATTTGGTAACAATGTCAATAACGTAAAAATAGACGTCAAAATATAAAGCTTTAATTTAATTCGAAGTTATGGGTTCGATTCCTATTCAGGGGAATAAAATATTTAATATTTACATTTGTCCTGCCACTTAACAAGCAGTGCTTCGAGAATTCGACCAAAAGTGGTAAACGGAAAGGTCTCGGGAATCGAGTGACTTAACACTGGGTTCCCAGGTGCCTTCTGCCTACCCGGCATTGTGCGAGATAAAACATGTTAAAAAAAAGTAAAAAAAAATAGAAAATTTTATGAATTAATAAATATATTACTATAAAATACACTACTTGCCACCGAGGCCGTCTTGATTTTTCACAAACATATTTTATTACAGAAAATGGGAAACATTATTTACTCGATAATATGGCTTATTATCTTAATATTTTTGGCGTTTTGGATCGCCGGTATCTCAGCAGGCTTCTACGTTATACTTCTCCCGTTCACTGTTTGCATAGAACCTTTATCAGTAAGTATGATTGATGATTCTAATACCTATATGACACTTACATTTTCAAGAAACCTATGATATATCTTGTATGACTAATATATAACTTTTTTTAGCTTCACGTCTTATTGCGCAAATAGTAAGTTAGGCCAGTCGTGGCGCAGCGGCACCAAGTGTGACTGTAAAACCGACGGGTTGTGGTGGGTTCGATCCCCACTCAAGGAGATGAAATATTTACTTAAATTCACATTTCCATTTCATCGGTCTGGGGTCGAGGAAAAGCGCGGCGTTGAAATCTGCCACTCAGCATGCAATGCCTCCAAAATTCGGCAGAAAGTGGGAAACTGAGTGTCTTGACTTGTCTATGTGCGGTATACAGCGTGAAGCTGACCAAGCAAGTTAGGCAGAGATAATCTAGTGTCGGACACTCCATTCCCCATTTTCGTCGAATTTTGGAAGCATTACGTGTTGAGTGGCAGAACTCAACACCGCGCTTTGCTTTCACACCAAAACGAGAAAATTGAAACATTAAATATTTCATTTACTTAATTTCTATTGGGTTATTTAGTATAAAATATCATGCTTTTCTAAAGATTATGAAATGAATAGTTATATAAATTAATAGATCATGTAATTTACTGATAGATGTTGCTATAACACTAATTATCGTATATTAATTAACAAATTATGCAATAATTAGATTATTAGTAAAGCAAGAACACGAGGCGTCAGTCATGGCGCTGGGGCACAAAGTGTGTTGTAAAATCGACTAGTTGTGGATTCGATCCCATCTCGAGGAAATTAAATATTTATTTACATTTATATTTTCATTTCTTCGCTTTGGTGTCGAGGCAAAGCACGGCGTTGAATTCCGCAACAACTCAACACACAATGCCTCCAAAACTCGGCGGAAAGTAGGGAACCGAGTGTCTTAAGACTAGGTTCCCTCTGCCTACCCTGCTATGTGCGAAATACAACGTGAAGCTGATTTAATTTGATTTTTAAGAACAATGAATCGACTCATTTTATAAAGAATAATCAAACATATGGTATTAATATGGTAATTCAAACATTTTGTTTAATTTTTTTTTTTTATAAAATTTCAGGGTCTGACGGACTTCTTATTAACAGTCATTCAGTTCCCGAAGTACTGCGCGCAAGCGATGATGGACGGGAGAGGCTTTAGATAGTTAATTCAACTAGTCATTACCACCTCGATTGTTATTATTATTAATAGTGAATGTTTTACAACTGAATCGTTTGTACTAAAAATAGTTAATTAAATAACAAAAAGGCTACTAAACGTTTAAATAAAATATTTAAAATTATTATTAAGAATCTCCTTTAATGTGTCGAAACTTATATTTGCTACATAGCCAATGACGTCACGTACAAAATATATTATAGAAGATGTATTTTGTAAGTGATTCAGCATACCAACATGCACATTGGTGCCATATTATTAACTTAATGTTTAATTTTGTTTGTAAATATCTTGTTGATTATAAGGTGATCAAGTTATTTTAATAAATACGCAATAAATAAAACTTATTAATTTTTTTATTCGACATAAGTCACACAATTGCAAAGAGGCTGTTATTTTTGCCAAATGCGTAGTTATAATACATTTTAAAATAAGTTTAAAAAAAAACAATCTCTTACTTTCAACGAAACAAATGTCAATACATAAAAATATTTCATTTCTAATTTCTTTATCGCCCATTAGAAAAATAAATATTTTTTTCCCTGTAAAATAGCACTGATGTCACTAACTCCACTAATAGTTACATCTTACGTCTATTTTTTACATCTATTCCATACATGTATATTTCTATTTCCATCTATATTTATTCTTCACTCGCTTCTATTACTAACTTGACCGAATCCCTCAACAGATTCCCTTGTTCCACGAACTTTTTGATTAACACCCTAAAAAGTTAATTTATTAGCACTTTTAACTTAAGAAAATATATATTTTTTAGTTATAATATCCATATAACATGTGGACATATTATAGCGAAATGATTTAATTTAAATGAAATTTTCATTACTGGAGAACAGTAGACAAAGCGTTGGCGTTGGTTTTAAATTTTGGATAAATTAAATAACATACAAAGAAGTTATCAAATAAATAGTTTATAAAAACTCACATATATTCCTCAATAACACCACCATCTATAATATTATGTCCTTCTGGACTGTCAATTTGTAACAGTTCCTTCAATCTAAGCATGCAGTCGCTCGTATCTCTTGTTAAAATTCTAAAAGAATATATATAAAAAAATTTTAACCAGCACGTGGCTCATCAGATTAATGGATAACTGTAAACCGAGCCTGTAAGCACGATGCTGTGGGTTCGATTCTCACTCGGACAATGAATCATTTTCATTTCCTCTCTTGGGTAAAAATACTTTGGTTTTCATAATGCAGAAGTATAATAATTAAAAGTTTATTTCAACTAAAACTAACAAACATGCGAATAAGACAAAGGTTCTGATTTTTGAAAGAGATGAAGAAAGGACGGAATGCAAGATCAGTGTAAATAGTAAGATATTAGAACAAGTGAATGAGGTGGTATACTTGGGAAGTATGTTCAGTAGAGATGGAAGATACGAGATGGATGTGGAAAGGCGTATTGCTGCCGGTAACAAGGTTAACGGAGCCTTAGCTGCATTGATGAGACGGCGAAACGTCAGCACAGCTGCGCGTTTGGCCGTACACAATGCAGTTTTGGTACCGACTCTGTTATACGGCAGCGAAACGTGGGTATTACAGAAGAAGAATGAAAGAAAGATGAATGCTGTGGAGATGCGATCTCTTCGTAGGTTATGCGGAGTCAGCTTAGCTGATCGAATCCGCAATGAAGAGGTACACAGAATGGCAGGTACTAGCGAGGATGTCACGGTGAGAATGAAGAAGAACGTGCTCAGCTGGTTTGGGCACGTCGAACGAATGAGTGATGAAAGAATGGCAAAAAAGATTTATGATGGAAAAGTGAGTGGTAAGAGAGGTAGGGGGAGACCTCGGTTGACCTTCGAAAACACAGTATCAAAGATACTGGAGGAAGGTCACGTAAAAAGCATGAGGACCCCCCGGAGGGCATGTATGAAGAGGTTGATGACAGTGGACGAGGCGAAAGAGGTATGTAGAGACCGTAGCGTTTGGCGCTCCGTTCTCTCTGACTACCCCGCTAGGGATAAAGCGTGAAGTTAGTTTAGTTTAGTTTAGTTTTAACTAACAAACATACCTACTTAAAGCATCACACAAACTATTTAAATGTGTAAAAGTTTGTTTTCCAACAAGTTGTATCTTTGATTTGCTCACTTCACTCTCTTCAGAATTTAACCCCTCATATGATTTTATACTGAAAGTAGTAATGGTAAATATTCAGTTTCATTATCTCGCTTATTGCATGATAGGCAGAGAAAACTTAAGTGTCAAGACATTCCGTTCTCCGCTTTCTGTTCAAAATCAATATTGTTGTGCAGTAACGCGATTCAAAAGCGCGTTTGGCATTGTTAGTACAGCAGCGAAAATAAGGATAATTAATATATAAATCCGAAATTTCTTAAATATTGTATGTATATAATTTTAGATTCAATCCACATACATAGAAAAAAATGTTTTCATTTCTCCGCTCTTACAAGAAAGCGGAGACCGAAGTGTGCTGCCACAATGTTCACTCTGGCGTAAGTCAGATAAAGCGTGACACTTAATCTTACCAAAAATTGTGAATAGCTGAAAACGTGGATTTGATTTCATCTTTAATTTTTTCCATGAATAGTGTGAAATTTTCATTTTTATTTTTTGAATTATTGTTAAATTGGATTTCGTTTTCTTCATTAATATATCCATAATCATCATAATCATTATCATAGAAGTATTCATCATCTTCATAATCAAGCTCTTCATTACCGGCATAATCTGAATCGCTTTGAATAAACCAATTGTCTTGCACCGAATCTGTTTCAGGATCTATATTCTTTAATTTCTCTTCAAATTCTATACATTTAGTGAAATTTCTTATAAAATTATAAGAAGAAGGTTCCGAGTTAGCTTTGTTATTTTCGAGTTCAGTTTCCTTTATAATATTATTTATTTTATCAAATTCTTTATCATTTCCCGTTTCATTAATATTGACCATATCACTATCATTTGCCTTTTCATTATGGTGTTCTATTTCATCATCATTTACATTTACTAGTTCATTAGTTTTTTCTACTTCTTTTACAATATTGTCTTGTACTTGATTATTGTTGTTCACACAATTATTCTTTAGATTTAAGCTGGTGAAGAAAGAGGATTTAATGTTGATATTCCGAATAAACGTAATCTCTGGAACTGAGATTTTCATATTTTCTTGTTCCTACAATAATACAAAAAAAAATAACAAAATGTTACTTAATATATAAATTGTATTAAAAACACTTATCAAAGTGAATATATCGTCATCCATAGTAACGTGGGAGCACAAGCGCGCAACTGTAAACGCGACGGTTGTGGATTCGATTGCCAATTGGGGAAACGGAACACTTAATATTTATATTTCATCGCACTGGTGTGCAGGCAAATGACGCGCCGTTGATTTTCTCCATTCAACACGCAATGCCTTGACAATTCGGCGGAAAGGGAAATGTTTTAATAGGATTTTTGCTTGCCGAGTTACCTCTGCGTGTCCTGTTCTGTGTGGGATACAACGTGAAGCTAAAAAAATTAAGAAGGAGTCTGCGTCTGACTGTAAACTCGTTGGTTGTGAGTTCATGTCCATTCAAGGGAATTTGGATTATATTTAAATTATTTTAACAAGATATAGTGCGACAATGACACAATTTCTTAAAAATTGGGCGGTGAGAAACGAAATGTGTATCTGCTATGCGGAAAAAAATCTAAAAATAAATTAAAAACAATAATTTACCTGTAATAACCTTTTCCTATGGGACCTAAGACGATAACTTGAAGAAACATTAGATGTATTGGGGCTTTTCGTTTTTGGGGTGCTAACATCTGCTGACGCATTCAAATTTGTATTATTACAATTAGATTCAATAGAATCAAACGTTTCTGAAATAAAATAAATATTTAAGTGATAATTATAGTACGATAGTAAAGTAAATAAATACAATTACGGCTGTGAAGGCCCTTATTATTTTCCGAAGGGCAGAAGTTTATCGAAAATTAAAAAAAAAATAGTTTACGTTTGTTTGCTTCGATTTATAGCTTCGCATATAACAACGTATGCAGAGAGAGTTTAGTGTTAAGGGACGGAACACAACTCTAGTCTAGCAACCATCACGTTAATGTTTAATTTAGTTAGTCTTAATAAAATAAATCTTAATATATAATAATGTATTTTTATTTTTCCTTACCGTTTAAATCATCGTGTTTATTACATATTGTCTGGTTTTCAACATTAGTATCAGTAAATAGGTCGTGATTACTAGGATCTAAGTGTGGATCTTGAATATCTCTTAATAACTTAGCGAGAGATTGCTCAGCCGTGTGGAGATCCTCAACATTGTTTAAATGACCCTGTTTTAAAACAAAAATATTTCTAAAGTTTTTTGTTATTACCGATTAATAAAAATACCATTTACAATAATATCGATGATTTATTTATTAAAATTTAGTAATGCAAAAATCTTACATTTCTTAACTCCACTCTTTATCGCAAATATAGCACGGTAGACGATGGGAACCTAGTAGTTAAAAGACAAAACGGTGAATTCCCTTTTTGAGTCCAATTTTCTAGACATTTTGTGTTAATGAGCGGAATTCATGAAGGAATGAATAATTAATACCTCCGAGTAAGAATCGAATTTTCGAAATCATATAAGACATTATTTATATGACATAAATAAAAGTATAATTTTAGGATGCTTCAACATACCTGCAGTGTATCAATTAAGTACACTCCATAACTATACATTTCCATATATTTTTTCGGGCTAATATCTGTTTTAATTTTTCCTGCAATACACGAATAATTTAAATATATATATATATATATATATATATATATATATATATATATTTATCAAAAGGAAGAAGATTTACAAAAAAAAATATTAACCTCTAGAAGCACCAAATTCAAACAAAACAGAAGACAACTTAGTAGTCGCATCGACTATATCATCGACATTATTAAATTTTCGTTTCACACATTCCGTCGCTTCATATATATTCCATGGCGGTGGCATCGTATCTAAAACGTATGGAGGATCTATTTGCAACACTTGAGTAAGCACTTCCTCCATTATTTGAACGAATCGAGACGTCCACTCATCACATTTTACTTTCAAATAATCCTCCATTGCTTGATTGGTCACTTCAAACATTACATTTTCAATTCGATCTGATATATTCTGTTCTCTTGATTGTCTTGTATCTTCAAATGTCTCCTTTGATTTACTAATTTCTGTGTTTGTTGTTTCTGTTATTAAATTATCACATTTATTATTACTAGTTAAACTAGCAACAGTGATATTTTCAAGCATCACATTTTCACTTCGGTCTGATTCTTCGATATTTTCTTCGATATTTTGTTCTTTAGATAGATTTTTACATTGAATAAAATTTCCAAACGTCTCCGTGGATTTAGGAATGTCAATATTTCTTGTTTTTCTTATTAAACTATCACATATGTTTTTACTACTTGTTAATATTAATTTAGGATCAGTAATGTTTTTGCTACTTAAAACAGATGCCGAACAATCCGTAGAATTTGAAACGAGGTCTGCTACTTCATTTTGTTCATCAGTTATTGAATTTTCTGATATTAATGATAAAGTGGATTTAGCTTTCCTTTTGTTTTGTTTTAAATGTTTCATAGTGGCATTTGATTTTGCAATATCCAATGGAGTTTGACGTTCCAATTGAATTGAATTTGTTTGAGCAAATTCTGTGTTTTCACTTTGAAGTGTGTAATTTGAATTAAGTTCATCGTGTTCCACAATCAGTTCCGTTGGGTCAGCTTGAATACCAATATCATCAGTTTTCTTTTCCAACGATTTTAAATTGTTTAAAATGTATTCATGTATTCCTTCATTTTGACCATTTAATTGGTTTGTTAAATGTTCATTGCCGTCATAGCTTTCACATTCGTAAGCAGTAGTATTTACTGCAGCTGTATCGGTATTAATTGGTTGATCTAATTCATCCGCAGTACTATCATTTTCAATAGTAATTTTTATATTACGATCGTGTTTTAAAGTTAAATTTTCAAATTTGCTTGGAAGAATTCCATGTGATTTAGGACTGTTTAATACTTTTTTTAGTTCCATTATCGTGTATATGGGGATTGGGCATTCGGTACTGTGTAATTCAATATCGTCAGTTAAAAGAACCTAAAATATATTAATGTTTAATATTTTATATGTAAAGCTTCATTACAATTTTCGTTTGTAAAATTGCTAATGGTCTAAAAAAATTCATTTCATATAGAAAATAAATATATTAATAAATTTAATAAAAAACAATAAATCAGCTTCGCTCTGTATTCCGCACACAGAAGAGTAGGCAGAGGGAACCTAGTGTTCACACCGTTCTCCGCTTTTTGCCGAATTCTGGAGGCATTGCGTGTTGATCAGCTGATCTTAACGCTGTGCTTTGCCTTACGACCAGAGCGAAGAAATGGAAATATAAACTTAAATATATATTTCGTTTCGTCGAATGGAGACTGAACCCACAACCAGTGGCGTTTAGTCACACTTTGTGCCCTTGCGTCACGACTGCCCTTTATCAAATCAATCAAATTAAAACAAAAAAAAATATTACCACGCGATTGCATTCCTCTAACAATTTTGTACAACAGTTGATAATTGCATCTTTATAAACAATATTCGCTTCAGCGTCATCTTGATCTGAAATCAACATTTGATTTGGATGTATTATATTATATCAGCTTTATGCTATTTCCAACATGGCAAGGTAAGCAGAGAAAATTTAATGTTAAAGCACTCCGCAATTTGGAGAAAAGTGGGGGCTTTTCTATAAATTTTCAAGATATTGCATTCCAGGTAGCGAAACTCAACGCTTCCTTTGTTTTCTACCAGATTAAGACAAGAAAATAATTTATATATAATCATTCTTCTGAGTGGGACATGAGAAATTAGGCAGATAGACCATAACAGTAAAACATTCCATTCTCAACTTTCCCCACCAATTTGAGACATTGCAACTTAGTTGTCGGCCAAAAGATAAAATGCGGCGTACATTTAGTACCAGCAGAAATATAAAATTAATTAATCCCACTGAGTGGTAATCGAAACAGTAGCATCGCATTTACAGTCAGACACTATCACACTGTGCCACAGTAGAATATTTTAAAAATAATACATATTATAAGTGGCGCAGGGCACAAACGTGCGACTGTAAACGCAATAGTTTTGGGTTCGATTTCCACTCGGGGAAATGAAATATTTAATAATTTAATTTCCTCGATCTTGTGGCAAACTGTTGAGGAGTGGGGATCCTACAGACCCGAAACATCTGAATGAGTATTGTAATCTATCCACCGCCTCTTAGTTTATTCGGCGGTAGAAGAGCCATATGCTTGATAGGGTGGAAGTGCTGAATTTGCGTAATAGTGTGGAAACCAGTTCACGAGCTCTTCGTGATGGTGAAATGGAGGCAGGAGTAGACTCTTCTTAGCACCCTGATCACAGTGGGGCCCCCAAGACATTACGACGCTTTTTAGAGACCTATCTAGTAGGAAACGAGCCATCATTTAATATGAAGTTGTTGAAAAATTCGTAATCTGTTTGTTTCATATAATAACCCAGTAACCAGTACATCCAAAATCCATTTCATTTCAAGCCCAATTTAGTTTTCCATATTTTCTATAATTCTTATGCAATACTCAATGATCATCTCTAGGAACTTTCCTGTGATTACTCAAATTTTGATATGTCACAATAAAACATTTTTATATACTCTAGGCCTCTAAGTTTTGGAAGTGTGTACCCACGCAAGCCTTCTAAAAAATCTAGTTCCTTTGAAACAGATTTTCTCTGCAGATCTATGAAGAAACAGAAACAATAATAATACATACCAATAATTGCGACATTTTCATCAACTTTCTCAGATATAAAATATGCAGCTCTATGCGCCTGAGTACGTAATCGTGAATTTGTAGCCACTTTGATTTTGTTCATGACTTGTTGTGGTATCATCAAACGGCATTGATAGTCTGAAATATGTTGTATAATAAAGATATATGTATAAAAATAGATATATACACATTTTTATATACATACAATAAGCTCTTTAGAATGAAACTGAAGAGGCTGCTCCTCTTTTGGTGATATAGTGTTTAGTATTTTTTGAACAGTATGGTCAACAAGTCGTGGTAGCGTTGCCAGAAAGACATCACTGGAATTGTTAGTAACATATCACACAAATAATGTTGTCATAATAAAAAAGATCTATCCGAGTGTATGGAAGAGATCTATCCGAGGTTTGAGACATTTAAATTTTGGGCTACAATATGGGATGTGCTGCCAAAATCGGGACGTCCGGCAACGCTGATTTGTGGCCCCCCTGAAGTTAACTTTTCAGAGTTTACGTAAATATTCACTTAGGAAAAAAATATTCAAAAGTAAGAATAAATCTAAAATCAAATCTGCTCAGCCATCTACAGTTAACTTCAGGGTGAACTTGTTGACTATAGTATTATTTTCGTAATTGTTGAGAATTGCTGAGACATAACATAAGTTTATTATTAAATACACATATATTTGTTTTAGTAAACAAAAAAAATAAAGGTAAGAAAATATTATTAATATATTATATAGATAATAGACTTAAAAAATAAAGTGTTTTGACGCCAGTTGTTGCGCAGTGGCACGAAGTGTAAAAGCGACTGGTTGTGGGTCCAATCCCCACTCAAGGAGATTAAATATTTACTTAAATTTATATTTCCATTTCTTTGCTCTGGTGTTGAGGCAAAGCGCGGCGTTGAGTACTGCCACTCAACACACAATGCCTCCACAATTCGGCAGAAAGTGGGGAACGGAGTGTCTTAGCACTAGGTTCCCTCTACCTACCCTGCTGTGTGCAGGATACAGCGTGAAGCAGATTTTTTTATTTTAAGTGTTTTTAATTTTACTTACCAGATTTTATTAAAATATTTATAAAATGTATATGGTTTAAAAATACATTAGAGTCAGCAACGATGTACCAGGAACTAGTATCATCCACTTGTAATAAGCTTTTCAAGGAATTTGTGTCTATTTTTGTAATTTTTGCTTGACTGTTCCAATTTTCCTATTAAAAATATATATTTTTAAAAATATACTACTATTAAAATTTTATAAAATTATTTATATTTAATTTTAATGTAAACTAAACAAAAGATTTTTTTTTTCCATTTCTTTTCAAAAGATATTCTACAATAGAGGACAATATTCTACTATTAATAAATTAAGCTTACTTGTAACCAATAATCATCATCAGTATCATAAGCTATTGTCTCATTTTTTGGTTCATATAACAACTGGCTGTTAATATTACTACTACTACTACTAGTATGTTCTCCAAATTGTTCAAAACTGTAATCCTGAGATTCTAAAAAAAAGAAATGATACTTAAATAAACAATGCAAACAGTTTTAATCAGTAAAAACTTGCATGCAACCTGTCCAAGTCCATCTTTTTGAACTATATAACTATGAATATACTACTTTACTTTCATTCTCTAATAATAATATTATTTTAAAAATAAAATCAATATCTAATATAAGAAAACAAATCTTGCCAAAATACAATAGTAAAAACTGCCATTAAATTATTAAAGCCATTTCTGAGATGAGCTTGAACAAACAAACAGACAAACAGACAGATTTTTTTAAAATCATTATTTTTGGTTCTATAAATCTTCCATGTAAGTCACCATTCCCTTTCAATTTTTATATAATTATAGATAATATTGAAAAACTTAATAATACAAACCATCAGCGAAATTTCTTCTTTTAGATGTCAAAAGTGTTCTTAAATCACTGCTATGAAAAAATTGTCTTTTATTTTTATAAAAATGTTCCTTTGACAATCTTCCATAGTTTCTATTAAAAGTTCTTATTGGTGAAGAATTTGATTTGACATTTATATCACAAAGATTTTTAAATCTATTTGATAGAGATACAGAAGTTCTGGATGGTATATAATTATCATTGTACATTAGTAAATTTGGTGGACTTATATTTGAAGGAGCAACACAGATAGATTGAGAAGTTGTATTCCATACACTAGGATTAAATGTTGCAATAGGTATATTAAACTGTATTGGTGCTATTTGAGTGTATGGCAGTAAGTGATCTTTCTCCTGTGATTTGGAAAAAGTATTATTTATGACTTGTTTATTGTATATTTTTGGTTGCATCAACTGGTGTATCGGAATATGTTTCTGAGGAATAGAATCTTGTGGTGATTCAGATGGTTCTGGACAGTTAACGCTTTTAAAATCTGGATGCTTTTCTAGCACCTTTGTAGTATTTTTTGCTTTTTCTATCTGAAAATGTTAATACAAAAATAGTTACAGATTCTATTAATTAATATCATCATTTAAAATAATATTAAGTTCACCTCAGGTTCACTTAAATTCCATACTGCATTGCCACTTAAAGTGTTAAAGTAGTAAATTCGGCCTGAATATGATTTAGAGCGACATACAATCCACGAATCGCCTGCTGATTTTACAATTTCACTGACTGACATAATATATTTAATAAAATATACTGAATTTTACACTTAAAAAAATTGTTTATACTATTGAATAAGTCAACGATGTGTTTTAAAATTTAGTTCTGTTCAGCGGTCTGTCTGCCTATAATAGTGCATAATTTAATCTGTGATAAGAAAATAAGTAAACCTTGTCAAACACGGACAATAATATTGTCAATAAAGGTCGTAGTGTCCAAAATAACTTTATGTGTGTACGGCTGGCTGGCTTTTCTATATTGTTGAATGTTTTGTAGATTTCTAGAAATTCTGTTTTTATCACGACAATATCGGGAGAATGCAGGGTTATTGTGAATAATATTGTCGTATGCGGGCGCGCGTCAATATTTTAGTTAAAAATGAAAAGATTTTAAAGGAGAATATTCTTTTTATTCAAGTTAGACGATGAAAAAAGTGTAAATAGCGAAAATGATGCTAATATTACTACTCCCGCGGAATAATAAAATTAATAGAGTTTATTAAATACATAGAAAACTTATCCAGAGCTATGTAATAATCACTACATAGTTAAGAAAATAGTGCGCTAAAACAGTTGCTTATTATTTGCATAAAAAATCTAACTAAATAAAGATAATATTTGAATATTTTTTGAAACTGACTATCTCTTATCCTTATGTAATTGTTTAAGACATCCTCTATTAGTACTACCGTTCGTATGCCACACATAACAAGGTAGGCATAGGGAACCTAATTTTAGCTCTCCGTTCCACTTTTTTCACCAAATTCTGGAGGCATTGTGTGTTAAGTGGTGGAACTTAAAGAGCCAAGAAATAAAAATATGAAATATTTCATTTCTTCGAGTGGGAATCGAACCCACATAATATTGAAATGATTGAAAACCCAGTTTTTTCAACATACAGGCTGTTTTGGTTGTAAAGTTGGTGCAATGACTAAAGCAACGGCTTATTTCACTCTAGCTAATTTAGATTTAACATGTATGCGTAAAAATAAAGCACCTGAACGGCTGCGTCAGATTTTACAACGAAATATTGTCAATAATATTGCGTAGTATACGGGGCCGTATATTGATCAATAATATATTGATCAATAATGTATTGACAATAATACTGTATGTGACCTAGTCTTGATGACTAGACGGCAATCTCGGTAGCGCAAATGTTTGTTTGTAAACTGAAAAAAAAAAGTTACTTTAAATAATTTCTCATTTCAGCATTAATTATATATCCGACTCTAAAAGCGTAGTAGCAAAAAGAAAAGTAAAGGCAATTGTAAAATTGTTGACTTACTTTATTTCTATACTAATATACTCGTAATAAAGCAGAAAAGTTGGTTTGTTTAAATCCTAAGATCTCTGGATCTCTGGAACTTTTATATGAAAGATACGTCCTTAAGGAATGCTATAGGCTATATAACATTATGGTGTAATGTCTTAGTTAGCCTTAAATAATGAAATAAAAAATGCAAAGATAGTAAAATATATGTCACATTACATTATATGGAAGAAATGTTCTATATTATTCGTTCCAAAGAAAAGTCAGCGATACCGTATATATATATAAATTAGTCACAATAAGACATTCTGTAATAAAAAAATTTTGAAAATTGCAAGGTACTTAATATTACGCACATATCACGGTAGGAAGAGGGAACCTAGTGTTAAGACACTCCGTTCCCTATTTTCTGCCGAATTCTTGAGGTATTGCGTGTTGAGTGAAGAACTCAACGCCGCGCTTTGCCTCGACACCAGTCGGTTTTACAGTCACACTTTGTGCCACTGCGCCACGACTGGCCTCAAATTAACAAGCCCAATAGGTTATTAGGATTAACAGTCGGGACCCATAAGTAATTTTTTATTCAATAAAATCTTTACCAGGAACCCCGCACAATTTAAAGAGGTCCCGACTGTGTGTTTAATTTACATTTTCTCAAAAAATATAAATTCAGTATAATTTTTGAGAAAATGTAAATTTAAAATAGCTTAACGCTCCGTTTACGGCCGCAAGCAAAGGCACGAGTCCTGCGAGGGGCACCCTTACCGCCGATTTCGTCCTCCCAAGCAGCCATGTAATGCTTGCACGTTCTCATAATTCTTGAATGTTTATATTGTATTTATTATATAATTTATATTGATTATCTTAAGCAATGCAGCATAATAAGAGAACTATAAGTAGAATCTGGACGAAGCCGCAAAAATTATTTGTTTATTATTTTTACTCAAGATTAATATATAGGGGAGAGGGGGGTAGCTTAGAGGGGCACCTTTGAAAATATGTGTTAGCAAATCTATTTTAAAAATAAATTTTGGTAGATTTTTTTTTGAGTAGTGGCAACACTAACCTGCACACATGTCACTCGTCACCGCTGATATATGAGAGCCCGCCAATAAGTTATGCGGAGTGTTTGATTATTAGTAAAAACTTTATACATTTTTAAACAAACGCGTAAGGATCGCAAGGATCCAAATCAAGATATGTGGTTTTATTTTTTCCTCTTTTAGTTAGAATGTTTCATATATCATGCAATAAACTAGACATTAATACAATCTTGAAACTTTTACTTGAAAAAAAATCGTTATTTATTTTTCAAATACCACTGAGGCAGCTTTGAACAAAATAAAGGGGGCAGTTTAGAATATTGTTCAAATCTGTTCAACTTCAGCCAAAAGTACTGTTATTGTTAATTTTACATTATTTTTTGTATTTAATTTTTAAAAAATAAAATTAGCTTCACGCTATATCCCGCACACAGCAGGGTAGGCAGAGGGAACCTAGTGTAAGACACTCCGTTCCCCACTTTCTGCCGAATTTTGGAGGCATTGCGTGTTGAGTGGCAGAGCTCAACGCCGCGCTTTGCCTCGACACCAGAGCGAAGAAATGGAAATATAAATTTAAGTAAATATTCCATCTCTTCGAGTGGGGTTCGAACCCACAACCAGTCGGTTTTACAGTCACACTTTGTGCCACTGCGCCACGACTGGCCTCTATTTAATTTTTACTTTGAGATTATATAACATCATAATAGTCAATAGCAATAAATATCCGTATCTTTTTTATTTAAAAGAGGGCAGTCGTGGCTGGTTGTAGGTTCGCTCTCCATTTGAGGTAATGAAATATTTAGTTAAATTTATATTTCCTTTTCTTCACTCTGGTGTCTGCAGAATTTGGCGAAAAGTAGGATCGAAGTGTCTTAATTCTATGCCTAACTTGCAGTGCGCGGTATACATAGTAAAGTTGATTTTATTTTTTTATTTAAAGGTAATAATTGTTCGAAATTACAAAAAGAAGAGAGAGAAAGAAATTGACGAGAAAGACATGGAGACTGCTGTTTTAAAAGTATTAGCCGGTCAAATGAAACTCAGACACGCTGCTGATACATATAAAATAAAACCAAGTACTTTATATTACCGAATAAAAAACTATAAAGAAGATATACCGCTTAAATCTGAACAGTTCACTTTTAAATATTGCGTCGCACAAGTGTTTACTAAAGAAGAATTTAATAAGTCTTTTAATTTCATTGAATTTACGATAGTTCATAACTGCCCCATATATGTTCAAAGCTACCCCGGATGGGGGGCAGCTTTGAATATTTGACTACTGCTACTAAAATTTATATTGCACCATTAACTTATATATTCTTCTACATATGATGCTATGATTTTGTAGCACAATAGTTGGACTAAGCATTGCGAAATAGTAAAGAAGTTAACAACTGCAGAATTTTTAGATATGACACAAAGTTTAAAAATCGTTCGAATGTGCCCCCCTCTCCCCTACATTTATTTCCGCTTCAAGCATTAACCTGCACATAGCATTGATAGGGAGACATTGGAGTCAAAATATCGTAATTTAGACGTGCATGTTGAATTGTAGAGCTAGCTGATTTTTATGCTGGAGTGGGAAAAAAAATTATTAATTTCTCAGAATTAGGATAAAACTCGTATACCAACTCAACGTTTATAAAGCTGTTTGTATAAGGTGACCATTATTCGGTCGGCTCAAAACGGGACACGACTCGTTTTTTTTAGTGGTGTAATTTCCATTTTTTTACGATGGCTTTCGATGAACACGGAGGAACTTGTATCGACCCGACTAAATTTACATTCCGAAAAAACGAGACATTTATACACTGGGTGACAAGTTTCGAGACAACGGGACACCACCGAAAAGACAACCCCATTCATCAATTTCCCATTCAAAATTCACAAACAGCTGCCCATGTTGTGTATGTATTATACACCATTACAGCATCAAATTTTCTTTGTTTGAATAAAAAATAACATTTCAAAACACTTTAACATCATTTATTCTGTCAACTATTTTAGTTTTTAAATATATTAAAGTACCTTAATTGGAAGCCAGTTGTGCTTAATAATTATAAGTTTCAAAAACTATATGCCCTTTTACATGCCTTTATGTATGTATTCTAATATTTATTTTGAATTACATGAAGAAAATAATTTTATTGTTTATAATAGTGTAGAAAATTGTTTCTTTATGAGTTATAAATAGTTGAGATCCATATATTATAATATTACCTTATACACAAGTTTTTAAATATACAAAACATTTTTTATGAATAAATTACTAACAAAGTAAATACATATTGTATCATTGTAGTTACTGCTTGTGTCCATCACATTTTGTGCTAAATGCTTTGGGTCACCATAGATCGTAACTGTATAAATATCATTTTTTTATTGTCTTTAATAAAAGTATATCAGAGCTTCTGTAATTTGAATGTTGTTGTTCTTCTGGAATTTTCTCAATGTAAAAAAACTCTGCAAGCTTCTCATAAAATGTTTTCCACAACTTTTTTTGAATTTCTGTGTCTCTTAATTCCTGTGTCAGATATATTGTTGGCTTTTTCTTTACTGAATTATTTAAGCATTGAAGAGTTTCAATCAGCGGGTTAATGGCCTGTTAATATAATAAAAGTAATTCATTATAATAAATGTTTTAAGTAATGATGAAAAACAATAAGCAATATACATATGCTAAATAATTTGGATTAGTTATTAAAACTAACATTAGAATTACAAAAAGCTTATTATTCTAAGACTAGCAATAAATGTCAGAAAATTATTGTTAGTTATTACATCTTCATAATATACACAGTCAGCTAAAACAATCATATCAAACTCCTGTTTATGTATTTCAGAATTTTTATCACCCCATACTAGTGATTCTGCTATGGCATATCCTCCCATACTAGCAATTTTCTGTTTGTTTTCAGATATATTCAATCGTAATAAAGGTAGTGCTTCTGGTAAGTCTGTCAGTGTAACTTGAGCTCTAAAACAAATATAATATACATTAAAAAGCGTTCATTACAATGAAATTATATGAATAGCGAGTATATAATAAAAGGAAGATGATAAAGAATATTGCTTACCCTAGTGTAGCTGCAGTAAGTCCGACAACTCCCAGTCCAGATCCCAGCTCCAAGACCCTTATTCCGCTTAAAAAATCTGGTTTTGACTGACACATGGTTTCAAGATACTTTGCTAAAACCAAAGAAGCATCCCAAACAACACAATTGACATCACCTTCTAGTTTCTGATATATTTTTAATGTTTTTAGGCATACTTCAATATCTATTTCTCTGGGAAATAAATCACTTAATTGAAAAGAAGGGTTTCTGTGAGACATATTATTATTTTATTAGTTACAAATCAATAAAAAAATATTAAGCTTCTTATATAAACAACATTACATCCAATTTAACTTATTTTTTTTTTATGAAAACTTTAGCCAACGCGCTGTTTGTACCGGTAGAAAATGTTGATTTAGTAAAAACAAGAAATTTTCGATATTTTTAATTAATTAATATAAATCACAGTCAAATCAAATCAAAAGTTAATCACAGATTAGCAACGCATGATATGATATAACTATTAATTCTTTAATATTGTCAACCCTGCCTAGACCACAGATGCATAAAAATATCAAATCAATAAAAGTTACTTCATTCTTTTCGTATCAAAAATATAAAGCTACGGTAACGGTATTTAAAAAAGACAGAGCTTTGTCAACATTATGAATATGGTATCGTATCTGCTTTATACAATAATATGCTTAAAACAGCGGATATATTACGTTTCTCGGTATTTTGTTAATAAACACTAATAAGATTTTCTCTAGTAAGATTTTTTAGATTTTCTAGTGAGAACCCTCGAACCCACAATCTGCCGAGATCACAGTCATACGCTTATTGTCATGCGCCACGATAGGCCTTTTTACCCGATTACGGTAAAGCTTATAATTTTAACCGGTATGTATGCATGTAAGTATGTATGGCCATATGTTCCCCTATAGCTTCTAAAATGATTATCATAATTTGGCAAATGAGGTATCGTCGTAGGCATGTTAATTAACCCTTGAATTATAGAGTATGTGAAGTTATATTAACTTAAATGTGGCGTCCTCTAGAGCGCAAAAATGGAAAATTAAATATAAAAAAAAAACAATAATATTCTTTGACTTTCACGATTATACATATTTTAAATTAAACTATTGTAATCGAATTAATCGCGTATATTTAAAATTAAACTTATTTGGAAACCAGCGTTTTCAGAAGACCTACAAGCCACCCACAGTAGAGAGACAGCCGGCAAGATCCGATATCAAGAATGAGCATGTATCGAAGTCAGATGTGTATGAGCACACTGTGGATAAATCCAGCCACCACATTAGGTTTGATAAGCCCCAAATCCTCGTTGAGGAAAATAGATACGTAGAATAATACGTGAGGCTATTGAAATATAAAAACATCCTAATTTCAATAGAGAGGATGGTTGGAAACTTTCTACCATCTGGGACCCACTCATAAAATCTCCGAACGAAATCGTTGGTAGTAGTTTGATATAATAATTAAGTCAACTGACAGACGAATGCCATATCATCTTTATTGGCTTTATGGGTTTAAGTGGAGCAAGCTTGAACCGATAGGTATTTTAAAAATAGCTTGAGTTAACTTAGCTTCACGCTGTATCCCTAGCGGGGTAGCCAGTCAGAACGAAACGTCAAATGCTACGGTCTCTACATACCTCTATCGCTGTCTTCAACTTCTTCATACATGCTCTACGGGGGCCTTTTTCGTTTTTACTGATGATATAATGAGCACTGCACCACCAGGTATACAGCAGGCAATTTACATTTAGTTCACCTACTTTCACTCCCATGTCCCTTTGTTTCACTCCTTGGAAACAGTTATCCAAATAAAAATTAAGCAACCTAGTATGTCACCTTGGCGCATCATAGATTATCATCCGATTGGATGTGAAACTAACCACATTTTAGATACGAAATTGCACACAATTCTCAACTAGTTTTTTTACTGATTTCGTCATGAGCTACTGAATACTAAAGAAAATACTCAATGAAGTAAAGAATACTCAGTGTTTCGCTGTTATTTGAGACAGAGGCTGTACACATTCATATATCTATTGGCATTAGTATAATTCCGCTCATCCCTGCAAAACGTGTGTCTGTTGTGTTTAAATGTCATCGTCTTTAGAAAGCACCGCGTTCGTTATGTGCTACAAAAGGTACATAACGAACGCGGCTACAAAAGGTCCGTGTTTCCCTTGAAGTGGCGGACTCCAAGTTTGAACACCTCAGGCCAACCTATAAACAGATCTCTTATTGTAGCAACGACTAGGTAATGGTTTTTCCCCAGCTTAGAGCCCTGAAATACTTGCGTGGCCATATTTCGGTTTTTAATTCGCTGAAGCACTAGGAATAAATCAATGATGTTAATTTAAATAAAATATAGTTTATTATTATATAACGTCCACATAATATAGCAGTCGCGTACATAATATATTGAACTAATATATAGTATATAGCGTAAAAATAGTAGGTGATTTAATAATATCTCATCGTTACAAAATATAGGCGTCGTGAGTACTACCTCCTATATTTGCCTGTAAACAGCTTGTGGGTTGACTGTGTATATGAAGTCTGTAATTCTGTATCTGTATTTTTGACTTCTGTAATTTTGTATTCTGTTTATCTGTAGTGACATAGATCTGCCACAGAGTACATTCTATATACTATAATAGAGACCAAACTCCGGCATCAAAAGTGGTAACATGGATCAACGCCATCTACAAGTCTTAGTATCAACTATACAAAATAGTAATGTATGTATATATATATATATATATATATATATATATATATATATATATATAACTGTGTATCCTACTATATATAGATAGCGTCGTGTATACATATATAAATATACTTTTACGCGCATTCTTGTTGCACATGTTACGTAGATGTAGAAAAAGTATACGAAAATAAAATACGTTTCCAATTTATAAATTTTATTGAATCAGACATTATACAATAGATTTTAATGTAACATAATATTATTAGTAGGCAAATTGAGATTACATTTTTAACTAAAGGTATAATTATACCCCATATACATATTTACTAACAAATTATAAAATACCTCCACTCTCCTTGCACCCAGGAACGCAGCAATGTTTGTCTGAAGACATTATGTGCCCTAAAAAAATTTTCCAAGACACACAATATCGTCAAGACACACAAGTAACGAGTTACAAGCAAAGTTGTAACAGTAATAGCAAAACTAATTTACCGGAGGAACTTGAGCTCAACTCAACGGAAAATCGCTTAACTATTACAAAAATATCCTTTTTGAATACCGAAGTCGACGAGCAACACCAGCATCAACAGATATTTTTAAACTGAAATTTTATAATTCTTAGATAAATAGACTATAGAGTACCATAGAGAGTTACTGAGAGTGAACTACCACAGCTTCAAAATACAAAACAACGGCCGAAGCTTTGCCGAGCTATACAAAAATTATTTATGAAAAATATAATAATAATTTATTATTATATAATTTCGTATTAATAATCAAAAATATATAAAATTAATAAATTAATTTAATATTATTGTTTGTATTCAATTTGCAGTGACATCTGTTGACGTTAATTGAAATATTCAATTCTAAAGCGACCTCTAGAATTCTTAGTCTCAACTAATGCAAATATAATGCTACAAAATAAAAAGTTGTCTATAATGGTCTAAAGCCTCGAAGCTCTAGATACTTCTTAATTTAATAATATTATACGTCAAAAGTTTCCAGCTTCGTTGTACTAAGATTGTAGAGCCTGGATCTGCTTAAGTGATGAATCTCTGTTAAATTATTTTTTATATATTTATCACTCTATTGTTTGACTTAATTTTCACGTAAAATTAAAATTTTCAATAGTCTTAATATTTTATGATTAATTTCGTGGCACATTTTAAATTAAATAGTTGGTTACGAAGGTTGAAAATTTCATGTGAGTATAAGTTGATTCTATTTTTGATACCATTACATCATTTATAAAGGTGTACTCTGTTATTTACTGTGATGATTGTAATTCAATTAATAGTTAAAACTTTTATGTCCAACAGAAAAACACAATAAGCACATATAATTAGTCTAAATTTGTGGTGAAAATGCCAGGGTAAGCATTTAAATAAGAATCATCCTCTTTTTAATGGGATTGTTCAACGTTCGTTAGATAACAACTTCATTTAATATACCACAAATTCCGTAATTAACTCACCTCATATTACTTTATGTTTACTCAATTCATTATAATTTATTAATCCCACAAGCATCACATACTCTCATACTTGCAAACATTTTATTTGTATTTATAGAGATAATCTGTTAATTACTTATACTTTTCAAATCTTTAATCTTGCAATCTTTTATTATATATAAAGATTAATTTACAAAAATATAATTGTTAAGCAAGAATAAATATGAATATTTATGGACATTTTTTAAAGAGACATTTTAAATATTCTTGACAGTGATTCATTAAATTTATTGTTTTTCCTTATATAAATATTTTTCCTTGACTAGAGATGACTAGTTATAGTCTCATTTGATAAATGATGTAAATGTATAGGTCATCATAATATCTTCATAATTTTTCTGTATAACACAGACATTGTAAATATCTGTTTGATAATTTATAAAATATGTACAGTTTACAGAAGAAATATTCTAAAAATAATATTATAGTGTCATGATGTGGACTAATCAATACATGGCTGAAGTTAAGTCTTCAATAGTTTTTTTGTTTAGTACCTGCCGATACAGAAAGATTGTGTTTCACATTTTAAAAAAAATAATTGCTAACTTCCATACATAAAATTACTAGAAAAATTGCTGAAATATTGTCCTAATGAATATATTCAAAGCTAAAGTCCAAGAGATACAGAAGTCTTAGACTTAAAAAGGCATCTTCAAGATTCAAATGTGGGTGATGAGGCTATGCCCCACTACAACACTTAATATTACCTCAAATATAGTGAATAAATGCTGTAAAATTTATATGTAAATTTACTTTTGGAATTACTACTATCAAGTCTTATTCAAAGAAAAACTTATGTATTTTAAAATATCTAAATATTTGTCATCAATCTAGTTAAAATATTTGCATCCAAAACTTATTATTTAATTTTGTTATTACTTCTGAATGTCTAAAAAAAATTTTTTTTTACATAATATATTCTTATTACAGAATTGCAAATATGTCACTGGACAATATGTTTTGTACTCGTTGTGGCGATGGTTTTGAGCCAAATGAAAAAATAGTAAATTCCAATGGTGAACTTTGGCATACTGGTTGTTTTGTGTAAGTAAACATTGCCTTTTTTCAGCTTCATGACTTCTCATAATTATCCAAATTATATACATCCATATAATGTTTTCTAATACTGTTTAGAGGTCAATAGTAAAAACCAACCCACAACAGCCTATTGACACTTGACATAATGTAGCTTTACAGTTAAAGGTCAGTTGTGGCGCAGAGACACAAAATGTGACTGTAAATTCAACTAGTTGTGGGTTCGATCCCCACTCGAGGAAGTGGAATACTTATTTTCATTGCTTCACTCTGGTGTCGAGGCAATAGCCTCTGGCCGTATATTTTTCGAGAAAATGTAAAATTAAAATAAATCTACGCTCTTTTTGTACCGCCGTAAAATCGGCGCCCTTGCCGTTGATGTCATGCTCTCAAGCAGCCACGTAGTACTTGCATTTTCACAGAATTATAAAAAATATTGAATGTGAGATCTTATAATCAATCTGTTGGCAAATATACCAAGCATAATGCAAGTGTTATGCGAGTGGAACCACGAGTTGGCCGCTAGTTAATTATGTACAGCATAATCAGCTTCACGCTGTATCCGGCACACAGCAGGGTAGGCAGAGGAAACCTAGTGTTAAGACACTCCGTTTCCCACTTTCTGCCGAATTCTGGAGGCATGTTGAGTGGCAGAACTCAACACCGCGCTTTGCCTCGACGCCAGAGCGAAGAAATGGAAATATAGATTTAAGTAAATATTTCATCTCCTCGAGTGGGGATCGAACCCACAACTATTCGGTTTTATCACATAGTCACACTTTGTGCCGCTGCGCCACGACTGTCCTCAATGTAGAGTATAAAGTTCCATTTATTGGCGTAATGCGTTACCATGTCATTTATTTATGTTTTTCTTTTTTTTAACAGATGCGCCCAATGTTTCCGAGTATTCCCTGATGGAGTATTTTATGAGTTTGAAGGTCGAAAATATTGCGAAAGAGATTTTCAAGTCTTATTCGCTCCATGCTGTGGGAAATGTCGTAAGTTATTTATTTATGAAAATATTATTGTTTATATAATGATTCGTAAATGGGTTTATAAATGAGTTTCTTTTGTTCGTTGTTCTCAAATTCTTGAGTTAACTAACGTCTAAGTACCACCAAATTATCCGTTAGCCTATTTTTTTATTCATTACGATTATTATAATAATAGTGAAGTTGCGAGTTCGGTTCCCTTAAGAAAATAAGATATTTAAAATTTATATATCTTTGGTCTCGCCACTCAACGCGCAATGCGTCCAAAATTTGTAATAAATTAAAAAAAAATATATTCTGTATCTTCACATTTTGTTCCACAAAATAGCAATATCAATAGCAGGGTAAGTAGAGTGTATTAAGTTATGATACTGTTCTCTTCTTTAAACCTTGTATATTCTGGCGGGCGGAACTTACCGAAATGGAGCAATAAAAAAATTAATAAAAATAATTAATTTCAAAGGGCATACTCACGGGACGACATCTCACTGAGCTACTATGGACATTGTTGTATTTTTTTTTATTAAGATGTTATTTCCAGGTGAGTTCGTCATCGGCCGCGTTATAAAGGCGATGAACTCGAACTGGCACCCGTCGTGTTTCCGTTGCGAGGAGTGCAGCGTGGAGCTCGCGGACGCGGGGTTCATCAAGCACGCGGGCCGCGCGCTGTGCCACGCCTGCAACGCGAGGATCAAGGCGGACGGCTTGCAGAACTATATATGCCATAAATGCCAGTTAGTATGCTTTTTTTTTGGTGTTTGTGAATTAATTTTTGTGATTGGAGTTTAATTCTCATTGAATTTTTTAACACAAATTTAGCAACAGTTATAACGTTGTCATTAAATATTCTCTGTTAAGTCTCGTTTTTTCCTGCTTGACAGGGAAAACAGACAGACAATAGTTTCACAATTTTCTTTTAACTACACGCCACGATTTATTTACCGATGCCAATTCCACAGGGACCTATATTTTTTTAACGATGAAATTGGAGGAATCTGGACTGTGTTTTGGTTTTTTTCTATATAGCTTTTCCTCGTATATTGAAGAGAAGATTAAATTGTAAAGATTGTTCACAATGGCGTACTCATGTCTAAAAGAAATTTCTTCTAGGCATGTCGATGAAAAAATTTGAAGATGTTGTATCTATAGTGGAAATTAGTTAAAAGAGCCTGGGTTCTACATAGTTGATGACGATTTTGGGGGATGTGGAGTAGACAATTAATACTGAAGTTTTTACAATTGTTTTTCTTTGTTTAAATAATTTAGGCTTGTTTAGTTTCAGATTAACTGTACCTTTTGTGTAATACATAAAACAAAATATAATGGGGCCTCCATCATAGCGCAGAATCAGAAGCATAAGACTAAACGCGTCAGTTATGAGTTCGATTCCTTTTCAGGGAGATTGAATCATTAAATATTTTCATTTTCCTTGTTCTGTCGACGAGCCGAAGCAAGGTTTTGAGTTGTATTACTCTATTTGCAGTGCTTTGAGATTTCGACAAAGAGTCGGGAATGGAAGTATCTTAATAGGAACCGGTGTGTCATAAGTCGGATTCCCTTTGCCTACTATGTAATGTGTTATACATATTTTCCCCGCAGTGGTGTAATAGACGGCGAGCCGCTGCGCTACCGCGGCGAGGTGTACCACGGGTACCACTTCGCGTGCGCCACCTGCGGCGTGGAGCTCGACCACACCGCGCGCGAGGTTAAAAACCGCCCCGGGTACGCGGCCAACGATGTTGTAAGTATTATGTTTGGATGTCGTTCAAAGCCTATTCATTAATTATATTGTATTTTTTTTTCTATTAAAACTGGTATACATACATGTGGTAAATGTAATGTAACCCATGGTTTGACGCACTACTATAATACATAGACAGCACACTAAACTTGCAGTAGTAGAGCCTTGAAATAAACAGTAAGAAAAGCTATAAAGAACATAATTTAGTAATAGAATATAAAATTTTAAAGTTAAGAATCATCTTTCATACTTATTTAGGAAACGTATAAAAATTTCAACGCAGCGGGACTCGAACCCGCGCCTCCTGGAAACCGACCAGGCGCTCTGACCACTAAGCCATACGTTCTCGCCAAGCTACGTCGAAATTTTTATACGCTTGTTACAACTTATTTATGTTGTTAGCTTATAGTTACAACTTATTTTTATACGTTTCCTAAATAAGTATTTATCTTTCCTAAGTGTGGAAACACACTTTAAAAATGTTAAAAAAATAATCTTTCATTTTTCATCGGAAATAGTGTCGATTGATATCATAATAACGTCAATATTAAATGAATGGGTTAACTATTTTCATACTGTTCTTTTCTATTAATAAATAAAAAGCGCCAAGAAATCTTAATAATTGTATATGAACATTCCAGAATAATCTGTTCTGTCTGCGCTGTCACGACAAGATGGGCATACCGATATGCGGCGCGTGCCGCCGCCCCATCGAGGAGAGGATCGTCACTGCCCTCGGCAAGCACTGGCATGTTGAGGTAAAATTTATATATTTATTCTCTAGGTTGATGCTGTACCCCAGCTGTATCGCATTTAGCAGGGTAGGCAGAGGGAATCTAGAAATCTAATGTTAGCGAGTCTATTACCAATATACATCTTTTGTAGCACAATGTGACTGATCCATTTTTTTTATTTATTTTAATTTGAATTAAATAATTTAATTTGGCTTACTTTTATTTGAAGTATAAAAATATGTTGTGGTCAAACTATGAATTAGGAGTATAAAAAATAAAAATAATATTTTTTATCTGTTTTTTGTACTACTTTGTGAAGGAAGATCAACTGCGTCTAGTAATAAATTTTAAGATTTAGTAGAATTAAAATTTTATACTCGATAAAAAAATAAAGGCTGCATGAAATGAAAGAAAAGGCATGTTTTAAAATGTTTTGTAATTTATTTTTTGCATTATAGCATTTCGTGTGTGCCAAATGTGAGAAGCCCTTCCATGGTCACCGTCACTATGAGAAGAAGGGACTGGCGTACTGTGAACAGCATTACCACCAACTGTTTGGTAACCTCTGCTATGTCTGCAATCAAGTTATAGGTGGAGATGGTAAGCGATCACATGGGTTTAAAATTTTATTTGTTTTTACATATTTCTTTTGTGTTTTTCTGCTTTTTGCTTTTTTCATGAATAATCTAGATTTGTAATGAATAATATGTATTCAGTGTTCACGGCGCTGAACAAGGCGTGGTGCGTGCACCACTTCGCGTGCGCCGTGTGCGACTCGGCGCTGAGCACGCGCAGCAAGTTCTACGAGTACGACGAGCGCCCCGCGTGCCGCCGCTGCTACGAGCGCCTGCCCGCCGAGCTGCGGCGCCGGCTGCGGCGCGCGCACCACTACACGCTGCGGCGCTAGACTCGTCCATTTTATGTGTTCTCTTAACTGCTGATTATGAAGAATGAGAAATGACGAGAGAAATAATTAATAAATCTATATTTAGGAATCTATGATGCTATTTCACAATTCGAAATTTATTTGAAATGTTTTCAACACATATATGTCCATGCCTTGGGACAAACTATGTACATTTTATTATTTTGGTAAAGTATTCTAATAAGAACTGACATTATTAAATATTAATAATATAATAAATTAAGTGAAAAAATATTAGTAGATAATTTTTAAGTTAATGTTAATCTCATGTTTATTGCGCAATTATTGCCTATTTTTAAGTCTCAAAGAGCCTGCCATATTATGTAATCGCATAAATATATTATATACTTAAGTTTCTCTTAAGACATGTAATTATTTACAGAATTGATACTATTTCCAATATACAAATAAAATCTTAATTGGTTAATTTGGAAAATATTTTTGGAGACAAAAACAACGAGGCATACTTGTACATGAATAAATATATATTATTTATGCACTCCATACTTGTAACTAAGCAGTGATAGGTAAACTGTGAAAAATATATATTCCATTCTAAGTTTAGATATTTTTTGTTCATGTTTGAATTGGAGATAAAATACTATTCTTTCAAACTACCTCTTGTTATATTGTTTAAAACTAAAATAAAGTGCCTTATAAAATGAAATATATTTTGAATTATTTGTTCTTAGAGATTTAAACAATTAATTTTAAGAAAAGTATATTCTAGTTATTATAACTAATATTTTAATGAATGCTGTTAACTTATGATGCTGTAATTGTTAACAATGTTTACTATACTCTGTGGTGCTTAAATATATAGTAACAAATAAATGTGTTTTATTCTTGATATCTAAATTTAAATCACCAGTAAAGCAACATAAATCTTGGATATGGATTAATACACCATATCGTCGGCTTAGAGTAAACCTGCTAGCAGTCTATTAAACAAATAGCAGTGGACACAAAAAAAAGTCTTTCAAAACCATGACCTATCAGAAGAACTTTATAATTTCGAAAACATTTGTATTCTCTAATATAATTATAAATAAAGGTCATTTTTTACACTTGCAAATTTTTTGTTTGAAAACCTATATAACGAAAACAACAATTGAATTTATCAAGTTTACATTCTTAGCCTTAGTACAGATGAATGCGCGGCTTAAGATGTTAAAAATCTCGCAATATCTAGTAAGTACTAGTACTGATCCGCCGCCATCTTAACAGCGGCAGCGCACGTAGCCGTGCGTTGTTCTAAACTTAGCCTTAAGCCGGCGATATGATAATTTCTATATATCTCTTCATGAAAATGAAGATAATTTCGGATCAACTGATGGCAAAGTCATGCAGAGCATCATAAATAGCCAGCTCCTTATTTGGAGGATCACCGATTGATTAATCACCGACAATATGGCTTCTGCCATAGTTGCTCAACCAGTGATCTATCGAAAGCAAGGGAGAGGCCCTGGCCCTGGCGAATGACTTTGAACGAATATAACGTGGGGCGCTCCTTGCTAAACTTTCATCCCATGGGCTTTACGAGAATTTATACAAATGAATAGCCAGCTTTCTCACTGGGCGCAACATCAAGGTTGGTTTTTGATCAGAACAGTTGAGGCATCCCTCGGGGCTGTTTTCAAATGGAATAAAAGAAACCTGGTTGAATTCAACTTTAAGAATACACAAGTTTGCGCGTTAACCACTAATAAAATCCCATTTGTAGTGTCGCCAGTCTTCTAAAACTGCATATTGGGCCTTAGCGTTTCGAGCGACTGGAAAGCAAGGCCAAGTTGGCTTCAAAGAAACTGGGAGCATGCCTCCGCAGCTCCTCTAGGGTAGTAATTAATTCTCTCAATTAAAGATGCGCATACCTTCATCTACCCCCTGGTCTACGGCGGTGGAGGAAGTTTTCCCTCGTGCTGTCTCATTTGGAAAAAGACCCGGTGGATGTCTTTACTGTTTAGATCTAAAACCGTCAATCTTGATGTATATTCACTTTTATAATTTCTTGGGAAGACCGATGGATGAAAGTTTAGCAAGGAGCGCCCCATGCCGTATTCGATCAAAGGCATTCGCCATTTCCAAACTAACTGCCAGGTCTTTGCTTTCGATAGCCGCAGCCCAGCGGTAGGTTAGGTAAACCAGAAGATCACCGGTTGAGCGACTATGTCGAAAAAGCCATGTCTACGATCATTAATCAATCGATGATCCTCCAGATTAATTAGGAGCTGACTATTTATGATGCTCTCCGTGACTTTGCAATCATGTGACCCATAAACTCGTTTTCCTTGTCTATTTCATAAATAAAACATACGTCATAACTCTCTTACGTGTACTGGCATATTTATTTCATAAAGTCAATGAATAAATGTGCAATTATTTTAAAATATTTTGATAAATTTGTACGTTGAAACAATTTATATTTGACTGACGAAACAATCCAATCGTAGACAGATGTTTTATCATCATTTCGGCTCCACGTACCGCCCCTACTGCCGATGCTCTTATCATTCACTGCATTATGACAATGCCTCAGCGTCCGCTAAGCTTAAAATCGTACCTTATTCAGGTTTCTGCCGACTACTGGTGGTCCGCGGTCCACAGTTTGGGAACCATTGATCTATACAAAGAGTTTAATTTATTATATGGAAAGTTCTACGCTTGCATAGTTTGGATTGTCTCTTAAACTATATTTCAATTTGATAATCATTTTAATACTTTACTTTCAGATCATTTTGCAGCCCGTTTAGTACAATGACAAATATATGTACCAAAAAATATAAAATATTCTTAGCTGTCTAACATACATACATTAGGCAAGGAGTTCTTCAATAAAAATAATTATTAAACGAAACATTCATTTATTTACTGAACATAAAATTACAACTCACATAACACTATTTTACACTTATTAATACAATAAGTTATAACGAGTTCTCACCTAACGTTATCTCGCTTTTACAACATAGAATGTAATTTAATTTAAATTTAAAAAGTATTCCGCATTGCGGATTCGAATGTTATAAAATGAAGAAAATTTTAACTATTATGTTAAAGTTATAATACTTTAGTTGTCTTTCTTCATTCTAGTACTAGTCATACGATAGATTATGGAATCCCTGCCGGGGTCCATGTCCATGATGGCGTACACGATGGCTACCAGAGTGAAAGTAAATACTACTCCGAACCACAAGATGATGTTGAAAATGGCGGCGTAATCTGCAGTGTAGTTGTCCTCATCCTGGTATAAAATAGTTTTTATGTTAGTGAAATGTTTAAGTAAATTAAAACTAAAATATAACAACGCAATTGAAAAAAAAAATATTATGTCATATTTACAAATACATAAATCTATACAAAAGTACAAAATACTTGGCTATAATGGTTAAACTATAATCAAGAACAACTATAAACAAAATTGTACTACTATAATACTTTTCCAACTAACTTAGGTAGATACTAAATATGTTCATGATATATACACACTTTATAATTTGTTTTGTTCATTGACCTTGGTGCATCCTACGGCAAAGAAATTTATTATTTTTTGTTAAAATATTTTTTTTAAATAACAATTTATTAACAATCAATTATTTTCTCAGTTTATTTAATAAGTTTCTGCATATTTTTTTCAGTCTACAACTGATTTAAATATTATAATCATTCCCCTGAGTAGGAGAATGTAGATATGAGATTTGAATCCACAGCAATTTACGGTCAAACTCAGCTCACCCATTTCATTTTAAATCTATACTCATTTTTTTTATTTGCTTATAAATTAGAGACATTGTGTGTTGAGTATTGAAACTGAACAAAAACTGATACCTCTACTTATTACTTTGTTTAATCAAAACAAGGAAAGAGAAATATAAATAATTCTCCAAAGTAGGATCAAACTTGCAACCACTGTGATTACAAACAGATGCTGTTCCTCTACAACACAATGTTGTTAGAAAATGTTTAAGTCCATATATATAATTTACCTGATATTCCGCTCTAAACTCGGGTGCAGCACGAACCGCACGTCTGGTGTGAGCTACATCTGTGGTTACCGCCGTAACAAGTACTGAACCATCGTAGGCCTTAACCAACGCATTACTTAGGTCTTCGAGAGCATTACCTAATAATAAATATTAAGTATAAGGAATATTAAAAAATATATGTTTTAAAATCAGCCCACAAGTGATAGAGAACACAATGGGCAAATAAAAAAATAAATAATTACAGTATATAGAACCTCCTCCTTCCTGAAAGAAGAAGTTGATGAACCAATGTATGGAATACAGGCAAAAAAAATTGAAGTGATTGTAAATAGCATAGAGTAATAGTGATGTAGTCTTGGATTCTATTATATTATTGAAGCCCCCATTAACAATTTTACGGGATGGATGGAAGTGTCAGCTCTACTTTTACGGGACCAGCAAATAGGGGAAAAAATTTAAACCAAACCATACCTAAAAAAAATAATCAAGATACCTCAACAGTTTAGACATAGGTTTTTCATTTCACAATATTTATCCATACCTGTATTTCGTGTGATGCAGCTACGCATACTTACCAATAACGTAAACACATACTACTAAAAGTTAAGCAACTTTGCCTGTGCCAATACATATGCGGCGGTTTCCCTTTGATAGGTTTATGTGTGTGTGCATCGTTCTTTACAAATGGCGTTTTATATTACAACAATAATTTTATTATTTGTTTTGTTTGAAAAAAAACATTTTTTCATTTTTGAGATTTTTTTTATTGTATAAGCTTTTATAGAGTAGATAAATCTGTGGTTACATTTAAATTTTAATTGGTGCTGACACTTCCACTCTGTATATCTTCTATGTCCAGATCTGTTACCATTTTATAACAAGCATAGATATGTAATGTAAAATCACTTACCCAATAACTTTTTAGCTTCTTTAGTTTGCAGGGAATTTGGTCCATGGTAGTCTGAAAGTGCATGTAAGGAACGGAATCTAATGTTGTAGAAGTCAACAATGTTATCAGCAGATACTGCACCAGATTTGATCTGTTAATATTAAATCAAACAATTACTCATTAGCACATTAAAAAATAAAATTATGAAATTTCAACAATAACTAATTGATTGATGAAGTATTTGTTGTACGTTATACCTTGGCAGTTAAAGCTTTCAATACTTCTAATTCATAAATAAATTGGTAATCTTCTTCAACAGTGTCATATTTCAAGTGTTGTAATGTTTGCTTAGATACTTTTGGTGGTACAATCTCTCCAAACACATTTGAAGCTGATATGAGCTAAAATAGAAAATTTGTTATTAATTAAATAAAAAATATATATATAAACACAATTTGATTTACTTTAAATGTTATATCTCACATCATCTGGTTCGGATAACCTTATATTAACAAGTTTGTTTCCACCACTTGTGAACCTCTGTCGAATTCTGTGTCTAACTGCATCGTAGGTGTCTGGTTCATATTCATCAACAATCAATGGAAATTTTTTACTTTTGAGTCCAGCCTAAAAAGAAAATATATTGTAAGTACATACTTTTATTTTATATAGAATAATAAAAAGTAATGTAACTTACATTATCTCCTAGAGAAGATACACCATCAATGTACACCTCAACAACTGCTTCGGGAGTATTAAACGGATCCACGATGGATAAGCCATTCCAATCAGAACTCTGTAAATGAATATGACACAAGGTAATGTCGCCGTAGATAAAATAATTGTCTAAAATAAGGTGTACAAGTATAGTTGTCTTGTTAAATCATAATGTACCTCTTCAACGGACAGCCCAAGAGATGCAGAGAATATTTCTTTCAGAAGACTTTCCAATGTTTTGCTAGATCCAGTAAATTTCAAGGATGGTGGACTGTGCAAGATGCTGAATTCACCAGCAGCATGAGAACCTAAATTAAAAAAAAAACATTCAGAATGTTTATTTGTATATTACAATAAGAAATACGCTTTAATTACTTACCAATAATGGATATTAAGAGGGTACACCAGAAAAGGGCCATTGTTACACCCATTTTGCACGAAAACTAGTAGCTGACTGTCATATGATTAAAGTATTGCCTGACGAAAATAATTTATCGAACGACAATGACAAGAAAATATAGTCTATACTTTGTACGGTGTCATGGATTATTATAATATGATAAGATTTCCGCTATATTCAAAAAGTACGAAATAAATTATAAATTGAATTTATATACTTATGCTTATAATTTATAATTAAAAAAATACTGGTCATGAGTACAAACATTAATTAAATAGATTTAGATATTAACTACTCTGTAGTAAATCTCAACTGTCAAAGTTAAATAAAAAAGATGTTGAAAGTGCGCCTTTTCGTATGAGTTGTTAATTTAATTTTAAAATTATATTGTCCAGTAAACTCGCCCCAAGCTTTTATTAAAGAACTAGGACTTTATAAGAAAACAATAAAAATATGGAATTAGACGATGCTTTAAAAAACAATATAAATACTGTGGAGGAAATTGTATTAGATGAAGAAAAAATCGTGACATATATATCTTTGAGCAAAGAACTATGCATACATATAAATGCGAGTAAATTATTATTACAAAGCTTAGTTGACAAAATACATAAAGAAAATCCAAAAATTTTGCTAAATGTGACCTATATAATATCAGGAATTGTTGGTGATAATAGAGTGTGGACTACTGTTTGTACTGCAGATAATTTGGAAAAGTTAAGACTGAAATTTACTAGCATATTCTATGAACATATTTACAGTGTTAGTAAAGGAAATTCTACTGTTGATCAGAATACATATTTGTTGTTAAATACATTTAATGATTTTAATTTATGTGCAGGATTAATTAAAAGTAAAGAATGTGAAAAACGAACATCTAATGAAATAGTAAATTTAAAGACTAGTAGCCAAGAACTTTTAACTCCTTCTGATGACAAAAAACCATTAATTCCCAAAAAACTTAAACAGGAATCAAAGCAAACATTGAATATAAAAACTGAAATTAAGGAAATAGAAAGCCTACCATCTACACAAGAAAATAAAAAAATAATTAAAACTGAAGTACCATTTCCTCTGGAAAAGTCTAATAACAATAAGCAAGCTAATATTACAAATGGTCAAAAAACTCAAAAAGGAATAAGTGGCTTTTTTAATAAAACAAATGGAGTTGTTAAAAAAGCACCTAAAGAAATTAAAAAGGAACCCACAACTAAATTTGAAGAAAATGTTAATGTGCAGGACCAAAAAATGGATGTTGATGAAGAAGATTCTCCTAAAGCTATCTTAAATGCATTTGTTAAAGAAGAATCTGAATTCAAGTCAAATTTGGAAAATGGAAAATCTAAAAAAAAGAATAAAATTTTACAAGAAATAAAGAAAACTTCTAAGGTGGATAAAAAGAGAAAAAGAGTGTTACATGTATCTGACAGTGAAAGTGATACAGAAAATGATCCATTTGTGGATAATCAGGAAACAAATAATGAATCAGACGATGAAATACCACCAACACCTTCAAATAACACTATAAAAATAACATCAGGGATAGTGAACCCTAAAAAGAGAAGAAAAGTCGTTGACAAAACCTATACTGATGAATATGGTTATATATTAACTAAAAAAGAAGAGGTATATGAAAGCTGTTCTGAAAATGAGAAAGAAGTAGAAGTGGCTGAGGTTGAAAAACCTGTAAAATTAGAAAAAAAAGAAACATCACCAATTATAAAGAAAAATAGCCCAAAAGCATCGAAGAAAAAAATTTCTCCACCGCAAAAAGGGAAGCAATCAACTCTTACAAGCTTTTTTAAAAAAATGTAAAAGTTATGGGATTATTTCTTTAATTTTTCTAATCATGAGTTTTATTTATATTAAGTGGAAAACATATACAAGAGGCATGGAAGGCAAATGTTATTTGTATTGGAATATTGTTATCTTGAGAAAATAAATATCTTATAATTTATTTTATTTTTGTCATTAAGAAATAAGTTGTGACTGCAACTTGTGTCTGATTTGAAATTTTAATACAAAAAAAAAAAAAAAAAATAATACATAGGAAAGGAAGGCAAATATTATTTTGTCTTGGGAAAACAAACAAAATCTTGAATAATTTGCTTTATTTTTCCATGAACAAATATATTAATCTTGTTTCAATATCTAATTTGAGTTTTAAAATTTTGAAAGATTCACGTTCGTCTGAATTAAGGGTTAAATAGTGATTATATATTAATATATAGTTCTGATATATTAATACTGCAGCTAAATTTATCATAATTGTTAACATATACAAAAGGCAAGGGAGCTTTAATAGCATGAATATAAGTCAGGTTAAATAAAAGTCCATATTTAAAAAATCTATTTATTATTCTATACTAAACTATCTCTTAGTCCCAATGGCCACCATCCAATCCGGGTGTACCTGGATATCAACTAAGTATGAGCATTTTGTGTTGTATGTTGAACTAGAAATATCTTGATTTGACATTTGTCTGAAAATAAAAACAAATATTTAGATATTAAAATTTTAAACTGTCTTAATACATGGATTCCTTTGATACTCAAATGGGATTATTTTCATTCTCCACGCCCTGGTAACTACTAAGATAACTAGCGGCGTTGAGTTCAGGCATTCCGCTCCTTTTAGCGACGTTTAAAAAATGGATATGCAGTGTGGGAGAGAATGTCTTAAGACTAGGTTCACTCTGCATATCCTACTATATCCTAGAAACTTGGTAAACCTAAAAAATCAAGAAATTTTATTTTATCAGCTTCATGCTGTATCCTGCACACAGCAAGGCAGGCACTTCCGTTGAAAGCGGAACTTAACGTCGCGCTTTGCCTCCACACCACAGCAAGAAATGAAAATATAAATTTAAATAAATATTTTATTTCTTCGAGTGGGATCGAACCCACAACCTGTTGCAGTTACACTTTGTGCCTTTGCGCCACTACAGGCCCCTTACTTATTTTTGTCAAGAAACTTACTTATTTTTTAAATAGCTGTCCCATGCAACTTTGACTATGCCGTCCATGCCTGCAGAACATAGTATAGAGTTGTCGGTAGGGTCGTTAGGGTCCGGTATTCTATTGGACAGGCTGGGCTTGCCCACGGCCGACCAGTCCAATGACGTCACCTTGCCGTGATGACCCCTGTATTCATGCACACACGTGCAAGCTGCTAAGTCCCATATTTTGATTTTCTTATCATCACCTGTAAATAATAAAAACATGGTAATAGAAAAAAAAAAGCAAATAGTTCTTTAAATTGTCTTGAAGAACATTTTAGAATAGTCTTCCTTATTTTTAAGGACAAGTGTAAAATAATAAATTGTTTTTATTTCTTAAACCACTAATCAAAGAATTAATTCTTAGATGAGTATGTTCTAGCAAGAACGATTTCATTGACACCATTCTTTTTCATCACCTAAATATATCATCGTCTAAGACATCCTATGAATGTCTAAGAAGTCTCAAAAATGCGTTGAAGAAATGACTCTTTACGACAGTACCGATAACTCAACCGCACCCAATATCATCAGAAGTCGAGCAAGCCACCAACGCTGTCGATAAACGAAAGTCACCGGGAAAAGACGATACATCGTTCGACCTGCTCAAAAGAATGGGCATAGCTCGGCAGGCCTGATCATAGTAACCAAGCTGTATAACCTTGTATGCCAAACGAATGATGTTTTATCCCGTTTTATCCCTTTTCTTAAGAAAGGCTCAACGAAAGATAATGGAAACTATTGAACCCCAGCGTTAAAATCTAACGCAAGCAAGATTCTGCTTTATATATTAAATCAGACAAGGCACTTATAAGCAGCTCCTGAAGGTTCGGCAAATTATCGAAAAAAGAGGTGAATTTAACAATCCAGTAGATCTCTGATCTCTCTCTCTTTATTGAGTATAATAAGCTATTTAACTGCGTGCAATGGGCAAAACTGTGGTCTATTTTAGAAGATATGGGTGCTCCGAGCATCGCAGGTGGTTGATTGAAAACTTGTACACCGTTAACAGGAGATACGTAAGAATTAGATCGAAACGTTACAAAGGTGCGCACGGTGCCCGCCCAGCACGCGCACGAGGCGCGCGTCGCACACGCCCCACAGGCGCACGTACCACGTACGTAGACGGAGGTGGCTAGTTTGGGAGCGAAGGTGTCGACACGTACCGGCGCTGGCGAGGTGCGAGCCCCCGGGGCTGAAGGCGAGCGCGCGGGGCGGCGCGCGGTGCCCGCACAGCACGCGCACGAGGCGCGCGTCGCACACGCTCCACAGGCGCACGCTGCGGTCGGCGCCGCCCGTCGCCACGTACGCCTCGTTCGGGTGGAACCGCACACACTGCGCACACATACGTATATCACCGCGGGGCAACTGATTTTTGTATTTCATTTATTAAAGTAACAGATAAAGTTGGCACTGTCAAAGAGCAACAATCTAAAAATTGAATTATTTTGGTAAGCAACAAGAATTAAAACAAAAACGAAAACATCGTGGATACAACATAGTTCTGGAGGACTTAACAGAAATATTTATTATTAACATGAAAGACACATCACACGAGAGTAAGCATAATGAGCATGCTGTGTGTGTCACACAGAGTGTGTAAAGAATTTATATATTTTTATTCTGATCTCTAATAATAAACTTTATTTTTAAAAGTTTTTTCTGATTACTTTTACAAATTCAAGGGCAGCTTAAGCCTCGCGATTATACAACCTCATAATTGGTGATCAAGATATAGCAATTTCCCACACTTGACAAAGAGAAATTGTAACAATTATGTACTTGAACACGTCATTTTTCACTCATTGTTGGGAATATTTGTTAAAAAAAAGGTAATTGTTGTTTCTTACTTTGAGCAAGTGTCAAATATTTATGACTTATTTTTGATAAAATTATTTTAAGAAAATAGTTTTGTTTTAGATCCTGCGCTGCCAACGCACCGTTAAATCACTAATAAATTTAAAAATGATTATAATATATACTCAATTATAACGTGGCTATTACAGTACAGTATTAACAATAAAAAATACTAAATGACACTCACAGTAACATCAGACAAGTGGCCTACAAATATTCTAATGGGGAAGGTCCTTTCCAAAGACCACAACTTAGCTGTGCGGTCGTGTGATCCAGTTATTATGAATAAGCCATTCTTTGACACGTCCATACACCAAATAGGATAGTTGTGTCCTCTGAAAAATCAAAGTTAGTTTAAAAATTAACTCTTACCGTCACGCCGTAGCTTATATTTATATATTAGATTTCCCACAAGAACGTCTGACACGTTCTTGGGGGAAATCATACATGCGAGAGGGTTATGAGCTTAATTCTCTGACGGGTGTGACTTATTTTCTTTTTCATTGACAAAGTCCGCATTAAGTTTCGATGCACAATGCGCAATTTCTAACAAAAAGATCAATATGAAGCATGCCAGCAAATGTTATGAAGGTCTGAGGTATTCCTTATGTACCCCATGTGTATGTTTTGGGACTGCTGCACCAGCTTTTATTTGGAAAAGGGATGATTTTGTATCCGCTTCTTTCACCTGAACATCCTGTCTTCAAGGTAAGATTTTAGTATGGTATAGTACTTTTTAGCAAGTGTTACATGTGGCAGTTACTCTTCAGTTTAAGCAGAAGACCCCTATGCCAAATCTTGTCTAAGGCCTGTTGAATTTCAAGGAACGCAGAAAAGCAGTATTGTTTTTGCTCAAGGCTTTTTCAGATTTTATCATATACTCTGTGCACTTGTTCAGTGCACATTTTCATTGTTAAGAATGTGCAGTATTCTACACATTAATAAATTTTCCAGTACCTTAGAGAGAATGGATAGGATGATACTTCTATGAGAATGGGAATGGAATGGAATATAGGATGATATTATATTTGATGAAGCCGGATAAAATCACGACATGGCTGGATAACTGGAGGATCAAAACAAGTTCAGGCCAAGTTCACAAATAAAGGAAACTATCCAACGGTAAAATTGGAAAATATTGGAAAATACCACACTCTCACATATGTATTTGGGTCTCTATCTTGATCGTAGGCTGACATGGAGAAATAATTTAACTTAATATCCTATTCAAAAACCTTCATTGGATACTAGGGTGTAACACTAGCAAACTGGGCCTTGATAATAAGCTTCTTATATACAATTTTGTACTGAACCAAATATGGCTCTATGGAATCCAACACTGGAGAAGTGTTTGTATATGCAACATCATGGTAATCCAGAAAGTACAAAATTCCATACTCCGAACAATCAGCCAAGTACCGTGGTTTGGTACCAACAAGGAAATCCATGAAAACTTTAAGATGGAGTGGTGGAACTTAAAGCTGAGCTTTCTTTTTACCATAGCTAGGGAACGAGTTCATTACCGCGAGATGGAATCGAACGCTGTAATATAACGCTTTAACTTTGAATCTTTTTTAAACAGTACTTTCTATTCCTAAGTGTGGAATAATACTTTAAAATTGAGAAAAGGCTTCTATTACTATTTTATTATATTATATATGTATATGTTACCTGTATATAGAAGCGCATGAATAATCAGAGAGCCTCCACGCTCTCATAGTACAGTCATGTGAAGCAGAAAGCACTATTTCCTCCCGCGACAATATATTTACAGCTTGAATCGGTCCGGAATGCCCTCTTAGTGGTACCCCAGTGCCTATTTGACTATAAAACATTTTTTTTTATTTAAGCGTTTTTATTCACGTTTTATCTTTTACTGTTACTGTTACCGTTGTTGTTTGTTGTTACAACTACTAATTTACAAATGCAAATAATAATTTATTCCCATAGATTCCACACTGTGCTTTTTGTATGTATTACTTACATTTTTTTATTCACTTATCCTTCATTGCAAACAAATTGAACAAGCAAAAATACACAAAAACGAAGACTTTGCTCCCAACTTGGGAGAACGAATTATTATAATTTCCTCTCTCTCTGGTAACAAGATTAAAACAATGTCTAAAAAATAGGCTCTACGAAGGAACACAGCATCTTAAAACTAGGTTCCCTTCCCCCTCCCCTGCTACTTTACAAACAAACTAAACAAAACTAAACTTTACAAAACTTATAAAAAAAACATACAAAGTATCATCTAAAATTGTTTCTGGCTCGGGTGGTATACCACAAGCAAGCTCCACTTCTGAAATATTCTTATTTATGTTCCTCTTGACATTGTTTTGTCCAAGATCCCAAAGTCTTATTTCTGAATTATCAAATCCTCCACATAAAACATTACAGAATTGATCTGTCTTGGCACACACTAGGCTGAAATAAAAATATCGTTTATCAATTATGAAATATTTGGTGTAAACTATTGAGGCCCAGTAGAACAGCATGGACTATAAACGCGATTCCTGTGAGTTTGACCTCTACTCAGTGGAATAACGATATATGATTATTTTATTATTTATTTTCCTGCTCTGGTAGGCACATATGGTATAAATCAGCCAGCCAAACAAATATAAAAATTGTTTCCAAGGTTAGGTGGAAGTTGGGAAATGGATTATCTTAACACTTCCTCCTGCCCTGTCCCTGTTATGTGGGAAAACAGTATTTTTTTAATATTTCACATGTATGGAAACCTATAAATAGTAAATTATATTATATATTTAAAAATATATATATGTCACACATAGAAATAGTAGGAATGCCAATTGTAATTTTTTCAACTTTTCGGGTTATTTCACTTAGCATGGTAAGCACAAAGCTCAGAGAATGTGTAGAGAAATTCTTAACTTTCCACTTTATATTTTTTTTAACTGAATGCTATATTTCAAAATATAAAGATAAAATATTAAACATCTCATTGCCCCAAGTGGGTATCAAACCCACAACTTTACTGTTTACAGTCATATGCATATGCCACTGTGTCACAATGCTTCATAGTAATAAAATTACTTCTTACGTTTTAATTATATTAAGTGATAATTTAATATGAAACTTACTGTGAATCTGGTGCTGCTATTTTATACAACTTCAATGGCGCCATTGAGTCACGCACTCCTTTAATGGCGTCTTGTAGTTCTCTTAATTCTTTATCAACAGATTGATATTCAGCATGACCATTACACTTGGAAAATATATCTGTGGATTATTTATATATATATATATATATATATATATATATATACTTGACAGCGGTAGATTCAACTTTTATTTCACAGAATAAATTATTTGAGCTTCTTATTATCTTGCACATCCCGAAAAGAGAATAAAAAGTAAAAAAAAAGTGTGAAAAGCTAGAATCATAAAATTTAAAATAAAGGAAAAATTATATTACTACTAATATACTAAAGTAAAAATATTATTAGTTTTAAGTATTAGTATTGCTGAAGTTACAAATAACATTACCATTTTTGTCATTTATTTTATCATCACAATTTAATATATTCAAAACATTTGAGTTCACTTCTTGATCTGTCTGATCATCATCATCTTCCTGAAATAAAATAATATTATATTTGTGTATATGACATAGTGGCACAGCATCGTAAACATGACAGTGAGTTTGATTCTTACTTGGTGAAATGAATTATTATCATTTCCACTCTATGGTAAGAATGGTGCTATACTAAGCTAAAAAAAATTATATGCCACATAGATATTATTGTTGGTTATAAATATTTAACAAATAATTCTAATGTTAAATTATAATTTTTAGAAATAACAAAATTTGTAAAAATTTTACAAGGATTTTAAAAACTAAAATAAGTTATAGAAAGTGTATGACAATTGAAATACAGCTTGATAAGTATATATTGCTTAAGTGCCAGGGGGCTTAGACTGGGTCCAAAACATCGATTTTAGTGCCACTACAATTAAATTTGTTACTTACCGCAGCTTTCTTGTTATCAATGTTAATATCAATATGGAACCAAGTTTGCAGAACTTGTATCAAAACAACATGTCCATGTTTAGCTAAATATGCTTTAAGCATATTAAGGGCATCTTGGGATAAGAAAATATCATATTTGCAAGATCTGTTGGTTAAAAAAATTATATTATTGTAGGTTTATTATGTAAATAAACTTTATTGGCGCTCTTGGAGCAGTGGGGCAAGGTCTGACAGTGATTACTTATGTGTCATGGTTATGGGTTTAACCACATAAAGTGGTGTTGGTCTATTAAGCTATATGCATGATACAATGTGAAGTATATATATAAATGTTTCTATTTAAATATACCTATTGCTTACCTAAAAGCTGCAATGGATGGACGAGCTTCTACTTCTTGCAATGTATATATAGTCCCTATATCATCTAGCAGCTGATTTAAGTAATCTTTTTCCGGTGCCTCATTGTCAATTGTCCCATTTTGAAGAGAATTAAACAACTGTTCAAGACTATTGGGACGATAGAGAGCTGACGGTAAATTACCATCAATAGGCTGATGATATGATAAATCTTTTTGGGGTAATGTTGCCGAATGCCTTTTCAGGAACATCTGTGCAGCACTTCTATGTCCCCCCCTCAGCATTTCCAGGTACATATGACACAATAATGGAGTAAGTAATCCAAGTAATTCATTTTTAACTGCTTCATTTTTAATGTCTTTGATAAAGTTAACAAGTCTGAAAATATAAAGAATGATAATTTACTATATGTAAGTACTTATATTTATAATTATAATTAAACATTGGATGTACAATATAAATAAAAAAATTACCTGGAGTATTGCACATCATACTGTCCAGGATCATTGTTAATACACGAAAACAAAATAGAATTCGCGCGACTCGCTTCACACTGCACTATAGTTGCGACAGCCATTTCTTCAGCACTACGACTTGTTGAATTATTATTAAAGAAATCAATGTCCTACAAAAAAATAGTTTTAGTCTAAATATTATTATGGGAACCAATGTTATTTACAAAAAAAAAGTGAACTTACAGGATAATTTCGCCGTTCTAAGTAGGAAGTAACAGCAGCTTTAACGGCATCGTTTCGAGTCCTTTTCATTGAAAAAAATTAAAATACCTTAAAAAAAATTACACACAATAATAAAATATATTTCCAACTTCAATTTTTTAGAAAGCATGTAGTCAGTTATCAAAATAAAACTTAAATGTCATGTCTTCGTCTGACGTTTTGTCATTATGACATCTATCGATTGGAGAATGCATTTTTTTACAATGTTATTTTTTTTCATCATCACGCGCAAGAACAAATAAAGCAGATGGTTTATCGAAATATTTTAATTCTTCATTTTAGAAATTATTGTTATTTTATATTTCATTTGATGATATTTGTATTTTTGATTTCATGATTTGAGTCAAACGTTTCATCCATCGGCAGCGGTTCTTCTTAAAATTACTAGCAGTGTTTAGCAGAAATTTACAAAACATGTCGACTCATTGCGTAGATCCTTTCATGTCAGGTTATGTATGGCCTAGCGGCATAATGCATTCATCTCAGATAATAATTTTCGATGCTGATATAACTTTGACCATTGCAATACACTCCAGTACAATATTGTAATAAATGTTGATTTCAAAAATTTTAAAATTTAATGATGATGTTTATACTGAATGAGCCGCATTGTTCTTAAGATGTAGCTGGTACTCCAGAATCCGCAATGTTAGAACTCGCAAGAAGAGTAGCTAAAATTACTGATATGATTATTGTCTAATCAGTTCTGTTAGGGATATCCAAGATGATAAACCATAACTTCCATCATCTATTGCCATGATATAATAACTATATAACAACTAAAGTATTACTCATATCTTTTCAGTACTTTAAGAAATGTGCATGAACAAATAGAAATTTTAAAATCATAGATTTGTGTTCTACTACTGTTGACAACTTCTTTATATATTCCCTCCGGGGAGTCCTCATGTCTTAAGTGACCTTCCTCCAGTACCTTTGAGACTGTGTTTTCAAAGGTCAACCGGGTTCTCCCCTTACCTCTCTTTATAGTTCACTTATCCATCATAAATCTTTTCTGCCATTCTTTCGTCAATCATGCGTTCAACGTGCCCAAACCAGCAAAGCTCGTTCTTTTTTCTTGTACCTGCTATTCTTGGAATCTTTTAATTGCGGATTCAATCAGCTGCTCTATTTTACGAAGAGATCGCATCTCCACAGCATTCAATTTTGTTTCTTCTTCTGTAATACCCACGTTTCTCTGCCGTACAACAGCGTCGGTGCCAACAATGAATTGTGTACGGTGAGACGTACAATTGTGCTGACGTTTCGCCATCTCATTTATGCATCTAAGGCACCATTAACAACTTCAGCAATACGCCTTTCAACATCCATCTCGTATCTTCCATCGCTACTGAACATACTTCCCAAATTTACCACTACCAGTTGCACTGATCTTGCATTCCTTCCTTTCTTTATTTCCTTTAATAATTATTTTTTATAAAAAATATTTGATGTATCTACAACACTTTTATTTGGTTTATTTTAGTACAGATTAAACGTAGAACTGCTAGTATGATAATCCTTATGTCATATTTAGCTTGTGGAGATATAAAAATACTTCTAGGAATGACCTATGATGAGATGAAACCGACCTCTTAACAATGATATACGTGTATAATTGATAAGCTCGTTTAAGTTTAGTTTCGTGGAAGCTGGCGGCGATATGGCTGGATTTTCTATAGGTTTTGTTGTAACAATTACTATATTTGCATCTATTCAGGCAAAGTCTCCTAATTTAAATGAAGTTTTATTTAATGGTGATTATGATATTATTGATTTAACTTACCCATTTGATAATAACACAGTATATTGGAAAAATGGAAGGCACTTTGAATTTATAAAAATCGACGAAAATTTTCGAAAGGATGGGACTTGGTGAGTATTACGATAAGAAACTATATCGTATTTTTCTATAAATGTAATAAATTGTTATTTACTTAATTTACTATAATAACAATTTTTGAATCAATAAATGATGTAACTATAGAGATTTTCTATTTTCGATTTTTAATTAATTCATAATTTTTAATGAGCGTTTGGTAACTTTATTAAAAATTTTATAGGTATGCAGCGAACGAATTTGCTGCTGCTGAACATGGCGGCACCCACATTGATGCTCCATATCATTTTAAAGTTAATGGAAAACATGTTGGTGAAATACCATTGGATAAGCTTATCGTTCCGCGTATGTACCACACATAAGTATAACATTGTTTTATTTAAGTATAAGTTATTTTTAATTATTCTTCTAATATATTAAAATTATCTTGGAATTGCATTATTAAACAACATTTTATCTATAATAGGTTTGATGTTAAACTTAATTAATCGTAAGTCAATAAAGTAATTATAAATATTTTATTATGCGCTTATCTAATATTTATTATAAACCTAACAGGTTTGCCCTTTTAATAGTAATAGATAAGAAATTGAAATTCCCAAAATAAAAGGTTAATATTAGATAATTAACCTTATACAATCGGAATTTAAAAAAATATATATATATATATTTAATAAATTTATTATTTTAATAATATTTATTAAATATAATTTTTTGACACACACAACACATGTAAAATAATAAAAACCTTACAAAATTCTTCTTCATGTATATTGGATATAAAAGGCTTGTATTTATAAACCACTCCTAACCATGAGAGCGATCTTAGTGCCATTTTCATTAACAAATTCTATAAATGAAATCGGCATCCCAAGGTCGAGCTCAGATTTGAGAGCGGTTTATAAATGCGGGCCCAAGATGACAAGATCGTTTGAACAATAATAAATTATTTTGAAAATGACTTAAGAAATCTCCATATATAATAAAAGGATAGAAAAGTCAATTCTGTACATGAAAGATATAAAAAAAATAAAAATTAGGTCGGTTAATATGTCGATTATAGAACCTAAAAAACCACTCAGCAGAATTCTTGTCTGTCTGTCTGTCTGTCTGTCTGTCTGTCTGTCTGTCTGTCTGTCTGTCGGTTTGTTTGTGCGTCAATCACGCAAAAACTACCTGACAGAAATTGATGAATTTTTGCATGGTGTTAGCCTAGGGCCTCAAGGTACATTTTTTTTGGGTTTCATTCCGAATTTCATGATAGTTTTCTTTAAAAAAAAACAAAAACTGAAAAATATAAATCACCTAAAATACCGATAACTACTGTATGAAATTAAATTAATTTTGGCATGGTAATAGTTCAAAGCCTAATGTCACTTATAGGATAGTTTTTATCATGGAGTATAAAGAATTTTTTGTAGAAAAAATTACATAATTATATTTTTTAATAAAAAAAATCGACTTCTTCAAATTCAACCGGATTTCACACTCTGAACTTAACTAAACTTTCACCAAACTACCCCTTATATGTACCCTTTCTAATAAAAAAAGAATCATTAAAATCGGTTGAATTGATATTGACTTATACGTTCATTTGTCGCGCATATACTTAATGTAAATTTGAGATTTATATGATTTTCTCATAGATACCATTGTTGGATATAAACTAAATTAAAATAAGACTACACGGGAGGCATTAGCTTTCAAATAAAAAAAGAATCATTAAAATCGGTTCATACAATCAAAAGTTCTAAGGTAACAAGGCTAAAAAATACAGCCCAATTGATGACCCCTTTTAAGATCGGTTAATAGTAATCTGACATAATTAAATTACGACTATTTCATTTAACCACATTTTAAAAGAAGAAAGTAAATTGAGGCCGTTCGTTGCACAGGGGCACAAAGTGTAACTGTTGTGGGTTCGATGACCACGCAAGGAAACGAAATATTTATTTAAATTTATATTTCCATTTCATCGCTCTGGTGTCGAGGTAAAGTGCGGCGTTGAGTTTCACTACTCAGCACGCAATGCCTACAGAATTCCGAGAAAAGTAGGGAACAGAGTGTTGTTGTTAACACTAGAGGTCCTATGCCTACCCTGCTGTGTGCGGGATACAGCGTGAAGCTAAAAAAAGAAGTATAATCAAATGAAAAAATGAAAAAAAGAAAAAATGCAATATAATTGCATTTGTGTTTCCTTCCTATATTTTGTATTTCTATTATTTAAATCGATATATCAGGAACGTAAATGTGGGAACAGAATTGCATGCCATTTTAGTACAGAGTAACCTCTAAAAAATGTATTTACTAAACTGAATAAAAAGAATGTGTGATTCCTCTATACAATATATTATTCTATATTATACATAAAACAGGTTAAAACAGTGCATATGAAGGTCCTCCTGTAGTATAACTATTTTCAATTACTATCAATACTACATTGTCGATACTAATGTGGTATTACAACATGAATGAAATTTTTCCGCCATTATGATGACATAGACAATTTTTTTAATTTGGAAAAATAATATATTAACTATAAGAACGTTGGTAGTTTTTTAAAAGGAATTCTTATAGAATAAAAAATTGCCTAAACTATGCTTCTTCGCAAGTGGTTGTAATAACTATTGGTATCAATTTTCCAAAAAATCACTATAAATATTAAATATGCTCAATTATACAGAGTTTTTTTGTTAGGACCACTTTAAATGAAACCACAGTTTAACTACTCTATAAAAGCCTATTACATATTAAATTAAAAACCCGAAAATAAAAAAGTTATTTTTTCAAACAAAATCTCCATATATAATAAAAGGATAGAAAAGTCAATTCTGTACATGAAAGATATAAAAAAAATAAAAATTAGGTCGGTTAATATGTCGATAAAAAATTAATATGTTTAAAGTTAATATGTCGACTAAAACTTGACGCTATGACGGTACAATTGAGAGAACTGAGATTTCTGGTTGTAGCACTAGTTGTATTTTAATTAGGTTAAATTCCCACTAAGTGGAAGAATATATTTATTTTTCTGCCCGTAAAAACAAACGAAGCGAAGCCTTGTGTTCCGCTATACTATCTAAAGAAATTGGAAAGTGCAAAATTGAGTAAGTGCACCACTATCTTATTTGAAATTCTTTCTTCTCTCCATTATACATTTTCATAGGATTGAAATGTAATAGTGACGTCTTTGAACAATAGTATATGTTCATAACTGTTAAAGTTAATTATCGAACAAATGGTTTACAACTCTGATGATACAAAGACATTCTGCTTCAGCTGATAATTTAATTAAAATGTCTACCGGATGATCAATTAGCCTGCAGTTTACGTTTTAATTGTTATTATGTATGATGTTACGTAACGTTTCTTTACGTTTATTTATTTATATACATATTACATTTAATGAATTAAATATATTTTATAAAAGGTTCACATATGTGATAACATGTTCACACATGTGGTCCACACACGTGACCACATATTCACACATGTGGTCCACATATGTGACCACATGATCACACATGTAATCTTCATATGTGACTACATATCACACATGTGGTCTACATATGTGACTACATATCACACATGTGATATGCCCATGTGAATACTTATTCACACATGTGGTACACATATATGACCACACGATGCCACATGTGGTCCACATATGTGACCACATGATCACATATGTGGTCCACATATGTGAGCACATAAACACACATGTGGTCCACACACGTGACCACATATTCACACATGTGGTCCACACACGTGACCACATATTCACACATGTGGTCCACATATGTGACCACATATTCACACATGTGGTCCACACACGTGACCACATATTCACACATGTGGTCCACATATGTGACCACATGATCACACATGTGATATGCCCATGTGAATACTTATTCACACATGTGGTACACATATATGACCACACGATGCCACATGTGGTCCACATATGTGACCACATGTTCACATATGTGGTCCACATATGTGAGCACATATACACACATGTGGTCCACACACGTGACCACATATTCACACATGTGGTCCACATATGTGACCACATGTTCACATATGTGGTCCACATATGTGACCACATGATCACACATGTGATATGCCCATGTGAATACTTATTCACACATGTGGTACACATATATGACCACACGATGCCACATGTGGTCCACATATGTGACCACATGTTCACATATGTGGTCCACATATGTGAGCACATATACACACATGTGGTCCACACACGTGACCACATATTCACACATGTGGTCCACATATGTGACCACATGATCACACATGTAATCTTTATATGTGACTACATATCACACATGTGGTCTACATATGTGACAACATATCACACATGCGATCTGCACATGTGAATACTTACTCACACATGTGGTTCACATATATGACCACACGATGCCACATGTGGTCCACATATGTGACCACACGATGCCACATGTGGTCCACATATGTGACCACATGTTCACATATGTGGTCCACATATGTGACCACAAATTCTCACGTGTGGTCCACATGAAAGACCACATATTCACACATGTGGTCCACATATGTGACCACAGGATCACCCATGTAATCTTCATATGTGACTACATATCACACATGTGGTCCACATATGTGACCACATGTTCACATATGTGGTCCACATATGTGACCACAAATTCTCACGTGTGGTCCACATGAAAGACCACATATTCACACATGTGGTCCACATATGTGACCACAGGATCACCCATGTAATCTTCATATGTGACTACATATCACACATGTGGTCCACATATGTGACCACATTTTCCCACATGTAATCCACATACGCGACCACATATTCACACATGTGGTCCACATGAAAGACCACATATTCACACATGTGGTCCACATATGGGACCATATATTTACACATGTGGTCCACATATGTGACCACAAATTCTCACATGTGGTCCACATATGTGACCACATTTTCCTACATGTGGTCCACATACGCGACCACGTATTCACACATGTGGTCCACATATGTGACCACACATTCTCACATGTGGTCCACATGAAAGACCACATATTCACACATGTGGTCCACATACGTGAGCACATATTGACACATGTGGTCCACGTATGTGACCACATATTCACACATGTGGTCCACATATGTGACTACATATTCACACATGTGATCTATATATGTGACTACACATTCACATAAAAAATTTTTTACTACACGAATAAACTTCAATAAAAGTTTTATAATTTAAAAAAGTTTATTTTTTATGTAGGCTGTCTCCTATCTGAAGTGTAGTTAAATGGAAAAACTAGGAGGACCAGTGTGTGTGTCAGTGATGACCTATTGCGTTGAGAGACAAGGTCCTTCATCCTTAGCCTCATTCGCAGGCTCCAAGTCAGCTATGGAGACAGCTATTTCTCTAAGCTACTGAATTAGAAACGATGGTACGACGAAAGAAGGTTACCGACACATTGTTTCGGTAAATGAGCGATGTATAAATGCACTTTGTCACGAAAGGTATTTTAAATTTGTATTGAAACGAACTGAAAAGTCAAAAATTAAAAGGAGTTATAAAATGTAATTTATCACATGAATTCACAAAACAATCTATACCAATTTTTTATTTTAAGAATTAAAAAAATGATGTTAGTTTTGTCTTGCCTGACCTTGTCGCACTCATTATCTTATTAATGTGATTAATCTCCTCTCCATCTATACTTATAATAAATCTGTAGAGAGGTCAATTCTGTACATGAAATATATTTTCAAAATAACTACCAGGGGGTGATAAGTGATCGATTCTGATGCCAAAAATGCAATCAATAAAATTTTTGTCTGTCTGTCTGTCTGTCTGTCTATCTGTCTGTATATTCTTTATAGAAACAAAAACTACTTGACGGATTTTAACGAAACTTGGTATAGTTATTTTTCGTACTCCTGAGCAGGTCAGTATATACTTTTCATCACGTTACAAACAGTAGGAGCAGAGCAGTGAAAGGAAATGTTGGGAAAACGGGAGAAGGCACTTGATTTTTTAAGCTTCTGTCGCGTGTGCAGCCTTAATGGTTAAAGCTACAGCAAAACCATGTAAAACGTAAATATTTTAGGTAAAATTATAAAAAAAATATCCCAAGACAGCATATGTCTATCTTTTATGGTTGACTCACAATAACACGTGTAACTCCCAATAGTTTAGCAGTTCGTAGATTTCTGATTATTTTTGTATACTCTTACGTTTACAATACCAATAATACTCTCACTCATCCCTATTTTTTAAAAATTAACATTAGTACCTGTTCAATAAAAAAAAATTTATAGAAATTGGTATAGAAACACCAAACTAATACATGAAATGAAATACGATAATATTCCGCAGAGATTGGTTACAGCTCAATAGAGCTGCTGGTAACATTAGAAAACGGTGTCCCAATGATGACTGCAGAACAACGTTTAGTCTATGATCGCGTGTGCGAGAGTGTGCATAATAATTTAGGAACAATATGGTTTTTAGATGCACCTGGAGGAACTGGGAAAACCTTTTTTGACTAAATTTATATTAGCTTATGTTCGAAATCAGCGTAAAATTGCTCTTGCCGTGGCTTCATCAGGTATAGCTGCAACATTGCTACCAGGAGGTAAAACTGCTCACACTATGTTTAAAATACCAATTGATTTAGATCGCACGGAAAGTCCAACCTGTAGTATTTCAAGAAATGGCGACAAAGCTAAGGTATTGCGTGAGTGTAATTTAATCGTATGGGACGAATGTACGATGGCCCATCGAAAAGGAATAGAAGCGGTAGACAGAACTCTAAGGGATATAAGACAAGATGATCGACCAATGGGCGGTATCACGGTTTTATTTTGTGGTGCTTTCCGACAAACATTACCGGTAATACCACGGTGGACCCGTGCTGATGAGGTTAGGGCTTGCCTGAAAAGCTCTTATTTGTGGCGTGATATACAGTCGGTGCACTTGACTATAAACATGCGAGTAAGAACTGGAGATAACGCGGATAATCGTGAATTTTCTGATATATTATTAAAGATTGGTGAAGGTACTTATCCACAACTACACCAAGGAAAACTTATTCTGCCGCCTGAGTTATGTTGTATAGTGCAATCCCAACAACATCTTATATCGTCAGTTTATGTCACCGACATAACAAATATATTAAAAAGGGACAATTATTGGCTATGCGAAAGGTCCATTTTGACACCTCGCAATGACCAGGTATCTGAGATTAATAATAAAATACTGTCTAATATACAGGGGGAAGCAAAGTTTATAGTTCAATAAATAGAATGGTCGATGAACAAGAAGCCACTTACCCGATAGAATTTTGAAATTCTTTAAATATGCCCGGACTTCCTTCTCATTTAATTTGTTTAAAAATTGGCATTCCGATAATTCTGCTCCGAAATTTAAGACCACCTCAACTTTGCAATGGAACTCGGCTAAAAGTAACCCAGTTGCAACAAAATGTAATCGAGGCTCAAATTTTAACAGGTTGCGGAGCAGGAGTCTTTATCCCCAGGTTTCCCATAATACCAAATAATTTTCCATTTCAATTTAAAAGAACGCAATTCCCAGTATCGGTGTGTTATGCAATGACGATAAATACGGCTCAAGGGCAGACTTTTTGTGTTGCTGGAGTAGATCTCTGTGTCAGTTGTTTCTCGCATGTATTTTAAACTATATTTTGATCTAAACCATATTAGCAATATATCAACTTAATAACAAACAAGGAGTTACACGGACGGAGTCGCGGGTACAGCTATTAATAACAATATTCTGCGGTTCCTTACATTTTTCAATAGTATTGTGGATTGACATATTATATTGCCCTACTAAAATACGAAAGTTAATTAATCTGCCTGTTAAATCAAAACCGTGAGAAAGGACTTTATGCTATTTTTTTACGAAAAACGACGGAAACGCGCACGAAGTCGCGGGCAAAAACTAGTATATAATAAAAGGATAGAAAAGTCAATTCTGTACATGAAAGATATAAAAAAAATAAAAATTAGGTCGGTTAATATGTCGATTATAGAACCTAAAAAACCACTCAGCAGAATTCTTGTCTGTCTGTCTGTCTGTCTGTCTGTCTGTCTGTCTGTCTGTCGGTTTGTTTGTGCGTCAATCACGCAAAAACTACCTGACAGAAATTGATGAATTTTTGCATGGTGTTAGCCTAGGGCCTCAAGGTACATTTTTTTTGGGTTTCATTCCGAATTTCATGATAGTTTTCTTTAAAAAAAAACAAAAACTGAAAAATATAAATCACCTAAAATACCGATAACTACTGTATGAAATTAAATTAATTTTGGCATGGTAATAGTTCAAAGCCTAATGTCACTTATAGGATAGTTTTTATCATGGAGTATAAAGAATTTTTTGTAGAAAAAATTACATAATTATATTTTTTAATAAAAAAAATCGACTTCTTCAATTTCAACTGGATTTCACACTCTGAACTTAACTAAACTTTCACCAAACTACCCTTTATATGTACCCTTTCTAATAAAAAAAGAATCATTAAAATCGGTTGAATTGATATTGACTTATACGTTCATTTGTCGCGCATATACTTAATGCAAATTTGAGATTTATATGATTTTCTCATAGATACCATTGTTGAATATAAACTAAATTAAAATAAGACTACACGGGACGCATTACCTTTCAAATAAAAAAAGAATAATTAAAATCGGTTCATACAATCAAAAATTCTAAAGTAACAAGGATAAAAATACAGTCCAATTGATGACCTCTTTTAAGAAGTCGGTTAATAGTAATCCGACATAATTAAATTACGACTATTTCATTTAACCACATTTTAAAAGAAGAAAGTAAATTGAGGCCATTCGTTGCACAGGAGCACAAAGTGTAACTGTTGTGGGTTCGATGACCACGCAAGGAAACGAAATATTTATTTAAATTTATATTTCCATTTCATCGCTCTGGTGTCGAGGTAAAGTGCGGCGTTGAGTTTTATTACTCAGCACGCAATGCCTACAGAATTCCGAGGAAAGTAGGGAACAGAGTGTCTTAACACTAGGTGTCCTATGCCTACCCTGCTGTGTGCGGGATACAACGTGAAGCTAAAAAAAGAAGTATAATCAATATTTGTTCAGTCTACCATAACTATTATTTTAAACGTCAACGTTGGTGATATTAACAAAAATAATAAAGTAAGTATATTTTTTGGGATTAGCTCATATGGCGATATGTAGAATAAAAAGTATTTGGAAAGTAAATTCTGTTTGTGAGTTCATTGTTTATAAAAATTTATATTGTGTTTAGATGGATCACGTGGTGATGTCAATACGTTTTAATGTCATCTTATGTTATCTGTTAAAATAGCGTGAAGCTGATTAAACTTAGTGTTATATTCAAAAGAAATTAATTGTATGTAATACATAATATGTAATTTATTAATACGTTTCAAGTATGAAAAAAAGAAAAAATGCTATATAATTGCATTTGTGTTTCCTTCCTATATTTGTATTTCTATTATTTATATCGATATATCAGGAACGTAAATGCGGGAACAGAGTTGCATGCCATTTTAGTACAGAGTAACCTCTAAAAAATGTATTTACTAAACTGAATAAAAAGAATGTGTGATTCCTCTATAGAATATATTATTCTATATCTATATTCTATATCTATACTAATATTATAAAGAAGTAAGATTTGTATTTTTGTATGTATGTTTGTAATGTTTTCACACAAAAACTACCGGACCGATTTCAAAAATTCTTTTACTATTAGAAAGCTGCATCTTCACTGACCAGCATAGGCTATATTACATTTAAAAAAAAATAGAGATCCCTAATAAAAATGCAATAATGTAACCCAAGGTGTGAAGAAATTGATCTTAACAATTCTATCATCGCGTGCGCTGCGAAAACTATTGATGATAGAACAAAACAATGTTCTATAATATTATAGAACGCGTCAATATCTATAAAAAAGTCCGCGATACCATATGTCCAACTACTGTAGTTATGACAATATAACAACTTTTTTATATTTTATAAGTTGATGAAAGTGCCGACAATAATCAAACCATATTATTCATACCTCTGCACTAATCCTTATCCTATTAAATTACATTTTATTAAAAATAATTTCAATATGTGTCAAGTACTTTTTAAATTATTAAAATCGGACATTTCGTTCAAAAGATATAACGAATTTAAAAGTATCACTCTAAAGAAAATCACGTAATAATAAAAAATGCAGAGTGTACCTCGCGCGTCGTAGCGAGTAACTAGCTCTGCGGGGCGGGGGGAGGTGCATCGATTCACTAACATTATGAAGACAACCGATTAGATGTTTTGTTTCTTTTTTTGAATTGAATAGGCCCTGAAACTACGGGACCAATTTGGAAAATTCTTTTACAATTAGACGATTAACGTGTAAAAAAATATCAAAAAAAACCTTATATCGCGCACGCTGTGGAGATTATTGACATTAGAGTAAAGTGATGTACTACAATTTTATAGAAGAAGAAGAAATCAATATCTACAAAAAAGTTTACGATAGTATGTGTAACTTAGAGTTAGGCCACTAATTTTCAAAGGAAAAAAGGCACAAAGTGGGACTGTAAAATCGACTAGTTGAGGGTTCGATCCACTCGAGGAAGTGAAATATTTATTTATATTTATATTTTCATTGCTTCGCTCTGGTGTCGAGGCTAAAGCGCGGCGTTGAGTTCCGCCACTCAGTACGCAATGCCTCTAGAATTTGGCGGAAAGTGGGGAAAGGAGTACCTTAACACTAGGTTCCCTCTGCCCCCCTTTTCTGTGATACAGCGTGAAGCTGATTTTTTTTATCAATATTTATTTAAAAAGTCCGCGATGTCCAACTACCATAGTTATGTCAATATAACTACTTTTTTATATTTTAAAAGTCGATAAAAGTGCCGACAATATTCAAAACATATTATTTATACCTGTGTATTAACTTTCATTGGCTGTGTTCTAGAGCAATAGTGTCACCTCGGAATGAGACGTCCGACGAAATAAATAATACTATCACACAAAACGTTCTCGGCCAGGTTAAGCATTACAAATCAATAGATACAGTTTCTAATACAGAAGACGCAGTTCATTACCCACAGGAATTTTTAAATTCACTTAACCCTGCAGGACTACCACATCATTATCTATCATTGAAAATTGAGACCCCAATATTATGCTTTTGAGAAACTTAAGCCCTCCAAATATGTGTAACGGGACAAGACTACTTATAAAAGAACTGAAAGACAATTTAATTGTAGCGACTATTTTAACTGGGCCTGCAACTCTGAGTTAGCTCATATTCCAAGGATACCAATGATACCCACAGATATACCCATACCTTTTAAAAGAGTTCAATTTCCAGTAAAAACTTCTTTTGCCTTAACTATAAATAAGGCCAGGGCCAGACTTTCGATTTAGTAGGTATTGACCTGCGTAAAGAATGTTTTACCCAATGTGGGCAATTGTATGTTAGCCTATCCCGAGTTGGAACTCCAGAAAATCAAATTATTTTGCTGCCACAAAATAAAACAACGTCAAATGTGGTTTATAGGGAAATTCTGCGACACTAAAGTTTTTAAAATAAATTTCTCCTCTAATTTCTTCCTAATATTAATTTAACCTCTATTTAAAAGAGGAAATTACAATTAATAACAATAATAAAAATATTATTTTAAACGATAAAATTAGCGAAAGTAAAATATGAGGCAGCTGCCATCTTAGTACAGACTAACCTCTAAAGAATATAACCATGTATTATTTTGAAAGAATACACAGATTGTGTGATCCCTCTATAGAATATATTATTTTATACTGTGTCACAGAAACAAAATAGCTTTAAATATGTGATAAGTGATATAACTATTTTTCAATTACTAACAACAATATAAAATGTGATTGTGATTTTATCCTAAAATTAATCATTTTTTATTAAATTAACTATGTATCGTCATATCATATCCCTGTGAGGATATAAATGAATATATCATTGCATAGCAGTAAATTAATTCATTGATTCAAATTGACGAATGTTATAGGTATACAAGACAAAAGTTAAATCAACCGATTTTAGAAACCAATGCTTAATGTTACATCATTTATATAAACACTAGCGACCCAAGCCACTCATGTCTTCACTCACTTGAATAACAGAATTATTTATTTACTAAACTGAATTACTTACGTGTTTTAACAATATTATCAATTTATTTAAGCCGTTTCTAAGTTTAACTTAAACAAACGAACAGACAAAATAAATGTCCCCAATAACAATTTTTCATATATATCTTCCACGTACAAATACCGATAAGTTACGATTTTATTATAAGTATAGATAAGTTGTTTTTATTTTAAAAAAATGATTGCCCTTATGGGAATTACGAAAATGCAAAGTAAATTTTAATTATTTTTACATTACAAATCTTAAGTGCGCTGCAAATATACGTGCATTATATATTAAAATAGGAATGTAATTCTATCTATTAAGTAAATAATTTAGTAGTTTAAGCGGGCGAAGCCGCGAACGGGTCGCTAGTATAATATATAGCGAATTTTCAGAGATAATAACATGACTCCGAGTTCAACTGTAGCTAATAAATGTTTTCGCAAGATGCACTAAAAGATTGCGACAAGTCTCTTTTTTATTTTGCATATTCGATGAACAATCCAGTGCTTGTAGTTTGAGTTGAATACCTCTATCCTCCTCTATATTGTTGCTCCTCGATATTGCTACTTTTTATATATATTTAAAAATTAAGTCCAAAATTAATAATAAATTATCCGTCAAAACAAAACTTTCCATTTAAAATAATACGTATTCTACTATCTAACGATAAGATTTTTCTGTGATTCTCCTCATACGGTCTCCTCATCTTCTTTTTATGTTCTCTCGCTAATCGCTATTTTCCTTTCCATTTTTCTGAGGATTTATGATTTACATCTGAACACAAACCCAAAATCATCTTGCAAATATGTATAACATTTTGTTTTGCTTTCAGTGTAATTGTTGAAATATATAAAGCAAATTTCCTATGTCATTGAGGCCAGTCGTGGCGCAGTGGCACAAAGTGTGACTGTAAACCGACTGGTTGTGGGTTCGATCCCCACTCGAGGAGATGAAATATTTACTTAAATTTATATTTCCATTTCTTCGCTCTGGTGTCGAGGCTAAGCGCGGCGTTGACTTCTGCCACTCAACACGCAATGCCTCCAGAATTCGGCAGAAAGTGGGGAACGGAGTGTCAAAAAAACATTAGGTTCCCTCTGCCTACCCTGCTGTGTGCGGGATACAGCGTGAAGCTGATTGATCCTATGTCATTGAAGATAACTTTATATTTTGACCCAAAATAAGTTCATAAATAATTGATAGTTGCAACATTATCGATTACTATGTTTTAATAATATAGATATGTTTTATTTTTGTTTTGTTTTATCCAATACGTGCACAATAAAACAATAGGCTATATAAGGAATATCATTTCAAGTACACAAGTGAGCGCCAAATTAAATATTTTGTTCGTTGTCCTCGATGGGAAAGAATGGGAACTCTGTTCTGAGTGCAGACTGCAGAGTTCTCTGCTTTACAAGAGATAAATTTCATTTAGTTTCTTAATTATTACGGACAAGTAATTAAGATAATTATGTTTAATAAAGGAATAATTAATATTTTCATTTCCTCGTTTTGGTAACGATAAAAAGCGCAGTGTTGAGTACCGTCATTCAACACGCAATGCCTCAAAAATTTTGCGGGAAGATGAACGAAGTGTCTTAACAGTATGTCCCCATGTCCTCTCTGCCTGCCTATCCTGCTATATATAAGCTAAAAAAAATCATGAAATCCAAAACATCGCCATTGTTGCGGAATAACGAAATGGACGTATTTACCTACAAATTTAAAGATCTTTACGTTTATCATTGTATAAGTATGTATTCCGTTGTTCCTTTTTTTTAAGTATCCCATTTATGGGGTTCGGAGTACTTACCTTTTAGTGTAATCGTCTCTTAAAAGTATAACATAAATTAAGAATTATTTTGGAAAGCCGTTATATACTTGATAGTTTTTTACGACCCTGACTTATTTAAATAATTTGACGCACTTATTATAATAAAATATTTTTTTATTTTTCAGTTATTATAGCCGACATTAGCAGTCAAGTGAATGATGATCCCAACTTTGTGTTGTATAAGCGTCATTTGGATTTTATGTTAAATGATAACTTTGGAAAACCTTGTGTGATTATTTTTAAATTTGGATGGAGTAAATTTGCAAAGGACAGAAATAGGTACTTGGGATTGGATAAAGAAAACAAAATGAACTTTCCAGGTTATTGTATTTTTTACTGTTGATATATTATGTTCGTTTTATTTAATTTAGCGGAAAGTGTTGCACGGAGTGTTTTAACATTAGGTTCCCTCTACTCACCCTGCGGGATACAGGTGAAGCAAAAAACCAGAAAATTCTTGATATACCTAGAGTTTTCACAATTATGTATAACTTCTGTTCATATAGTCATCCGTGAAATCTCTGGATTGACTATATTTTAATTTTTTATGTTTCATATTTTGTGCAACGATTGGTTTACAAATTATATCACTAAATAAGTATCTTTATTATAATGGGGTTTTGTAAATTATAATTTCCGGTCTTTATTCCATTATGTCAGTCGTTTTAAATTTGAACACATTACAGGGTTAAGTGCGGAAATAGCGGAATGGATAGTGTCATCTTACAAGAACGTCGTGGGTGTTGGCGTGGACACATCTTCTGTAGATCCAGGTTCTGCTAATGACTTATTGGTCCACAAAATATTGGCTGATGCTGGATTATATAATTTAGAAAATGTCAAATTAGATACACGTGTACCCGGTAAATATACCTATATTATATATAAATAAAATTAAATTAAATCAGCTTCACGCTATACCCCGCACACAGCAGGGTAGGCAGAGGGAATCTAGTGTTAACACACTCCGTTCCTCACTTTCTGCCAAATTTTGAAGGCATTGCGTGTTGAGTGGCAGAACTCAACGCCGCGCTTTGCCTCGACACCAGAGCGAAGAAATGAAAATATAAATTTAAGTAAATATTTCATCTCCTCGAGTGGGATCGAACCCACAACCAGTCGGTTTTACAGTCACACTTTGTACCACTGCGCCACGACTGGCCTCAATATACCAAAATGTTATATATACTAATATATTATTTCACCTTACGTTTTCTAATAGTGTAACAAGATAATATAATGTCTGGCATTATACCACCCGCTATGTAATATAATTATATTCGGTCTTATACTTCAATATGATATGATTGAATTAACAATAATAATTTATGAGGATAATTATAATATACATAATAGCTCTGGTTTTACTTCCGCCCCACTGAAAAACTCTCGCCATCCACTTCGTCATAATAGCGATAAAGTTGCTTTATAAAATATTCCTAAAAGTGTTACTAACATCTGTTTTTTTTTTTAAATATAAGAATAATGAAATTTCTATTATATTTTCCAGAATATGGTTGTACTGCACTGGTGATGCCGATGAACATAGCAATGGGAAGTGGAGCCCCATTACGATTAATTGCACTCTGTCCTAAAGAAGAAAAATGAGAACTCATTTATATAAATAACTGAGTTTTCATTATTATTACAAATAAATATATAAATATAATAGACAATGAAGTCGTGTATATAAAAAATCTTTTAATATACCTATTTAGGCACAGACGTATTTAGAATATAAGATTTTGACAAGAACTGAAAGGTATGTAATATAAATGTTACCCGCAATCTGTATAGTTCAGGAAATCAGGATCTTGGGATGCGGGATTCAGCATATAGAAAATATAAATACCATGTACAAAGTGTTTTAGGTCAGTACCACTTTAAACAACTGCTGTGTACAAGTCTATTACATTTTTTTTCCCAAAATTAAAAAAGTGATTTTTTCAAACAATTGTCACGAACGACGCACGCACACATAAACCTATCAAAGGGAAACCGCCGCATACGCCTCAATCCGAAATAGAGTCGTGGGAATGGGCAGCAAAGTTGTTTAACCTTTAGTAGTATTTTTGTAGTAGTATGTGTTTACATATATAAAAATATATCGAATTTAAAGGGCTAAAGTGACCAAACATATAAAATCATAAAAAAAATCTTTAATTTCCCGAGTGATTCTGTTCGGAAACAGTCGTGTCCATACTTTTTTCCAGTCCCGAAAATCACGTAGCCCACGGGACTGGATAATCGCGCAGACAGTAGGGCTTACTCTGCTGTTAGCCTAGTGTTAAGGCGCTCCTTCCCACCACTTTTCGCCGAATTCTTAAAACGTTGCGTGTTGAATGGCGGAACTTAACTCTATGAGCGTACGAATATTTTATTTCCACGAGTGGGGATCGAGCCCACAACTAATTGGTTTACAGGCACATTTTGTGCCCCTGCGCTACGACTGACCTCGTGAAGTTATAGTTCTTCTAAGTACTCAATACATAAAATATTAGTCCGGGCTTGTACTATTTTAATAATATCTAATTATACAAACATGTGCCTGATATAAAATATATATTTAATAAATGTTACTTTATTTGTTCCAATTATATTAAGAGGTCGACTTGGCGCAACGAGTCTAATTGTAGATTCAACATTTCTGCGATTCGAGTCTCACTTGTGGGTAAATAATTTTATTTAGTCGCTCTTTGTAACAAGAAATGGACAACGTCAAACTTTCAATCGTGATGTCAATGAAAAGGGATATTGTTTTATACTTTACAAATTTCATACTGCTAATAAAACAACGATGCAACAATGAAAGTAAGTGTTTATTCACTATGAATTAAAAAGAAACAAAAAGACATAATGCTGTCAATTAAAATTATAAATGAAGTAAGATAAACAAATCAACCATATAACAATATATAATTATCTCCATAGAAACGATACAAGATTAATTACTTATAAGAATATTTTCATGTATAAGATTATCGTAAGCTAAATTACCTTGAGCGTCTTTTAGCTCAACACTTAGAATTAAATCGGAGTCATCCATCACTTGTACGTGGAAAGGTCCCTTTTCTATAAATGTATCTGTAAAGTGTTCGATCAGTTTTATTTTGTCAATATCTGGGTTGGCCTTAACGCCGTGTAACGTGACAGTGACGGAAGCGGGGGGCAGTCTCGCAAACTTTTCACTTATCTCCTGTACATGCGCCAAAGATACCACTTCAACGTTCCCATAATCAACATATTTCACTTTTATACAATTTTTTGCTTGACTGTATTGCAAAATGGTTGCCCTGTACCATTGTTCGTCCTCTGGGAATAAAGCGAGACATGCCTTATTTTCGTATATGCCGTCCAATGGGGACATGTCGTGGCACGCTTCTTGTAATTCATCGAACATTTTTTCATAAGCTTTCTTTATTTCGTCGTCATGTATAACTGATAATTCTAACTTATCTATTTCGTTGAGCACTGTTATGTTACACATAAACTTAGTTTCAGTGAATGGAGTGTATGTCATGAAACTACCGTCGATTATTTCTTTTGTTTCTTCCTCCGCGTCCATTATTTGGACCCAATCCTTGACTGCATAATCGTTAAGGTCTAAAGACGATTCTGAATTTATTGTCCGATCTGCGTTACTCTCATTCTCTATTATATAATCGGGACCAGAGTCAGATTCTAATGTTTGTTCTAACATCTGCGTCTCCTTCACGTTCGGAGCAAACTTACGCACAATGGCTTTAGACCCGTCGGTATAGACGGCCATTTCGAAATCGACGAGATGATCGTTGATCCATAACTTGTCGTATTTAAGTTCAATCGGAATGAGATCACCAATTTTTTCTCCTGCTACTTTGACGAAGCATTGTTTTTCGACAATGGACTTGTGTATATAATCTAAAATCTGTCGGTCCCAGTGTCCGTTCACCGGGCGTATACGATGTAGAAGGCACTTGTGTGCTTGCACAGGTATTTGGTGTAACACAATACTTTTCCTTAAGTTTTCGAATGAACAAAACTCTTCGTTACCGTAGTCGACGTAATGTATCAAACAAGTGAAAGCTTCATTGTTCACTTCTAAGACCCTTCCTCTATAAAAGCGGCTATCCAAGAAGAACATTGCGATACAAGGCTCCCCGACGGTCCATTTGTAGAACTTCGCCTTTGGGTCTGGATTTTGGAAACGTACGTCGAGCGCTTTCCGGATCAAATCCAATGTATCTTGTTGGGAAATGTCATGTAAGTATATAACAGCGTCATTGTCAATGTACCTAAAAATATTATATTAAAATTAAATTAAAAATTTGCTTCACGCTATATCCTACACACAGCAGGGTAGGCAGGGGGAACCTAGTGTTAAGACACTCCGATCCCCACTTTCTGCCGAATTTTGGAGGCAGTGCGTGTTGAGTGGCAGAACTCAACGCCGCGCTTTGCCTCGACACCAGAGCGAAGAAATGAAAATATAAATTTAAGTAAATATTTCATCTCCTCGAGTGGGGGTCGAAGCCACAACCAGTCGGTATTACAGTCACACTTTGTACCACTGCGCCACGACTGGCCTCAGAAAATATTATATATTGAATTAAAATGAACTTGAAGATCTAAAATATTTTAGCAGCCCGCAGCGCAACGTTTGGGGGTTAAATTCCCACTCAGCTGATTTAATTTAACTTTTTCGCGATGGTAAAAAGCAAAAGCGCGGCGTTGGGCGGCGATGAACGTCGCATATACTGGGTGGTTCATCAGGAACTCTGCCCACCTCGCTATACAGAATAAGGAATAGAATAAAAAGATAAAAAAAATAACTTACGTAGGCATGCCTGTGAATTCGCTATTAGACAGTGGTTCAGGCGGCAACCAGTCATTTATAAACATTGTGTTAGAAATCTGTTTCTCATCCAACATCATAGTATCTATTTCGCTTAAAGTGCAGATACTTTCCGAATCAGATATTTTTAAGGGTTTCAAAGGTACTGGTTCAAGTTGCAACCAATCGCGAACTGAACCAGTAATATTTAAAAACGAAAGCGAATCATCTCCTGCATTTTCCGCATTTTTTTCTTTATCATTCTCCTGTAATTATGAAAAAAATATTATATTTAACTTAATATACGAATCAAACGCAATTATAGTAGAAGTAACAGCAAATTGGCATTTCACAGCTGAAATATAGTTGTGGCCTTGATTCACAATCGAGGAAATGAGTCATGTTCAATTTCTAGCTCTATAAAAGATTTTGTAAATATTTATTACTATTATGAGTTATCACCATGATATCTGGATAAACATAGGCTTCCTAGAGAAGCAGATCAATGAAACGCCATTTCAAGCAGAATAAAAATTAAATAGAAAAAAAAGTTACACCATAAATTATAGCAACAGTGTATATTTATACACTTAGTAAAGTGGCGCCTTTTCTTTATTTCTCCTTTGTCGTAAACAAATAATGTAGTTTTTAAAATGGCTAACTATTGTTATGTACAATTTTGTAAAAAGTATAACATTAAGAAATTGAAAAAGTTAATAATTCATTAATGCACCATTAATACATATAAAAAGCGTTATCATTAGGTCCATCATTCATTTAAAAAATCATAGAGATTTATATGTAATCCACTAAAAAAATAAAACTATATTTAGATCGCTATCTGGTGATACGCTCTTGAGTAAAATTTATATATTAGCAACGATTTTGACGAGCAATTTATAAAGATGACTCTTGAGATCGGTTTTGGGGGCGATTTATAAATTTGGGCTGTAGTTTCGTTCCTCAATAAACAGATTGGAAGCATGGAGTAAATGGGTTCTCCCACTGGTACTCCATGCTTCCAATAAAGTGAATTGGCACTGGATTCTATTAGTCTACCTTAACTATGAGTAGAATCGTGTGAATGTGAAATACAAAAGTAAATAAATTACCAATTGACTTTTATCTGGTATTCCCAATCCTTGCTCAATTATCTTTTTGTTTAAACAACGCCACTCCGACTTGTTGGGTTCGAGCGCACCACCCTGTATAGTGTGATATACCCATAGTTCAATCGGCATACTTTTTCCTTTAAATTGACCCAATTTCGTTATAAATATACGTTTGTACGCATCAAGTAGATCTTTTAAATATTCCTTGGTTAGAGAGGGCCATTCCTCTCCTACGGCTGGTATAACTCCACACAAATGGCACATTATAGCCGCATCACCTAGAGATGCAAGTTCTTGAGGTATATCTCTTAAAGTAGTCAACGCAACGGTTTCTACGCAAGCAAAATCTGAATAGAACACTTTAGCATTTTCGTTTTCGATTTCCAATATAGCCGCTCGACGCCATGTTTGCGATTGATTGCAAATTGTACAGCACCTGTCCCCAACTTTCCAATCAGGTCTGCCTTGTGGTTTCTTTTTGGTGTAATAATTTTGTATATTCTCGTATAGCTCATTGAATATCTTTTGTTGATGAACTATTGACACGTAAATGAGTGACGGTGATTGGTAGTTCAATACTTTAACCTCTAAACGCAGTGGACCTTTGTCTTTAGCTTCTAAATGGTCCTTCTTAGAATTTTGGACTTTCATAGGCTGTTTTTTAAGACCAGTGTTATTGAGATTGTCATTTGATTTATATTTTGGTTTTTTCTCATTTGGAGGAGGAACATTGGTGTGTACTAATTCATCTACTTCAACATTTTTATTGAACATGAATAAACTGCAACATACGACAATAAACAGATATATCACAAAAATAAAACAATAATAGATAAAATATTAAGTATTTTCTATAGTTACCCAAAAGTAACAGCAAATTTATGTTTAATCATTAGAGTGTTGATGCATACTATGTTTTCATCATCAGATTTATCATATAAGGTGACTCCTAGTGAATTGCGATTACGATTATCCTCTACAACGAGCTCCAAGACTTTGCCTTGGAAACTTTCTAACAAAACTACAGAGTTAGAACTCCATTTCTTATTAAGAGGGGTGACACCAGCTAAGTGACATTCTTTTGCCTGAAACAATATTGTAACTACTACAATAAGAGAGCAAACTAAACGTAAAATATTCTTTATTGTAAACCTATTAATACATTAGAGGCCAGTCGTGGCGCAGCGGCACGAAGTGTGACTGTAAAACCGACTGGTTGTGGGTTCGATCCCTATTTTCTTCGCTCTGGTGTCGAGGTTAAGTGCGGCGTTGTGTTCTGCCACTCAACACGCAATGCCTCCAGAATTCGGCAGAAAGTGTGTTTTAACACAAGGTTCCCTCTGTCTACCGTGCTGTGTGCGGGATACAGCGTGAAGCTGATTTGTTTTATTTATTTTAAATATTTTATTTTACGAAATAGAGAGAGAGAGTCCAAAAATGCTTACAAGCGCGCGTTGCACGGTAAACTTCTTGAGTATGCGGCGCAGCGTCGTCCAGTGCAGCAGCACGCGCGCGCCCACGTCGGGCAGCAGCGCGCGCACGCGGCCGCGCCCCGGCGCCTCCAGCACCACGGCGCGCGCCCAGCGCACTCCCAAACCACATTTCTCCACATTTGCCACACACGCCATATCTATAAAACAACGTTTTACGAAATGTATTCAAACATTACAAGTTCTGCCTGTATACAGTTGTCGGTTAGATAAAATTTGACAAGGCCGCAGTTTTACATAAAGCAATGTATATAAAGAAAAAGTGAAATATAAATGAAATCATCACAAAAATAAAAAAAATATAAAATACAGTTTGTATTAAAATAGTAACATAAATTAAGACATTAACAAAACGCAACAACAACAATAAAATAATTAAAACTTACGTTTTTCTGGTAAGTAAATGCTGCCCGTTTTTACACTCAGATTATATTCTTGTTCCAAATCCTCACATATTTTTTCATAAGCTTCTTGCAGGTGTTGCTATTGAGTGAAAAATAAATATGCATATTTAATATTATGTATAAGAATTGAATCGAAAGTTATACTTCTATGTAAAATTAAAAAAAAATATAATGTTAATGTTAATGATTTATTTTTTAATCCTTCTTTCTACATATATACTATTAATGAATATGATTATGAGTGTGAGGATTGGTTTCAGACAAAAAATACTGAACTGGATTTAGATCAAACTATACAAGAAAGTAGCTCATTTATCAGAATAACTCAAAGGCTACAATTTTTGTTTAGTATTTTCATAATTTGGCTATAATATAGTAATATTTTCTAGTAGACTGATTAGCGGCTGATTAGCGAACCCTTTAAAAATATGTGTTTGAACAAAATAAACAATAATAAAATGATCAAAAATAATACCTCTCTCACAAAGAAGTTATCGGGACTAATAATGTGTGTGATGTAGACTTCCTCCGTAGAATTTCTTTTACAATCATGATTGCCAATGAATATTTTAGGTGTTTCTGTAACCCTAGTCATCTTCGGATACTAAAACGAGAATAAGTAATTATTAATACATATATTGCGGATCTGTAAGAAATTTTTGTGTGTTATAACGCGAGTGGGCCGCTAATAATTATTATAATAATTAGTTAGTTAATGGGGTATTATACCTATCTCAGAAGTGTCTCAATTATCAAAGGTGTTTCTATTTAATTTAATGATAATTTGAGGCCAGTCGTGGCGCAGTGGTACAAAGTGTGACTGTAAAACCGACTGGTTGTGGGTTCGATCCCCACTCGAGGAGATGAAATATTTACTTAAATTTATATTTTCATTTCTTCGCTCTGGTGTCGAGGCAAAGCGCGGCGTTGAGTTCTGCCACTCAACACGCAATGCCTCCAAAATTCGGCAGAAAGTGGGGAACGAAGTGTCTTAACACTAGGTTTCCTCTGCCTACCCTGCTGTGTGCGGCATATAGCGTGAAGCTAATTTAATTTAATTTTTTTTTTAAATTCCCAGCGCACTGGTGAGCGGCATACGTACGGGCGCGGGGCGCGGCAGGCGCGCGCGCGCGTGGAAGGCGAGCGCGTGCGCGATGCTCACGCCCTCCTCGAACGTCGTCAGGTCGCACTGCAGGCGCGTGCGCTCCACTGCGCGCACGTGCAGCACTGCTTGCTTACTGCAAAAGCAATTTTTAGCTTGTCACTGTACCCTGCATAGTGGACTCTCCGTTTCCCAGGCATCGCGAAAACTTATCGAGACATTGATAATTAATTTCAATCGGTAGAATTAGGTGTGAAAAAAAGTCTTTCATTCATCCGAGTGAGGATCATTGAACCGTCGCGTTTACAATCAGAAGATGGCTGCTAGATTTTATTGAATAATTTTATATTTACTTATCAATAATGTTCTGTATGAGTATTGAATCATCGCTGCCCCACGTGCCGCTAACGGGCTCGCAGTTGTAGAGGGCGCAGCAAATGGCGAATGGTGGCGGCGACTGCGCTAGTGCCGGCGGGATCAGACGTAACCTGGAAGAGATTACTTTACAATAACCTCATCAGAGCAATGTAAGTAAACAAAAGTTAGGTTTATATTTATGTATGATAAGCCAGAGTGTGATCGTACTGAAAATTTTAGCTGTATTTGTACTTTGAACTCATTCATTAGATGGTTATGGAAATATTAATAATAATAATAATTGATTTCCTCAGAATGTTAATTTATAATAGAATTAATATATTGACAGATTGGGAAACTTAGGAAAAAAAATATATAGAAAAGTTTACTTGTGGGTTACAAATAATATTTATGACAAAATATTACAATTTACTTACTTGTCAATAGTAACAGCTAAAGTGCTACCAAAGTCGAAACAAAACACATGAAAGATGGGCTTGTTCGGATCTTTTCTATCAATGCTCACAACACTACATCTCTGCCAGAAATTGTCCACTTTGTTGAAGACCAAATAAATTTTACCTATACAAAAAAATATTTCAATTATTTATTAAAATAATGCATTTTATTCAAAATAGTGATAGCATTTTGACACATGAAATGTAACATGTATTCTTGGAATTAATTTACTTATATTATAACGAAACAAGTATTTTTTAAGGTTACCTCTTTTTGTCTGCCTACTCTACATTCGATACTAGAGTAGGCAGACAAAGCTAAAGTATTTTTTTTAATACTTAATAAAATTATCAGATAAATTCATAATACGTTAATAAAGAACAAGAAAGAGACAGATAATATATTTTCTAAACAAACCTCTTCTAACCGTACAGTACGTCACACGCTCAAATAAAATCCACAACACCTGGATACATGGTACTCTACTACTGTGCGGATTCGTAGAAACTTCTTTCCACGCGCCACACAGCTGTGGAAGCCCTACCTGCGGCAGTGTTTGCAGGTCGATACGACCTTGGTACATTGAAGGCCGGCAACGTACCTGTAGCTCTTTTGGTGTTACACGGGGTCGTGGGCGGCGGTGGTCACTTACCGATAGGTGACTCGTACGCTTGTATGCCTTGCCTTTTTCCATTAAAAAAAACAAGGATAGAAATAGTTTTAGTATAGTGGAGGAGTACCCTCCAGAGCGCGCGCGTGCGCGGGGCGCGGCAGGGCGGCGGCGCCGCGCGCGTCGCGCATGAGGCGCTGCACGCGCGGCTGCAGGCGCGCGCGCTGCACGTACAGCTCGTGCGGGGACACGATGTGCGAGATGTAGACCAGCTCCGCCGCACCTGACAACATGATTCACTCTAAATCTCGCACAAATTACACAGTACAGTAGGCAAAGGGAATCTTTGCATTTTCTTGCATCTCTTTTGTTTTTTGTTAAGACACTCCGATTATTTTTCCGCCAAATTTTAGAGATATTAGGAGAAAAGTGGCGAAACTCACCAGAGCAAAGTAAAATAATATAATTATAATCATGTGCCTAAATTTAGATTGAATCCACGATAAACAATAGGCAAATTTAAATTTTAGAAATGAATCAAAAGAATAAAGAAAATTGCGAAATATTTTATTTATAAGGAATTTTTACCTTCAACCAGCGGCATGGGGAGGTCGTAATCGTAATCATTTGGATTATTGGGCTGCAACATGGGTTTGGTTTCATCTATAAAAAAGTACGTAAAGTAACCTGTAATACTTTGTATTATGTATGCTAAAAACAAGACAACAAAAAAATTAAATGTTAATAAGCAAAAAATTTATTAATTTTCAAATGTTGAGACCTTATTTAAATCCTGTTAATAGATAACGATAAGTAGAAGAAAGATTTATAGTAACAGTACATGCGTTACTTATTAAAAAACAAAAAAAAAATACCAAAGCGTAATTTAATTAAAAACAAAAGAAATTACCAATTAAAATCTAATGAAATTTATAAATGGAGCAATTCCATTACACACTGTAAAAATATACTTGCATGTGTAAAGTACCAAGCCACGATAGGAGTCGCGTTACTTTCATAGAATGGTGATCAAGCATTTGTTTCTTATTGGAATGATTTTGTGTAACAAAAATCTCTCTGCAGAGATACTAACAACATAAAGATATTGTAAGTGCGTATTTTGAGTAGTTTAATAAGAACATATTGGTTTAATATCCATTCCGAAAAGACGCGGGTTCGAGTCCTGTTACGCGCTACTTTTACACACGTTTTAAAATATTCTATCTACTTATGCGATATAATTATATCTATAATGTGGTATATTTTAAAAAGGTTAAAAAAATCTCATTTTTTATTTTTTGATAGATTTATAAAAATGAGGCCTGTTGTGGTGCGTACAGCCGTATAACTGCAAATTTGACAAATTAGGGATTCAATTCCCACTCAAGAAAATTAAATATTTCATTTTTTTTCTTCTGGATTCACTCTGGCAACGAGGCAATGGTTCCGCGCGCGTATAAATAAGCAATACCTCCAGAATTCAGCGGATAGTGAGGAATGAAGGGTCGTAACACTAGGTCCCAGGTTCCTTCTGACTACCTGTTATATGCGTGGACCTAAAAAATATATATTAATTCATTCATGACAAACTCACAGGAAAGATAGGTTTTTGATGAGGAGTCACTAGTGATAGAGTTGAGTGATGAACAGGAGCCACTTTTGTTGCGAAATTTGGGAATTTTGTCCAAAAACATCAATGGTTTTACATTTTCTTGCATCTCTTTCGTTTTTGTCTTGGTCGTTTCGCGTACATCTGTTTCGACATAAAAATATTAGATAATGCACATAGGTTTATGTTATAAAATGCAGATTTCGTTTGTAATATAGACATATACAGATATATACAGAGTTGTACCACTAAGGAATGAAAAAGAAGAAATTATTTTTACCTTCTCTCTGGTAACAATCCATGCAACGTAACGTTGAATTCCACAAATCAATACACAATGTTTCGAATTAAAAAAATAATTATAATTAAATCAGCTTTACGCTGCATCCCGCTCACATGATACGCAGAGGGAACCTAGTGTTAAAAAAACTCTGTTTTCAATTTTTGCCGAAATCTGGAGACATAAAGTGTTGAGTGGCGGAACTCAACGCCGAATTTAGAACTTCGATAACAAAGCGAAAAAATTAAAATGTTAATTTAAATAAATTTAATTTAATTTTTTTGCTCTGGTATCGAAGTTCTAAATAAATTAAAACCCACAATCAGTCATGTTTACAGTCACACTTTTGTGGCCCTGCGCCAAGACCTCGCCTGGGAAAATTGAGCGAAAAGTGGAAAGAGACGAGTTTTAGCGTTAGCTATATTTTTTAAACTTTTCAGTGTGATGTTAAAACACACACACACACACACCTACGCAGATATAATATTTTTTATTTGAATTTAACCTAGGATTTGATGTGATGTGATATATATATATTCATTTATGTAGTTTAAATGTTTTTAGACACCTTTATTTGAGAGTATATTTTTTTTATTTTAGTTGAAACTACTACTGAGTTAAATAGCCACTGCTATTAATTTTTACTACCACATTCTGACTGAACAAAGTGTAATATAAAAATCACTCATTGTTCCAAGTGGAAATTGAACCCACATCCATGCCGTTTGAGGTTGCTATAGTGACCTATCAGAACTATTCATACCTTTGGTAATTTCAGAGGGATACATAACAGAAAGTGGTGCAGCCGGTATACTAATATTGTTTTCAGTCAATTCATCTGTTGTATACAGATTGTATTCAAAGTTCGTATTGCCTTCCAGTTTCATATAATTGCTGATTGAGGATAATATTTCTTCATTTATTGTAACGCTGTAATAAAAAAAATATACAAAGAAAATAATAATAATTAATAATTCTCGTGATAAAAATTTTATATTTTTAATACCTAGATAATATAATTAAACAAAATAATATAATAAAAAAAATGTGGTATAATTCATTATACATTATTATTAATAATTTAATTTATCGAATTTGCACAAAATATATTATTATTTTTATAGCTTCACGCTGTACCCCGCCCAAATCAGAAAAGAACCTGGGAAAAGGCGAGGAAACGAAATGACTTAATGAGATACGGAGTTTTAACACACTCCGTATCACATTAAGTCATTTCGTTTCCCTACTTTCTGCCAAACTCCTTAAGACATTGCGTCATAATTTGTAGAACTCAACGCCGCGCTATGTCTAGTTACCATACCACAACCATCGCGTACGCAGTCCCACGTTTGTCCCCCTGCGCACCTAAAACATTTCTAAACAAATAAAATGGACTTACTCTAAAGTGTTTTCTGCTTGAGCTTGATTAAGATACCAAGGGGTTTTTATAATTTCTTTAGCATCATCCAATATGGCAGACAGGTTCATCTAAAATAATAATTTGTATTTTAATTATATTGTCTGGTACTTTTTTGTAATATTTGCAATAATAAGTAATAATAAATATATTTGTTACTATTTTGAACATAAATATAACTTATAGTTCAAATTCTAGTTTAATATTTATAAAATAAAAGACAAGCAATGTTAACTATTTATAAATTTTAATTTTAATTGAAAAAAAGACAAGTCTTAGCATTGTAATGATTACTTTTCCAAAAGCTTACTTTACTTTGCTTCACATTGTATTCCATATATGAAAAGAAAAAGATTCTGTGGAACCCATTGTTAAGACACTTTAGACGTGATAAGCGAGTTGAATGGTGTAACTGAACGCCGGAACAAGGACATGGCAATAATTATACATCTAAGGGAAAACTCGTACGTACAACCATCTCGTTAACAGTCACGCTGTACCGCTGCACCATGATGACCTGTACATGTAATGTAAATTATTTGGTTCTTAAATTGCTTCACTCACCTCTTTCAATTTATTTGTGTCCAAGTTATTTATAATATTCAAAGTTTTCATTGCTCTTGTAATATTCTGTGTAATATTGTGTTTGGCTTGCTTCAAGGACTCCAATTCTGTAAACTTCAGTTTCAGTACTTCTTGTGTTATTTGTTCCTTTTGTTTTTGTATAATTGAATTGATTTTGGAATAGTGCTGATCTATTTTATTAATTAAATTATTGTAATGAGTGGTTCTTGCGCCACCACCTTTGTTTGAAAGTATGTGGCCCACATCCTGTTGATATAATTTTTATTACACACTTTTTACACATTGCTTTTCAACAGATTAAAATTTGAAGTCTCTTAAAAAAATTATAATAATAAATAATATTTTATTGTACACTAATAAGCTCTTTAAGGCAATTTTTAATCTTCAACTAAAACTTCAGCCGAAAGCAAATTTAAGATAATTCCATATTTCACACAAATGGAGTTCAAATAGAATTGAATGTGACAGTATTGTAAGTTAAAGAGTTTATAACTTTATGTTAACAAATATGATTTTTCTTAATTACTTTTTTCCTTAATAATACTCACCAGTGCAGTTTTTGTAAGACGTCTGAATATTTCATCCACTTGTGGACTGATGTTAGTCAGATCAGCCAAATATTGTTCATTCTAAAAATGTCAATATCTTTTAATATTTTAACTAAGCAAATACTGTCAAAACATGTTTAGAATTACAGATAGATTATGCGAGCCAGTCGTGATGCAGGGGCACAAAGAGTAACTGTAAACACAACGGATTATGGGTTCGATTACCACTTGAATAAATGTAATATTTAATATTTCCATTTACTTCACTCTGGGTGTGAACACAAAGCGCAGCGTTGAGTTACGCCATTCAAATGAATACCTCTATATTGAATTCTGCAGAAAATGGGGAACACTAAAGCTACACAGCAACATGCAGCTACAGAAAAAATACAAAAAAATGTAAACAAAAATTACAGACCACTTCTTGAATTGATTTAATGTCATGGTTTTTGCATGACACCTCCCCTCCAACCATTAAACAGTCCATACAAATACACCTCGAACAGTTGTTGCAATAATAGTCTAACGGCTTTTCTTGATGAAGTTTACAATTATTCTTTTGGATGTATCCTTCTAAAAAAATATTCTTTAATAACCATAATTTTTAAACTTTTATGATAGAAGCTGTACAATATAAATATTTAATTTTAGAATATGTTTATGTAAAGCATTAAAACTTTTATATACTTACCTATGTTTTTTAGCACATGATTTTTGAATATAATAAAATTTTTGTGGCTTTTATTAAAACAATTGTTGCACACTATAATACTACATTGTTCACACATTTTTGTTGTATATCCATGACACTCAATGCATGTTCCTAAAGGGATTGTCAAAATATTTAAATTGATTGCAATCTTAAATAAGCTTCTCGGTGTCTCCCGCACACAGCAGGGTAGGCAGAGGGAACATAGTGTAAGGTCACTCAGTTTCCCATTTTTAGCCGAATTTTGAAGGCATTGCGTGTTGAATGTTGGAACTCAATACCGCTCTTTGCCTTGACACCAGAGCAAAGAAATAGAAATAAATATTTTATTTCCTCAAGTGGCGATCAAACCCACAAACGTTGCTTTACATTCACATCCTTGTGCCCCTGGGCCATGATGGTGTTCTTAATATAAATTATAAGTACAATACAATATTTTTTTATTTGTTTCATTTCTCCTTCTTCCCCTGAGTTCACTTTGAACCAAAGTCTTTTGTGTTTAGTAGTTAAAGATGTGTAATTGCAAGTGGGACCACCCACTTTCAATAACACATCTTCATATATGACACAAATAAATGTATTCATTACAATTTATGGCATATACTTTTTAAATAATTAGTCTCCAGTACAGGTTAACCTAGTATTGAGGATCCCTATATAATTTGTTGCCTTAAAGCAACTTATTCTGTGCGGATAATCTTTATAAAGTTCTATAAAAGAACATGGAATGTTGTGTTTTACATTATTAATTACACAAGAAAAAGCTTTGCTTTAACCCTTTTATAAATATAATGCAGATACTTAAGACTCCTTAAGCATCAGTGAAATATGTTTTTAATAATACATTATTAAAAATGTTATATACTATTAAATTAAAATTGTTTTTGTATAAGTTTAATAAGAGTGTTAAGTTATTTCCACTTACCGTGGGTAGATTCTGTACTTGTAATAATTTTTTTAATATCAATAAAGCATGTCTCTTCACTTTTATGTTTCGTTTCATTTTTAGACTGCAAAAAAAAATAATTTAAATCATATGGGCTATTACCCAAATTATTATTTGTAGTTACAATTTAATATGAAACATAATATTACCTCTAATTGTTGCACAATGAGCTCACCAACCATATATATATTAATGGGAAATATTGAGTACAGAGAAATTTTCTTTTGACGATAAAACTCTAAGTCGATAGGATCGATTTGTACATCTTGATCACAGGTCTTACAAACGAAAGGCTCATCAAACTTAACTATGTTTTTGATACAATTTTCACACATTGAATGTCCACAAGGAAGAAATAATGGCACATTTCCATTTACAGCAGCATCAATATCTAAACAATAAACATATAAAATATACCAAAAATCTACAATTTATTCCAAAGTTGTAATCTAATTCAATAAAATATTTAAAAAAAAAGAAATCGAGATATGTATAAAAATGTGAGTCTCACATACTTTTCAGTTGATAGAATTGTCTGCAACCTGGGCAATCTTTTTTTATTTTTATGTCCATATTTTCACTTTTTTGATAGATAGAGATAGAGACAAATTACCGGCATTAAACAAGCCTATTGAAGTATCTCATAACAAATACTAGTAATTAATTAGTAATTAACATGTAAAATTTAGTTTTATGCGTTTAACAATTACATAAAGAATAAAATATTCTGTTATAAATAGCGTATGATTAAATAGAAATTTATTTTAAATTTTCAAAACATTTGTGTTTAACATCAACGATTCACCAAAATAAAATAGTGATTAAAATGATAGCTTCTTGTTGATAAGTCGAGTTGCGCGTAGCTCGATTTGAATCGAATTGTATAATCTCTAACTCGAGTTTAAATAATAGCCCCGAGGAGTTAAAAAAAAGGTCGCCAAGGTCCAGACCAGCAGTCAAAAATTGTCACAGCTCTCGTATAAAACTAAAATTAGTTGTTAAGCATAAACACTATTGTTAAGAAAAAGTTTACCATAGTCTGGCGATGAAATATGTATAATTAGTATTCGATTTTAATATACATTAGTATTTGAGTATCTATTCGTCTATTTTTCGGTAGGAACGATTAAAGACGTACTATGCGTATCTTTGTCAATTTTAATAATTTTGCCACATTTTTTTGAGTATTACTGGCAGGCACACTTAAATTAGATTATTTAGATATAGAATTTATATAGAATATAAATAAATTTGTATTTTATTATTGTGATTATAAAGTATCTTAAGTCATCAATTGATTTTTGAAATAATGTACTTATGGTCTTTTTCCACCCCCTTTACCTTTTTTAATAGGGACATGCGAAATATTAAAGAACCTTTCTACTCGAGTTACGTGAAATTCAACGAATCGATTTTAAATTCATTTTCACTTGAATAGTGTTTACCTATTTCGAGTTTGTTTATAAATTAAAGCAATAAACATTGTGAAAAAACAATCCAGTGTTGCGATACGAAAAAAATATAATTGAAAAAGCCTGGCTCTTGTTAAGGTAGCTTAAGTTAGTGTCGAATATTTATCGTAATATTTATTTTTTATGCCAAAATATTTTATAATATTCTGACATCTTAAAAACTGCTATAATTTAAAATGGTAGTTTTCTTAGGCAAAATACGTTGACAACTATGAGCTTACTGATTAATCAATTCTGACGCATGGGCGTATTTAGTAGATATATTTTCTGGAGGGTTCCTGGACAGATATGTACGTGTTAATATTGTTTTTTTTGGGGCAAGTTTTTTAGTGACTATTCTGGGGAAGGCACGGACCACTCGGCCTTCGGTCTTCTTACTCCCATGCTCTCACGTCACATAAAAAGTAAATAAAAGTTATTAAATTTACAAAGCTTAAAATCGAAACATGGTTTCCTTACCGTCTAATTACATGAGAAATTAATGATAGTACAAGTTGGTGTTACAAATTTTACAATGTTGAAAGTAGAGTGTAAAGGCGGCCTTATAATTGATTTCTGACAGGCAACTTTTTATTTATAAAAAATAACCGTAAAAGACTATAGTTGGCGGATAACGGTGTACAAACATATTTTTGTTGTTTAGTATACATATACTATACATACACATACACACATTTTTTTCATGTTTTAATTGTTACTGGAAGTGAAATAGTTGTACATAACATATTAGTTTATTTTGTGAGGCAATTAAAACTAACAATTAGTTTTTATTTTAACTAGAGAGGCGCCTGCAGTTTCGCCAATAAGAAAACGATTATTAAATTGACAAATAAAACTGAGCTTGTGATTTAATAACTATCCATATTTTATGAGTGCCCTTATACAGATTTCTGATAATTTGCAAATTTTATTAACTTGGGTAAATCAAAAATTCTTATGGAAATTACGATTATGTAAATCGTAATTTACATGAGATTTTTTTATTGTTTTGTTTTGCAGCATATCAGGGTAGGTGGCGAGTGTAAAAACACTGAGTGGGGACATTTTCGTCCAATTTTTGAGACATTGTATATTGCGTGGCGGGCCTCAACGCCATGATTTGCACAGCGATAAAATGAAAAGATTACACACTTATTTGAATTCGAATCACCGTGTTTACGTGTTGCGACGACGACCACTTAAGAATTGAAATTTGATTTTACAAAAGTAACTGTCAGGCCAGCCGTGGCACTGGTGTGCAAAAAGTGTGACTGTAAACGTGACAGATTGCATCTGCGACACTATCGTTTATAATTGTGATTTTCGTTTTGAATGTTAAATATGTGAAGGCCAAACACGAGGCCTATGTATTGTTGGTTCGATTCCCACTCAGTGGAATAAAATATTTTCACTTTCTGTCATTATCATTAATGCAAGTAATTTGTTAATGTTTTAATGTGTGAATTATGTGGTTTAATTTAAGTTTAGTTTTTGTATTAATTTATTAGAGGACTTCTTGATTCATCCCTAATTTGTAATAAAATTAAGATATGCTTCTAAGTTCGCGAATTTGTGGCTCCTGTTTCGGGATAAAAAAATGAAAATTTCATTATCACATATCCGATATAGATATGTTTTCTGTATGAGATTCGTGCAGCATTTTTTTAGTTAGAGGTCCAAAAAAATTTTTGGTATATTGAACTATATATATTGTGGCTTTTATTTTCGCTACCATATCTTTTATACGGCATTTTCTATTTAGTATATTCTTGAAATGGAAACATCTTTACTAAGATTCATAACAAGACTAAGATAACCAATATTAATAAATATAGAGGAGTCAATGTGTTCATTTTACGAACTCGCGGAAAATAACGAAATGTAGAGAGTCTGTTCCATGTTACTGATATTGGTTACATGTTACTGATTAACTTCTGCACTTCTGTTTGTTCAGTATTTTTTACATTATGTAAAGTAGATCCTGTGGTTTCTATGGTACTTTTACGGTATGGTACTATTACTTTAAATAGCGCGCATGTAACACAATCGTGTTACATGCGCGCTATACGCGTATCTGTAATTCTTTAATGGGATCATGTGTACACTTTTGCAGTGTGATTCCAGAAATCGTGATTGGAAGCGAATGTTATATCACAACTTTAAAAAGAGAAAAGACGCTTATGTGTTTAATATCTCATTTTATATATAATTACATGCCATTTCAATTTATTAAGGCAAGAACATGCCTAGACATGAAAAAAAAATTTCAAAGGTAGGTATCATTGTCACTAATAAATTAATGTGAATATGTAAATAATTCAATAAAAAGAAGTGCTGCTTCGTTTCTTGCGCCACTTCTTTAGTGGATCAGTGGTAATCACTATACATTTAAATAAATTAAATATGTAACTTCTTTTTTGAGATTTATTTGACTTTCAGAAACTACTTTAGGAATTACTCCGGACGACCTACGCACCGACTAATTAGCGAGACGCACTCGGACATAGCGCGTTTATTTTAAAAGCTAAAAATGCAAGTAACCTTTTACTTTAAATACAAATAGCTTTTAATTTAGTTTTAAATACAATTATGTACATTAAAAGTACAGTTCAAAGATATTTTATTTCATTTATTTATTAGATCCACTAGTGATCTAGTGATGATAACAATACACAGTGACAAAGAAAAGAAATACAAAATAATACTTAAGACTAAATGTTTCATCTTTTATAGTGGATACAGCATGTAATATTAAACAATACTTATAAATTGTACAGTTTCCATTATTTGAGTTTGTATAAAAATTCAAAAAACAAAGTAGAATGAAAGTTACTAATGCAAAATACATTAAAATATATTATTAAAAAAAAATCTCAATTACCATTTCAATTTGAAAAAAAAAAATAAGTCTAAACTTGAACGAAATTATCTATTTCGTTAAAATGTGGCGAATTATTTTAAATTTATATTTAGATAATGTATCTCCAAATGGGTCTAAGATTTCTTTGTTGTCGTTGTATATTTGGGATAGTCGTGGATTCGGTAAGTTCCTACCCAGGATTGTTCTACGGGTAGGTCTTATTAGAAACGTAAGTAATTGGCTTGCGAGGATACTGGTACGGGATATCCGTGTTCTTTCAGAATTTAACACATTGTGTGTTGGTTGACTGGCGGAACTTAACGCCGCTATTTATCTTATTTGTCTTACAGATCAGAAAAACGAAAAAAAACGTAATGTTACCCCAAGTGGACATCGAATCCACAACCCTCACGCTTGCTGTCAGGCACTGTCGCAAGATGGCCTCAATTCAGCGGTTATGTTATTATCACTAGATGAATCTACTGGTAATAGGTACTTTTAAATTAAGATTTCCATCGTAATTAAATAGTAGATAGGTACATATTTTTTTGTTATCAGTTTTCTCATTGATGGTAATATCTATATTGCAATCATGGCTCATCAATAAACTTACACTCTTTAGAGGTCAATTTAATTGTATTTTTAGTATGAGTTTTGATGTGAGCGTATGCTGAATTGCTGAGGTAACATTGCGCGCTTGGCTGTCTCCGAAAGAGCACGCGAGTATCGAACTCTTGCGCAATCGCAGCTTGGCGACTCGTCGCGCGTTTTACTCTGTCCTTTATGAATACCGTCAATTATTCATTTAAACTTGTCGTGACCATCCTGAACGCAGTGACGTAGTGTTTCGTTTATCATGATATTGTGATTTTCTTTAACTTTCTTATAGACTTTCAAGATGGATAAAAGAAAAGTTCGTATTTTACCTGTAGTGTTCATATCTTTGCTTACAGTAATAGGTGAGATTTTGTATTAAAAATATTCTTTTTTTATTTTTTATAGTGTAAAAAAGTTAAAACACAGCGCTGTATATGAAGCTTTGCGATTAATATACTTACACTTTTGACTACATAAGCGGTATCTATGACTAGGCAGGAGTGAACAATATGATAAGAAATATAACACAATATTGTAATTTTTTATTATACAAGATAATTTTTTTAATTAACTTATGCAATTTAATATTTAAACTATTTGGTAGTCATTATTATAATTTTTTTTAATGACTAATGTGATCAATAGATACCTTAATTGGTAATATTGATTCTTTAGTTTTACGTATATTTATGTATATTTTGTTATTTCAAAATACAAAAATAAGTAAAAAAGAGTATGTTATTTTAATTTTTCCATTCTGATTAAACACACACAACGTTGAATTCGACCGACATGCATCGCCTCCAAATGAAGATGTGGAGAACAAAATTTTTTAGACGCCCCTTATCTATACCGCTTTGGTCGACATGAGGTTTTAATGAAGCTTAATGACACTTGTTATATTATATTTTATAAGTTAAATATTAATTTATATTTTATTATTACCAAAATACAATTATATTTTTTCTGAGTGCTTTTATATAATCTTAAGTAAAAGTAAAACTCATGTGCAGATTGATTTCATTATGTAAATCATGTAATTATTTTGATATTAGGTAGAATATATTCATAGTAGTTCGTTATATAAGAAAAAAAAATCGCAGAACTATTATTTTATTTAAATACATACATATTTTTAAGCATATTTTTTATTATATTATGTATGTTAACGGAATTATTTTATTGTTGTAAATTAAAGTAATCGCAATTTGAATGTAAGTTGACCAGGTGTATAACTAAGGAAAACCTGTAGCGGTAGGTACATCTAAAAACGTTTGCCTGTACCGATAGCAGTTGCAATGTATCAATACTTTTTTTAGATTTTACTTTTTTTGTAGGTTGTACAAGAGATGGTACACGAGTGAAGCGGTTACGAGCCGACAGTGGTGCGGTGCGGGAACCAGCTCAAGCTTTAGACGCGCCAGAACCTGAACCTAACACCGCACCAGCACCTATAGCTTTTATTAACCCTTCTGTCAAAGAGTACCTTGAACTTGGAATGGCCATACCGGGTAAGAATAAATTAATAATTGAGCAATATGGTGGCGGAGAAAGCAGCGTCTGATTGTAATCGATTTCTGTTCAATTTTATACAATTTTTTTACTTTCTCGTTGTATCCAGTATAAAGGGTAGGCAGAGAACCTATTGTTAGGACAATCCGTTCCCCACATTTCTAGGAAATTTATATATAGAATATTTAATTCCCCAAAAACAAAAAACAAATTTTCGAGGAAGTTTAACATATGTATGCGTGTTCAAAAAATAAATACAAGATATTAAAATGGGCGAATAATTTGTGAAATTTGAAGAGCCCATGTTTGTCAATCTTTTTTAGTCTCGATGATAAAAAAGAAACGTCTTTAAAGGAATTTTTATTGGCTTAAATAAAAATATAATTAAGATTTTTTGATTAATCAAACAGGGTAATATTAATTCATGTTTTAAAATTTTAATTGCCAAGATTCTCAAATTTAAGAACAAGTTTTTGATTTTTGTGTCTTTGAACCTCGCTTTTAGCTAAAAAATACTTTTTATATTGGTACTAGTTACAACAAGGTCAAATTGAATATAAAACATATATTAATGAATATAAAAATATAATTGTAGAATACAAATACGATAACAGCTAAGTAACTCGTATAGAGATATGTTCCCATATTAATGTGACATAAAATACAGCATTTAATATTTTAAATATTTTAAATCGACCAATTATATACCATCTCCAATGACAAAAATTTCTAGTGTTAAGCCAATGCTAGGTGCCGAGCATGAATTGTGATGACAATGATCTTAAACTATTTTCTGTTTACATTTTTCATTCATCACATTTCAATCATTTCGCCTCGTTTACGTATATTTTTGTCGTAAAACATAAAATTCCGCTTTGAAACTTTGAGAACTCCTATCCCTCCTGTACGCCCTAAGGAAACTATATGACAAACATCAGTTTTCTACACTCAGTAGTTTCAGCTGTGGCGTAGTTACACAGTTTTGTTTATTTATTAACTCATGCTATACAAGAATATTGAGAAGCTACACCAATTTGCATTTTGGCAAAGTTATTATAATATTATAACATTCACTTTAGTTGTTGAATGACACGGCCGGCGGTAATTACAAAAAAAATGTCGTGATATTGTAAATCGATTCTTAACTCTTGTTTCCGTTATTCTATAAGGATATAAGAGAATATCTAGCCTCTTTTCAAAGAAATAAGCGTAATAAAGATTTTTTTCTGTGTTACAGAACAGAACACACAAAAGTATATGTAATACTGAACAAATAGAAAATTCCTTTAAATTTTAGTAGATATATTTAGAAACAACACAAAAAGCTCTTGAATTCAATTCAAAAACATAGAACTTATTAACATCACGAATGTTTTGCTTAAATTAGTGGCGGCGTCTTATGTAGAGGTCACATTGTGAACTTTAGATTTCCTTTATTTTTTTCCGCAAATCCAGTTAAGATGTATCAAAATCCATTTATTAAATAATAATAAATCATTATTTTGTTTCGATGAGCTATTTACATATTTGATCAGCTTCCTGAGTATGTCATTTTAATTTATTGGAATGTTACATGAATTATAATATATATATTTAATATATAGTGTTAATTAATATGACTCTACCTTGATCTTCAACAATATTTTGTATATAGTAACAACCATATCAAAATATTAATGATAGAGTGAAAAAGTTGTTAAATACTTAAATTAGCTTAACGCTGCAGGGCTTTCCCGCACACAGCAGGGTAGACAGAAGGAACCCAGTGTTAAGACACTCCGTTCCACACTTACTGGCAAATTCTGGAGGCATTGCGTGCTGATTGGCAGAACTCAACGCTGCGCTTTGCCTCGACACCAGAGCGAAGAAATGGAAATACAAATTTAAGTAAATATTTCATCTTCTCGAGTGGGGATCGAATCCACAACCAGTCGGTTTTACAGTCACACTTTGTGCCGCTGCGCCACGACTGGTCCGTTAAATAATAATATTCAAATAAATGTGGTAAGAATGAAGTCAATACATAAGAGAAATGCTAGAACGCTAAACAAACGCCAATATATATATATATATATATATATATATATATATATATATATATATATATATATATATATATATATATATATATATATATATATACATATATATAATTTTAATAAGGAACTTAAATATAAGTTTTTAAGTCGTTATTCTAAAATCTTACTCATCATTTATGATATAATGATTAAAGTATGAGAAAACCAGCGCATCCGTCTACTCAATACACTATTACATCATCGTTGTTGAGGCACTCTGATCCCATCAATAAAAGTATGAAATAAATGTAATCTCATTGCCATTAGAAGATTAATTGATAACTTGAACTCAAAATGTTCATATTGTAAAATTATAAAATCACGTTTATTTTTTTAGCGTTACGCTGTATATCGCATACAGCAGAGTGGGCAGAGGGAACCTAGTGTTAGTGTTAGAATTTACTCGAGTGGGGATCAAACCCACAACCAGTCACACACTTCTGCTTTTGCGTCATGACTGGACTCTACCACGTTTATGAAAAGTGCAAAAATGAAGTCCATATGTTTTAAAACTCTTTTTGATAAAAACTATTATTTCTATTGTGATGACTCTTTGTATGATGTATGTGATTAATTTTATGATGTGCATTTGAAAATAAAATACTGTACTATCATATCTTTGGAAGCTTAAAATGCGGTTTTTTTTTTAATTTTTAGTGGGGAACGGAGTGTCTTAGCACTAGGCTCCTTCTGCCTATCTTGCTGTGTGCGGGATACAGCGTGAAGCTAAAAAAAATTGACGTGATTTTACAATTTTTTTTTATTTAAATTTAATTGTTGGTGATATAATACACGATTCAGCTAAGTTTAAATCTTTTGCTTTAATATAAACATTTTTATATGTCTATCATCTAGGTAGATATATCTGTGATTGTATAAAAAATAATTATATTTATTCATACATTTTACTGTTTATTCAATCAATAATAAATAAGTGACCTTATAATAAATGAAACATCCACGTTATTTAAGTAGGTTCTCATGACCTGTGACTCATCTCTCATATAAACGTGATTTTTATCATTTTCTCGTGTTCAATTGTTTAATAATATAATACTTCATAATAATATTTTATGTTTATGTCTTTAATAATAAAAGTACGTGTTGCTGTTTAACATTTTATAGAATACCATTTTCCAATAAATTTTACCACTTTTTTCAGCTATGAAAGTATGGCATTCAGACCGTAACAATTATGTAGAGTAATAGGTAAATCATATATAAGCGGTTGTTTAATTAAGAAATTTATTTTTTTCATTAGAAAACGGTAACCGTACTCCATTAAAACTCTATGACCAAGAAAATTTTGAGGATGATGAGATGAGGATGAGTATGGATAGTATAGAAGTATTTTTCATAAGTTCGTAGGGTAGGCAGAGGGAACCTAGTCACTCCGTCACGTCAGTTAGGTTAGGCACTCCGTTCTCTACTTTCTGCCGAATTCTGGAGGCATAAATTTAAATAAATAATTCATTTCCTCGAGCGGGAATGAGTGGGATCGAACCCACAGCCAGTCGCGTTTACTGTCACACTTTGTGCCCCTGCACCACGACTGGGCTCAAGTACTTTTTGGAGTGTAAATATGTTACTGGATAATTATAATATTATCATATTATTATTAGAGGATCATCTTAACACTTTGTTCACGCTGCGTACAATGCTGTATGCGGGATGCTCGCTCGCTGTTTTATAATTTTCTTTATTTTTATATTAACGAATGAACTCGTGTGAATCCGCCCCGAGTCGCTAGCTTTTTTGTTGGTGTATAAAAAAAGTCTTTGGTATAACCTTACTTCATATCAACAATGTTATTTTTATTAATAGATGATGTTCTCCATGACATTCATATTATTTCAATGCAAAATAAAGAATTAAATTATTTATTTTTAAATGTTACATTATATTTATATTTTAGTTAAGTTTGTTTTAACTCGCTTCTTTCCTCATCTTACAGCTATAACAGGAATGTCAAAAATATGAACCATTATAGCATCACTGTTGTCCGTCTGTTTGTCTATTAAGCCCATTTATCTCAAAACTGTATGAAGGTATCAAGCTGAAACTAATATAAAATGTTGAGGTCTACGATTCCTAGAAGCACAGAATAAATGAAGCTTCTATGACAACACAATCAAAAGATACGAGCATTTTTGCTGGATTTTGTATGAAATTCAAGACGTGAACAAAATCTAAAAAACAAACACCATTTAAAAAATCTTTTACACATACTTCATCACGGAGAAACTCAATCTACCTCTTATTATGAAAAATGTTTTTTAGAATGTTGATAGTTTAACAAAAGGTATCATTATAATTTTTAACAAAAAATACCGACTTGAACCGGATACCATAATTAGAGCCTAACCAAACTCTCGTCAAACTACCCTTGAAGTGTATTCTTTCCAAAAAAAAAAAAGAATCACCGAAATTGGTTGGCGTGTTATTGAGTTATTCGTCCACTTGTCTCGCACATACTTAATGAAAATTTAAGACTTATGTGTTTTAAATAACATTGAATAAAACCACAACGGAAGCACCAGCTATCAAAAATAAAAAGAATCGTCAAAATCGGTTCACCCATTCGAAAGTTCTGACTGAGCAAACATAAAGGCATTGATAACTTCTCGTTACAGTAGTCGTTTAAAAAGTACCTAAAAATGCTATTTTCATGTGAGTTCTATTTGTATTACATAGAAAAATATTAATAAAAATAGTCATATAACAAAAAACTAGAGTCTTCTAGAGTAAGCGGACAGTATCGTCTATTCATTTAAATCTTTATGTTAAATTTTATAATATAAAAAAATGAAGGTTAAACATTTAAATGTAACATGTGGGTCGAAAATAATGGTCATATCAGTTGTGAGCACTTACAGTGGCTGAGTACGAGTATGTACGTGTCGTGAGTAGCCTTGCTCTGTCGAGGCTCTAAACTCTTAATTGTGCTAACAATTGTCTATTATGAACGTAATCACTGTGCTCTTTTGGGAACAACAATGAATTTTATTGTGTAATCTACGAGAATCTATTAAATATTATTTAAATTATAGCTATAAATATTATTAAACGTTATATTATAGGTTTAGGGTCACCAATTCATCGATATTATTGCCCCAGTAGGTAAGGATCGATAATTAGGTACTAAATTAAAAAAGAAAAAGTGCGATGTCATCTTGCTGATTAAAATTTTTGTATTTTCATTGTATCTCGCACACAGCAGGGTAGACAGAGGGAGAGCCTGAAAAACCTAGTGTTAAGACACTCCGCTCCATACTTTCCAATCAATTCTTAAGGAATTGCGAGTTGAGTGGCGGAACTCAATACTGTGCTTTGCCTGCTTTGTATTATACAAATGAAAAATGAAAATAACAAATAGAAATAATAAAAAAAATATATCTTATTGTAGTAATTCACAAGCCTGTCGTATATACATACTAATATTACGTAAATAAATCGTATTAATCGCGAAACATGACGTACAAAATGATCGTAATGACTGGATTTCAAAAGTATTTCAAGTTCATTACAACACTAATACCTTTTTTTAAATGAGTGATGAAAACACATCATGCGTTCGGTAACTAGGTAGGTGCTTGTATATATAGGAATTTGCGTGCCTACTTTACGCGATTAGGAAACAGCTTTTAGTTTATTGGCAGTGTGTACAATATGTTGGCGACTTACATGTAGGTCGACTATTAAAATGTATTCTATTGTTTATAATCACTTTCAATTTAACTTAGCCTTAAATTTTTTTAAGAATCAATATATTTTCATGACATGGTTTGTATAATATAAGAAAACAAGAAAAAAAGTATTTATTTTTAACGTAATATTGTAATATTATTTTATGTATTGCCTAGATTTTTAGTGAATCTGATGAAAAATTAAGTAAATTTTTACTCTACATACTAACGAGTATGTATAGCGTCTTCTGGTATTCAAGTAAAGCACTAGTTATCTTGTGCTCTTTCAGAGTTGTACATATTGCATCTATAATGCTTCTTTAAGCAATTCACCCTGACATTCTCAGTAAACTTGAGGTCGACACGAAGGTGTTCTTGTGTGTCCTATAATAATCATTTAATTTCTTTTACTAATTAGGTATACAAAAAGTATATGTTTTATTACATTTCTTCTGGGTACTCAACATTAATAAATAGTGAACAAATAGAAATGATTGTTTATTTTAATAATATTATTAAAAAAATATATAGTTGTATGATAATAAACAATTATATTATTAAATAATTACTCGATTTATTTATAAATATGTATATTTCCCATAAAAATTTTATCAATACGTACATAAGAATAACATATTAGAACAAAGTGTATTGACATTTCGTGAGATTCATAGTAATTTCCCTGGCTCACGTAACGTTTGACAGGAAACAATGCCATTAGCGTGTAATAAATCATGTATCACTATTACAAACTTCTCGAAGTGCGTTTTAAAGATATTACCGATACTCAACATCATACGTATATAGAAAAATAATTTCTAAATAAGTATTTTTCTTTCCTAAGTGTGGAGTAACATTTTAAAAATGTATAAAAATATATGTACTTTTTCAAAAACATACTCGTATAAATGCATCGTAAAAATGTGGGATATTTTAAATCTTGTCTAAAAAAAAAGTATATGTCTTTCCTAAATGTGGTATAACATTTGAAAAAAATATTCGAAATAATGAATTAAATCGATAGTGATGATCAATAACTTGGATCAATGAGTAACTAAAATATGAGAATTTGTGTTGAATGAATGTAATAATTTAACAATATTATTATATTTAACTTTTTCGCCTTGTATAAATTTTACATTTAATATACAAAAATACAAAACACAAATGTTTGACTGTAAATGCGACTGATTGCGGGTTCGATCCCCACCTGAAGAAATTAAATATTTATTTAAATTTAATTCTGTCTCAAGTAACACTTCCTTCTGCGTCCGGTTCTTGATGCAAAAGCTAAGCGATAACCTCATAAGATATTGATTGGTTATTCTTGTTAATATGCTATTATTTTAGGGTAAGCACCCAAAACTCACTAAAACACTGCTAAAAATGTTAATATCTGACAATATTTTCTTTAATATCAGTTTCTTACAAAAAGTTGTGCTTAAAATCCAAGAAAAAAATGTGTTAATTTACTTTTTGAATTTACAATTTGCGTTTACCATACATACTTAAATAATTCACATTTTCTATAAAACTAATATTAAACATCCTAATTTAATAGCATAATATTCCGATTTTGCGTTAATAATTTTAACTGTGACTGTGTAGAAGGTCTGTTGTTGCTAATATTATTGTATGTAAGCCAACGTGTTGCGCCACAACGTTTATAAACCCAGTTACAACACAAACTTAACAACTATAAGTAATGATGAAGATAACAACATTTTTATCTTCTACATCTAATAAAAATTAAAGATAATAGCAAGATCCATCAAATAAAAAACCATCTAGATATATTTAAAATGTTAAAGTTAGCTATACTAGTTCTTATATACGGTTGAAATCCCAAGAAATATAATGTTTACGTTAAAACTGCTCATTTGAAATCCAGTCAAACTGGCCTTTAGCATTGGAGATGTTTCATACACGCCGCTGCTATTATTAGTTTTGGATTCGATGTTTTATTTTTGAGATATGTGTGAATATGCTGTTGCAAAATAATTACTTTAAATATACATCATGTAAATATAGTTAAATATGTTAATTCTAATAATATGTTAAGGTGAAAAATAATATTTTGAATACAAGTGGAACATTTTCTTTGAAACATTTGTTTACGTTAATGATAAATATTTTGTGGTCGATAAACAAAAAGAGAAAATATGAATTTAATTTTATAAAGTGTAGATGATTTACTTTCTATTTAAACATGAAATTATACATCTAGGACAGGGTTGGAACTCGAAAGATTCAAGATTGTGTACCACATAAATGATTTTGCAATTGCCTATGTATATCTACATAAGTATGTACACCGACAAGGTCAATAACGTTTACTATAGAAATTTCGCAACTTTTTTTTTTATTATTTTATACGTTTTGTTGCATACTCCAATAAATCTATGAATATTAACTATCCGTAAAGTTGATGCTTAACGCATTTTCCGTAATTAGCGAAGTAAGCTACATGAACTTTTTGACAGAAAACTGTGTTTCATCTAACCAGGGCGAAGAAATTCAAATAGTTTAAATATATAATTATGCATCCGCGAGAAAGGCGATGTAAAAGGAAAATGTTTTTTTTTTAAATAGCAAATATATATTTTTCAATGTCAATGGCACTAAAGTAAAGGGTTAAACATTGTAATTTAGTTTATGTCATTAATTTGACGCCTTATTTTATTGTGTTACATAAGAGTGCCGTGTCGTGTGACCTTGTTTATGTCAAGTCTCGTTCAAGTAACGCTTTGTTGGTTCTTTTTTAATACACAGTGTCATGCAAACGGCGGTCAAATTTCAATATTTTCATATTTTTTGTATCTCTTACATGAAATGAAATTTTATCGTCCATATTTTATATCCTGGGCCTTTATAATCTATATAATAATTCGACACAATTATCATAAAGAAGAGACTAAGTTTATTTTCAGTCATATTATATATATATATATATATATATATATATATATATATATATATATATGTATATATATATATATATATATATATATATATATATATATATGTATATATATATATACATATTTATTATGTAAAAGTTAAGAAAAACAATATTTTTAATGACAATGATTATGAGTTAATGCATATCAATTTAATCAATTTCTATATATTTTAATATGGATTTGGAGACGGTTTTTGTTTTATATACATACTATTGTAACTGCCATAAAATGATTTATAAAAAAAATCTAGAATCGCATATAGAAAAAAGAAATTAAACAATTGTTAATTTTTTTTCATCATTAACTCGTTCAAACAGTAATAAATTTCTCTTTGTCAAAGTACACGAAATCGATTCACCGCAAGACAGTATTGTTTTCGTAACAATATGGATTGCAATCTTTTTCCCCTTTGGTAATATGTGACTAATGATCCAAACAACAAGTATCAATATTACGTAACCCCCTAACGTTCTTTTGTTTGTGCTCCAATATTTTTTATTATATAATTTTATAGAAACGCTCCTGTCTTTTGGAAATTGCTTAAACTGTTACGAAGTGATGTACCAGTAGGATCTCAATACTTACTTCGTAAGATAGGAGAAACGAATGAAGATAAAAAAAGTACACAAGATTGGATTTAAAAGATTAGGCTTATTAGGTAACATGGTAAAATTTTGTGTATAATATGACTGAAAATAAACTTAGTCTCTTCTTTATGATAATTGTGTCGAATTATTATATAGATTATAAAGGCCCAGGATATAAAATATGGACGATAAAATTTCATTTCATGTAAGAGATACAAAAAATATGAAAATATTGAAATTTGACCGCCGTTTGCATGACACTGTGTATTAAAAAAGAACCAACAAAGCGTTACTTGAACGAGACTTGACATAAACAAGGTCACACGACACGGCACTCTTATGTAACACAATAAAATAAGGCGTCAAATTAATGACATAAACTAAATTACAATGTTTAACCCTTTACTTTAGTGCCATTGACATTGAAAAATATATATTTGCTATTTAAAAAAAAAACATTTTCCTTTTACATCGCCTTTCTCGCGGATGCATAATTATATATTTAAACTATTTGAATTTCTTCGCCCTGGTTAGATGAAACACAGTTTTCTGTCAAAAAGTTCATGTAGCTTACTTCGCTAATTACGGAAAATGCGTTAAGCATCAACTTTACGGATAGTTAATATTCATAGATTTATTGGAGTATGCAACAAAACGTATAAAATAATAAAAAAAAAAGTTGCGAAATTTCTATAGTAAACGTTATTGACCTTGTCGGTGTACATACTTATGTAGATATACATAGGCAATTGCAAAATCATTTATGTGGTACACAATCTTGAATCTTTCGAGTTCCAACCCTGTCCTAGATGTATAATTTCATGTTTAAATAGAAAGTAAATCATCTACACTTTATAAAATTAAATTCATATTTTCTCAATAAAAAATATTGGAGCACAAACAAAAGAACGTTAGGGGGTTACGTAATATTGATACTTGTTGTTTGGATCATTAGTCACATATTACCAAAGGGGAAAAAGATTGCAATCCATATTGTTACGAAAACAATACTGTCTTGCGGTGAATCGATTTCGTGTACTTTGACAAAGAGAAATTTATTACTGTTTGAACGAGTTAATGATGAAAAAATAATTAACAATTGTTTAATTTCTTTTTTCTATATGCGATTCTAGATTTTTTTTATAAATCATTTTATGGCAGTTACAATAGTATGTATATAAAACAAAAACCGTCTCCAAATCCATATTAAAATATATAGAAATTGATTAAATTGATATGCATTAACTCATAATCATTGTCATTAAAAATATTGTTTTTCTTAACTTTTACATAATAAATATGTATATATATATATACATATATATATATATATATATATATATATATATGTAACATAGTTATAATACCTAATTAAAATTAAAAAATTAAATTAAATTAGCTTCACGCTATATCCCGCACACAGCAGGGTAGGCAGAGGGAACCTAGTGTAAGACACTCCGTTCCCCACTTTCTGCCAAATTTTGGAGGCATTGCGTGTTGAGTGGCAGAACTCAACGTCGCGCTTTGCCTCGACACCAGAGCGAAGAAATGGAAATATAAATTTAAGTAAATATTTCATCTCCTCGAGTGGGGATCGAACCCACACACACCAGTCGGATTTACAGTCACACTTTGTGCCACTGCGCCACGACTGGCCTCATTATATAATTCATAAAATTATTAATTATTTTGCGAGAGGTCCTTTTACTTTGGTCTTTTTTTATTTACATCAAAAAATGTAGGATGAATAATAATGAATGATAGAAAAATATCTGAGTATAACATTTCCCGCGTGAGAGCGCAGTTCATTGGTAGTTAGCGAGGGTCAAAGGCGAAAGACTGGCTGCAGGCTACTTTTACAAGAATGGCGGTGATTTCTCGTAGTAGCAACTGATGTAACTCGATTGCATGTCTTTTGATTTAGAATAGTGTTTATATCATAAATATAAATGCAGTGTACATTAATAAAAATCTACTAAAATAATTTCACTTCATGATAAAGTTGCTTTTCATTATGATAGATATATTACCACACAATTTAAAGAAAGTAGCATTACTGAATGATTTAAGTAAACATTTCCATATAAGAATCTTCCGTATATGTAATATTATATTGTCTAATAAATGAAAATTACAACAAAATAGCCACGTATATTGTAAATGTGAGAACCAATAGTAGTTTAGTCAAGTGAAAGTAGTTTCGCGATGAACTTTCGTTGTCGTTGAGATAATTACTTCCAAGATTGTGAATGAAGACGTAGGGAGAACTATATTTTGGATACTTTACATGCTTATGTATAAAATATGCATTAAATAAAAAAAGTCCTAATATGTAATAATGGCTAAGAGTAAAATAATTTAAATTAAATTCCTACTGTAATTTAATAAAAAAAATACAGTTATGATAATTTTATTTAGTAACAGTTACAACTGAATGCACTATAGAAGTAAGAATACGTTTTACAATTTAATTTGGTGACTTGCACAAACCAAAGATGTTTCATACAAAAGACTTCAACGCGCTCTATTTCTATAGAAGTTCTTTTTAAAGTTCCGCCAAAAAATCAAACCATTATAGATTCGTCACGTCTGTCTGCCTATTGTCCTTCCAAATGCCATTTAATTTCGAAACTATTAGGACTTTACAGTTAACCTTGATCGATGTACTCTGTAAACCCCTTTAAAAAAATCTATACACGCAGAATATATAGATTTTTTTTGAAAAACAAGCATTTTAAAGTAGGTAAAATGTTTCTCAATGTAGAACAACTATGATCAAAACGTCTTAAATGATGAAAATATATGTTTTCTATCTAGTCCGCAAAAATCAGAGGATTATTTGAAAAAGTAGAAGACATTAATAATATTTTTTTAAAACATAAATGTTTAAGAAAATGTTAAATTTAAATAACAATAAAATATCTTCCCGTACAAAAGACCACGTAACGAAGGTTATGTCAAAATAAATTTCCTTGTCGTGATAAGGTCAAATAATTTTACATATATGCTAAATGGTACGATTTTAATAATTAACACCAAAATGACATTCAAAAATATTGTTTCCGATATTATACTATAAGCAAAAGGTGAAAATTGACATATAATAGCATAAATTAATAATTACGTTTTATTTTTTTATTTATGACAATGCATAGCAGGTTTAAAGAATTATAATAGATCACATCTAAATCTATACATATAATAAAATTATATGTATATGGAAGATATATGATAATATAAATTTAATATTTTTTTCATCTGTTTGTCTGTGCGTGCCTGTATGCTTATCTCAGAAACGGCTTAACCGATTTAGATGTAGTTTCACTATTATATTCTGGCAAAGGTTCCTTAACATTCAGTGTTTCATTTCTTTTGCTATATGTATATTATTCACTTATAAGTAGTATCTATAAGAAAATAATAAAAATTAATACTTTACAACTTTTGACTTTTTTTAATTCAAATTCTTATGTTAATGTACATATTATGGCTATTACAAGACGTTAGTAAGATTTTATTACACGCTCTTGATTTATCATCAAAGAACACACTTAATATAAGCGCAATTGATTTAACCATATAATTTTAACATTTCAGGTAAGCCCGGCACAGATTACCCAATTCTAGGAGCTGTTCCATATACTAACTTCTATTGTGATGAGCAAGCGTATCCAGGCTTCTTTGCGGATATGGAGACACGTTGTCAAGGTATTTTTATTACATATATATGAATAGAGCAAGATTTTTAAAATTTAAAAAAGAGGCCAGTCGTGGCGCAGTGGTACAAAGTGTGACTGTAAAACCGACTGGTTGTGGGTTCGATCCCCACTCGAGGAGATGAAATATTTACTTAAATTTATATTTTCATTTCTTCGCTCTGGTTTCGAGGCAAAGCGCGGCGTTGAGTTCTGTCACTAAACACGCAACGCCTCCAAAATTCGGCAGAAAGTGGGGAACGGAGTTTCTTAACACTAGGTTCCCTCTGCCTACCCTGCTGTGTGCGGGATATAGCGTGAAGCTAATTTAATTTATTTTTTTTACAGTAATATATTGTTGGATAACACGCTTTCTTCATGTCAGTTCAAGATCTATGATGTAGGATTATCTAAATTATGTAATATCTTAAATCGACATATAAGCAATATACGTGTTAGTGAATATTTATAGATATAGCTATGAACCAAAATAATATTTATGAAAAACCTTATATACTTACCACACTATTATTTTAAATTAATACGTCGGTCTCATTTTAATAACAACTTGTGTGAACAAATGTTTTCTAGTCAGAATGATAAATTGACACAGGTCAGATCATTAAAAAATAAATTAACGATTAACCTTGACATATTACCGCCATAAAAAGAAGTAGTTCATATTTTAAACAAAATGTAATGTCACGATTAAAATTTAGCATATTAAATTTACTCACGATAATTTAATAATTGATTTAACATGGAATACATAACATAGATCTGCACTTATTAGTTAACGTATGTTAATCTATCAGTACAGTCTTATAAAACAACGTTCTAATATTTTATTCTTTCTATCTTAACTAAATGTACAAAAGATATTTTTAAATGCTAACATAAATACGAACTATGTAAAGCTTAAAAATTACGAGACGATACGATACGAAATTACGAGATTTCAAATGAATATAACTAACAATTTATTATATCCAAATATAATAGAGGAGGTACAAGAAAAACATTAAGAAGTATACGATATGCTTTACCATTCTTTAACAAAACCTTTTTAGTCAACTCCTAATTTGAAATATGGCCTTGCGTACATTAAGATGATTAGGGTGTGGGATTGCCTTTACACACTAAGGTTAACTTTTAACTTTAATATAAAGAATCACGGAAGCATTAATCACGAGCTGTTAGAGAGATATCGTGAGATCCTTCTAAACTTTAATGGGTTACTTATAAAAAAATATAAACGTATAATTATCTTAAGATGATACATTACAATCGCAAAAAAAATGTAACAAATTATTATTGAACTTCGTATTGTTATTATTTTGCGGAACACATTATAGTTATATACTTAATGGTATTAGTTGGTTCACTTTTTAAAAGATGATTTCATTAAATTAATATTGATATTTTAATTTATTTCAATAATGCGAGTATACTCGTTAATTTACCAATTAAATATATAAACGAGGAAGCGATAGGAGAACGAATGACAAAAATTACAAAACAAGTCTTCTTTATGAGGAAGAACCAAGCGTTAAATTTTATGTTTATTTTATGGTAATGTTTGTATCGTGTATAATTTCGTAATAGAGCAACCTTTTACAACTTAAAAGAAACAATCGGAAAGTAAATTATCTGTAGAGAGACAGAAGTGATTGAAAAACAATAAATGTGTAGGCGTGTGAATTCTGCAATTTAACGTTCACGGGTTTCGCTTTTAGTGTGCCATATGCCTTTATTTCTTAGAGTTTTCTCAGCTATAAATATAAGCGATGTGATGTAAAAGGATAGTATCCGGTCATTTGCAATATGTTAAATGTATACAAGGTAAATGCTACGGATGCTTTTGATGATATGAAGCACATTTTTGACATTTACTTAAGGCTATATATATATGATACACTCATTTAATTTGTATTTTTTTTGGATTATGTTTCCTAAATATATTTTTAGAAAAGATATGTAATGCTTTGAAGTACTTAGTTACAAAATATTTAGACGTAAATATGTACACGTGTTTTTTATTAAACGTAATGTTCGAATAAAGCTAATATAAACTACCCTTTCATAGCAAAATCTTTGAAAGCAATAACTTAAAAAAGGTAAACAGAAATAGATTTAAATAGCCATAGGGATTTCTATATATTCACAGACATTAATATGAATATATTTTAAAAATATCTATATTTTACATGTAGTAAATATCCATAATTGATAGGTTTTAGATTCAAGTTTCTCTTTGGTAATAAGATCAAATATTAAGCACGACAAACATATTATAAAATACTATTTTGATACTTAAATAATTCATACACAAATATACCATCTTACTCAAAACATACTTTTAATATATTTCAGCCTGGCACTACTGTGATATCGATGGACGTCAAGCATCCTTCCTCTGTCCGAACGGCACGGTATTTTCGCAAGGCGTGGCGTCGTGCGACTGGTGGTTCAACGTGCGGTGCTCGCTCTCGCCTGCACTGTACCCTCTAAACGCGCGACTCTACAGGCGGAGGAAGAAGCAGACCCGACCCAAGCCCCATAGAGTGATCGACAAGAAGCTCATTGATGAAATATTTTTGTAAATATATTGATGTTGTAAAATCTATTTGTTTTTATTAATATTTTTAGTGTAATGGTTTCTTTAATATTGAACTCTCCAATTGTAAATATGCACGAAAGTGCTCCACTATAAATTAATTTCTGGTAGGTGATTTTATTATAGGTTGGTATATCATGTCACGAAATGTTCGATATATTTATAAATATTAAAATATTTGTAATAGATTGAAACAAAAATATTTCAATCTCCACTTAAGAGAGTTTGACATCACGTTGGATAACATATTTATTTATAACTGTTTTTATTTACTCATGTAGATAATTATGTTTAATTTATTTATTAGCATATTTAAATACCATTAAACAACAACGTTGGATAGTATGAAGTGTATGTAAAATTAGTAATGATATTTTAACAATTTTATATTGAAAATATACACATAAAAATGTAAAAATCATTTATTTATAAAAAAATATATCTATGTATGTATATAAAATATAATAATTTTAAAAAGGCAATTAAATAATTATATGATATTAGCGGTTATTATTTTTGTCTAATCATCATGCTTAATTTATAAATATATTTTTCGCATATATTGTTCAGATATTCTTAAGTGAACTGAAATGAAAAAGAACATGTCTTAACACCAGATCTACTCTGTTCCCCGAAAGATGTATAAAGTTAAAACAAAAAAATTACTGACGTACAATTTTTAATTAATTGATTATATCCATTATGTACGTAAAAGTTTTGTTTTTATTTCAATTTATATTATATTTTATAATGATGGATAGAAAAGAATTGACGTGACACTCTAGTGTTAAATTGTAAATTTTTGAAAATCTTTGTTTAGTGAAGTCGAATCGACGCATTTGTAATAAATAAATTTATCTTATCACTATTATTTAACAATTTTCCTGTATAAGCATTGGTTTTGTTAAGTTCCACAATGACGTGTGTATACAAAATATACACATATATTAAGCAGGCCGTGGTAGTAGCACTTCTACTTCTTCTTTTTCTCTACACAGCGTATAGAATATCTGACCCTGAATTTAGTGTGGGAAATGCTGACTGCAACTAATATTTATGGTATTAGTTTAGGTATTAAGGTAGTAAGTAAGTGAATAGAAATTCAAATATAACAAAAAATATTCTATTCATACACCGTTGTGTTGTTGAACTCCCGTAAAATATAAGCTTACTACCCTTGGGAACTATTGATAAATTGAAGTTTGAACCTCTTCAAGGTTGAAAAAGAAGTTCTGTAGGGTATTTTGACAAAATTGTGCTTATATTTTTAGTTTACCCTCTTAATTATTATAATGGTAAATTAATAACGTAGAATTTAGCTGGGCTATGATATTATAGTTTAAGACAATACTTGCTTAAGCGGCATCTCATTATTACTACTATTGTGTGTGCGTTTATTTTTGTGTGTATGTATTATATGCGTCTGTAATATTATATATAAATAGAAATGAGGAGAGATTTGGGCAATCGAGGGGAACAGAAAAACAACGAGTCAAACATGAGTAACTTTATAATAAATTCATCATCACTATCATCCATTATTTCTCTTACATTTTACGTAGTTATTTGTATATGTCGTCTTCAGTGGTGGTCGACAATGCCACATTTGCTGCTCGTCACACCTAATTTGGGCTGGCATGGGTCGCTGGGAGCTGGCCATTCTTCGTCGACCTTCAACTACTTTTTCATCACCTATAATATTTTCGTACACATTTATTGATACATCATACATTTATTAAAGTTTTACTATGTTATAATTAAGCATAAAATATATACATATGATTTTTATTCAGTAAGCGAATGAATATAAAAAGTATTTTTTTACACTTACCTACTGCTTATTACTCTAGAGACTCTCCATATAGGTTAGTGAGCGAAAACATTCCTAAGGGAGTAACGCAGTTGTCCTACTTCACGCTTGGGCTTATATAATTTAACCTACATAGGCTGTGTATTATATAACAAAATCAAACACAATTAGTTCTATATTAACTAATATTTTTTAAACTATGTAATTATATGTGTACGTATGAATTATAAGCCTACTTTAAGCTTTAATTAACTTTTATGAAACAAACAATGAAACTTTGAAGATTTATTTAGTAAAATCAAATTTACTTATTTATCGATTACGAAAAATGTATTTCAAATTTTTTCCTAAAGCCTAAAATTCTACAATACAATCATTTGAAATGTTATATTTTGCTGTACATTCACAACTTTGCTTATTTTAGCAGAAAGGCGGCGATAACGATATACATAGTAAGTATATGAAATGCATATTAGAAACTAGGGTATGTATTTCTCAACAGATCAATCTTTTATATAATTTATGACTATATCATAAATCACTAGATCCTATGGCGCTAGTCACTAAACTGGATATGTAGAGTTGCTAATTCCATATAACGTTGACTGAAATGACCATGCCACTTTGATTATAATTCAAATCCACTTTGGCCTCAGCCATGGGAACAAGCCAAGATTAGTTTATTTTAGTTTTTTCTATTATAACTGAGGCCATTAAAGTTTTTAACGAATTATCATATCAATCCTGTTGAGAAAATCAGACTCAGTGGACTTTTTGAAAATTCTTGATTAGCTGACTTTAATGTTAACTTTTTATATATTAAAAAAAATAAAAAATAAATAAACGGGTATATATTTTTTCACATTACATACATTACAAAGCGGGGAAAGGAGAGTCTTAACACTAGGTTCCCTATACCTACCTTGCTGTGTGCGGGATATAGCTTGAAACTGATGACATTACATCTACAAATACGCTTGCTGGAAAAACAAAGATAATGAAATTAATTTTGGTGAAATTAGAATGCGCGGCGTTATATATCCATCTTCATCCATATGAAATGTAATGATATAATATAAAATAAGTGAACTGAGAGAAAAGGACTTTGTTGAAGTTCTCTTTGCAATTAATCTTCTATTATTATGTAACAGAAGAATAAAGAAAAACACATTAATAAAAAGAGTAAATGTTAAGTTCGCGGCGTTGAGTTCCGCCACTCAACACATAATGCCTCCGGAATTCGGCGAAAAGTGGGGAACGAAGTATTTTAACACTAGGTTCCCTCTGCTTATTCTGTTGTATGCGGGATACAGCGTGAAACTGATAAAAATTAAATTGCTTAAATATATTGAATAAAATTAACAATATTATTGAGGTTTTTGCGAATCATAAAACAATATAAACTCAGCAATAACTACACATCAACTATTGTCCTCTAAATTCAAACAAGCGTGGGAAATACTTGCTACTAGAAATGTTTTGTTTTGTTTATTCACACATTATTTAGATACTTATCCTTGTACTCTATGATTACGTTGGGCTGAATTTTTATCGTCATTATTAATTATAACGTGAGTAATTTAGGTTATTGAGACTGTCTTAAATACATAAGGGTAATATGAAAAAAAACTAAATACTAATATATTCTCGAAAATCAAAATCAAATAAAATAAATAAAATCAGCTTCACGCTGTATCCCGCACAAAGCAGAGGAATCCTAGTGTTAAGGCACTCCGTTCCCCACTTTACGCCGAATTCTGGAGGTATTGCGTGTTTAGTGGCGGAACACAACGCCGCGCTTTTGCCTCGACACCAGAGCGAAGAAATGAAAATATAAATGGAAAAAAATATTTCACATTCTCTAGTGGGAATCGAATCTACAACCAGTCGATTTTACAGTCACACTGTGTACCTCTGCGCCACGACTGGCCTCCCAATGAAATAATTTTATTCAAATTAAGAAATTAAATCATTTATTTTTTGGACGTCAAATATAGTTTATCACCAGTTGACTAAAGTATAATATACCAGATCTGAGGAGAACTACGAGAAAGATGATGACTAGTAGCCAAATGCTTTTCTATGTTACATATTGCTATAATTTATGGAAGACTAGAAAAGGTATGTAAAACTGAAGTGAAAGTAGCCATAAGAGGAAACCGGTTATGAGCGAAAATTGTCATTCAATAAGGAAATTTGTCAAAGTTAAGTTCAAAAAATCAAAAAGTTCAAAGATGGGACAGATCTCAAAGTAGATATAATAAAGGCACAAGTAAATATAATAATAAGGGCATATGACCACTAATTTAAGTAAATAGCTATTTTTTTTAATACGCTTTAAGATTCAACTACGGAAAAAGAACAGAACTTGTATGACGATATTTAAAAAACAGTCTAAAATCTACACAACCCTTTAAAATATTATAGATACAAACGAAGCAAGCTGTATCGATTATTTTATTTTATCGTCTGGCACCAAAGCAAAAACCCAACGTTGAGTACCGCCACTCAATATGCAATACTTAGAAAAATTCGGCGGAAAATGGTGGACGGATGTGTCTTATAGTCCAGAATCCATAGATACATTTAGATGATGATTTTTTAAAACTAAAACTGTTACTTTTTAAAACTTTTTGCCCAAATATGGAAATCATTTGTATAGAGATACATAAAAAAAAATAATCTATAGTAAGTAATAATAGGATTTACATAATAATAATTAATATAATGTACAAAATGGAGTTCTGGGCTTGATACCCAACACGCAACGACACAGACGAGTTGAGCTAAAATGTAGGTAACTAACATAAATAAAAACATTCATATTATGTAATAGAAAATATATGAGACAATAATAAATAAACACTGTAATAGTTACATTACATCGCTATCAAAATACACAATTAAGGAGGCGAAACTTGAAACGTACGAAAATGTTGTGATATGGAAAGTGCTTGTACGCTCTAGAGCCGCAGGGCTGACTGCAGAGTACGGCGTTAAACACTCGAGTCATTTAAAGTCATTTCTTACGCGAAGCGCACCACCCGCACGCTAGTTCGCTTTACGTCGTGTTCGTATAATTTTTATTCACATAAATCATAATTTAAAATTGTTATCGATATTTTTTTGGATTGTTGAATGTCGCACATCAGTTGTGATCATGGACTTTTGGATGCTAATTTTATGCGGTAAGATTTTTTTACTATTTATCAATATAAAATAATTAATATTTTTATTTTATAATAAATAAGTTTTAAGGAAAATTAGATTTACGAGTTATTATAAGTATACATGGTTTGAATAATACCTGGAAGATTGTCTTAATTAAATTGTAGAATAAAATTTCAAGGAATTAAATTTAATAGCAACTAGATACGACTTTCCACTGTCTGACCTTACATCAAAATAAAAAGTCATGTCGACGTTAAAACCGACTCAATGCCAATGTCTGCTGTAAAAATTAACAAAACAAAGAAAATGTTGGTGCCTTATATTAGATTTCTTATAGTAGTGTGTATGATATTAGTACTACACTTGTGTTTCTTTTTAAGGATAAATTGTTACCTTGTACTAGTTTCACTTTTTCCAACATCATGTTAACTAGCATTCTGTGGTTGTTTTTCATCTCTCAATTAACATTTTTTTTTATTTTCGAACAAATTACACAATTAAAATTGATAAATATCTTGTATAATTCTATATTACATATTGCTTAATATCTAAATATCACAAAATTAATTCCGAACAAATCGTTAATTTAACCTAACTTCATGGTGGTGTAATTGAAAAAGGTCAACTTGCACGTGACTGTCATGGGTTCGATTCTCAATCGAGCAGAACATCTTGAAGTATTAATAATAATTGAATTATAAATGTAAATGATCACTCTATTTAACTTGCATTGCCTAAATAAAGGATAAAATTAAAGAACTTTGAGTAAATATATGATGATCTTAACACTAGCACTCTTTTTGGTAATATTACTTGAGCTGGAATATTTATGAAGACTAAAGGTAATTAACTAAGTAACTTTATATAATTTTTGCTTGTCTGTAATTTAATTTATTATTTTCGAGTTTCATACAAGGTTATAACTGTTTTCAGATTTTATCTCAACGTAATTTTTAAACTGAGATCCGCCACTCAACACGCCAATTGAACGAAATGTTTCGAAAATTGGGCGGAAAGTGGAGAACAAAGTGTAGCACAAGGTTCCCTCTACCTTCCTTGTTATAGACCGTACGAATATTTAACAAATTTTATATGTCAAAGTAAACATAAAATATTTTATACAAAAAAACATCGCTCTTGATTACAACGTTACAAAGTCAATTGCTGTAACAAAAATATTCTAGTCCATATATTATGCGTTACAAAAGATGTTACGTTTAGGCAAACTAATTATTATTATGTTATCCAATTAATCAATGGCTTCGTAATTTACGACCACTGATTGCGAAAGTAATTTTAATAGTGATATTAAAGCCTTTCGCTTCGTGGCCAATTGACTTCACAAATTGATGAGATGCAGGGAATACGTATTTATTTGAAATTAACATTATATACTATCTATATGGACTTACATTTTATATAAATATGACATCTTCGCTCTAGTGCTAAAGAAAAGTCCGGCGTTGAGTTCCGCCTCTTAACACGTGTACAGTGTCTTGCCACTAAGCTTTCTCTAACTATTTTACTCTATATGCGGAATACAGCGTGAAGCTGAAAAAAAAAGATTAACTTACTAACCTAACCCAACTAACCTTCTACATGTGCATATTATTTAAAGTTAATATTAGTATCAAAATTTTTAAATTAAGCATTTTCAAGGAAGTTAACGTGTCAAAAGTTTTATGAAGGTAACTTACTAAAATTAATATAAAAAGTTTTAATTAAAAACTGTATATATATATAAATGTTACATCCAACTATACTACTTTGCGCAATCAAAATTTACCAATTCAATAATCTAGTTCTTTTGATTGATAGTATAAGAATTGTACATCTCATATTGTGATATAAGTTATTTTGCAATTATTGTGGTTTCGATGACTCAATATTTCTACATAACTTATGTTTTGTTTTTACATGCATGTAATATGTATCGAGACCAGTCTTGTTATATTGGTTTTGTAATAAAAAAAATTGTTAAATACAATAAATAAATATTAAAAAATATTCACATTTTTAAAATGTAGAATATATTTCAACACGCTGTTATGTTTGTTAAAATAAAAAAAAAGGTTTGCATTGCATCCCGCATAGCAGGGTAGGCAGAGGGAATCGAGTATTAAGACATTCCGTTTTCCACTTTTTGCCAAGTTCTGAAGCCGCCGCGCTATAAAATATAAATAGATATATATTTAATTACCTCGATCAATTATCCCTCCCTCCCTCCATTATTTAATTTAATTGATCGAAGTGATTATCGAACCCACAATCAGTCGCGTTTACAGTCACACTTTGTGCCGTTGCGCCACGACTGGCCTCCATCTGTTATGTTTGTTAGTAATATACAAAAAATATATATAATATTGAAAATAACATTTATCGATCTATAAATCATTTACAAAGTGATTCATAAAGTTGTTAAGTATAGACTGTACTGTGGCTAAAACAAAACAATATGTATTCATAGCCACGATTCCGATCAAGGGTAATTATATTATACAATTTATACAATTCCCACGGTGATACATATTAATTAACGGGTTGCAACAGAATTTGTAATTAAAAAAAATGATAATTTCGTATTGTGTTAGTTTCACTTTTACTATACTTGCATATACATTTTGTTACGAATGTCTCTGGCGCTTTCACTGCGCGCCCGACGTTTTACTGTCGCTTCTTCCTGACCCTCGCGACCTCTGGCGCGTCTGTCGGTCACCATATACGATGGCTTTTTAGCTTTTTTTTAACTATGATAACGTGAATATAACTTTGTGACAATATGCAGTAGCCTATTAGATATGTATTTGTAAAAAAATGCATTGCTCTTTAAGCAATTTTGATAAAACTAAATGCGACTGGCTTGTGTTAAGACACTCCGTTCCTCACTTTCCGCCGAGTTCTGGAGCCATTACGTGTTGAGTGGCGAAACTTAACGTCGCGCTTTGCACCACCAGAGCGAACCATTCATCAATTTGGGATCGAACCCACAACCAGTCGATTTTGCAGTCACATTTTGTGCGTTTGCGCCATGACTAGCCTTTAACACAATATAACAATAGTTTATAAAATATGAAAAATATACGTACAGACTGACATCTTCCTAGCTATTGTAAATACATTTTAATATATTTTTAGTACAAATTTCTTTTCAAACCACTTACATTCATGATCTATAATCAAAATACCTACAGAAAAGGCAGGTTTCTCTTCCTAGTCTGAGTCATTACATAAATTAGAAGAAAATATATTATAACAATTTTAACTATATACAGCAATAATGAATTAAGCAGTTGTTTAGTTTTTGTGTTAACTTTCATACGACTGCGACCCAGTCCACAAAGAAAGTTTTATTTGAATCAACAGACATTTTAAGACATTCAATTGGCCTCGTTCTATATCCTTTTCTATCTTGGAATAAATCTATAATTTTGCGTATTCATAATAACTTCCGCATCTCGATATAACGGTTTTGAGTGACGCAATCGAACTGGAACGTAAATGGGTTATTATTATTTTTAATCCACTATTGTTGAACTTTATACAAAGAAATTTGGTATTGTTGAACAGATGTAACATCATCTTTATATGAAAAGAGAAATTCAATGATTCTTTCATAACAAACGATTGTAAAATGATGTAGGTATAATATTATGAGATATTTAAAATTTTGAGGTCAGTCGACCTAAATTTATATTTCTATTTCTTCGCTTTGGTGTCGAGGCAAAGCACGGCGTGGAGTTCTGCCACTTAACCCGCAATGCCTCCAGAATTTGGCAGAAAGTGGGGAACGGAGTGTCTTAACACAAGGTTCCGTCTGCCTACCCTGCTATGTGCGGGATACAGTGTGAAGCTGATTTTTTTTTATATTAAGGGATTATTACAAATTTGTACTTTTAGGCGAATGTCACGTGTGATTGTAAAAATTATATAACTAACGTTAATCTCATAAGTTACGTCTTAATTGGTATTAATAATGATATCTTGATGCTTATAAATATATTTTTTTTGTAGAAAGTTGTAATTTTTGAAATCGAATATCTCACATAATATTGTGCCAACATCTCTCATATTACATTCGTTTATTATGAAATTATTAACCATTAAATTTCCCTTATTAAAAATAATCGAGATTTTAAAGATATCTATGAATAAATATTAAAATTTACATAAATTAATTTCGGCCGTCTAGTGCTTTAATGTTTTACTTTCTATAGATATATTTAGATTGACTCGTTGCTACTCCTGTATAAAATTATATAAATGTACATAAAATGAAATAAGGATTAGTTATCAATAATTATAGTGCAATTTATAATTGGATTCTCAAGACAAGTAACTGCTAGAATATAGGTATATTATTTCATGTTAGTTTTAATTCACTTTTTACTCCTAACTCCACTCTATATCCCGCGTATAGGCGGAGATAATATGGAAATCTAGTGTTAAGACATTTCTGTTCCCCATTTTACGCCAAATTTCTCCATGCCTCCAGCATTGCATGTTTAGTGGCGGAACTTAACGCAGCCAAACGGAATCGAATCGAACCCACAACCTATCGTGCTTATGCCGACTGACTGGCCTCAAAAGCTTGGCTTTCATGCTACCTTGAAAATATATTTATATAAAATTTTAAATGATTTAAACTGAACATGATTAATGAACTTTAATCTAAGATTTTTTTAATGTGTTTTTTAAGAAGGAAAGCTACCTAAATTGCTTTGAGTTTATAATATATGATGTGATTATTGCCAATTTAACGTATTTACATACAATCTAAATATAGATTATATAACACATTACACATAAGCATTCATCATAGTAGATAGGTATATCGAATGAGTCACCAGTCTAAAAGGGAATTGAAATTTTGTCAAGATTTAACTCGTTATAGAATATTTCTCAACGTCCTCAGTACTAAGCTTACATTACTTTTTTCTTAAAAAAAATGTTGTAACCATGAATAAAATATCACTTTAGTTATAAAAACAGATAATTAATTTAGTTAATAAATATTAAAGTCTCTTAAGGTCCTTAACACGATGCAATTTATTTTACCGATCTAATGAGAACTTTGTTACTCGGGCGAAGAAATTAAAATATTAATAATTCATTTACCCTAGTTGGAATAGAACCCACAACCGTCGTGCTTACAGTCACACGCTTGTGCCACTGCGCCACATCGGACCTAATTTTTTTTAATAACACCAAAACAAAACAATAGAATCCAAAATTAGCAAGAACAAATACAACTTACAAGTTCACCAATAGAAGGGACTGTGTTTTATAATAACATGTGGTTATGGAATTTAAATAGGCTAGGTATCCGCAAACGATGTGCAATATTTTAAAATGTACAAGGTCAATATATTATATATGAAAGGTAAAATAATTTATTCAAATTCTCTGTCCAAATATTAATGTATATATCTATCGCTTAAATAATTTTACCAATTTAAGACGCTGTGATGATCCTAAGCGCAGATTTCAATCAAATCACCTTGAACTACTGATGAATTATTATAGATAGAGATTTTTATTTGGTAATAAAACGTAAATGGCGAGGGAAATTAGTAATTATCACGATGTTAAGTCGAAAATGAGATTTTAATGTGCATAAGTTGTGAATATTGCTCTGCGTTTCTGATTGTATGTCGTTCATGTGATCACTAATTTTGAGTCTACAATTATTGACTTGGAATTTTTATTACGTTTATAATGGTTTTATTATAATAGCAAATCTAATATGTAAATATATATATATATATATATATATATTTACATTTATTTTACTTATATATATTATATATATATATATATATATATATATATATATATATATATATATATATAATTTAAAATTCCCCTGTTTTATTGCCTTATATTATTGAGGTGAATGATATAAGGCAATAAAACAGCGGAATTTTAAATGTTATCCAGAGGGTGCCCTGACTAATATCTGTCCGATATTAGTTCTTGGGCATACGGGTACGCGACCCCGGATCCTCGAGCCACCACTTGTTATAACCCCGTCCAGTCCGTATAAGTGGTGTCCCCTCCTTTCAATCTCTTCCTTTTTCCTACCTTCTCCTTCTACCCATCCTTCCCCCCCCCTTTTCTATATGTCCTATTCCTCTTCCCCCGGTTTCTCCCCATAAAGGGGTTTTGGAGGTCAGATGGCAGTCGCTCCATTTAAAAACCGCCATCCGCCGCTACAAATGGACAGTTTAAGTAGGAAACTGGGTACGGCTAGGGCGTCGCCGCTAAACGACGCGCAGGCACATCGCCCTACACCTGCGATAAGTGGGCAAGGGCTACCGTGTCAAGTACGGGCACGGCTAAAGACGCGAGTACCCAGAAGGAAACTCCGCTTTGCAACGTGGAATATTGGCTCTCTAACCGGACGATGCAGGGAACTCGCAGATGTACTCATGAGACGTCGGGTCCAGTGTGCTTTCCTCCAGGAAACTCGCTGGAAGGGCAATAAGTCCCGTAACATCGGACAGGGTTACCGGCTTATATACACTGGGTCACCTTCAGGTAGAAACGGTGTGGCGGTAGTGCTTTCCGAAGAGCTTCAGAATGGGCTCCTTGAAGTTGACCGTCGCTGCGACCGCTTGATGCGAGTAAGGGTACTGATTGAGGGCGTTACCACTAACTTAATCAGTGCCTATGCTCCCCAGGCGGGATGTAGCGCGTCCGAAAAGGAGACATTCTGGGAGCAGTATGAAGAAGTGCTACTGGGTATACCGTCTACCGAAGTGGTCTTAGTTGGGGGGGACTTGAACGGTCACGTCGGTAAGGCTGCTGAGCCGTTTGAACGTGTTCACGGGGGTTTTGGGCACGGTCTTCGCAATACAGAGGGAGAAAATATTCTAAGAACCTGTATTGCATCAGATCTGGCCGTCGTGAATACGTTCTTCCAAAAGAATCCTCAGCACCTTATCACGTATAAGAGCGGGTCCCACTCAACTCAAATAGACTACTTATTGACCAGACGGTGTCATATGGGCAGGGTAACTAACTGTAAGGTCATTCCAGGCGAAAGCCTAACGGCCCAACATCGTCTTCTTGTCATGGACTTTAACGTTACTCCGAAGAAGAAAGTAGCTGAGAAACGTAGGCCTCGGATCAAGTGGTGGTTGCTGAATGGACCGATGCAGACCGAGTTCCTGGCAGAGGTGAAATGTCATAATCTTTCGACTAACACCGAGACTGCTCAGGATGCTTGGGATCGAGCTCAGTCGGCAATCATTGCGGCAGGCAGGCGAGTTCTTGGCCTTTCTAGGGGAGGACGTGTCATCGACAGGGAGACATGGTGGTGGAATGACAAGGTGCAGGAGGTGACTCGTGAAAAGAAGGATGCCTTTAAGAAGTGGCAGCAATCCAACTCTCCTGAAGACAGACTGGAGTACATAGTAGCTAAACATGCCAGTAAAAGAGCTGTAGCCAGAGCCCGCAGTGAGAGTTTGTCACCACTGTATGATAAACTTGAAACTGTGGAGGGGCAAAAGTTCATTTACAAGCTGGCACGTTCCCGGGATAAAGCGACGCAAGATATCGCAAAATGTCTTTGCGTCAGAGATTCCCAGGGCACGCTGCTCTGTAGTCATGCCTCTGTGAAGGAGAGGTGGAGAAGCTACTTTCAGGAGCTGCTGAATACTCAGCACCCATGCAGTCTTCATCACGACCCACCGCCTAACCTCGGACTTATTGCCCCAATAACCCTTGACGAAACTCGTAATTGCCTTCGACGCATGAAGAATGGAAAAGCGGTGGGACCTGACGACATTCCGATCGAAGCGTGGAAATCGTTGGGCTCTCTTGGTGTGCTCATACTTACTGTCCTTTTTAATCATATCTTGAACACTGGAAAGATGCCACACCAGTGGCGACTTAGATTCATTACCCCTATTTACAAGGGAAGGGGCAGTGTTCAAGATTGTGGTAGTTATAGGGGCATTAAGCTTATGAGTCATACCATGAAGCTCTTCGAGCGCATGATCGACCTCAGGCTCCGCCGCGAGTGTACTGTCTCTGAGTCTCAATATGGATTTCAGCCAGGATCGGGCACTATGGACGCCGTTTTCGCCCTCAGAACATTGATGGAGGCATACAGGGAAAAAAGGAGAGCTCTGCATGTGGCCTTTTTAGATCTGCAGAAGGCCTTTGACTGTGTGCCTCGTCAGTGTATCTGGTGGGCATTGCGATCCAAAGGGATCCCTGAGGCCTATATTGAGATTATCAGAGACATGTACCGCGATTCCGCTTCTATGGTTAGGACTGCTGTTGGGACACTAAACCCTTCCAGATTACAGTAGGGGTTCACCAAGGCTCGGCTCTTAGTCCGTTCTTATTCAATGTGGTGCTCGATACTGTCTCGGCTCACATCCAAGACCAGCCTCCATGGCTGATGATGTATGCCGATGATATAGCACTCATTGATGAGAACCGACTGATGCTGGAGCGTAAAGTGAACCTGTGGAAGGGTACGCTTGAGAACGGCGGTCTTAAACTAAATGTGTCGAAGACCGAGTACATGGCCTGTGGGAGCCCGGACTCGAGCACTATCCTTATAGGTCCTGAACCAGCCGTTAAGTCGGAAAAGTTCAGGTACCTTGGATCCGTTATGCACGAGTCTGGAGGCATCGATCACGATGTCTATAGCCGGATAAGCGCTGCTTGGGCCAAATGGCGGGAGGTCACTGGTGTGGTCTGCGATCGCAGGATACCGCCCAAACTCAAGGGTCTGATATACAAGAGCATCATCCGACCGGTTCTTTTATACGGCAGCGAATGTTGGCCAGCACTATCTCGGCACACTCAGGAGCTTCACGTCACGGAAATGAAGATGCTGCGGTGGATGTGCGGCGTAACGCGGTCTGACCGCATAAGCAACACATTCATTCGGGGTAGTCTTGGAGTCCGTGACGTAGCGGATAAGCTCCAAGAGCGTCGCCTGAGATGGTTTGGTCACGTTACGCGCCGGCCTAAGAACTATGTCGGATGCAAGTGCCTTGCTATGTCAGTCCCTGGAGTGAGACCTCTCGGACGCCCAAGGAAGCGCTGGTTGGATGTCGTGAAGCAGGACATGAGAGCCAATGGTCTAACCACCGAGGACGCTAAAGACCGTGCAAAGTGGAGTAGGTTGAGTAGGAAGGCAGACCCTGGCAAATAGCCGGGATTAATGCCAGGAAGAAGAAGAAGATTATTGAGGTGAATGATATTACAAGAGCAACTTTTATCAGTTATAGCAATAATAATTAAAAACAGCAGTTTTATTGTGGGTAGCTTAACCAGTTGGAAAGTAATTTTTTGTTTCTACATAATATCCTGCATTCTGTATTTCCTTAAAAATAATATACTCAGAGCAGTGCAACTATGTAAATTGAATTTGAAATTGTCTTGTTTAACTTTATATGTATGTTTTACGCACAGTTTAATGAAGTCTTTGTCAAATATACTTTTGGTTTCGTTCCCACCATTACCAAGGTATGCGTTGCAATTTACAATGTCAACGGTAATAGACTGTAAGACAATAATATCTTTGAAGCCAACTGTTCTTCGGTACATGTCCTTCAATTATGTTTCTTGCTGTATAACATGCCTACATAAATACCAAATAATCGATGCAATAATATAAATTTTAATAGTAAATCGATAGAAAGATTTTTCTCAATTTAAAATACAGTAAATATTATTTTTGCCATCTAAATTATGAAGATCATAAATTGGATGGCAAAAATAATATTGAATGTAGTTTTAATTAAAAAAAAAAAACAAAAACAATCAACTGTCAAAGTTTGTTATTTTATTGTACCTTGCTTTATTATTATTAATTTATTTAAGTAGGTAGCATATATATTCTCACCATTATTTTAAATAAATACGATTTAAAAACACATTTATGTGTAAAAGCTTAAAATGATTGACTTCGGTTGACCTTCGAAAACACAGTATCAAGGAAACTGGAGAAAGGTCACGTAAAATGTATGGGTCCTCATACATTTTACGTGACCTTTCTCCAGTTTCCTTGGTACTAGGGCATGTGTAAAGAGGTTGATGACAATGGTCGAGTCGAAAGAGATATGCGGAGACCATAGAGTTAGAGGCGCTCCGTTCTCTCTGACTATCCCGCAAAGGATACAACGTGAAGCTAGTCTAGTATATAAGATGATTATGTAACACAGTAAATTGATGTCAAAAGATTAAAAAAAATAATAAACAAATTCAGATATTTAAAACGACATTATAAGGAAGTATAAACCAATTAGTGTCACTCGTAGAAAGTTGATCGCATACTTAATTATGTACTTATTTCCACATCGCTGCTACTTTTATTCTATGTGGATGATTTCTAGATCTAGCTTTATTTAGAGATAAATATGATGTATATACGTAACCATACTTAAATCAGTTTAAAATATTGACCACATTCCTTTCTAATATTCTTATATTACTATTTTTTGGATTTATCTAACTTAGTGTTATGTAAAAATTTATATAAAACAGCTACACGCTGTATTTTGTATACAGCAGGGGACATTATCAGAGGAAATCTAATATTAAGACACTCCGTTGCCCATTTTACGCCGAGTTCTGGAGGTTTAGCGTGTTGAGTGACGAAATTTAACACTACGCTTTACTTCGACACCAAAGCGCAGAAAATAAAATATAATTTTTAAATTCATTCATATTTTATTTTCCGAGTCCCCAATCGGGGACCCACAACCACGTTTACAGTCACACAGTATGAGAGAGATTGGTCTCAAAATATTATATATGACAAAATAAATAACAGCTTAGTCGAATCAATGGGCTACATTGATTGAACCTCCGTACCCTATGAAACTCCTTTTCCGTTACATAATTAATATCTAGTATTCTATGTTTTAACAAATAGTATACCTATCGTGACCAGACGTCACGTTTGGAACGGGACCGTCCCGTTGTTCGGTTGTGTGTCCCGGTGTCCCGAAACATGCCACTGAGAGGTACAAGAGTTCTGTTTTTCAAAATGGCAATGAATTGGATTGGACGAGCCACGTTTTGCCGCGATACGTCAAATGATAACTGAATCGAATAGTCTACAAAAAAAAAGGAAAGCCCACAAGATTTTTGTAAATCATATCGAAAGCGACCTTAAAAACAAAAGCATACACAAAAAACGAAAATAAACATTAAAAAAATCTATGTTTTTCTTTAACATAATAGTTAAAAATAATTAAAGTGGCAAATTAAAAAACGAATTCCCCGTTTTGAGTCCAACAAAGAATGGCCACGTTAAATATACCTTATATTATACTATTATACCTTATACCATTTATGTGAAGTAAATCAGATAAAGCAGACCACTGTGGTGACAGCCGGCGACCCAGATGCCGGTTGCAACAACCTCTCGGCGATAGTTGGCCGCTCTCCTGTAGTGTCCTTACATTGCCTATGTATTGGAAATGATGTATCGGTCGATGTTAACAATTATATACATATTTATACTGTCGAAATTATATATTTATAATATCTAAGGATACTTTTTTATATATTTATTTTTAATGTTTGTGGTATATTTAATTTTATGTAAGCTTATTTCTATTTTAAACTGCTTTTATTATTGATATGATCTATTTGCCTATGTTTTTTGGAAAATTTTTTGTCAATTTAAATTTTAATCTGTAACTGGATAATAGACAAAAAATCACTATTCATAATATAGAGTATTATGAATAGTGAATGTATACATGTACATAATAGACAAATATAATAATTTTGAATCAACAAAGTTATTACCTTCGTAGGTAACATGTATGAGAAATAGGTACATAAGTTACTAAAAAACCAATCTAAAATTTAGCAAGGTATCAGTCCCTTTTATTAAAATTTCAAAATATACATATACTATCATGATTTACAAGACGATCAGCAATACAATAGATACTTTTCAGATAATTTGGCGGTATAATACGTACGACTATTAAAAATTTCTTAAAAACTTAGTTGTAATGAACACGGGAACTGATGAAATAATGACATATTGATGTCTTTAATTATATATCAACGTAACGTATCAACCAGCCGTTGTTTATGGCTTGTAAAAAAACTCAACTGCAATTGTTTTTAAAATATTGTAAAATAGATTTTGTTAACTTAGTACTACTATTAGGTACTTTGTAGCTTAATATTTTTTTGCAAAATAATTAATAATTTATAATTCAAATAATATTTTAATAACTTTTAAAAATAAATTAAAATGTCTAAGCATATGAAAAATAGTGCTTGCCTTGACTCACTAATACGGCGTAAAATTTGAAGGAATTCACACGAAATGTTAATTAAATATCAGCGTTGATTGTGAAAATCGTCTTATTAGGTTACTAATTACATATTATTATTTTTTATTAGTCAATAGTGATTGATAAAAAAACGTTTTATACGTTTTTTAACACCATATTGATAAGCTGTTTTGAATAAGTGGAGTACAATACAAAACTCAGCTTCACGCTGTATCCCGCACATTGCAGGATAAGTAGTAAGAACCTAATGTAAAGACATTCCGTTCAGCGTTTTAAACCGAATTCAGAAGATATTGCGTTGAGTAGCGTAACTCAACGCGGCGCTTTGTGCGCTCGACACCAAAACGACAAAATAGTTTCGTCGAGTGGGTATAGAACCCACAATCAGTCGCTACACTCACACACTAGTACAGCTGCGCCACGACTGGCCTCATAGACTACAAGACCATATATATATATAATAGTAAATATGAGCAATCTAAATTGGGATCAAGCCATTTCACTATAAACAAGTGTAAATTATGGAGAAAGGCCACAGATGCAGACAATTTCGCAAGCGGTAGGAATACCAATACTGCGTCAAATAGATGTTATAAGATAGACTCACAGCATTGATAATTCCGAGGCGAAATCTAATTTACTTACTTCTTATTTGATTTCACGAACAAAGATAATATTAAGACAAGAGATCTCTGAGAGAACGGATCTCCTGTTTCAAGCACGGAACGTTTTTGATTAGGTAGATGCATATTACCAATATCAAAAGTGAGTTTTGTTACGTAAATATATAGTATAATATCATTTAATGCATAAATAAAATTTGTATTTGAATAAGGCATAGATGTTTTGATGTTTATAATTATAGACTTTTAAATAATTTCTAAGTTATGAGACCAAGATTATATTTAGCTAATTTTGATTAATAAAATTTGCGGATGACATGCATTTATGTACATATACGAGAATACAATACAATACCGTGGCCGTCGTGGCGCAGTGGCCCGAGCGTATGACTGTAAATGCGACGGTTATGTGTTATTATTATTTATTAATATTTTCGTTTCCTCGCTCTGGTAACAAGACAAAGGCGGTGTTGAGTTCCGCCAGTCAGCACACATTGCCTGATCCGACGGAAAATAGGCACGACGGAGCGTCTTTACAGTCCGTGCCCACTTTACGCCTTTATAAGCGGGATATAGCTAGAAATTGAAAAAAAAACTTAATCCTTATTAATATAATATTTTTAATGTATAATATGATTTTTAGACAACACATTGATTTATTTTAATCGTCTACCTGTTTTATAGACAGACTTCCTAAGTGAACATGTATAATAGCTAGATAATCAGGTACAGCCATAGATGTCATGTTACACACAATCTCACCTAAACAGTACACGACGCAGTTTATGTAATAAGTTTGGGCGTCAGTCCCCTGCCATGGTCGTGGTCCGCTTTCACCGTAATAAAAGGCTTTCTATAGTTTTGAATGAATCTGCGTGACAATGGCATACGTGTTCAATTTAAACGATATCACATTTTAAAATGAACAGTAAACGTATTTTTTGTATTGTTTTTTATGTTTGCCAAAATGAATTTTATGTTTGAAATCTTGTTTCTACATTTTTATATAGGCATTGGTTGGTACATCAACAAAAAAGTTTAATTAGTGTTAAATATTATATAGACACATGTCTATTTATATAAAAGTTACGTATTAACACTTTTAAACTAGGTACATTTACTAGGAAGTCATTATACGACACCATTGCGATATACCATATTTTGTGTTAATGACTAATGTACATACGCATACATAGGTGAAAACTTAACAGATAGTAAATTTTCAATACTATGTCAGCTTCACGCTGTATCCCGCACACAGCAGAGTAGGCAGAGGGAACCTTGTGTTAAGACATTCCCTTCCCCACTTTCTGCCGAACTCTGGAGGCTCTTAGCCTCGACACCAGAGCGAAGAAAATGAAAATATAAATTTAAGTAAATATTTCATCTCCTCGAGTGGGGATCGAACCCATAACCAATCGATTTTACAGTCACACTTCGTGCCGCTGCGCCACGACTGTCCTATAATAATACTATGTCATAATTCATATATAATCTATACTTATAATAAAATCGTACGGATTAGTGTTTGTACATAAAAAGTATATAAGGACAATTTAATAACGTAATAAAAACAAAAACAATTTTGTTGTTTTAATATTTTGTTGTTCACAAATTTAGGAACGGCTTAGTAGGTTTAATCGCACTTTTCACTAAGTTTTATTTTGGCAAGCTTCCCGTAAAAAGTAGTGCTTCTTATATTACAATCAGTTTACAAATAAAAAAATATATAATTTTAAAGAATGTTGCTCGACAAAACTGCCACAAATAAATAATTTCAATATGTTTTATTTTGAATTATCTGAAATTTTACTTATCAATAAAGATATTGTTGATTTTTAAAATGATATTTTTATTAGAAGACTAATATAATATAGATTGGTTAGTTATTAATTATACAGCTCAATCGGGCGAAGCCGCTAGTTAAGTGTAAAATCCAAGTGTTTAAGCAATAAAATTTATTTGAACTACTTACAAAAATATTTTTACTTTACTTTATTGAAACTTACTTAAACTAAATCGATTTACTAAAATTGTGAATGTAACGGTCATTACTTTTTTAATAAACCAAACAGCATAAAAAACCGGATTTTGTTGCACTTAATTCTCCATTTAAAATCTCACAACAAAATGTATGCGTAACCGACAGGTGCGTGAGCTTGCGAGCCGTGACCGCATGCAGCCGATGCACCGTGTTATCTCGTGCAATATGCACCGTTCTCCAGTTACGCTGTACGGTCTTACTGCCAGTGTGTGGTGTATATTATGAAATATACACTTTTGAAAGAAAAAAAATGGTGTTAAACTCCTCAAGATTTCATATTACTAATTATATTTTAATTGGATTTGTAAAAGAAATATTATAACTTGAAGAATACTGTTACTTTTTTCATTTAAAAACACATAAAAATATGATCTTCACTAGTAAGGATGTTATAATTTGAACACAAGATAAATTTGACCCAAAAACTGTATTGCATGATCAAATTGTTTCTCAAAGAAACATTACACTCATGTAGTACAGGTACAGATTAAGAATAAATTTAAATGTATTATTATTACTGTGATTTATATTCCTAGTAACAAGTTATTTCCGAGTAATTAAAAGTACCGGCAAACATTATTTAGTATATATCACTTTCAAAGCATAAGGTTCCTACTTGTACCTACCTCACCTAGGTAGTTACTACTAACCTATATTTAAATATACAATTTCCTCAAAATAAGTATAAAAACTAAAATATATATATATATATTTTGATTGGGTTTAATTTAATATTGTTGAATTGTATGATTTAAGAGTGTAGATAAAATAATTTAAGTCTATCGATAATTTTTTTAGCTTCACGATGTTATTATATTATATCGATAGCACATAGCAGAATAGTCAGAGCTAAGAAGGCAGGAACCTATTGCTAAGATTTCTTATTTTCAAGAGTTAAAATTGCTTATATTTGTAATCTAATATTGCAGATAGTTCGTGATCGATAAAAACTATTGTTTTCAATATTTGAATGTCACATTCAGATTGGATCACGGAGCTGATAAGTATATGTACCTACATTCACAAGATACTGACATTCAACGCGTAACATAGTTCCCCACGTCTGTTTCCATTTATTTAAATGCTCGGTCAAGTTTACCTAATCAATGCCTACAGTAAATCTGATATACTATACGTATACTACAAATTTGAATTAAGTTTTCGTATGTTTTAAACGCCGCCGCGCCGGGAGAACCGCATGTATCAAATTTAAGCACTAATATAAAATTACACAAAAGTAACATAAGCTGCTTTAACACTGTAGCCAAAATGCGGTTTTATATACCTAATACTGAAAAAAAAAACAGCTAATAATTTGATCGTTAGGTCCGGTGGGTGATTTTATAATAAAATAACAATCGTTAGACCTTGGTCGACATGATTAAAAAACAAATGCTTTCAATTCCGCCATTCACAAAAATACCTTCATGTGGATATAATTTGTAGGTCTTGATATCCGTATTATTAAGACAAATTAAAATCACACACCGTGAGGCCATCGTGGCGCAGAGGCACAAGCGTGTGACTGTAACGCGACGGTTGTGGGTTTGATTCCCCCTCGGGGAATGAGTTATTATTTATGTTTATTTTTAATAATTTCATTTGTTCGCTGTCTGCTTTCAACAAAGCAAAACGCGCGGCGTTAAGCTAACGCAAGTTGGCGTAAGCAACGTAAAGTTATCCCTGCCTACTCTCTGCTATATGCGGGATACAGCGTGAAGCCGAAAAAATAGATAAAACTATACATACAATTTGCACCACCGGCTAGTATACTATTTTGTTTATTTGTAAAGTACCTAAATAAAAAGTCGTGAATCACGATTCCATAATTAAACTTGTATAATGTCATGACATTTCCCACGTTGATTCAACATTTGTCTACTGCATAAACTGCCATTTGAATATCCGTGTGCCTCCAATCAATATCCTCCTCCCTAGGAAATTTAATATCAGGAATGATCTTTTTAAGCATTTTTAATGTGTTATTCCACACTTAGGTAAGAAAAATAATCAAAAACATTTCTAAATAAGTAGTAATGATCTTGATTCTAAAACATGATTTTTTTTCTTTCATTGCTGCATTTTGCCATTCCAATTATTAATAATGTACAAAGCAAGTGCATAAAATAAATTATTGGCATTCCATATTATTATTACTTATTCATAATTATTATATAAACTAGAGGAGCCTTTAACATAGCAATATGTATGTCATTTTTAACTAGTGTATTTTATATTTTCAAACTAACCAAAGATCAGTCGTGGCGCAGGAGCACGAAGTCTGACTGTAAACGCGACAGGTTGTGGATTCGATTCACTAGAGGAAATTAAATATTTCTAAATGTTCGCTCTGGTGTCAAGGTAAAACGCGACGCTGATTTCCACGACTCAAAACATGTAGAAAATGATTAATGAAAGTTCTTAACATTAGGTTCTCTCTATCTACCTTTTTGTGTGCGAGATACAGTGTGATGCTGAAAGAATATATACATTAGCAGTGTGTTTTATATTTAATTTAATAATTTCTAATGCTAACCATCTAATACTGTCTATTCAAGTTTAGGTATACCAAATTTTATACTCTTCGTTTATGCAACCCTAATATTAATTCATTACCCTACATACCTAAATCAAACGTCTAATGATTTATATTACGTTGTTCCAGTTTTTCCAACAATTGTATTACCTATCACGGTATCATCAAATGGAAATAGTCCAGAAACAAAAATAATCGGCGGAATGAGGGTCGATACCAGCATAAAAGAAGATATAAATCCCAAAATAATTATGAACAACACTGGAAGTCAAGCATACAATATTCCAAAACTAGCTATTAATGAAAGGTATCGAAGACTTATACCTTATATGACTTTTTATTACGCTAACGACGTAGTTCCTCCAACAAATAACGGAAATGTTCGTAACGCCGAAAATGTTGAAATAGATAAAGCAGTAATATTAGAGTCCTCTTCAGACAGGCCCAGTGAACGAGAGCCTAAACTTATTTATAAACCACATAGATACAAGAATATACCGAGGTACAATGGGAATAGATTAACCCAATTTAATATAGCGTCGTCCAATCCTACGAAAATATTTTATAAAGAAATACCTGTGCTGTACCAGAATTCACCTAAAGCCGTCCCTCATTATAATAATCACCGATTGGAGGACGAGCAATTTGATAATAGAGACGTTCCATTTGATCATTATATTCCCAAACAAATAAAAGCTCCGAGTACACCATTCACAGTACCTGATAGAAAGCCCGTATTAAATATTTATCAACACGAAGATTTTTCACCAAATGTACAATATTATTCATCAGATCAACAGGAGACTCCCAAGTACAGACTAATTCCTTATGATCAGACACCACCAGTTAAAGTTATAGATACATCAAAAAAATATTATAATCCTGCTCCTGTTATTTCAAAAGAATCTTTTTTTGTAAAACCTAGGCCAATTCTTCGCCCACAAGTCTTCTATGAAAGTCATAACAGCCAACAATTACCTCACCAAGCAAGGAAACCAGCAACTATATCAGAAGTTTATTACGAAAGACAACCAGCCTCTGGATTAGTTGAACCAGTTGTACAAAGTGGATTTAAACCTATTTATAAAAATCCCCCCGAAGTCACAAAAAGTCCCATCTATACTTCGTCAGTTCAACAAGACGAATTGTCGTATCATAACTACCATACTGAGAATCAAAAGAATCCAGTCGATGATTCAACTTTGGATGTGCCAAGAGATAATTTGTATAAGCAACAATATATTATTGAACAACCTACCGTACCTGAACCTACACAGAAACAGGAATCTTCTAATTCTGTAACATTGGCAGAACTTTTAAATTCTCTACAAATTAACAAATCTATCCCAAAACCAATCACAAGAGAAAATGTAGGCGATTCAATAAGAACATTACTTAATGTGTTGAGTACATTAAAAGCTGCTCCAGTACAAAATGAAGGAGTGGCAGTTGTTAGTACGCCAAAACCGTTTGAACCGTCTGAAATTTCACATGTGACTCCTCTTAATTCAGTATCATCGACCACTCCTAAAGCCGAGGAACCAGATGAGGAGTCGTATCTTGCACCAATACAAACACCTTCCCAATATCTAGACGGTATGATAAATATAAAACCACACGTATTTGATTTTAATAATAGTAAGATGAATTAAATTTAAATTTAAAACGTTAATTACATTTTGATTTGAATTTCCACATAACAAAATTATTTCGTAAAAAGCTTGATAATAACAGCTGTGTGAATGAAAATAAATATTAATTATTTTTTACAGATTATCCAACTAGCAGTGGAAGTACACAAAGATTTCCTCTTCCCGTGACCTCGGATGAGGAAGGTGGAACTCCTGGCCGCCCCGGCGTTGATTACCCTATATTGACTGTTATCCCAACAACAAAATTCAACTGCAAAACACAACGTTATAAAGGTTTCTTTGCAGATACTGAAACAAGATGTCAAGTACGCACTAGCTAATAATAATAACCATAATAGCCTTATAATATTATATGTACTAACTTAAAAAATACATTTTTTTAGGTGTGGCATTATTGTGATTTGAATGGCGGTCAAGCATCGTTTTTATGTCCCAATGGTACAATATTTTCTCAAGCAGCCTTAACTTGCGACTGGTGGTTCAATGTTCGGTGCGCATCAACAACCCAACTTTACGTACTTAATGAGAGTCTCTATAAATATATTTTGCCTCATTCACCCAAGTTTCCAGAAGACTATAGTGGCCCACTAGTTGACAAGTAAGTGAATTAACATAGAGAATTTTATTTATTACATTATATTAAATTTTTATTAAATTATATTAAAATCATATATTTTTAATTAAAACTTAAAATAAAAATATAGGTATATATGGATGGACAGTTGTAAAAAATTATGTTACATTGACGTTAGTGTTCATATCTAATTAAATGCATTGCAGATATCTGACCTTAAAGTTCAAAGAAATGGAAGAGCAGTTCAAAAAGAACAAGAAGAAAACCACAGAAAAAAATGCTTCAGGTGAAAACGAGAGCACCGAAAAGATTAGTTCTGCTGAAGACAGTACAATAAGTGGGAAAGATAATGAGTCCTCAATAAATAGAGCAGATGTTATCATAGAAACACCGGGCAACAGTGGAAACGTTCAGAGACTACAAGATGAATAATTTATTTAAAAATAATAACAAAAAAGAACAATAAGATAATTATGGTTATTGTGAAAATTGGTTGTACTTTCTAATTGATGTGAGAAAGAAAGAAAAAAAATCTTTATTTGCAGATTACTACCGTAAGTTCATTTTTTATGTGAAGTCGTTGAAAAATATGAAATATATAAAGTTATATGCCAATTGTGATAATGTATACATTTTGTAGTGCTAAGATTTAGACAGTAAGTTTAATTTATTAATGAAAAAGATTCATTAATTTTGAAATGTTATAATGTGGTTGTGACTCTCATAACAAGCGTCAAGATTTGTAAGAGCTCATACTTTAGATAGTTTGTATTTTATAAGTATGTTGTAGTGTTTTTAAGGAATTAAACTTGCCATAACTCGCCATGTTTAATTCATAGTATCTACTAGATATTTTCGATCGTATAAAATATATAGTGACACATTAAGAAACTATAATTAACAATTTATTAAAATGTCTTTTTGAGAGAAGTCATTATTAAAAAAAAATGTCTTTCTAATTAGTTAATGCATACTTTATATAGTATTTTGATGTACTTCAGGTTCAACACTTTTTTTGTAAATATTTATCACATATTTGACACAATAGAGATGTAAATAATATTTCAACGCCCATTTTTTTTTTCTAATCATCTTTCTTTGAAAAGTGGCATAATAATATGTATATATCAGTATTTTCTACATATGCCTTAATTAATATTTAAAAAATCTTGCAACGTACTTTATATTCTTCGAATATTTGTCTTAATTTTTAAAAATTATTTTCTTGATACTTTTTTACCTGTGCAATAAATTATTTATAACAATAAGGAATTTGTGTTTTATTGTTTTTAAATAACACACCAAAGGAATAAAAGTTTATTTTATTAGGTACTTGTTACATTTAATAAAATTATTTACAGTGTTAATAATTAATTATTAATTATATTTCACTACGTACATTTAAGAATAACATATTATTAAGCTTGCATCAGAATTATTTTAAAATAAAACTTAACAATTAACTTGAGATCAATACAAAACAAGATCACATCAAAATAATTAACACTTTGTACATACATAATTTAATTAAAAACAAATATATTTTATTTAACATCAATAAATGTCCTAATAGAATTTCATTAGCTTACATATTATTTTATAATTATTTACTCGTATCATTATTAAATATCATAAACTGGGGAGATTCTGAAATGGGCAATATTTACAATATGAAATGTCACATTTACATTTTCTAAGCATGACTTTTTACACGCGTTACATGTACATTCGAACAACATTGGACCTTTATAAGCTAATATCTAAACACTTTCATATAATGCGATTTTTGCAGATAATATTTATACAAAAATATAATTTAGGGATAAAACAATCATACATAGACATTAATCATAAATAAAATGACTCGACATGATTGTGTTTATTTATTTTCTTGCCATTTTGAACACGATGTTTAGAGCCAGATTTATATAATAGAATTTTCAGCTAAATTTCACTTACAATTTATTTTTATATACAGGCCACGTTTCTTCAATCTAAACCACAATCACAAGCTGTTACCTTTTCAGTCTTTCGCGTTACGTTTCCATCATCCTATCCTAAATACACAAAATATAATATATGCACATATAATATTTATAAGTTTTATTACACATCGATGTTTATGATTAAAAAAAAAGTCGTAACTAAACGTAAAAAAGCTATTTACGCCTTGTTGTGCTGATCAAAATTGATTTATGCCTTTGAAAAGAGTTTAAATGATGTTCCATGATTAAAACTCTACATGAGGGCCCTAGTCTATTCACAGATAAATAATACTGAATACGTTTATGCGTTATCGAATTTGAGGTTAAATTCCAAAAGGACCGTTTCACCCACGGTGTCAATTATTCTCATCTTCCAAAATATACCCACGATAATTTTACCCTGTTAGTGACAACATTTACCATACATAATAATAACTATAGAACAATAAATAGTGCACGAAAACGTGCGATAAATTATTATCTACGTACACGAAGATAAATGTAAATGGCGTCAATATAATGACAATACTACGTTTCAATAACAAACAAAATTACCGCGTTCTAATGCGGCGTCATTAGGGTTGCCAGTTCGCTAGGATGTCACCGAAGTGCATTTCAATTTTAGCGAATGTTATATTTAAATGAAATGTTGAGTAATCACTACATATATAAAGAAGTAAACAAAAGTCGGGCAACCCTGCGCTCGGCGGTCGGCGGCGGTCGGCGGTGGTCGGCGGTGCGGGCGGGGTCGGGGGCGGCCGCCTAGTGCTTGAGCAGCAGCGCGGCGTGCTTGAGGCGCAGGTGCGAGCGCAGCGTGTCGATGCGGCTGTAGGTGGCGGGGCAGTAGGGGCAGAGCGAGCGCTGCGCCGTGTGCGAGTGGAAGTGGTGCCAGCGGTTGGACACCTCCTTGCCGCAGGACTTGCAGCGCCACAGCGCGGCGCTCTCCGCCGCCGCCACGAACATGCTGTGGTACGAGTACTGCGGCGCGTGCGCGTGCGTCCGCTCTGCAACACGCACAACTGCTGCAGCCCGCGGCCAAACCGCCCGACACTTCCCTCCGATATTTTGCAACGCGATATTTGTTTTTTTTTTTTAATCATAATTCCAATATTAAATATATATTTTGACAGACCAACTTGAGTGTAATTAAAATTATTAATGTGAGTAAAAATTTTATGCTTATTAATTGTTTTATTATTATATTCTGTTACGTTTGTTTTGGATATAAGAAAAAATGAGAAAAATCATTTAATCACTTCTAATCGTGTTGCAAAATTGTGTGGACGGCACCAAAAAAAATTGAATAACATCGAACATCTATGTTGCCACACTTAAAAATATAAACGATGCATAATCTAAACTTACTGTAACAACGGCCCAATGTTTCCAGCAATACTTTGAGTTGCAACTAGGGATGTCAAACACTTCATGCACCATGATTAGAATTAAAATGACAATATGTTCTGTTCTGTTCTCAGCATTTGAAAATTGATAATATAAATGATATGTGTTCCAACTATAAGCATTGCTGCATCGAACATCGACTGCGGGTGTTCAGGCATCAGGCCGTGCATTCGTACTTGAACGGTACATAACAATTGCAAAATGGGGTGGAGCGTGTAAACGCACAACTGAAACTACACGGATTGTAACATACCACAATTTAATGTAAAAATTAGTAATAAATACAACAGATAAATGCAGGAGTTTGCAACATGTTAAAATTGCATTACATAACATCAAACAATGTGAAATAAAAATTGCATTAACTGCTTGCATAAAACAAAATTATATAAATTAAACTTTTAAAGGAGGCATCAAACCAAGACATCGATATACTCATAAACAACAAATAGTTCATAAAATTTCATGTAAAAATATAACGATACTGACGTAATGCCGTCAAGGTATACGATTTGACACCCCCGACCCTATTAGTATTAAACTATTGTGATACACGACACTATAACAAATTGGCTAATGTTACAAAGAAGAAACAAAATAAAACATAACTAGACCATCGCTATCCTGAATATAACCATAGAGCTCATCCTGCACTCCATTGATTCCAAATTATAAATCACGATTCGTGACGTAAAAGGTAAAATTTTAATAATATACAATAAATTGGAATATTCATTTAGATTGGCCAAATAAGTGACTAGGTCCGCAAGACCTCATTTCATAAGACTAAATTTAGTAATTCGTTAACCTTATGTGTAAATTCCATATGGCATAAAGTTAGCTTTCATTAAGTTAAAATGAACCGAATTTACATTAACAAAATATATAATAAAAAATATGTATAATAAGGTTTAAACTTTATAATAATTTTCTTTACAAATATTATTTGACTATTTAAGAGTATTTACATTGGTTTTAGTTGAAACATTTCAAAGTATAAGTAAATACAAATTATTGATTACTTATTAATATAAAATCACAAAAAAAAAAACGTAGATAAGTACATACATAATAAATTTGATCATACATTTATTGAAAACTTGATACACATTAAAATATATAACAATATGCTTTATTAAACAAATTAAGTTGCATTCATCATATTATAGTTTTGTAATGTGAATTCGGCCTCAGCTTAATAACGGACACCGTATTAATTATTCATTAAGTGATGCATACTTTTTGAAAGCTGTAAAGAGATCAAAGGGTGATATTTTCTGAGCCAAACGATGTGATACTCCAAAATATTCTGGCCAGACACTATCATAGTATCCTAACCTAAAATATCTAAAATAATATACTATGTTACTAATCAATTTGCTATAGCAAATTCAATATTAAAAATTGGTCTCGATTGATAGTAATATACAAAAATGCATTCAAGATAAGATGAAGCGATTTCTGGACTGGGCAATGGGACCCGCGCCGGACGTCGGATAGCTATGATCTATTCAACAATAGACTAACTTGCGCGATAATAAATTAATAAACAGTACATATCTATTACGATTGGCAGAGGTAAACGAGCTAAATATTAATATTACCAGCTATGAAACCTGTACATCGCCGTAACCCAAACTGCGGTTCGCTATTACAAATTAGCACTTATTATGTATACAAGTAGGTAGTTACTCTCTTTCGAAGACATCATTATTTTAAAATATCCTTTAGTTTGGTTACGTAATTAAATAACTAGTAATATTGCACTGAGTATGAAATGCCATCAAATGATAAGCGCCCACATTGTTAAGAACGGTACATATAAAAAATCTTCATTATTATCCTTAAAATTAAATATATAAATCTTCGCGGAAGAATCGTTCGGTAGTCACTATCAATAGAGGAACAGAGGAGCGTAGTGCTTACATCGAGTGGGCCCCTATATTCAATAGACAAAATTGTATATCTAGGTACGAGTTATGACTATTTTAAAAAAATTGCACAAGTGAATTGTATTTTCACAGCTACTAAACAGCACTAATGCCACAACTTAGAAATATTGAAACGATCACGGTCACCGGTCGGATGCTCGTCGGCGACGATGCGACTTAACAATCTAGATACATTAGTAAGTTTGAAGAGGTCTGAAAGAACGAAGGTAAAATCTCGAGTGATACTGTAATCTCTAGGTGTGTCTCTATCGCTTAGTACCCGTTGTAGATGCGACCTCGGATGCTAGATTAAGTTAATGCAATTGCAAATTAACTAACTAAAATATTTATATTAATAATAGGAGTCGAATCGTAGCGTGTTACCACTCTTGGTTCTAGCACCATTTCCTTTTTATCACATTTCAGTTACCGTACCACTCTAAGTGTTTAGCTAAAAATGTAACAATCTTAAATATTAAATTGAAAAATACATAAACGCTAGGTTAGTCCCAATTGTAGAATGCCAATATTAGTTACTAAATGCGCAACCTTGAATCTCTCCTACCTTAAAGTAATCGAGAGGTCTCAGACCTCCAGCACCGTTCGCACTTATCAAAACTAAACCTACCAACGATCAAATAATAAATCTTGTAACGCGATTAACAAAACCATGTCACTATATCATGAATCAATAAAAACAAACAACACTAATAAATCATATTACATAGGTATATAAATATAAAATTATATAAATCAGACGATAGAATATATCTAAGTATAAAAAAAAAACAATCTCCGTAAATAGATCAACTAGTCTAGTATAAAAATCTTTTCGTATGTTTCCTTAGGCGCTATCCGTTAATACATCACAAATCCTTAATAATCATCTTGCAAAGGCCTCATAGAGTTACAAATGCATCTACACTGAGATTCAGTCAATATTTATATGTCGTTGACCAACGACAGATCACAATCTCTTGCCAGTCCTTATCGATCCGTTGTCGTTCCGCACCATACATAGGATTACAACATAAATATAATTAGCTACAGCCTCGCGTCCGATTCACTGTCGTCAATCGTGCACGTTTAAATCAATTTTATCACCGCGTATTGTTCGTAACATTTGTAAACTCAAAATGTTTTCAGCAAATCTATATATACTATTAAGCGATAGGCTCGAGTGATCGACGAACGGTGCACGTTTGAGGACAGCCAATGACAAGCGCAAGGCAGGAAACTCATAATTTCCTATCTAATGAATAAATATAACAAGACATTAGGAGCCCGTGCTTGGGCCGTCAATAGCCAGCATCACTTCGCGGTCGCACCGCTACTCGACACAACGTATATTTAAATAGCTTAAGATCTCTATAGTTAATATAAAAAAATAATATGGTAATAAAATTAACATCATATTATTGCTTTTGCCCGTTCCCGTATAGCGATTGGTATAGAAAAAAACAGCTTACCTACTTACACATACTCGAGAGTCAGTAACTTTGAGGGGGCAAGTCAACGCACAACCGAGAAATAGTGAACGAGCGAGGGGCGCGGGCATCAGTCGAAGCCGGCGTCGACGCAGGGCGGCGGCACGCTGCCGTACACGGGCGCGTGCGCGTGCGCGTGCGGGAGCGCGTGCGGCGGCGCGTCGAACTTGCGCGTGTCGGGGTTGTAGGCGGGGTGCTTGAACTTGCAGTGCGTGCGCAGGTTGTCGGAGCGCGTGTACGTGGCGCGGCACAGCGGGCACTCGAAGCGGCCCGGGAAGTGCACGTGGTAGTGGTTGCGGATGTGCGTCACCACCTTGCCGCACAGCTTGCAGCGGTGCAGGTTGAGCGCGCCCGCCACGCGCTCGAACGTCAGCCGCATGTGCCAGCCCTTCGAGCCTGCGCGACCACCGACCCACCATTACATACCACCTTCATGCTCATAAAAATGGCCTACTCTCCCTCTACTCTTTGCGTTTTACGGACGTTTACGTCTAACTATATGTTTTTTTTGTAGCGTTGCGACTAGACCATTTTTATAATATTATCAATTTAACTGTTTATACAATATTATTTAGGTATTTTAGAATAATAAAAGGAATGTCAGTGTCAAATTATATATTACCAGTTGCAACCTCATGAAATACAGTAGAATTTGGTTCTCAAAGAAACATCCATCGATCGCTCAAAGTAGCCTTTTAAAAATGTTTTACTTTACAATTCCAAGTTCTACTGCAAAAAAGAATAGGACGTGAGTTATTCGTAACATATTAGCACTATTGAAAAAGCTTTGATACAGATTTGTTAATGCTATGCTATTAATGCTTCTCCTAGCACTATTAAAGCTTTTATTAAAGAGTTTATTTGAAAATTATCGGAACCAAAAGAACTTCATATGATAGTTTTAATAAGAGATCCATGCAGAAATGAATCGATGATAGAAGAAATGGTGTTTGTTACTCGTCAGTGTTAACATTTTTGCACGTGAGACTTACTCATTACTGTCACCAAGGCGGTATACATAATGCGGTGGTCCGTTACACTTCTACCATAAATAAATAAAGAAAGCATGGAAGGAGGATGAAAATGAAAAGAAATAGGTAAAAATAAAGGAATATATTTGCAACGAACACACAGTAACGATAGACTTACGTACAAAATTAATTATAATCGAAGGAAAATAAATTATTGTCAAAAAGTATATACCTAAAATACATAAGCAAAAGATCAGTCTTTTAACACACCAGACAAGATTCCTTATAATAGTTAAAGGAACAATAAGAGATCATGGGCGTCGTTTGGAGTGCGTTTATATGGACCGGATGTTATTTTGACAATTTTTATAATTGATTTACGATTTTAAAAAATACTTTTGTTTATTAACCATAGTTTAAGGTTCAAAAATGACATCCGGTCGGTTTACAATTCTCAAAATATACAAAATTACTAAAATACATGACTATTAGTAAATAACTTGTAAAATCTTATTTTCCCTTGGAAAGACCATCAAGGATTAAAAGGCACAGACATGATTAAATTAGTCATGTAATGGTCAAAGTTAAAATTACCATTTGTTAGGCTATAACCAAAACACGAAGTTATTTTTATTCGTAAGATATTTATATTAAGTCACTAAAATAGTGAAACATGAATTTATTAGTATTTGAGAAAGAAATATGACTTTTATTGAGTGTAGCTCGACCTAGGAGTAGTTACTTACTCGTATCGTATTACCAATAACGAAGATATTATTTATTTGTATTATGTTAATAACCATACTGTTTGCACAATAGATGTTACTACAACATATTTCAAAATGGATATTGAATTTAAAAATGAGGGTTTTTTTTAAATATTTTTATAACATTATCGTGATGTTCACATTAGTAACTACTCCTTGGTTTCCTATTTTTTTATTATATAGTAGGGACATTACAATAGATCTGCAATTTTTCTGCTAATTTTATTTCTTTTAAAGTATAAATAAATATCTTTATTTATCAAAAATGTGGAAAATAAACACGTACAAAAAGATTAAATATGGGACATAGTTTCGCTATTGTAAACAATAGAACACTAGATTAGAGGCATTCAGTTGTTTATTTATTCTTAGTAACTGCATTATAAAATATTTCAATATTTAAACATGTTTTCTTTTTTTAATTTTATATGAAAGAGAAAATAAACTAGCAGAAAAATATTTAACCTACTGAAATATGACTATCCTCGAAGATGAGTGTTGCCTTACACTGTAGATTAAACTAAATCACTAAACACAAAGAAATTTCTTTGGAGATCAGTAGACAAATGTCACCTCTGATTTATAGTTGGGAGAAAATAAATACTTTTTATTTTGTTAAATGTTAGACAAACACACCACACCTTAAATCTAAGCTTATTAGTATGAAGGTAACTGTTAAAATCACTGAGTAAGCGCACCTGTTAGTATATTAAGATTCATTATTTCATATATTCCAAGATGGAAAACCTTATGTACATTTTTACATAACTATCGTTTATTCACAGCACTCAATTTTCCTTATATTGTAGGCCCAAAAGTTTAATTCCCGATTGTCATAAAGTACCAAGTTATAAGTATTTTGGGGTAAATGATATAAATTTTATATAAAAATGCAATTATTTATTTTAAAAATCGGAAGATGAGCTCTCTAGAGTAAAAGAAAACCGATTTGAAACTGCCGACAATAATAAGGAATAACTACACTTAACCAATAAAAAATACAAAAAAAAAATTGAGAATAATTTTTGGTTTGCCTAGATGAGAATTGAAATTGTCTACTATGGTTTTATTCACATTTTGTTTGTATATTGGATAAATTACTCTGACCCAATATGGAACAGTGTTTCATCCTCAAGTGTCGCTTCAAGTTATCAGCTCGAGTGAGGACTATGGGACACAAAGGGCACTTATGCTGTTCAGGATTATGTGATTTTAAGTGCTTTTTTATATTGCTAACATTTTTACCACATATTTTACAGGGCATGGGCGGAATGTACGGTTTTTGATTGAGAGCTATTTTAAATGATTTGACTATATTTTCGATATTTGCTATATTCTGGCCGAATGGATCCTGAGGTATATCGTTTTCGTCGGCATAATTTTCACCTGTAAGACACGTAACTGCTTGACTGCTGGTATCATTGGGTAGCATGCTACTTTTCAAACTTTACGATACGATCTCTCATATCTAAATAGCTACAAATCACAAACTCCGAGCGAATGTTCGTCCTTCACACCCATATTTACATGCTAAAGGTTAACATACTTAAACGCTTCTATAATCTCACGATAATTTTTGACAAAACAACACGATACTTGTGTAACCTAAGACCCTCCGGGGGCGCCAAATCATCGTTCGGTAAAACCATTTTACACCGATTTCTTCATACAATAGAAAATATAAAGCGTTAAAAGTAAAGAAAGTAAAAAGCGTTTAATGTATGATTAGTGCAAATTAGATACGATGATAAGCGATATTACAGCCAAGGAGCAAGGTACTGCGCATGCGTGAGAATGATCTACTATAGAAAACAACCAGGAATGCTTATAGATATGGGATCTATAAATTAATAAAAAATATTCTCATCAGCATTCTTAGTTATCATCTATCTTATTTTTAGAGCAAACAAAAAAAATAAAATAAAATAAAGCGCACGAGACGAGGCCGCTTTTGTATATCGAATAAATTTAACAATTAAAATTAATTTCTATATAAGTATTGAGCTGTACTGACTGAGACGCGTGATAGTACGGTTATTTGCCATAAACAACATTTTAATCGAAATAACGGACTAACGGACTGATCTCGATTTCATAACATCGCAATTTATATACAATTTTATTGACGATCACCAACGAAGATATATAAATTTGAGTTAAACAACTTTAATTGGGATATTTTATATTATAAATAAAATAAAAAATTGAAGTTTTTAATGGGAATAAATAAATGAAGAAATATCGGAATTAATAAACATATATTGTAATGAATTATGTTATATTAATATCAACATAAATGACTTGTTCTTCTAATAAACCTTGTTATAAAAATTTAATATGTTAAGTTAACCCAGCTAAATAAGTAGTGCAGATAAATTATAAAAAACTGTATATCGATAAATAATTGGTGGATATTGTTTATTTTAATTAAATTTGATGCCACTATTTATTAGTATATTTATTAATTATTTTTTTTACTTATTTTAGATTTTAAACAAAAAAACATGTCAAATTGTCTTTAGCTGTAGCACACTCGTCTAACTCAATAAGAACAACAGTATTTTTTATTATATTTCTATAATATTTCCCAAAAAATCATGAAAATTAAGACAACGCCCGAAATCGAGAATTTAGGACCTAGGGCATAGGTCACAAAAAAAATTGGTGATCATCAATTCAATATATAAATAACAACTCACCATCGATGGTGTCAGTCTGGTCGGGGTGTTGCGGCATGATGGGCTCGCTCTCGTTGCACTCGTTGCCCATTTGGTGTGGCGTTAATATCGCCGCCATTTCGTTTACGCCCATTGCCTGGAATATTTTGTTGGAGGATGTTTGAATATTACTTGCTTTTTATTATACGTCTTCTTGTTATACTTGCGTCTTTTATAATTGACGAAGAGTTATTTGATAAAAAAATATTTTTTATTTTAGAGTATATAATTTAGAAAGTCATATTCTAATTAAACAACAATATTTATAAAAACAGCATAGCCCATACATAAAATGTAACTACAAATTTCAATTATGCAAAATCATGAGTTACACACATTTTCTATAGAGTTTCTGCAAATTGTCATTAAATAATAACGAAGTATTGATCCATATAAAGGCGCAGCTTTAACCTCGATTAATACTAATAATGCATGGAGCAATTTAACAATGTAACGCAACGATGTTATTAGAAACAAAAACTATAAAATGTTTTAAGAGAAAACAAAATGTTTCAAATCATTCTGTACATTTTTATTAAAAGTAAATATTCATAATGACATAAACTGGGACTTAAATTTTTTCGCGATCTTTACCTCTATTTTCGGCCGGCGTTTCGGCAGGGTCGCACCGACTGGGGCCTCGAGCAAAGTCTGCCGAAACGTTTATGTCAATATGAATCCTTAGAAAATAATAACAAAAAACAAAAAAAACTCACAAAACAAATAATATGCACATTAAATGAAATTTTTAGTTTAATATATGTCATCAATCACATATATTGAAAGCATAATAGGTGTGTGTGTGTGTCACTGACCGGCAGGTGCGTCTGGTCGAAGGCGTGGTGCGGCTGCGGGTGCGCGTGCGCGTAGGGCGAGTCGGGCTCCTGCTTGACGAGCGGCGTGTGCGCGGGCGAGCGCCGCGCCGCGTGCGCGCCGTGCGCCGGCGGCGGCGTGGACGGCTCCGAGCCCGACCCCGTCGACCCGCCCTTCGCGTTCGCCTTCACGTGGCCCTGGAGCGTGGACGTACGGGCATATGGTCAATTCGCGTAGGCAAAAAGTAATTAATTAATTAATGTGTGATAAAAACACATTTAAAATATCTTTTATATTTACTTTTGAATATGCAAAATAGCGTTTGATATGACGTCAAAACGTCTTAGCAAGCTCTGATAGACACACTTGTTTGCAAGACCAACTGACGTCAAAGCAGAGAATATAAAAAAATAGTAGTTGTAGACGTATCAGGACCTTAGGATCGAATTGATCACACTTTTCAAAATTGGGTACACAACAACCCCATAGCGAGCGAGTCACCTCATAATGTCGATACGGCATGTCCAAGTCGTCGCGCGGCGCGGCGGAGTTTTTCCGGCGGCGCTTCTCGGGCACGGCGTGGAGCGGCGCGTGCGCGGGCTGCGGCAGCGGCGTGGGCGCGGCGGGCGCGTGCGCGGCCGGCGGCGTCGCGAACGACTCGCCGCGCGACGACAGGTTCTCCGCGCTTACGGACGGCGTCGATCGCTCTTCTGACTGTTGAAGGTTTAGTTTGCACATTATGCACTTTTCATTGAAGAGATCTTATCAAAGCATTATCGCTATAGTATCAGGAATAATTATGAAAGTATGCTTAAAGAGATTATTATATCAAAGGAATTAAGAAAAGGAATTAGATAAAAAATGGGCATTAGAATAGAACTATAATTGTTTGATATAAGAGTCTGACTTGTTTGATAAAGACAGAGAGAATCTATAATTCAGTAAATTATTGTTTTTCAGCTCCACCTGGTTCCTAAAAATATTTCTATTACCGTCAAATATTAATAAAAGTTGCAGAAGTAATTCGGTAACAACAACTAGACAAAATGGCAATTTCGTTATTTTAAAAGATTTTTTATACCTTTACGCCATATCCCACATAGAACAGGGTAGACAAAGAGAACCTAGAGTTAAGATGCTCCGTTACTACTTTCCGCCGAATTTTCGAAATCGATTGCGTGTTGAGGGGGAAGAAAAATATTAATAAATAATTTTTAATTTCCCCGACTGGAAATCGAGCCCACAACTGTCACTCTACAGTTACACTGATGTGTCCCTGCGCCATGATGGCGTCAAGATTTTTTTTACTTTAGATGATTAATCTTAAATTGAAAACATATCTCAAGCATTCTGTGTCTGTACTATAACGGACTCCGAATACTCGAGAGCTAAATGGTATAACTGCACCTGATGCAGTAAATTATGATTATGTAAAAAAGTAAGAAAACAGTTTCATTTTATTTTTATACTTTATCATTTGAGCAGTATACCGTTTAAGTAAAAACTATATAATTAATATTCATGCCACTGACTATGTAATTTTTCATGTAATTTGTTATATGTTTGCTGTTTTCAAAAAAAACATTTTTTTGTATGTTACGTTTTACACTAATTGTAGAAAAATATGTATGTATTTTTCGTACAAACCCATGGCAATGATAGTTTAAAATATATATTTTATATAGAAGAAATAAAATATTTCTTACAACATAATAAAATTATATTACAGATAGAGCAACCACCTCTGTACGGGAATCTTTAGCGTGACAGTGCCGTTACTTCTAGATGCCTACATATAACTAACATATTCGAGATATAATTTGAAATAATAAAAGCTGTCTAAATAATGAAAATGGAACAATTAAAAACTGAAAAGTAAATACTCGTGTGTGCATGTATTACGGTCAATATTATAAAATTTAATAATTAATTGGCAAATGGACACAAAAGTGCGAAATTTAGCAAATCGAACGCAACGGAGAATAGTGTGACAGTTGCTTTGGTAAACCGGTTCAAATAAACGAGTCAGTAGTAGAGATGCACGTGAGATGAGACCGTTTTGCGTATGCGCACCTTATTTAAGGAAATATAAAAATATTATAAATTTAGTACCGTTCATCAGTTCAATGCGGTTATCTTTTATTATTCACAAGGTCCTAAAATAATGTGTGTTGAATAATAAATACGACTGTAATTGCAACTAAAGGTTAAACTATTAAAAATCAAATCAAATCAGCTTCACGCTGTATCCCGCACACTGCAGGGTAGGCAGAGGGAACCTAGTGTTAAGACACTCCGTTCCCCACTTTCTGCCGAATTCTGGAGGCATTGCGTGTTGAGTGGCAGAACTCAACGCCGCCCTTACTTTATTAAGGTTAAACTATTAATTTTCGTTTATCATCTAACATTAAGGCATTCTTATGTAAAAAAAAAACCAGCTATAAAACTAGCTGAAGCAATCTAGCAAAATTTAAGAGGCGTATTTTTAAATGCCCTGAAACAAGGATGGACGGTAGATATTTGATAGCGCATAAAAATCATCGTTGACATTAAAAACGAATAGAGAATCATTAGGCAATAAATTCGTATATAAAGGGTCAATGCGCGCTCACCAAAACTTCAAGGTCGGCGCACGATAGGTACCTACTGTTCTCTACGCAATGAGCTAGACTCGTCTGTCTGGTAAGCTCTATAGTCTGTTCCACACATAGATGCTACAATCAGAATTAATAATTCCAAGCCAATGCCATCCAACGATTGACAAATTTATTTTAAATAAGAAAAAATAGATGTTTAGACCTTCAACTATGTTTTAAGATTTTTTTTGTGCTCTTAGTCCAGACCAATTATGTATAAACTTGTTTTTAGAAATAATAATCATTTGAAGCCGATGTAGATAATGAGTGTAGTTAATCATTTAAAGAATGACAGATGATTTACATAAAAAAGTACAATTAAAATCTATATAAATATTTTGATATATTTTTCAGTAAACTGCTCAAGATCAGTAGTTACCAAGAATCACTATAAGCAATAAAAAAATATTCTTTTACGCTATATTAAACTCCTCAGGACCTATTAATACTTTTTTACAGTAATCAATTCCGTGTATTGCTGCTACGCGCGAATAGCGATAGGTATTATCGATTATTCTTTGCAAAAACTAAATTAAAGCTGCGAGACCAATAACCGTTACTGGGATTTTTAAGCAAAGTACGTATTACGGAGACGCTGCATCACAACCGACATGCAACACCAAATCACCTACACGCAAGAATTTTTTTCAACACACGATTTCTTGAGTTATTTTCGGAACAAGACACAAAATTAGGACATGTATAATCTATCTACGAACGAGATAGCAACGATATAAGAACTAAGAAACAAGATCGTTTATCTAGATAATGTGTATATGCAAATCTGTACGCTATCTTCACCCTCATAAGGTAGATTGCTTAACTAAATATCGGTGTGTAGTGAAATCTTCATTAACATAGATAGAAAATAGTTGCTGAAAAAAATATTTAATATATAAAAATGAGTTAAAATTGTAGTCTAGTTACAAAAAATAAATTAAAAACTCACCTTAGGATTCAATGTATTGTTTTCTGTTAAACCTCTAACTTGTAAACTTTCAGCAGTCTTTAGGAACATTGGTAGCATATTTTGGCCAACATTCACCTCACCCTAAAAATGTATGGCTATGTTAATTCTGTGAACCATTATATAATAATTTGATAAATAATAAATAAAAAATAATAATTTTAACTCACTTTATACATGAAATCCAACAGAGATTTCATTTCTGAAAACCTCACATCTTTCAGGAATATAATCGGATGTGGGTGAGAATTTTGCAAGAATATACTTTCAAAATATGGAGAGCACGCTGAGAGTATTGTCTGGTGTGCCTAAAACAATATATAATATAATAAAATAGACAGAATACTAATTATAAACTAAACAAAAGAAATGCAAAGCTATTTGAAGGTCTTTTCTGTTAAGATCATTATGTGGATAGCGTCCGTAACTACCATTTTGGCACAACCATTCTTATTTTAATAAGGTTGAATATAGTAGTCATTCATTGACTAGGTATTTTTAAATTTTTATAGTCATAAATGTGACTGGAACAGTTATTAACATAAACTAATGTAAGTGTAGCGAAAATGTTACAAATAATTTTATATTATATGTATCTTTTTTTTTTTAGCTAGAGTTGGCTCATAACAAGTCAGACACAACTTTTTAAATCGAGCGAATGTGAGGCCATTCACATTTACACAATAATACATTAATTTTATTTTCTAAACCCTAAAACCAGCCAAACAGGTGTGATAAAATTTAGAAAGTTCAAAACTTGCAGCTCCTCTGCAGACTCCTACCTAAACTATTAACTGTCGACCTACTAAGTAAATTGCATTTTATTAGCATAAACTTTCATAGATTTTTTGAGATAATTTTAGAAACTATATGTTTATTGAAGACTGACTCCGATACAGACTGGTATTTGTCATGATTTTGTTTTGGTATGTATGAATAAAGATTAATTTTTTTGGCTTCATATCACTGTAATCCATATTTTGTAGTAAATAAGGATGTGTGAGACACATTATGGCATGAAGTGGACAACAGAGCGTCTAGATATTTAATACCTAATCAATTATAATTGAACATGTTCAAGTTTTTAGCAGTTTATCCATAATAAAGTAATTAAAGACAATTTGAAACAAAATAGTAAGTTTATTTCAATTTTATGATATACTTGTAGCGACCCACTTGTGTTTTACATATAAAAAGTAACTAAAAAAACGTTTCTTGTATGGGAGATAAAAAAATACATATTTTATTTAATTTTTCATTATCTGTTGTTATAGCTGCAACAGAAATAAAAGATCTGTAAAAATTTCAATTGTGTAATTATCACCATTCAGGAGACAGTTCCTAGTAACAAACACATGTACAGCGGCGTCTTAGCAGTAAAAACGGACCCTCTATTTTTTTTCAAGTTACATTTAAATCAGTTAAGCCGTTTCTTAGATTAGTGTGAACAAATGCACCAACAAACCGACAAATACTCAATTTTTTAAAAATAATATTGTTTTGGGTTCTATTATATTGTTAAATGCCCCCAATAACAATTTTTTTTATGTATCTTCCACATACAGACAACAGTCAGATTCTATTATGAGTATAAATATAAATAAATAAATATATAAATTTAAGAAGTAGGTACTACTATAGTTTTATAACCTAAAACAAAAAACTTATTTCCTTGGTAATTTTTTTTGCATATATTTTAAATATATGCTACCTTAACGTTTTTGCAACACAGACAAGTCATTATTTAAGTAACAACCTTGTAAATTACCAAATATTTAAATCTTCTATGTAGACTACCTTGGCTTAGTGGCTCATCAAATGGAAATGTTCAACACAGCTGCCACTATATATTATTATTATATATAAGAAAATTATAATATTTAAAAGTTTTTTGAAATGAAATTGACAATTGTTTCAAAATATTTGAAGCAAATTAAAATTTGGTCAACTACTCTTTTATGTATTACCTATAACAATTTTTCTATTAATTCCAGGCAGTCAAATACATGAAAAAAGGATGTAAACATATATTATTTTTCCATGCTAATATCTAATCTTATTCCTGACATTTATCCTTTGAGAATTCATAAATATATATATTTTTTAATTACACAAGGACTTGATTATTCTTTATCACTTTGCTTTAATCTTAAAAATATATCTGATTCACAGATTATCAAGGCAACATACATAAGTATGTGGTATTTATAATAACTGTAATACATTAAATCATAACTCACAATTGTTTACTATTTATATATGTTGTTGTTGACATAATTATAAAGTTACAAGACACTCATTCACATTTAAAACAGATGTTTGTATGTACATTAAATTCCTAATATATTTAAAGTCTAATGTTAAAAAAATATACTGTTAAAAACTGGCAACAATAGTTCGTTAATCGCAATGTAGACCATATAGTAAATTAACAGAACTTAAGGTTAGGCTTATATTGACTATCCCTAAATATTATAAATTATTTCATTTAAATTATTAATTGATGTGCATGTCCATTTTAGTCATTTATAATCATTCCATCTTAGAAAAATATTCGTTCATAAGTGTTAATAGATTGAGTAAAGCATTATACTAAATGAACAGTATAGTAACTGTTATATTTATTCACTATTTGTAAATAATATTACTCATAATAAAACTGTTACATCTATTAAAAACAGTATTACAATTTCTATATAACTTTATCAAAATATGTAAAATTTTTGAAATAATAAGTTTCTATTGACAAACCCAAGGGTTTGTCAATAGAAACTTATCACTTTTATTTAAATATTTAGATGCAAGTGTTAAGGTACTTTTAAATATCTAATAAAGAGAGTTTTATACTATTTAAATATATAAAACAATGTAGCAGATAGCATTAAGTATTTCTGGTCAAACTCACCTTGACTGTCTCTCCATCGCATGCGAGTGTTACATCGCAAAGTGCTTCTCTTTGTAATAGGCTTGCAAGCACATCTGTCAGGTTGTTTGGGTGATTGTTCCAGCGCAAACAAAATTGCTGGTCCATTGTTGGTGCTAGTGTCAGTGACCGTGCTGTAAATAATTCAAACTATTAATATGAAGAGTAAACAAGATTCATTCAAAACGAACACTATAAAATTTCGCATTTTTGCAATGTGGTGGTATATTAGGAAAATAATAATGCACTGTTACATGGGGCTCACATACCCTGTTGATTGAGATGAGCCTTAAATAATTAAACACGTGCACTAAACAACAAATTTACATTTAAGCAAATATGTGCGAAAAATTTGCGGCCATAGGGCCTAGATAGTAGAGCGAAGAGATAAGTGACATCAGCGGCTCGAATTAATAGGGGCCGCGGGCAGTAAGCTTACTGTACTCCACATTGACAGTTAGACCGAGCGCCGACACATATCTACTTGTTGCATGTTCCAACTGAGACCCATACATTATGTAATTTAACTCCAGAAAGCAGACGGCGGGGCCACCGACCCTACGGGATGCGAAAACCTCTAGTTGTCTATAAAACGAGTTTAGAAAAGTAGTACCGCTGGCCAAAAAAATCGCAACATGCTGACACCGTTATAATCGCCAAGCTGGATGTGCCAGTTGCTAATTTCAAATGTGTACTTTCAGGAATTTGATAATGCACCATTATTGATGTGGCCACTAATCACTCCGCGTGCTCGTTAATTCACAACCGAAGGACGAACGGGATTTCTAAACGCGTAGTTGTGTCAACTTTGACTATTTCATAGCGCCATTTGCCGTTCCCGTATCTCGGAATCTTAAAATTATCAATCAACAACGAAATTTTCTCTAGCGCACAATTAAAACACCATCACATGTTAAAAACGACCGCAATACACACAAAGTCAATATTTCCTAACTCACCATTTGCAAAATTTTTGCCATCACAAACGCCACCCGACCCCTACCTTGCACTGTCTTTTTGACCACACACACATCTCGATTTCCGTGTTCACTCACGGCACCTCACGGCCTTCGGAATATCTTTCACATCATAATCGGCCAGTATTCGCAACGCGAACTTCATACGTTTCTAAACGACGCGCTAAATTCAAATTTTGCAATGTTACTTTTCTTGCTAATTTCGTTATTTCCTTTTTATTTCCCAATTTCGAGTGCATTTATTAATGGAAACATGTTCATTCTTTTATTTATATTCCTTAAATAATATTATAAATGGGTTTTCAAGTTTAAATTGAACAAATTTATATTTTAGCAAACGAATAGAGGTTATGACGCCAAAAATTAAATAAATTTAAAAAATGATTTTAATGCAGAAAAAAATGTTAATTATTAATTATATAATTTAAAAGAATTTATTCAATACTAAAATAACAAAATAAGTTTAAAATAACACTTAGTGGTTAGGTTTATTAACATTGGCCTTGACATTTTTGTTATCACAATTTTGCACATCTTCCTATCTCCAACTAGCGACATCTACAAGAACAAGGCTTAAGCTCATAGTTCCGAAGGTTTCGAACAGATGGCGGTGTCATTTTGCTATGCGAAATAGTTTAGTTTCGTCATAGGACAGCGACCTTCTCCGCTTCCATTGCTATTTGCTATTATTAATTGAGTATGGTGTTCTCATAAATTATCTCGATATGCGTCCTATTTTCTAAACGTAAATATTAAAAATTACATACAAATATTAAAAGTACATTACGTTTACGTTACAGGTTTTATTTGGGAAATTAAATAAATATGTGCATTTCAATATATATTATAAAGTAATATTAATTTGAACAAAACTTATTTCACTTTATAATTTAGATTATAAAAAAACTTATTTTAATATGTAATTTTAGAATCTTTTTTTTTACATTAACCTAATTCGTTTGTAATTTTAGTGAACTTTTTGAAGATTTCAAAATTTGTGTTAACATATTTAGTGGTCGCGAGATAATAAACGCTTCTGCGGATCAACTCATACGAATAAAGGTCATTAACCTGCTTATTAAACAAGTACCTAATATTTATTGTTTCTAGTAACTTCAAAAGTACTAGGTAAAAAGTAGTTCGGTGGCCTTTTTACTCTGTAATATGTATGTTTAAATAAATTTTAATTACAGTTTTCATAGCTGCTAATTTTTATAGTGATTATTTTAATTAATTTAGTTATTTATATTTCTTATAATATATATTTTTTAAATGAAACTGTTTTAACCGGATTAGTCCTGTATATTTAAGATTATACATTTTTGGAGACCCGACGTTTCGAACACTTCGACCACGGACTACTAGTAAGACCAAAAATGTGTAATCTTAAATAAGGTAGTTTCGAAAATGTATAATCTTAAATATACGCGATTAATCTGGTTAAAAAGTCTCATTTAAAATGTGCAATAATCGTGCAAAATCAAAGAACTTATTATATTGTTGTTCTTTCTCATTGTCTTAGGCCTATTTGGCTTGTGCATCCACTGCGCACTCCCAAGACATTAAAATTGAAATCTCCTTCATTGTAATCATCTGTTTATATGTTTTGTGATTTTAAAAGCTGTATTTAACTTATCACATTTAAAACTTATACTGTATTTAACTAAACATACTAATTATATTCGACAAAGAGAGATTTATTTATTCAGAATATTAAGTAGCTCCTTGAGGCCAGTCGTGGCGCAGTGGTACATAGTGTGACTGTAAATTGATTGGTTGTGGGTTCGATCCCCACTCGAGGAGATGAAATATTTACTTAAATTTATATTTTCATTTCTTCGCTCTGGTGTCGAGGCAAAGCGCGGCGTTGAGTTCTGTCATTAAACACGCAACGCCTCCAAAATTCGGCAGAAAGTGGGGAACGGCGTGTCTTAACACTAGGTTCCCTCTGCCTACCCTGCTGTGTGCGGGATATAGCGTGAAGCTAATTTAATTATTTTTTTTTAATTTTAAGTAGCTCCGGAAATATCTTAAGCAACACTCCAAAACCACGCTGATTGATGGGTCTAATTTCAAAGTGATCGTATATATACGATAACGTGTAATGGTAAATAATTATTTTTCAGGTTCACGCTGTATATCGCAGCGTAGGCAAACTAAGTACTAACGTTAAGACACTCCGTTCTCCACTCTCTGCCGAATTTTCGAGGCATTGCGCTTTGTTACCAGAGCGTAGAAATGAAAATATCAATGTTTTCCGGGAATTGTACCCACAATTGTCGCATTTATAATCCCATTAAATTTAATCTGTTTTTGTTTAATAATACATAATAAAAAACATATCTATAAGTAAGACAAATTAAAACAAAGTAGATATTAAAAGACAATATAATGCAGCACCAGTCTCTAAATTTAATTCAAAAGTAGATTTACTTATTCGATTGTATAATTATCGATTGTAAAAAATAAATAACGTAACACTCGAGTATGCAGTAGGTTCATTACTGGGTGATGAGAGTGGCTGCTCGTGTCTCTCGGTAATGTAATGCAGTGCAAATGAGTCAATCTCGACGGTCCGGGTGGCCACATACATATAGAGCTATTAGGAAATCAATTCGTTCTCAACTTTGTCCACATCCAGCCTCTAGTATTGTAAATATTTTTTTAATCATTTTTTTCCGGCTTCACGCAGTATCCCGCAGCTTAGTGTTAAGACACTGCGTTTACCAGTTTCCACCGAAGGAGCGTTTGTAGTTGCGTGAAATAAAACCCTCCTTAGATGAGGATAGAGCTCACTACTAGTCGCTTTTACTCTCACACTGTGCCCATGCGCCACGTCTGACGTAAAAATAAATAATAAAAAAATATTTATATTAATCCAACTATTTAATCCAGATTATTGAAGCTAGTCGTGGCGCATGGGCACAAAATTTGACTGTAAAACCGATTGGTTGTGGGTTCGGTCCCCACTCGAGGAGATGAAATATTTCTTTTTTTCGCTCTGGTGTAGAGCAAAGCGCAGCGTTGAGTTCTGCCACTCAACACGCAATGCCTCCCGAATTCGGCAGAAAGTGGAGAACGGAGTGTCTTAACACTAGGTTCCCTCTGCCTACCCTGCTGTGTGCGGAATACAGCGTGAAGCTGATATATTTTATTTTCTTATTTAATCCAGAATAGAATTTATAATAAAATATAATATTTTCATCACGACAGCGAATTAGCAGCAATGTTTCCGAACGTGTTCCTTTTGGTAGGCCACTTGCAACCTAATAAAGTCGACCACTGCCACTGTCGCACTTAGTTTTCCAATCTAAACAATAGAAATTCAACGGGTGCACGGCCCGCGGGACGCTGATCTATCTCTATGTAAATTATGCGGGAAATAACAACGACTTATGTTCAACACGGTGTTATAGCACGTGGTGCAGGTGCTTTAAAGTATTTCTGCTATCAAAAGAAATCCTTTTTTTTTCAGCTTCACGTTGTATCCCGCATGTAGCGTGGCAGGCAGAGCGAGCCTAGTTTTAAGATTTTGCTTTTCATTTTTCCGCCGAATCGTTTTGCGTTTTGAGTGCCTCGACAATAGAGCGTAGAAATGAAAATATTGATTAATTCATTTCTTCGAATAGGAATCGAACCCACAACCTGTCGTGCTTACAATCACACGCTTGTGCTCTTGCGCCACGACTGGTTTCAAGAGTACGTATAAAAATAATAATTTCTATATAATATACATAAGTAAATAACTCTTACAGAAAACTATACTATAGATACTGTTTCTGTTTTAAAAAATAAGAAATTACAACATAAGAAACTTCTGGAAACAATTTTCGATAAATGAAAAACATTTAAAAACTGTTTTTCTGCAATATTAAAGTTGTTTTCATTGTATTTCAAAGAAAAAACATCAACTTACTCTGTTATATGTTCCTCTGTAAAGAAATGTAATAAGGTTAATTTAATTACTTACCGTGTGGCTAGAAAATGCGTCAAGTGAAATTCGCGGAAGCATCGCAAGCACAGCACACGAAGTTCAGTCTTGATAAACACATCATTACATTTCATAGTTCTTTCTATCTTCATTGCTTCTTGTAAATTAAATTTTGCTGAATTAAGATATGAATTCGCTTCGCACAGCATATTAGACTGTAAAGTGTTCATTTTGTATTTTGTACTCTACCGTAAGAAAAGGGTTTGTCTTATTAAAAACTAGCTGTAATTCTACGTTAATATGTTTGTTTGCGTTTTCTATGTATGATTAGTGTAAAATAAAGTTTGGTATTTCAAAATTTCGAATTACGTTAAAGTTGACGTTATTGATTATCACCCACAATTAAAGAGGCAGAACTCGAATGGATGGCAAGTTAAAAGAAAAGTTAAGTCAACGGGCCTTTCTTTACGGCTTTATTTTCTTAAAGTTTTTAGGCACGAAAATATTTCATTTGATGACGAATTGTTCACTTACTAAGAGCAAAATAAAATACAATAATAAGATATTGCTCGAATTAATGCACTTACATGTAGAGATATCTCTATATTAACGACTACACCGCCCCGTACATGTTTCTTTAGATTTTTATTGTTTTATTAGATTTGTTTAATCTGTACAAACAATAAGGAACAATACGGAAAACTTAAGGGGATCACTAGGGAAGTTGCTTTCAATCGCAAACATTGATAGATTAACGAGGAATTTAACTTTTAATAGCACCTACTTTTCTTATTGCATCTGTATTTTTTTTTAATTATATCAAAGATCATGATATTACTTTTAAGAATTCTTTGAATAAGTTAGCACATTTTATAATGTTGCATGTCATGTATTCAGTGGTTTAGTGTTTTGTGTATTGTTTACATGTAATGGGCACAGCACTTCGCCTTGCGTTGATTTGGTTACGAGACCTGAAAAGTGGGAAAATATAAATTATAAAAAAATATATAAATATTTCTATAAATATATAGTCAATATTAGTTACCATTTTAAAATAAAACATACATATATATTATATCGGTATCGGTGCTATATTTTAATTCGGAGTTTTATGTCCGCCTAATGAATATACCTACGTAGTAAAATATAAGGTAATCCAATAATATGTTAATTATTTTTTAAAATTTTTGTATTAAAATAGTATTTGAAATTTAGTTAATAAATGACAACATTTGAATTTCAACATAAAATTCAAATATAAAAATCAAATGAAAATTAAATCAGCTTCACGCTGTATTCCGCATACAGCAGGGTAGGCGGAGGGAACCTAGTGTTAAGACTCTCCATTCCCCACTTTCTGCCGAAATCTGGAGGCATTGCGTGTTGAGTGGCGGAACTAAGCGCCGCGCTTTGCCTCGACACCAGAGCGAAGAAATGAAAATATAAATTTAAATAAATACTTCATTTCCTCGAGGGATCGAATCCACAACCAGTCGATTTTGCAGTCACACTTTGTGGACCTGCGCCACGACTGGCTTCAAAATTCAAATATGGTAATTATAAATCGCAGAAGATAAAAGTTAAGAAATTATTCGAGGAATTATAGAAGGATTAATTTATATTACTTGGATTTTTTTCAGCGGATTACTAAATTTATATAGAAACGAAACTTTTGTGAAATAATTAATTGAAATAAATATTTGTTTTCACTCCCGGCACGGCCCGCAAAATATTAAAATTAAGTAAACGCTACTGGTTGTAGGTTTGATCCCGGCTCCAGGAATGCATATTTCATATATTGATTTAAATGTATATTTTCATTTCTTTGCTTTGCTACTTTGGCAAGAAGGCAAAAGCGCGGCGTTGAATTTCGAAAATGCGGCGGAATTCAACTCTGCCTACTCTGCTACATACGGGATACAGCGTGAAGCCGAAAAAATAATAATAAAATAAATTACAAAACAACGACCGGATCAATTATTTATTATTTGCAATGTTGTCATTTCAAAAAATATAATATATTATTGACGTATAAGGGACGATACATATATTTTTATTAATAACAATACAATATGAAAATTTTTGCTTTCATGAATTTTACATGTACAGAAGGAGACGAGAAGTGCCACTACTTGTGCTTCATGTTCGAAGTCGTCCAATATTGTACCTACATATTGGGAATATTGTAAAACGTGTGCACAATTTGCAAACAAACAGATTTATTTGCTTTGAACAACGTAATATACGTATGTACGAGTCCGTCTTAGGAATCAATCTTACTTTTTGTTTAAAATTTCCCTTTGCCCATTTTTTCTTTATTGAATGACAAATGCTAACTCATAAAAGAGTTAGAAATTAGAAGAAACCAAAATTGTTATATTAACATTGTAATGCTATTTATATAAGTGCAGACTTCGTTTAGGTACATTCATGAATAAACAGCATAAATGAGTATTTTGCAAAAAAAATATATTTATAATGGAAAAAATTAATTAAAATTTTAGTTTCTTAAAATGTGCGTTTTTATATCCTATTTGCTTTTCAATATTATAAACATTTTTTTTGTTTTGTTCCCTCAAGAACCGTAAATTAATTGAAACAGCCAGCCTAACTAGATGTAGCTTTACAAGAAATAGTATTTAAAAGATTGCTTGGATTAAATTTTTAATTGGAAGGTGTATAAAGACCGCGTTACACGAATGTTTACCGCTCAAGTTAGTATGAGCGCCTGGTGCAATAAACAGTTTCACCCAAGGGTTACGACTGAAGCACTCTTGTTCTTTACTCTACTGTTGTCCTGTTAATACAAATTATATGAATGTTTTACTTTTTATATTCATGTAATTAAAATAACAAGAAATTTTTATTTTAAATATTTTATTGTTTTACAATCAAAATAAATGGAACTTTTTCTGAATTAAGACGAGAAAGAAGATTTTCCGCCAAATTTTTAAAGTACTATGTGTTGAATGGCGGAACTTAACGCCGTGTTTTGCCTTATTTCCAAGGCGAGGATATGAAAATACTGAATATTTCATTGCCTCGTATGGGATTCGAAGCCACAACTGTGTAACATAAAATTTGAAAAGCAATAAATATAATTGAATGTTTTAGTTATTGTAGGTAAATATGATGAATTATTAAAATCAAATAGGCAATTATTTCGTTCTTAGTTTATTACTACTATGTGCTATAATGGGGCTTAATGAGAGTTTACAGTTTTATTATCTCATAGCGCATTAAACGAGGATCTTAGCAATAACGTTATATTTGATGTAACGATGCAAATAACAACCGTTTAGGAAAGTTATCGTTAAAGCATCCTTAGGCCTATATTTTATATACAGTCGCTCTTAAGTCTGAGATCGATCTCGAGATGCCCCTTTCTTTTATAGATATGTAACTTATGAGTTAAAACGGCATTTCAAGATCGATCTCAGACTTGAGAGCGGTTCATAAATATGGTACTTAGTCTATTATTTACATATGTAATACTTATTATATCATATTCGCAATATTTGAAAGATATAGTGAAATTTGAAAGATATTCGAGATACTTTCAGTTTTCGTGTTAAAAAATTTAATCAGCTTCACGCTGTATCCCGCACACAGCAGGGTAGGTAGAGGGAGCCTAGTGTTAAGACACTCTACTCCCTACTTCCTCAGAATTTTTCGAGCCGTTGAGTGGTGGAATTTATCACCGAGCTTATCTTGGTGCCAGAGCGAAGAAATTAAAATATAAATAAATATTAATTCATTATTCGATTGTAGATCGCGTTACAATCACACCCTTGTGCCCGTGGTGCCCCTGCACCAGAAAGCCTCAAATCATCTTATGTTAATATATTATCAGTAAAGAGTAAAGTGAATCAGCTTACTTTTTATCATTATCTCTTTCTTTATAGTCTTTTTTATATTTATATAGAATGTAAAAAAAAACATAGTCAACTTGATTTCTATTATTAAGTACAATGTGATGTTTAGTAAAATAGAAAAAAATTGCAGAGATTTACGTATTTTTTTTAAATAAAAAAATCGTACTATTGAACAAAAACACCAGTTACGTCCAAAGTACCCTTTATGTTTTGGAAGTTTTATACCAAAGAGGCGATGTGAAAATGAGGTTATCTTTTGTATCTACTTGAATCTTATTTCCAATTAGGATAATTAAATGTCCGCAGTAGTTTCACCTTAACAACAACGAGAATAAAACGAAAATAACCATAAAATATATATATAAATAAATTAAAATTAAATTAGCTTCACGCTATATCCCGCACACAGCAGGGTAGGCAGAGGGAACCTAGTGTAAGACACTCCGTTCCCCACTTTCTGCCGAATTTTGGAGGCATTGCGTGTTGAGTGGCAGAACTCAACGCCGCGCTTTGCCTCGACACCAGAGCGAAGAAATGGAAATATAAATTTTAAGTAAATATTTCATCTCCTCGAGTGGGGATCGAACCCACAACCAGTCGGTTTTTCAGTCACACCTTGTGCCACTGCGCCACAACTGGTACTAAATGTTACACAAACATATATATATAAGCGATAATGGCATCTGTAGTAGACCCTTTAAGTTAATAGCACATTTTTTTTATAAATATTAAAAAAATCTGTCTATCTTATGGAGATTACATTTTCTCAAAGGATATTATCTAGTCATCTATGCATAGAGTATTTGAAACTATATTAAGAATAAATGAAATCAAATCAGCTTCATGCTGTATCCCGCACACAGAAGGGTAGGCAGAGGGAACCTAGTGTTAAGACACTACATTCCCCACTTTCCACCGAAAATCTGAAGGCATTGCGTCTTGAGTGGCAGAGCCAAACGCCGCGTTTTGCCTCGACAGCAGAGCTAAGAAATGAAAATATAAGTTTAGATAAATATTTCATGTCCTCGAGTGGGGATCGAACCCACAACCAGTTGATTATGCAGGCACACTTTGTGCCACTGCGCCACAACTGGCCTCTTGAAACTATGTATTAAGTATAATTTAATTATTTAATATAAACCATGTGTAATAAAGCTTAACTGATAATAGCATAATGTGCTTTACATATTCATATTCATATATAATTAGAGTCAATCAATCATTTCTGCTATGTGGGATTAACTAATGTAGGTACCTTGTAAATGTACCTTTGGACGTTACAGCCGAACATCAAAAAAATCCAATAAAAATAACGGACAAGCGTAAGTCGGGCTCTCCCACCGACGGTTCCGTACAAAAATTGGAGGAATAGGCTAGGGCTTTTTCTGATACTTTACTTGAACTAGCGGCTTTCATTAAAAATAGTAAAGTTTTGCCGCCCTTTTAAGGCAATTATTTTTTAGAATTTAACCTCAAAAGTATTGTTTTCAGATTTTTCCCTGAAATGGTACTTATCTATAGATGCCAGCTGCCAAATTTCATAATCCTAGATCAACCGAAAGTGCCTTATTAATTTTGATTCCCTTGATAGTGTTGAAATACGCGTTTTTGCGATATACGGTTATTATTTCAACTCGACATCTCCATGTGTTCCGGAAGATAAAGACTCTTGATAGACAGGCAGACGGACAACAAAGTGATCTTATAAAGGCTCCTGTTTTCCTTAAAAGGAAACCTTAAAAATATATAACCAAAGAACTGCCGGAATAAGAAGATATCTTTTTAAATGCCATTAATAAATATACGGTATGTACCTATATATTTTTTACAAATAAAAAAAAAAAATTGAATAAATAAATCATAAGTCTCAACTACTTAGTGAAATTGGCGAAGCACGTAATGTTATTACGTCATTGTCTTTTATGTTATTGAATTTGGATTTTGCTATATACTATACCTACTCATATATTTAAATAAGCTGATTTTAATATTTGTGGTAGACTGTACTAAATGCAATATGTGTAGACATTATGCTAGTGGACAATTTAATCGAATGGACAGTGTCCAAATATCCTGGGGCACTCTTATGATTATTCAAAATTCAGACGACACGAGGTACCTACTGAAAAGACATGTTTGTAATACAACTTGAAGTTTCATGCATAAAATTCGTGTTATTTTGGTTGATTTTAAATTGCTTATATCGTACAATGTAGTCACATTCGTATAAAAAACGGATCCAGTTTAAAATATTTTGTACGATGTCACTTAAGATTATACCAGTAAAACCAAAGCGCGTATTGAAAATATATTTCAATATGAAAATAGTGTTAATCCATTTTCATATAAACCGTGATGTACTATTACAGTACGGTTATAATCGCGTGTAATCCCCACAACGCGTCCGGTGCTATACAAAGCGTGTTCGTTCGACACAAGCATGTAAGCTCCGGCCCACTTGCCAGATCGTTCCGCTCACCGCCGTGGTAGAGCAAACATAAGCGTTTATTGTTTATTTAAATCAAATCAAATCAGCTTCACGCTGTATCCCGCACACAGCAGGGTAGGCAGAGGGAACCTAGTGTTAAGACACTCCGTTCCCCACTTTCTGCCGAATTCTGGAGGCATTGCGTGTTGAGTGGCACAACTCACGCCGCGCTTAGCCTCGACACCAGAGCGAAGAAATGGAAATATAAATTTAAGTAAATATTTCATCTCCTCGAGTGGAGATCGAGTGCCGCTGCGCCACGACTGGCCTCAATTAACTGGAATCAATTAAATAAATATACATTATAATACATTTTTTTAAATTAATCCCTTTCTTCATAATACAAGGTAATTATAAAGATACTCGTATTTACTTTACTAATATCCAAAACTATTTTTTCCTAAATACATTGTGAATATTAATTATACAATATGTATACAATTTAGCAATTAAATACTGTCGAATATCATACAGTACATATGTTTTTATAATAACTCTTTAAGGTAGGTCGTCGTTAAAATTTTATATTTGTATCGAAAAATATTTATACTAAATATTATTTGGAATGCTTTGTATGGTAGTTTTTTTATTACATTTAATTTTAACTACTTTACTCCAATAATTTGAAGATAAAGTTTATTTCTTAAATTGTTGTAATTGGATTTAAAAATTCAATTTATACATAAAAAGTACATTCAGGAAAAGCCTTAAATATTATAGTATTCATCTTATTTGACTTATAACACCAAAACCTTCCACAATATCACTTCATCGATAAACAAAGATGGAAACCATTTTAAACTGAAACTGAGCCAAATGCCGATGTCTTAATCAATAGATTTTATAAAATAATTAACTCATTACAATATAAATCTACACATAAAAGGAATAAATATATAGAGAACTTGTCTCTGCAATAAGGAGGGAAAATGAGATTGCCTATTTCTTAAAATTATAGCGAATTTAAAGATTTCTACGCAAGGAAAAATATTTTTCACTGAAATGAGAAATTTTGCAAAGGAAAATAACAAAATGTAAAAAAAATATGTGAAGCATGAAAAATAATTGACTTCCGCCACCACCTCCATTTATAATTTGATATTTATTAGTTCGCTTTTAAAAATATTTTAATTCTGTCTTAAACTAAGAAAAAGAACTAACTAACCGATTACTTAAATGTTGTACATACTAACCATTTAAAAATTTTTGAGCATTTTTTACCACAAAAAACGAAATTCTACCAAAATTCTGTTATATGTAAAATAAAAAAAAAATGGTAGGTAACTAATTTTGATTGATTAAATTATGCTTATTGGTTGATTGAATGAATCCTAATCTGTGGCGTTTAGAGCGTGCTAGTTGAGTACTATTCACTTCATAAACGACACCTTATTTTGAAAATGGAATTTGACTGGTAAAAAGGAGAAATAAATAAATATAAATTATAGAATACATAAAAAAGTAAAGACACTGCCTATACCTATAACAGTTCAGTTCAGTGCGTTTATTATGGTATTCCAGGCGTGCCAGTTGAGCACAGAATCAATATCATGAATGGAGAACACACAAAAAAAAGGGATACACATAAAAAAGGGATAACTATACATTATTATTAAAATACATGTAAAAAGTAAAAACTCAACCTTTAACTATAACAAAATAAACAAAAATTTACTGTATATATACAGCATATTGGTAAAAATCAGTTTTCATCTCGTATGTGAACTTGTCTCATCTTTAGTCTACGCCTCTCCACATTGTTTATTGACGTACGCTTTACACTTAATTTGACAGAGTATGTGTCGACTGAGCAATTAAACGACTATGGCCCTTTTCATTATTGAGGTTGTTTTCTTTTCAATCAGCGCAGTAATTGAATTATCTGCGTTTTAATATATTACTTTGTACGTACATAATCAATAAAAGTTTAAGATATTGTATATTTTGTGAAAGAATATAAGTTTTTGTTTAAACCTATAAATAAATCAAACATTCTACTTTTAATTTAGTTTTCAAATTGTTCTAGATATTTAAAAGAAATAAATATAAAACAATAATACCATATAAAAATAAAAATTCATACACATAAAACTCGTTTAACATAAAATAATCTCAAGAATTCGCATATTGTTGAACGTAAGTAGTAGATTCAACGCTTAAATAAATCGACTCACCCTTTGTAGTTAAATTCATCCGTTCCTCTTCAACGTTCAAACAATCAGTACCGATTTATGTTTGCGGCGGCTTATTAATTTTGGTATGTCGGCTAATTACCCTGTGAATGTGCGGAGTACTCATTCAAGTATCATGAATTAGGTTATATATATATATAATCAATCATATTATAACGCTTATATTCAAAGTAAGAGGTAAGTCACTTGGACTTGATGATATCACTTAGTTTTTTTTTCACCTTCACGCTTTATCCCGCATATTGCAGGCGTCAGCCTAGTGTTACGACATTCCGCTCCCCACTTTCCGCCGCATTCTTGAGGTATTGCATGGCGGAAGTCGACGTCGTGCTTTGACTCGACACCAGGGCGAAGATATGAAAATATAACTCGAGTGGGAATCAAACAACAATCTTTGCGTTTAAAGTCACCCGCGTGCGCCCCTGCGCCACGCCTGGCCTCTCATGCTTACATCACTTATTAACCATTATACTAATTAAGCTGTCGAAGCCGTTTCTTAAATATTTAAACAGCAAAAGTGCTGTTTCGGGGGAAGGTTACGCGGGGAATAATGTGTGAATTTCTCCATATGCTGTACTTGTACTTGCACAATAAGCCCCAAGCCTAGTTTTAAACTTACAGTTTTTTGTTATGATTAAGACATTACAATACTTTTCAAATTAGTACCTAATTTATATCGATATTTTCCTCGTAAGGGTTTGGTATTATTTTTTTTAAATATATATAATTTACTTACCGGTGCTTATAGCTCTTGCTTCTTTATACAATGTGTACAATGTTCTCCGAATATCTGTAACAAAATAAATGGAATTTTACTTTTCAAATAACAATTCACTTAAGAGTAAGAATTGAGATATTAGAAATCAGTAGGTAGGGCGGCGTTGAGTTCTGCCACTTAACACGCAATGCCTCCAGAATTCGGCAGAAAGTGGGGAACGGAGTGTCTAAAACACTAGGTTCCCTCTGCCTACCCTGCTGTGTGCGGGATACAGCGTGAAGCTGGTGGTTTTAGTAGGTACATATCATATAAAAACGCACTCAATAAGTGATTTTTTTTAAATTTAGCATTTTATGTTTTTTATAATTTTTAATACTATTAAATTAATACACAATAAATACGTTTTTATGAATTGAATTTGGTAAATTGTTTCATTGAAATATATGCAATGAATATACCAAGAACGTTGTTCAGGTAACAATCTCCTACAATTGAAAATTAACACAATCAGATGAGTCTCATTATTTCAATATCAAATAAATTATTGTCGTGGCACAGGGGCACAAAATGTGACTGTAAATCCGACTGTTTGTGAGTTCGATCCACTCGAGATGAAATATTTATTTAAATTTATATTTCCATTCCTTCGCTCTGGTGTCGAGGCAAACAGCGGCGTTCAGTTCTGCCACTCAACACGCAACGCCTCCAAAAACGACAGAACGTGGGTAATGGAGTGTTTTAACACTAGGTTCCCTCTGCCTACCCTGCTGTGTACGGGATACAGCGTGTTGCACATATTTTTTTTTTTGATTGTATAGTATTGAAATACGTTTTTGTCTAGAACTTTTCGTTTTCCGGTTATCTTTCATATCTTAACTAAATGTGGCAGGTTACAAAGGTTACTTGCTATGCGCTTTGTGCATAACAGTTTGCACAATGCGCAGTCTTATGAGAATAAAGTCGTGAATTAACAATTTATCGTATATCTAATTATCTCAGCTCAATAGATACTGTAATTAGGAGTGAGAAGTTACTATTGATTTATTTTTCTTAAGGCATTTAAAATGTTAATTTTAATTTGTGTTTTGTTTTGTAATAAATATTTGTTAATTTAATATGTCATATTATATTAGTTGAAAATCGATGTTTTTAAAATATGTTTAATTCGGTCGATCAATTCGATCATACAAAATATGTAATTACCCTTTCCTTTGCAATCGGGAATAAGAAGATCAGAAACATCTATACTAATATAATAAAGCGGAAGAGTTTGTTTGTTTGTTTTTGTTTCTTTTTGTTTGTTTTGTAAGATTTCTGGAATTACTTGTCGGATTTACATTTTTTTTGTTTTTTGAATGAATGATAGCTGTATTTTCCAGGAGTGGTATAGGCTATTTAACATCAGAGTGTAGTTTTTAATTGGCTGTGAATAAGGAAATAACTATATATTTAACATCACCGTCTTTAAGCGTTTGCGCTGCAAAAGTAGTTGAATTTATACACAACATGAAAATTATAGGTAATATGCGGGTAAAGCCGCGAATGGGCCGCTAGTAATTTATATTTATGTATGGTTATGTTAATTTCATTAAAATATTAACACCCAATAAAATCAAGGTAAACGTACTAAAAGTTACAATTTTATTTCCGGTGTCTCTTATTGATTTTAATAATTTTGTAGAGTCCTTTGAAGTATGCAGTGTAGACATGTAAGGTACATTTCATTTTAATAAGACGTAACAAGAACGTATGTCGTATAGGTATACATAGTATTGGTATAATTCATTAACTTTATTGATGAGTTTGTTAAAAAAATATTTATTATAATAATTAAAAAAATATATTTAAAACTGTAAAATAGAATAAATTAAATTAACTTCGTGAATTAATTGCAATTAATGTTAAAGCTTCTTAAATATTATTATCATTTATCTTTTACAGAAACATGTATATTTATTTTTAAATATTTTTAGTCTCAGCATTACTAGCTTTTTCTTACTATTTTGATTGTTTACATTTAAATAGATAAGGTAGTATATTTAAATAGTGAAGGAATATTAATTACGTTTAATCGTTATAATGTATGTATTTTTGTTGTTATTATGACGTTTTAGATCGATTCAAGAGAATGTATCCATTGCCTTGACTAAAGTTTACTAAGTAAAACACTTTTCTTCACTTTTTTTTGTGGTCGCATTATTGAAAAATGTACTACTTGTTGCTCGATGATTTCTACTCCCCCCCTTCTCAAATATTTAAAGATTGAATAAAGTAATATTTAAAGTATTAAAAAAATATAACAGTTAGTGGTCACTGGTCGCTTAAGCTGGGCTTCTCTCGGGTAACCTAGAGTCTCACCCGGCTGAGCTGATCGCCCAGGTGGCACATGCTCATCCTACCTCCTCCGCCTCACACGCATGGTGCTTACCCAGGGTACCCACCCAAATGACGCACCCATTGTTATGGGTGCCACCGGAGACTGCAGCCAGAGGGCTAACACCCTGGAGCCGCTCCCCAGCACACTGCTGGATGAAAGAGAAATCCTAACAGTCAGTCGTTGTTAACCCGTTAGTTAGACGTAAGAACGCGCGCTGTGAGTTTTGGCTTTAGCGATATTCTAGCACTACGAGCTTCTTAGTACTTTTCTATTCTCTTCATCCTGACACACACCACAAGCCGACCATGGCTGATATGACCTCGCAATAAGGGTTTGTTCGAAGTATACACCTCTTTTTTTATCAAAATTTAAAGTTAATAGCTTGCTAATTTATAAATGCTAAGAAAAAAGATAAACAGGCATCTTTAACATGTGCCAATTTCAAGGAGAAAGTACATTTGCATTCTTAAGAACATTTTCTTAAATAAAGTTAAAAATAATTGTTCAGTTATTTACAGGTAAGAGAGGTAGGTGAAGAACTCGGTTGACAAAAGTACCAATGATACTGGAGGAAGGTCACGTAAAAAGTATGAGGATCTTCCCGGAGAGCAAATATGAAGAGGTTGATGACAAGAGACGAGGCGAAAGAGATATGTAGAGACCGTAGCGTTTGGCCCCCCGTTCTATCTCAATCCCCCGCTAGAGATAAAGCGTGAAGTTAGGTTGTTATTCACATTCTAAAATATATATAAACAAAGAAATAAATTGAAAATGAGTATATAATTTCCAAAAACAGCTATGTGGCCTATGTGTAAGACTTTATATAACTTAATATTTAACTATGTACTATAATTATATCAATTATTCGAAAAAAAATCGACTATAAAATATAAAAATAAAAATGTAAAAAAAAGAAGTTCCTGAATAATGGTGATCGAAATCAAATAAAAAATAGTCATTGTTTAAAATATGATGATATTTTTCACTCATGAAAAAAAATTAAAATATGCACTGTCGCGCAAAAGGCCTTTAGTGTGCATTTGCATATATCCAATGTCTACAGATCACTAGCTATACGCTATATGTACATACATCACGTGGAAACCGATGCACCAGCACGGATTAGACTTTATGATGTAGCCACTGTTGTCGTGAACGTTCATTACATTTCATTTTATTTCCTTTCTCTATCTAAAGACAAAAAAGTATATTTCAATTTACGTTATAGATAAAAAGTATATATATATATATATATAAGATCAATAAATTTAGTAATTAATTAAAAAAAAATATAATAAATCAGCTTCACGCTGTATCCCGCATACAGCAGGGTAAGCAGAGGGAACATAGTATATATAATATATAAGTGTTTTAAGGAAAAACTGACCAAGCGCCCACCGAGGGTTCTGAATCAATTTTAGGATTGTGATAGGGAAATACTTTATTGGTTTTGATGATGCGACGAATAAAATTCACAAAATTAAGTTTGTGGGCATACACACTTATTTAGTATGAAATGAGCTAATAATTACTATTTTTTTACTTTTTGCACTTTTTCCTTCATTTGTATTGTGATCAACGTTACGCTTTGCCGCTTTGTAATTGAACTCAACGTCACGCTTTGCCTTATTACCAAAGCCAAGACCTAAAAGTATTAAATCAAAGCATCGCGCGGCTGTAGGTTAGCCGGTGGGAACCTAGTGTAAAGACATTCCGTTACCCACTTTGCGCCGAATTCTGATGAAAATAGGGAAAATGGAAATATCAATTTAAATAAATACTCCATTTCCTCGAGTGAAGATCGATCACACAACCAGTCGCGTTTATAGTCACAATTTGTACCCCTGCGCCACGACTGGCCTCACTTAATTAAATACTGTTAATATATATTTTTTTCTTTTGAAAGAAGCAGTGTCGATTTTTGAATGTTAATATTCATTCAAAAATCGACACTGCTTCTCGAGTTCAATTTGGGTAGGAGCCAATATAGCTCGCATACGCACTTATTTATCGATGACCACTCTTCGTTTTCCCTTATAGCCCTCTGTAATTAATCCTGGTACATTCGTAAAAATTGGTGATATCTGACGTATTGTTAAAACTCTTAATGGATATTGAAGTGCATTAAGAACCTAATATAGTTTATAGTATCATATTATATACCGCATAGGATGGTAGGCAGAGTGAGTAGTAAGACACTACTTTCTGCACTTTCCGCCCGTACGTGTAGAGTAACGAAATCTAATACCGCTCTTTATCTTGCTAGGGCGGGGAAATGAAAATAAATCATTCATCATCTCATACAGCTGTCATTGACATGACAAATTCTATTAAACGAACGTTTATAGTTCAAGATCCTAGGGCCGCTAGACCTACGTCATTTTAGCAAAGTTGCAATTCTGAGGACTATTAGTCTAATATGTAGTAAAGGCAGTATGCGTACTCACTAATTTGAAAGTGGGGCCCTTATTGAGTGTATTGTAGCGCCAAATAAGGGTATGTCTCTGTCTGGGGGGACTTTTGAGCCATACGAAGGTATAATAGTGGGCCTTGGAATAGTCGTAAAAGTTAGTAGTAAAATTAAAGCTTGGATTGTTTCTACCCTAACCAAAAACAACCTTTAGGACGTCTGGAAGGAGTAAAAGCTATGAGTAAAGGGTCTGGTAATAATAAATATATTTTTTTAATATAATTTTTAACTACGTTTAAATACGAGCGTTTCTACTTTAAAGTAGATTCCTTAAGTTGGCACTACCTCTGAAACGGCTCCACTTTCAAGTTAACTAATACTCAAAATTTCAGCTTTGTTAAAATGCCGTAGGTCTGGGGGCCTTAAGATCTCAGTCTAGTAATTAACGTTATTGATTTTTAATTATTTGTTTTTAAAAGACATATAATATACTTTTATAAAGTGAACACATTTCAGATTTTTTAATTCAAAGCGTGGCGCACTAATGCAGTGTTTGCTTATCAGCGTAAACATGTTAGGTAAAATTAAATTACATCAACGCCAAGTCCTGGGGCTATAACGGAACCGGTTCGTTACGCGAAATCGAAGCCGCGACAAAGGTGTTTTCAATAGAATTATCCAGTCGCGCCGACCGCGACCACCTACAGTCGTATACAGACACGTGTGGGGACTCCCCAGTTCCCCCCTCTGTAGTTACATCAAATCGCCCACATTGACTCATTTACTTCTCTACTCGACTTAATGCTATCAACAAGATTTGCATGTCACAGGATACAAGGAATTGGCGAAATGCGTCACAGTTAGTAGATATTGTATACGTGATACCAATATTCACATATGTACCTACCAGTTAATACAATTTTCGTTGTATTAGTATGGAAATCATTGTCGATCCCGTTGTATATAATTGTTAATGGATGTGCTGTGACCGTAATGTCTAAGTCTGTAAACACAATGGTTTAGGTACTGTACAAAGTGCTTTATGAGTAGAAGTTCCATTAAAGTATTCCTCTTTGTATGACCTGTGGCCTCTGCACTTTTTCTCTTAAATAATATGCTTTAATACGATTGTTAGCTTATCCTAAGCCGGATTAATATTGTCTATTTTTATATTTTTTTATTATTTTTGTAACTTTATAGAAATATTGCTTGGAAAAAGTGAGTTTGAAAAGGGTGGCTTTAATTAGGTTCTAATTTACTTAAAAATATATAATAAAAATATAAGTGTATTATACTAAGTGTAGTATACTAAGTGTGGAATAACACTTTAAATAATGTTTAAAAGTATAAGTGTATTGTTTCGTAATTTTAAAGTTAAGAGGTGACAAAGCGAAGCGCGGTGCTGAGTTACACCACTCAACACGCAATGTCTCGAATGTTGAATCGAAAGTGGGATATGGAGTGTCTTAACACTAGACGGCGTCAAACTAAAGTTTTTTTTTTCGATTATTAAAATTCAGCATATATTATTTTACACAAAATTAACGAACTGTCTTAGATAAAATATATTTACATTTCCTATAGCAGGCTGCCAGCAGAATATATTTTATAAAATTCTTTATGAATCCCGAAAAGGCGTTAATCTCGAGGAGGCGAGTTCATTCCGTCACTTCGGTTGCAACGTAAGTTGCGCAATTCAAAATATGAAGTTGTATTTACCTTATTTGCGCATCTTTAAATTAGATTTAACAGAAAGTTATGAATTATTTAATATGTTGTAAAATATAATGAACAACATACTTTTAGAATAAACTTATATTGTTTCTAAAATTATTTATATATAAAATTAGGAAGATTTGTACAAAAATAAAAGTGGGTAACGGAAGTGCCTTAATGGGAATGGAATATTTTAACAGTAGGTGCCCAGGTTCCCTCTGCCTACCCTGCTATGTGTAGTATGTTGCTGAGGAATACAGCCTTAAGAAACATTATTTCTCTTTAAAAACAAATATTCCTGTGAAGTTTGCTTGCTTAGCCTTGAACTCGATATATATAATTATGTAGATAAAATTTACCACCATTTGACGAATGAAAGCCAGATTTTAGCTATTTTAGTATAGGATTCCTATGTTTTCCTGGGTCTGACTTTTAACGCGACGGTTATAGGTTCGATCCCCACTCGAGGAGAAGAATTATTATTTATTAATATTCTAATTTCTTCGCTCTGCACCAAGACAAAAGCCCGGCGCTGAGTTCAAACGCAAATGGGGAACGGAGTGTCTTCACTCTAGGTTCTCTGTGCATAAAATCATATAGGTTTTGATAGCTGTAAAAGTAAAAGAGTTATTTAAAGGTGACACCGTTTAATCCGGGCCGTGTTAAACCAAAACAGACGGTGCTCTATTAAAACTTTGTATATTTTTACAACTGTCCCGGTGAATGTTTTTGGTGTGGATTTTTCTCCAAATTATCAAGATGCATAGAGCGAGCTTTAATCTTTAAAACTGAACATATATCATAATTCTGTGAGTTAGCATCAGGACTCGTTGACTGCGAGTCTTCAGAGCAATCTGATGAAGTCCAGGACGTTCGTTTCTAAGCAAGATTACGTTAATTAGGGAAACTGGCCGTCATTTAGTCCTGGTTTTAATCCACTGCATTATGGTCAGTTTTAGATAGCGAAGCCTGCTCTAGACAATCCATACGAATGACAGTGAAGAATTTTCCCATAGAAAGAATGCGTCCTGATTTTGATAGCTGAGCTCAATATAATATATACTTAAACGGGGTTCATATTTATGTATTAAATTTACACACTTTAAAAGGAATAAATGTTACGTGCAATTAAAAATGTTTTTTTCTTTGTAACTATATTTCTGGCAAGACCATATAGATATATGGCACATATATATACATACATAAACCTATGTCAGTGTCATAAGGCCGGCCGTGGCGCAGGGGTACAAAGTGTGACTGTAAACGCGACTGGTCGTGGGTTCGACCCCGACTCGAGTAGATGAAATATTTTGTTAAATTTATATTTCCATTTTCTTCGTTCCGGTGTTGAGGCAAAGCCACTCAACACGCAATGTCTCCAGAATTCGGTAGAAAGGGGGGAACGGTGTGTCTTAAGCCCTAGGTTTCCTCTGCCTGCTCTGCTGTGTGCGGGATACAGCGCGAAGCCTTTTCCTATGTCAAGAGTTACATGTAAAACAATTCAGTTATAAAGTATAACCATCATGTCTTCATGGTAACTGTTTATTATAAATTATAATTAAAGTCTCTTGCTGCTCTGAGTTTGTGTTTGCTTGGGTTAATCCCAATAAGTACAGGGAGGATTTACGTTCGGTTTTCAGCAAAACAGAAAGCGATTTTTGGGAAATGAAAAAAAATTGAAAGAAGTTATCAGTATGGGGATATTTATGTATTTTGAACCCCATAAAGTATGGTCTGAAATTTAATGTTTTCGAGATATTGGCTATTAAAAGAAATTTAAACATTAAATGTGCGCATATATAAAACTTTCGAAAAAAATAATGATATATATATATCACACATCGACTCTTGGTATTTTTCTTATCTATAATAGATGCTTTATTTAATCACGAAGCCACCAGAGTGTTGTAATAAAAAAATGGCATATTTCAAAATGTATAGCTATTTATTATATCAGGTATCTTTTCAGAGGCCGGCGTGGCGCAGGGGCACTAGGGTGTGAAAGCAACGCGACAGTTGTGGGTTCGATTCCCTCTCAGGAAAATGAATTATTATTCATAAATATTTTCACTTCATCGTTCTGGCATTGAGTTCCGCCTCTCAACGCACAATGCCTCGAATGATTGCTATATACAATGTAAAACTGAAATAAAAATCGGATAGATTTTGATACATGTAAAAGTAAAAGCGAAAACTGCATCATTCAAATGTGACACCATTTAATCCGGGTCGTGTCTAACCAAACAGACGGTGCTCTATTAAAACTAAGTGCATTTTTACAACTAGTCCAGTGAATGTTATCGGGGACATGTAGGAAGTTGTTGTAAAGATTTCTAAATAGTCAAACCCTCATATTTGTTGAGGCTAGAATTTAGAGAAATACAAAAAAGTTGTAAATTAAGAAATTGATTGCAAAAAGTAAATATAAAAATATAAATAAAACGCTTCACGCTGTATCCCACATAGCAAGGTAGGCAGAGGGAACCTAGTGTGTAGTAATAAGACACACCGTGCCCCACTTTCTGCTGAATTCTAGATATCTAAATAATAAATATATTCAAAAATGCATAGAAAATATTCAAAGTAAAGATATAATAAAAGAGCAATTAACTATGTTATTCATTGTATAGTAGTAGTTGTAGTTATATACCTACCTGACGAGGCTAGTGGTGGAGCAGGGGCTCAAACGATGACTGTAAAATTGGCTGGTTATGGGGTTGATTCCCACTCAGGGAAATAAAATATTTATTTACAGTCGAGGCAATGCACAGCGTTGAGTAACACTATTCAACAGGCACTGCCTTCAAAATTCGGCGGAAAGTTGGATGTCTTAACACTATCCCTGCCGTGTGCGGGATGCAGCGTGAAGCTAAAAAAAAATATTTTTAGAATCCGCGACCACCGTGAAGATACTATTTTTTTATAAAATTAAATTAAATTTTCTATTAATAATTTCGTATATTTGAAGGTTTTAAAATCATCTCTTTAAATATAAATTGAATAACCAAGCTAATTCGTGCGTAGTTGCTCAACTAACCTTGCTTGACCCGCAATCGACTGCCAAACCAGAGTGACATAATTATCTGTTCTCCACTCTATTCGAGTTTGAAGCAATAATATACATCAATCGTGAGACTGTATACGCGACAGGTTAGGGGTTTGATTCCCCCTTGAGAAAATAAAATATTAATTTTTCAATTTCATCAAAAAGACAAAGCGCGGCGTTCTAGTTACATCTATCTAGTTTTGATCCTAATCAGTTATAGAGAGTTAGGCCCTAAAACAATCCATACGATAGACAGTGAACATATTTTCCATAGAAAGAGAGCGTGCTGCTATTGATAACTGGTATCAACGTTTAAATGATTGCATTATAGCCAATGGGCATCACTTCGAATAAGCTTATATATTTGTATATATGCTTATATATTTGGAGAGAGCTATGCTCGGTATTTCTCTACGCGACAGAATTCGAAACGATGAAATCCGTAGACGAACGCAGGTTACCGACATAGCTCTCAAAATCTGCAAGCTGAAGTGGCAATGTTAAGGCCATATTGTCAGGAGGACTGACGACCGATGGGGAAGAAAGGTCCTCGAATGGCGACAACGGTTCGGCAAAAGGAGTACAGGCCGCCCTCTAGCCAGGTGGACCGATGACCTAAGGAAGACAGCGGGAATCCGCTGGATTCAGAGGGCGCAGGACCGGACGGAGTGGCGAGCATTAGGGGAGGCCTATGTCCAGCAGTGGACTTCTAAAGGCTGATGGATGGGTGGATGATTTGTATATTAATATGTTAAAGTGTAATAGCAATAAATGTTACGTACTATAACAAATATGTTGTTATTTCTTTAAAAAAAGTATATGGCAAAAACTAATTATACATATATTCTTATACAATATAGGCACTCGTACATCTTTCCATGTATCAAGAGTTACTACAACAACTGAGTTTACCTATCATATCTTCATGGTTACTGTATATTATAAATTATAATTAAAGTCTCTTGCTGCGCTGAGTTAGTTTGTGTTTGTTTAGGTTAATCCCAATAACTACAGTTACAATTTTCGTTCAATTTTCAGCAAAACAAAGTGATTTTCCGGAAATATTATAAAAAAATGAGAAATAATGCCTCAGTATGAAGATATTTATAAAAAGATGTTATAATTAATTTCTAAATGAATAGACAAACTGATAGTGGGAATAGAGAAGATAATTTCCAATTAAATTTTTAGCATAGGGCATAGTCCGAAATATTACCGTTTTTGACATATTGGCCGTTCAACTTAATTATCTAAACAAAAATATGTGCAGAAAAAATTGAATTTGAATTTGATTTCAAATCGATTTTATAATGACATTTTGAATTTTGTGGCCAGTGGTGGCGCAGGGGTATAAGCATGTGACTGTAAGTGTAACCCACTAACTTGTGGATTCCACTCGAGATTTTATGTTAAAATATTATTATTATTAATTAGTTTATTAAGCAAGTTTCTTACAAAATCCACTAGTGATTGGAGCCTCCTTTTAAGCATGTTATTGCCTGTACCAGGAGACTCCGCTCATCCATTAGCATTAAAAAATCATAACAATTATCGAAACCTTAGGTTAAAGTAAATTATTTAACACTATATATTTCCTTATTAGATATATACTAACATACATACGCATATACATATATGCACGCATACACACGCACATACATGCATATGCATACATATAAATATTTAATGTTCCTTCGCTCTGATGTCGAGGCTCAACACGCAATGTCCCCAGAATTCGGCGGAAAAAACCAACGAACCAACCTAAGGTCTGACCTGCTGTGCTTGATGCAGCGTGAGCTAATTTATTTTAAAAAAAACTCCTGTTTTGCCAACGATTTTTGGTACTTTTCTTTTTCTGTAATGTAATGTTGTAATATTTTGTTCATAGAGTAATAAACTTTAAAAACAGTAAAATTTTATCTCAAGATATAATTTCAATTGATGTTTGCTCAATTTTTTTGTCTCTTACATTTCTCTAATTTCACACGCCAGGAATGGTAAGTGATCTATAATATAATAGTAAATATAGTACATTCTAAAAAATCTCTTGGTATCAAAGTAAGCGAACTAACACTTACTTAACCTAGTAGAAACATGTCCTTTTCCCTGTTTTCTCCGGTTTCAACAAACGAAATCGAATGTTAGTTTACTAATACGGTAATATTTTTCGATTTTTTATTATTTTACAATATGGAACTTTAATGTTGCTATTTCTGTCACGTTTCCCTGGTTGTATTGATTGTTCACATTTATTGGTTTAGGTCTGATCAGTTGATTTTAGTAGTAAATGCTAACTCGGGCCTAGATTTTATTTTAGATTGTGCTCTAGGCTTCGTGCCAAAATAAAACGTTTTAAAATCATTGATTTGTTGGAACTAATGTTATCGTTATTGATCTAATTACTCTTAATTTATTTTATTTGGAAGAATTTAAAATTACTTCTTTTTATAAATCATTTGTGGACATACATTTATGTGTATATTCATTTGTTTAGTTACTGAACATACAAACAATATATTTATATTTCGTTCTTGTTAGAGTTCCGTGCCTTTTAATGTAAATAAATCCTTATAAGATCACTTTGTTGTCCGTCTGTCTATCCAGAGCTTTTATGCAGGAACGCTTGGAGAAATCAAGTTGAAATTCAAACCATATACTTAAATCTGCGGTTCCTTAAAAAAAAGATATGGCCGTTTTTATTGCAAATATTCGAATTTCAACACTAAAGGGAATCAAAATTACTAGGGTACTCCGGTTGATCTACAATTATGAAACGTGGCAGCTAGCATCTAAATGTAGTACTAATACGAAAAAAAAAATCGAAAAACTACATTTATGATTAAATCCTTAAAAAAGCTTAGTATTGAAGCTGCTAGGTAAAGTGAGGTGTCATATGAAAGGTGGATTTCAGAAAAATTTCGAGACCCCCAGTTTCTGTACGGTACCCTCGATCGGCGAGCAAGATTCCTCAACTTATCCGGTTTTTTTCTATAGTAATGCTCCAAAAACATATTGTACGTAAAATTCTTAGCATCACAGAAATTAGTATACTATTAATTATTTACGTTTAAGTTTAGTTTATTTCACACAGACAACTTCTATAAATCGTTCTTCCCGTTGCCATAAAATCCCGAAATTGGAACTTCCGGTATGTGTGTTTAACTCGCATTTAACTGGTTTTTATCTAACATATATTGTATTTTTGGACTTGTCAAACCCTTTGATCTTTAGATAGTCCTCTAGGCCCAGATTTCTCTCTAGATCCAGATCTTTAGTAGATTGTATATGATACGGAATTATAAACTGAACTTAAAATCGACCAAAAATATATACATATAAACGTTTTAAAAATATGAAAATCTTCAAAAGCAATAAATTTAATTAACGTGTACACATGTTTTACAATGAGGATATGTATTTTGTAACAATGGAACAAATTGACCGGATGCCCGAAGCGGTGAAACAATGGCACAATCATGAATCCAGTTTGTCACACAACGAGCAGAAAACAACTACATTATTTGAAATCAAAGATCAGCTTAGGACTCTGGATAAATTATGAATATTATGATAAAATGTTTTTTTTTTTCGTTTTTTCTTTTTTGTTTCGATTTTTTTTTATGTTGGTTGAAAGTATTTGCCAAATAAGTGTAAATAAGGTTAAGGTTTAGTATGGAAAAGTGAAAATAGTGTAAGATATGAGAATAATTAGTAAGTTCGGAGTCAGGGCTGCAAAACATTATTTATGTGAGAAGTCCAAGACCAGAGACAAGACAAGAGATGGTCTTGGGCTTCTTGCATCCGCCCCAATGCCAGACACTTTCTTTAAATCCTGTGTCTAATGTCTGTTCTGCATGCTGCTGGGTTACCTACATACCATCAAAACATTTCCCCAATAGATAAGAAAATTAAAATACAGTGTAAAGTTTAAATTTAATAAGGATTTTTTTTCAATAAATATGAACAATTTACAATTAAATCAATAATAATAACAATCTATATACCAATATTAATATGGCCAAAAGTAAATTACTTTGTCGCTTAGGTCGAAAAAATACATTAACACAAAATCACGCGTCATATTTAAAATAGACGTTTATAATATGCTATTATGGTGAAAATTAATAACTAAATGCAGTTATTTTGCTAAACGATAATAAGCTAAGTAGTAATAAATATTTCTGTAAATATTATAAATATTAACAATAAGATAAAAGTAAATTGGAAAAAAAACCAACATTCCATGATCTAGACCGGAAAAGCAACCTGGTTTTCATATCAATTAGGTGTAGAGATCAGAACGTAGAAGCTGTGAATTGGAAACTGGTACATAATGACCTACAGCAAAATAACCCTAGCTCGCTAAGTAAGCGAGCCCAGGGGAGGAGTTGAGAAATTATTTGTAATCCACTGCTTTCAAAAACGACAATACTCCAAGATAGTGAATGATAAATAAACTTTTTTTCAATTAGAAAACATTCTAAACTAATTAACAATGGTTTTTTAATTTACAACATTTAATTTTTTTTCATTTAGATTGATATACAAATACTTACTTAAATTAGTACATAGATAAAAAGATTCTAGGAAAAAAAAAGTACATGTTAAATAAATATTATAAATATTGCCGCATCCCGCGTAGGAAGAAGGAGAGTCACTCTGTGGGTGACTCCGTTCTCCACTTTCCGCAGAATTGTCGAGGCATTGCGTGTTAAGTGGCTAAGTTCAGCGCCGTGCTTTATCGCCACGATAACCTCAATAGTAATCAAATATAGGTAAAAAATATATTTTATTGAATATTTATAATGTATATGTGTTATTAAATGAAGTTTCGAATATGTGTCAATTATTAAGGTGTGCATAAAGTAGACATCCTGACAAAAAATATGAAAAAAAAATCTAATAGACCGACGTGGGGATCAATCTCATTAGTGTGACGCGACTAAAGTAGATACACCATTATTTCTGGATTACATGATGTGCTTCAAATTTTGTTTTATAGAAAAATATTACTTAGAAAAAATCGACAATATTAAATTAATAATCCATATCTATATTAAAAGTTCTGTTTTTCTGTCTGTCTGTGACGCAATCAGGGCCAAAACGCTGACTAATTGTGATAAAATTTAATTTAGAGTTACTTGAGGGTCTTGGAATGGACATTGACTGGTTGTGCGTTCGACCACCACTTGAGGAAATGACATATTTATTTACATTTTTATTTTCATTTCTTTGCTCTGGTGTCAAGCGCGGCGTTATGTTCCGCCACTCAACATGCAATGCCTCCAGCACTCGGCGGAAAGTGGGGAACGGAGTGTCATAACACTAGGTTTCCTCTGTTTACCTTCCCTGCTGTGTGCGGGATGTATTAACATATATTAATATGGCAGAATAAATAACATGCCAAATTGAAGATTCACGATAGAAGCTTCACGCGCACACGTATCCCGCTCACGGTTGTAATTATACAACCGTTGCTAAGTAACAAACATTTTTTTCTTTTAACAAAAGATCGGCTAATATGAGCTTCCTGAATGCTTACTTAGCGTGAACTTTTTTTTTTGCTGGGAAATGAATTTATGCAGACCATCCGAGCGTAAGACAAATATGCCCTACGAACGAATGGTACTGTGGGACTCATCAAAGGATAACCTGATACTACTCACTAAAACCCAGCGGAAACCCTCTCCACCAAAATGAGACGCCGCAGGATCGCTTGCGCATACTACTACGACGCCTCAGTGGGCCCGCCTATTGCGGGCCACCGTCAGCGTCAGCGTGAGCTGACTCAACTTAAACAGACACATAAAAACAATGTTTTACAAAAATATTGTCCTTCAAAATCTATTTAAATATGGTAAATGTTTATAATATCGAATGGTTGACGGTTTTGTAATTTTTTTATATAGCGCGGGCGAAGCCGCACGGGCCCGCTAGTAGGTATATATATTGACGTTTTAAGCTAAAGCAACTAGAGTATTAAAAACATGAAATATAAATAACTAGCATTTTATAGTGGCTTGTGACATTCTAATTAAAAATCTGCTTTAAAAAGTCATATTTATTTATGTGCTATAAATTAAAATATACAAATCTTATAATGTAGAAATCCTGATTATTTATAGTTAAACTTATAATAAAATCGTAACGGATCGGTGCCTGTATTTGGAAGATATTTAAAAAAAATGATTCTGGGGGTCTTCACTAATGTAGAAGCACATGCACATAATAATGATTACGACGACTACGAAAAATTGCGCTTGCCGTAGGTTCTCGCGTATTAATCGACTACCTACATATCATACACTTAAATATTTTTCTTTAAATACAATAAATTTTGGGAGCAAAATCAAATAAATAATGAAAAGACTTAAGTTACTTAATGACGCCGTCGTGGCGCAGTGGCACAAGCGTTTGACTTTAACAACGAGAGTTGTGGGTTTAGTCTCCACTCAAGGAAATTAATTAAAATTTATTAATATTTTGAGGCCAGTCGTAGCGCAAAATGTATATTTCCATTTCTTCGCTTTGGTGTCGAGGCAAAAGCGTGGCGATCAGCTCTGACACTGGACACATGCAATGCCTGTAGAAATCCACAGAAAGTGGGGAACGGTGTGTCTTAACACTACTTCTTTGCCTACTCTGTTGAGTGCGCGATAACTTGATATAAATTATGTTATAATAACAATGATATTTCAAACATAATAATTTCGGAATGGATTAATGTTTGTGTATTTTTCCAAGATTTGTCAAACAAAACAAGAGGTAAATTACTATATAAATTTTAAATGCGAGATTAAATCATAACTTGTTTCACATAAATATTGGTGTTTTAAATGTAGGAAATAACTAGAGTATACAATACAAGCCATAAGAAAAATATATAAAACAAAATATATTTACGCAGTCGTTTATACACCTTCACATACAAAATGGATACGTTTAAGTCATTTGAATATCATTAAAATTGTTTATAAACCGAGGAAAAAAACTGTAGTGGACGTAAACATTTCTGCTTTAGAATTTCTTTGTAAATAATACAAAACAGGTCAGGAATAGTTTTAATTAACTTTGAAAAGGAGATGAAAAGTTGTGCATATTAATTTCATTGTAACCTACCTAGCCTATTTTGTGTGGAATTATAACATTATTCATATGTTACTATACCTAAATTAGAAAACAGAAAGTTAATTTTACTTTTAATGTTTAAGATTCACCATATTATATTATCTTTTACTATTACAAAACAAACAATGCTCTAAGAATTTTATAATGTGTTGGACTTTATAAATCAGCTTCACTCTGTGTCCTGCGCACAGCGGGGTAAACAGAGGGAGGGAACCTTGTATTAAGACACTCCGTTCCCGTTCAAGTGAAAGTGTTCTGCCGAATTCTGGAGGCATTGCGTGTTGAGTGGCAGAACTCAACGCCACGCTACACTCCACAGATATGGAAATATAAATTTAAGTAAATATATCATCTCCTCAAGTGGGGATCGAACCCACAACCAGTCGGTTTTACAGACGCATTCTGTACTCCTGCGCCACGACTGGCCTCGCTTTAAGAAGCTAGATAAATATTAACATTGCTTTATTCAAACAAAATTCAGATAAGATTGTTACAAATATACACATAAATGTATTGTTATATGTTATGATACGAAATCAAAACTCGTCGATCGAAATCGTTCTTCAAGCAATTTCTTTTACGGAACAACGTTAATAAATGTAAGAAATGCATACATTACAAAATTTCACTTCTATTTATAGTACTATCTATGTACAACAACGGCGTATATAACTCTCGTGAAAGACACTAAATACGTGGTACCATATTAATTACTTAGTCCCATTCCCTCTACGTTCAAGACATTCGAGACATTGGACATTGGGCGGCGGGAATCACGGCTGTGCTTTGTTTAAACGAGATCGTAACATGAAATTATGTGGCCAGTTTCTATTCGACCTGAATTAAATTTGCACTTGTCGTCGACTGGATTACGACGGTCATTATTACTGTTACCGCATTTAGAATAATATATTTAAATGTATAGAAAATTTAGTAAATGTTGCGAGAAGCAATTTTTTTTCTTACTTTAGTGTTAGTTCCGAAGCCTATATTTCGGTTAAAAAAGATATGTAAAATTTGGTTAATTTGATGTAAAAAAATTGTTGAAAGCATTATGAAACGAAAATGTTGTTGTTGAAGGCATTTATTTTATTAACGTTTTTTCCTAACTCCTAACTAACTTAGTTCGTTTACAATATTTTCAAAATACTTTAATGTATTTTAGTAAATAAATAAAATAAATATCTTAGTGAAAATACAGGTAGTATTTTCACTAAGATATTTATTTTCCTCAGAATGGCCTTGAAGGATCACACATTATAAAAACGTAAAATGCTTGGGCACCCTAAATGTTATACCATTACCATAATATGTATATTCTTTTTCTTTTGAATGTCTAAAGTTTTCTAAATATCACTTGGAGAACCGCCAATAACACAAAATTGAACTAAACCAATTCAAAATAAACTTTTCAGTTTATTCGATTAATATTTAAGGACTATTAAAATCAAAATATCTAGTGATTGAATAATAAAATTCTTTGCTATATCTACATAATACGCATTTTTTTAATAATTATTAATTAACTGTACTATATAAAAATTCTGACCAAGTGTGATTGTAACTATAGACTAGAGAGTATAAAGATGTTTTTTTTGTTGTAAAACTGTAATAATTCGAATAGTTAGTCTATTCGATTGATCATCGATTTCAGTATATTATTATCATTCGATTCGATATCAGCTACACTAATGATGTGAACAGCCTGGCAGCCAGACTACTTGTGTATAATACAGACTTTTAATCTTTTACGATTAAGAAGAAATCTGTTGAAAATTTATAGACGTGTCAAATATAAAATAAATATATATATATTGACCATTTCGTACATATATCATATTTATGTCTGATATTTTCAAATTATTTTTTTTTTAAATTAAACTTTTTTTTCTGTCGTTATTAACTTAATATTTTTTTATGTAATATAGCGATGAAAGTTATATATCCTTAATAATAAATACCCAAGCAAAAAGCCTTCGTCGTTTTGTAACAATTTATAATATTATATCATTTTATTTTTTTATACTTTAAGCTGTCGTGTTTCTATGCGTCATGGGTTTTAGTTCCCATGCTGCTCACTTTTCCGCGCTTATTTTAACACAGTGTGCTGTCGCGCTACTATTCAACACACAATCTTTCAAAATTGAAAAGAAAGCGGAGAACGTAGTGTTTTAACATTAGATTTTCAATAGTAAGTCTTGTTTTAGCGTAATGCTTAAATAAGATAGTCAAATCTCAGTGGTGGCCAGTCGTGGCGCAGCGGCACAAAGTGTGGCTGTAAAATCGACTGGTTGTGGGTTCGATTCCCACTCGAGGAGTTGAAATATTTACTTAAATTTATATTTCCATTTCTTCGCTCTGGTGTCGAGGCTAAGCGCGGCGTTGAGTTCTGCCACTCAACACGCAATGCCTCCAGAATTCGGCAGAAAGTGGGGAACGGAATGACTTAGCACTAGGTTCCCTCTGCCTACCCTGCTGTGTGCGGGATACAGCGTGAAGCTAATTTAATTTAATTTTTTAATCTCAGTGGTTCGCGTAAACCAAGTCGGAATGAGAGCTATTTATGGAATCTCGTGACTGATTACTCTTTTCTTCCATTTGAAGGGGAACCTAAGCCTCTTCATATTAAGATTAAAGAAATACTTTTATTATTTATTATAATAACGCATACATTATTGGCACATTTCAAGTTCACACAGAAGTACAAATATGTATTTTTCAATATACCTATTAAATTAAGTGATTTGTACAACTTTACCATCAGTTTTAGATTTTAAAAGAGAATCCGCGGTCACGATCATAAGATTTAAAAAAAAAATCTATTAGACAACAACAATGTTCTTTGTTGTTATAAAATTTTATAATACGGTAATTTATTTAAGGCACTCAACTAGCGGTAATAATATGTAACTTACTAGAACGCACGAACGAAGAGAACTGAAACTTGGCAGTCTCCGCATTAGTTACAAATAAACTTTTTATCTACATATTTGTAAAGTGTATTTTCTTGTTTGTAATCTATCCTGCACACAGCAGGGTAGGCAGAGGGAACCTAATGTTAAGACACTTACTTTTTTTTTTCCACTTCCCCACTTTCTGCCGAATTCTGGAGGCAGTGTTGAGTGGCAGAACTTAGAGCGCGTTTTGCCTCGACACCAGGACGAAGAAATGGAAATATAAATTTAAATAAATATATCATCTCCTCGAATGGGGATCGAACCCACAACCAGTCGGATTTACAGTCACACTTGGCCCCTGCGCCACGACTGGCTTCAGTAATAATTAATAATTAATAATTAATAATCATATATTTTTTTGCAATTTTTTTTATATTAATAATAAAAGTACTATAGTTTTTTGTATTTTTTTTACGTATCAATTTAGTATGTAACGACATGGTATAAAAAGTTTACCATGTATTCATAGAGGCTAACGAACGAAACTCTGCGACTTAAAAAAAAACTCGAGATGTTTTATTCACTATGTGCGTCGTAGAACAGGGCACTTGGCGTGGCTTCAAGAAATTAGACGGAGGGTTTACACTTACACGAGTTATATGGAACTTTAAATTGATTATTAGGTAGCTATATAACGATTTAAAAGTATGCAAAATTATTATAATAATTTAAAGTTGCGGTGTTTTCGGTTTATTAAATTGTAAAATGGTTTATTAAAATGCTGTTGTCCTATCTAGTTTTAATAAGGAGTCGCTGTTTTTATACGAATTTGTGTATAGTTTATTTATTAAAACGTAAAAGTCGTCAAAGTTTGCTAATTACTCAAAGGTATAGAAGAAAGTTCATATTTCTATATTTTCACTTTACGATATGTTTCATTTAATTTTTATATATATTTAACGAAAAATCAAACTTTCTATTTTACAACCCTGCCTAATATTCACAAGACAGTCGTGTTTAAAGTTCTTTAGGCATAAAATAAGGTACCTAGTTGTTAGTTACATAACATTATTACATTTACATTTTGAAATTCAGAGCTCGAATACAAGTTTATATAAAATATATATTAAATTGTATATAAACATATGTATTATAAAACGATATACATTTCTACATTGAAAAATAATATAATTTTACTTCGCTAAGTTAAAAGAAAATAATGTAAACGTACTATTAACGTAAAAAGCAAAAAAATGTAATATTACTTAACAATGCTCTACTTAGATTCCTCTTTAACCGTAATATAATATATTTGAATAATATAATATGTCGCGGAAAGGCTCAAATATAGTCAAAACCACATTAATATTTAACATAGAAGTTTCAAAATAAGTGTTTTTATTAGAACGGTATATTTTTATTTTTTTTGTATCCTTTATTTTACTTTCTTGATCGTCTGTTTGTCTGTCTGTCGAGACGGTTTTCCTAAAGAAAGCGTCGATGCACTAAGCTGAAATTAATATAAAGCAGTTTTATAGGTAAAAAAATAACTTCTTATTAATTACTAGCTCGTAATCAAGAGATACGAGTACGATCGTTTATGCTTCATTTCTACGGCAAATAGTTTGAAACTCGCTGTGTATTCAAAATCTATAGGATGAGTCCCGTATAGGTTCATTTTAAGGTTAGGTCGTTATGAAATTCGGCAATAAGTGACAATTTATAGTAAAAGCAAAAGGAAAATTCCGAAAAATGTTTTAAGTATATCGTAGGAAAAAAACCATCATAAATGTATATTTGCAGTTCATTTCTAACAAAATGAGTGCATACATCTGTAAATTTAATGTTGCTAACTTTTATAAGTCCTACTTCCCGTTGATTTGCAATCGTGATATTGCTACAGACCAGCAATATCACGATCAGCAATAGTACCAGCACCCGACCTTTCTTTTTCTTTAAGTTTTATAAACTATACGTATAAGGCAAAGGTGAATTAATTTCATTCAAATTTACGTTTGATTTCGTTCGTATGCTCTCATTTTGTATAAACTGAACTACAAATATAAGTTTGTAATGGTATATATATATATATATAGATATAATTTCTTTTATTTGTACATCAAGTTCTCACTTCTTGCAAATATCATAACAGTCCGCGGAAAGTAAGGGTACTTACACCCTATAGGTGTTGATAACGCGGCGAATTTCATACAAAAATGCAGCAAAACTATGCAAACATGCTCATATATTTTGATTGTGGTAACTTAGAAACTTAAATTGGAAATAGCATCGAAACAAAATTCTTTTTTAAATAAGCTAAATCTTATCAAAAACTTTCAAGGGCTGTCTGTGCAAGTAGTTCAGTATCTCTAAGTTTCATAACTCTAGCTAGCTATATGACAACATTGTAACATCGAATCCTGAATTAGTCAAAAAAATTTTTTTTTATACTTAATATGTAGGGACAGAGCCTCCTCCACTTCTTCCGAGTGCAATGTCGATATTTATATAGTACTGGTGTATAGTTTTCTATCTCCTTTTTTTGTCTAAATGTTGAGAGATAAATTTGCTTTTATATAATAAGTTAAAACATAATTTACTTAACCAACCGTATATAATTAGATAATAAAAAACATATGTTAAAATTATATTAATAAGCAATAATTGAACATTATTCTTGTATATATATCTCCCGATTTAATATATAATTATGAAATTTGACAAGAAGTGAGTTTTGCTTTTGGAATACTTGCAAAACAACTAAAGAAGAAACTCCGAAAAATTTTTTTTTTATTTATGTTACAGATAAAAATATTACAAAGTTATAATTATACAAATGAGGCCTATCTTGAACTAAAGCCGCGACTGGTTGTGATTCGATCCCCACTCTAGGAGATGAAATATTTACTTAAATTTATTTTTCCATTGCTTCGCTCTGGTGAAGAGGTAAAGCACGGCGTTGAGTTCTGCCACTCAACACGCAACGCCTTCAGAATTCGGCAGAAAGTGGGGAATGGAGTGTTTTAACTAGGTTCCCTCTGCCTACCCTGCTTACTACTTAATACAAATTAATTAAATACGCTCCTAAATTTAAAATAAAATTTTATAAGTTGCACTTCCCGTTGAGTTACAACCCTTAAATTTGTACGGAACCCTCGATGGGAAGGTCTTACTCGCATTTGCAGTGTCACACAAAAATATTCAAAATGATCAAATTATAAATCATTATAAGGGTTATTAGAACACGAACGCAAATCGGTATATTAAATAAATTATTTCGTAATTAAAGCGGGTGAAGCCGCGTACTAGCGACTAGTTACAAAATATAAGTTTCTTGATTTACTGAAACATTTAAGACGAAAGCGTCGTTGTAAAATATAGCTACTTTTATTATAAGCTTAAAATAATAAGACGGGGAGCGGATGTTAGACTTCGATGTTATCTGTTTGTCTACATATAATAAAATTGTAACAGGGCTTAACTTTTAAACTATGTTTTTTATAGAAATAAATCACATCTTTAAGAGAAAAAATAGCTTCCTTATTATGTACTAAATAGCTTTTGTGATGTTTTTTTATTTGAACCACTACAGCTTCGAATTTAAAAACATTTGTCTTTTTAAGCGTTTGTCAAAACCAACTCTTCTTTCAAATCAAATTTTATAATATTAGATCTTCTTTCTTATCTTTGTAATATAGATCAGTGTAGCTGTTCATTTGGTTTATTTATACTTAATAGAAGTTTACCTACATGACATTTAACGATTATTCTTGTGCAAATCATAATCTATCATTATGACTGAGTACTTTAGGTAAATTTAATTTAAATATAGACTACTAGCGACCCACTCGTGGCTTCGCCCGCACCTATAATACCTATAATAATTTTATACCACTTATAATAACTCTATTATGATGCATTGGCCAACAGATTGATATATTAAATCATAAACAACATGTTTTTATAATTTTGAGAAAGTGCAAGCACTATGTGGCTGTATGAGAGGACGTCATCGGCGGAAAGGGCGCAGAACCCCAGCAGAACTCAAGCCTATCAGTTGATTTACTGGACTGTAGATCTAATAAAATTGAATATTTTAATCATACAGCGCACGCGCTTAAAGAAATTCGATGGCGTTTCTTTCATTGTTATTTCGTTATTTAAGGCTAACTAAGACTTTCACCGTAATGTTATATAAGATAAAGCACTCCTGAAGAATGTAACTTTCATACAAACAACGTAAATCTTCATAAGACAAAGTAAATCAGACCAGTAGTTCCATAGATCTTAGTGTTTAAACAAACAAGCAAAGTCGTCCTTTTTTAATAGTAATTAAAAAAAATGTTATACTACGCGATAGTACATACAATATAAAATAGTATATGCTATAGAGGAATGAAACATTCTGTTTATTCCTTTAAAATAATACCTACATAATGTATTCTTTAGAGAGCACTCTGTATGGCGGCTGTGTTCAAGTTAGTTTGCACATTTTCTTATAAAAAATAGTTATAGTGGCATAACTCTATCAATTAGACAATTTTTTGTAGATATTGATATCTATATCTATCTATATATATAAAAGGACATGTACCTGACTGACTGAGGTAAAACGCACACACAGCCGTAACCGCTGTGCGTAGAAACGTAAAATTTGGACAGATGTTTATTTTCCTAATCTGGACATGCATACAACTCTTAAATATATTTCATTAAACACGTGTTTCATGGTTTTTTAGATTTGAAGTTTGAATTTGAAAGTTTATATGGAAAAATCCTTAAATCGCCACCGATTTTTATAAAAATTTAAATTCAGACTGTTAAAAATATTTTATTGAACACGTGTTTCGTGGTTTTTTTAGAATTCACCCCTAAGGGTGCAAATAAGCAGGCGAAGCTGCGCGCGCCCACCAATCCTATATAAAACTGTAGGACATCCCTTTGCTCTATTATCAATAATTTCCACAGCGCATAAGGATTTTATTGGTAGTTTTTTGATACGTTAATCGTCTAATCGTAAAATTATTTTCCAAATGGGTCCAGTAGTAGGTCCATACCGCATTATTTTATTGTTACATGATTTTCTTTAGATTGATATTTTAAAATTCGTTATTTATTGTGCTGTTACCGATTTTAGACTACGCTGACTCGTGTTACCCAGTTTTATTTGAGGAACAATTAAATAAACTAGAGCGTTTACAAAATCTTTGTATTAGATTTAATAGGATAAGGATTGATACAGAGGTATGAATAATATGGTTTGATTATTGTCGGTACTTTTAGCAACCTTTAAAATTATATTGGCATAGCTATAGTAGTTGGAAATATGGTGTTATGGACTTTTTTATAAATATTGATGCGTTCTATAATACTGTAGAACATTGTTTTGCTCTATCATCAATAGTTTCACCAGCGCATGCTATGACAAACTTTTTATAACAATTTTTTTCACTCCTTTGCTTACATTGTTGCATTTTTATTTGGGATCCCTAATTTTTATGAACATGTAATATATATAGCCTATGTTTGTCAGTAAAGATGTAGCTTTCCAATTCTATAAGAATTTTTGGAATCGGTTCGGTACTTTTTGTGTGAAAACAATACAAACATACATACAAAAATACAAATTAGTATATATAATCTTTACTAATCAGTCGTGACACAGGGGCACAGTGTGACTGTAAAATCGACTGGTTGTGGATTCGATCCCCACTCGGGGAATTGAAATATTTATATATATTTTCTGTCTGGTACAAAGGCAAAGCGCGGTTTGAGTTCCGCCACTCAACACACATTGCCTCCAGAACTCGGCGGAAAGTGGGAAACGGAAAATCTTAGCACCAGGCCCTCTGCTTACCCTGCTGTGTGCGGGATACAGCGTGAAGCTGATTTATTTAATCTCAACTAGGTAACACGTAAAATCAGAACTAAACCATAGACAACTTCTACAAAAAATAATAAATAAAAGAGGCAGAAAATAACAATTACTATGGAACAGAAATGGTGAATCACGTTTTATGTAAAACACTGTATAACTTCAACACAGCTTTATCTGTGTATTTTTGTACTATATCATTATGAAATTTCCATTAAAAGGCTTCGGGCAAACGTTAAAATTGTGAATAAAAAGCATTAATAAGTTATTCAATTTGTAATAGAGAACCGTAATATCCTGATCTTTTTAAATTAAATGCTCTTATGTTGAGAGTAATACGTACTCGGGAATAAAGGCTGCTTTCATAGTTTTTATCATGGACGTTTTACAAGAGTATAAAAAAAATTGTAAACACATTTCTATTTCTGATAAAAGTAAGTAAATATTTCATTTTAAGAAAATATTTCCAATTTTGGTTCGAGGGTTTAACGCATATATTATAAAATGTTACTTTATTTTTTATACAAAAAATCTATTTTTTATCATCATCATCATCATCATCAGCCTGTCCTAGTCCACTGCTGGACATAGGCCTCTCCAATGGCACGCCACAGAGCTCTGTCTTGAGCACTTCGCATCCAGCAAATGCCAGCCACTTTGCGAATATCGTCACCCCATCTAGCTGGTGGACGTCCCGCATTACGCTTGCCGAGGCGTGGTCTCCATTCTAAAATGCGTTTACTCCAACGGTCATCGGTTCTGCGACAAATGTGACCAGCCCACTGCCACTTCAGCCTGCTAATCCTTTGGGCTATGTCGATAACATTGGTTCTCTGTCGGATTACTTCATTTCGAATTCGATCCTTCAGAGATATTCCAAGCATAGCCCTTTCCATAGCACGCTGAGCGACTTTAAAGTGGTGGATTAATCGCACTGTCAGTGTCCACGTCTCGGCTCCATATGTCATAACTGGTAGGATGCACTCGTTAAAGACTTTCGTCTTTAGGCTTTGCGGTATCGGTGACGAAAAGACTTGACGCAGTTGCCTGTATGCCGCCCACCCAAGCTGTATTCTTCTGCGAGCCTCCATCTCGAAGTTGTTTCTACGTAGCTGTACAGTTTGACCAAGGTAGACATATTCCTGAACAACTTCAAGAGGTACCCCATCAAGTGCAATCGGTTCAGGTATAACATGTTCATTGAACATTATCTTAGTTTTGTCCAAGTTCATCCGAAGACCGATGCGAGCAGAAGACTCAGCCAAGGTGCTCAACATATATTGCAGGTCCTGCACGGTTTCAGCCACAATAACAATGTCGTCTGCAAACCTCAAGTGTGAGAAGAACTTGCCATCTATGTTTATGCCTCGTCCTTTCCAGTGCAGCGTCTTGAACATATCCTCCAATGCATTAGTGAACAATTTGGGAGAAATTACGTCCCCTTGTCTCACTCCTCGATGCAGGTGGATACGTTTAGACTGCTGATTTTGTACTTGGACGGTTATAGTCGCTGCATTATAAAGGCTTTCCAACAATTCGATATATCGCCAATCGACTTGGCACCGTTGCAAGGACTCAAGAATAGACCAGATTTCTATGGTGTCAAAAGCTTTCTCATAGTCCACAAACGCTAAGCACAAGGGCAGATTATACTCTTCGGTCTTCTGTATAATCTGACGTAATTTTTTATGATTCAAAATAATTGTTTTAATAATTCGACAAATTATTAATTGCCTTAGATTTATGTATTGCTTTAGATAAGTAAAAATGGCCACGTTAAGCTACTTAATAGCTTAAAACGTTAAAGTGTCCATTAAATAGTGCTGTGCCTATTAGACCGTCGTAGACGGAGAAGTGGTTACGAATGCACGTAGCTCGGCTACGTTCTTACCTAACTTTATTAGTTCGTAGTGTCAAGTAGCACAGCTAAAACCAAATTTTGTTATTACAATTATAAAAAAAAAGAAAAAAATAACTTAAGATAGTATTAATGAAATGAATAATATCAAATACTCATGTAATTTGTACAAAATGTAAAAAAAATATTCTTTTCATAAACCGAGAATATATTATGATTATATTATAAAGTTATTAATATTTAAATATCGATGTTAAAATAATTCTAATCGCTATGTAATAAATTGATCCACTTAATCGAAATGTTGTCAAAATGTAAGTCATGTAATTTATACTAATTTATGTTTAATATTTGCAGTATTTAAAAATATTTTTTCAAAGGATAATCAGAGGGAACTTAGTTAAGTCATTCCGTTCCCCATTATACCTTGAATTCTGGAGTCATTATGTGTTGAGTGACGTAACTTAACGCCGCGCTTTGCCTCGAGACCAGAGCGAAAAATATTAAATATTTTAAAGCCTCGAGTGGAAATTGAATCTGTGACCTGAACATAGTCTTCACAGTCACACACTAGTGCTTTCGGGCCACGACTGGCCTCTCGGTCTCAGTATTTATATAAAAATCAGTAAATTAGTTATATTAATATGAAAATATAATACGATATTTTTTTGCAATGCATGTACACACGTTTGCAGATATAAAATTAATAAAATTAATTGCAAAAGGAAAAATTATTTAAGAGTCAAGTAAATTTATTTGCCTTTTATAGAGAAAACAACTTTATATAAGCTTATTCGCTGTAACCGCTGGTTCACGGCCACTTGAGAAGAGCCTTGATTGCAGCTCGCTTACTTACATTCACGCACACTAACGCAACTTCCCACACAAGTGCCGCAATTCTATCAAATACTATATTGATATTGAAATGTACATTAAATTTTGTACACACACAAACATAAGTATATTATTACATACGAACGTGCGTTGATGTGAGCGTAATATATATATATATATATATATATATATATATATATATATATATCTCAATCGAGGAATTGAATTATTAATTATTTTAATTTCTCGCTCTGGTTTCGAGGCAAAGCGCGGCGTTGAGTTTCGCCTCCCAACGCGTAATGCCTCTAGAATCTGAGGTAAAATGAGGGCCGGAGTGAACTTAACACTAGGTTACCTCTGCCTCTTGTATGCGAGGAGCTGAAAAAGAAAGTCAATAGTTTAAGAAAGAAATATTAGGCAATGTCCATAATTTTGAAAATAAAATGCATTTCAATCTATAATTCGTTTGAAGCAAAACTTCAATTTGTTTATTTATATGAAATGGGAAAATTACGGCATCAAAGTTCTACAAACAAGATCGCTTACAGCGCCGAGAGCGACGTACTAGGATAGCAGCGTTGAAGAGAGCTCGATCTGGCTTACACGTGGCGCACTCACACACCCACGGCGCTGCAGTTGTAGGCGTATTGTGTATACAGCTCACAATTACAAACGTGCTAGACTGGAAAACGCATTTAGCCGGAAAAGATGCAACAGATCGATATCTGCCATAAATTTATAATTAGTACAAAACATTTTTGTGAATTTTTAATTTAGTCACGACTGTTATATCTAGGTCAGGCCGAAATTATTTCCTATTATCACAAAAACAATGATCTCCAATATTAGGCGAGTTCGGACGCACTTTTAATGCCAACTCTAGCAACTTCCCGTAGACTTCAAATGAAATGAAAACCGCTGAATGAAAATCTTGACTTCTTTCTAAAACTAAAGCGCTGGTAACGACTTTCTAGCTGCGTTTCCGGTTTTATTAAGCAATGTAAGCTGACGAAACGAAACGTGAAGCTTAATTAGTAATTGGATTTGAAATTCCAAGCAACTTTTAGTTTTTCTAGTTTTCTCCGTTGACAGTTGGCCGTTAACAAGTTTGTTTTAGACGTAAATAAAAATAAGGCCATCCGGTGACCTTATTTTACTATGTACGGTAAAATTAGAATATAACTCCGCTTATTGCCTCTACGTTCATATAATCAAAGTTATTTTTACCATATATTGTAATAAAAAATTAAAAAGTAACACGGTATAAAAATCGACCTGTATCCATGAACAATCTTCATTCTATATATCGTTGTTTTTGTAGTTTTACGTATATATATATATAGAAATTGTAATTGTACTCATAACGAACCCGGCAACAATAATACCAATCAAGACCGTTACAATTTAATTATTGGATATTTGGTATACGGTTTTATTATAGTTACATAAAAGGGTATTTTACTTTGTACATTTTTCTTGTATTGTATTAACAATAGGATTCTATTGAATGATGATGAAAAGTGTTATATTTTTAAATTAAAAAAAATCAGCTTCACGCTGTATCCCGCACACAGCAGGGTAGGCAGAGGTTACCTAGTGTTAAGACACTCCGTTCCCCACTTTCTGTCGAACTCTGGAGGCATTGCATGCTGAGTGGCAGAACTCAACGCCGCGCTTAGCCTCGACACTAAAGCGAAGATATGTGTGATTAAATTTAAGTAAATATAACATCTCCTCGAGTGGGGATCGAACCCATAACCAGTCGGTTTTACAGTCACACTTCATGCCACTGCGCCACGACTGTCCTCAATTACTTTTATTTTATTTTTATTAAAAGCTTAATTATTTAAGAACGTATGGCTTAGTTGGTCAGAGCACCTGGGTTTCCAAAAAGGCGTGGGTTCAGATTCCGCTACGTTCTAATTTTTATACGTTTTTTTAATAAATAGTAATTATTTTAAAATGTTTAAATAAAAAGTGTTAATTTTAAAAATCAAATTTAGATGACAAGAACATACGCCACTGTACCGTAAACTACCATTTAGTATTTCAATACTGTCGAGGTCTCATCTTTAGGCATAAGCGTTCGAACTTGTGGGTGTATCGTTTTGAAGTAGGCACGTGCGGACCGAATAGAAGGATCGTCCGGCTATATCGAATCGTATTAAACCCTTCAAATACTTATCACGTTCAGCTTTCAAACGTTGGTTCCACTCATTGCATCCAATTCTTTTGCAAAAGCAAGTGCATTAAATGCGCACACAGACCGTAGAAAAGCATAAAATATTTCCATTTTTCATTTTTAAAATTAGTTAACCAACGTACTGTATATCTAAAATGTGCTTCAACATTTGTGACAGACATACACAGAACAGAACAAAATTAACAACTTACAGTTAACAAGCTCTGTTTGTGTAAACTCCGCTAACTAGCTGCTTTTTACCTATATATGAATGGAATCTGATGCACCTCAAACATTTGCCGCATCTATAAACTTTGAGGTAATTATTTAATTTAACGAAATGGCGTACGTAATCAATTTTCATTTTACCGTACGTGGATGATGTGAGGCAGAAAGTTCCAATGGATTATATAACGTCTATATTAAGGTTTATTCTTAATTATTTATCAGTGTGCTTCACAGTGTTGTTATACAAACAATTGTTTGTTTTAACTATTATGTTTTACAAAACATTGAACATCACTAAAAGAAATGTGTTTCTCTGAAGTAAGCTATCGGAGGAGACGACTCCTTCGTTAGTTGTGTTTATAAAAATCTAAGAAATACATTAACTTGTTTACTTTTAATTCTATAATGAATACATTAGTGCGATTTTTTTAATTATAAATATAATTATATTTTTAAATAACGATTCATAATTATTTTTTATTTTTAAATTGTGTGTGACTGTAAATGCGACAGGTTGTGACCCTCTTGCCAAACGATAATTCTAAGTAATTATATGAGGGTAGCGGCATTTTGTAAAAATCTTCCTACAAAGATACTAACAACATAAATAAGTTGTAACAAGCATATAAGACTTTCGACGTAGGTTGATGAGAACGTATGGTCTTAGTACGTACGTAGGCTTAGTGATCAGAGCGCTCGGCTTGAGTTTTCAAGAGGCGCGGGTTCAAGTCCCGCTTCTTTCATTTTTAGGGATTCGTTCCTTTTAAAGGAATAAAGAAGTCAAGTCATGTCATTCATAAGGTAGATATTAAATAAACAGCTCTGCTCAGTTAAGCCTGAATATCAAAAAAAAGCTCAAGATCTCCAATTTTTAACGAAACCCTCGGCAGGCGAGCCCGACTCGCCCTTGTCCGGTTTTTTAATACTTTTTTTTTAATAAATATAAGCTATGAGTTATGCCATTCAACACGCTATGCCCCCAGAATTCGGTGGAAAGTACAGAGCGGAGTGTCTTAGCACTAAGCTCACTCTGCTTACCCTGCTACATGCGGGATACAGCGTGAAGCTGAAAAAAAAACCTAAAATAGTTTTGATTGATTGTAATATGAATGTACCAATACAAAATACAAAATAAACTATTATTCCTTTAGTTGAAGAGGAAGCCAATACGTAGACAGGATAGAATTATCTTTACCTACGTAGATATCAAATATAGCATGTGACACAAAGTGACAAATCATATACATCAGTTGATCGCATACCTTGGTGTATCATATCAGTATTGATTGGTGTTGTAATTCAGCACCCGTGATATGGATCAATTTTGATCCACGCATAGGCACTATTGAGGATTAAAATAATTATCGTCCGTTCGTATGCTTCGTTTAATTGCAAATGTAAACCAGTGATATATTTATAAAAAGTGATATATTTATCTATTCATATTTAACTTAGTAATTTAATAGGGCATTTTTTTTTAGTAAAAACGCTAAACGGTATTTTAAAAATATATCACATTAAAAGATTTGTTATTTAATAATATGACTGAGATGTAAATTTTTAAAATTGTCTTTAGACGACATACTTCTAGCTTTACTTTAACGAATTAACAAGAAAAAAAATAACCAAAACATTAATATTAACTGTAGACATTTACAAATAAAAACTTGAAAATTCGATTATGAATCGAGGTAGCAAATTGAAAAAATCCTTACGTTGGCAACCAGGTTAAATAAGCTGCGACACGATGATACAAACGTGATAATGTTGTTCGACGCGTGCGCCGACAATTAAGCTCACTCGCTAACGAGCACGTAGGTGCCATTGTAAGGATACCGCCTGATTAAAATTTTTAGTACTGAATGCAATTTTTTGATTTTGTTACCAGCTTTATACGTTTCAGAGTTTTTTTTTGTAATAATTAATATTATTCACATCAGTTTCACGCTGTATCTCGCACACAGCAGGGTAGGCAGGGGGACCTTAGTGTTAGGACACTCCGTTTCTCGCTTTGCCTCGACACCAGAACGAAGAAATTAATATGTAAAAATTCTTCAAGTGGGAATTGAACCCAAAACCAGTCACAGTTACACTTTGTGCCCGTGCGCTACAACTGGCTGCGTAATATCTATCATTTTCAAATATATATTCTTCACATGGTGATATAAAAAACATTGAAATTTGTTTTGGTTTGATGAAATTTAAAAACAAACTACTTTCTTAATGAAGAGTGTAGTAACGATTCGTAGATTAAATTGGTGACATACACTTTGTCATGTTTGCTATCAATATAAAAGTTTTTTTTTTTTGTGTTGGTAAAAGTCGAAAACATAAAACATTCTGCGGTCGGCTACAAAAATATCCTAACTGTATTCAAATTGATGAATACTCGGCAACGATTTAAAAAAATAATACTGGATGTAGTATTTGTTAGAAATGTAAAGTAACATTTGCAATATTTTTGTACAAATCGTATGGAAGTCCAGACTAATCATTTGAAACCTTGTTTTGGTTGCAGATTGTTTAGAATTTTGCTGTGTAAATTATTATTATAAGAATATTATTTATATTACACAATTATATATATATATATATAATAGGCACAGGAATTTATACAAATTAAAATATTAATTTCTGCTATCTGTATACCTTTTTCATAAACTTTGTTGGGCTATGAGGAAAAAAATAAATAAAACGATATAGTGTAGCAGTCTGGTTTTACCAACGTGTGCTGACAGCCGTCAAAGATCACTTGCATTGAACAGTGATGGTCCGTAAGCATTTTATTTTAGCAATTTGAATTGAATAGTTCGGAAAAATATGCTTCTGTTAAAATAAAGCAAAAAAAAACTTTATTAATATAAACTGTTGCGAACATGTTTTGATTTTTTATCTCTATTTAGATTCGGAAATTTTCTATTAATTAAAGGTTTGTTAAACTAATGGTATGTTAATAATATTTAATAACGTACAATTATCTTTAGAAAATGTATACAAGTTAGTGTGAATGTATGTGCTGTGAAGTGTATCAAACGTAGATTCCTGAAGTAGTTCAACTTCATGTAAAGCTGCAAAGTTATACCTCTCGGCGACAGTATAACATTTTTTAAGTGCCTTAAGAATAGCAGATAGATGTTAAAGTTATGTAAAAATATCTAACAATTTCAAATATTTTTTCACTTTCAATATATAATTGAGGCCAGTCGTGGCGCAGCGGCACGAAGTGTGACTGTGAAAGCGACTGGTTGTGGGTTCGATCCCCACTCGAGGAGATGAAATATTTACTTAAATTTATATTTCCATTTCTTCGCTCTGGTGTCGTGGTTAAGAGCGGCGTTGACTTCTGCCACTCAACACGAAATGCCTCCAGAATTCGGCAGAGAGTGGGGAACAGAGTGTCTTAACACTAAGTTCCCTCTGCCTACCCTGCTCTGTGCGGGATATAGCGTGAAGCTGAAATACTCACATCTTTTGACTGCATTGTTTTAGAAGCTAAATTTCTGTGCTCCAAGGAACTGTTGTAAACTTGAATATCTGATATTCATTTCTGATTGATATCTCATCGCAATCTTAAGTAAAATGGTTTTGACAGACGGACCGACGCGACGTACAATAAAGTTATCGTATAAGGGTTCCGTTTTTTTCTTTGCGGTACAAAACCCAAAAAATAGACTGAAATATGTGTACTAAATAAATAATACATCGTAATTTAAGTGTTTTGAAATTGATTTGATTATCGTATTTATTAAAAAAAATCGTTTTCCTACAAAAATTCCGAACAAATTGAAACATAGAGCAGAGAGAGTGGAGCAGTATATATTGCCCCCACGAATCTCTATTTATCATTGAGAAATTTCAATCACTACGTAGCTGCTTGAGAGAAAGAATCCTAAATCTTGAAATCTTGGTCTCACCCACCGAGGGCTCTGTATTAATTTCAATATTGTGATTGGGAAATGCCTTATAGTTTTTGATGATGCGACGACGACGACGACGACGACGATGCAAACTTTAATTTGATATTTTTAATGAAATGTACTATAAATATGTAACATACAAAGTTGTAATGATTTTTTCCTATTACATATCTATAAATGTTAACTTTTCAGAGCGAAGAAATGGAAATATAAATTTAAGTAAATATTTCATCTCCTCGAGTGGGGATCGAACCCACAACCAGTCGATTTACAGTCATACTTCGTGCCGCTGCGCCACGACTGGTCTCAGTTTATTGTTATGCATTTAAATAAATCGTTATTTAAGTGTTTTGGTTAAGCCAATTACGTTTTGAAAATTAATTTGAATTTGTTAGCAAAAATATTTAATTACTTCACAGCTGTCTATTTAAATCGTAACTGCGCGCAAACTACTAAACGTAGTTTTTTCCAAATAAATTCTCATTTCAGAAAAATCCCGGGCTAAAACATATATTATATATTTCTTCATAAATTTGTATCTATCATTGAGAAATTGCATGCACTACGTGTTTGATTGAGGGGGTCTCAACATACATTGGAGAATCTTAAATCTTGAAATCTCGGTCTATTTTATAACTATACAAATTTGAGCCATTTTCCATCATCATACAAATAATAATTTACTAACAATATCAAACAACAAAACAATACAATAACACGGTTGTATCCGTTCTAACGGTTGTAATGGTTGTTGTGACCGTTCTAATAAGGAAGTGGCAGTTGCAGTGTTGTTGTTAAACAGTATTTTTTGTGTTTTGGTGTACACGAGTATGCACTTAAAGAAAACACAATTATATTGATATCACAGATAGATTTCAAATTTTGTTTTTATGTGTATATGTATAGATATAAATAAAGAGAAATTTAAGTTATTTTTTCAGCATTACGCTATATCTAATATCCCGCATGTAGCAGAATAGTAGAGGGAATTTAGTGCTAAGATACTGCTTTTTCCCACTTTCTGCGCAATTTTCAAGGCATCACGTATGCAGTGGTGGAACTTAACGTCACTCTTTGCCTTATTATCACAGGGAAGAAATGAAAATATTTAATCAAAAATCATCAACTTCACGCTGTATTTCGCATGCAACAAGGTAGGCAGACCCAGTATAAAGACACTTCATTCTTTTCGCCGAATTCTCTTCGAGGCATTGCGTGTTGAGTGGCGGAACTCAACGTCGCCCGATAAGGCAGAGCCTCGACACCAGAGCGGAGAAATGAAAATATAAATTTAAATAAATATTTTATTTTTTTGGCCATGAATGGTCAATTAATCTACACAAAAAAACTGTTGGTAAGTTGCAGGGTGTCCTGAGATAGCCGCCATGCCCATCCCATGATAATGTGTTAGTAATCATATGTGAAGTAGTTAACTTTATGGTAGCATGAATAGAGAAATATAATAACTAATAAACAATAAACAATAGACAGAGTTTATGATCATTAATCTGATTGACACATTTGAGAAACAGTACGAAATTTATAAGGATTTCTTTCGTTTCTTCACCCATACGTGGCATTTTTTTCTAACTTTTACTTTATTTAAAATTTTAGTCATAATATTAAAGTTATAAGTATTTCAAACTGACAAACAAGCTGAATGAGATATAACAGCGATCGTATGAACTATTTCGTTCCCTCTAACTTACTTTAAAATTTGCACACAAAATAGAATCCAACGACAATGCAATATTTACAGAGTATGAACTTAATGTCTTTCCGAGGATGGTCAGGGTTGCGAGATAATACTTCTCTACGTTAGAACAATCGTCCAAATATTATTCTTTATTTCTAACTTTCCTTGTTGTAATCATTAGCAACGTAACAAGTAAATAGATGTAATGAAGTTCAGAAATGTGAAGATTTTTCAATTTGTTTTCTTCTATTAATGAAAATTATATCAAATTAATATTTCAGGAGTCATTGAAGACTTTGTGGTTTTGATTTATTTAATTAATAGGTAAAAGTCAGTTTTAATTATTATTTATAACCTCATTACGTTGATAAAAGCAAGCGTGGCTTTAGACAGTTTTAATTATGTTCCTATAGTAAGATCACTTTTTTTTATTATAAGGTAAGCCATCCTTAAAATAAAAAAAAAAACGAGAAAATAGCTCTATCTATATTTGTGGTAAATAATAACAGAAATCCTATACTTTAGTTTATATCAAGGATTTCTATGGAATTACCAGTTCTGGTTGTAATTACTAATTTGCAATTTACTTTTAATATTTGTCCAATTATATATATTATCAATACATCACACAAGACATGAGTTTGAAAACTAAAAATGATTAAAATAAAGTAGTGAATAAAACGTAAATACCTATTTTTATTATAACAAACTTCTACTATAACTATATAGGAAATTTAAAAGAAGATATATAAAAGTTACAAAATAAATAGAAACATCCTTTTGAACTACTACTTAACTTTAACATAAAATAACAATAATTATGCGTCACAAAGAGAGACGGAATTGAAGAAACCGTTTTAATATACCAATAGAGTAGGTGACTGAGCTGGCCTGCTACGATCGCTCGAAAAATTACAAAGAGCTTACAAAGAGACTCGGTGGTAAAAGGAAATCCTAATTTTCCCCTTCCATCATCTCCACTACACTTCACAAACTTGTAACCTAAAGGGTCCTATTGGACAAGCGATATAGGTCATGGCGATTAAGAGCTCTTTTGATGAAGTCGATTTCATATGAGCCATTATATTGTATAAAATTAAGTAACTGATTTGAATATGATTATTTATAATTTTTGTCTTTTTTTTTGAGGCCGTCGTGGCTCATGGGTACAAGTGTGTGACTGTAACGCGACGGTTGTGGGTTCGATTCCTACTCGAGGAATACTTATTTAGAAAAAGTATAAAAATTAAGTGAGTCCAGTTCACATGAGTCCACGCTCATATTTTTATACGTTTAGTATTTTTCTTTCCTAAGTGTAGAATGACACTTTAAAATGTTAAAATAAAAATATTAATAGTCGCTCTTGCTAGACAATATATAAATATCCCTACAGAGATGCTAACAACATAAATAAGTTGTAGCTAGCGTATAAAAATTTCGACGTGGCTTGATGAGAATGTACGGCTTAGTAATCACAGTGCCTGATCGCTTTCCAGGAGGCCGCGGGTTCGAGTCCCGCTACGTTTAAATTTTTATATAATACGTTTTCTAAATAAGTAAATTTTGCTTGCTAGAAGGTTATCGCCGCTTATAATAATTACTTATTTTTATGTTCGCCTTTTTACGCGTGTAATGGAGGCGTGGGGTGTAGGTTGTGCAAACGTAAAGTACAAATACTTTAAACAGATGTACTATAAAAATTGAATCAGTTTGGCATCGGTAAAGGTGACATACATTATTAAAAAAATCATATCTAAAAATACTAGTAGGGAACGGAGTGTCTTAACATTAGGTTCCCTTTAATTTTATTTGGATTTAACTGTAATTAAATGTGTTTAATTTACTTTAAGTGTTAATAAGAATGATAAAAAAATTTACTTCGTTCATTTCATCACATCAGCATTGTGATATGAGGCGCAAAATAAAAGCAATTTTATATTATAATATTTTGTTCCATCTAATTAAGTAAAAAGCCGGCCAAGTGCGAGTAGGACTCGCCCACAGAGGGTTTCCTACCAACTTCAAGATTGTTGGTCAATGGGAAGTATAACTTATAAAAGTTGGCAAATTAAATTTTGATGGCGTATGCACTCATTTTGTATAAAATGAACTGGAAATATATAAATACAAGTTTATCTATAATATAAATATCCATTTTTTAAATATTTTTCTTTACTTATACTGTAAGTTTTCACTTTAGTGGTAGTTCTACGGGAAATTACTAAATACCCTATATCCTATATATACTTTTGATTACGCGGCGATTTAAATTGACAAACTTAGGTTTGCGATCTTATGTCTAGAAGGGTTCTGTTTTGACATAGGGAACCTTTTTACATACACAGATTAATAGACCCTAAGAAACATCATTAGTATGATGTGTCATATTGCACGCGATGGTTGTTATTTCAAATTCTGTTACATAGATACACATCACAACACTCCGTTCTCCGCTTTTCTTCCAAACATGTAGAAATAGCGAAATTCAACAACACTGTGTGCCAAAAAATATATATTCAGTGGCAGTAGAACAATCACCACCTATACAGTGATGCGATGCCCTACGGCGTCAGGATGTCCATAATATTATATATTTTTATGATATTAATGCTTTCCCAATTTGGTCAAACAAATTGTTAGCATTAAAAATTCAACATTATATTTTATAAAACTATTTTTAATTTATCTTCTTTCTTGAGGCCGTCGTGGCCCATGGGGACAAGTATGTGACTGTAACGCGACGGCTGTGGGTTCGATCCCTACTCGAGGAATTCTTATTTAGAAAACGTATAAAAAATAAGTAAGTCCAGCTACTTTCAAAATTTTTACGCTTTTTAAATAAATATTTTTTTTTCCTAAGTGTGGAATAACATTTTAAAATGTTAAAAAAATATTTTAATAAATAGAGTTCAAACAAATTGTTAGTATTAAAAAATTCAACAGTAAATATGTAAAAGTTTGTTCTTGCTGCTATGTAAAGTTCCACATACACCAAGACAAATTATAACTATATATATATATATTTAAAAGCATAAGTAAATAACGAATTCGTTAGCCGGTATCTTATATAAAGATTGGACGGCACTCGACACGTGTATGCATATTATAATATTAGATTCTGCAAGGCAAAATATAATTTACAAGGTATATGTGGTTGATCCGCTTTTGATCGTAAGTAATGAAATTTCGTTAGCGAGGTCACGGTTAATACTGTTTTTGATTTCATATTATATAAATCGAAGTATTTAAGTTGTTTCTTAAAAGTTTATTTTCATTTTGAGGCCAGTCGTGGCGTAGCGGCACGAAGTGTGACTGTAAAACTAACTGGTTGTGGGTTTGATTACCACTCGAGGAGATGAAATGTTTACTTAAATTTATATTTCCATTTCTTCGCTCTGTTGTCGAGGCAAAGCGCGGCGTTGAGTTCTGCCACTCAACACGCAATGCCGTGGGGAACGGAGTGTCTTAACACTGAGTTCCCTCTGCCTACGTTGCTTTGTGCGGGATACAGCGTGAAGCTGATATATAAGCTTAACTAGTGTTAAGCCCGCCTATTGTACATTTTTAAAGTATTTTCTACTAATAAGTTCTTTGATTTTCTACTAGCCAACCTAAGTCATGTGGGAGCATAAAATGTGTAGGTGTGCAAAAAAATAAATCAATGTTCAATATACATATGAGTATATGTAATAAATACACAATAATATACGATACAAATATTTTCCTTTGTATGAACAATACGAAAATACTTTTGCCCCGACCTTCTTTACATTATTTTTTTTCCTTTTGAGGTATCCTAAAGAGAATAAAATGCTACAAACAAGCAAAATGATACACTATATCGTGTCTTTAAATTAAAGGGCTTTAGAGGTAGGTACATATACTTTTATTTAGAAAACTGGACCGATCTCAACCGTAATACGAGTTGAACCATATCGTACAAAATCAGCTTCACGCTGTATCCCGCAAACCGCAAGGTAGGCAGAGGAAACCTTGTGTTAAGACATTCATTTCCCCACTTTCTGCCGAATTCTGGAGGCATTGCGTGTTGAGTGGCAGAACTTAACGTCACCACGATCGAACCCACAATCAGTCGATTTACAGTCACACTTTGTGCCCTTGCGGCACGACCGGCCTCAAATTATATCGTAAAAAGTCAATGATTTACAGATCGAGAGGAAGCTGGACTTAATTTATTTTTTTGCAAATATATTTAATTGGAATATATATTTCTACACTTCACTTATGGTTTAGATAAAGAAGCGAAAATAGGGTTCATCGTTCTAATATTGCATACAGCAGTGTACGCAGAGCGTCCAGGCAACCTTTTTGGCAAAATTTCTCGGCTTCTTGAACATATTCGAGATATTACTTGTTAGATGGCGGAAGTTAACGCTGCACTTGCCAAAGTGGGACAGTAAGACTATCCATGACCCCATATGACAATTAAAACCACAATCATCGCGTTTTACTATCGCTGTTCCACTGCGATTTGATAGCCATAAAAAATTAACAATATTTATAAAAAATCGGTCGTCATTAATATATGTATAAGGGAGACTTATGAAAAATACTATAAATTTATGTTCTATGTATGTTCAAAATGATTTAGCGTCACGCTATATCCTGCACTCAGAGTTGGCAGAGGGAAGGTTGGAAGGTTGTGGGTTCGATGCCCACTTGAGGAAATGATTTTTTTCATTTCTTCGCTCTACTGTTGAGGTGAGTTCTCCCACTCAACACGCAATGCCCCCAAAATTCGGCAGAAAGTGGGGAACGGAGTGTCTTAACACTAGGTTCCCTTTGCCTACCCTGCTTTGTGTGGGATATAGCTTGAAGTTAATTAAATTTAATTTTTAATTTATATAGTAATAAGTTAAGCACAGTTTCTGACATAAAACAAGTTATAATCTGGTGGTCAAAGATGCTGCGTAACAAGAAAGTTCCAATATTCGGTGGGAAGTATGTGTGAAAATTCCGAGAATCGATGGTCACAGTTTATCCTTTAGTTAGGAACGCCGCTATTCGCTACTTTAGAACTCAGTGTTAACTTGACATAACTATCTTGTTAACATACAATAATTATTTTATAAGACCTTTAATATATGTAAAATTTATATCTATGTACCTACTCTAAAACCGGTTCGATTCCCATCCAGGGGAATGAATTTTATTGTTTATTTGAGTCGCCACTCAACACGCAATGTCTCGAGAAACTTGGCGGAAAGTGGGAATCGGGGTGTCTTAATACTAGGTTCCCTCTGCGTACCCTGCTAGAAGCAAAACGCAGCGGGATACAGCGAAACGCCAATTTTTTTTACTCTACAAAGAACTTAACATCCGTATTGAAAGGTCTTATTTACTTGGATAAACTCTAATGGATTCGTTTGCTCCGTTGCTGTATATTAAATGAAAATTCTGCTAATTAAACATGCCAAATGCAGGGAGATATATCGTATATCCTGTGAAGAGTTGGGATATTAATTTAAATAAATTCTTTCTTGTGATTACGATTTCACTGTTGTTGTAATTATTGACTAAATATAAATAAAATAAAATAAATCAGCTTCACGCTGTATCCCGTACACAGCAGGGTAGGCAGAGGGAACCTAGTGTTTTTAGACACTCCGTTCCCCACTTTCTGCCGAATTCTGGAGGCATTGCGTGTTGAGTGGCAGAACTCAACGCCGTGCTTAGCCTCGATACCAGAGCGAAGACATGGAAATATAAATTTAAGTAAATATTTCATCTCCTCGAGTGGGGATCGAACCCACAACCAGTCGGTTTACAGTCACACTTTGTGCCGCTGCGCCACGACTGGCCTCACCACGCCACGATTGACTAAATATAAAACGTTTATAATTATATTTTGTGTTTTTTAACTTTTGAATATTTATTAATAATAAAAAGATTTATACTTACTTTTTTCTAGATACTAAGATATCTTTTAATATATGATTGATGATATGTATTGCTAGTGATTTTATTATTAGAAACGATAAATTTAGTAATTACTCGAGAGGATTCTTTCATGCAAATGACATAATTTCAAGTTTTTGCATCAAAATGGTAGGTAACTAATCAGCGGCACATGCAGCGTCTGTTTGTCAATGTGAAAGTTGTGGATTCGATTCCCGTTAAAGGGAGGGATCCCAAAACCGGGGCGGTGCGTTTTTAACATTTTGAAAGTATTATTCTTAAGAAAGAACAATACTTATTTAGAATACGTATAAAAATTTGAACGTAGCGGGACTCGAACCCGTGACTCCTGGAAACTGATCAGCCATACTGACCATACTGACTAAGCCATACGTTCTCTGGCACGTATCTACTCTACATAATTAAAAGATACTAAAAAAGTTTGCAGTTGTTAATACGATTATACATCATATAATAAGCTAAACGAAACCAAATAATATGTATAGGATACGCCATCGTCTGACATGTATGTAAGGACTATTAATATGTTCACAGTTAGCGTTGTTATTATAAAATCTATTAAAACATGGCTGATTTCATGTTAATTTCTCTTATAAGCCATGTTCCAATTTTTATATAATACTAGCGGCCCGCCCACGGCTTCGCCCGCTTAAAGTGCATGATTATTGATCTAATAAACAGAATTGACTGACAATTATATTAACTTCTAATAATAATATGATTTTTTTACTACATTGTCGTAATTTCTATTAAGACATTTGATTAATTATTTCTTATACTTATATTTTTTGTAATATTACGTTCGTTAGCTAGCTAGCTATGTAATTAAGTTTCATCATACTTTTAAAACTCTGTTAAATTTGCTGATGTCACTGATTTTTTTAATTTACCCTTTCAGAAGAAGCCTCACATGTTAAATTATTGATTTGAAGGATTCATAATATTCTTTGTAAAATAACTGTAATGATTGTACATTCTTTGTTGCTATACAGTTTTTATATTAGTTACATATATTATTAGCTAAATGTACAATTGGTAAAAAAATGTAGTTATTACAAAGTACACGTAGAAAGAATGTTTTTAGACTTATTTCAAACAGCCAAACGACTGTTTAATTACTCAATATTTCTTTGAAGATCAAATCGGTCTTTATCTATCTGTTGAATTAATTACGACTTAAACTTAACTGTTCTGATTTATGAACGTAACCTTCACTAACGATTCAATTTTGTTCACTTTACTTTATTGTTTGTACTCTGAACGATAGTGCTTTAAAATATATATATTTTTATCAACAATAATAACCAAGACGTTTTGAATGTCATTCTTGAGCCAAGAATCTTACCAGCATTGCTATATAATATTCGCAGGCAAACTAATGCCTTGAGTTCATTCAAATGACGATAACTTTTTTTTAATGAACCGATTTTGATGAACTAAACTTTAGTAGTTAGGTCGAGTTAAAACAAGCAGCAAGCATTGGTGAATTTTTCAAGTAAATCGGTTCAGTACTTTTAGAGAAAAATGTTGCCAAAAACAGGCCATTTATCGACAGACAAGAAATTAAAAAAAATATATTTTTGCTTTCTATTATTCTTTTTAAGTGTCCCTCTCTATCCATTTCAGTCAAAATTACTAAATGTACAGACAAAATATTTTTACTGTCTTATTATATATAGAGATTGTGTTGTTATATTTTTAGATTTGTTTTTTAGGTTATTGCATTCTTTTTTAATTTCTAAATTTACTTTATTTTAAAAGTCATAAAAGTTATACCAACAGAATAATAACGATGTTTATAATAACTCTCGAATAAGCTTAAATGACATATGTTAAACTTCACAACGGCCAAATCAAAAACGTTAAATCACATGTATTTTTTATTTATCATATCTTAATTTTGTATGTAATTTCATGTAAACTTATAGCTGTCTGTCTCTTGACGCGACGTTCTGTAGGGTTGGAATTTAATTTATTGGATATCGAGAGAATCGTTATTAGCTCGAAAGTAGGGGCTACATGCACCCCATTGTTTTACAACTTACATTCATTCATTGAAAAAGTTTTAATGATCATTAAGTGCCATGATAAAAAGAATTGTTCTGAAATGATTCCGGTATTATTCGTGGTGGAGATAAAATCAATGTTTCACCCCGCGCGCTTTTACATAGTACCAATAACATTCAAGCGTGGGTCACGTGCAGTGGTAGGGCCTTGTGATAAAAAATATATTTTTTTCTCAAACCTTTTTTGTTACTATCTCTATGTAAAATATCTTAAAATGTATAATGTTGTTTGGAATTAAATATCACGTTTGATATATAATTTGACAATCTATAAAGTCTTACATTACAATTGCTCATATATTGAAAATAACTACTTCATATTACAAATTGATATTGATATTATTTAGAAATAAATTAAATCTTCAATTTTTTTTTGTAGGCAGAGGGAACCTAGTGTTAAGACACTCCGTTCCCCACTTTCTGCCTAATTCTGGAGGCATTGCGTGTTGAGTAGTGGAACTCAACGCCGCGCTTTCCCCTCGATACCAGAGCGAAGAAATGAAAATATAAATGTAAATAAATATTTCGTCTCCTCGAGTGGGGATGAACCCACAACCAGTCAATTTACAGGCACACTTTGTGCCCCTGCGCCACGACTGGTCTGGATTTTTATATACAATTATAATAATATTCAGAAGATCGATTTAAGTGACACGGTGACGTCTATACGGGGTGGGAGCAGATAACTAGCGTATAATAAGTCAGTCTCGTGTACACAACTCACTGTAGCGTCTATTTAAAAATGATTCTCTACATATTGCGATTCTCTGATGTTGTATTGTGAGCAGTCACTGTAAGTATCTAATGTAAATGTAGGAAATTATATTTTCTTTTATGTAATGAACAAGGGTTAGTGAATAAATATTAAGAAACGTATGTAATTTTTTTCTAATGCTATAAATATATTTAAAAAAAAAGCACATGTCGAGTTGACATACTTCCGTTTCCCACTTTCTCAGAATTCTGGAGGCATTGTGTAATGAGTAGCGGAACTCAACACCGCGATGTGCCTTGTTACCAGAACGAAGAAATTAAAATAGTAAATATTTCATTCACGCGAGTGACATCGAACTTACAACCTATCACGTTTACAGCCATACGTGTGCATCTGTGTCACGACTGGCATCTAAGGGTAAAGTTTTAATATTTCTACATAATATATATTTATGTAACTTAAAAAGATAGAAAGATCTTAACACTAGGTTCCCTTTGCCTATCCTGCTGTGTTGCGGGATACAGCGTGAAGCTGATAAAATGATACAAAGATCTTGATATCACATGAAGTGTATAACAAACTTTGTGTGAATGTACATTCGAAAAACTTCATTTAATTAATATGTAATTTACAAAAATATCAGTTTATTTTCAACAACGGCTAAAAACTAAAGTTATTGTTCTTGCAATATTGACAGAATGTAAGAGCACTTCTCCCTATCTGACTTCCATAAAGAAGTCCGAAAAATAGTTTGAAAAAGACCTTTTTTTTCTGTAGTATAACTTGAAACAGTAGACATAAGGTTAGGTATATGTATATTTTAAGCGATGTACGCTTGACGAGTTACTAACTTTATCTATATGTAGCCTGTAACTTTATAAGTCTACAAACAACGTCGGTATTGAGGCGAGTGACATCAGTATATTTTGCTCTAGGTAACTTAGTTTCGTGTGTATCAAACTGGTTTTATCGACGAACTTTGTATAATACAATAGTCAGCTTCACGCTGTATCCCGCACACAGCAGGGTAGGCAGAGGGAACCTAGTGTTAAGACACTCCGTTCCCCACTTTCTGCTCAATTCCGGAGGCATTGCGTGACAGAGCTCAACGCCGCCTCGACACCAGAGCAAAGAAATGGATATATAAATTTAAGTAAATATTTAATCTCCTCCAGTGGGGATCGAACACACAACCAGTCGGATTTACAGTCACACTTCGTGCCACTGCGCCACGACTGGCCTCAGAAATACTATAGTAAAATTTAATTATCAATTGAAAACCATTAAAAATAATAACTTTTGCTTCTTAATTAATGTTTCATTTAACGCTAAACAAATTAAAATTACACATAATATAAAATATTATTATATAAAATGGAAAATTAATGCGTGGAATTATGGAAAAAAAACGTCTTCGTTGTTAACTGGGACAGACGCGCAAAATGGAGACTATACGTAGAAAACTGGTTATGGAAAATTACATTTACTAATTCATTCAGACAAAGTTGCGGGCTACTACTTGTATTTTATATGGGATTCGAATCTGTTATCATCGTGTAAGTCAATACAGCGAGTTTAATGTTGGTATATTTTAACTGAGGTGACAAACAAAAACATGTATATATAATTTAATTTTAAGGCACCTACAAATTAACGATGCTTGTGGTTTGCGAATACAAACTTGAGATTTTTAAAAATGTTCTCAACTAAATAACACGCAAATAAAAATGTATCCATAAATTTTAATTACAAATGCCATTTCTAGAGAAATCTGGGGAAAAAATGTGAAATATAGAGAAGAGATGTGTCAACTCGTTTACATTAACGGAACCGCATAATGTGTATAACGAACACTCCACCGATTTTATTGCTGTAATGAAGAGCTTTCGTTCTCGCTATAACTTTATAAATTAATTTGCTTTAGTTTCGTCGAAGGGAATATATAAATAATATTTAATTCTATATGTTAAATAAGTAATATTTTTAGAAAGTATCCTCATATACATATATATATATATATATATATATATATATATATATATATATATATATATATATATATATATATATATATATATATGAAATATGAGGACGTTATACATTGAATAATATTTTAATAATATCGTCTATGAGTACAATTATAAAACTATCGCTATTTTACATCAACACAAAAACCAATTCTTTTCTTATATTAATTTGTGGGATCCGTTTCGTAAGTTACTAACTGAGATTAAAACACGAGAACCTCAATCCAATTCACCAACAAATTACGTAAAGCCTCAAAGCTGACTCGTAACCACTACGAGCGCGACCGTACACGTGCCACACATCGGCCTGTAAACGCTTTCAGCCTTCCCCAGTCCAATGTAACTATAGATTTCTATACTAGATATATATATTTATATGAAGCGTTAAGTTCACGGCCATCCTCTCACTCGTTTTCATGCTGCCCGGGTAGTCCGATGTTGAATAATGTTGAAAATTTGTGCTATTTAAGCTTTTAACTACCCCAATTTACTATGTATGTATGTATTGCGGTTTCTGATTATTCTGTTACAACACACAATTCGGTTGCGTATAATTGAATTTAACTATAAATACTTTATTTTGATTTTATTATTTTAATAATTAAAAGATAATTCTTGAGGCCAGTCGTAGCGCAGCGGCACGAAGTGCGACTGTAAAACCGACTGGTTGTGGGTTCGATCCCCACTCGAGGAGATGAAATATTTACTTAAATTTATATTTTCATTTCTTCGCTCTGGTGTCGAGGCAAAAGTACGGCGTTGAGCTCTGCCACTCAACGCGCAATGCCTCCAAAATTCGGCAGAAAGTGGGGAACGGAGTGTCTTAACACTAGGTTCCCTCTGCCTACCCTGCTGTGTGCGGGATATAGCGTGAAGCTAAAAAAAAAAAAGTTTGATAGTAAAACTACAGAACGGCTTCGGAAGAAACTTTATCAGAAAAACATATAAGCTGCAAACTATGTACATATTTAATAAAAATCTATAATGTAATAAGCTGCTAAGCCGCGTTTGGGTAGCTGTTTCTATAATTTAAAAGTATTTACGTGTTCTTATTATATATAAAAATGTATATATCTAAAACAAACGACATTGTTAACTGTAAATAAATAAGAGACAAAACAATGACATAAATATTATAAGTCGTACAAACTTTGAAATTAGCAGAATGAACATTAAATAAAACATTTTCTATATAAGTAGATAAAGTTGTTTAGTTGTGGGAATCGCCAACAGTGGGATCGCGGCACCTTCACGGAATGAGAGGTGAGAGGCAAATAAAGCCGATTACACACCGACTACGTTCCTCCCTAAGAGTATTTCCTCTCTATTGTCGGGCAACTTACTAAGAGCCGCACAATATTTGGTACGGAGTTTGTATGGACACAGCGGCTTTTATGTTTACCATTTAATAACTAGGAATTTAGTAAGCGTTCAGTGGTATAGAGTTATTATTTTTTCAAACCTTTTTTGTTTGAGACCGATCCTGGTGCAGGAGTAGAAGCGTGGGACTGTAAACGCGATAAGTTGTAGGTTCGATCCCTATTTGACTCTTCTGGAGAGCTTCCAGAATTCGATGGAAAGTGGGAAAGTGTGTTAGCGGGAACAAAGTGTCTTAACTCTAGGTTACCAGATTCTTTCTGCTTAACCTGCTCAAGCTAAAAAGAAATTCTAATCATTAAATCAACTTCACTTTATCTCGCGTACAGGGTAGGTAGAGGGAACTTAGTGTAGCACTCCGTACCCCATTTTCCACCACTTTTTTAACTTTTCCACCACTTTTTGAAACATTGCGTGTAGCGTGACGGATCTCAACCCCGGGCTTTTGCCTTGGTACCGGAGTGAAGAAATAAAAATATTAAGATATTATTCATTCCCTCTAGAGGGGATCGATTCCACAACCGTCGCGTTACAGCCGCTGTGACTGTCTTCTTATGCCCCTGCGCTACATCGGCCTAAAAAAAACTTTTTCTTTTTCTATCATTGTGATATTTTTTGTTATAATAAAAACCGTTTAATAGTTTTTTAATTACATTATTTTTGATAAACGTACTTGCGTTTAATTGCGTTGCTCTGTAAGTTCACAGTAGTCGCACTTGAAAAGGAAGCCCATGGATATTGTGAAGTATTAAACGCTACGACTGTTTTGTTCTGTTTCAATAAATGAAGTTTAAAGAGAATGGATGCTACCGAACGATAGTTGGTAAATGCGATCAGGCGGTCCAGAAATTTTCAATAGCGATTGTCAACCTAGATATCTTTAACTTATTTACATAAAGTACAATAAGTATGTAATAAAGATTTTAATGTAAACTAGTAGGCACGCGCAGCTTCGCCCGCGTGCACCCTTAGGGGTGACTTCTAAAAAAACCACGAAACACGTGTTCAATAAAATATTTTTAACAATATGAATTTAATTTTTTTTAAAAATCGGTAGCGATTTAAAGATTTTTCCGTATAAACTTTCAACCCCTTATTTGAACCTTTAGGGGGTGAATTCTAAAAAACCATGAAACACGTGTTCATTGAAATGTTTTTAGGAGTCTGAATTTCAAATTTTATAAAAATTGGTGCCGATTTAATTTTTTTTCCATACAAACTTTCAACCCCAATTTCATCCCTTTAGGGTTAAAATTTTTCAAAATCCCTTCTTAGTGGATGTCCAGATTACGAAAATAAACATCTGTCCAAATTTCACGTTTCTACGCACAGCGGTTGCGGCTGTGCGTGCGTCTTACCTCAGTCAGTCAGTACATGTCCTTTTATATATATAGTATACATTATACATTTTGTTTCTCTTTTTTTTTCTCATTATTTTATTTTTTCGTATAAGGGCATTGGCGTTTGCCAGAGATTTAAAACATGAAAATAGTAAAAATATTTTTTGAGCTTAAAAACAACTTTTATTATATAAAGTAACATAAGAATCTGATTATAATTGAATTCAGAGCTCATTGATTTGGTTTTAAGAAGATAAGATACATTCCAATCGTAAATGATTATTTAAAAAATATTTAAGCTTTAGAAATTAATAATTATCGCAAATACTAAAAATAAAACTGATTATAAACATACATTTAATTTATTTATTCATTTCTTTGCTCCGGTGCTGCAAAGCGCGAAATTGAGTTGCGCCACTCAACACGCCATGCCTCCAGATTTCACACAGTGTAGTGGTACAACGGAAAGTGGAGAACGGAGTGTCCTAATACTAAGATTTTTCTCTCAAGATATTAACACGTTTTTTTGTCGACGTGTGACAAAAAACTTTTAATTTTTAATACTGTTCATTCTTAATATTTGTGTAAAGCATAAATGCTGAATAGAAAATATTTGGAAAATTTGTCTTCTTGGATTTAAAGATAAGATCGCAAAGGTCATTGTTGGAAGACGTTATCGACGTGAACATTCACCGGGCAAATGTAGATTCCGGGACTGATAAAGTGGAAAACAACATCAAAATGTCTTGTTTTTATAGAAATTAGGAGGCAATAAGGATATTATGGAACCTATGTAACTGTACCACAATCAACATGGTCGACAACCACCATCGACCAAACGGAACATTTAAGGGACAGCATTTAGTATTATAAACCACAGGAAATTACCTTTGAAATATGGAACTTTTTTCGATATAGCATTGATTTGTATTGATTTGTTTAAGTTAAAAATATGGATAAGTTGTTTCTAGCCTAATAGACAACTCAAGTTCCACATTTTTCAGCAACCGATAACCACATACTTATGTGTCAAATCCTTAATAGAATTATGGTGTAATTTTTTGTATTAATGTTTATTTATAAAAAATAAATTGCATAAACAATAGTAAATAAATGCAAAATTTTTATATAATAGACAACTCAAGTTCCACGTTTTTCAGCAACCGATAACCACATACTTATGTGTCAAATCCTTAATAGAATTATGGTGTAATTTTTTGTATTAATGTTTATTTATAAAAAATAAATTGCATAAACAATAGTAAATAAATGCAAAATTTTTATATAAAGTATTTTTAATTTACAGAAATCAATTCCTGTGGAGGGACAAAATGTATGAATATTCTATTTTTTCCAATACATATAATTATAGTGTTAGAAATCGGAAGCGGTTAACTTTTTTAAAATAAAATACATATCGTCGGTACGTTTCTAAATGATTCCGATTCTATGTAATTGCAATAAGGGATATGTATCACCTGCTATTATAATCTTTTTAACCTACAGCTTCCCACTTTTACACGAGTTTGCTAACAATAGCTGTTTAACAATAAATTAATAGACTCATTGTTAGTTGAAATATTTTTGTAAACCTAATAATTTTTGAATGTGAACGGGATACACCCGCAGCAGGGTAGGTAGAGGGAGCAAAGTGTTAAGACACTCCGCTCCCCACTTCCCGCCAATTTTTGCGTGTTGAGTGGTGGAGTTCAAGAGACGAAATGAAAATATGAAAGATTTAATTTCTTCGAGTGGCAATCGAACCCACAACTGTTTCCAGTCACACGAATGTGTACCACTTTATCACGACTGACCTCTAAAGAAAAAATTTAGCCTTATCCATGTATTTGTTACATTTTAACAAAAAGCTATGAAGCTGTTGTGGTATAGGAAAATAAAGCTTTATGAAAACTTTCTCTATTACAATGCCGCAATTACTGCATGAATTTCAATGTGAATTGGCATATGGCATGATTACCACTTAATAGTCAGGTCAACATTTATTCTAGTTTTTAATCTGAAAAGATAAAGAGTACCAAATGACAGGAAATAGAAATTTGATTGCCTTGTGTAGATTACGCACATACATACATGAAGCGAAAACGAAACACGAAAGTAAAAGTAATATGGATCACATAAATCACAATATTCAATAATTATTTATAAAAAATATGTATTTTCAAAATCTAAATTAGAAAAAAAAAATTAGCTTCACGCTGTATCCCGTACACAGAGGGAACTTAGTTTTAAGACACTTTGTTCCACACTTTTCGCCAAGTTCCAGAAGCATTGCGTGATGAGTGGCGGAACTCAACGCCGCTCTTCGCCTCGACAGCAACGAAATGAAAATATAAATGTAAATAAATATTTCCTTTCTTTGAGTGCGGATCAAACCCACACACGTCGCGTTATAGTATAGTAGGCCTCATAATTTAGCTTAACTATTACGATTCTCCACCAGATGTTCCGGATCTTGAATGTTTATATCAACGAATAATACACTACAAGTAAACTTTTTGTTATATTATATCTTGTAGTTTGGCTGGATTAGTAATGATACTGGTACTACATCTGATGTGACAGTCCTCGAAAGTAATAATAGCCCAAATCCTGCCCAAGCCTATTATAAAATAACAATAGAAAGATTTCTTTCATATCCGTTAAGTAGTTCCAAAGATGTGCGTGTATAAATTCATAAATAAAAATAATATTTTCTTATACAAATCTAGTCCTGACAATTTTGAACACGAAAAAAAAACAACTCTTATGCAGTGGCTTAGAGGTTATTCTCGTACCTATGTACGGATTCAGAAATTATTTTTCATACATATAAGATTTCGATGAGTACATGTCGTTTAAATTTACAATAACGTTGATTATCATATATTAATTAACGTTTTATATTGTCTTTGGTCAAAGGTATTGTATTTAATATTAAATCATTAATACAATACATTGTACGAAGTAATTTCAATATTTTAAATTACGTCCTATTAGTAAAATTTATTTACTATAAACTCTGTCTATTTTCAATAGACGAAGACAGAGTTGTGAGAACGAAATTATAAGATATACTACCCTAGTACAATATGATCGTAGCCTTGCTGTGGGCTGTTAGGTCTACACTCAGTCACTCATTCAGCCTACGTGCGTGTAGGAGCTGGCACGTCGCCCTGGGTTGACAACCAATCGGGTGTTAAACAACGATGCGCCATGACAACTTGGTTGCTCAATTTATATTTGGATAGCTTTGTGCAAGGAGTGAAAGTAGGTGACTTGAGTTTTAGCTGTACGCAGATGATACAGTGCTCATTACATCATCAGCATGATGAATAAAAATCATGATATAAGCCTGAACGCAAGTAAGATGAAGGTTCTGGTATTTGAAAGAAATGAAGAATGAAAGATCAGTATAATGGTAAGATATTAGAACAAGTGAATGAAGTGGTATATTTGGAATGTATGTTCCGTAGAGATGGAGATACGAGATGAATGCAGAAAGGGGTATTGATGCCGGTAACAGGGTTAACGGTGTTTTACCGGACGGTGATACGACGGTAAGGAGCTGCACGTTTGGAATGAAAGAAAGATTAATGCTGTGGAGATGCGATTTCTTCGAAGGCTATGCGGAGCCAGCTTAGCTGACTGAAATAATAGCGAGGATGTCACGGTGAGAATAAAGAAGAACGTGCTCAGCTGGTTTGGGCACGTCGAACAAATGAGTGATGAAAGAATGGCGAAAAATATTTATGACAGAAAAGTGAACGGTAAGACAGGTAGGGGAGACCTCGATTGACTTTTGAAAATACAGTATTAAAGATACTGGAGGAAGGTCACGTAAAAAGCATGAGGACCCCGCGAAGGGCATGTATGTATAGGTTGATGATAGTGGACGAGGCGAAAGAGGTATGCCTTTGGCGCTTCATTCTCTCTGACTCCCCCGCTAGGGTTATATAGCGTGAAGCTTGTCCAATAAATGGACAAGCATATTCAATTGAGATTTAATATTTAATTTTGCTTATTAAATTTTATAATATTATTATTATAATCTGCTGCTGTTATCCACGACGGAAAAGAGTCTCAGAAATTACCTGAATTTTAAGTTATGGATATCATCAAAGATATTTTTGAATTGCGATGATTTGCTGTAATTTAGTAATTATCAAAAAGTGAGATATGTAAAAAAATCATATGAATGAATGTGTAAAAATTAAAACCGCTTTCCTGTGACTTTACTTTTTGCAATGAAAATATTAGTGTTTATTTATTGGGAAAAAATATATATACACTTCATTCTAATATACATTAAAATACGAACTGGGCACATAAAACAAGTAGCCGTATAAATTCTCGCTAACGTCTATAATATAAATAATCACATTTAATAAAAAATATTAATACACATTCACGGGACACATATTTATATCAAATTATAACTCTTTTAATAATTTATCGTAGGTAAAAATATTAAAAACATTTTAAAAAGTTCAAAATCTATCAAACGGAATACTGAAACATATGGAGCGTTAGTTTTCCAAAGCATTTAAAAATTGATCGACCAATTTTCCTTTTTAAATCACTTCAACATTTTGCGTGGAGAATATTCCGCAACGGCTTTATAATTGCACGCGTATGTATATGTTCGTTACATGACATCCCAATCACATCATCATGTTTTTGCTAAAACAACCTCTAATTAAACATTTCATATAATATTTTTCAAAATTAATTGAAATTGGATAAATACAGTACACACTCGTACATAAACTATTTTTAATGGAACCTAACCAATTGTATTTTTAAAATTTTAACAAGTGAAGTAAAGAAAAAGGAAAAGAATCACGTTTATAAGAGTTGCGCTAATAGGACTCCCGTTTTGTCAATTCGCGGGCCAAAAATAAGTAAAAAATATTATGCTTGCGGCTCCTTTGGAGTTTATTTATTAACCTAAATATTGATTAAAGCATCTATAACTTACATATTTCGATAGATAAAAAAAATATGGACATATGTATAAATAACTAAAATAGATAACATTTTATTACGTCTGATTCCAATCGTGGCGCACGGGTACAAAGTGTGACTGTAAAACCGAATGGTTGTAGGTTCAATCCCCACTCGAGAAGATGAAATATTTACTTAAATTTATGTTTCCATTTTATCGCCCTGGTCTCGAAACAAAGCGCGGCGTTGAGTTCTGCCACTCAACACAAAATGGGAAACAGAGTGTCTTAACACTAGGTTCCCTCTGCCTACCCTGCTGTTTGCGGGATATTTTTAATTAAGTCTAAAATGTGATAGTAAGCTATTTTAGGGTTGCAACATTACTAAGATTCCTAAGCAATTGATATAATTCAACCCATCATATAGCTTCACGTGCAGTTGTGCGGAAATTACATGTCTCAGGGTTTCATATGGTAAAGTCAACATCTAGATTTTGCTATTTTTACGTATAAAATCGGATGGGGGATCAAAGCGGTATTATTCATTTTGATACTGTCTGTAAAATAAGTCATGTTATACAGTAACATTTTATTAAGAGAGGAAACTCAGATGTAGTCGCATATAAGACGTAGCTGGTGGTTTTTAAATAGTGTGTTGTTGGTTAAATTTAATAAATCAATGGCTGGTTTTTTATTATAATATTTCAAAATTAGGCCAGTCTCATTGAATCATTATTATTGGGGTAAGTCGTGGCGAAGGGGCACTAAGTGTGACAGTAAACGCGTCACCGCGTGTTTTGGGACCTCAATTCGAAAAACATATATATTTATTTAAATTTAAATTTCCATTTCTCGTTTCTGTCGTCCAGGCAATGCGTGGCATTGAGTTCCGGAACTCAACACGCAATGCCTTTAAATTTTGGCGTTAAGTGGAGAACGGAGTGCCTTAACACTAGGTTGGTTCCCTTTGGCTACTCTACTGTGTGCGGAATGTAGCCTAAAGCTGATTTTTTTTACTAAATTAAATACATTTTTTACCGTCTTTAAATAATTGTAGTAGCTAACAATTATAGACTTGAAAACTTACTGATTTTAGAGTTAAAGGAACATGACTCAGATATTTAGAATTGGCGAGTTTTGTAGTCACTGTTGTGTAAACATGCTGGGAGTTAACCCGACCATTACATTCGATTCGATAAACCTCAAATCTTACCTTAACTACTACTTACTATAATATGTATACTTGTATCAATCCTGGGTAAAATATTTATAAATATTGAACTAAAAATAGGACAATTATTTAAAATTATTAGAAAAAAATAGAATTATATAATACGTGAAAATATTGAAAGTTATATTTAAAATACTTACTATGTTTAACCAATACGCAACGCAACTGGTTGTGGGTTCGATTCCCATTTGGGGTAATTCAATATTATTTTAATTTATATTTTCATTTCTTCGCTCTGATGTTAAAACAAAGCCCGACTTTGGGTTCCGCCACTCAACCCGCAATGCCTCCAGAATTTGGCCGCAAATGGGGAACGGACTGTCCTGACACTAGGTTCCCTCTGTTTACCCTGCTGTCTGCGGAATATAGTGTGACGCTGTATAGTACTGACGGGAATCAAGAAAATATGGATAAAATACCATAGCATAAATAAATTACATCTTATAAATCTCAATCAGCTTCAAGCTGTATCCCGCACACAGCAGGGTAGGCAGAGGAAACCTAGTGTTTTTAGACACTCCGTTCCCCACTTTCTGCCGAATTCTACAGGTATTGCGTGTTGAGTGGCAGTACTCAACGCCGCGCTTAGCCTCGACATCAAAGCGAAGAAATGGAAATATACATTTAAGTAAATATTTCATCTCCTCGAGTGGGGATCGAACCCACAACCAGTCGGTTTACAGTCACACTTTGTACCACTGCGCCACGACTGGCCTCAAATATTATAAAATACTAAAAAATATCATAAGATAATTATTTAGTAAATAAAAAAATACGAATGTACCGCCATTATTTAACATCTACATATTATCTGAAAATGAAAATGATATTTGCTTGTTCTTAAATTAATAAATAATTTTTATATCTCTGAACTGGGGTGAAGTGAGCTTACGTTACAAGTGTATTAACTTTATTATAACCACATTGTACATATATTTATTAAATACTTTGCCGGGGTTAAGTCGTATTGTAATCTGTATTATATTTACTTGGATGGCAAGGACGTAAAAAAAGTTACCTAAATTTTAAAATTTTCTGATTATTGAAACTTACTTAGGATATCCTATTTAAAATGTCGTCGGTCAGTCCTGGCGTAGGTGCACATGTGTGAGATTGTAAATGCGACAGGTTGTGAGTTCGATTCCCACTCGATGAAATGAAATATTTAATATTTTCATATCCTTGCTTTGGTAACGAGCAAACCGCGGCGTTGAGTTCCACCTCTTAATACGCAATGCCCCCAGAATTTGGCGAAAAGTAGGGTAGGGAACGGAATCTTAAAGTAGGGTAGGGAACGGAATCTTAAATCTTAAAATTAGGTTCCCAGGTTCCCTCTGTCTATCCTGCTATGTGCTGTATACAGCGTGAAGCAAACACATTATGAAAAACATTGCAAAAAGAAAATTCAAAAACGCCGGTGTCTGAAAATTTACGATGTATAACAGCGTCTTTTTTGGTCTGGGTCGCACTCATTTGTAGTGAGTCAGTTAACTTGCCCTTCGTCGGCCTTCAACGATATTATCTTAATTTTTCCTTTAACGTCTGTAAATTTTGTCTAGTAGTATATATAAAATAAAAACGTTCAAATGTGATATAGACTCGTCCACCGAGGCTTCACTATCAATTTCGGAATTGTAGGTAAACCGGAAGTACCAGTTCTTTTTTTGAGTTCCTGTGTGCCACAGACAGTCCGTGCATTTATTGTTCCTGTGATTTTCTTGATTAAGTTTTGGTTTTTGTAAAATGCAAAATCAAAAATGATCCGTCTATCAGTAAAGTTCACTAAATAGCTTGCGTTCGTGATGGTTAGGTAGCTTAGAAAACGGTACCCTCATAGATTTACTTTGTTTTCCGTTTCCTCAAACGAAAAGTAATATCAAATATTCGGCCCCGCAGAACACAAAAAAAAGAAGCTTCTAAGTCCAACTCAATCAAAAGTTACGAGTATTTATGTCTCGTTATTACTGCATTTTGTATGAAATTACCCGTGGACCCACAGTTATGATATTTGGCACCACCACCAGTTGTTGGCACCCACAGTTATATAAATAAAAACTTATGAATGTACTTTACTTCATATAAAATCTGTGCATACGCAAACTTGTTTGTTGTGTTATTTTTTATGGATAAGGACAAGGCAAACGAGCGTTCGGGTCACCTGATGGTAAGTGATTACCGCCGCCTACGGCCCCGTGCATCACCAGAGGAGCTATTTGTGCGTTGCCGGCCTTTAAGGTGGAGATAGACGCGCTTTTTGAAGATACCCATGTCATATCGACCTGGAAACACTGCCGCGGGTAGACCATTCCACAGTTCCGTGGCGCGTGGAAGGAAGTTCCTACGAAACCGCACAGTAGTCCTACCTACCTACCTAGTAACCTTCCACAGTCCTTGTTTGTGTAAGTTGTACTTACCGTTGATCAACAATCATAAAATTGGTATGGAACTTTTGGTGGGTGAGTACCACTTCTCCATCAAAGGTACCATTTAGGACATTATTTTAAATAAAACGACGGATAAATAATGATCTGCCATATGCGTGATTATATATTGTTATCTCTGCTTGCATTTGTATGTTAATTAATATAATTCGTTATCTATCAGAGTAACTATTTCTTTTTTTTATGGGAGTAACTCCCATTAATTTACTTACAATATATCATTTCACTTTGGTAATAATATGTTTTACTATGGAAGAGTACTCTGTCCCTGAAGAAATGCAAGCACTATGTGGCTGCTCGGCTTGCAGCCGCCGAGCAGACTTGGATTTCACCTATTCTAAGCAAACCCAGCCGCGACATAAAGCTGCGACTGGGGACAGAAAATTTGATTTTTTTTTAATTAAGGGAGCTAACACCCTGTTTGACACAATTCCATTGGTTTTATAGTCTTTTTCACTTAAATCTACTCTTTCTTTTACATAAGCTATTACGGTTTCTTCTGAAAAGCAAGCATCTTCGCGCCAGCTCAGACGTGCCGACGGCAGTAAGTCATGTTCACACTGGTCATAGCCCCTAATTGTGGGAACAATTTTTATTTTTATTTTGTACATGTGCACAATTTTTTATGAATTCGTTTAAGACTTTATAGGATTCTAAAGGAGTCACTCCTACGCATAAGCGTTTCAAGATTATTATCTCAGTCACCTCGTGTTTACATAAATATCAAGATTGATAGATCTTAACAAGTGTTTTCCGAATCACTCTCTACGCTCATATTGAGTCTGACAAGAGCCTTTTCTCAGTCACTCTGACGACCAAAATTTTTAGACTAATACATATCTTTTCCCAATCACCATGTATATTTAACACACGACATAGATTTATAAAGACGGTGATGTATCCAAGTTACCCCGACGCTCGAGACTGACACGGATCTTTTCTACACCACCTCAATAGCACACAATAACTTAATTTTACATACTGAAAATTCAAATTCAATCAGGAGTAAAATTTTAATTATAAAATTTGTGAAGTGTGATTAACTTACTCACAAAGATTTTTGGACAGGCCTTTATTTTTGCTCGGCTTAACCAGACAGTTGCTCTTATTATTCGTCCTCGATTGGATCCATTTTTCGAGTTTCTATGAAACGACAAAAAAATTAGAGGGCCTAAATTATTTTCGATAATAATTAAACTATGGAATACACTTCTGATGTTAGAAATCAGTAACGATTAACGTGTTTTAAAAAAAACAAGATAAAAACACAAATCGTCTATATGTTTATATTTAGTTCATATATTTTTGGAAACCCGTTGTTTAACGAGTACCTTAGAAAGGTCACTCACAAACGTTCCGGAAGGTTCAATAAAGACTGTTGCAGGCGCGATCTGGTAAGAATTCAAGGTGTAGGTGCGTCGCGGTGCCCTTGCGCTTTCTTCTTTTTATTATAACTAGCCAAGAAAGAAAGAAAGAAAGCACTATGGTTTATCTTTGGAAGAGCTAAGATTATCTGAAGGCTCGACGAAGTTCAGTTACTTAAATAACCTTCTGTTGGCAGATATCTTATTAGAACGATACCTACCGATGGCATTATTTAAAAAATCATGTGTTGGAAACAATATTGAAACGATTCCATACGTTCTTGGGCCCAGAATGTAAAGAGATGAAAATAGTATGATTCAACAGATTTGATAAAAGTGAGGTTAAGTTCAACCTATATAGAATACGCATTACTGAGATAAAAATTCGCGAAAAACAAAATACATATAGTTGTTAAAAATATCATTGAAAATATAAGTCACTCAATCATATTTTAAATGACAGATCATTTAAAATATGATTGATTTTAATCGATTCAAAATGGATTTCCTTTAGTTTTTTTAGTAATTAATTGACATTATTTTTAAATATACTGTTATTATAGATTTTTATATTTTTCACTTATAACTGCATTAAAATACTTACACTTGATTAAAATGAACAAATATTTTACTTTAATGAACTTTAATGTATTATTGATATCGAGTAAGGACCTAAAACTATTTTTATTATTTTTCTCCACTTGAAGAATTTAGACTATATTACATCACGCTTTTAATCAGTGAGAATAGAGAAACAATAAATTGAAAACTTCCGTGATTGTACTAGTAGAAATTTTTTAAATATATTTTTGTATGGATAGTCTATCTATCGAGGAACGCTATAGAGTCCGTTACATTGAGCTATGACCAATGGAAGTGGCGTAACAAAAAAAAAAATGTAAAAAACAAAGAGCTTGGAAGCTCTCATTACGTGAGCTGCACAATCGCTCACAGTTACCCTAAAATAATGTATGACGGATTGTTCCGCTTTGAAAAAAAATACTACATTTAATCCATATTGATTGATTGTTGACGCTGTTGTGACGCCACGGTCACGACAGCGTCCTCAGAATAAACAAACAAACAAGTTCTAGTTTTTCCGCAACGAAGACGCACGCAACGAAAATCACCTGAACTGCTTCAAGAAAAGAATAGTATGGCCCCCAGGTGGTTTTTTCTGATTTATGAAAAACACATTATTTTCAATGGGATGTTTTAAAAAAATAAATCAAAGTACAAGTATACCAAACCAACTGTCTGTGTACATAATAAGTGTAGTTTCTTCAGTTTTGCGTTGAGACCGAAAATTTATACCAGATTTTCATTAAATGTTTGTATTTCAGCATGATTTAATGTGTTTTAAGATATATTCTAGTATTATCATCATTATCATTATGACATAACAGGAAATAGCAAACGTTATTGTGTTAAGTTTCTCAAAACACAAAAGAAAATACGTGAAAAAATCCAAATCACATAACTATAATATTTATAGCTAGGCAATAACAGTTATTATTTTTTCTTCACAAAATTTAATCTAAGCTCCCAGAGAAAAAACTACCGAGCGCGTGCCATTCAATATTTACACGAATCTATTCGTGCTGTTTCCGACCACCTTTCATCTCTGAGGATATTTCAATAACAAGAACTATTTTTCACACATATTTTTAATTTATTTTTATGGAAATGAGAAAAAATCCTATTAATCCTTGTAAATTTTTTTTTAAATGACATACCTATTATCATTTTATTGATATAGATGGATATCGTTAATACATTGTTGCTTCATACGAAACAAAGCCTTTAAAAATCTAAATTTGTTTAATTTGTTGACTTCTGTTGTTCTGAAATTATTATAGAAAAAGAAAAAGTTATATGAATAAGTGTAATTTTGAAGTAGACTTATTAGTATTTAATAAATTTCTATATATATATTCCAAAAATTCGGCAGAAAGTGGGGAACGGAGTGTCTTGACACTAGGTACCCTCTGCCTACCCTGCTGTGTGCGGGATACAGCGTGAAGCTAATTTATTTTATTTATTTTTAAAAAGAAAATGCTTGAGGCATTGCGTGTTCAGTGGTGGAAGTCAAAGCTGCGCTTTGTCTCACCACCAGAGCGAAGAAATGAAAGTATTAAGTATTTAATTTTATTTCTTCGAGTCAGAATCAAACTCACAGCCTGTAGTGCTTACAGTCACATGCTAGTGCCCCTGCGCCGCGGCGACCTCAAGTACATATTAAATAAAATATATTCGTTTTTGTATAAAAAAACATTATTCTTTACGAATTCCTTACATTTATGTAAAATAGTTTGCTTAACTTCATGTAGACTAATGCATTCGCAAATATACTCCTATAATTTATATGAAGTACATATGGATGCTCAAATAAGTTTAACCTTATGAGCCTCGATCAAATTTAACTTTGAGACATTTTACGTATACTTTATAGGTCTGAGGCCAGTTGTGGCGCAGAGGCACAATCAATTGTGAGACTGACAATGCAACGGATTCGATATCGAGAAAATTAAAGATTTTAATATTTTCATTTCCTCGCTGTGAGTCGAGTCGAGTCAAGCAAACCCAAAACTCGGAGACTTAGGGGAAAAGTGAAGACCAGAAGTGAATTTATGGGGACGGAGTGTCTTAATACTATGTTCCCAGGTTCCCTCTGCCTATTCTGTATGCGGGATACAGAGTGAAGCTGTGACAAGTTTTATCAAAAGCCATCAATGAATTACGTTACACTTATTTGTTTATAAATTTAGAGGATAAACTTTATAACGATAAATATATCTTTAGTAAGAAATAAAATAACTAATCTCAGCAAACAAGAAAAGTAGCTAAATTACAGCAATCCAACGAAGGCTACGAGTCACTTAGATCTTATTCTAGGCCCTTATTTTCTCAAGCGCATGATTTACAATACTTATACTTTAATACACATGCTGTACGATAATATTTAAATAAAATATATTAATTTTAATATTTATTTGTACTGAAAATATTTAATATTGTATAACAAAATCAAAACGAATAAATTACTAAGAAACATTGGGGTCAAAAACTCAAACCGAATTCAAAATAATTAAATATATTTTTTAATCAGCTTCACGCTGTATCCCGCACACAGCAGGGTAGGCAGAGGGAACCTAGCGTTAAGACACTCCATTCCCCACTTTCTGCCGAATTCTGGAGGTATTGCGTGTTGAGTGGCAGAACTCAACGCCGCGCTTAGCCTCGACACCAGAGCGAAGAAATGGTAATATAAATTTAAGTAAATATTTCATCTCCTCGAGTGGGGATCGAACCCACAACCAGTCGGTTTTACAGTCACACTTCGTGCCACTGCGCCACGACTGGCTTCATATTTTTTAATGTTATTGCTAATGTTGCATGAAACAGATTTAAAACATTCTTAGTTTTAATCACTGTCTTTATAGGAAGGAAGGAGGAATTTGTTAACGCAAAACAAGTCGACTTATTCGTTTGTGTGTTTGTCTGTGCGTATGATCAATTTCACAAATGGTTTAACCGATTTAAATACTGTTTTCACTAATAAATTTTAACAAACTTCCCATAACATTTAATGTTTGTTTTTTCAATCGATTCATAAAAAAAATATATCAATATAAAAAATTACATGTGACAATATTGCTACAAAATGATCGTTTTATTGAATTAACTGAAACTATATCCATCCAAAGACAGCTAATCAATCGTTTTTAAAATTATGATGGTATTGGTCATGTGTATCTTTATATCAAAAGTTTTAAAATAGTATTTTACTTTCTTTATAAGTAAGTAACTTGAGTGTTTTTTTAAGTAAATTCTCTCTTTATTATAATAAAATATCGGTAAAACGTTATATAAAATAAAATAATGATGGTATTAGATATCATTTGAGGCCAGTCGTGGCGCAGGGGCACAAAGTGTGACTGTAAAATCGACTGTAAAATCGGAATGAAATATTTATTTACATTTCGTCACTCTGGTATCGAGGCAAAGCGCGGCGTTGAGTCTCACCCTTCAACATGCAATACGTTCAGAACTCGGCGGAAAGTGAGATATCGTGTGTCTTAACAATAGGTTCCTTTTGCCTATCAAGCTGTGTGAATCTATGGTATGTATTAGCGAATACAGTGTGAATCTGATTTTTTTTTATTAGATATCATAAATACATGTCATCATTATTTGTTTTATAACGTTTTACCTATATTTTATTATAAAAAGGAAAGAATGCGAAAACATCACTCAAGTTGCTTATAAAGATAATAAAATATTGTTTTGTATCTTTTGATATAAAAATATACGTATATATATAAGTAAAACCAAAAGTTCGAGGTAGAAAACAAAAAAGTTAGAGTTAAAATTGAAATTTTAGCTCGTACAACGTCGATCTTATATTCACTGAAGGTTTAAAACTGAAAGTACGTAATAGCCAATTTAAAATATATATATAGATAGGAGTAAGCAGTTTTATATTACATTGATTTTATCTGTGATATTAAATTTAATTTCAACATGAAAGCTTTAAATTTAAAAAGTTATTTTACATATTGAATGATACCGTAGCATTTTAATTATAAGAATATGTACAAATAAGTTAATTGTTTCAAACATTTAAAATAAGTGTGAGTGTGTGTGTTTGTATGATTGAAATTAAAATAAAAGTATCCGCTACTGTTTCTGTAATTATATTAATTATTTTATACGTAAGTAAATTTATTATTCAGGTATATATAAAAATGAATCGCCTGTTTTAAATTACATTCAAAATCTATGTAATATTTAAACATTTCCAACGTTTTACATATGTGTGTACACCTAACTGAGATAGGAAAAAAAATATAACAACCTCAACTGTCCATCCAGACGTGAATAGATATCAATTTCATTAAAAGCCCCCGTCATTATCATCAGAACGATCAGAACAATCGTATCAGGAATATAATATATTGAATTGCAAAGTAATAACATTACGAGTCGCCCGAACAATGCGTTAACCGTTTTCTCGATGACATTTAATTTAAAATTATTGGTTAAGAGGGAAACTGATTTTTCGTCAGGTCTCCGATTGAGGTTCCATTAGGAGGGTGAGGACGGGAGGGCACGGGCCGCGTGGGGTGCCGACGGCGCGTAGCCACCGAACTCGTTGTAACGAAGCCTTCTCATTGTTTCTGCTCCCCTGGTACTATTTGGCATTGACTCGGGGGAGATATCCGACGATTTGTTAGTGAGTGACGTTTACAAAACTATAGCGTAACAATTGAAAAATAACTGTAGCCAAGAGTAATTAGTTAGCTTTTACATGTTTTTGTACTCAATTACGGATTGAAAGCAACAGGCATTTAGTCAAAACAAAGTTGAATTTATTGTAATTTAATATTAATTACAAAACAATCACTTTTGACCCGATTTTAAATAATTTTACGTTATTTAAAATATTTTAAAAATTATATTGTTTCTTTTATAAATTTAAATATTAAGTGTCATAAAATTAAATACGATTTTATTAACAAAAAAAACTATTTTTAAAAATTAAATAAACTTTAATTCATCACATCTAACAATAAGATATTAATTAACACTGTTTACGTAACTGTCAAAGTGAGATTAGCACGTCTAAAGAACTGTATAAAATGTAATACAGAATACCGGCGGCACACGATCAAAGTAGACGCCGGTAATGTAAAAGTCGTAGCGGTGTCTAACGTTGCCAGGCTTTCAATCAACTTCAAGTGGTTACAAATTGAAAGAGAGAGTTGGGACACCGAGACCCGCTTCCCCACATTCCAACAATGAAAGGGAAATCCACGTTTAACACACCAGAGACCGAAAAGGATAGAAGAATATGACAAACCTGAAGAGGGACAGCGCAAACGATAGAAATGTAAGAACAGCTCACCTCCACCTCGGCTCTGGTGTCCTGGTAAGTTGTTACAGGTCGCGTAACCCGAACGTGGTCTCGGAGCGGTGCGACGTGCGAGCTGTAGCGACGGCTCGACAGCGCGGACTGCAATTTCATTGCACTTCGCAAGGGGTGGTGCACTCCGTGCAAGCGAGACTGCAGCGCCCGCCCATTCGCCTCGTGCCTCACATTCCCGCCCTACTTACTGCTCTTGAAAACTTACAACACTTAACAGGTGGTGAGCTTAGGTTGCTATTAACAATACCCACGATTAACGCCGTATTAACATATTGCTGTTACGATTATTTTTTATTGTTTCCCGTTTCTTCAATTTAGGATTACGGACGCGAGGGAATTGTAAAATATATTAATAAATATTTAAATATTATTAAACTTATCTATGACACTTCTTGACTAAAACAAGACTAATATAGCGTGTCATAGCCTGAAGAAGTTTGACGGACTCGCGAAACGGAGCGCGCCAGTGGTGGGTATTGTTTGTTGCGGACCGGCGCCGCCTCCGCTGGTCGCCCGGGCGACCGCCCGTCGCAACGCTCTCCACGTGTCTCGGCTGCCGTATTTACAATCACATTTCAACAAAGTTTACATGTTACCAACGTCTACGGATACTTAAAATTTTTAAAGGAAATAGAAGAAAGTTTATTCTTTAGTATGGTCGCAGTGGTTGCAATTTTTATAAAACTGTGTTTCGGAAATAAAATTAGCATTCAAATGCTTTACAATGAATACAAAAATATAATATGCTTTTGTGGATTGAGTCAATAACTAGATATTCCTTTGTGTGTTAATATTAAATAACGCCTAAATATTTTTTTCTCCTTATGTATTGTTAGGAATTTTTAAACTTTGTTTATTTATATCTCTTTATATTTCTTTTTATACCTGGAACTGGAGCTAATAAAGGTGCGGGCAGTTCATGCGTAAGTCTCTTATTTTATGATACAAAGTATTCTAAAGAGCAATATTGTGTTATTATGAACCTTGAGAGCAGAAAGTTATAAGTTGTAAGTTGTCTCTCCTTATTTCTATTTTTTCTTGACGATAAGACTTAGAAAATGTGATCGCATTTTTCTTAAATTTTGAAGTACAAATGTATCGTATAGATTGAAATAGATTTGTATTAATATATTTGAATAAAATCTTAATAAAATGTATTATTAATATTAGGCAAATTTAATAACTTTCTATCTTTTATAGCAAGAAAATTTTACAATCATAGGTTCATCCTGTTGTATGCTCCACAACTGAACAATATTTTCTTTTAATAAACTGGATTTTGCAGTTCATGCTTTGCATATTTAGATATGCTAACAAAAGTGTAATTCTACCGGATAAGATCAAGAGAACCGAGATTAAGGTAATCAAGAAAACGACTCAATTCACCGATTCACAAAGTATAAAATACAATATTTTTATATAATGGAAGTTATAGAAAAATGTATATTATAATACAAAGCAAATACTAACTTATGATATTTCTACTACTTGTTGAAATATATTTATGATTGTATGCACATAGATTAATTTAAAAAATTAAACATATCAGTGATACAACATAAGATACGGTTATTTTCTGTGCACGATTAAGTACTGTTGATGTCGTTGAGGCGAAGTGGCTCAAAGTCCGACTGTAAATGCAACGGCCGTGGGTGCGATTCCTGTTCCAGAAGTTCATTACATTAATTTTCATTTCCTCGCTTGTTTAGACGAGTCGCAATTGACATTACGCAATGTCTGAAAATTTGGACGGAAAGTAGAGAGCGGAGTGTCTCAACACAAAGCTCCGTGTACCTACATGCTACAGCTATATGGGAAAAAGTGTGAACCTGCTTTTTTTATTAAGCTCTGTTAAAATAAGGTATGTTTTACGATAAAATATTAATTCATCAGCTTAAGCCAAGTGAAAAAGTAGAAGATAGTTTTATTTCTTTTTAACCACTCTCAAATTCATCATGGAAATTAGCAATGTCAGCAGCGTTAGCGTAAGGTTTTTTTTAATTAAATATGTTGTTTATAAGTAGATATAAAAATATATTCCTAACGTTGCACTAAGTTAAATATATTGAAGAGATTTTTATATTTAATTCCGGCTAATATTAAAAGTTATTGTCTAAAATTGAAAAGGTTCTCGATGGCGTTTACTGAGTAAATTAAAATTACACGAAAATAATAGTCGTATATATAAACTGCTTATCCGACATTTAAATACTTCTACAATACAAGCTTGGATGGATAATTGATGATGCCATATAATTATATGTACAATATAAATGATTTAGGTAGAGACCTTGCTTGACCTTCAAAAACACAGTATCAAAGATACCGCAGGAAGGTCACGTAAACAGCATGAACACCCCCGGAGGGCATGTGACTTGAAGAGGTTGATGACAGTGGACGAGGCGAAAGAGGTATGTATAGAACGTAGCGTTTGGCGCTCCGTTCTCCCTGACTACCCCACTAGGGATAAAGCGTGAATAAATTAAGTTTAAATGTTCTAATTTTAGTTCTGTGATAACTGCGTACTAATAGAATATCATAAGTTAAGAAAGCGATTTGTCTTTAATAGAAACCTCTTTTTGGCAGATATCATAAGGAACTTGCGTAGAACCTAGCTACGGCGATCGTAGCACAGCGTTACACGTTTAAGTTTTCTCATTAAAATTGATAAAATATACACTAGATTTGCACATTCATTTAATTCAATATTTTTTTAAAATTACTTATAGTAGTGCAATATGTTTTGAATATATTTTTTTTATTACCAAATGTCCGATTTTTTTTTAATTTACATACACTTTCATGTCTTACTCCGCCTACACCACGATAGGCAAGAAATCAAGATACTCCGCTGTGTGGTAGAGCTTAACGCCAAACAAAAATAAATAAAATAATCAGCTTCATACTGTATCCCACATACATACATGTCTTAATACTAGGTCCGCCTAGGGTAGGCGGAGGAAACCTAGTGTTGAGACACTCCGTTCGCCACTTTCTGCCGAATTCTGGAGGGATTACGTGTTGAGTGGCAGAACACAACGCCGCGCTTTGATTTCGAGACATTTCATACGTTTATATTAAAAGTAACTAAGACGGATATTTTTTATAAACAAGGTTTCTTTCCGAATAAAAAAATAAGATTGTTTACGTATAATCGAAGCTTTTTTTATATCGCTGTCGAGAAATTCTAATTAGATAAGCCAATTAACGTAACTGTAACGGAACATTTCTTTTTCTTAAAGAAGAAAATAATAAAAAGACGATATTATAATAATACCTTCTAACGAGATGCCCGTTTCACGCTTCATTTACTGTCAGGTTAAATTATGTACTACAATAAACATACTAACATATTCCACGCAGACGGTCCTCATACTTACGACATACTTTGCTTTTATAAAGGGAATCGACGGCGCGTAAACCATCGATATCCAAGGGAATAAACTCACTTATATAAAGTGCACAAGTTTCCTAGGTATTTGAATTACTAAAAAAATATATATTTTTTTTTAACACACCATTTACAATGATAACTATTTCGAACATTTAAAATTATTGATGCTTAACACATTATTAAAAAAATATAGGTCACGACGTTTGTTAGGAAATTGTCAATTTTTCTCGCTGCGCCAACAAAGTAATAATGAAAGTTCTGTTTTAATTGATATCGATAATAATTTACTACGGAGAGACAGAACAAAGGCGTACTACATATCTATAGAGTACATTCCATTTTGTATTGTTTTATCCATTTTATTATAAAAAGCCATAATGGATTGTTCTACGCACACTGGTTGTGGAGCGGTGGTTTTTTTTTCTTCTTTCTTAGCATGTCAGAAAGAGGAATTTATAGCCTACAGTTTTGGCAACATTGTTAGCCGAAGCATTTGATGGCAGAGATTTAAGACTTACCGTTCTGATGCTTATTATCTCACCATTAAGCCAACGAGTTTTTAATGAAATTATTTTAAATTGGACAAAACAATTGTCTTTTTACTTTCTATATCATATTTTCTATACCATAACTGCTAGATTGCACTATATTATTATTCTTACTATGTTGTATGTTTGATGAGAATCATCTGTCTGTGTCTCATGTTATCTTTTTTTTCTGGAGGCATTTCGTGTTAAGGGCGGAACTCAACGCTGTGCCTTAGCCTCGACACCAGTGCTAAGAAATGAAAATATTAAATATTTCACTTCCTTGAGTGGGAATCGAATCCACAATCTCTCGCGTTCACAATCAAACGCTAGTGACCCTGCGCCACAACTGGCATCAATATCTTATTTTAGTTAAACATATTAAGCGTAAAGCCCGAAAGTAACAATATAGGTACACGAATGTTGTAGCAAGATATGATAAGAAAAGCTTATTTAAAATAAAGATTCATTAACAAAATTTTATTCAATGTTTTTATATGGATTATTTCTTTTTAATGGTATTGAAACAGATCTGTGCTTTTATACCTCGTTCATTTTGAATATCGAAAATGTTATATTATAATGTTGTGTTATACAACAATTATATATGTATTGTAAATTGCTGCTTGTTATTTTAATTATTTTAGGACATGAATGTCTTACGAGGAAAGTTGTGGCGCAGAGGCACAAAGTGTGACTGTAAAATCGACTGGTTGTGGGTTCGATCCCCACTCTAGGAAATTAAATATTTATATTTTCATTTCTTCGCACTGGTGACGAGGCAAAGCGCGTCGTTCAGTTCCGCCCCTGAACACGTTATGCCTCCAGAACTCGGCGAAAAGTGGGGAACGATGTGTCTTAACACTAGGTTCCTTGTGCCTACTCTATTCTGTGTGCGGGATACAGCGTGAAGCCGATTTCAGGAATATAATAGGAATTAATTGATTTTACAAATATGAGGCAAACAAAACTAGTGTCAAGATACTCCACTTTCCATTTTTTGTATAATGTAATTTCAATATTTCAAGATACTTCCTGTCTGCAAAATTGATTTATTAAGTCTCTATTTATAAACTCCAAATTCAATAGAAATTTTATATTTTGTCTTTTTAATGGCTTCACGCTGTAAGCTGGAAGCGCTGGAAAGAAGGTAGAGAGGAGGGTACCTAGTCTTAAGAGACTCCGTTCTCCGTTAAGACACTTCCGTTCCCCACTCTCCGTTGAAGTTTTAAGGCATTGCGCGTTGAGTTGCATGCAAATGAAAATACAGAATATTTCTTTCAGTGGGGATCGACCTCACAATCGTCGCGTTTATAATCGCACCCTACGGACCTGCGCCACGACGAACTAATTGAGCGATTTCTTTAAGTTTTTAATCACAACCGGCATCTTTTAGTTTATTATTATCAAAAAAAATTGAGCGTTTAACATTTTTTGTAATAATTTAATGTTCAAGATTCATTTAATTGCAGTAAGGAAAGATTCCACAGTAAAAAAAAATTGTCGTTTTTAATTAATTTATTTAAAATTACATTTGGAAAATTTAAGCATTTCAACAAAAACAAAAAACAAATGTGTGTGTTTTGAATAATTTATCGTGTTTGTATAAGACTTACTATTCTCCCCTAAGTCCCTTCGGCATAATGCCAACTAGACTCGATGCTAGTGGGTGGTCGTCAAGTAATGTTCGAATTGAAGCTTAATAATCATTTTAAAAATGTTTGCATTTTTTTTCTTAGCTTTTGTTTTGACTATTAATACATATCTACATTGCACGTTTATCTTTAAGTTGTTTTTGAAATTAATGAAAAATAATAAAAAAACATTACGCCATACTATATTGTGTAATAGGGTAGGCAGAAGGAACCTAGTGTTAAGACACTTAGTTCCCCGCTTTCCGCGGAATTCATGGAAGCATTGCGTGTTGAGTGGCGGAACTCAACGCCTGGCTTTTGCTTTGGTGCCAGGCGAAAAAATAAAAATAATAATATATTCCTCCGGGTCAGGATCGAACTCACAACCGTCACAGCTTGTGCCTTTGCGCCACGACGGCTTCAACGGTAGATAATATTTTTATCTACAATTTATAATGAATTATTATGAATGTTAGCTTAAAAACACTTATCTATTCTAAATACATATACCTATTAGATTTTCCGTACTTTTTAATATTGAACTGTTAAATAAAGGAGCGTTTCCAGTTCCAAATTTTCATTTTCCGTTTCAATTTCCCGAATTGCAAATGTAGCTCACACTTGACTGATTTTTAGTATAAACGGCTGGTGTCGAACAAAACGCGTATGATGGAACTGCAAATTTGTAGTCTCCCATATGTCTGATTATGGCTTAAACATCTCATCATTTTTCAAATCTAGGCATCAAGTTTCATCTGCTGGGAACTGGACGTACAAAAATATAAGAATATCTTTATTTTATACTTTTCGTATTTATAGTGTTTAACAATTTTCGATAATCTAATAAAAAGTATACTTACACCAAGCGTAGGTTCAAAAATATTATTCAAGTATGTGGTTAAAAAATGTATCTTATAAAATATAGATAATGAAGAACTATTAATTAAAGCTGTAAAAAGTTATCTTCATATTTCTGTAAATGTAGTTCCTAACTCGGTTACCATGAAAGGTGAGTTTGAACGGAACGTGCTACAAATACGTTCATCAATGTTTTACACTCCTCTATAGGGATTTTATTCATTTTTCTGTATCGAACAAAGTTTTTTTCTTTTCACCCCACAGCTACGCACCGTTCATCTAAACATGACGCGAATAAAGGAACGACACGTTTGTAATTTGAAAGCCGTAATCGATTTCTAACATATCGTTGACATTTGTTGACATGATATAGGTTGCGAGTCGTTTAATCCGACAAGAGACTTTCTATCTGCGTATTCCTTTGTAAAATTTCTATTTATAAAACGAGGAAAATCAATTAATTTTGCAATATCGATTAATTTTGATGCTTTCAAAATAATAACAAAATGGACGAACAAATGTCTAGAGTGCTTGGTTTAAGCTCGGTGGTTTCATGTCCACATCAATTCGTAAGCTTTAATTGCTTTATAAATGACCATTTCTGTTGAACCTCAATTTCGAGTTATTGGTTAGAGGTGCAACTAATCATTCTCTTAATCGAATGGTCATCACTACAAGTTGTTTAATAGTATAAGTGCTTTTTGTCTTATTTTTTTAAACTTTAGTAACAAAATAAAATACTACACATATTATTCAGGCCAGTCGTAGCGCAGTGGCACGAAGTGTGACTGCAAAACCGACTGGTTGTGGGTTCGATCCCCACTACAGGAGATGAAATATTTACTTAAGTTTATATTTTAATTTCTTCGCTCTGGTGTCGAGGCTGAGAGCGGCGTTGAGTTTTCAACACGCAATGCCTCCAGAATTCGGCAGAAAGTGGTTGGTTTCCTCTGCCTACCCTGCTGTGTGCGGGATATAGCGTAAAGATGATTTATTTATTTATATATTATTCAAAGTAATAAAAAAATATTATATAGTTTAGTTTTGTATTGGTTGAAATCGTAGAAGCTGTAGCTTCATGCTGATATTATGTTTCAGCAAAAAAAAGTTATTCCTAATATTAATTAAAAACCTCGTATACCTTAAATAGAGTTTACTAGGCAGAGTAGAAGGTGACTGTAAAAGGTTAAATTAAAATTATTATCTTTTTGGGCATAGCTGTACAGATATGCCTAATAATATAATAAATATTTATATTAGTAAATACTAGGTTATAAGTAATGAGAAAAAATAATACCAAATAGTGGTATTTTTTAAACTAGATGCAACTAACTATACAGAAAGGTAAACAGCTTTATGCTATTTGCCTTATAGACAAAAGGAAGGGCAGCGTAACTTTTATATTATTCATTGTGTCCAAGAAACTTACAACAGGGCAGCGATTTTTTTTCTTTACTCTTAAAATCTCTCTCTCTTTTATAATTAAAATCAAACATATATTTTAAACATAATTGAGTTTTAATAATAAACCTATTAAAAATAAAATTAGCTACTATTCGTCTATAAAATTTTAAAACTGTCAACCCTTACTTGTTTTGCACCGCAATGAACAGTTCCCACAAAGATTGTGTTGACTGTTATTATGGGTTGAAATTAGGACGGCGTTGTCTGCACTCGCGACATTTATATACGTATACGTATATGGATAAGATAATATCTCGTATAATTCTAATCTATTATGCTTAGCGTATTTTTTTATATATATATTTTTGAACTTAACTATATATTATTTTTGTTAAGGAGAAACAAAAGAGGCAAATCACTTTGTTCTCTATTTTCTATCAATAAATTAATTCTGTATCGGACTATCAAACACCACAGTGTATAACTGAACTAGTATACCGAGATTGAGACGTTTATGGATTCAATCCCATTAGAGGACTTGATACCAAGGCAAAATCGCGGCGTCGAGTTCAGCCTACCCTTTTACATGCGGGATTCAGCGTGAAGCTGAAAAATAATACATGTATGTACAGATTAGTACGATAAAATAATTTTTTTTTTTAAAAGGGAAATTGTAATACACTCTTTTTAATTTCCGTAGCTAACAATATTTATATATAGTAGGTACTAAATCATATCGAGAAGGCATAATTATCATTACTAATATCGTTGTCCTGGCAAATCAGCTTAATGGTAATGCGATACAAAATTGCCCAAAGCCCAAAGAACCAATTGGAAAATCAAACCTAATGAAATTACCCATTAATGTTCTACGTGGAATATAACATAGACGTATTTTCATATTATATGAAATAAAAAAGTATGGCTATTGTTTATAATAAATACTATACAGTTTATAAAAAATAGCGATGGTATGTTACTACCAACTATTAAATATTAAGTTTTTTAATCTACAACATTGCGTCGTCTCAGCAAAGTAGAATAGAGGAGAACTTGTACGTGTGTTCATCATCACGCGAAAGACCAGTATTAATAACATTTTTTGTTTGCTGGGTAAACAAAGCGTGGTAATTATAGCTAGGGGTCTCTAAATTAGGAGGAAAACGAAGAGCTACGTTACGTTACGCTACATTGTAAAAATGGAAAAAATTGACATATATACAAACAAAATTATTTATCTATTAAAATAATTATGTATATTTTCATAATTTTTTTTTACATAAAATGTTGATTGTACTAATTTAGAAAATAAATGACACAGCCTGATTTTATTTAATATCATATATTTATTTCATTCTATACAAACCGGGCTCAGGAGTAGGTAGTGAGATGTACATAGACTATTTAATATATGGCTTATACATATGAGCTAAAACAATATCTTGTGTTAGTACCTGCTCCTAACAACTGATGAAAGCCTAACATCGCTGTATAGCGTCGGTTCATAGCCACCCTCACAATTCTATGTCAATTCATCAATCGTATGCAGACGCTGTACGGAGCTCAGTCGGTAGGTCAAACTGTGTCGACTAAAACAACATACGCTACGATGTTCTAATTGTTATGATTTAGCTGGAATAGTTATGATGGAAAGGATAATAGGTTATATCTCAGCTTTTAAACACATTTTCTGTTTTAGAGGCCAGTCGTGGCGCAGGGGCGCCGGTGAGTGACTGTTGTGAGTACGACGAGTGTAAACTCGACTGATTGTGAGTACGAAACCCGCTTGAAGAAATGAAATATATTTTATATTTTCATTTCTTCGCTCTGGTGTCGGGGCAAAGTGCGGCGTTGAGGTACGCCACTCAACAGTTAATTCCCCCAAAAATGGGGGGGGGGGGGGGGTTGCAGGCGAAGCGTCTTAACACAGGGTTCCTTCTGCCTACCGTGCTACAAGTGGGATACAGCGTGAAAATGAAAAAAGGAACATGTTTTGTACTCACTGAGTAAGCAGTATGTGTAATTTGGTACAATTATTGTCCAGAAAATAAGATTTAGTGTATATTTTTACGACTTCTGCAACTAATTATAATAATGGACGAGTAGGACATGGACATTGTGAATTATCACTTTATACTCGGGCCATATAAATAGAGATATAATAAAGATTATAAAAAAATATGTGACTTTGTAATATAGAACTACTACTATTGAAGGACCTTTTGTTTGTCAAATAGTGTATAATAAATTATATTGAACAAAAAGATATTTTTTTTTCAATGCCGCGTTTTATCTCGCAACCAGAGATAGAATGAAAATTTTATAAAATCATTCCTCTGAATAGGAATGGAACCCACAACCTTCTTGTCTACAGGAAGTTAAATATAACGATATGTTATTCGAATACTATTTGATGGAAGATAAGTGTTTATATTTTATACTGAATCACCGTTATATTAAAGTTCAATATAGACAAACATAAGCATCACTTGCAGGTACCAGCTAGAATGCAACTTCCACTTATTTCATAAGTAAGCTATGGGTCAATACGTCTTGAAGTATATAAGTTAACTTACACGTGTCGCTCATTGAAGTGTGCAATGTGTCATTGCTATGTGCTTCTTACTTGGGAATTAAAAGATCCATATGATAAATATTTATTAGGAAAACGTTTATAAATTTTAACTTAGCGTGATTTGAACCCGCGGCTCTTGGAAACCATCCAAGCAGTCTGCCCACTAGAATGGCTAGTAAAAATAAAATTATTGAGAAAACGTATAAAAATTTGGACGTAGCGGGATTTGAACCTGCGCCTCTTGAAACTCGTTACAACGTTAGAAACATACGTTCTCTTGAGTTTCAAGAGGCGCAGGTTCAAATCCCAGTACGTCCTAATTTTTATACGTTTTCTCAATAATTTTATTTCTTTCTTAAGTGTGGAATAACACTTTCAATATTTTAAAAGTAATTATATACCAATACTGATATAATATTTATTATATCAGTATTGGTATATGAATAATATTATTACATTGTTACAAAAGTGTATAGTCGAAGTCGTGGCTCCGCATTATTGTTATTGATGATTGTATTCTCCCTTTGTCTTAGTAACAATTATACGAGGAAATTTAATAAAAGTCAATAATGAAATGGAACAATATGTCATTCCTTCTAAGTTCATTTAGATACAATGAATCTACAATATTGAATGAATAGAAACGGAAAAGAACGGACAGCTCAGCGGTCAGAGCGCTTGGACGGCTTCCAAGAGGCACGGGTTAAAATCCCGCTACGGTCATTTTTTTATACATTTTCTTAATAAATAAATCAATTACTTTTGATTAATTCCTTTTCATAATTGAAAAAAGGCTCAATTGGATTATGGAGAATATAGTTGCAGTAAAATGTTTAAAAAATATACCTAACAGAATATTGCTTTAGCAGTAAATTATTATGCAAATGTTTTGAATAAACAAAAATAATATTTTTATCGTCTGTGCTTTAACTTTTTTCACCCGTAAAACGTATCGCATTTTATTACGGTTCTTTACAATGTGAAACACATTTAATTATTTTTAACATGGAAATTAAAAGCTTTTTAGAGGACTCGAGCGCTTAATAACGAATTAAAATAAAAATAGGTCATATTTATGCTTTGGTAATATAAGAGAAACTCGCCTCTTGACTGAAGTGATTTGGCGGGCCCCGTCTACGACGCGTTTTGACGTTCAAACTTGTATGTAATTCAAACATCGATATCAATAAATATATTATAATACATATATTTAAATACTTTCAAAGGCTATATTTAACCTTTCATTTTTCCTAACAATACAACTTCTGATGACGATTTTCAAATCAAAGAAATTTAATTCACAGATTAAAAACACTACCTTTTTTTAGTTACGAATTATCCAAAGTCCACTAAAATAAATATATATATTTTTGTAAAAATAATATAATATCGCAGTAACATTTCCACTTCCTTGGCACCCGAACATCCATCGAAAGCCCATCACCGCGCGAGCGGGCGCGTTAATAATTGGAAAGTGACAATCCTATTTCGATGATTACTCTACACTCGCCCTGTAAATTGTTTTACGCTGATTGTTACGAATTGTACCAAATTAAATTAATATACCGTGTATGTATGTATGTATATCAAAAACGCACTGAGCCTGATTGATATTTTTGGATTTATTATTTTTTTTGTTCAGGATTTAAAAATGTTTTTATTGGTTGTGATTCATTAATTTATTTTATTAATGTTGATAAAATAATACTTGTATGTGTAACTTATATGAACATCCTAGTAATATTATAAATGTGAAAATGTTTGTTAGGTTGGATGTTTGTTTCATTCTCACACAAAAACTACGGAACGGGTCTAAATGAAACTTTATTATAACATCTACAATTTATGCAAGTATTTTGTAAAATTTGGTTATAATATAACAATAAATTTAAGCGTGCATAAATTTAAGCACCGGGTTGGTCGCTAGACATATGATATCACTGTATGCGACTTAAATATGTACTTTAAACATTAATACACGAACAAACACAAAATTCTCTCTGGAGGCTGTCATCAAAACGAAAATAGTTATTGTTATATATTCATGAATACCATTAAAATTATATAATTGGTTTCCAAATAAATCCGGATTCATAATTTGCAAAAATTTTGTGGTCAACAGTCAATATAACGAGCTGTAGTAATTCGTCCATTTTAGGTAAAACATAATACCCTTTCAGTTAATTTATCAATTAACAGGGCGTTAATTTTATTATCGACGCTTATTAAACAGTAGGTACAACTAATTACACTAAAATTTGTCATCGTTGTAAATCAGTTTGTTGGTTTTGGTAATGTTGTTTGTTTTCGTTAATTGTCTACTAATTTGGGTGTTGTGTTGTATGTTAGACTTTTGTGCGTACTGATTAAACGATTGTTGTTGTTGTTTTTGTTGTTGTTGTTGTTGTTGTCATGTTATTAATAATTATAAAAATTAAAGATAGACAATTAATGCGAGTTTCCATTTATAATCTTTATGTTTTAAGTTTTATAAATAGGTAATATATAAATAGTTCGTGGAAGTCTACTCTGTTTTTTTTTGGAAATTCGAACATTTTAGAATACACCGCTTTCAGTACTTTTCGTCCTAATATAAATGTATAGGAAATTCAATAAAGATGAGATCTCGATTTAAATTTTAGTTAAAGGCACAAAGTGCGACTGTAAACTCGACTGATTGTGGGTTCGATTTCCACTCGAGGAAATGAAATATTTACATTTCTTCGCTCTGGTGTCGAGGCAAAGCGCGGCGTTGAGTTCCGCCACTCAACACGCAATGCCTCCAGTACTCGACGGGAACTGGGAAACGGAACTAGATTCCCTCTGGCTACCCTGCGGGATACAGCGTGAAGCTGATTTTATTTTGAGATGTTTCTTATATATTTAAAATAAAAGTATATTTACATTTCCATAAACCAACATGCCAACGACATTCAATCAAAATCACAATTCGAGTTCCACAGCCGTTGCCTATGTATGGTAATTGGGATTGGAGTCATATCTAACGAGTGTTTGTCGTAAGTGAATCTGCCTGCGGCCACGTGGGCCGCTTCGGGCTAATTTCTGCACAAAATTTATCCAACTATCGATAAACCGACGTGACTATCAGATTAACTGAGATTGAAATGTCAACGTGTTGTGCTATGAAAGTGAGTCGCCCCTTTGACGTAACATTCAATCATGCGATACTGGTAACTCTGTATAGGTTTAACTATTCTATGTTGGGTAAATATTGAGTTGTTCGTAATTGTAATTCGTTATTGATATGAATAGCTGATTTAATATATGTATTAAAAAACGTTAGTGATAAATATATTTTTGGTAACTTGAGCTTGAGCTACATAGTGTGAATACATTTTGTTTATTTTTTTTTTTATTTTTTCCGAAATGTTCTTTTGATTGTAAAAATTAAACGTGGCGGGTCTCGAACCTGCGTCTCCTGAAAGCCGACTAGGCGCTCTGACCACTAAACCATACGTTCTTATCGAGCTACGTCGAATTTTTTATACGCTTGCTACAACTTATTTACGTTTTTAGCATATCTGTAAGGAGATTTTCCCTGTGTTCCGTTACGTTCAAATTTGAAAATCTTAAACAGTTTAAAAATCTTAAATATATTGTTTACAAAATTGTATGCAACCACAGCGACACTTCTCGCTCTCTTAATCCGATGAGACATCAATACGACACGAGCTGTCAGAGAGCACACGCAAAAGTGACGCGATGGACAGGCCCTGTGTCGTTTCTGATGTACGTTAGGGTAAAAATTGTAATTCACTCATTCTGGATTGAGATTAATGTAATATTATTCTTAGCTTCACGTTGTATTCCGTACACAGCAGGGAAAGGAATCTAGTGTTCAGACACTCTGTTTCCTATTTTCCACTGAATCCTGGAGTAATTCCGTGTTGAGTGACGGAAGTCAACGCCGCTTACACAAGCTTACAAAGAAGTTTCAATATTTCCAAGGATGTCATTAAGATGCTTGTACATAGTGGACAGCCATCATTACATGACAACACTGAGAAGATTTTACCACAACTTTTATTGTACGTAGCGGCTTTGGAATGGTTTGTAAATATGCGTTTAAATTCGCAGAATGTCAAAATATTAAACACAAATTGAATAGACAAGTTGCTATGGCTTGTCATTAATTATTATTTCAACCGAATTGTTTGAAGTGAATCTATGAATAATTTAGGTTTTCTTATATTTTTTACCTAGATAGTTAATGATTACTATTAAGCCAGTAAAAGTTTCATTTAATGCGATTTAGTACCATTTTCATATTCTCAAAGAAAATAATCCGACTTGCCGGTCTATATTATATATAAAAATGCCTTTCTATTTGACGCTATTTATTGACCGACATGTAATTACAACGGTTAATAATATCTTTTTAGTTTTTTTGCAAATTTCGTTGTTTTAAGAAGAGATAATCCAAAATAAGCTTCTTGAACGCTTTCATGGCGTGCTGCCTAACTCAACCTTACGAGACCCATAAAAACAATGTTCTACAAAAATATTGTACTTTAAATGAAACAAGAGTACTACAACAAGTAAAACAAGAGGCCAGTCGCGGCCATGGGGCATAATATGTGACTGTAAAATCGACTGGTTGTGGGTTCGATCCCCACTCGGGGAGATTAAATATTTACTTAAATTTATATTTCCATTTCTTCGCTCTGGTGTCGAGGCAAAGCAGGGCGTTGAGTTCTGCCACTTAACACGCAATGCCTTCAGAATTCGGCACAAAGTGTGAAACGGAGTGTCTTAACACTATAACCTACTCTGCTTTGTGCGGGTTACAGCGTGTAGCTGACATTTGACAACAATTTTATCATCGTTACTCATGACTCATCATACTTACTATTTGTCGGCTTATTTTGTTTATTTAGGCTTAAATTTTCTTAGTCATCCTATTGAAAATTGAAAATAATTTCACAAATATATTTAATATTCTATATACAGCGGGTGAAGCCGACGAAACCCCCCTTCCCCCGACTGAGAATCGATCCCACAACTTCGCGTACGATTGCGATCACCCCTGTGCAACCGGGGCACAACGGCCTAGAATTTACACTTTCCTAATTCGAATCCGTAGTTACGGCTTAACCGCTGCAGCCAATGAACATATAGAATTTAAAAAGATATTATATGATGAAGCTTTTTATCCTCTCAAAAAGAAAGGTCTCTTTTATCCACGCGGCTCTTTGTTATGGGGCCAATGTTTTTAGTAAAAAATATTAATTTTAGTTTTTAATTTTACTTGCTGTTTATTTTACTAAAGTAAGATTTGTTGTAAATTTATTTTATAATCAGCTTCATCCCGCACAACGCAAGGTAGGCAGAGGGAACCTAAGATATTCCGTTCGCCACTTTCTGTCGAATTTTGGACACATTATGTGTTAAGTGGCGTTAGTCTATGATATGAAAATACAAATTTAAATAAATATTTCATTCCATCTAATGTGGATTGAATCCACAACCAGTCGCGTTTACAATCACACTTTGTGCCCCTGCGCCACGACTCGATTCAAGTTTACATTATATGGTATATTATATTAGAAACCTACTATTTACACCTATTGTTAGTATTTGTGCCATAACATTTATTTTACATTTTTATATGAAATTGTTCTACCTACTGTTCTTGTTTTAAATATGATCTTATCTCATTTTGTTTTGATATACTCATAGATACATTCACAACTTCACGCTGTATCCAGCCTATAGCAGAGTAGGCAAAGGGAACACAATGTTAAGTCACTCCGTTTCCACTTTCCGCTGGATGAGGCATTACGTGTTGAGTGGCGGAACTCAAAGCCGCCCTTTGCCTTGTTACCAAGGCGAGCAAGCGAGGCAAGCGAGGGAATTCAAATATTAATTAATAATAGTTTATTCCCCGAGTGGGAATCGAACCCACAACCCTCGCGTTTACATTCAAACGCTTGTGCCCAAAACGCCACGGCGGCCTCCGTGCATGTAGGTCTCGAAGGCGGGTAGATAAAGCTTTTGTTAAATGTATGAAAGTATATACATTGGATCTATCATTGCCTTCCACTAGCGAGAAAAGTTGGTTGTTACAACTTTTGATGATGTAGCAATTAACAGTTGAAAATTTTGCTTAGTCGAAATTTATTAGTTAGCAATATTTCTGCTGAAATCGAAGTAAAATTAAAGATTTTTTTCAAACATATATATGTTAGAGAAATAAAATATGTTTCTGATTTAAAAATATTTTACCAATTCGATTACCAATATGTATACATATGGAAATATGACGTAATATCTAATTGAATGTACTGAGTTCATTTGGGTGTAAAAATAGTTAAATGAAACGTGATTTAGCTCAGTTGGTTTTGTAAAATATAAAATATGTTAAGTTCATTTAAGTAACCATTTTTTTTGTATATTTCGAATATATAATAATATTTATGACAATCTGAAGCAACTCTATAATTAGATATTTACTTATTAACTTTACTCGTTTTACTCTTATAAAGATATTAATATTCGATAAGTATGAGATTTCAATTTGCTTTTTTTAACCAAAATCGAAATAAAAAAGATATAATTATTGTATGTTTTTACTTGATACTTTAATGGTATATTTTACTGAAAAAAAAAACTGATTCACGCTGTATCCTACACACAACAGGGTAGGCATATGGGACCTAGTGTTAAGACTCATCATTCCTCATTATCCGCCGAATTCTACAAGCAGTGCATGTTGCATTGCGGAACTCTACGCCGCGCTTTACCTCGTCAATAGAGCGAAGAGTTTAAGAATAAAAATAAACCGTGCAGATGCGATCTCTTTGGAGGATATGCGGAATCGGCTTAGCTGATCGGTTCCGCAAGGAAGAGAATGAGATACATAGAATGGCAGGTAATAGCGAGGATGTCACGGTGACAGGGAAGAAGAATGTGCTCAGGTGGTTCGGGCACGTCGAAATAATAAGAGATGAATAACAAAAAATACTTATGAAGGAAAAGTGAGCGGTTAGAAAGGAAGAGAGAGACAGCGGTTGACCTTCAAAAACACAGTGTCCTCGATATTGGAGGAAGGTCAGCTAGGGATACAACGTGAAGCTAAAAAATAAGTAAATAAATGAAAATATGTTGAAAAATTGAAACGCTCCACAATTGAGAACCCAATTATCGGTTTGCTCATTCGATATGACGCCATTACAAAAGGTTTTAATAAATATGTCTGTTATCAATCTAGGTAACTTTTAACTACCAATAAAATAAAAAAGTATATTCAAAGGAGCGTTTACAAATAAAACAAAAGACTGTAGAAGCAATACATTAATACAAACTACAGCTAGCGCTATTGAAAAATATACATATATATAAAAAAGAAATCAATAAAAAAATATAAATCAAATAAGAAACAACGATAAATTTATCATCAGCACCTCTCTCTCATTATCCGGATCAGTTTCAACCAGTGCGTCCTAGCACTTAAGTTAACGAAGGTAGACGCAACACTCGGCCTAGAATCGTGACATAGTTAAGAGAAATGAGTTTATTTAAATAAGGGCACAATCCTTTATTAATACATTGTGCATATTGAATTATTTGCTTTATAATATTTTTTCAATAATATTTAATTACGTCTGACGCGGAGGCTGCCCCAATTGCGGTTTCTGCGGTAGCTATTCAGCTAAGTAAAAAAGTTAAAGTGAGAAAACGCATTACCGGCACTTTTTGTGAGAAAATTTTAAAAAATCAGCCTCACTCCGTATCACGCGTATAGAAGGGTAGGCAGAAGGAGCACAATGATTAAATAAGCTTAGCGCCGGACTTTTGCCTAGGTCTCCACCAAGGCAAAAGTCCGGCGCTAAAAAATAAAAATACTGATTAATAATAATTAATTCCCCGAGTAGGAAGTGGGAAACCCACGATTTGTGCCCCTGTGTCACGACGGTCTCTGAAAAATACATATAAGAATGTCTAAATTTTTTTGTTTCCATGACTGTTTACTTGTGTGTATTTTTTTATTAAGGAAAATAATAGCTTTTCGCTGTATCCCTAACCAGGGTAAGCAGAGGGAACTGGGAACATAGAGTTAACCCACTCCGTTCTACACTTTCCGCCAGGGCGACAAAATGAAAATATAATCGATTTAATTTTCCCGAATGGAAATCGAACCTGCAACCTGTCACGCTTGTGTCTACAACTGGCCGTAAGGAAAAAGAATAAGTAAGTTAAAAGTCATTAGGTCAAAGAGTCATTAGGTTTGGCCACGAGCTATACGTTAGTGTAATTTTATATTTTTTGAAAAATCTATATTCTTCTATATAATTAAAATGTCACAGTATTCGCACTATTGGTTTGCTCTAGATGAGATCACTAGCGTTATTATATTTTCATATTATTTTTATTATTAATTTTGTGATATATTTTAAAAGTAATAATTTATTTTATTTTTTATTTAAGGATAAAAAAATATCGATTTATGGAAAAAAAAATATTATAATTTTTTACTTTTCTATAATAAATATTTTCTAAAGATCACCAGTCTTTACTATAACTGCAAATAAGAACGAAAATACTGAGAGAGAATCCAATCTACTACTAACTAGAATTGGGTACCCCCTTCTCCTACGTGTTATTAGGTATAGACATGTCTCGTATACAGAAAATTGTTTTCTGGCATAAATTCACTTTTCAAACAAAATATAGTTGTATTGAGGCCAGTAGTGGCGTGGTGGCACAAAGCGTGACTGCAAACGTGACTGGTTGTGGGTGCGATCCCCGCTCGAGGAAATTAAATATTTATTTAAATTTATATTTCCATTTCTTCGCTCTGGTGTCGAGGCAAGAAGCAGCGTTGATTTCGTTCACTCTACACGCAATTTCTCCAAATTTCGGCGGAAAGTGGGGAACGGAGTGTCTTAACACTAGATTCCGTCTGCCTATCCTGTTGTGCGTGGGATACAGCGTGAAGTTAATTTAATTTAATTTATAAGAATTTTATTTTTAAATTAAAAAAAATATGTAATATGTACGATTGGATATGGAGTATGTACGATTTAAAATTGGATATAATTAATATCGAACCCACACCGTCGCGTTACAGTCACACCCTTGTGCCGCTGGGCCACGACGGCCTCCAACTTTTCTTATATTGCATATTTAACATTTAGAATTTGTCTAGACATAAAAAATAAAGTAGAACCGTTATTGTTTCCAACCAGTGTTCCGTACACGTCGCACACAACGGTCAAATACTCTTTGAAATACGTAAGGCGATTAAATTAAACAGTTTTAGAAAGTACGAGTACGTTGTACGCAAATAAGTAATGAATAACTGATATAATAGAAATAATCATATTGTTTTACTTAAATGTTGGCAATTTATTTTTATTATTTAGTCACCCCACATCAATTTAGGCTGTATAACTGTACACTTTACGCTGTATTTCGGACAGAGACGTTTACGTAGAGAGCTTAGGAACTTTGTTTTCCCAATTCAGTTCCCTACATTCCGTTAAATTCGTGAGGTATTGGTGTTAAGTGGCGGAATTGAACGCCGCGCTGTACCTTATCCTTGTTACCAGAACAAAGAAATTATTATATTACAATTTTATTTCCTCGAGAGGGAAGCGAATCCACAACTTGTCGGGTTCACCAGCTCGCTTGTTCCCCTGAGCCACGATTGGCCTCAATTATCATCATTCCTCACAAAGTAATACTTTGGCTATTGTACTTGTATAATAAATGCTTATAAAAAATAAATTATGTACACACACGATATTAATACTCACATATTATTAATACGTTTTTTTATTAATTATATGAATAATAAGGATTTCGATTGATTGTACTTAAAACACGATGCTTATTAATTATCTGTTGATAACAAAAAGAACACAATCCACGTCGTTGTGATAATGAAACTAGTTAATGTACCGACTACATTATTCATCTTGATTTAAACAATCAAAAATCATTTCATATAAATTATAACCGCATATTGTATTTGAAGAGATTGTTGCAAAAGTTCTTGCTGTTGCAAAAAATTAAATGTAAAATAAAGTGATTTTCTTTATTGTTTCAAAAAGACACTTGAAAATGAAATAATATTTTTATAAATAACGCCGACTCACAACGAATTAATCCTGAAGGGTCATAACCGTCATACAAGCGATCGCATTCGTGGCGTATATAATTTAAAAGTGCATAATTTAATATATAATTTTAAAAGCTTTATAATTGTAAAGTTAAGTAAGCTTCACGCTCTATCCCGCACACAGCAAGGTAGGCAGGGGGAACCTAGTGTTAAGAAACTCCATTTCCCACTTTCCAACGAATTTTTGAAGTCATAGCGTGTTGAGTTGCGGAACTCAACGTCGCGCTTTGCCTCGACACCAGAGTAAAGGAATGGAAACATAAATTTAAATAAATATTTGATTTCCTCGAGTAGGATCGAACCCACAACTGTCGCGTTACAGTCAAACCCTTGTGCCCCTGGGTCACGACGGCCTATGATTGAAAAACTAAATAAATATAAAAATAATACGTCATTACGTCACTACTAAGTTGTTTAAAGATCGCCCGAGAGATTTAAAAAACACTATATAATTTTAAGAATATTTTCATCATCTTTTAAGTAATTTCTTTGTCTTTTTTGAAAATTATTTAATGTTACTTTTTTGTACACGATATTGTTTATTGAATCCACTATGAACGAGTGCAAAAATATATATTTATGTAAATAAAATCTCGTAGTAGAATATCAGAAGTCCTCGTTATCGGTATCAATTGAGTTTGCTCGTGGAATCTATATTATATTCCAGTAAATGAATGCACATGATTATTATATTTATGACATTCTTAACACAGTTCGTGCAAAAGTTGGAAGTTCAATTAATAGGAAGGTTTTCGAGTGCTTATCCATGTATTAACAATTGTTATAAAAAATATTCATTATATTTATATTTTCTTGTAAAATAGATAAAAGAATTTAATTTTTATGAAAGAGTTTAGAGGCCAGTCGTGGCGCTGGGGTACAAGCGAGTGACTCTGGGTTCGATTCCCACTCGAGCAATTGAATATGTTATATTTTAATTTTTTCCCTTTGGTGTTGAGGCAAAAGTGCGGCGTTGAGTTCCAAAGCTCAACAAACATTGCCTCCAGAATTCGGCGGAAAGTGGGTTACGAAGTGTCTTAACACTAGGTTCCCTCTGCCTTCCTTGCTATATGCGGGAAGCTGCAAAATGAAAAATAAGAAAATATATATGATTCGTAACCCTATACAAATGTTATAGAATTATTAACGCTGTAAATATTGTAAAAAAGACTGTGACTATGTTTTTTTATAAGAAACTATTACTAATTAGGCCTTTTCAGAATCTCTCGTGCTAAACGTAGTACGGGTGACCTTATTAAATCTAATAAGTAACATAGCCGTATATTACTATTTATATATAGGCAATGTAAACATTTACAAACCAGTTCCTCTTCCATGTTCCGTGTTCCGCGACATCTCTAATTACAGCTAAATATTTACAGAAGCTTACAGACACGCTGAAGTGATTATGACTTGTGTTGTGAAGTGACTTCAAATGCTGTTTTCAATTTCTATATAAACATACATCTTTTATATAGTATATATAGATTAATGCACGACGTTAATCTTTCTATATTAATAATAAAATCGTAACGGATCCGTATCTGTACGTAGCGTTAAGTTTCAAAAATGTTTGGTCTGTACATTTGTTCACGCTAATCTTAGAAACGTCTTAATAGATTTATTTGCTTTATTTAAATGAGTTTATAACTAAAGTTATACCAGATGTACATTACTGTTTTATTGAATTGGTTTTATTGTAATATTTCAATAAAGTAGTTACAGATAGATACTGTTTGTGATATTATTATTAGAAAAGGAAAGTAATTATGAACAGTAAATTAATAATTATGTAATTCAAGCGGACGAAGCCGCGAGCGTTATTATTTTATAACTTTACTCGCGGGTTCTTGCAATTTCATTGCATAAAATTTCAGGCGGCGGAATTCAACGCCGTGTTTTTGCCTTGATGCCAGAGCGAAGAAATGAATATAATAATACATATTAATTAATTCCTCCTAGTGACCCACCACCCCACAACAGTCACGCGCTTGCACCACTGCGCCAAGACGGGCTCACAAATTAAATAAAAAAAATGTAATATGACAAAAGTTTAAATTTTCTAATACATTAAAAACACAACGTCCAATCCAAAAAAAATACAATATCAATATTGTGTTTATTTATTATTCGAAACATTCAAGTTTATAAAATTTCAGTTAACATGTCATTGGTGTATTTTGCCATACTATTTGCTGTACGTTATTATAAAAAGGTGTACAGCATGAAAACATTTTCCAATCCAATAGTACATAATAGACTTGCGATAAAACTAAAAAAAAGAGCTGCTGTCGATAGCTGGAATAGGATTTTCATTTTCCAATTAGCCACGCTGGAGGCGGCGAGTCCTGGGACCGTGCACTACTGAAACTATTTTTACATGACAACTTTCTCGACTAATACACATCTTATAAACTTAAGATGGAGTAAAATAAACTCGTATTTAGTGTTTTTTTTTTGTTATATTTTTAGGTTTTTAGAAATAGATGGCGGAATTATATAAATTTTCTTTTTAATTTCTTCATACTTACTTAAAATATAATTATCTGATTTATCGTCCTATGTCGTGTTTTAGATAAATGAGTAAATCAATTGTAATAAAATCGACGTTTGAATTATGTATTATTTTATATTTTGCACTTGCAGGAGGGAGTGAGCTAAGTCACTCTCGTTTTATCGTTACATTGGTTGTAAGCAATACAACAAAATTTTATATCTTTAAAATAAAATGTAGCAACAGCACATTAATCAATATTTATTTTTTATTTATCGTCGTTTTATATTTACTTTTGACTTAAACACGGCTTGAACTTATTCTTATATTATATCCAAGTAATACAAAATCTTTACACTAATTGTAGCTTATGTGCTATTCTGATATAAGCTATATTTCTGTAAAGTTTTATCTAAATTCATCTTGTAGTTTTTGCGCAAAAATGGAACGAACATCTCATTCTTGCTCAACCCTCATAAACTTTCACATATATAATATTAGTAGGATGTGTTCAGATTTTATTAACATTTCGTCTGCAAGCGTGGGTCGTTCATGTCCAAGCACTTTTGGTTAAAATATAGGAAATCGGGCGAAGCCGGAAGCTCTCTCCTATTCCTTCCTGAAAAGTGGTATAATAAGTTTATATAAGTAAGAGATGGAACTGATGAACCAAGGTCGAGGTCAATCTTTAATACGTGTACGTGTTCACAAATTCTATAGTTAAAACGAAAAAACCTAGGCTTACAGAGGGGAAATGCGGGAAAAAGATTACCAACAAAGGGATAATATTTTACATGTTATTATTGTATTTATTTATTATTAAAGTGATGGTAGTTTTAATTTAAATGCAAGTTTATATTAAATTTAAAGTGATTACGAAATACTTAACTTATTTTGGTGTTAAAATTAGGTATATTTACTAATAAATATATGTACCGATAATTTAATAAAATGAAAAATAAAAAACCCTCCCTTTTCCTGTTTATTTATTATAGCGACGTCGGAGTACTCCAGAACTTTGGAAAAAAAATATGCACACGATATGAATATTTTGAAACAGGTGAAGTGAGTATATATTTTTTTTTTCACGGCAGAAACGCAAGTATGATAGCACTCTAAAGTTTGCGGATTGTGTATGAGACGGGGATTAACTTATAAAAGGAGTTCGACGCGCGTCATATACAGTTTCATAGCGGAATCACAAAGAGCAAAATATTAGCACGAGCTACTTTATTTTGAAGCTATCGCAAAGTTGGATACAATTTCGTTTGTAGCAATTTCTCAAGCAACTTTATCATGTGATATTCACTTGGTACATGCTAGTAGGTGCGTCCTCTTTTTCTGTTGTTTCCGGTTTGAATAATTTATGTGTTTCGTGAAATATATAATTATTTTCAGTGTAAACAATTTTTAGATAATACTCTTATCTCCTAAAAAGACATAAAACTGGTAACAAACTTAATATAAAAGCGCTACAGTTTGTGGGTTCGATTCCCATTTGATTAATAATTTAATTTTATCATTGTCTTTGCTCAGGGGTCGAGGCAAAACGCAGCGTTAAGTTCCAGCATTCAACACGCATTGCCTCCAGAGGTCAAAGAAAATGTGATGCGGAGTGTCTTAACTCTCTCCAGCCTTTGTCTGTCTTTAACATGCATAAAGCTTTAAAAAAATATCATTGTATATATAAAACGAGTCTGTCACATTTTTAGTCACATTTTTTATCGAGACCTGCCAACGGCGTTGGAGCGCCGATTAGTTACCGCATATGATTACAATGTTCACTCTCCTATTGACAGGTTAAATTGTGTACGTCGCGGCGGGTGGAGGCACTTTAACTGATTTTTATTTTTATTATGTATGAACAGCGACATAAAAATATAGCAGTTGTTTAGTAAATATGTTTTCGTTTTAAGTTTCTTGCTATTTATTGATTTTATTTGTACTTCTAATGACAAGTTAATATTATAGACTTTTTATATGTTATCTTTTACATATATATTTTTTATCTTCACGCTGTATATCGCATTTAACCGGGTATGCTCAGTTCCTCAATTTCCACAAAATATTTTAAGGCATTGTGTGTCTAGTAGTGAAAGGGAAAGAAATGAAAATATTAATTAATAATAATTCGGAATCGAACCCATAGCCGTTGCGTTAACGATCACACTTGTGTGGCACTACGCCAAAATGGCTTCAATTTATTATATGATTTAGATTTTTATATATTATATTATCCATATAATAATATAATAATATATATTTATTAACAATTCAATAATATTATTCACGTACAAACAATACACAAAAAACAGAAAAAAAAACAAACAAAACAAAATATTTCACAATTACAAAGTTAGACATAAATAGTAAAATTTATATGAAATTAATTTAAGTTAGTGAAACTATTGAGGATGCTGCAGCTTCTATATTTCTAGAAGTATGAATTGTATTTTACTGTACTTGAGAACAAGGCACACACGGTTCCTGGGTACGCAGCAAAGAAAGGTGAAGTTTGTTCGTCTACAGTCTGGGAGCTATTTGTACTGAAATAATTTGCAGTCTTATTAACACATAAATATTAAGCCAATTTATAGTTGTGCGGAATTACTGATTGAGATATTTTAAAACACATCTTCATAGCAGGGTAGGCAAGAAAGGGTTAAGACACTCCATTTCCCACTTTCCACCGAGTTCTGGAACTCAACGCCGCGCTTTACATTGACACCAGAGCGAGGAAACGAAAATATAAATCTAAATAAATATTTCACTATCTCGAGTGGGGATCGATCCAGTTGATTCGATGGGCCTCTTCGATGGGCCTCTACATATTTTAGAAAACTATTTTATATGCGGTATAAAGCGTAATAGTAAAACTAAAACCAAAAACATGCAACTTAAGAATACACAAGATATTTTGTGCCAAAATCCAGGTACAGTCCATCTACCCTGCTATTCTCGAGTTACAACTTGAAACGCTACTATACCGTACATACTTGAACAACACCAGTACTACCTACCTAATATATAATGCTTCAATGCACAATATGCATCTATATATCTTTATCTATATCTATATCTATAGACCATACCTTAACTTTATAGCTTCGACAAGTTCGGACCCAATTAAAAGTTTATAAGTGATGAAATCATCGCACGAGCGAATCTGTAAGCGATTTCATGTAAGCATGCGCCTTGTACTCTTAATTAGAAATAATTTTAATTATGATTAACATCTCATTGAACTGGTTTTGTTGGTATTTAAATATAGTTGGTGGCAGTCGACAGGCAGCGGTCATGTCGAACTCTTAATAAGTACTATGGTACAAATAAATATGATGCGACCTGTCTCATACGGGTGTGTTGTGCTATTTTATGTCCTGGAACTCCTGTGTACCTATGTGGTAATGTCCTCCTATGGATGCCTAACACCTTGTTTTACTATAGAAAATACAAGAGACGCGACTGTAGGTGTGTGCTGTGCGTTCATTTAACATATCGGCCGCTTTTCAGTAGAGCGCTCGATCCAACGACTTATAACGATCTCACAAATCAATCAACATTACGAATCACCATTCTAATACAATGTGAATATAAATAAGCATAACAAATTCCTTGAGAAAGATCACACGATCACTATCGTCCCGGAGGGTTCAATAACAAATATAAGGAGTGGGGGCTCCCCTTGGTTTTTCTTCTTTTTATTATAACTAGCACGCAGGAGATAGAACGTGCTTTTGGCTTTTTTCGGAAGAGCTTCGAGTCATGACAAAGTAATAATGTACAAATATAACTTTTTTAACCAATGTTAAACAAGGTAACAATTTTCCTCGGAATCTCAAAAAGTTCTCAACCAGTTGTTCCAATCAAAATGTTCATTATTTATTTAAAATATTCAAAGTACCTATAAAACTTGGTAATATATTTATAGTAAAATACTTTATAGCATAAACAGCTCCTCTCAATACACATTTAATCAATTACAGAGAAGTTAAAGTGAAATTTATTTATGTGTTTAACTTATTCATTTTTTCCTACGTGTGCCAACTTAACCCCCTAGTTTCCGGCAAACATAATTCTTGCATTTTATACATGGTTAACTTTTCTTGGCTTTTCAGTGTGATGGTAAATAAAATAAGAAAGTAAACATAGATTGTGAAAGAGGTTTAAAAATATATTTAGAAAGTAAAAGGCTATTTTGGAAAAATGTATACCTAATGTATACCTTAGTCTATTATATATTAAATTATAATTGTAACATATTAAATTACATTTAGTAAAAGGAGATAAGATTATTTAAATAGATGTGATGAATGTAAACGTAAACAATAGCTTTACTTTAGTTAGTAAAACAAACTTGACAGATTTTCAGATCGGCGTAGTTATGCAAAATACATTCAAGTTACAATTTAGTTTTGAGAAAATAGCTGTTTTCACCAATTTTGTATTGAAATAAAAAGCACTTAAAAATTATATTAGGTTAATGTTTTATTATGCGACATTTCTTAACACTAGGTTCCCTCTGCCTACTCTGCTATGTAACTGTGTTTGTAATTTCAGTGCATATGCATTTTTTTTCTATAAATATATAATAAGCTTCACGCTGCATGTCGCACATAGCACAGTAAACAGAGGGAACCTAGTGTTAAGACACACCGTTTTCCATTTTCCGCCGAGTTTTGAGTCATTGCGTGCTGAGTGGCGGAACTCAAGACCGCGCTTAGCCTCGACACCAGAGCAAAGAAATGAAAATATAAACTTAAGTAAATATTTCATTTCCTCGAGTCCTTAAGGAGATTGAACCCATAACTTTACCACCGATAACCTGCTTATTTTACAGTCACACTTTGTGTCCCTGCGGCACGACTGGCCTCACACTAATAAATATATCTTTCACAAAAAATACCACATGTCCTTTCAACCACTAAGAATATATGTAAAAAGTTTCTTGATAATCGGTTGAGTAGTTATGGAGTGAAAGCATAACAAACAAACTTACATTCACATTTATAATATTAAAACGATAACTAATATTTTTATAATTTATTACCACACGTCAAATATGCCTTGTTAGTTGGTTCCACTTGACATGACTAAATCCAATTAGGCTATTTGAATACAATTATTTAGTGTTTATCTACTAATAGAACAGGGGATTTATTTTGTTAAAATATTTTGATGACAATGTGATGTTAAAGCTTTATTTTGATAAATAGACTGATGTAAGCGAAATTATCTATTATTAATAATATATTATGTAATAATATTATTTATCCCGCACACAGCAGGGTAGGCAGAGGGAACCTAAGGTTAAGACACACCGCTTCCCACTTTCATGGCAATGCGTGTTGAGAGGCGGAATCCCACGCCGCGCTTTGCCTCGGCACCAGAGCGAAGACATGAAAATATAAATGTAATATATATATATATACATATATATATTTTGATTTTTATTATATCTTTCATAGTAGATAGGTACCTCACGTCACTTCAATACAGCATTTCCAAAACGACAAAAAATAAGTTAATATTCACCGCTAAAGCTTTTGTTTTAAGGATAGTACAAAAGAACCTTTCTGTAGAGTTAGTGAATACTGAGTTTCGTTTCTTAATTTGGTTGCCTTCCGATTAAACGTGTTTGTAACCTGTTCAGTCTTTCGTTTCTTATTAAGTCGCTTGCTTCTTGATATCGCAGCATCTTCGGATGAGTGGAAACAATTTGCTTTATCTCACTGATCAGGTACCGTTTGTTTAAGCGAATGTAATAGCACCGACGGTTTCCTTAGATACTGTGATATAATATATCTATGTTAAATAAGTTCTTGCTTAGCTTCTTTAATAATAAACCGAACCTGGACTTAGAAAATCTCATTTGTTTTGTGTATTTTTCGTTGTTTTTCTTATAAAAGAATTCCAAACACGTATAAAGAACAAGCAAATATAAAGAAACCGAATGCCACCTTAGATAAAATAATTTCAAATTGGAACATATATTAAAGTTATTCAAATGACTATTTTTTTTATTGGCCAAAAATACCAATTTTCTAATTGGCAGAACTTTTATAAAATCACGTCGCTTCGTCGCTAGCTTTACGTCGTATCCCACACACAACAGGGTAGGCAGAGGGAACCTAGGTAACACTAGACACTCGGTTGCCCGTTTTCCACCGGATTTTGGAAGCATTGTATGTTGAGTAGAACTCAACGCCACGCTTTGCCTCGATACCAGAGCGAAGAAATGAAAATATAATTTAACTTTAGATTTTTAGAAATTTTCACTTTAGAATTTTTTTTTTTAGCAATAAAAACAATAAGTTTGTTCAACACTCGGGCCCCATACTTCATGTAGAGCGAATATTACCTATATTTACTTCTACTAACACAAGGATTACCGGTACTGCTATTATTCAGGTTCGACGGTCTAATAACAGAGCTTACGCGCGTTCTACCTAATAGAGCATATTCAATAGGAATATGTTGTGAATATTATTTTAAATTTTGTTATATTATATGTTTTAAGAAAATTTTAAATAGGTGTATTAAAAATAAAAATTGATTTTACCTTTATTTATTATCATTTTATTGTTATAAATAAAAAAAATCTTTTGCATATACTATATTTTACCTATTTTCTTTAAGTTTCATTCTAAACGCTAATTTGAAGACATAGAGAGCAGTCGTTGCGCAGACGCACGCTTTCGCCCCCAAAGTGCGTTCGTGTATGCGTGTGACTCTTAACACGACACGATTGTACGTTCGATTATTACTCCCCACCTCCCTCTGTTTAATCTGCTATATGGGGGTACAGCGTTAAGCTAAAAAAAAGCAAAAATTCTATATTTCAATCTCATATACTAAACGCAAGTAATATTATTAAAAAAATGACATTTGTCACTATCGGAAATGAAACTAGCTAATATGACCTTTGTAATATAATATTATGTATAAAAATTATATAAATATATTCTTTAGAGAGTGAAGGTTAGATTTATTAAAACCGCAAATGTTATAAAGCAGCATTTATAAAAGTAATTGACAACTGAAGATTGAATGAAGAATGATCTATACAGTGTACAGTATAACCCTAAGGCAGGTCAAGCAGAAATCATTTGCTGTATGAAAAAAAAATATTTAATTATAAATTTCTCCTTCCCCTTCTAGCTAAGCGTGAAATATGAAACGAGATCAGGGCTGGACCTATACACAACCAGTACGCGTATTGATGAATAATATTAGCTCGTTACGAATACACGCTACGTAAAACGTTTACAAAACCTATTGAAATCAGTGCAAGGAAAATTTAATCACGTTTCACGTTGTATCTTGCATGTAGCAGGATAAGTAGAGGGAGCCTAGTGTTACGACACTCCGCTCTCCACTTTTTGATAAATTCTGGATTTATAAAAATAAAATAATAAAAAAAATAAAAATCTTTTATTTTCAAGCAACATAGGCTCATAGTTGGTTAGTACAATTAATTTCTTAAGAACTATGTTAGTAAAAATTGGTTGGTTGCAAAAATTGGCTGTTGGTGCTTACCCTTACCCTTTGTATTACTGACGCCACTTTTTTACGCATTATCGCGAAATAATCGTCTGTGTGAGCATCTGCAAACATGCCTGACGCACTACAGTGATAAGGGAGCCTCAACAGCGCCCTGAAGGCATTATTATATTGTACTCGCAGAATGTGGGCTGCTCTTTGAGTGCAGCTGGCCCAAAGGCCGCTGGTGTAAAATGTTTGGCAGTAAGCTTTAAATAGTGCAATTTTAATAGGTAATGAACAACCAGCAAACCTTCGAGCCAGCATGTTAGCCCTTACAGCCAATGCCCTGCGTTCTCTTTCCATGTCTTTATCATCTTTTAATTTTTCAGTAACAATGTGTCCCAGATATTTTAATTCAGTTACCCTATTTACAAGTTTCCCACTAAGTTGTACAGGAAGGACACATGTTGGACTTTTATTTTTGCCTATACACACTAACAACTCACTTTTCTTAGGATTATATATTAGGCCATGCTGCTTAGCATATTCTTCACAGATTGATATTAACTTTCTAATTCCGCAAATTCCGCAAATTTATGCGTGGTGACCGGCGGAAATGAACGTCGCGCTCTGCTTCGACACCAGAAGAAACAATATTTTTTTCAATATTTCTTTTCCTCGCGTGGAAATTAAACTCACAACCAATCGCATTTGCAATCATACGATTGTGCTCCTGCGCCACTAAAAGCCTCTAAATTAAATAGAAAAAAATTATAAAAATAATAATAGACTTTTGCTATCAATAATGTCAACGATTTAAATCATAAATTGTTTCTATTTATACTTTATGGAAATTCAACAAAATGATTTTTTATCTATACGTTTGATAAGTGCGACAATATTAGCTTAAGGAAAAATTTAACATCATTATATGAAAAATGAGCCGTCTTTGGTTAAATCCTATGATAATTGTATGGATTTTAAGCTTTAATTTGCTATATATTACATAATATTGAGCTCAATATCATGTAATATATAGCAAATTAAAGCTTAAAATCCATTCACGCTTGTCTTTCGCATAGAAGGGAACCTCTGCCTAAGAGGGAACTACGCCTTAAAATGCTGCGCTCCCTACCGACTCTACTTTCCCCCCAATTTTTGTGAAGTTGCGTATTGGGCGTTGGAACTCAAGCTTTGCATGCTTTGCAGCTTTGAACGAAGAAATAGAAAAAATCGAATCAATAACTGTCGTGACGTGTTTACGTCGGACACTGTGCCGCCGTGTCAAAATGTTAAAGAAGACATACAGACATTTTTAACAATTTTAAAGTTCATTCTACACTTAGAAAAGAAAAATACTTTTTTAGAAACGCATAAGCCATATGCCATTAGCCATTAAGCCATATATTTTCGTATGAGAACGTATGGCTTAGTGGTCAGATTGCTTCCGTCCAGGTTTTCAAGAAACGCAGGTTCAACTCCCGCTACGTTCAAAATTTTACACGTTTCTAAAAAAATATACGCCTTCTTCTTTTGTTTGCCTTATATTCCTTACATAAAAATAAATTACAAGACTGTAATTTTGTTACGATATCATTTGTATAACGCATCTCATACGATGAATGCATGTCACGATTCTAGGCCAAGTATTGCGTGTACCTTCGTTAGTTCGTTAGCGGAAGTAGTGAAACACATGGCAAAATTGATTATAATGATGAAAGAGTGCAGTTGACGTAAATTAATGTGCTCATGTAACTTGAAAATTACTTCATAAAAAAATCCATTCTTCTGCGCGGCTTGGCTTTAGATGACATGGCACCGTGTTATACGGGCTTATGCTTCGCACGTTTTATTTTTATATATCAATAAATATTGTTGAAGTTTTAATAATAATTTTATATTTAATTTTAAATAAAACATAAAGGTATATATTTACGTTAAAATAATATATTGTATCAAATAATCGAAAATGTAATATATAAATAGACATAGCAACTTGCTTAAATAGTAGCGATTATTTTTTATCGTGTAGTTTAAAAATAAGGCAATTTTTTAAATATGTATTTTTTTTTCGATAGTAAAAAAATACATATATACGTTTTTTTTTTACATTTCAAGATATAACAAACCACGATAACTTTACGTAGACGTTTATATTTATTTAAAGCTGCCAATTAGAAGGCATATGCTTACATGCATTCGTTTACAGAGTCGCTCGTGCGATGATTTCATCCCTCATAAAGTTTTAATTACGTCCGAGCGTGCACGGACTCCGCACCGTGGGGGCGCGAGGGTCCGCAAGTAGCCCTGGCTACGCACCGGGATACGCAGTGAAGTGGTTACTGAGAAAACGTTTGTCATAATTTCTAACTTTCACTTTTATGTAGGATTGCTTGATGTATTTATAGGCTTAAACGTTTGTTTGAAATGTAAATTTGCGTTTCATTTAATAAATTTAAGGTTGTTGATTGTTGATTAAGGTGAAAAATAAAAAAAAAACAGTTTTACACTGTTTCCCGTACACAGCAGGATAGTAGACAGTTTGTTTCCCACTTTCCGCCGAGTTCTGGAGGCATGGCTTGTTGAGTGGCAGAACTTAACACCGCGCTTTGCCTCGACATTTCATTTCCTCAAATCACACTTTGTGCCCCTGCCCCACGACTGGTTTCAAAATTAGGATGATGGGGAAATAAGAGAAAGATGAAATTTAGCTTAATTTTATTTCAGTAAAAGCAAGTTTACATTTTGAAAAAATATGCCTACAAACACTGCGAGCCTTAATAACGCAGTACTGAATAGTAAATTAGACGCAATGATATAGTCATTAGTTCACATCTTACTTATTAAAGGACGCATAATATCTAGATATAACTTCACCTAAATTTAGCGTTACAAAATTTTTTTTAATAAATAAAATGAATAAATCATAAATCAACTTCATGCTGTATCCCGCACACAGCAGGGTAGGCAGAGGGAACCTAGTGTGGAGTTCCCCACTTTCTGCCGAATTCTGGAGGCATTGCGTGTTGAGTGGCAGAGCTCAACGACGTGCTTCGCCTCGACACCAGAGCGAAGAAATGGAAATATAAATTTAAATAAATATTTCATCTCCTCGAGTGGGGATCGAACCCACAACCAATCGGTTTTAAAGTCACACTTTGTGCCGCTACGCCACGACTGGCCACCTGGTATTTTGATAAATCTTTATGTATTAATTTGACAGACAGACAGTCACTTCTTTAACGCACTCGATGTTAATGTAGCTAGTTAGATTATTATTTGAAAAAAACTTTTAAGCACAAAAACCCGCGTCCACGTGGATGCCAATCCGTTCAAAATCATATTACGTATAGACTGAAAGTATAAAAAAAATGATCAATATAGATATTTGCATACAAGACCTTTATGGTTGACGCCCCCGGCTGCTCGTTACGTGTAGTATTTATATGGAATTAATTCCATATTGTGATAGCCGGTAATTGATTTTGAACTATGAAATAATTGTTTATTATTTTTTTATCGTTTTTAAAGTGTTATTCTACACTTAGGTATGAAAAATATTTATAATAAAGCGTATAAAATTTTAACGTATCTCGTTTGCAAACGTATCGCCTGAGCACGTGATCGGTTTCCAAAGAGGCGCGGGTTCAATTTCCGCTACGTTCAATTTTTTATACGTTTTCTCAATAACTAAGTGATTATTATTTAGGTTTAGTTATAAAATTACACGCTTTTACCTGAAGCTTTGTTAGCGATTTGTTAGTGGTTACTTTCTATATTCGCCTTTTATGAGATTGGTTGTGAGATTTATTGATATATTTTATTTACATTATATATTTAAGAATAAAGATAAATAAAGATAAATAAAGATAAATAAAGAAAAAAATAAATAAAGATTAATCAATAAATAAATGATTGGCATTGTTACTTTTTTTTAGCTTCACGCTATCTCCTGGTAGACAGAGAGACGTTATTGTTAAGACACTATGTTCCCATTAAGACATTTTGCGTTCCCTGCCTTCCGTCGAATTCCGAAGGCATTGCGTGCTAAGTGGCAGGTCTCAACACCGCACCTTGCTTCATTACCAGAGCGACGAAAATATTAAATATTTTATAACCTAGAGTAGGAATCGAACCTACAAATTGTCGTGTTTATAGTCTTACACTAGTTACGAAGGCTACAGGAGGAAGGTTAAAAAGATACGATTGTCGTATAAATTAAATTACATTTAAAATTTAAAGTTAAATTAATTTAAACATACAAAAATTAATTAGTATATTTTTTTCCTCAATGTTAGGAGAAACAAATAGCAAATCTAAACTTAACTAAATCTAACTTAACCTATGACTTAATTATTCCACGATAGAGTAATAAGTGTTGGAAAAGATTAAATTCCTTTCTCACCGGTGCCGTTCACCCGATAAATCTTGTTGTCAGCATTTTTGGCGCCCGGCCGCCTATCAGACGGACGGACACATTATTATATAAAATAATTTTCCGCCTGTGACACCGAGCGCTCTATAACACATTTGTGCTCCGGCGTCACGTAAAAATAAAGATATATCTGTATACGCTACACGCTGTATACCGAAAACAGCAAGGTAGGCAGAAGGAACCTAGTGTAAAGACACTCCGTTCTCCACTTTCCGCCGAATTCCGGAAGAATTGCGTGTTGATTGGCAGAACTCAACGCCGTTCTGCTTCGACACCGGAGTGAAGAATTGGAAATATAAATCTAAATAAATATTTCGTCTCCTCGAGTGGGGATCGAAATCACAACCATACGGTTTTACAGTCACACTCTGTGCCGTTGCGCCACGACTAGCCTTGGGAATAAAGATATATAAATAAATAAATGATTTCCATTTTTACTTATATATATTATGTTGGTTTGCGATGTTTCTTTGTTTTACCTAAGAAAATGTGACAAGAAAGTTATTACAACACACAAAATAAACAAAAACAAATCCAAAATCATGTTCCATATTAAACTATAAATATATATATTCCCGTATTATAAAACAAAAGGAACGTAAAGTTTAAAGACATTCATTTGAATTTTAAGACGTATTCCATCGACTTTAGTAGTTGCCGTGTTAACGTTTTACGTGAACCGACGTACCTTGCCTGGTACTACGGGGCGATCGTAAAAACTTTTAATTATTTCAGAGCAAATAGTTCGGGAGACGGCGAATGTATGTATGTATGGCCTGTATTCTTCGCCACGAGCACCCGTAAGCGAACCGTAAGTGCCTTGTTTTAAAGTGTTGTAAAAGAAACGTAACCCACGCTTCTGCTGTGTATGTGGGCTCTTTAAAATATTATAATATCTTAAGCAAAGGTAATTTTTATGTCAATTTCTATATATATTATTTTTTTTTAACTTTACACTGTATCTCGAATACAGCAGGATAGGCAGGGTGGATTGTCTTATAGCATAAGGTTCCTAGGAACACTGGGTTCCCAGGAACCTTATGATACCTAAATATATATATATATTTAGGTATCATAAGGTTCCTGGGTATATATATATATATATATATATATATATATATATATATATATATATATAAGTATATACACATGTTATTCGATAGATCAAAATTGGAAGATCTCTGGTTCTATTTAAAAATATTAGTAATTGCACAATAGTAAATTGATTAAATACTTGAATCAGGAAATCACTAAATTCTCTCTCTTATCTCTTTATTTTTACATATCATATTACACTCTCCTTCTCTTACGGACTGTTTTGAGGTACATTTTAACAAAAACTAACTTATACATTAGAGTTTTCAACAAGTATAGTTTCTCTTTGATATATTTATGAAAACAAACCTGTGCGATTAAAAAGCTTAGAAAATTTATGTATAAAATTTTGATACAATTTGCATAAAGACATAAGCACGATCAAAGGATTCCTCTCAAAGTGGTATATCTGGTGAGCATATTTAAGTTTTCATAAAGTGAGGAAATGGAAAATAAATTGGATTTGTATGAGTATCTTAAAGCTACATGAGGCAATATTTACTTTGTTTCCCGAAAGAAAAAAAAAACGCAACTGCCCTCGTTTTGACCTCAATTACTTTCAATGAAGACTGCCAGATTTGAGGTCTTCATTTTTTAACTCAAAAGTCACTTATTTATGGGTATTTTTACTAAGATATATGTATATGAATGTAAAGTTGTATTCGACCAAGGGACAGAATAGTACACAGTACACCAAAAATATATGATTTTCTAAACTATAATTTATTTATTAGTTTAATAATTTCCCCACTTTCATGCAGCAGGTATTTTGTGTTGAATGGCGGAACTCAACGCCGCGTTTTGCCTCGATAACAGAGCGAATAAATGAGAATATTAAATATTTAATTCCCCCCAAAGGTGATCGAACCTACAACCTGTCACATTTACAATAACACGTAAACGTTCGCGCCCCTGCTCCACGATCGGCCTCAACATTTAACGCCATAAGTAAAATGAATAAATAAACATCTTGAAGCGTTCCAACGAACAGGTTAGGCGTATTTAACGGGTAGACAGCTATCTGATACAAAGAGGAAACACATTAACATAGCAACTTCAGCTAACGCGTTCCGATGTGAAGTTTGAAACATTTTCACCGAAACTTTTCTATATAGGAACGCTATTGAAAGCCCCTTGCAGAGATTAACACGCGCTGTGATAATACCCGCTTAAGGATTACTCGCACGGCACTCGCACTGAAGTTGCAACTTGTCTTATTATAAAGTACCTGTGCTGTATTGAAAAATAGCAGCCACTCTCTAAAACACAATGGATTTTTTTATAGAAATATGAAATATGAAGTACACATGGGAAATTAGCTTTTAATACAATTAAATTAATTTTATTTTTATAACAAAATTTGCAATTTTTGTAATTTTTCTTTATGTTTATTAAATAGATTTTTGATAAAAATGTTTTTGGTCTTTTTTAATTCATAACTCAAAAGCATCCGTGAATTTGATTCATTTGAGACTGAAACACATTGTTTGAGCGATACGATATTACTATACACTTAATTGCTTTAAAAATATACGAGTTGAAGTTATTCGTAGCTGCAGTTTATGTAATATAATTAATAAAAACAATTCTAGAGTTTTCTATATTTTAACAGATATACATAGAAACGAAGCTTAAATCTAAGCATATATATATATATATACGTATCCCGAGCAGGTTAGGCAGAGGGAACCTAGTGTTAAGACACTGCGTTCCCCACTTTCTGGCGAATTCTGGAGGCATTGCGTGATGAATGGCAGAGCTCAATGCCGCGCTTAACCTCGACACCAGAGCGAAGAAATGGAAATATAAATTTAATTAAATATTATATCTCCTCGAGTGAGGATCGAACCCACGACCAGTCGGTTTTACACGCTTCGTGCCGCTGCGCCACGACTGGCTTCAAAGCTAAATAAACTAAATCTAAGCTATTTTTTCATGTTACCTACCAAGTTATACATTACCAAGAATATACTAAAGTAAATTATTTTAAGTAGAATGAGCACAATTCGCCTCTTTGTTGAGCTGTACATCCACAAATCCCGTTGTGCAACAGTATTTACTGAATAATTTTAAGCTTCATTTCTCACACTATTGATTGACAGAAGCGTCGGTCCAACATTGGGAACGGGCAAACATTCCAATGAAACGTGGAGTCATCCCAACAGCTAACTAGATCTTTGAAAACAGTTTGGACTCTGGTTTGATCGTGTTTGCTAGGTGTTCACTAGTTAGACTGAACTGCGGGTAGCTTCTTTGTGTTTCGAATTCACAACTTACTAACTAGCAGCCGGTAACTGCCACTTACCGCCAATAGAAACGCGAGCTAATTAATCCTTTAAAAATATAACAACGCATTTATTTATATATACATTTTTTTTAATACACAATTAACCAATATAATATGGATGATATGAATATAATTTTGTAATTTTCGGTATTACTCTCTGCACGACTGTGGGTCTTGTTTTATAATTACTCAATAATTTAAGTCTTCTTGGAAATAATGACGATTTTATAATTAAATTATTATGATAAGGTTGCTGATATACTACGCGATTAATAGTTAACCCAGGATATATATTATGTAACATAAAATTATACGGCAAAAGGGCTATTGGTTCTTTGGGTGATTTATCGATTACAGGATTTGGAGTTTTTAATTCAATTTCCGCTTTGCGTTCTTCAATGTTCTCATGCAATGATTTCATTTTATTATCTTCTAAGACAATTTTGGTTAACTTTTCATTTAAATCTAAAACATTCATATTTATATCATTTCCACGTTTTCTAGTCTTACTGTATATATTATTAGGTGCATTTAATGTATTGTCATTTTCCAAAACAGTTTTGTTTGTCATCATATCAGAGTTTATTTCAACGTTTTCAGTATATTGATCTTTACTATCTTTTACAACTTCTGTCGTGGTTTTCTCGGGTTCAATTATATATTGAATAGACTTGGGGGCATATTCTATTTTGATAGTCGAATTATCTTTTGTAATTTTAGTTACTTCTATGTGTGCATTTGGATCTGATATATGAGCATTACTTATTTTGAAAATATCTCCAAAATGATCGACTTCAGTATAACTGTCATTATTATTCCTATTATATTCATTTTCCGTAGACTGCTCCTTAATTTCAATATAGGAAGTTCTCGATCCGTTTGTTGATTTAGTTTCTGCAGAACTCATGTTAATATTCTCAGTTTTCAAGTCATGATCAACTAGCTCTTCTAAAATCTCACTAAGATCATTATGAAGCTCTTTTGCCAATATAGAACATTTAATAAAACAAACAAAGAGAACATCTGTAAAGAAAATATTATTTATTAGATTTTATAATTTAAAAAACAAAATGTCATATAATAAAGATAACGACGCACATGAGGTAAACACCATAATATATGTAACTGTTACTACTCCCACTATAGTTGAAAGAATAAAACATACTCAAATTATTTAATTACAGTTTTCATTATTGATTAAGAAATCTTAAATACCATTAAGAATAATTCAATTAAGCTGATGTTATTGCACTTGTGTTTAATCACATTAGGCTCATTAATTTGCAATGGTTGACTTAGATAAACTTAAACTACTTGGGACGCTAAGTGTATGTTGTATGTAATATTTTTTAAATAAAATAAAATAAAAATTTTAATACAAATATTATAAGATTTTACTGAATTATTTTTAAATTTAATTAGCAATCACAATAGTTATTTCAATATAAGATATTTTTAACGCTAGCTTGACACCAATGAATTATATTCAACTATATTAATAATAATCATAGGTTCGATATCTATTTAATAAATAAAAAAATCTGTATCCCGCACACAGCAGGGTAGGCAGAAGGAATCTAATGTTAAAACACTCACATAAAGTTTCCTAATTTCTGCCAAGTTCTGGAGACGTTGCGCGATGTTAAGTGTTGTGTGGCGGAAGTCAACGCCGCTCTGTGACTCGACACCAGAGTGAAGAAATGAACTATTTCATTTCCTCAAGTAAGGTTTTAACCTACAACCAAACATTTTACAGTCACACTGAGTGGCTCTGCGCCACGACTGACCTCATCTATTTAATATCTATTTGAAGGATGAATTATCACTAATATAATTAACAAATAAATGGAAACTGTAACGTACCCGACATCTTGGAAACGTAATAAAATCTAATAACAACTGAGTTAAATAGATTCAAAATTTTCCGCCCAATATCATTTTGTCTGTATTATCAAAGGTTCTAGAAAGAACTATGCTAAATCAAATGTTAACATTTCTAGATGCCAATAATATTATACCTAAATTTCAATCCGGATTTTGCAGATGCCCGGAAACAACCTTCCTAATGATATAACCAAAGCTTCAGACAATAATCTGAATACAATTATGATCGTGCTGGACTATTCACGCGCTTTTCACTGCAACCTCCTAGAGTTACTCTTAGTTAAGTCAGAATGTTATGGTTTTTTAAAGTATACTTGCCAGAGGTTTCGGACATTTTTATTAAATAGAGTTAAATGGTCGTTGCTGATGGGAATAATGGACAAAGAAGATATTCTGCATTGGCAAAAGTTTAACGTTGGGCACCCCCAGGATCTTTATTAAGTTGTATACTCTTTACGTTATTCACAGCAGATTAACGCATATATACATTTCTGATACCACTTGTATGCTGACGATACACAACTATATTACTCTTTTAAAGGTGAAGATACCAAGAATGCCATTTAGGACATAAATGAGGATTTGAAGCGCATACTCAATTGGTAAAAAAAAATCATTATTCTTTAATCCATCTAAGCCACAAAGTCACCAAACACCAACATTAGCAATTTAAAAAATTTAAACTTAAAACTTTAACACCCTATATAAACCGCTAAAACTTAATATGAGTGCAAGAATGGAGTCAATACGCTTCTCTAATCCAAAGGATTCTGTGGAATAAAAAGCCACTACTGTGGCTTGATGTGGCATGACAGGATGGTAATAGACGCCTTCGGTCATTTAACCGAAATCTATTATAAACACCTCTACATTCACGTCACGCTATCGCGGCTGTTTTAAGTTTGCTGCAGCAAGAATTTGGAATGATCTACCGCCACCCTTAGGGCTTAAAATTAGTGCAGTTAATTAAAGGAATAAGTACAGAAGCGCACAACAAAAACGGCAACTTGATACATAAAAGTCTTTGAAAATCATTATTCCTCTATTTCAAAATTTTAAAAAGAAAAACTCTTTTTAAAAGAACTTAAAGTATTACTTTTAGTCCTGAATTTTCAAATATATATGATTTATTTTTCCTCCTATAAACTTAACATTTATTAATTAATTTTTGAATTTGAAACTATTGTAAATGTATGCACAAAATAGGAACACGCACACAAACACATACATCACAGGGAACAATTTGCGTTGTTAGAGAGTCAAAACTCAAGCATCATTAGCTAAGTTACATCTCTTGCCGATAATATCAGCTGTAATAATGTTCTATTTGTTTATAGAATTGTGTATAAATTTCATGGCAATAAATATTTTATTATTATTAAAATATTTGTTGACATGAAATGAATTAGAAACAATTAGAAACATTAAGAAAATTCTTAAAATAATTTGATCGTGTCCCGGATGTGCCACCCAATAGCAAGATGTTTGAATGTAGTAAAAAGTAAAGAAGAGATGTTTATAATTATCTGAATATTAACTAATATTAATATACTTAGGTAACAATAAAAATGGGAATGCGTGATAATAAAAATGCTGAATGCCACGTTCCTGCGTTATAGCGATTGTACATAAACGGTTTTTTTTTCATTCTCTATTTTTTGTTAACCTTTAGTGAGATCTTTACGACATTCATATTGCCTTACAATGACGCTTTTCACAACAGAGAACGTATCGCACAGACTCTGACATCTAGTTAATTAAAAACACAATTGAACAATAAAAACTTTTAATTTTCGCATCAACATTTTACAACTGATCGGAGTCTGAAAAAAGCAATCTTGGTTATCGGTGCCTGTGCCTTGGTGGACGCCACCGAGCGGCGCCAAGTAAACAGCCGCGTTCGTCCTGCATTTCAATCGAGTCTATTTGTATTTTATTGGAGACGAGTCGCTTCGAGGCCAAGCGCCACGGACCAAAGCTTTATGTTTTATTGACTTCTTTTTATGAGGCTTACTCTATAATAGACATCGATATTAACAGAAACGGAACTGTTTAATTAGCTGTTTCATTAATTTATGTAGGTCAAAGTTAAATTCAAATACTGTTTAGTTCAAAATTAATAATTTATACTCTGTATTTAGTTTGAGCTACCAAAATATATTAAATATGTATCTGTACAAAATAGCTCATATTTAATAATGAAAATATATAAATTTGTAATAATATAACTGATTTTCTCTTAGTATTCGTCTTTTACAGTGACCGAACATTATTTTAATTAACAATTTTAATTTTAAAATTGTTCATTGTTGCAATTGTCAGATACTTAGTCGATCCTATATAAAACATCAGTAAATCAAAGTAACACATTAAAACACAAACAATTACTTGAGGTCAATCGGGACCTCACGCCTCGCAGAGGCCTCATAGGTGTGTGACTGTAGACGCGACTGCTTGTGAGCTCAATCCTCACTCGAGGAAATTAAATATTAAATACTTTTCATTTCTTCAGTCGAGGCAAAGCGCGGCGTTGAGTTCCGGCACTCAACACACAATGTAACAAAACTGTAAATTTACATTGTAAACCAACTGAGCATAGAGATATACTCTTGTACTGAGTTCCGGTGCACACGAAGATCGCTCATGTTGACACATGGTTATTTGTCCACACGCAGTTGCTGGAATAATTGAGGTGTACATTTTCACTTTGTTCCGTTTCCATTCGATTAAAATCGTTGTACCTCACCTGTATACAACCTATTCGGCGCTTACTAAACGATTTGACCAGTTCGCCGGTTTGCGCAACCGAGCGCGCTTTTTTGCTGCCCACTGTGAAATAAATTCCTTCTTCTGAAAAAATTGTTTTTAAACACGCACGTCCGAATTTGGGACGCACTCGCAATATATATATTTATATGTATGAACGAGATAAATGTTTCGCCATTTTAGTTTTAGTCTTTAAAAATATGGAGTTCAATTTATTGTTTGTTATCCAGTCAGAGTCACGTAAATGTGGATTTCGAATGTTTTAGTGTTTTTGTTTTTTTTTTCAAAGGTTTATTAGGGACGAGCTAACAAGCGCGGTGTGCGCGAATTGTGGAAATCGTTATTGAAGTTGAGTTTATAACGGCCGTCGGTTACAGGCTAGTTTGGATTATATTGGCTACTGGGTCTCGCAAGTCATCCGCGTACATTTTATGGGCATCTAATAAAATTTTTATCGTGTAACAGTAAAGAAGCAATCAGTCCGCTGGATATTGGCCTGCAGGGTCCGTAAACACGTGCATTTTTATGTACGTTTGTATTAACCGCCTTTCACATTTGTGAACGCAGCCACTTCTCTTGATTACTGATTCGTCGGAACTGCCAATTACAAAGTGAAAAAACCGTTAAAAAAAAAGAATATAAAAATTTAATACTTTCATAGTGCAATCAGAATTTACACAGATCATAGCGCATATTCATATTTATTAAACGCAACACATCAAAGGTAATTTAATTACTTTAGCTTCCATTATAATAATAAACGGTAGGTATAAAAGTTTAAATAAAAGTAAACGTGAACGTTGTTTTAATGTTTCCAAATTGAAATGTTGGTCAGCGTCGAGAGTCCTTGGGGCTATGAGAACTAGGGGTGGCTGTGCAATCTGCGTGGAGCCGAGATCCCGGGAACGGCGGTGCTGTCACGCACGGCGTGCTGTTCGTTTGTGTAGGCTTACCGACCTATACTAATATGTTTGTGCGTCTCGCCCGCCACTGTCAACACTCGATAGTTGTTGATACTTGTGTTTCGTTGGTATCTGTGTACGTTATATAATTAGGTGCGGCTGTGTTCGCTTATGATTTGTTGTTGATTATTATTTATTTGTTTTTATAACTGTATATAAGTAAATAAAATTTACTTTCGCGCTATATCGCGCACGCTGCAGGGTAGGCAGAGGGAACCTAGTGTTAAGACACATCATTCCCCACTTTCCGCCGAAGTCTGGAAGCATTGCGTGGTGAGTGGCGGAACTCAACGCTGCGCTTTGCCTCGACACTAAAGCGAAAAAATGAAAATATACATGTAAATAAATATTTCACTTCCTTGAGTGGGGTTCGAACCCACAACCAATCGATTTTACAGTCACACTTTGTGCCCCTGCGCTACGACCGGCCTCATATAAATAAATGATTAATAATAATAAATAATAAGCGAACACCTGCATATATCTGAAGCCAGTCGTGGCGCAAAGATACAAGCGTGTGGCTGGCAGGTTGTGGGTTCGAGTCCTAATTCAGAAAATATTACCTACATATATTATATTACAATAGTAGTGACAATGAACTTGTTTGAATAATATGAATTAGTATTTTCTATCTCAACTACATTTTTTTGTTGTTTGTACAATAAAACTTTCAAAATAAAAAAAATGTCAATTTTCTTTTATACGCAACGAACGTATGTTGGCACTGCGCTTATGTATGAGAACTCGAAGCGAAAATAACGCCGCCTCACAACAGCTAATTCAACTTTATACGAGTTCTAAAAACAGGTAAAACAATGCTCAACTTATAATAGTGTGTTCGATGCAATTGGCAGTTAATTTGTAGCACGACCAGCACCGCCTTGTGACCATTTTTAAAGGTTCTCTTTTTGTTTTTGGTAATAACTTCGTAGTGTCGCATGTGTTTATTGTACATTAAATTAGCTTCACGCTGTATTAAAATTAAATTAAATTGGCTTCACGCTGTATCCCGCAGACAGCAGGGTAGGCAGAGGGAACCTAGAGTTAAGACACTCCATTCCCCACTTTCTGCCGAATTCTGGAGGCATTGCGTGTTGAGTGGCAGAAAACGCCGCGTTTTGTTTCGACACCAGAGTGAAGAAATGGAAATATACATTTAAGCAAATATTTCATCTCCTCAAGTGGGGATCGAACCCACAACCAGTCGGTTTTACAGTCACACTTTGTGCCACTGCGCCACGACACTACATTAAAACGTATATTAAAGGACATACAAAAAAAAATATTAATGCAAATTTTAATATAATTTTGATTAAAAAACGCGACAAATAATAAAATTTTCCAACGAGCTTCAAACATGAACATATTAATAACGTAAATTCAAGGTGTCATAAAGATGGCATATTAAGAGAGCTCTTAGAAGCTGGGGAAGGTGCTAGGTATTATATTCGAGTGAGTTTCGCGAGCAATCTTCGGCCACGTCCGTCCGCAACGCAATAAAACCGTCTACTCATGTGATAATATTCATATGTGATGGACACTAAAGTTGGCGAATTACTTCGTCGCTTCAATAAAACTTTATTAAGAAACGAGTTTACTTCTAAATGTAATTATTACTGGAAATGGCTAAGTTTGTATTTATTTTAGTTTAGCCCTTTGATGTATTGGGTATCAAGTAGAAAAAGTATGTAAGTTTTATATGTATGTAAAAAAGAAAATAATTTAAAATGCCTTGTATATCTGTCTATCAAAACTGTAAATAACTATATTTAATTTAAAAATACTTATTTTGGCAATAAGAAAAATCTGATATCATTACGCTGTAGAGATAAACAAAAACACAACTAATTCGTTTTTTTTTTATACAGAACACGCTTTAGGTACATGTTTTAAAATTTAAAATTAAAAAATTCAAACCACTTTAACATTTTTTATAAAAGTTAAAATTTTCATGTGGCACTTTTCTCTGCAATCGTACTCGGGCTTTTAGTAAAAAAGAATATTTCATACACTCGCTGCATTAAATTTTTAAAACACACACAATTTATAATGACTGCAAAAGGGAATGTGGAGCAATTGATATGATGTTGAAAACATCGAACTAAATAATAAAGTAGCTGATCCGCTAACTCAATAAAGACGCAGGCCCCGCTCCGATACATCGGTCGACGGTCGCGTTGTTTTTGCTATCGGAATTAATTCCATAAATAATTTATAAAGCATATTTGGAACGGGCGAGTGCTGGGCAGATGGAAATGCACTCGGCAAATTGACTGAAAACCGCAATCGGGAAAAGGCTAAATACCTGCTAATGATGGTTTGATTGGAGCTTTTAACTTTATTGAAACTAATAAAAAAGAGCGACAAAAGTGAAATAAATTGCCCTTATATTATAAGAGAAATGCTTTAGCGGCGACTTATTTTTTAATATTGGAAGTGTGCTCTTAGAGATTTTGCTTTTCGTTTGTAGAAGTGAAATATTAAATGCGAATCGTCACCATTAGATATGACTATATCACTCTACGATATTGTTGTAATTGTCCCATGTGTCGTGGTTCGTATATGCTAATTTATCCTAAATATGTTAGTACTGTACCAAAGCATAAATACAAAATACTATTAAATGAACTTTGATAATTCGAGGGTTCCGTAGAGGTCTACGGTCCCTTAAAGCATAGAAAAAATTAAGCTTCTACTTACTTCAACGCATGACATATTGAACTACATAAACATACTTTTATCATTATTAAGATGTTTATCCCAATTATGGATAAAAAACGTATTAAAATAACCTTACATGTAAAAAATAATCTATTTTTTTTATAAAATATCTCATCTATCACTGCGCCACGACTCGCCAAATCTTTCAAATTTTATAGATTGTCCAAAAATATGTAATTACATATTTTCTCATAATTATATATTCTCAATGTGTTATTCCACACTTAGGAAAGAAACTAGAACTGGCGGGATTTGAACCCGCACCTATTGTAAGCCGCCCAAACGCTCTATTGCCGCGCTTGGCCCGTCTAAGTCAATCGTAGAACTGCAAATATAACAACGCCGTGTTTCAAATCGTTTTATCGTAACCAGAGAATTTCAAATAAAATAGACGCAAATTTTAATCAAACCGTTAATCGCCGCGACCGAATGTGTTCATACAAATTAACGAGAATCACAATTGGATAATCTATACAGTCACTAAATAATTTAGTTAAGTGCGTTTGAATTATCACAAGTAGCCAGTATAGTTTTAAAACATATGTACCTTTATAAAATGCCTGTCATGTTGAAAATCTTTCATCACTATTATGTATTTTCATCATACCTTATAATTTAGCAGAAAGGCAGAAAGTGGGGAACAGAGTGTCTTAACACTAGGTTCCCTCTGCGTACCCTGCAGCGTGAAGCTGATTTTTTTAATATAATTTAGCTAGACTACTATGATTGTACATCAGATGTGAAAGTCGAATTTAACTATAGCCAAAGACAAAAAGCCACAATTTTATTTTGTTACAGATAGATAGATGAAGCGCACGAACGAAGTCGCGGGTACTGCTAGTAAATAAATAAGTACTTAATTTTTTTTATTTTTAATCGTAAGGAGATCTTAATAAGGTAATTAAACACAGGAGAAGTGATCAGTAAGAGACATAAGGGAAGAATTGTATTGACTTCAAAAACACAGTATCAATGGAAAGGTTACGTAAAAACATGAAGACCTCCCGGAGGACATGTATGAAGAGATTGATGATAGTGGTCGAGGAGAAAGAGAGGCGTAGCATTTTGCGCCCGGTACCCTCTGGCTATCCCGATCGGGGTCACCAACCGTGCAAATATTTATGTTTTTTCTGCAATTCACGCATGGCTTACTTGACCCCTTTCATCTGATACGTTACTTGAACTAGCGGCTTTAATATCAAAGTTTGCCTCCCTTTTAAGGCTATTATTTTTTGGATTTAACCACAAATGTATGTGTACTTTCTATATATGCTATCTGCCAAATATCATAATTCTAGGTTACCCAGAAGGAACCCTATTAATTTTGATTTCCTTTATAAAAATACGTGTTTTATATAAACGGTCATATGTTCTTTTTTAACTAATAGTAGAAATACTTTTTTTTCAGGAACTCATGGTACTGTAAATCTGGGTATGCGGTTTAAATTTCAACCAAGCGTTCCTAAGATAACGACTCTTGACATACAGACACACAGACAGACGCACAACAAAGTGATCTTACAAGGGTTTCGTTTTTCCTTAAAAGCTAGGTACGGAACTCTAAAAACATAAACTTTATAATAGCAAATAATGTCGTAAAAGTGGAAACTAAGAAAAAATTAATAGGTAAAGAATTTGGGTTATCGCTTATTCCTTACCGACACGTTTTCGTAATTAAAAAAAGATTTCCCACATAATGAAACAGACATTCAATTTATTGGAAAAGCTCGGAAAATTAAATAATTCTATATGTAATACTTTGTTTTATTTCTTTACATCAAAAAGGACCAATTGAAAAAATATGAGGGACAAATAATTTTGAACATTATTCGATCGATCGATATGTTGTACAAAAGAATGTATCTTTGTTTGAACCAAGACTTCACTTAGTGACTGATCCTTTGATGGAACCTGGAAAATTTAAATGTCAGCGTACAAATAACTCAATTCAAAATCTCGATCACCTAGTAAAATAGCTCACAAAGATTAGAACAAGCATTAAATGTAACATAAACAATATAGAAACGCCATTTACTAAAAAAAGGTAGTAAAACCGATTGGTTGTGGGTTCAATACCCACTCGAGGAGATGAAATATTTACTTAAATTTATATTTCTGGTGTCGAGGCAAAGCGCGGCGTTGAGTTCTGCCACACAACGCTTCCAGATTTCGGCAGAAAGTGGGGAACGGAGTGTGTTAACACTAGATTCCCTCTGCCTATCCTGCTGTGTGCGGTATACAGCGTGAAGCTGATTTATTTTAATTTTAATTTATTATCTTATAGCGAACCTAATAAGCCATATTTAATATCAAATTATAAAAAAAACAGCAATATCCAAACCCATCCGCTCCCAGCAGTAACCAACAAGAGACACAACAGTTAAAACGGCCATGTCGACTTCAAAATTAAGCCTCGCGGCAAATCCGTATCCGTCGTAATAAAACATGCAAAGTTTTTCTTTGCCAAGCGAGCACTGGCCGCAGCAAACGGAAGTGAAGCAACAGGCTTGATTAAAACACGTGTTTGCTTTACGCACGTCCTCCTCGTTTAAATGCAATAATATGAACTCTGATTCAACATCTCTGTTACTGCTATGGTATGTGGGATGTTTTAGACAAATAATACAGATAGAGCTGTTCGTATAACTTATATTTGTATGTTTGTATTTGTTTAAGTTTTATTAAGTACCAGCGGCCCCGATTGGGCTTCGCCCGCTTGAAATAATACGACGAATGTTTATTTAAATAAACAGTGTCTTTAAGAAAAAACTGAACAAGCGCGAGTCGGATTCGCCCACAAAGAGTTCGGTACCAATTTCAGAATTGTGATTTTGAAATGCTTTTTAGGTTTTGATAATGCGGTATATAAAATACTAATATTTTTTTACTCATTGATGTTTTCTTTTATTAGTATTGTAAGATCTCATTTCGTCCCAACTTTCTTAACTATAGAAATATAGCTTCATAATTATAAAAATACATAGCGTGGAATTGTCATGAGCATCTACGCACAAGCGTTAAAAACTCATAATTTGAAGATATATAAGATATACGATGTGATTGTTAATATTTTGCCAAAAGATTTGTACATCAAAAGACAATACTGTAGAGCTAGTAGCGTAAAAATATTATTATTTGTACATATGTGTAATATGAAAAAGTGATTTTTTAATTCAATAGAATTGGTAAATATATTGAATAAAAAATCCGATCTATGGTCAAATAAAAGATATGCGTTAAGATTACGTATGACTACCTTTAAATTACACTTACTAGGGTTAATATACAAATTTCAATATAATATTGTAGAATGTTTGGAAAATAACGAACGATTCGTTTTTATCATTAATAACTTAAGCTGCTATACTATAACCGATTTCAATAGCAGTAACCTAGTAATAACGGTAATCGTTTAGTATTTGCGTGTTAATAATATATATACCCATAAAGCTTATGTGTATCTAAAGGGAAGTAAATCACTTAGTAAGGTGAAGATCTCCCTGTTCTCAGCTAGCTCCCGATAGAGCAATATGCTACATTGAACTGTTTCCACCCATTACCTGTCTATATTCGCAATCAAGCAAATTTTCGTAGTTTACATTAAGGAGATCCTGCACTGAATTGATTAGTGCTACCACTGCTCGCTACGTGTAGGAGGTGCATGTCAGCACATTTTACGTCTGTAAATTATGGGTTTACGATCGAAAATCATTTTTATGTTTTTGGAGGAATTTAATATGACGCTCCAGCTACGCTCGGTACGTTCATTCTTTTATTGCGCTGTAATTTTATTGTTTTCTCAATTTTTATTAACTATCAACTATCGATAACTTTCTTCCTCGTATATAGTTGGTGAGATATATGTGGAGTTTATTAGAAGAATCAACCGTAATAATATATTTAGTTTTGTAGATAAAACATTGGTTCAAACATTTATATCAAAAGCTGTTTAAGCATTTCCGCCCTCATGGCTTCTATTTGACTATATTGAATTTCAGAGCAAAGCTTGTTAAAAATTTATATCTTGCCAATGTAAATGTAGAAATTAGGATACCGATGTTTGACACCCATTATTATTTCAAAGTATCTTCCAAAATCTCAACTAAGTAGGTATTTATTTTAATAATTTGTTAAATAAATATGAAACCTGATGGAATTTTCTACACTTTTGTAAGTAAATGTTAAATACTGGGTACTGAGTTGTGGAATCATTAATTTACTCATTTCACAGGTGTTTTATTTTTTTTCAGCTTCAGATACAGAGTGAAGCTGTATCCCGCATGTAGCAGGGCAGGCAAGGAGAGCCTAGTGTTAAGACACTTCGATCCCCACTTTTCGCCGAAGTTTGAAGGCATTGTGTGGTGAGTGGCGGAACTCACCGCCACGTTTTGCCTCGACACCAGAGTGGTAAAAATGAAAATATTAAATATATCAATTAATATAATACCTAAAATAAATGCAATTTAAGCAACTCTTTTAATTAATTATCATAAAAATACAAACAAATCAAAGTAAAACAAGAACAGCTCTCACATTTTTATTTAATTTTCAATATACAAATAAAAGAACGTTAAACACAATTAAAAGCTCAAATTCATATCAATAGGACATTGCTGAGTTCTGTCTTGTAAGCGACTAGCAACAAAGAACTGCATTTAAATTGGTTCATTTGTGCTCAGCGACTACAGAGAAACTAAGACATGATATTTGTTAAAGTAAAACGCTTCCTTTATCGATATAAATTTATAAAAAACTTTAAAAGCGTTTGTCACAATTTTAAAAATGTCGTGTTTAAGTTAAATTACTGTGTAGTTTCTGTTTGTATTAGATGATGCGTGAAATTTGTTAATTGTTGCTTGTTATATCTATTTTTTTTAAATATATAGTTTACATTCGTCAATATTAATTTCAGTAAGTGTTTTGTTAATAATTGTTCATAGTATAGTATATAGTAAGTAATCAGCTTCACGCTGTATCCGCACACAGCGGGGTAGGCAGAGGGAACCTAGTGTAAAGACACTCCGTTCCCCACTGTTAGCACGTTCTTGAGGTATTGCGTATTGAGTGGCGAAAGTCAACGCTGCGCTCTGCCTCGACACTAGAACGAAGTATTAAAAATATAATTATTAAGAAACACGTCATTTCCTCGAGTGGTGATTGAACCCACAACCAGTCGATTCCACAGCCACGCTTTGCGCACCTGTGCCACGACCGGCCTTATATAGTAAGTATAGAATGAAATTTAGCATTTGCCTTAGCGTTTGTAAAAAAATTACTGTGTACATATATACGTACAGAATTGTTCAAAAATCTTGCATTTTAAATCTGTTCTCGTATCTAAAGCATATAACGTATTATATAGGAAAACGATTCATAATTTTCTATTTCTACTATTTCAATTTATGTTTTTTAATCGTTTGCAGTCATACTTTTCCCCTTTTCCATCTTCGGCGCTTAAATAAAATTAGAAAATAATATACAGATTGCTAAAGAGTAAAAGAATCACTAGATCCTTTTAAAAATGTTCAAAGGAGTTTACAGTTTTTTTTTAAAGCTTAGCAGTTAATTCTCTCTTTATAGAGCATTTTGCTTCCACTGTCTATTATAATTTCATAGTAAACCCTGAGGCGTTCCGTGTGGCGCTCCTTTATGATCAGTACTGGATAGTTACGTACAAATACCATTCGGTAAATTAATTTGTGGGGTGATGTGTAGGTATACTCGTAGTTTGTTCGATTGTCGGATATCGAGATTTCTTTGTGATAAGTAGTTCGCTGTCTGTTGTTTGATTTTTGTTATGGAGTTTCAATTATTACATATTTTGTGGAATAATCTATTGTTGTAAGGTTTTAAAGGAACGACAATATAAACGAAAAAATGTACATGATGGTAAAACGACATAATTTTACATGATAGTCAAATCATGTTGATAGGTTTCCGTATCTTGAAACAGAGTAGGCAGAGAGAGCCTTATGTCATGACACTCCTCTGTTGTTTCCTGAGAATTCAAACACACTATGTCTTAGTAAAGCGGGGAAACTAGAATTATTAATTGCCAAAATTGGAAATCGATCATACATCGGTCGGGCTTACATCTAGTTCCACTGAGCTGCGACGGTTCTAACATTAGGTTTATTAAAGTACTAGCGACCCGCTCGCGGCTTCGCCCGCTTAAACCACAGAATTATTTATTTAACACACTGAATTATGTTCGTGTTTTGATATACTTATAATGTATGTTTGCAATGTAATGAAGTTTTTTATGAGAAAGTTGTTAAAACTTTAGGTCGCATTTTCGTACCTCCCATAAGAATCTTCAATTGAATGTTTGAAATAAAAACACAACTTATCGATACTTACTATATGTGCGATAATCTCAGAAACGGCTTAACCGATTTAAATACTTTTTTTGTTTGTATTCTGGCAAACTGCCCTTAAATATTAAGTATTAGTTTTATTTTAAGCAGCTTCATGCTAGTCAGAGGGAGGAACCTAGTATTAAGACACTCCGTTCCCCACTTTCTACCGAATTCTGGACGCATTGCGTATTGAGTGGCAGAACGCAACGCCGTGCTTAACCTCGACCCCAGAGCGAAGAAATGGAAATATAAATTTAAGTAAATATTTCATCTCCTCGTGTGGGGATCGAACTCAGAGAACCAGTCGGTTTTACAGTCACACTTTGTGCCGCTGCGCCACGACTGGCCTCAACTGGATTGGACTTTATTATAATCGGTTCACATAAAGTTAAAACCAGATCCACGCTTTATCCCGCCCTTAGTAGGGCAACTTAGTGTAAGATATTGGGTATAACGTGTGACTGATGTGCGAAATGGAAATATTATTAAATTATAATTCAATCCTGCATGTGTGGATCGGACCCACAACGTCGCGTTACAGTTACAATTGGGCATATAGGGTAAAATAGTTTAAACCCGTACCTAAAAAATTTAAGCAAAATACATCAACAGTGAAGACGTAGGTTTTTTTCTCATTTCACAATGTTTATTCATATCTATATTTCGTATGACGCGGTTACGCATAGGTACCAATAATGTAAACACATACTACTACAAAAATAGTACTAAAATGTTTAGAACTTTAAACTTTGCCGCCAAAACCTACGACTCGATAACGCAATGAAGCGTATGCGGCGGTTTCCCTTTGATAGGTTTATGTGTGCGTGCGTCGTTCTTGACAAATTGTATTTTATTTTACAACGATAATTTTATTATTTATTTTGTTTGAAAAAATAACTTTTTTATTTTCGGGTTTTTAATTTAATATGTAATAGGCTTTTATAGAGTAGTTAAACTGTGGTTTCATTTAAAGTGGTCCTAACAAAAAACTCTGTATAATTGAGCATATTTAATATTTATAGTGATTTTTTGGTGAAAAGATACCAATAGTTATTACAACCACTTGCGAAGAAACATAGTTTAGGCAATTTTTTATTCTTATACCTTTTGAAAAACTACCAACGTTCTTAAGTTAATATATTATTTTTCCAAATTAAAAAAATTGTCTATGTCATCCTAATGGCGGAAAAATATTCAAAATGTATTGTAATACCACATAAGTATCGACAATGTAGTGTTGATAGTAATTAAAAATAGATATACTACAGGAGGATATCTTCATATGCACTGTTTTAACCTGTTTTATGTATAATATAGAATAATATATTCTATAGAGGAATCACACATTCTTTTTATTCAGTTTAGTAAATACATTTTTTAGAGGTTACTCTGTACTAAAATGGCATGCAACTCTGTTCCCGCATTTACGTTCCTGATATATCGATATAAATAATAGAAATACAAAATATAGGAAGGAAACACAAATGCAATTATATAGCATTTTTTCTTTTTTTCATACTTGAAACGTATTAATACATTACATATTATGTATTACATACAATTAATTTCTTTTGAATATAACACTAAGTTTAATCAGCTTCACGCTATTTTAACAGATAACATAAGATGACATTAAAACGTATTGACATCACCACGTGATCCATCTAAACACAATATAAATTTTTATAAACAATGAACTCACAAACAGAATTTACTTTCCAAATACTTTTTATTCTACATATCGCCATATGAGCTAATCCCAAAAAATATACTTACTTTATTATTTTTGTTAATATCACCAACGTTGACGTTTAAAATAATAGTTATGGTAGACTGAACAAATATTGATTATACTTCTTTTTTTAGCTTCACGTTGTATCCCGCACACAGCAGGGTAGGCATAGGACACCTAGTGTTAAGACACTCTGTTCCCTACTTTCCTCGGAATTCTGTAGGCATTGCGTGCTGAGTAATGAAACTCAACGCCTCACTTTACCTCGACACCAGAGCGATGAAATGGAAATATAAATTTAAATAAATATTTCGTTTTCTTGCGTGGTCATCGAACCCACAACAGTTACACTTTGTGCTCCTGTGCAACGAACGGCCTCAATTTACTTTCTTCTTTTAAAATGTGGTTAAATGAAATAGTCGTAATTTAATTATGTCGGATTACTATTAAACGACTTCTTAAAAGAGGTCATCAATTGGACTGTATTTTTATCCTTGTTACCTTAGAATTTTTGATTGTATGAACCGATTTTAATGATTCTTTTTTTATTTGAAAGGTAATGCGTCCCGTGTAGTCTTATTTTAATTTAGTTTATATCCAACAATGGTATCTATGAGAAAATCATATAAATCTCAAATTTGCATTAAGTATATGCGCGACAAATGAACGTATAAGTCAATATCAATTCAACCGATTTTAATGATTCTTTTTTTATTAGAAAGGGTACATATAAGGGGTAGTTTGGTGAAAGTTTAGTTAAGTTCAGAGTGTGAAATCCAGTTGAAATTGAAGAAGTCGATTTTTTTTATTAAAAAATATAATTATGTAATTTTTTCTACAAAAAATTCTTTATACTCCATGATAAAAACTATCCTATAAGTGACATTAGGCTTTGAACTATTACCATGCCAAAAATAATTTAATTTCATACAGTACTTATCGGTATTTTAGGTAATTTATATTTTTCAGTTTTTATTTTTTTTAAAGAAAACTATCATGAAATTCGGAATGAAACCCAAAAAAAATGTACCTTGAGGCCCTAGGCTAACACCATGCAAAAATTCATCAATTTCTGTCAGGTAGTTTTTGCGTGATTGACGCACAAACAAACCGACAGACAGACAGACAGACAGACAGACAGACAAGAATTCTGCTGAGTGGTTTTTTAGGTTCTATAATCGACATATTAACCGACCTAATTTTTATTTTTTTTATATCTTTCATGTACAGAATTGACTTTTCTATCCTTTTATTATATATGGAGATGGAGATATGGAGATTAATCACATTAATAAGATAATGAGTGCGACAAGGTCAGGCAAGACAAAACTAACATCATTTTTTTAATTCTTAAAATAAAAAATAGGTATAGATTGTTTTGTGAATTCATGTGATAAATTACATTTTATAACTCCTTTTAATTTTTGACTTTTCAGTTCGTTTCAATACAAATTTAAAATACCTTTCGTGACAAAGTGCATTTATACATCGCTCATTTACCGAAACAATGTGTCGGTAACCTTCTTTCGTCGTACCATCGTTTCTAATTCAGTAGCTTAGAGAAATAGCTGTCTCCATAGCTGACTTGGAGCCTGCGAATGAGGCTAAAGATGAAGGACCTTGTCTCTCAACGCAATAGGTCATCACTGACACACACACTGGTCCTCCTAGTTTTTCCATTTAACTACACTTCAGATAGGAGACAGCCTACATAAAAAATAAACTTTTTTAAATTATAAAACTTTTATTGAAGTTTATTCGTGTAGTAAAAAATTTTTTATGTGAATGTGTAGTCACATATATAGATCACATGTGTGAATATGTAGTCACATATGTGGACCACATGTGTGAATATGTGGTCACATATGTGGACCACATGTGTCAATATGTGCTCACGTATGTGGACCACATGTGTGAATATGTGGTCTTTCATGTGGACCACATGTGAGAATGTGTGGTCACATATGTGGACCACATGTGTGAATACGTGGTCGCGTATGTGGACCACATGTGGGAAAATGTGGTCACATATGTGGACCACATGTGAGAATTTGTGGTCACATATGTGGACCACATGTGTAAATATATGGTCCCATATGTGGACCACATGTGTGAATATGTGGTCTTTCATGTGGACCACATGTGAGAATTTGTGGACACATGTGGACCACATGTGTGAATATGTGGTCGCGTATGTGGATTACATGTGGGAAAATGTGGTCACATATGTGGACCACATGTGTGATATGTAGTCACATATGAAGATTACATGGGTGATCATGTGGTCACATATGTGGACCACATGTGTAAATATGTGGTCACGTGTGTGGACCACATGTGTGTATATGTGCTCACATATGTGGACCACATATGTGACCACATTTTCCCACATGTAATCCACATACGCGACCACATATTCACACATGTGGTCCACATATGTGTCCACAAATTCTCACATGTGGTCCACATGAACATATGTGACCACATGTTCACATATGTGGTCCACATATGTGAACATGTGGTCACATATGTGGACCACATGTGGCATCGTGTGGTCATATATGTGAACCACATGTGTGAGTAAGTATTCACATGTGCAGATCGCATGTGTGATATGTTGTCACATATGTAGACCACATGTGTGATATGTAGTCACATATGAAGATTATATGTGTGATCATGTGGTCACATATGTGGACCACATGTGTGAATATGTGGTCACATATGTGGACCACATGTGTGAATATGTGGTCTTTCATGTGGACCACACGTGAGAATTTGTGGTCACATATGTGGACCACATGTGTGAATATGTGGTCGCGTATGTGGACCACATGTGGGAAAATGTGGTCACATATGTGGACCACATGTGTGATATGTAGTCACATATGAAGATTACATGGGTGATCATGTGGTCACATATGTGGACCACATGTGTGAATATGTGGTCACATGTGTGGACCACATGTGTGTATATGTGCTCACATATGTGGACCACATATGTGAACATGTGGTCACATATGTGGACCACATGTGGCATCGTGTGGTCATATATGTGAACCACATGTGTGAGTAAGTATTCACAAGTGCAGATCGCATGTGTGATATGTTGTCACATATGTAGACCACATGTGTGATATGTAGTCACATATGAAGATTACATGTGTGATCATGTGGTCACATATGTGGACCACATGTGTGAATATGTGGTCACGTGTGCGGACCACATGTGTGAATATGTGGTCACGTGTGTGGACCACATGTGTGTTTATGTGCTCACATATGTGGACCACATATGTGACCACATGATCACACATGTAATCTTCATATGTGACTACATATCACACATGTGGTCTACATATGTGACAACATATCACACATGCGATCTGCACATGTGAATACTTACTCACACATGTGGTTCACATATATGACCACACGATGCCACATGTGGTCCACATATGTGACCACATGTTCACATATGTGGTCCACATATGTGAGCACATATACACACATGTGGTCCACACATGTGACCACATATTCACACATGTGGTCCACATATGTGACCACATGATCACCCATGTTATCTTCATATGTGACTACATATCACACATGTGGTCCACATATGTGACCACATTTTCCCACATGTGGTCCACATACGCGACCAAACCGACCGTGTGTGGACCACATGTGTGAATATGTGGTCACATATGTGGACCACATGTGTGAACATGTTATCACATATGTGAACCTTTTATAAAATATATTTAATTCATTAAATGTAATATGTATATAAATAAATAAACGTAAAGAAACGTTACGTAACATCATACATAATAACAATTAAAACGTAAACTGCAGGCTAATTGATCATCCGGTAGACATTTAATTAAATTATCAGCTGAAGCAGAATGTCTTTGTATCATCAGAGTTGTAAACCATTTGTTCGATAATTAACTTTAACAGTTATGAACATATACTATTGTTCAAAGACGTCACTATTACATTTCAATCCTATGAAAATTTATAATGGAGAGAAGAAAGAATTTCAAATAAGATAGTGGTGCACTTACTCAATTTTGCACTTTCCAATTTCTTTAGATAGTATAGCGGAACACAAGGCTTCGCTTCGTTTATTTTTACGGGCAGAAAAATAAATATATTCTTCCACTTAGTGGAAATTTAACCTAATTAAAATACAACTAGTGCTACAACCAGAAATCTCAGTTCTCTCAACTGTACCGTCATAGCGTCAAGTTTTAGTCGACATATTAACTTTAAACATATTAATTTTTTATCGACATATTAACCGACCTAATTTTTATTTTTTTTATCTTTCATGTACAGAATTGACTTTTCTATCCTTTTATTATATATGGAGATTTTGTTTGAAAAAATAACTTTTTTATTTTCGGGTTTTTAATTTAATATGTAATAGGCTTTTATAGAGTAGTTAAACTGTGGTTTCATTTAAAGTGGTCCTAACAAAAAAACTCTGTATAATTGAGCATATTTAATATTTATAGTGATTTTTTGGAAAATTGATACCAATAGTTATTACAACCACTTGCGAAGAAGCATAGTTTAGGCAATTTTTTATTCTATAAGAATTCCTTTTAAAAAACTACCAACGTTCTTATAGTTAATATATTATTTTTCCAAATTAAAAAAATTGTCTATGTCATCATAATGGCGGAAAAATTTCATTCATATTGTAATACCACATTAGTATCGACAATGTAGTGTTGATAGTAATTGAAAATAGTTATACTACAGGAGGACCTTCATATGCACTGTTTTAACCTGTTTTATGTATAATATAGAATAATATATTGTATAGAGGAATCACACATTCTTTTTATTCAGTTTAGTAAATACATTTTTTAGAGGTTACTCTGTACTAAAATGGCATGCAACTCTGTTCCCACATTTACGTTCCTGATATATCGATTTAAATAATAGAAATACAAAATATAGGAAGGAAACACAAATGCAATTATATAGCATTTTTTCTTTTTTTCATACTTGAAACGTATTAATAAATTACATATTATGTATTACATACAATTAATTTCTTTTGAATATAACACTAAGTTTAATCAGCTTCACGCTATTTTAACAGATAACATAAGATGACATTAAAACGTATTGACATCACCACGTGATCCATCTAAGCACAATATAATTTTTTATAAACAATGAACTCACAAACAGAATTTACTTTCCAAATACTTTTTATTCTACATATCGCCATATGAGCTAATCCCAAAAAATATACTTACTTTATTATTTTTGTTAATATCACCAACGTTGACGTTTAAAATAATAGTTATGGTAGACTGAACAAATATTGATTATACTTCTTTTTTTAGCTTCACGTTGTATCCCGCACACAGCAGGGTAGGCATAGGACACCTAGTGTTAAGACACTCTGTTCCCTACTTTCCTCGGAATTCTGTAGGCATTGCGTGCTGAGTAATGAAACTCAACGCCGCACTTTACCTCGACACCAGAGCGATGAAATGGAAATATAAATTTAAATAAATATTTCGTTTCCTTGCGTGGTCATCGAACCCACAACAGTTACACTTTGTGCTCCTGTGCAACGAACGGCCTCAATTTACTTTCTTCTTTTAAAATGTGGTTAAATGAAATAGTCGTAATTTAATTATGTCGGATTACTATTAACCGACTTCTTAAAAGAGGTCATCAATTGGACTGTATTTTTATCCTTGTTACCTTAGAATTTTTGATTGTATGAACCGATTTTAATGATTCTTTTTTTATTTGAAAGGTAATGCGTCCCGTGTAGTCTTATTTTAATTTAGTTTATATCCAACAATGGTATCTATGAGAAAATCATATAAATCTCAAATTTGCATTAAGTATATGCGCGACAAATGAACGTATAAGTCAATATCAATTCAACCGATTTTAATGATTCTTTTTTTATTAGAAAGGGTACATATAAGGGGTAGTTTGGTGAAAGTTTAGTTAAGTTCAGAGTGTGAAATCCGGTTGAATTTGAAGAAGTCGATTTTTTTTATTAAAAAATATAATTATGTAATTTTTTCTACAAAAAATTCTTTATACTCCATGATAAAAACTATCCTATAAGTGACATTAGGCTTTGAACTATTACCATGCCAAAATTAATTTAATTTCATACAGTAGTTATCGGTATTTTAGGTAATTTATATTTTTCAGTTTTTATTTTTTTTAAAGAAAACTATCATGAAATTCGGAATGAAACCCAAAAAAAATGTACCTTGAGGCCCTAGGCTAACACCATGCAAAAATTCATCAATTTCTGTCAGGTAGTTTTTGCGTGATTGACGCACAAACAAACCGACAGACAGACAGACAGACAGACAGACAGACAGACAAGAATTCTGCTGAGTGGTTTTTTAGGTTCTATAATCGACATATTAACCGACCTAATTTTTATTTTTTTTATATCTTTCATGTACAGAATTGACTTTTCTATCCTTTTATTATATATGGAGATATTAACACCGTGGCTACCTTTCGAATCTTCTTTTTCTCCGCTCGCTGTAAACGAAAACGATGTAATTAATTATTAAATTAAGAGCACTCATAACAGTACTTCCATATTACATACGTAATTTTTTCCATAAGTAAAAAAAAATATTTAAATATTTTTTTTAATAGAAACCAATAATTGATAATAATAAAATAGAAATAGAAAGTTAGATTTTTCTACTAATTTATTCAACACCTGTTAGCCGTCTTCCGTCATTTGCCACCCGTCTTCGTCTTCCGTCACTCGCCTTCCGTTACCCATCATGCATCAATGCCAATCTAATGATTAATGATTAATAGACTAGTCACTGAATGACAACGGATGATTAAATATATTCAATATGAATTCAATATTTAAATGATATCAGTTAAATATTTTTGATTTCATACAAAACTTTTGTGTACCTAATAGAAAAATATGTATTGATATAAAGAAACAAAAAAAAAATATACCAAACTAACATAGCTATTTTTTTTAGATTGTTTGACTTACACACGAGTCGGTAGTAATCATCCAAACTAAGACATTGAGAACACCGTACACGACAGCACATCACACTGTCGTCGCCTTAACAAAAGGATGCATCTACTACACTAACGCCGAGGAAGACGCCATCTTCAGGTTCATTCACCGGGCAAATGAAAGTTCCGTTACTGATATAGAGGAACACAACATCAAAATGGCTGTTTCCTACAGATATAAGGAGGCAAGAACAATATTATTTAACTAATCAACTGCACCACATTACCTGAATATGGACGAAGGAGCGCAGAACATTCAAAATATAACTTTACCTTAAAAAAAGAAACCACAGCAGAAACAAAAAAGGCAAGGAGGACTAGCTGGTTTAAAATGATCAAATTACACTTTTATCGGCGGGATATAATGTTTTTAAAAGGATTGTATTTGAATATAAATCATAATCGTCACCCAAATTACGTTTCCGATATTAGTCAATAAATCCAATTTTTCTTATTATTTATTGACTGCCATAAAAAAATATGGACATCTCTAAAATCTACTTCATACTAAATATCATCTAATAACATGTTTTTAACATTTTTAAAGTATTAATCCACATTTCGGAGAAAAATACTAATTTAGAAAAGCCATACGTTCCCAGTGCCTGCCTGAGAGCCTGATCGGTTTCCAGGAGGCGCGGGTTCGAGTCCCGCTACGTTAAATTTTTTATACGTTTTCTATATAAGTATTATCGCGTTTTTTTTATTTGATTCTTTTTATTTAGTAATTTTTAGTTGGAGTAAAAAATCTAACGATCACTACAACTTTTTCAATACAGGGGTTCCCAATCATACATGACTTGTATTGTATGAAATGCATTAAATTCGATAAAATAGTAGGTATGTCAGTCATAATACTAGGAAGGGAACGTTCTGTTAATATCGGCACACCGTTCAACACTATTCGCCGAACTTTTTCAGAATAGTTGAGTTTTGGCAGACCTCAACGCCGGACTCTTGCCTTAGTGTCCGAACGAGGAACAAGAAACATTCAAAAGTTATAATTAATTTCCCCAAGTAGTGATTAAATCCACAACTGCCGCGTTGCTGTCACAGCTATGTTGCCTTACGCCACGACGGTGCATTGCAATCAAAAGAAAATGAAAGTATATTTTATTTTCATTTCAAATTATGGACAACAGAAGCAACAAATTAACAATTTATTTATTTTGCATGACGTCAAACTAATTTTAATTAAGGTTTTACGAAACAAAAATAATATTTCTACCATGTGTGTTCTCCATGCAGGAATGGAAGCGTCAGCGCTCCTTTTACGGGAACAGCAAACACAATATAAAATATTTTAAACCCATACCTAAAAAAAAATCAAAATACCTCAACAATTTAGACGTATGAATTTGTTTTCATTTCACGATGTTTATCCATACCTGTATTTCGTGTGACGCAGTTACACATAGGTACCTAAAACATAAACACATAATACTACAAAAGTACTACTTACTAAAGGTTAAACCAACAACAACTTTGGGCTTTGCCACCAAAACCCACGACTCGACTTCGGAATGAGGCGCACGCGGCGGTTTCTCTTTGATAGATTTATGTGTGCATGCGTCGTTCTTGAGTAATGGCGTTTTATTTTACAACAATAATTTTATTATTTATTTGGTTTGAAAAAATCACTTTTTCTATTATGGGAAAAAATAATAATTGTATTAGGATTTTATAGAGTATTTAAAACTGTGGTTTCATTTAAAGTGGAGCTGACAAAAACACTGTATAGAATCAATTTAATTCTTTTGGAGTTATTTATTATAGTTGCAATTGGGTTAAGGTCTTAAAAATATTTGTGGTGATCGTCTAAATTATACTCCTTTTTAATCTTATAGGATATCATTTATCGTCGAGCATCGCGTCAAATATACAATCATTAACTACAGCATAATAGATATATTGATCAAAGCTTTTGACAGGACCAGCTAAAAACCATAAGTTTATTCTCTAATGAAACGGTCAAGTTCAATTTGTATCAATTTAATAGAAAATATTATGAAAGCTTGGATCCTAGCAACGGTTTCTTAGCGAATAAACATGCCATTGCGTCAGTGATTTGCGTGAATTTTGTAGTGAATACACTTTTATCTTTTATATCACTCAATGACAGTTTAATAATATTATTTATATTATACTACATAATTAAATCAAAGATGGAATCTAAGCGGACAATAGGAATTGCCCCAAATCCTGATTGTATGAAGGGAGTAGCGGCGTGTCAATGCGAACTGGGTCGAGAGAAACTGCTAACAGCACCACCTTACAAAAGTGCAATTGTTCTCCCTGAAGACGAATCCAAGGCCCGTCTGCAAACTGCACCCTGTGCCAGAGATTTAGAACAGTATAAATGTCCAGTGAGCCATATTCCTGTCTATTTCAAATCGCCTCTTCACCCAAATGAAGTGTTCAACAAAGTCTTCCCATCGAATACCCCAATAAAAATAATTAAGCGTAAATTAGCAAAATTATTGTCTGTGTCAAATAATAATCTTATATTGGCCAAAAATAGAAACGTGTTAAAAGAAACCAACCTCCTCTCTGATCTGAAGACTGACACACTCGGTAATATAACGATAGACGTGTTCACAAAAGACTCCGAAATTTTTTCTTTATCATCTATTCCTAAAGAATCATATGTTCATGAACTTATACAAACTATGATGCCTAAAAAGAAAACTATGCCTTTTATAGCTATTAAATTTAAAATACGGAATCAAAATGGTGTTTTCACCCGATCTTATCATTCCATTATGAAAGTACACGAAGTTAAGAAAAATTTATCTGGTGTATTTCAAGTAGAACCGGACAGCTTAGTATTGTTACGGGAAGAAAGACCTTTGAAGGACCGGATGGCTCTATTGGATCTCGATTACGATAAATATGGCATAGTTGATGTTGAATTGTTGACTAAAAACAATGAGAAACTTAATTTAGAAAAACTATATAAGGAGATGCCTTTTAATGATGTTTTAACCGTAATGGTACCGTTCGGGAACACTTTGAAGCATATTAATGTTGAAATATTTTGTGAACCTATGAAGAAACCTTTTCTTGGTGGTTACAGGAACGTGCACACAGGTTATACATATACGATTTTTTTTTATTATTTTGTATAACGTACCGTCGTACCGTAACGTCATAACCTTGCGGAACTTTAATTATTAATTTAAATTACAAAATTAAACGAAATAAACACATTTTCATAAGTTATTAAGTAATTAGGGCATTTTATTTTTAATTGTACATTTTAATTTATATTTTACCTTAGGTGCAATTTATCACCATGCCTATACACAAACACCACAGAAACCCGAGAAGATACCTCCAGAAAAAAAAACCTGTCGAGATACGCAAACTGCCGAAATGCGGGAAAAGATATTCGTAAGTCCCAAAACAAATAATTTTAACAATGTATGTATGTATGTATATACATGAGCTACAAAAACGACAGCATCCATAACATGAAATTGGAAGAAGAGTAAAGCGGCAATCCATTTCATTATACCAGATTACGTTTTCCGCTTTAAATGAAACGACCGTCTGATAGAGTAACCGGTCGAAGATGTAAATATTAAGGTTTTATCGACTATGAATATATAGGATATGTTTGGTCCTCATTTGGTTTTATAAATTAATTGCTTGTACACAGCTTATGGAAATGTAGTATGCTTGTAAAAAGTTATGTATTTCCAAATAAAACACATGTATATAAAATAAAGGCAGTCGTGGCACATTGTCACAAGAGTGTGACAATGTGCCACGTGACTGTAAGCACGACGTTTGCGGGTTCGATTCCCATTCGGGGCATTCCCTCAAACTTGTCTATAGCGAAAAATATATAATATTTTCAGTTCCTCGCTCTGGCAACGAGGTAAAGCACGGCTTTGAGTTCTAACATTCAATCCGTAATATCTAGAGAATTTGGTGGAAGTGAGTAACGAAGTGATTTAACACAAACTTTCCTATTTTCCCTCTCCTTCTCCTACTATGAGCGGAATACAGCGTGAAACTAAAACAAATGGAATTTTAAGGTATTAATATTTTTGTCATAAAGGATTTATCGTAGTGTAAAAATTAGTTAAAGCACTGGGTACACTAGGTTATAATTTATTAGCAAAGCTAAAAAAATATTCGAAACACTGTTTAAGTTCCATTACTTTCAGGATACTAATTACAGTCGTGCCACCCAAATGAACTGTGTGAACGCGTTTATACCAAACGTCACCGACAAGATTGTTGTGCCGCAACCTTATGAAACTTACGACGAAATGATTGCCAGACTGAACCATAACCACTACGCGTCGATAATACAGAGAGCTTTCAAGCATTACCAGTTTAGACAAAAAGTGGACATATGGCTCAAAAAATGCATGTTAGTAGCTTTTTTTTCTTGCAAGATTATATGAAAAAAAGATAGTAAAAAAATCATATTATTTATTGCTCTTGCAAACTGCACAATTTCTGAAAATTTCTTTCTTTCATTTTTTTATCTCAAAAATTGTGACAGTTGTGGGTTTGATTCCCGCTCGGGGGAATGAAATATTTAAATTTGCTCGCTCAGGCAACAAGGCAAAGCCCGACTTTCGAGTTTCGCCAATCAACAAGTAATATGTTGAAAATTTGGCGGAAAGCGGGGATAGCGGGGAAAGCCTGCTGCCCTTAGCACTAGGTTCCCTCTGCCTACCCTACTATGTGCGCTATACAGTGAAAGCTAAAAAAAAGTACAGTACACCCCGTATGTAGTAATTTTGTGTTTGAAATAATTTATTAAATAATAACTAGCATTATTAAACAACCAGACTGTAATCGTGCTTCTAATCAATTTACAGGGAAAGATTAGCGAGAATGGAGGAAGAAAAAAGATTAGAACTCGAAGCTAAAGAAAGAAGATCACGGCGTGATCTAATAACTAAGACATTTCCAAGAACTCGGGAAGATTTTGATCAACTTTACGCAATGGTAAATATTTTATTTTGTTCAAGTCCTCACAAATCACAATTCGGGGCAAATACAAAATGATTTGGAAAACAAAGAAAAATTTCGATTCCACTTTATATTTCGAAATTTTGCATACATTCTTGATGTGACTAAATATGATTTCGTTATCCTTAACACCGGATAATATACGAGTATCTCTCTTAACATTGACGCTAAATCAAACTTGTTTTTCTACAACTGGTTTTGACGAAAGTTCTCTGTTAACTTGATTACGTTGTTAACTTACTAGGAATATAATGGAAGCCGCAGTGACGCAGTCTTATAGTATTAATCAGGGGCGAACCATTAGTTGTGTGGCTAATTGAGATTAATATATTAAATAACATTATTTTTTTAAGTTTCACACTGTATTCCGCGCATAGTAGAAGCAGAGGGAAAATAGGAAAGTTTGACACGAAAATCAATGGCTAGGGTTAACTTTAACTATTTTGTATTTATACCATTTAAATGTGGGGCAGTCCACGCGAAGCGGACAGATAAAGAGTCAAGATCTGATTTTGGTTATTGCTTAATATGGTTAGTTCTATAGCCCAGTGCTGAAGCGCGGCGTCCGATACCGCAGTATGTACCCGCCCGAGTAGTTTGACCTGCTACATGCAGGTGAAAGTGCAACTTAATCAAAAATAATATTTTAGATATTTGAGTCAATATTTTTTTTTATTTTTTTTATTTTTTTATTTTTACTCTAATTTAGCCTTATGGTGGTGGTGGCGCGGCGGGTGCAAATTCTGGCATCGAACGCCACACTAAGGACTTTAACTTATGTAGCTCCTAAACGGCTTGGCTTCTCTTTATAGAACTTTATGATGCTTATCTAAACATTATTAGTTGCTTTCAGACAAAAAGAATAAAAAAATATATTATTTCTATACTACTGAAACTTCATGTCAATTTTGCCAATTTTTTTCTATGAAAAATAAAATAATTATATTTGACTAAAATACCATTAAAACTTCATTTAATGTGGAATCTATTACATTACATTATTAACTTATGTGTCACTTATTAATTTTGAATAATGAAATTTGGTAGTGTGCATATTTACCAGACACTCACGACTTCGAGCCCCTATAACTCCTCATTGTACTATCAAAATATTATACAATTTTTCTTTTTCCAATAAATATCCTTTGCCTTTTTCTATAACAAAAATTGTATTGAGAACTTATATGTAAAAAATAAAATATAAATAATAATACTTACTATTAAAAAATAACCATAGTCCTCCAGTGACCTCGACTTTTTTTACCCGATTTTTTCGTCAGCTTCACGTGGAATTCCCCATATACATTATAAGGTACCTTTTCTGTAAAATCTGAATGCATTGTAAATGATTTGCGTAAAATCATTTATTTATTTATTATCAGTCGATCTACTCTTTTTTTTTTGCAAAATTAATTTTATTAATATTTTTTCGGTGTACTTAGAAGTTATCTATTATATATAAAGGGGTGTAATAATATACATAAAGAGGTGTGAATGTGCGTTCAGTTGTGTATCACTAGCGTAGAAAAAATTTAAAAAATAATTTAAAAAAAAACATTTTGCGTACGTTTTTTAATGATTATGTATTAAATTGTTTATTTACACTTGCCTTAAAAGAAACCTAATAAATAGCTAGGTTTGACCGCTATCATTACCTTATAAACATTAAATAATTCCTGTCCCAATTCGTTAAATTTAAACTCTTACCCTGTCAGGTCGATCGGTGGAAGCATGCGGAAATAGCCAGAATATCACAGTTACACTCGAAGGGACCAAAGATAGCAGAGTTTACACTTCTGCTGGACAAAGAAGTAGAACTTCTTCGTTGTATCGAAAGTTACAGAGTAAAAGTAAAAGAGGACAGTAAGAAAATGAAAGAACAACAGTTTTTAGAGGAAATATCAAAACCTATAGCATGGTATGGGCGTGATGGGAAGTTGGTAACAATGGAAACTGTCGAAATTCAAAAGGCAAGAAAGCTGAAGGAGCTGTTCAACTCTTTCATTAGAGAAGATATAGACAGCAAGGAACGCATTGAACTTCTGGTCAATATGAAATTTGCCCTACAAGAGTTTCGCCATCCTTTGGCTGAAGAAATCATTACTTTGTTGGACCAAGAGTGCGATTTACTCGTAAGGAGATGTAATGACCATCAACTTGAATTTTTAAGAAGAAGAATATCTGCTTGCATATTTCAATTAATAAAGACTTCAGAACTGAACTCAGATGTCACAAAATGCAAAGACATTAGAGATTACAGAAAAATGGAGAATGATCGATTACACTTCTGTGAGATGTGCCATCAGGTCAAATTGAATACCGAGTTCCCTTTGAACGCCAAAATGAGCGGGTTTTTTGTGTGCACTTCATGTTCTTGGAAGGACGTTTCAGAGAAATGCTGGATAGATATGACACCTTATAAGTTTATATTACGGGCCGTGCAACGTGACGAGAGACGACGGAAATGTTGGGGTTCCCTGGCGTTTGTTCTTCAAGAAAAAGATACATTTTTTATTGTAGAAAAGCTTTGGCATTCACACTCGGCTATCAGCGAATGTTGTGATATGGCTGAACTTAGGCTTTGTCGCTGGCATGTGAAGAAGGACTGGTCGCCGTGGAACTGTTTCTTGGTAACAGTACAAGAAATGAAAGCACATTTGAAATTGGATGATCCTGAAGAGGTGTACGACGAGGAGCTCGTGCAGAAAGTACGTAACAAACATAAAATAGCTAAAGCTAATTTTGAACAGCTATTGACTGTAAACAAGAGGTTTACGGAAAGCGGCGATTGGTCCAATATCCGGGCACCAGCAACCTCTCGGATAAATGCATCTGAACGTATATGATTTTAGACAATTTATTAGTAATATTTACATATACTTTTATTTAATATAGACATAACTGTGTGGCCATTATCGCGTTTATAGTGTTTGAATTTATATTAACTAGTTTTAGAATTGGACATATGTGTGTTAACAAACTTTTACTATTTGAAGTATTTTCAAAATTCTATTTAAAATTTTAGAAAAAAAATATATAGAGAAAAATATGTACAATAAGAATATTTAATGTAATTGAAAAACAACGTAGCTGATGCTATCTGAAACATTTATTGCATCGAGTTATGAAGGTTGTGTAATATACATTTATGCCACATATAATTAGACTTTCACAAAATATAAATATAAATAATAGATAAAATAAGTTTATTTTTAATCAGTCACGGACAAAAAGGACAAGGACAGTCAAGAGATACAATGTTTGAATTGTCCTTCTTTTAATATAATTACAAGTAATACTTTAACATAATTACACATTACATTTACAATAATAATTTCAAATACCAAACTCTCCTGATTATCTAAAACAACGTACAATAAAAGTATTAAAAAAAACACAAGTATGATATATACGAAAACCGACAACGAAATGCATGGAGTTAAGCTAAATTCGTACATCTAAGAGTCAATAAGTTACGTAAATATAATTTAGGCAAACAATCATTACAGCTGTACAAGAGAACATAACCCAGTAATATTAAATCCTACGGTTCATATAAAGTATAATAAAAAATAAATTGGTACTACAAATCCCGATAAAATTAAAACTAAACGCTAAATAAATTCTTAAAAATTAAGTAAAGCTGTCACAAAATGTCGTTTCTTAACTCAAGTGAAAACTTTTTTTACACATAAACAAAAATATATTAGAAATCCGTAACGACACCACTAATAAATGTACTATTAATAATAATTATTAAAAATAATTACATATGTTGCATATTAAATAAGATAAACTGCCAACTGAACAGTTCTATGAATTAATGTGAAAATATTAAAATAAATATATAGTCAAAGTTAATTCAACCGAATTTTGCTTGTGTTCCTTTCTATTTTTGTGTTAGGTTTTTATATTATTTATTAATAATATATTTTAGACAGTAATAACAAATTACCATAAACCAAAGTACATAAATCATATAAAATGTTAACACTCAGTCACGTTAATTACATTTCAGGGTCATAAAAAAAATCTATATAAACTGATTAAATGATACAGAAGCAAAAAATAAACTATTTTTTCAAATCAATATTTGGCAAATAAAATAAAATATGTTCCAGTAATTTCTGAACAAATAGCATTCGACTAACTATAAATTGACAAAAATATTGGATATTCCTGTATAGTTTGAAAAGAAAATGGATACTGCTCTGTTTGCTCCTCTATCATTTGTTTGTGGAAGGACCTGTTTAGATTAACTATAAAAGATATTATCTTTTCTCGAGGTCAAACTATACAACATTTTTAATTCTTGTTTAAATTAAGAAATTAAAGACCGATATTTAAAAGAATAATGTTATTTGACTTGACCCATTCTCAAAAAACTCTTGAAAAGGTTGTCAAATATGCTCCACGTAATTTTTTTTTTATTAAAAATGAAAATGTGTGAAAATTTTCTTATATATGTATATTTTATATTTATTATAATGGAATCTGTTACAAAAAAAAGTAATGTGCTTTTTTAACTTTACGTTATATCTCGCATAGAGGGTAGATAGAGCGACCATAATGACCTCAATTTATTCTGACTACAAATAACATGATCGAATTTTAATGTGTATTTTATGTATATGTATTATAATTTTTTTTTATTGTTGTCAGATTCCATTATAATTAAACATAAAATATATCACCAGTCTCTGCTGAACTTAACGGGTCTCTCCAAGCATACCAAAATCCGATCCAAGAAAATTAATAATTTAGCATTAATTAAAGAATTAAGAGTTAAAATACATATCAATATTGCCATCTCTATATTTAAACACCAATCATATTTCATGAAATTCAAGAAAAAAATCCGAGATTAAAAATTTAATTTTCTCTACTAACATTTATATAATTTGTTATAGAAAAAAATTGTAAACCACAAAATTTTTCTATAACAAAATCTTTGGGAAAACTTATTAATAAGTAAAATTCAAGTGTCAAGTAATGGAGCATACATTTTAACATTTTAACAAAGTGAATGAATTTCAACTATAAATTATCATCTTGATATTTTTTTGCTGAGATATCTTTCCATAGGCACTGACAACACACTGTTGGAAATGAAACACCAACATAACACCACTTAAGTAGAACGCCTTATTAGAACTATTAGCTAAAAAGCTGTCAATAACAATACACTATATAATAACTATATTTGAAATATTTTTTTTTATTGAGCACAAACTAAGACAAGGCTATGGACTATTGATTCGATGAAACTTTAGAATTTCTCTACCTATTTTAAAATTGATTATCTATATATATCTAGCGTCATATAAAATACTATAATTCTCCATACTACCTTCATAGCTACATCAAAATATTACTAGACGAATAACGTCGACGTGTGACCAGTAAAATTTGTTCGAAATTTTATTATTTAAAAAGAAGTTTCTAGAAAAATTTAGATTTGAGTCGAAAAGGAGAGATGAATTTCAAAACTGATAGAAATAAAGGGAACATGCTTAAGCTATTAGCTATTAAAAGTCCAACATCATAGATTGTCCTATTTATTATAAGCATAAATCATCTCTGTTTCACTTCTGCTTAGATTAAATTCATATCTCAAAAACACACCGCGACAACGATTTTAGTCGTTTTTCATCAAAGTAATAAAATCGAGTAAAATCACCGTCATTTACAATGTGTTTCAATATATAGATATGGATTTCTTCTAAGCAAAATGTATAGCAAACTAACATAGTTAGTGTTTGTACATCACGAAGGCAATCCCTTCGAAAGCGAGCAACGATCTTTAGAATCTCAACCGCATACAAATAACCCTATATAATATATTCTTAACTAGCTAATAATTTATTTACAATAAAAATTGTGCCTCCAGAAATCAATTTTGTCACTATAATACAAAGTGCGACACAATATTCACACAATAATATCTATATTACACTTACACTAGCTTTGCACTTTTATATTGCCAGTTCAGTGGCTTAAACTCGGAAATATCTCAATTTAATTAAGATTTCATAACTCATTACAACTATATTTACATTTTTTTAACCGATATATAATCGATTTTAATGAATACTCGATATATAATCGATTTTTTTTACAAATGGCAATGGCAATGTTACTTAATTAGATGACTCGGTCGGATTTATATATGTACATGTTTATTTAACTCAGACTCGCCTGTTACAATCACACATTTTATATGTACTTAAAATAAACAAATTGGAAATTATAAGAGTGATACCTCTTTTTTTTTGGTTGCTTAAGTGTCGGAATAAGAAATTGTACGATGAACAAAGAATATTTTTGAACAAAACTGTTGAAAATGTACTTTAATTTATTTGTAAATATAAAATTATACAATTACTGGATTATTTTTAATATAATAATCCAAATCATCAAATGCTCAATCTTGTTATCGAAGTACAAAAACCAAAGATGTTTAATGTCATTTGTTATATAATAAGATGAATGGTGTTTATTTAAATGTCAATGTATAAAAAACGAAACCAAAAACATGACATTTAAATAATCTGTTGTGTCATTATGATTCAATACCGTAATTATGTCCACCAAAGGCGAGTTTCAATAGGGACGTTCAACAAATTAGTCTATTTAAAAATGGAACTAAAAAGTGATGCGAGTTTCAGTGGTAACCATCGATTTCCATGGAGGAGGACATTCTGTCGGAACTGGACGTGCTGTTCGTGTAGTTCATGGAGTAGTTGAGGTTGCTCAGCGACATGTCCTGCGGCACGTCCGAGGGCGACGTGTCGTAGTAGGGGTAGGCGGCGGTGTAGGGCGCGGCGGCGGCCGGCTGCGGCGCCGGCGACTCCTGCGGCTCCGGCTGGCTGCTCTCTTTGTCGCTCGTCTCCATGAATTGGATTATTCGCTGTGTTGTTTTCACGTGTGCTACTATTGCTGCTTCTCCCTACAATTGTTATATTTATGTAATTATATTTATTTTTTATATATTTTTTAATTAAATAAATTCTATTTTTGGAAAGTATAAGAAAGTAGAAAGGTAGTTTGCGGGTACTCACGCTGGCGGTGAGCGACAGGAAGGTGTAGTACTTGCGCAGCGTGGGCAGCAGCGGCGCGTAGGCGGGCACGCGCGCGCGCACGGCGGCCGCGTGCGCCGCCGACACCACCGCCATGTTGCCCAGCAGCAGCGCCGTGTACGCGCCCACCATCGTGTGCTCCATGTGCGTGCCGGCGCGCGCCAGCACTGCAACGTTGGTTCGTTAGTGTAGCAGGGGCACTCGGGCAGAGCGAGTCTAGTGTTAAGACACTCCGCTCTCTACTAGTACAATTCTAGAGACATAAAACAACCTGTCGTGTTTATAGTCACCCGCCTGTCCTTGCGCCACGAATGCTTTAAATTTATTTGTGCATGCAAATGTGCATATTGGCTACCAACAGTAGTTGGCGTGATATTGAGTTATTCGTCCATTTGTTGCGCGCATGCTTGATGCAAATTTAAGACTTATGTGATTTTTTCAATGATAACATTGTCAGAAATGGAACAAATTAAAATGGGACCAGACACGAAGCATCAGCTTTCAGATAAAAAAACAACAAAATCAGTTCACCCATTCAAAAGTTCTGAAGTAAAAAACATTAAAAAATACAGTTGAAGTGATAATCTGACATAAATTGTTTAAAAATGCATTAATTTATTTAAAGGTAAATAAAAATTGATCATATTTTCTATTTACGTGGTTAAGTATTTTTTTCTAATAAAAAGTATTCAATTAATACATTTTTATTAATATTTTTTTTAAATTTCACAAGTAAATTCATCCATGATCTTTGAAAATAACCAAAACTAACAATATAAAACTAGTGTTTTATGCTTCGCTCCTATATAACCTGCACTGTATATGCGTTAAGTTACATTAAGCACATACTGTGTTATATGTCACAACAACAAGAACTCGTTTTTTAATATTTTTAAAGTGCTATTCCACACTTAAGAATGAAAAATACATATTAGGAGACATACAAATTTGATTTCTAAAAGGTGCAAGTTCAAATTCCGCTTCTAAAACTATTGAAATATTATTAAAACTAAATTAATAATATGCAATGAAATTATCATACTTACATTTTGCGACGGTTTCATCAATATCGTCTTGAGATTGTTTCTTTTTGTCGTTTTCTGTTTCTTCCTCCTTTTCACCATCTAACAAGGCATCTGTATTTTCTTCTGCTCTCCTTTATATTTATCACAAAAAAATATATATTTTAGCATGTAATAAATAGCCCATAATAACTGTTTATAAATTAAATATAATAGTGTGGCAAGTTAAATATAGTATTGATTATAATGTCGATACAGATTATTTATTTTATTAAACACGATAGGGAACCGGGTGTTAAAACAGTTTTCGTTCCCTAGGTCCCGCTAAATTTTCAAAAATCGTGTATCGCTAAAGAAAAATAATTAATTGAGCCGAGTGAGAATAAAAGCCACAGCCATCGCGTTTACTATGTCTAGCACTACACTGCGCGCGCAGCTGCGACCGCTTATTTGCACCCTCAGAGGTGAATTCTAAAAAAATCACGAAACACTGGTTGAAAAAAAATATTTGTAACAGTGAATTAAATTTTTTATTAAAATAGTTGGCGGTGTAAAGATTTTTCCATATAAACTTTTAACCCCTTAGTGGATGTTTACATTGTGAAAATAAACATCTGTCCAAATTTCACGTTTCTACGCACAGCGGTTACGGTTGTGCATGCGTCTTACCTCAGTCAACCGTGTCAACACTCCTCACCTCAGTCAACAGTGTACCTGACGTACATGTGCTTTTATATATTATATAGACTAATCATAATTTTTGTTACTTTAGTTTTCACATCTATTTGAATAATATAGTCATGAAAACTTACCTGGCTAGTTCTTCCCTTTTATAAAACAAGTCGACAATAAGATCCAGGGCTGAAACGCTCCGCGATATGATGTCGTGCTCGTTGTCGACACGTATACGAACACTAAGCAGTCTTTGGGTATTCATATCATTGTTTTGTACTAAGTTTATTAACAACATTAAAACCTGAAATAAATAAGAACATAATTTTACAAAGTTATAAAAAACAAGAATATGTTTGTAATTATCTTATGAACTTGAACGACGACTATGTTTAGTTTTCTTATTAATTGAAAAACTCTGCCAATTATTATAATGATGTATTTATTATCTACAGTGATTGTAATTATTTACACAGAAATAAAAAAAATGAGTGCTAAGTGTGCGTAAAAATATACAAAATAATGTCATGGATTGGCTTATTACTGTAAACAATCTTGTCTATGAAAATGTAAGACGGAATAAAAGTAGTTTCTATAAAATATAAAGTAAAACTGATTCAAAATATATTTACTTTTCAATATTGCATGTTCAAAACAAAACTCAAATATATTGCTGTATGACTAGAGTATTAGGAATTGATTAGTATAAAAAGTTTTATCATTAAAATTAAAAATCTATTTTTTTTAATGTCTTATTCAGAACAAAATAGTATATATAGTTAATTAACAGCTTGGATGGTTTCCAAGATGGGCAGTTTCAAATCCTTATATTTTTTGCTCTGTAGTAAAGAATAATACTATAAAAATTGTTAAAATAGGAGTGAAATAATTCATACTTACGCAAACACTAAAATCAAAATTCTTGGTATCAGGAATAAAATTTCCTTGGTTGTTAAGCATAATCAAACAAATTTCCATCACTGATGGCTGTTCCCCTACAACCGTCGCTCCCAGTGCAGATGCTGTAAATTGTAAATAAATTACATTACATCAATTATGCATTTATTACTTACAACGCTTAAAATACTTATACGACTATAAGTTTTACCTGTATTTGTCCATAAACCAAGTTAAATTATGTATTTAAATGAACTATGAACTTATTTGAAATACACACAAACAGACAGACAAAAATATTGTGTGTATATATATATAAAAAAGAACTCACAAGCAATGCCAAACGAATGCGACAAGTTGACCAGCACTTTGACGGCGGGTAGGGCGGCGTCAAGCAGCGGCCCGCACAGCTGCGGCGCGGCCCTCGCCTCCGTGACGCAGCGGCGCAGCAGCGACGACAGCGTGCGCGCCGCGCCCAGCGACCCCGACACCAGGTACTGCTGGTTCGCTTCGTTTTGTTGGGTCACCTGGGGATACGATAAAGCAATATGATTCTTCATTCTGGACATAATAAATCTAATTTCAATTAATTTTAAAGTAGTTGTCGAATTAACCGATTTTATTAGATAATTTCCAAAAATATCCATTATAAAATATTTATATATATTGTATATCTGTTTGTACGTTTTAAGTTTTCTAGTAACAAATTACTTAATCAAAAATTTTAAGTATATGAAATAAAATAAGATAATTCTGCTAGGGATCAAGTCAACTTATACATTTGTTGATATATAAAACGATTGTCCAACACCAATAAATCGATAGGTTGACATGCATATATAATTTTTAATCATGAGCATTAGAATTGCTTTATTATATGGTGAATAAACGATTAAATCAACATATCTATTTTACAGGAAAAATCATTATTAAACATATAAAAAACCATAATTAGGAAATGTGCTGAACTCACGTTCTCCAAGACGCGCATGCACCGGTCGGCCTTCCTCAGCACGTCGACCTCGGCGCCGCTCCAGGCCTGCGCGGGCGACTCCAGGCGCGCGGCGCAGTCCTGGATGGTGCGCACGATGTGGTCCACGCCGCCCAGGTTGCGCAGCTCCTCCTTGAACCACTCCCCGGCACGCTTAGAGGTCAGGGACAGGAGCGTTTCCATTGCCAAGTGCCCGACCTGCAAATCAATTCAAAGTCTAAATAACGTCATGTAGCTTTAACAACAAATTGCCTAAAGCCAATAATTTAAAGACAATTTCAATGGAATATCTCTATATCAATTGTTTTAATTTGTTTGTAACCTACATTCTATATAAAAATGAAGTGACTCTCAATTGCGGGAAAAATAACTAGGAAGTGGTAGAAAATATTTTTTAGCTATATTTTGATTACATACGATTTTCGTTATAATATTAATTTTCGGTACTTATAAATGTTACACTCGATGAATATAATAGATAATTATTTTAGTTTATTTAAAATGCAACATCTATAATAGTAGTACTGTATATTTTACACAAATGTGACACATTTATCAAGATTGGAGTTAAGATATCTTCATATCTTTCTAAGGTATTACGTGTTTAGAAGCGGAACTCAACGCCAAATTTGAAGAATGAAGTTCATTCACCACCATATTACTTACCGTAATATTATCCAAGTCCAGATGCTTAGCCTTCCCTTGACTTTTAATCTCTGCACACAATTCTCTTACTCTCTCTTGTGTTTTTGCAAGCTGAGCGGAGGTTAGTCCGCAGTCGTCGAGGGCGTTTCTGTATAACAAACAATAAGTGTTCACCAACTGTTTTGAACCAAATATTGGTTGAAATTTATTTTTATGTTTTTTCTTTTTTTTCTTTAACAAAAAAGCAATGCCTTTATTTATTTTAACACCTAAAAAATATGAACAAAATTAAAGGCCACAATTTAGAACATATAAACTTTTTATAATTTTAGGCATTATAATTATTTAAAACCCAAACGAATAAAATCAAATTTACATATATAAATATAAGTAGGGATCACTAATGATTCATAAGTAACATAAATAAACTCACTTGTGTGATGCATCAGATTCGAGCAGATTCAACATAAGTTCGAGCGACTCTCGATCCAGATCCATATTTAGACGATCTTGAGACAACACGAACATAACAGTCGCCGTACAGAGACCTAAACTCTATAATAATAAATATTCCAATTATATTTTTTTCTGCACCTTTACACTATATCCCGCTCGTAACAGACTAGGCAAAGGGAACCTGGGAACCTGGTGCTGGAACACTTCCGTTCCACAGTTACCGCCGAATTCTCGAGGCATTTGGTTTTTAGTGGCAGTGCGCCTAACCTTATTACTGATTGAGAATCGAACCCACAACAGTCGCGGTTACAGTCACACGCTTGTGCCCCTCTGACACGACCAGAAAAAAAAATGTTATTTTAATTATTCAAATCGTATTGCAGCAAAAACATTTAAATATTTTTAATTATTGTTTACTGCCAAACATGCCATTTTGTTTGTATCGAGAATCTAAAGCAACGCTGTAGCTTTGAACATCTTTATATATTTGGGTCAAATATTAATTAATCATTTATTTTCAACTTTTATCCCAAAAAGAGCAGAATAAGTTAAAACCTATTGTTAAGACATTCCGTTCTCCATCTTCTGCCAAATATTCAAGACATTACATTCTGAGTTACCTGATCGTTAGTAGCGTCGTGTAAGGCCATGAAGAACTTCTGCACGGTGCCGTGCGCGCGCAGGTGCATGCGGAAGGCGGGCGCCGTGCACTTGCTGGCCAGCGTGATGGCCGACAGGCACCGGGTCGACATCGGGTTGTTGTCCTGGAAGTTCATAGTTGTTTAATACTGTGAACATTCTATATAACGTTTTGAATTTAACTACAAAATCCGTAGAACGCCGAAATCACTGTACTGTTGCAATTGTAAATTTTATATTACCACCACGGCTGGTCTCAATACCGACAAAATCAATTAGGTCTGTCGGCATCTGAAACTGTAAAAAATGGTATTTCTGTTTGATTATTTGGTGTTACCTTGCAAAAAATTAAATAACTATACATACACGTTATTTTATTTAATTTTATTATTAATGTTCGTTATTCGTAAAATGAATTATTTCCTTCACTGCTGACAAAATACAATATAAACCATATAACCACACTGAAGAGACTGCATGCTTAATACAGTCCATGTTAAATAAATCAAATAAATCAGGTGCACACTGTATCTTGCACTTAGCAGGCAAGACAGAGGAAGCCTAGTTTTAAGATACTCCGTTCCACAATTTCTGCCGGATTCTGGAGGCAGTGTTGAGTGGCAGAACTCAACACCGCGCCTTGCCTCGACACCAGAGCGAAGAAATGGAAATATAAATTTAAGTAAATCTTTCATCTCCTCGAGTGGGGATCGAACCCACAATCAGTCGGTTTTACAGTCACACTTCGTGCCACAGCGCCACGACTGGCGCTATGCGTATTTTTATTGTAATTTTAATGTTATTAGCATTAAATGATTTTAGCTTTTAATCTGAATAGACAATTAACATATAAAATATAAACTCATTAATAATTTAAAAAAACCTTTCAATCTAACTGAAACAATGTAAAAAAGAATATTATGCAAAATATTTACATACACCTAAGTAATATATTCTTACAATTATGAGAGTATCCCTCATTGTAATACAAAAGATTCAATCCTTTTTACGGTTTTGCGGTTAAGTATAAAGATAAATACAAATCCTCACTTAAAATAAAGCTGCATAATATAAAAAAAAAGACTAAAGTATACGATTATGCAGAAATCGTAGTTTACTAACCTGCAACGCATCTAGTAGATATTCAACATCATCATTAAACTCTTGAAACTCCCCAATCTCTTGTATTTGATGTGCCTTTTTAACGTTCCGCACAACTGTGTAGTACTGAAATGAACATTAAATATTATTTAAGTGAGCAACAACAATAATGCATGCAATATATGTGTATATTATTATTTGTTGTATTATAGACATTAAAATTACCGAGTATTTTATTTAAAAAAAAATGGTTTTTAGTATGACTTCTAAACAAATTTATCATGAAATATGTAATAGTAAGTACTAAATATTCAAGAAATTATCTAGAAACACAATAAAAAATAACCTTGTCCACTCTTTCTTGACCCAAATCATCAATTAAAAAAACTAACTACTACAAATAAGAAGTAATAAATTAAAACTACTTAATTTTACACATTACTTAGTAGCAAATTTTGAATCCCACTACAAACAAATTTTAATTATTTTTTCTAAATAAGTTTATTCCTATGTATGATGTGGAATATGTTTTTAAAAAATATATAAACTGAAACCTCTTTTGCTTCTTTAGCACATCTAACACTTGTATAAGGTTTGACTGGTTCATCCAAAGTGGGGTCATCCATTATTGGGTCAGCCGCTCTATACCGAGTCACTCGTGTTAACTCTTCTGACACCTCACTAGCTGGATTACTGGTTTCTGTAGTTTCGGTTTGTTCAGGCCTTGGTGTTTCGTTCCCTTTCTAAAATTATAAATGCACACAAATTGTTATAAATGATTTCATGGATGATTTCTAGGATTTCATGGTTTCATTCATATTCTATTGCAAATAATAAAAAAAGCTATTCTTAAGCCTTATTAAAAGTTTTGTTTTTATATATATATATAAATATATATATATATATATATATATATATATATATATATATATATATATATATATATATATATATATATATATATATATATATATATATATATATATATATATATATATATATATATATATATATATATATATATTTTAAGTCATTGGGACAGTCACGCATAATCTTAAGTTTAAAAAATAGCAAAATAATACTAATGATAAAATATTACATTGATAAAATGCAGTAGTAAATAAACAAATATCATAATTTCAATATGTAATACAGTTTACATTACCAACAAATCTAGATAAAACAAAGATAAAAACATATCAATCAATTTTATTGTTGTGTCACTTTTGTTATTTATAATTTATTTTCTGTGCAATAGTAAATTTAAAGTAATGTGTACCAAAATTAGTAAGAGTTACAAGGGAATGAATAATTATTAGATTTTCCTTCTATGTTATGTTATTATGCCCCGGTACAGTTTTCAATTTATGTAAAATTCTATTTGTAGTCTATTTTAATGCTCATAAAAAATGTAGGGAATGTATTACATTTGTTTTATTACACAATTTATTTCTTTATGATTTTTTTGTAATTTTATAAATGAAATTATGAATTACACAATATTAGAAAAGTACTTACATCATTTGCCCACTCATGTTTATAGAGGTGACGTCTCTTTCTAGCTGGTAATGGTGAGGGGTTGTCATTGACCAATGACTTACTCTTGAATATAGAACCCTTTTTCTTAGTAATCACTAGTTTAACACTCGGCTTATCACTAACATGCTCCTCAGAGTCTATGTTATGTGGAGATTTAAACACTTCATCTTGATGACCCTTTTGTGACTCCTCCTCAGACAATTCATTTGGACAACTGTTGTAAGCAGAGTCTGAAGACTGAGTTTGTATTTGTGCCTCATTTGGTTCAATGTTATGACCAGCATCAGCTACTGGTTGTTCACCAGCTGTTTCTAATTCTTTTTCATCACCTTGCTCCTCTTGGTTTGTTGTTTCTTGAATATCTAAGGCAGGATCCAGATCTGGACTTAAATGTTTATTGTACTTATTCTTCTGTTTTTTAAGTTTTTTGTGTGACACACTTTCAGCCTTTTCGTTGCTACCAGATAATATATCAATAAGTTCATTTTGTTCTATGTGAGATTCAGGCTCATTGTCAATTTCATCTTGGTGGTCGGGTGATGACGCAATTAAAGGAGTTTCATTGACTGGTTCATGTCTACCTTTCCTACCTTTTTTAGCTTCCTTTTTCAAGTCACTAACAGTTTTTATAACATGCTTACTTGAAAAGCCTTTTGCCTCAAAATCATCATCATGTTCACTATAATTAATATTTGGCCTGTTTCGTCTAGATCTGCCAGCTTTTTCGGGAGGCTTAGGTTCAGGTTGAGGTTCTTTGATTTGCTTTTCCGAAGATGGTGATTTCTCTATAGTACTTGTAGATTCCAGCTTGGCCAACTGTGACTCTATGTTATCCATCTGTATAGATTTTCTTTTTTCTTTTTCCGGCTCATAGACTGGGGATGCAAGAGTTTTATATAGATCATATGTATCAGACCCTGGCTGAGGTGATGCAGGTCTCTTGACAGTTTCATCTTCAGCAATTTTGTGATGGCGTTTATGTGACTTATGTTCCTTTTTATCTTTTTTCTTTTCTTTCTTGACTTCTTGATTTAGCCCTGAACATTTTATAGTAATTTTAAGACCTTCATGTTTTGGAGAACATATGCTTTCCATGGTAGGGCTACGTTTATGATCTGATCCCATGTCAGAATGCATATCCAAAGAAGAATGTCTGTCTGATCCAGGTGAGGTAAAGCCTTCATTTGAATCAGTACTAACTATTCTAGAAGTGCCTTTGGATATTCTGAGAACTATTGGTGGAGGCTTTCTCTCTTCACTTGCTTCTTTGCTCGTTGATGGGCTTGCAACATCTGCCTTGACTGGAGAAGAAGTAGTTGCCAAAGGACTTGCTTTTGGTGATGGCACCTTAGGATGTAATGATTCATATCTTGTCAATTCAGGTATTGGACTATTACTTCCATCCTCAGCATAATTTATAACTTTGTCACGATTCCGAACTAAATATCTCTTATTAGGTGGTTGAGAATTCTCAGCAAATACGTCTTCTTTTTTTGATGCCTTAGTTGCAATATTCTTTTTAGTTTTGCCTTTCTCAGAATTGCGTCTTGGTAGCTCTGGTGAGGATGAATCCCCTCTGGTGTATCTGCTTCTTTTATAGCTTTTCTTTTCTTTCGTTGAGGGATGTTCAGGTGACAGTGGTACAGCTGACTCAGGCGGAGCATAAGTAATCTGTGGTACTGGTGGATACAGCTCTGCATTGCGAGACTTGAAAAACTTTTTAGGCTTTGGTGGAGGTTGTTCAGTTTCTACTGCAGGCACTGTTAGGGGACTATTTTGGTCTTGAACAGGTTTCTTGAGAACATTGCTTTGATATGCTGAAATGAAGACACATTATTTATAGTGAACTATATTAACATTACATTGTAATCTAATTAGAAATACTAAGCACTTGCTTTCCTAGATTTGAATATTAGTGAAAAATAACTTTCACTTTAAATAATAAGTAAATAAATGTATATGAGAAATTATGTTTACATATTGTTTCTCAAGGCCAAACAAGATTGTACAAGTGAATGATATTTACCGTAAGGAGCGCTACGAATTGAAGTGAAGCTCGTAGTTCCCCATTTGCCCACCGTTCCCGCAGACCGAGCAGCCGAAGGGCAATTACTATTTTCTCTAAATAAAGCAGTGTCCAGTGGCACAGCCACGCTGCCATTTCGGCCTCTGCCCCAACGCGACATTCTGATAATTTCATCAAATACAATGACACCTGCGCCGTCTTGATAAATTAATCACCTCTTGAAATGTCAAAGAATCAAGCAGCACATGTTATCCATGTACACGGATCCCACGTTAATTTTTAATTGTTTGAACGTATTAACACTAACATTTCACTCAGTAGACTTTCTCCAATAGCAATGAAAACACAACCCATAAAGATAACACACCCGCCATTTTTACAGGAGCTATATACTTTCTTTACGTACGCATTCAAATGTATTCATTTCAAAATAATATTCGAATAAGTCACGTTCACGTTTATTACAACTTACGTTACATTTACAGACTTTCTTTGAACTCGTGAGGTAGATAATTAATGTTGTCTAAAACATTAATAATGACAAATAGGGCACAAACTACGATGTTGTCATCTCATAACACCAGCGGCGCCATATTGGCAAAGCAAAACAAGGAAGCAAATAACAGCCAATAAGAGCTAGGCGCATACCATAGAGAATTTTACTCTCAAATTGTCTTTGAATATATTTTTAATCTGTTAAAAAAATATATATACCTATTATAAAATGTTCTTAATCGACTTTCAAGTCGTAAGAAATATATTAATAAGTCTCGAGATTAATTAAAATATTATAAAAAGAATGTACTTTTGTTACAGGATTTATTATCTTTTCTAATATTTTATTAAATTCTCTCATTAGCGTACTAACTGACTAATTGAAACAAATTGCACTGTCGAAGTTACTAAACTATGATAATGTTCCTCAAAGATCTCTAGATATCAATTCTCACAGTACATTTTTCCTCTTTTAGTACAATTGATAGTGCAAATAAATTGAAAACATTAAATTATATTTCCACTTTACCCACTCCTGAAGGTTCTCCTTTAAAATTTAGTCGGATGCAGTCGGTGCTGACAGCGTTAGTCGTAAAATGATCATTCCTATAATAGACCTGTTAGCTTCTGTAATAGCATCCAATTTGAACCATTCGTATACGTAGTATTTTGTGTGTATATAAATACAAATTTATACAACTTCAACATCTAAAGGTTGCCTGGAAGAGCTGGAGCTGGATCGCTGTAATCGATAAGGTCACCTTGTTGTATTTTTTTTTTTTTTTTAAGTTTCAACGTTCTTTTGTTTGTATGAGGGCTAGAATTCAGAAGCACCATCTCATATGAGGATTCAGCTGAAAAGGTATCCAGGAGTAATAAATAATAAAATATAGTTCAAAATTCGAAAAGGAAGGCATGATAAGAAATATTAAGTAAATATTTATAAAAAACGTTAAGCATACTGAATTTGGATAATTAAAATTTTAATGACTTGACTTATTTGAATCATTATTTTCTTTGGAAATAGTAAGAAGACGGCACTTTTTTTTTCATACCTGAATAAGTACGGCACCCTATACCTCTACTCTTCATAATATACGGAGCTCCTGTAAGTTGGTGAAGTGAAATATATTTTTTAAATCTTTTATTGGTTATTGGTCTGTTCATTATTTGTTGGTGGTTGTTACCAGATTTTTTTAAATTTATTATTTTGTTTGTTTGTTTATGTTTTTATAAATAAATTTCAATATTTTTACTTGAACCTGACTTTTAACACAGTAGTGTTAATAATATAGTAGTAGCGTTTACCTGTTTTTTTTATTTTCCTTTAAATTTTGATTACATATTGTTTGATTGATATAAAAAAATGCTCTTGTTAAGTAACAGTTTTTTGATGATATTTTTTTTCCGGAGCTACACCTCCACATCTAACTTTCATTTCATTAAAAAAAATTTTTACTGCGCATGCGCGAACTTTTGATCAATTGCGCGGTCTGTTTAAAGTTTTATTTTATATAACAACTAGCGGCCCACGACTTCGCCCGCATGCCACCTATAATTATTTTATTATATAAGATAAAGCTTATCTTCATTAAATTTCCAAGAGGATGGAATAACTTCTGCTCGTAAATTTCACTATCTTTGTCAAATAAAAACATTAAAATGTCACATTGCAATTTTCAATAATTTTTGTCACGATATACTTACCGTATTGCTTATTTATAAGAGATAAGTACATATAGGGTATCGCGGATTTTATTTAAGGCTAAGTAAGGATTAAACGGTAATGTTATATATAGCATTATGGTTTAGAATATAGCTTACGTACAAAATAAAAAAAAAATGGACAAGTAGAACCAGAGATCTTAGTGCTTAAACAAACAAACAAGCAAACTTTATTATATTAATATACAACTATAGATAAAGTGTAACAACTGCAAAAAAATACATAACATTGAACTAATACGAACGGTTATACAGTTTCTTAATATAATAAATACAACTACATATAAGAAAATATAAGCAAAATAAACAAAGCCGAATTAATAATTCCTTGAATGCAAGGTCATGTAAATAAATTGGCCCGTTTACGTGTGTTTAATTGTGAAATTAAGACTTAAAATATATTTCCACTATATAGGTCCAGATGAAAAAATTAAAAATACGTAAAAAGCTATAAAAAAACAAACTATTAAAAAGGATGAAAAGAGACCATTTATTCATATATATTATGTGTATCATATATATGTATAATTTTATTTTTTTATTACCTTAGTCTCGTTATTAATCATTTAAAAAAAATATATAAAAAATATATTATATTCTGTTACTTAGCATAATACGCGTAAAATAGCAAACATTGGCCTTTTCAGAGTGTTTTTAGAGAAGAATAAATATTTCAAAAACTAACGTATAAGAGTCATTGTGAAAAAATAAACTAAGATGTGTGCGGGAAATAAATGTGTGCGGGATACAGCGTGAAGCTGAATTATATAGATAAAATACTACGGTGTATATAAAGAGGATGTCTTAATTGATAAACAAAGTTTCGTTTTCTTCGAATTTACCAACATAAAATTAAAGCTAATTTAAACTTTGCGAGCCGTAGGAGGCCATCGATAAGCTGATTAATAATTGGCGATTTATTAACTAAGTATTGGCAATCGTACAAAATAATTAGATTAAAAAAAAATCTGCCTCACGCTATATCCCGCACACAGCAGGGTACAGCGGCTTTCCGCCGAGTTCTGGAAGCATTGCGTGTGGAGTGGCGGAACTCAACGCTGCGCTTTGCTATAGAAAAGAAATAAAAATATAAATGTACGTAAATAAATATTTCATTTCCTCGAGTTAACTCGGTAAGCTTACGAGTGCCATACATTTATTAAAATTATATAAAAAAAATCAATTTTTGTAAATCGTGCCGGCTCTTCTCAATAAAACTGCATCCTGAACCGGTGGGAGCTTCTTGTAGGATAGATCAGTTACTACTGAAATTTCTATGTAACTTTAAACGTGCTTGTAAATTGCTTAGTTGAAAAATTATGTAGGTACTTGAAAGTAACCTAATTAAATAAATAATATAGAGATCAGTCATGATGAAGAAAGTTAAATATTTAATATTTTCGTTTTCTTGCTCTGGTAACGAGGCAAAGCGCGGCGTTGAGATCCGTCACTCAATATACAATGTCTCCAGAGTTCGGTGGAAAGTGGGTACCAGAAACGTCTTATTTAATGGGAACGGGATGTCTTAACATTAAGTTCCCCAGTTTACTCTATCTACCTACCCTGCTATGTCAGGGATACAGCGTGAAGATGAAAAAAAAAGATTTTGAATTATATAATCCTTTTACAAACATTATTACAATAAAAGAAAATGCTAAATATAAAGTCAATAAGGTAGTACGTAGGTACTATTTGTAGTAGATATACCTACCTAATATACAGTTCAAATATAATCGCTATTTGATTATAGACATATTAATAAAAATCAAATAAATCAGTTTCACGCTGTATCCCGCACACAGCAGGGTAGGCAGAGGGAACCTAGTGTTAAGACACTCCGTTTCCCACTTTCTGCCGAATTCTGGAGGCATTGCGTGTTGAGTGGCAGAACTCAACACCGCGCTTAGCCTCGACATCAGAGCGAAGAAATGTTAATACATTTTAGTAAATATTTTATCTCCTCGAGTGGAGATCGAACTCACAACCAGTCGATTTTACAGTCACACTTCGTGCCGCTGCGCCACGACTGGTCTTAATATTAATATTAAAAAGCCATTAAATTTAAAGCCATTTGAATTTGTTCACTGTTTAAATTAAATACAGACATATTAATGGGTTTTTATATAGGATAGAACTTGAAATACTCATACAAATTATCCAACGTAAGTAAAAAATTACATTGTATTTTATACATTTCTAAGTTAAACGCATCAAGTCAATAAAACGATTGACATTATGTTCTATTATATTAATACAGTTTTTGAAACATTCGAGGTTTTGTACGTTCGTAGTATTTTAGTAATAGCAAGCTACCAAATGATCTCTGATTAATACGTTTGGAACAAAGGGTGAAGTCAAAAAAGTTAAAATTATGAACACTGTTCAAATGATGCTTAGTTTAGAATAATATTATAATATTATATATATTTTATATGCACATATGTTATACTTACCTACAACCAATTTCTATATAGATATACATATTTATAATTCCGACGCGTAAACGTGGGGTGCCTCGTGAAATTGGTGGAGCCATAAAAATGGCGGTGTGCCATTCGTCAGGCTGTAATAAAAGTGGAAGGTCCCAACGACCCTCGTTTTATCCCCACACGAGCACTTTAACAGTTTTTCATTACTCAAGTAGACGGTCATAAAAATAAAATAAAGATCGGGAAGAAAATTGCATGCCTTGCATAATACGTGCCTAGAGTCGTTGAGCTATAAATTTTATGTCTGGATATATTCGATTTGGGGTATCTGGGAATTATACAACTTTTTCTTTTATTACTTAAATTTATTATAGTACGGTATATAACAAAATATAATAATTTTTGTTATTTCTTGAATAATATATACCTATGTAACTCTTTACAATCTAAAATATTGTTTATTTAAATGTAAAATAATAGTAATATCTATCTATACATATGATAAAACTATAAATTATTGCTGTCTATACATGAAATATATACCTACATATAAGAAAATCTGATATTAAATCTAATAGAACCCAAAACAATGATTTTTTAATTTGTCTGTTTATCTGTGCGCTTGTTCACGCTAGATTCAGTAACGACTTATTCGATTTAAATGTAGTTTTCAGTCTAGTATAATGGCAAACTTCCCTTGCATTTACAGTTTGTATATAAAAAAGTAATATCAATACGTACAGTATTGCATGAGACAAAATTGCTTTAAAACAAGTGTATATTAAATTCGTTCACCTCGCCGCTAGCTATACTTACTATTTATCGAAATTGTCTTTAAAATGATAATGTTATTAGAACAGTCGTGGCGCAGTGGTACAAAGTGTGGCTTTAAAACCGACTGGTTGTGGGTTCGATCCCCACTCGAGGAGATGAAATATTTACTTAAATTTATATTTTCATTTCTTCGCTCTGGTGTCGAGGCAAAGCGCGACGTTGAGTTCTGCCACTCATCACGTAATGCCTCCAAAAAATCGGCAGAAAGTGGGGAACAGAGTGTCTTAACACTAGGTTTCCTCTGCCTACCCTGCTGTGTGCGGGATATAGCGTGAAGCTAATTTAATTTAATTTTTTTTTATTAGAACAAGAACTAGTTTTTGTAAGAATATAAGTAATTGTGGAGTTAGGGTAGCTAATTCTTATAAGAGAGCAAAAAATAATATTATTAGATGTCATGTTGTCATATGTCATGAATTTAATCTATGCGTAGGTTTAATAGCCGTAAGATATTTATTTATTTAATGATGACTGGTGGCTGACTGATTTTTATTCTGGTTTATCCAAAATAATTTTTGTCACATTTTTATCCATAAATGGATATGGGAGTGCTAGTGGACATATCTACAACATACAAATTAGACATAAAGTAGAAATAAAGATCATATAATAAATACAAAAAGTAATTGAGAGACCTTGCTTTTATGCTTTCACTTTCAGCTAAGCTGATTCCGCATAACCTACAAAGAGATGGCATCTCCACAGCAATTATCTTTCGTTCATTCTTCTTGTGTAATACCTAGCGAAACCCACGGTTCGTATCTTCTTCGTATAAGAGCGTTGGTACCAACACTACATTCTGTACGGCCAAAAGTACAGCCGTGCTGACGTTTCGTCGTCTCATTAATGCAGCCAAGACACCATTTACACTGCTACCGGCAGCAATACGCCTTTCCGCATCCATCTCGTATCTTCCATCTCTACTGAACAAACATATCTAATATACCACTTCATCCACTTGCTCTAATATCTTATCATTTACACTGATCTTACATTCAGTCCTGCAATGCACTCCATCATCTACGTACAGCAGGCAATTTACATTTAAGTCACCTACTTTCACTTCTATGTTACTTTGTTTCACTCCTTGGAGACAGCTATCTAAATATAAATGGAACAATTTTATTTATGGTTAATGTGTATATATTTCGTTTTAAATTATTCTTTTTCTTTTTGCACGTTTATACTTTTTAGCGTTAAGCCCGCCTTTTTCGCCTGTATATTTTTTTATATTGTGTGCAATAAATGATTAAAAATAACAAAAAACACGATGATTATATTATATTTGTCTTTTTTTTTAATTTATTTATTACCTTCTCGCATCCATTGTATTTTGCATATAGCGGGATAGATAGAGGAAATCTTGTGCCACCACCTAGTATATATTATTAATATTGATTTTGAGTCATTTTATATAGCATATGCAGTGTACGAAATATCGAAAAAGCGTAGTTCCTATACAATATAAGTTTGATTTATCTTTATCGATATTTCATGTTCCATTCACATCGAGAACGCCGTAACAGAACCAAACATCCCTGATTTACGATATCGTAAATCTCAAATTAGCGGTTGACGTACATTTTATGGAGTATAGCGTAAACCAAAACAAATCAGTCAACAAATCTTATATTATCAAAATATATTAATGCTATATGAGAGTGGAAAAATATACCTACTTGTGTAGGTATGTAGATTTGTGTGATTATGTAGAAAGATAGGTAGGTACCTACATTTTTAGTGTAGGTATCTATTTAATAGATTCATATAGAATCACTTAGTTTTTAACTGGTAAATACTTGTCCCAGAAGAATTTAAACCGTAAGTTATGATGTTAAAAAATAGTCAAGATACGTAATCAATACTTTTTTGTGTTACTTATCTATAGCATAGATAGTTAACTAGTCAGTATATTGTATACATATATAATTTTGACAGATCTCATTTCACGGGGTGATAGGAGCGCCCTTAAAATAAAAACTTCAATTTTTTTTGAAATTATCATATTAAAAAAAATTTGAGAGAAAAAATACCTAATGATTGGCTTACGGATACATTAAATAAAATATTTGATCTTCATGTCATACATAAATCCATAGGTCATACATAAATCCATAGATACGTGTACATTATGGGTTGTTACTTGTTACCTAAAACTTAGAGACAAAAAAAATATTGCTATTTCGGATTAAAAATGTATCGCTATTCGCTATTTCGCATAAAAAAACAATAAATACAATCATAGTAAAAACAATAAGAAAGAAGACAGTATAGCTTTCCCATGCATATCGGGATAGACCCTTTGATAACGTCTGTGGGAATGTTGCGTGTACCTACCACATGAGTGCCTTAGCATGTTCTTTTGAATATACATATACCCCAAGATCCCAGCCCCGCCAGACCTACGTCATTTTAGCAAAGCTGGAATTTTTTGCATTATTAGTCCAATACGTGGTGAGCACGGTATGCGTACTCACTAACTTGAAAGTGGGAACCTTTCAGAGATAGCTCAAACTAAAAGTACCTAAAAACCATGTAAAATAATAATACTTTTTATTAAACTAAAAGAAGACGAATTGGGTCAAGAAATTTCAATGAATAAACTACCGTTACCAGTAGGCCCGCTGCTCTATCGCCTAAAGTATAAATATAAAATGTAAAGATATAATAGTTGTTATTAATAATTTTCTGTTATAAAATATTTTTTATTTATTATTTAAATACTAGTTACTATCTAGGTACTTAGGTTCTTATAAAATATGTATTTAACATAGAACTGTATGCACGCATAATACCTGTAGGTATTGCTTTTTTGTAGTTTCTGTTTTTTATTTCTTGGTAGTTTATCCCTCTGCAAATTGGATAAAGAAAAATAGCTCCATAGCACTGTTTTATGTAGGTTCGCTTTTTATCTTAGATTTTATAGGCTTTTTATTTTTATAGCGAACGTGTCCTGACTGCTACTGTCTACTTTAATTATATACGCACTAGGTGCATGGATTTTATGACTGAACGAGGCTGTATATAAAAAAAATAGTAATAATGTTATATAAAAAAATATATATAACCTATTGCAGTAACTACAAATCAGAGTTATTTAAATGGTTATATGGTCTTCTACGAAAAATCCAAAACTTTTATTAAAATTCATTATTTGTTATCCACCTGTTAGTTATAGCCATTTTTTTCTTACATTATAAATAGTTATAAATTGCTACTATACAGGAATATAGTGAAAGGTAATAAGTTCCTATTGCTTTTCTGTGGTATTACAATAAAAGTGAGGCCGGTCGTAGAATGTAAAATCGACTGGTTGTGGGTTCGATCCCCACTCGAGGAGATGAAATATTTATTCAATATATATATTTTCATTTCTTCGCTCTGGTGTCGAGACAAAGTGCGGCGTTGAGTTCGGCCACTTAACACGCAATGACGAGTGTCTTGACACTAGGTTCCTTCAGCCTACCCTGCTATGTGATAGCGTGAAGCTGATTTAATTTAATTTATTTTTTAATAAAAAAAAAACATTTTTACACAAACATAAATGCAAGTTAAAAGCTTAAGTCCAGCCACCAAACGCTATACGTCCCTACCCTCCAAACACGTTTAGTACCTACATACGCCCATGTTGATAAATTTTACAATGTTGCTAATTAATATTATTTATGCCATAATTATCAATGATACAAATACATCACTATAAATATTTAATTTTGATATTTTACGTCAGGTGTTTTAGATCTTCCTTTCTGGCGTCAATAAGATTCGGTGTCGAAAAGTGGTATATCTTCTCTATCTTTTAAGCTAATACGAATAAAACTATCTCAAGCTTTGGGTCCACAAGCAGATATATAAATCTCTATTTATTATTTTTATGCACTTTTCTACTGTCTGGATTCTGAAAAAAATCATTATTATTAGAGATTTTCTTATCGTCCCTTTAATCTATTATATACAATAACACTAATATGGTAAGCATGAAATTAGAGAGAGAATTAAGACAGATACTATGAAACAGCATTTCTTTAAATAGATAAAAAAACAACAATTTTTCAAGAAGTCACACTGTTAATAGACACAGCTTTAAAGACATAAATCAGACAAAATTTTGAAAATTACCCTCTTTTAAATAGATGTTAAATCATTTTGATGTTTATCATAAAATCTTTAATTTATGGTCGGTTTACCTTTTCCAAACACTTTAGATGACACATTGTGTCATTAAGCTGCTTCAAAAATAACAAAATAATAAATCAGTTTCACGGTGTATCCCACATACAGCAGGGTAGGCAGAGGGAACATAGAACTAAAGACACTCAGTTTCAGATGTTCCGTCGAGTTCTGGAGATACTGCGTGTTGAGTGGCGGAACTCAACGCTGGGAGTTGCCTCAACACTAAAGCAAAGAAATGAAAATATAAATGTAACTAAATATTTTAACTCCTCGAGTGGCGATGAAAATCAGATTTTCAGTCACACTTGGTGCCTCTGTGCCACGACTGGCCACAAGGCCCCAAGATTCTTCATAGAATATCTGTATTTTGGTGTCATAACGTATATTTTTTCATATCTTTATACTTATTGTAATATGAAATCAATCTATAGATGACCCGTTGATGGTTTATTATAGGAATAGTATTAAAATCAGTAACCGATGTAATTGAAATCCACGGGTTTTTTTTTTCATTATTTAAATCAATTAAGCTGTTTTAGCCACAAGAAGTATTAAATCAAGTCACACGTATCAGCAGCATAATATTATACTTTAGTTTAGTGGCACACCGACAGAAAAGACTTGTTCTTTTAAATTATTTTATGTATTTTAACTTTCGTCTTCTGTCTTCGTTTTTATGTATTTTAAGTCGTGAATTCGCATGTTTCGTTGTATTACGCTGGACGTAATTTTATTATTTTCTTCAATATTGTTAATATAACTTAAATATACTTTCAGCACTGATATATGGAAATTTATAAAAAGACATATATTATATTCCTAGGCGAGATAACTTCTTAAATTACATAAAAACAGCAAAATTACAGATATAGATAGTATAAGAACTTATTTTAAGCAGTGGGTACAGTTTTATTAGTCAAAATGTATTTTCTTTTTAAATATAAGTAAAAAATTCGCTACAAGTCGTTGCCGTCTCATATTTTGTAAAAAGACAGCTTTTTATATATATTTATATATAGGAGATTTGATAATTATTATTGTCGAACTATAGGTTGTTAAAAAATATTTTATATGGGTACTATGCAAAATATTTAAAATATTTTTGATATTTGAATAAGTTTAAAATTAATAGAAGTATTATATTATGTGGAGACGAATTGAATACAAGTTTTAGATAGGTTGTAAGACAATTTACAGCTATTCATTATTTTATTTTTTTACCTTTAAATATATTATATTTTAATATATTTAAGTATCTAATATCTAGTTAAACAGGTCATTATCGTTGTCATGGTTTAAGAAGACAAGCTAAAGATTATTCTTAAATACAACTATCCAGAGAATTTTGTTGTGTAATTCGTATGTATTTTTCTTAAAATCATGTAATGGCTAAAATAATATGTTTTTATAATATAATCTGTAATTATTTCGAATAAAAATGTTATTTGTAAATAATTTATAACGTAGTTGTTTCAATTTACTTTAGTTATTAAGTAAAACTTAACCATACCTATACGATGATACCTCTTAAAACCGAGCACGGCTATTTTAAGCCAAAATCGACATAATTAATTTTGATTATTCGAAAAATACTGTTTACCTACTCAATTAAAAAATTATAACATACAAACTATATTATAACTTAAAAACAAGGTATTTATAATATACCTACATGTTGCTTTGTTCTTCTCAACTTCCACCACATATATCTTTATTTAAGTATAAATTTAGTTATCCATATTCCACGCTTGAGCCTATCGATCCATTACTACGACGTTAGTTCCCGCCTTAACAGCAATGGCGCAGAAAGAGAGCCCCTCATTCGCCAGTCCCACTTTCTTTTATAATGCGCATGCGTTTTAAATGCATATTCAAAATGGCGGACAGTACATTTTTCAGCCGTAGTGACAGTTTGATATAGAGTTCTTTGTGATTGGTAGGTGTTTGTCGAATAGGATTATTGAGCGCAATATTTGAACTTGGAGAATATTTTAAAACTACAACCATGTATTGTACGCACGTTCTAGGTATTTTACAATTGGGAGACCGGTATTTTATTTAATTTTGTAAATATTTTTTTCTATAAATAAATAAAAAATATATTATTTAATTTATTCCTACCTACATAGGCACCAAGTTAAAACTTGATAAATGAACCGCAAACCTTTCCGTTAAATTAAAATGAATGGCTATGCCCATTTAGTTCAAAATGTGCAAATACAACAAAAAAAAAATTGTAAAATTACTTACAAATAAATATGTATCCAACAAGATTTTTGACGGTGACTGCCATATTATCATCCGACGAATATCCACATCCATCCATTACGAAGATCATCACAAATTTATTCTTGTTTAATAAAGTTTATAATATATTTTCAAACCTTACTAACTTTTTCACTCGCTTGATTTGTTTTATTAAAACACACATCACCATGACCAAAGTGTGACTGACCTAATTCGTTTTGTTTGTTAGGCGAGCCGCTTTACCCTTTTATATATCAGTAATAAAATTGCAGACACCCGTCGTCCTAAATCCTTTATTCCTGACGCATTTTCTGGTATAGACATCTTTAAAACAGGGTGGTACTAAACTTATTTAACTTATTTAATAAACGATATATACCTATGGTTCTTCAACTGTTTCCGTTTATGTTAAAGTGAAAATATCATAGAACATGAACTTGATGATTTTTTACTATTTTATTACTTGAACGACGTGTGCAACAAGACTTTTGTGAGAAGCTAGTGAGTAAGATGTTAGTAGGAAGGCACATGAAAATTTAATATATGTAGACATATGTATACGATAATACTGCTTTGTAATTTTTTTAGCCACGTATCAGCTTTTGGACTAATTTATCATAATAATGTTCGCTACCAACGTTATTCTCTACACTGTTTTTTAAGCTTAAGATAGTGTTAATATTACGTAAAAAAATATATTATGAGTGTTAAATTGAAAAAGAAAAAATATATCAGCTTCACGCTGTATCCCGCACACAGCAGGGTAGACAGAGGGAACCTAGTGTTAAGACACTCCGTTCCCCACTTTCTACCTAATTCTGAAGGCATTGCGTGTTGAGCAGAACTCACCGCCGAGCTTTGTCTCGACAGCAGAGTGAAGAAATGGAAATATAAATTTAAATATTTCCTCTTCTCGTGTGGGGATCCATCCCACAACCAGTAGGTTTTTTACTATCACACTTAGTGCCCCTGCGCCACGACTGGCCTCATAAGTGTTAAAAATTCCCTAAATCCCTTTAAGTGTGAACCGAATCCTCAATCACTATGTACTTATATATTTAATTTTTATCTTCGTTACTATGGTATCAATAAATTTAGAATGTTTTTTTTTTAAATATTAGGTACTCGATCCATCTCTGGAATAATCTTTTCTTTTGCTCTGCTCCAGTCAATGCCTAATATTGAAGGCATGCATTTAGCAACAATGCGTGTGATAATCACTGCTTTGGGATAAAACGATTTATGGCCGCTATAAACCTCCACAACGAACCGTTTTACAACGTTATATTTTATATATTTACCCTAAATACTTCATCTTTTGTTAAAGCTAAAAAAAAAATTCTGTTATCCATTCTTACAGGCCGCTGGCCTCACGTTTGTTTGTATGTATTTCTTGTAAATAAGTAGGTATGTATGTATTTGTATTTACCTAATGCCTATACCTCCAGAGATTGAAGAACTTTAATCTCTAAATATAGGAAATAGCTATATAAAAATGTTATAATCAGGTAGTACCTACATACTACCTACAAACCTATTTATAATTTAAGCAAATTTAAAGCTCACCTTATAAATATGTCAATGAATGATCAGCCAATTCAATTAAAGCCCCAATGATTAATCCAATGATTTTAATTTCACAGTACATAAGTGTTTCACAGATTTAGGCATTCAAATAGTATTTTAGTCAGTCAGTAGACATTAATAGAGCATCTCTATCAATCTCTATCATTATCTTATTTTTTCATTATTTATGAGAGAAAAAAAATAATAATTATGAAATATATTATTTTCAGTGATTACTAAATCTAAAATGTATAATTTGTTTAGTCGTGATATTTTTACGATGTGTTATAAATTATTGGTCGAGTATTTTATTTATATCTATTTAGGGCCAGTCATAGCGCAGGGGCACCAAGTGTGACTTTAAAAATCGACTGGTTGTGGGTTTGATCACCACTAGAAGAAATTAAATATTTATTTATATTTATATATTTGTTTCTTTGTTCTGGTGTCGAGGCAAAGCGCGGGGTTGCCTTAACGCTAGGTTCCTTCTACCTACCCTGCTGTGTGCGGAATACAGCCTGAAGCTGATTTTGATTACATTTTATCTATTTAAGAAAAATAGTTAAGGATGCCGTGCTTCGCTAAAGCCTATATCAGCAAAATGCTACTCCGCAAAATGCGAAAGCTTTGTAAGCATATCAAAATTTTTCCCTTCGTATTTAATCGATCTCAATACGTCGACAGCGATTGGGGGAATTCGCGTTAAGTTCTCGGTACGGCTGGCAAAGTTGACGAGGGAGTATCGTACAATAGGGTAGACCCCTATTATCTACTTAGTTGTAACAACGGAACTTTTGCTAGCACAATCTAGAACAAGCTATATAACAGTACGTACCTACAAAGAAATCATACAAAAACTGAAAGCTTGGCACTTTGTATAAACAAAGAACTAAACTCAGAAGAACCTTAAAACAAAAAAGTTAATATATTATCGTTTTATAATGTTTATTGTAAAAAAGATATTATTCACGATAGTAAACGGTGGCTTTTGGATTTTCATATTAAGTACTCAATCAATCAATTGTAATCATGATTCTGTAAAGAATTCATATGGAAAATTTGATAAAAATATGCTGGTAGGTCCAACTTCTAACTCAACCTTCGACAACAACAACATTATTTTTAATCTTGTGTACCTAAGTACTATGAATGGAAATAAAACAACGACATTTAAAAATATTCAAAAAACATACATATATCTACTAATATTTATTTAACTAAATTATTTTAGGTATTTATCATACCTAATCCTATCACAACTAGTGTCTTCACTTTTTTATATAAGAAAATTGATATCAGTTAATATAGAGGCAAAATTTAATAAATTTATTAATATCGTAGTATTTTATGTGATTTATTATCTTACTATTTATTAAAAAAGTGTATAGTACTTTTTCTTAGGGGGCCGTTCAAGTATAATATTACGTAAGTAGTAGCGTAATTTTTAACAATTTTCTACCCCCTTCTCTTCTCTGTCACCAAATGGACTAGAAGACTGCAGAATAGCACGCGGTAGTTGTCCTTTTTTATAGAAAAATACAAGGCAAACGTGCGTACCGTTAACCGCATGGTAGACGTCTCTATGCAAAGCCATATTGTCAACTATGCCGAAAGAGTAAGAATGCCGAAACTAACGCGTTAGCACCGGTGAGTTTTGAGAAGCATGTGATTGTAGCAATAAAAGAAAGATGCCATCTGGACCGCTTGACTTGCAAACACCCCTAGAAGGCAAAGTCGCTTAACAGCTTTTTGGCTAAACTGAACTTAGCTCGGGCACCCCGAATTGGTCGGCGGCGGGGTTGTTCCTCGGTTATCCATAGTCCAGGCAAGGAGAGCGCCCAGTAGGTCAGATTTTTCTTTCGTCGTATGGACTATGATAAAATTTCCTTTCTAATGGAGGAAGCGAATGCTAAGGTTGCCAAGTGCAGCCTTCGAGACGGCCCAAAACTGATGATATTTATCAGGCTCCTCACCGACCGATTTGCTCGGACTTTGCTTTGCCCCTTAAAGGTTACATTTCCTCATTGAGACTTTCACCTTCTGTTCCGGAGTGACCAGTACCTTAGTCTAGACCTGATGTCTCGCTCTTTGTTAAGAACAGCAGGTTTGTATGACATATACAAAAATTGTGACTAGTCCCTGATTGGCAATACATTGCTAGGAATATAAAATTCCATGCCCTGCAGACCCATGTTGGAAACAGCAGCGCCACAGACACTAACATCATGAGAAGAGGAGCGTTTGCTCCGGTCTCCAAAAATAAGATAAGTAAAATTTACGCATCCTATCCCTATCTGCTGCCTGGTAGTCGCTTCTAAGCGAATAACTTATTCATTATTTGTGCCCACAACCGTACGTGCTATTTACATCTCTGGGTTGGTGTATTTTGGTATCTAACTTGAACCATTTGATAGCAAACAACAAATCCGTGAAAAGTAGGAGGAATTTGATTTTGCGTCGGAACGTTTCCTAGTACAAATGTACGACATGATTCCTACCACTGATTTATCTTACAACACAATAGGTACGTCACAATCTATAATATCATAGCCACCATCTGGCCACGTGGCATTTCACTACTATTAAACTTTCTTCCCCACTCCACGCAATTTTACACGCACTTTTACGCTATTTTTTACATGGTGGGTGTGTAAGTAATATAACTGTATAAAATATCCTAGAGAATATTTAGTAGTATGAATGTAGGTAGGTAATTATCGACTATTTTTATTTACTTAATGGCGCAGCGTTGTGTAGTGACGGAGCGTTTTCCTTAAGGATTTTACCTAGGAAGGTCATGTGTGCCTCTCATTTTCTATCGGTTTTCCGTGCAGGCAACGTTTTGTCTATTTGCAAATGTTGTGCTCCGAGTACCTAAATAAAAATTAAAAACTGCCCTTATAGATTTTTTAGCTTCACACTGCAGCTTTAACGGGATACCCAGAAGGTACGGAGTGCCAAATGCTATATATTCTGTGCACTTTTTTCCCTTCCGAACAATGAATGCAGGAATAAATGTGCTTATTCTTTATAATAATATGTAGAGTCCTCAAAGTCTAAGGTAAGCTTTGTACTTGTGTAAGTGTCCATATATGTGTAGATGTAATGCTATTTGATTGGTCTAAGCCGGTTTAAACTGTTTTTTGACAACTGGCCCACACTTCTTGCCTGACAGCAACATCACATATTTAGTTAATATTTGTATTATTTTTTTAAAAGTGACAAAAAAAATTGTATAGTACCTACAAAAGTGAATGAAAAAATGGGTATAGTACAATAAAAATATTATGTAACCTAAAAAAAATATATATTATGTAATCTGATATATAACCAAATAGTGAAGAAAGAATAACAATTGTGGACCCAACGCTTTTGATGATAAACGGGACGATTCATTAATAACTCAAACGTAAACATACAGCAGCAAAACTAGACAAAAGCAACAAAAGACAAAAGTGAAAAATTATGAGGATGCAATGTTCGGCGTAAACGAATAAATATATATTTTTATTATTTTCTAATAAAAAAAAACCACACAAATGCAAAGAACGTGCCTGCAAAATTAGCCTCGCGAATGTGATTGCAAAATATTCTATTATATTGAAATCTTTAATTATCACATAGATGGAGCTACATTTGAAAGCATCTTCAGAAGTACGCAACCGAAAGAGAAAATCTATTCGAAAGTAAGCTGAGCGCTTTCTTCTTTTATAGTAGTTCATTAACATAACGACAGATGGCGCTTTACAATTTTATGAAACTAAAATGTTCTATCGTAACATTCTGAACGCTTTATTTTTTATAAGCAACATAAACCTTTTTATATTAATTTAATTTAATATTCTTTCCTAAATATAAAATCTAATATATCAAAAATTTAAATTAACGTTTTGTGGACTCGCTATAAAAAGTTATAATATTATTATTTATTTCAATAAGGGATGTCGCACTTCAGTATGCACATTTGAGAAAGTTCCTATTTAAATATCTAGATGGCTCTGTTTTAATGTAAGAGCTTTTAAGTGTTTCATCCATATTTTAAGTTCCACGATATTTTCTAATAATCATTTAAAAACAATACATTATTAGTAACAAAATGCTTAAAAGGAAATTTACGGGAATGAATGTAACACAGTATCTATCTATACCTGAATAAATCAAGTTCAGAATTTATAGGACATAACTTTCCTTTAGCTATTACTCATATGATTTATATTAAATCTTTATTCGCAGCTAACTTAAGTTGGTTGAGTTTCTACTTTTTCTATTTATTTTAATACAAGCAGGTGAATAAGTATTTGAATTAAAACTGTTCATAATTTTTTTCTTGAGCCAGGCCAGTCGTGGCGCAGCGGCACGAAGTGTGACTGTAAAACCGACTGGTTGTAGGTTCGATCCCCACTCGAGGAGATGAAATATTTACTTAAATTTATATTTTCATTTCTTCGCTCTGGTGTCGAGGCTAAGCGCGGCGTTGAGTTCTGCCACTCAACACGCAATGCCTCCAGAATTCGGCAGAAAGTGGGGAACGGAGTGTCTTAACACTAGGTTCCCTCTGCCTACCCTGCTGTGTGCGGGATACAGCGTGAAGCTGATATTTTTCCTTCCGTTTCTTTCTCTCGAAGTCGTCCGTTTGTTTTTTTTACATGGCATGGTAAGAAAACCCAGAGAATTACGCTGTATTTTGTACAAACAGGCCGAGGAAATACTAATTAAAAAATATTTTTCGTGATGGAGCCTCAACCTGCAAATATCGTACTCAGTCAGCGTTTTTTTTGCTAATCAGAAAGAAGGATCAAAGTTCTTTAAGAGAAGTTCCTCTATAAAATATAAATGGCAGATCCATTTCCGTTAAAGTTTTCTGTTTTGCAAAAAAAAAAAATATTTGTGTGATATTATGACACGATTCTATGATCTATTGGGTTTGTTTCTTTTTTAAGCTTATACAGTCTCATGTTGATATTTTTTAAAATAAAATAATAAAAACAAAACTAAGTTACAAACTTTGTAGTTCTAACTTTAAAATACAACTACAGTAGGTATGTACCTACATATGAGATCCATTACGCTCCGGCCATTACTGTGGCCGTAACTTGGCGGTAGGTCGAACATAATTACACGGCTGAATGTAATCATTAAATCCCTCTAGTGCTTGCTAATCAACGGAGATGGGACTTTGCGAGCTCCGGGCACTTCCCATCGTCCGCGGCGGCGATTAAACCGTAAAATTCTATTTCTCTTCATAATATATAGTTTGGATACTTACGTAGGTGTGTCTTTTATATATTTGATGTGGGTGTAGGTTTATAGTTAAATAAATTATATTCAGTTTTCTTTTGTAAAAGTGATAAAAATAAAAAAAAAAATCAGCTATACGCTGTTTTCTGCACACAGCAGGGTAGACACAAGGAAACTAGTGTTAAGTCAATCTATTGTCCACTTTCCGCCGAATTTTGACACTGGGTGCTGAGTGGCGGAACTCAACGTCGCGATACCAGAAATGAAAATATAAATTTAAATAAATGTTTCATTTCCTCGAGTAGGGATCGAACTCACAATCATTCGCGTTCACATTCACATTATGAGTCCCTGTGCCACGACTGGCCTCTAAAATAAATATAAAATAAGATTACATTATATTGGAATTAAAAAAAACAAGGCCAAATGTGGATTTGTGTATTTAAATATTTTTATATTCATTATTACCGACTTAATATAATCGGGCTATTACTTTATTTATGTGATAAAAAGGTAAAAGCTTGATTTAAAAAAAACACGCAACGCCTTTAATTTATTAAATTTATTATATAAAAGTTAATCTCAAATGTAACTTTTTAGTTTATGTACGAGTATGTAATGACCAATTACCCAATTTTTAGATACTTATCATTGAGGTATAAACAGGGAAATGAAGGATACAAAAATTAATTTTTGTTCATTAAATTATTATTATTTTGGCTAATTTAGGTGATTTAATATTAGATAAAAATGTTATTAAATTAAATCAGCTTCAAGCTGTATCCCGCAGGTTCGGTAGAGGGATCTTAGTGTTAAGACAATCCGTTCCCCACTTTCTGCCGAATTCTAGAAACATTGCATGATGAGTAGCGGAACTCAACCAGAGCGAAGAAATGAAAATATAAATGTAAATAAACATTTCATTTCCACGAGTGGGAGTTGAGTCTTGATCTGCTGATTTTACAGTCACGCTTTGTGCCTCTATGCCACGACTGACTTCGATATTAAAATAAATTTTGATATGAAATAATCTTTATATTATTAAAGTGATATATGTAAAAAATATTTTATATATATATTTAGTAGTTAATACCAATAACGACTAATCATACATAGCTAAGACACAATAATTTATTTTTTTTAATCAAATTTACATAACATCTATAGATTATACATATTAAAAAAATAATAAATGAGGGAATATATCAGTTATATTTATCCATTTATTAATTTTACTAGTAAATTTAACTTATTACTCAGCCAGATTTTGGATGTTTAGTTAATACGCCTGCTTATTGATTATCTCCCTTCTAAGTGTGCCCCGTAAGTCGTCGTATTCCACTCGAACGAGCACCCTTCCCCTTCAAACTTTCGTCCCCACCTTTGTTTTTCTTACAGCATCCGCCATTGCGGGAAGAAATGTGACAGGAAATCCTACTTCTCCAAGAGGAAGTGAGATAAAATATAAGGGTTGAATTTCACTTGGAATACAAATTTAGAAAAGGCACAAGGGTAGTTCTTTATATTGCTGGCTCTTGCATTTCTTCGACTATTTCTGTAAAGTTGGCTTTTCAGATGAATCTGCAAAAAAGAAAAAAAAAGCAATAATTTATTATTTTTATTTAAATTGTCGTATAGAATAACAAATTATGGAGTTTATGACATAGTAATAAAATTAATTTATGTGTAATTATTTACTTTTATAGCGAAGAACGAATCGAATTAAAATTCTTTCATGAAAGCTCATGTTACCTTAACGATAGGTAAATATAAGCGTGAAGGCATTTTGATGACTACTGATTTAAATAAACAACACTCTTATATGTTAATATTTCTTACTCATACTATTATGGGCAAGAGTGAATGCCTATATCTATCTATCTACATTTATTTTCTTGTTGTTTATAGCTTTAAATGTTTAATTCATTAATTTTGTAAAATATATTTAACATACGGAGTGCCTAAGCGCTTGGTTTCCTCTGCCTCCTTTGCTACATGCAAAATGCAAAAGCCTTGAAACTGCCGTTTAATAAATTAAGTAAATTCGTATTCGTTTGTAAAGGTATTTTACTTAAAATAAACATAACAACAATTTTAAGAAGCTTTTATTTATACTATAGTCATACATTAATTTGTTTATATTAAATAAAATAAAACATGGTACATTATTTAATATAAAATAACGTTTGACTGTTCATGCCGCATATAATCTATATTCCATATTCCTTATCAAATCGCACCCCAAAGCACTCGAGTGACTCCCCGATTTTATAGTCCTCGTTATCAAGACCGTTACTTTCGTCATTCGATCGCATTAGGGTATGACGCACTAATATATACTGGAATTTATTGCTCGAATTCCTCTGCTAGCTTTTGATAACTTCGGTTCCTTAAAAAAATCATCTATATATATTTTAGGGTTCCGTATCTTGAAAGATGAAAACTTGAATAACGTCGTTATGTCTGTCCGTCGGTCAAGACCATTTGTATCGAGTTTGCGTTACGGTATCGAGCTGAAATTAATATCAAATATTTAAGTCTATGATCTCTAGAAACGAACTTTACTTCCAAGTAAATACAATCAAAAGATACGATGCATTTATGCAACGTTTATGCTGCATTTTGTATGAAATTTTGTAAACAAAATCTATTGAATATTTTTTTGGGCTATACCGTTATGACATTTGGTATGAAATGAGTACTAAAAGGAAAAAAATCTGAAAATATGAACATTTATAGATATTTCATAGAAAAATATCATACGAGCTTATAATTGTGGCTCATTTTTACAAAATGCTCGTTAACTTAATTTTGTCAATTTTTATCCAATATTCCCATTATGGGATAACCATTGACCTATATAATCTTGAAATTCTTATGGAAACCGTGGTGGGTGAGTACGACTCGCATTTGATCGGTTTCTTAAATATATTATCTATATAAAACCCTCTTAGAAATTAATCTTGTTCTAACTTCTAAGTAGCAATTATAAAAATGATATAAAGATACATTTATATAAGTATATTTTCATATGATATTTTTTTTTGACAAAAATAATAGAAATTTCATTTTATATTTTTTTTTATATGATAAAAATATTGAAACTTACGAGTGAAAATTATTCCATGATCAAGAAAATTTTATAGATATGCTTTGGCTTTTATAGCATGTAATTTGAACGTATACTTTTTGAGAAAATGTAAATCAGAATCAGCTTCACACTGTAATCCCGCACACAGCAGGGTAGGTAGAGGGAACCTAGTGTTTTTTTTAGACACTCCATTCCCCATTTTCTGCCGAATTCTGGAGGCATTGCGTGTTGAGTGGTAGAACTCAACGCCGCGCTAAGCCTCGACACTAGAGCGAAGAAATGGAAATATAAATTTAAGTAAATATTTATTTATTTGAGAAAATGTAAATTTAAAACAATTCAACGCTCCGTTTACGGCTACAAGCATATGCACGAGTACTGCGGGGCGGGGCGATGCCTTGCCGCCGATTTTGTTATCGCAAGCAGCCATGTAGTGCTTGCACTTTTTATAAATTATTGAATGTATGAATTATATTAATTATATAATTAGGTTAATAGTGATATAAAGAGAAGAGAATTATAAGTGATAAGGGTCGCTAGTAATAAAATAAAACGGACCAAGTGTCTGTTGTGTCATAGTATGTACTAAATATTAATAATTAAGTATTAAATTAAGTATTTGAGGCCAGTCGTGGCGCAGTGGCACGAAGTGTGACTTTAAAACCGACTGGTTGTGGGTACGATCCCCACTCGAGGAGATGAAATATTTATTTAAATTTATATTTCCATTTCTTCGCTCTGGTGTCGAGGCTAAGCGCGGCGTTGAGTTCTGCCACTCAACACGCAGTGCCTCCAGAATTCGGCAGAAAGTGGGGAACGGAGTGTCTTAACACTAGGTTCCCTCTGCCTACCCTGCTGTGTGCGAGATATAGCGTGAAGCTAATTTAATTAATTTTTTTTGTACAGACCAAATTGAAGTTTGAGTTAATATTTATTTATGGTGTGAATTTAAATTTGAGAAGACTATCTAAAACGACACGCCCTAAAAAATGTCCGAAGTTGTTAGTCTCCCAATATGTAGGTACCTACTTTTAGGCTATATTTATGTAAAAAATTGACTAAACTAAACTAAACTATGAGTTTAAATGTTTACAGTATGTGTAGTAACAGTTCCTTTAATGTTTATTTGAACGACACGTGCACTTAATTACTATGAGAGATAGTTCGCGGGGGACGTGGCTGGTTTGAATTATCTTTATCACGTCTCAGATGCGGGTTAGAAATTAAGCCATTATCAAAGCCTAGTACAATAAAAAAGTTATTAAATAGATTTAAAATAGGCTCAATACGCGCCTGTATACAATTTCATCTTGTTAAACTTAATATGAGCAACTAAATACTATTGTATTTAGTTTTTCTTCATAATTATTAAAATAATAAATATTATTAAGTACTATTTTTATTCACTATGACTGTCTAAGTAGGTATATATTGAACATATTTAGCAATAGATACTTAAGATTTTTAATAAGTGAATAATGAATGACCAAAAGTTTTAATATTTTTTTATTACAACTGTGTCAAAAGTGAATTAATTTAAATTAATTGGTAGTTAAATGTCAAATTGTAGAGCAACCTACCTATACTTATAGGGAAGGTAGGGTAGGCTCGGTACTTGTTTTTATCACTTAACGCCTTACCTTTGGCAAGTTGTAGCTTTTAAATTTCACATTGCAGTTTACGATGCCGTCGGCTAAGTGCAATAATGGACTACACGATCATAACGTTTATTTACCTACTTTATATTTAATTATCTAGCATAAGATTTTTTTTATTCTATCAAAAAAATATGTTTTTAATTTTGTGGGCAAAGAGTTTTTACAACAATATTGAAAACAGTTTTTTTATAATGAAAGTAATGTTTTTTTTTAAATTTTGAGCTTCATACTGTATCCCATAGCTCAGAGGGAACCTGGGAACCTAGTGTTAAGACACTCTCTTCTGTTCCCTACTTTCCGCTTAATTTTTAAGGTTTTGCATGTTGAGTGGCGGAATTCAACGCTGCGTTGTGAATTTAGTACTATTTTATAACGCCAGATTACAAACCTACGACTATATTAATAATAGATACGAAATTGGTGTAGCTATGATATAATCAATTTTTTTTAATTATTTTTTTTAAACTAAGTATGGTAACACTAAGTACCAATACATAGAAAATGTGAAGGTAATGTAATAGCCCTGTCGAGAAGCAGCCGCCCTTTTACAGCCTCGTAATTGCGAGCTAAAATTAAGTGTTATTTTTATGGTGATTTCTCTACTACTTCTAAGTTGCTTTAAATGAACGTAAAAGATTTTTATTAATTGGAAATAGCGGAGTGTAGGTTTATATTGAAGTGATAAGTAAAATTATATAAGGTTTGTAAATCAATATTTATATATTATATTTGTAAAGGTAGGCAGCATATAATGCAAAAGGTCGATCAATTCGTTATTTGTTTGGATAATAATTATTGATATTATCAGTTTGTGTATTATATATAAATTTTAAATGAAAATTTGATGGTTTTGGATACGATTTCTATTGCTATAGGCGAGTTATTTTCATTATATATATTAGTTAGGTAACACACGCTTCGATTGAGTATTTCATATGATGTTTATACAAAGGCAAAAACTGAAGAACAAAATTTGACTTACTCGTTAAACATAAGGGAAGCCCAGTATGATCTAAAGGTCAAACTAATATAAATTTCAATAAAATTATACTTTCAAATCTTATTATTTAGGTGCCCATTGTAAATACAGGGTGGATTCGTCTGCGCTCCTTTTACGGGATAATTCTTTAAGTAAGTGCAACTATATTTCTAAAATAAATAAAATTTATAATTAAAAGTCATGTGTTTCTCTTTTTTTGCTTCACGCTTTAGTATAGCGGGGTAGGCAGAGGAAAGCCTAGTGGTTAGAAATTCAAATTCAAATCTAGAGACATTGCGTGTTGAGTAGTGGGACTCAACGCTGCACTTTGCCTTTACACCAGAGCAATAAAATGAAATTATCAAAAAGGTACTTAATTTCCTCAAGTGGGAATCGAACCCACAACCTGTCGCGTTTACAGTCACATCCTTGTGCCTCTGCACCACGACTATATTTATATTAATCTCGGGTACTCATTACCTACTTAAACGAGTTCGGCGTCGGCCATGTGTGAACTTGCCCATACCCATAAACTGACCCGTCATAAATTACTGCAACTTTGTTACTGTAGTTGATCACATTATGTGTGTTTGTATTTATATGTGCATATAGCACATGTACGTGTTTAGATGTTATTATATTGTGTTTAATTTTTTTAAGTACCTATACCCTTTTTAATGAAACTATTTTAACCGAATTAATCGCGTATATTTTACATTTTTATACATTTTTGAAAACCCGACGTTTCGAACACTTTGCATTAGTCTTTAGTCACGGGTAGACTAGAGTTTAGTTTCATTTAAAATGTATAATAATCGTGAAAATCAAAGAACTTATTACCTATAACCCTATTAGACCAATTTAAATAAATCAGAGCAAATTTAAATTGGTTATATAGGTACATTTCATTAAAAAGACGAATATTAGAAAATGAAAAATATAATCAAATCAAACCTTTTGTAGATCTAAGAATTTGTAAATGTTATACGGAAAATAACAACTATTTATATAAATAATATTGCCATACAGCTATAAACATGGGATTCAGCAATATTTTTTTATAATACTGTTATCTGTCCATGTACAGCCAGTATAGAGGATATAAACCAAAACGTTATCTATTATAACAGCGAACCAAACCACGTACAATTCCACTCTTACATTAAAAAGGACATTATCCTTTCTTCCAAGCGACCGTAAAACCTTATCTCCGAGAAAGCAAGGCAAGCGAGCGTCGCAATCTACATAGAGCTGATAATAACAAACCAATATAATTTGACCCACAAACTTTCCTAAAGTCTACGCTAGTACCGCTTACCATAATGAAAACGGAGTCTATATTTCACTGGTCGAGATATAAGTAATCTTTGCGGAGCGTGGTGGGAGGTTTACGAGCGGGTGGGGAAGGCTTTATATTTATTAAGTAAGTTGGGCTTTTGGCTGTATTAAACCACCTTTAGTGAGGGGTTCCATGCCTGCTCTGGATGTGGACCTATCAGGGTAATGCGCAATTTGCAAGTCCTTGCTTCCTACCCTTATAGTAAGAGTCTACTTACATTCAAGATCACGTTGCAAGTATTTTAGGAGCCGCCATTTATTTAATTAGTATAATGGCTTTATACTTTTGAATTTAATGAAATAAAGCCGTTATTTTTGTAGTTACAAATATCTAATAACGAAATAATGAAAAAATACTTAGCGTGCAACTAATCCGACGGTTGGGCTGTCACAAGACTCTGGTCTCTGGGAAATGAAAATGAATGCTATTAATATTAATACATAATTATAAATTAATTTGTTTAAGTGTTATAATATATATATATTTTAAGAAGAAATTGTATAGTTGATTGTAGAAATGTTATTTTATTAATACACGTACAGATTGTTCGTAGCTATAAGGTAGACGTATAGGTATATACCGTTGTTGGTTAATATAGTTATAATAGTAGATAGATACTATTAATTTTTATTAAAAAAAACAAGTTTATCCCGCTGTATCCCGCAAACAGCAGGGTAGGTAGAGGGAACCTAGTGTTCACACTTCATTCCCCACTTTCTTCCGAATTCTGAAGGCATTGCGTGCTGAGTGGCGGAACTCAACGCCGCGCTTAGCCTCGACACCAGAGCGAAGAAATGGAAATATAAATTTAAACAAATAATTCATTAAAGTACTGTAAAAATAGTATAGTTTGGTAATACAGGTATGATATTAGGTAGATGTAATAAGAAGTAGGTAGCTACGTGAACGTTATCATATTTTTACAAGTTACGTGAAAATGCGCACTTTTATTACGGCGCGTTTTATTACATTCTAGATTAGAAACCCAAAAGGCCAATTTTTGGTATGTCTGATATTTGCCCTTCCAAAACACTTTTATGTTTCGCTGGTTGTTATATATTTTGATTGTTTTCAAAAGCAAGCTTAGCTAAGAAAAAGCTATATAAACCTAAGCACATACCGAATCTTCTCTACCTATAACGCATTTTAAAATTTAACTTCTTTATTTTATCTCCTAAAACTGTATTTTTTCTTTTATATTTAATAAACTATGGACATTTCACTCACTAGTAATAATAAAACCAATAAATTATTCGCATTAAATTTATTGCAATAATTATAAGTAAGCACAGATATGAAGGAAATGGATGTAGTAGAGTAAAAACCGGGGCTATGACGCGTGAAGAAATCGGGTCCGTATTTATGGGCAGAGTTATTGTTTGAAACGTCTAAGTCGTAATTCCGCGGCATAAAGCAGCCTTCACTTTGGGCACACCCCCAATCCCACCCCGCCCGGGATGCTGTTTTCCCGTGAAATGGCCCGTTTGAAATTGTTGTTTTATGGAAGTTTTTACTAGTTGACTTCGTTCGGGAGAAATATATATTATATCTGTAGCCCTCTTTTAATAGCCAACTTTTTACCAGAAACTTCTAGTTTTGATATAAATAAGTAATATAAGTTATATGGTTTATCTGAAAGTCCACTTATTTCATGCGATTTGTAGAACGGAAAATATAAATTACAAAAGCTTCAACAAAAAGAAAAAAGACCGGATAAGTGCTGATCGGTTTCGCCCACCGAGGGTTCCGTAAAAAACTGGAGGTCTCGAGGTTTTTCTGGAATTCTTTAATCTGATACTTTACTTAAACTTGTTTTTTTTTATTTAACCACAAATGTATAATTTTCAGATTTGTTCCTGAAAGAACTCTAGAGTAAATTCCCTAAATATAGAGTAGTCGTGTCCCGCGCTGTCTCTTAACCTACCCACAATATTGCAAAAGTACCGCCGCGTCAGTATCAGAGGCAGCCATTTTTTGAATTTTTACAAATTTGAGAAAGATTTTTATAAGATATCTAAGAATATTATAATGATGTAGTTGTTTATTTATTTGTAATAATGCATATACCTACTTCAAATATGACCATATAATAACTTCAAAAAGAAGACCTTTTTTAATATGGTCTATATTAAAAAAGATATTAATAATATGGACTAGTGGTCCTTATCGTAAGTACGTGGAACGTATTGCTAACTGTTTATTCTTTCTAGATGCGTCTCAACCAAAGTAGTTACCTACCAGACAGAAGAAGTCTATTATTATCGAGTAATACTATGGCCATAGTCCGATGACTGGTATAACTCGATACATACATATACAATAACAAGCACTTGGTTACCTAAAAGCGTTGAAAACTTTTGATATGAAACGGTATACCATATTTTGTACGAGGACCATAAAAAAACTAGATAGTCCATTTTTCATACCTTTTTACAAAAATTCGATATTCACGTATTGCCTATTAATTAGTGAATTTCTTATAAAAGTTGTACCTTTATTACTTTTTGACGTAAAATTGTTATTCTTGAATAGTTAATCAAATTATTTAAATAAAAATACTATTATTATCTACTTAAATTTATATTTCGATTTCTTCGCTCTGGTGTCGAGGCAAAAGCGCGGCGTTGAGTTCTGCCACTCAATACGCAATGACTCCAAAATTCGGCAGAAAGTGGGAAACAGAGTGTCTTAATACCTAGGTTCCCTACACTATACTCTGCTGCGTGCAGGATACAGCGTGAAGCTATTTTTTGTTATTTTTATTATCTTGATATATTTGGTTTTGGTTAAAAGAAAACAATACATATTTATGAAACTTACTCTATATGTAGAAATGCTAGCAGCCAAATGTTATAGGTCAACTGGGTATACCATATTATTTTTGCTTCTCCATATAGTGTTGAAATTCGCGTCTTTTGTGATGTAAACGGGTATATTTTTTTAAGCGAATATAGAAATACCTTCTTTTTATCGGGAAATCAAGTGACCGTAGTTCTGAGTATATGATTTGAATTTTAATTCGATATCTCCTAGCAATAAATGAGATAAACGCTCTTGATAGACAGACACGCAGACGGACTGACAACAAAGTGATCTTATAAACACTCCTTTCTTCCTTTAAAGGTACGGAACCCTAAAAATAAGTTTAATAATAACATAAGACCGAGTAGGTCGATGATCTTGGAAAATATGGAGCGGGGGCCGATAAAAAGTTAAAATAACGACCTGTCACAAAATAATATACAATGGTATTATCTTCACCATTTAAAAGTTGGACCGACCGTACCGACGGACCGTGGCTCGATTTCGATTGGTGAGAGTTTGACAGCCAGTTGATATACGTAGGGCCGGCCGCCCCGGTGCGGCGCAGCGGGTGACAACATGGCTTCTCTAAAATACTCTAATGAAATTAAATTCCTCACGTTTGAGCTTTGCTCGTAAATAAAATTTGTATCTAATCCGCCGATTAATGGAGACTAGAGATAATTTAGTTTAAAAAATTATAAGATATCAAGTTTTACGTTTGATCTTTGCAGTAAATAATATTTACGTACACTTACATATTTAATTTTATTATCAGATTATTTTTTTTTGTTTATACTTGTATAAACAACAAAAAAATGTGTATGTATTACAAGTAGAGAGCAGAGTGTTTTAACACTAGGCTCATGCTACGCTGACTGACTGAGACTGCTACTTGCGGGATACAGCATGAAGTTAAAAAAAATGTAATTACATTGAATAACATGAAAAATAATGATTATTTGAAAGATTGCATTAACAGTTAACAATTGTATTTCAATTGATATATTTATAAATTAAAAATAATTTAGTTAATAGAATTTCGAATAAATTAAAATAAGATGCAATAAAAACATAAATGTATTAAACTCTTGTTTTCGATTTTCAAAATACAGATTCTGGTTGTTGGAAATTATTAAAGAATCATAAATTGTATAGATTGTTACAACACTAAAAATAAGAAAGGGTAATGATAAATATAACCTATATCAGATGAATATAAAATACATATCGAATACGTTCACAGCAACAATAAATCCTATAGACGATCACTCAGACACTTTTATGATACCTATACCTACAGATAACAAAACACAGTCGTATATTTGTTTCAAAATGGCTCTATGTAGTCCTAGATCTAATGTCAAGGATAACTTTAGCGTTTTAAAGGCGTTTTAGATAACTGTATGAGATAGATCCGTGGATTTAGTTACAACAAAATTACAATTTTACGAGGAACAATATAGCCGTATAGCGGCTTATGGCTTACGGCACCACTCATGTGGAGCACTAAAAAACTGGTTTACTACCCTACTGATGATTTACTGGGTGCATTCCTCGGTGACGTCGTCTTCCATAACTTTATCCATAGATTCTATATAGTGCATATGTTAATATTGCTGTAATATTTAATTTAATACGAAATTAAATATATAGATTACTTATGTAAATAAAGTAACTCTAAATTTAATTAATGACTGGTACGAAGGAAACTGAATGCCCGTGGGGAAGGGGCAGGTTCCTCACGAACCCCTTATAAATTAATACTAAGCGTGGATCCATAAATTACCCGTTCGTGTTACGATCGACTTAATCTACATTTAGTTAGTAGTTACCTATATCTATAGGTGAATGTAAGATATGTTGAACATACGAATGTGAAGCAACACGATATTAAATATGAAAAATATATATTTTTTCTTAACATACCTACATTATATGAAAAAGCAGATTAATCTATAGAGTATTAGCACAACTAAGGTTTTTTTTAACTATGTCAGTTTTAAATTATTAGGCTTTTTTTCATCGCTAAGATAAAATAGAAAAACCACTCGTTGGGTATGACACGTGGGTACCTATTGTCTTTAACTCTATAGCTTTCCCCGATAAATAACAAATCATTTTTCAATTCTAAGCAGTAGTTTCTGATGTTAGCATTATAATATTAATATACTAGGTATAGATTATATTTTATTAAAATATTTTACCTTCTGCTGGTCCATATCTACCTATACCTATAAAAGAGCTTAACGTAAATCGTTAATACATTTTTGTAGGAAAGTTTATTATGAAAATCATTTACTTGTAATTTATGATAGCTCACAAGAAATATCGATTTTCTTTGCCGTAATTTATTCTTGTCACTTCATATGACTTGGTTTTTATTATTTAACTGCTTGGGTGGGCCGAAAGTACGTTTATGTGTTTAATTTATTAATTAGTGCCTTTAAATTAGGATTTGTATTTAAATCGTGAAATTGTAAATAGACGATGAACCTACTTACTGAGGCCAGTCGTAGCGCAGGGGCACAAAGTGTGCCTGTAAATCGACTGGTTGTGGGTTCGATCCCCACTGGAGGAGACGAAATATTTAAATATTTTACTATTACTATTATAGTTTCATTTTTTCGCTCTGGTCGAGGAAAGGTGTGGCGTTGAGTTCCGCCATTCAACACGCAATGCCTCCAGAACACGGCGGAAAGTGGGGAACAGAGTATCTTAATACCCTCTGCCCTGCACCCTGCCGTGTGCGGGATACAGCGTGAAGCTGAAAATAAATTGGATTTGTACTTAAGTCGTGAAATTATAAATGGACGATGTATGTAAGGTAAAAGTAAATTACCTATTACCATGTTTAGATTTGAATCGGAGAGAAATTGAAAAATCATATTGTAAAACGTAATTTTGGTTTATTGTAGTATGAAAAATATTTTAGTGAGCCCATAAATTGTTAACATAAGTTTTGTGTTAAAAGTTTTAAATCTGCTACAATGTAGAGATTTGTAAACTTAGTACCTACGAGTAAGTAATGAGTATGTACCATGATTAGCTTCACACTATATCCCGCATATAGCAGGTTAGGCAGAGGGAACCTGGGAACCTAGTGTTAAAAAACTTCGTTGCCATTGAGGAAGCTTCTGAAAGCATTGTGTATTGAGTGGCGGATCTCAACGCCATACTTTACTTCGTCTTCAGAACGAGGAAAATGAAAATATTAAATATTAAATTCCACAACCTGTACATCGCACGCTTAGACCCTATAACTGACTGACCTGAAAATATCTGATATCATTTAATTAATACGAAAAATTAAAGATTATATAACTTAAATTCACGTAACTTATTTAACTAACAAAAATAAATTACCTCAAACCAACTCCAGGTGTCAATAATATGTCAATTCGCGCACATATTATTATCACATAAAATAATCCTATTTCAATATGATTTTAATATTTATTTTGCGCCCACACATGCGCCCCTATTTCGTAAGACGTTGGATTTACGATCCGATATATTTATGCAAAATGAGTCGCCAAATGTGCCGAGTCGGCACGAAAAAACAGCCACGTCCTTTTGCACGTAAAAAGGATGCGACAGAATAAATATACATGGAGCCACCCTTTTTGTCCATTAAACGACCCGAGCTTTTTCCGTTGCCTCCATAAAATGTGCCCCAATAAATATGTAAATCTACCGAAAAAAATCTCTCTCGAAGCTGCCACGCCGCCTGCTCTGTGAGTTTCACTTTTTGATGAGAATTGTAATTTGTATTGTATAGCACTGATTGAAAGTTAGTTAGTTAGCCGTAGTAGTCGCTACGGGCTATTGAATTAATAAATGAGATATTTAATTTTAATGTTTTTGTACTTACGATATCTAGTTGCAGTAATTGTAATTACATTGTTTTGTACAAGGTTACGAATCTTGAACGTGAGGAAGTAACGAATTTTCGAATTTTGTGCAAAATTCTTGTTATTAGAATTAGGTATCGACATTTATCGGCAATTTTCAGCACTTGCCGGATTTAAGGAGAAACAGGTTCATTAACAAAACTTGATAATTTTTTTTTTGTATTTTTTTATACAAAACTCTAGTGTGAAATAATATAATATCACTTTAAGAAGATGAAAATTAAAATATATTTTTTTATAATATTAACATTGTAACTGCCAGAAGATTGCAAGTATATAGACAAAAAAAAACTTTTTAAAGAAGTGATACGCATACTTAAAGAATTATAAAAGTAGAATTACACAAGGGAATATAATAATGTTGTAAAATTTACTTATACGTAAGAAACACAATTTATGTTATAAACTATAAGTGATTTAATGTGATTTCCGTGAGTAGAAACGTAGAAGCGGAGCGAGGGAGCTGCATCGATCCGCCCGGGCGAGGGTCCCGGACGCCCCATCTGCCTCTTGTATAATTAGAATTGGGTACCTATACGACACTTATATAAATATTTTAACAAATAATAAGAAGTTTAGTTTAATTAATGTTATATGGCTGTTTGGTTTTGGACTATATAACATCTATTCAATTTAATACATAATGTCAGTTTTTAAGTTATTTATTATTCTACTAATGTTTATATGTATTTATAAATAAATGAGCTTCACGCTGTATCCCGCACTCAGCAGGGTAGATAGAGGGAACCTAGTGTTAAGACACTCCGTTCCTCACTTCCTGCCGAATTCTGGAGGCATTGCGTATTGAGTTTCAGAACTCAACGCCGCGCTTAGCCTCGACACCAGAGCGAAGAAAAGGAAATATAAATTTTAAGTAAATATTTCATCTCCTCTCGTGGGGATCGGACCCACAACCAGTCGGTTTTACAGTCACTGCGCCACGACAGGCCTCAAGTATTTATAAAACAATATATTATATAGCTTTGTATCTTTCAAATATTAATTGAACATAAAAATATAAAATATAGCGCCTGTACCTGTACACAGAAACTTATCTCGACGCATCTTTAAATGGAACCAGTCGCATTATCATCGCCATAATTTATGTTGCAAAAAAGTAAACCGCGAACGGTCGACATGTAAAATCTTTAAAAGATACATTTTTCCCTAATGAATGGTATTGATCGGTCGAAGCTATAAGCGCATAATTTACGACTACCTATACCCTCCGGGTCCGTTGCGTGCTCCGAAGGTGTGTAGTTTATACCCCCTTTTTTATTTATGCCCCCTTTTTTCGCAGCTCGTAACGTCTGGCCGTAAAAGAGACTTTATTTTAATTTCATGATTGGAAAGCTCGATTGGTCGGCTATGTGGTTTAATGAGTTTATGGTGCTAATGAGTAAATGATAAGTCGTGGGACAGAGCTTAATGTAACTCTCTCCGTTGGTCTCATTTTGGAAAAAAAAAATATTATTTCGTACGTTTATTTATAATAATTTCAATGTTTAAAATGGTTTTTTATTGTTTGTTAAGCAGCTATGACTTTTGTCGAAGATTGCCGTTACCACATAAATAACAGTCCACTTTAAAATGGCGATTTAAAAAAAATACATCTTCTGCGATTCGTTTAGGTTCTTACATTCCCACACCATATTGAAAGAGATAAATCTCTGTCTCATCCGCCCTCTGTTTCGATTCATTTATTTGAGACGCTTTTGCCGAAAGGTAGGTATATGTAACTACCTACGTATTTCGTTTATGCCTATAAAATATATAAGAGTCTCTCACTCTTAGGTATTGAGAAATGGATTTTTATATGCTCTGGCGTATAAAAACTGATTTTAAAACTGTTTTAAACGAGTGCTCTCAACTTTAACACTATGAAGACGGCATACAATGTACCACCCTTCATATTCACAAAGAATATTTTAACTCGTGTTGAATTTTAATAAATCCGATAATAAAATATATATAGTTACAGTAAAAACTTCGAACGATGCAAAAAAGCCGAGTCAGTTGATTTATATCTACCGACCGAGCGGGGATTATGTTCGCACTTACAATTTATATTCTTTACTCTCTTTTTATACAACATTGTAGCGAAGAGGAGAGGAGCCCTGAAGTTACTTAACAAATATATGACATATTAAAGCGCATAAAGAAAACACTGTTTTGAGAAAATAGTTGAGGACAAAAGAAAGTTGTAAGAACGTCGTAACTTCGAACATAAATTTTGTGAATGGCATGAAAAGAATCTATGGCGATAGAATTGTTAATAAAGATATACAGTGACGTATTACGGGATATTAGCGGATTTTATGAAGCTATGATGGCGGGTCGGTGAATGCACCCGCGATGTGATACTATTACGGAGCAATTTATCAAAGCGAAATGACTTGTGAACATTGTCAATGTGGTTCTCAATACGAAGTTCAATATTGTCCCCTATATCTATATTACATTGTAACATAATCCATACAGTTTTTTTTATTATGTAAAAAACATTATAAAAGTTGTAAGAAACTCCTTTTTTTCATAAATATAAGGGATATTACGTAGCGATTCTTCTTAATATATTTGATTAAATATAGAATTTTATAATACGGGATATTATTATTATTATATACATATAAGAATTAGTAAATATGCATAGATATTATAAACAGTATTTAACGAGCGCAAATTTTTTACTCGTTCCATTACTTGAAGCGAAATCTGTTCGCCGAAAGATAAGGCTCTACTTAACTTAAAGTGGGTTAATTAAAACGTCCGTAGTGCAATTAAAACTGGTTGGCGCCGCCAAATTTTGTTTTAATTATATAATATATATATATATATATATATATATATATATATATATATATATATATATATATATATAACTATATAATATATAAAAAATCAGCTTCACGCTGTATCCCGCACACAGCAGGGTAGGCAGAGGGAACCTAGTGTTTTTAGACACTTCGTTCCCCACTTTCTGCCGAATTTTGGAGGCATTGCGTGTTGAGTGGCAGAACTCAACGCCGCGCTTAGCCTCGACACCAGAGCGAAGAAATGGAAATATAAATTTAAGTAAATATTTCATCTCCTCGAGTGGGGATCGAACCCACAACCAGTCGGTTTACAGTCACACGTTGTGCCGCTGCGCCACGACTGGCCTCGCCTCTTTTTTTTTTTTTTTTATATAATATATATATACATATATATATAACAAAATTATTTATTTAATTATTAAGCCACCAAATATATAATGCAGGTGGTACATAGGAAAATATAGGTGAACCTCAAAATTATTGAAGTCATATAGTATTGAAAATTATAAAGTCGTATACATTTTTATATTTATTTATATAGAAGTAAAGAATTTTAAAGCAATTAGGAATCAATTTCAAAACAAATTTGTATTTAAAAGTAGCTAATGTTTCAGAAGAACTAGTCAGACGTACTTTTATTTGAAGATTTGGCGTCATTATTATTATCAGCAAAATCGAATTCAATAAATATAGAAATCATAGTTTGATATATGTATTATATACCTGTAACATATAAATATTTCGTTTCTTATAATTGTTAACATATATTTAAAATGTATCTGTATATATTATATAAGTACATATTCAAAAGTAAATAATATTTTGACATAAGACTTTTAAGTTAACATCAAAAAAAATCCATCGAGCAACAGACCGCGCTTATCTCCATATACCACTACCTATACGTAATATTTTAGAAATGCTTCCACGGTACCTATTTCAAACCGGCCATAAATGTCTCGGCCAGGATAATATTTTACGACGCGACGTCGAGAGGCGGGGAGCTGCCCTAATCTACCTACACATGTGGAGTGACATCCAAATTTATTGACTTAAAAATATATCCATACAGATTAAAAAGATACCACTCTAGAGTCGAAACCTGATAAAATATTGTTTTAAATACTAAAATGACTCTTATCTCTTAGTGTTCTGCTCTATATCTATTTTCGTGCTCTATATCTATTTTTATATTTACATACATATAGAAATGTGATAAAGAATAAGGCCAGGCCAGTCAAGACGTGGCGTAGGGGCCCAAGCGATCCTCACTCGAGGAAATTAAATAATAAATATTTTTCTTTCCTCGCTCTGGTGTAAAGACAAAGGGCGGCGTTGAATCGGCGTCGGCAGAAAGTGTGGAGTGTCTTAACACTAGGCTGCCTATCAAAATAAGAATAAGTTTTGGTTTAACATTTGTTTCTATATGAAAAAAAGAATCAGCTTCTTCTCAATTTTCCGACTAATACTATCTAATTTTGTTTTAAATTACTGGACGTACCTACATATGAAGGTTCTGTAACCGCTAAGAGGTAAACCTAAATTTTATTTGATCAGCGGTGTCTTTTATATATGTATAAAATAAACAATCAGAGTACGCCTTCTGTTTGAAGATGAACGTTCAAATAAGTAAATATGAAATGTATTTACATAGCGCTGCTTGTTTTTAAGCTCTGCTAAAATTGACACCGTTCGCGAAACTTTACTTCACGTGTCAATAATAAGCAGCTCGTTCAATAGGAATGAAACGGTAAGTTATATATTTCAAGAATTTGAGGCCAGTCGTGGTGCAGGGGCACAAGTGGGTGATTGTTAACGCGACTGGTTGTAGGTTCGATCGCCACACGAGTAAGGAAATATTTATTAATATGTATATTTTAATTTCTTCGCTCTGGTGTCTAAGCACAGATCGGCGTTGAGTTTCGTCACTCAATACGGAATGCCTTCAGAATTTGACGGAAAATGGGGAACGTATTGTCAGAATACAGTTTGAAGATTAGAATAGTTAAAATAGGCATAAAAAATACAATTTTAAATGTTAAAATTAATACATCTGAGTTATTACATATAACAAACTCTCATATTGCAATAAATCCTTTGATTTCTGTCGTTATTTTTATGCAAAATTAACTTATTAACGCTATACACCTAGAGGTATTTAGTGCAACTGCGGTATTAATCGTCTATTTCAGTCCGTTGTTGTGGCTTCATAGATGAAATAAACTAATAAAGCAAAAGCACAATCGTGCAAATATAAATGTGACGGTAGTTGCGGGATCAACTCCGACTTGGGGGAAGGGAATTCTCTTTAATTTCCTTGCCCTAGTAACAAGGTACACCGCCACTCAATACTCACAGCCTCAAAAATTCTATTGAGAGTAGTGCATACACTTCCGGTGTTTAAAAGTAGGTTCCCAGGTTCCCTCTACCTATTCTGCGATGTGTGAGCGTGAAAGTAAAAAAACCTTTAGGTATATACATTTACAAAACCGAACGTAGAAAAAAGTTTGATAATACCTACCAGCCCTTGGGGAATGCAGTTAATACTCCACTCCATACTAAGACGAACGGTAGATCTCCCTAAATTACTATGGGCACGGGAAAAAGCGGGATTTTATGTTTGGAGAACATGCAAATGACGTTGCAGGCTAGTGGTAACGAAAATAAACAATGGGGACCGTTTTTTTATATTTTTAAAATGTTATTTATTCCACACTTAGAAGAAAAAAATATTTATTTACAAAACGTATAAAAAATGTAACATAGTGAGAATCGAATCCGCACCTCCTAGAAACCGACCATGCGCTCTGACCACAAAGCCATACGTTTTCATCTTGTTACAATTTATTTATTTTGTTAGCATCTCTGTGGGGAGATTTTTAGGAATTTCCGCTACCCTAAGACTACGTACTAAGAATTATCATTTGACAAGAGACAATACTGTTTACCAAATATTTTTAAATTTTGTGTTATTCCACACTTAGGAATGAAAATAATTATATAGAAAACTGTGTTCTAAGAAAACTGATCCAAGGGTTTCTTTTTTCCTTAAAAGGTACGGAATATAATTAAACATACATAAAATTACAAGTACAACAAAATATATCGCACAAAGTCTAGTTCTATAACTTCTCAGATCATACTTTGAAAAGTTAAAATTTAGATAAAAAATATTAATTTACATAAGAGAAATTAAAGATGTTAAGTTTATATCTTACACCTAATTCTAAAACTAAAGATAAAATAAAGATCTAGGTAGGTACCTAGGTATTACATAGGTATTGAATTTGAGTTAACGACTGATAGACACTTAAGTGAGTGCCCGTACAACACAGCAACAAAGTATTGTTACCGTTGTTGTTAGTAGTAACAACGCACTTAACAGAACCTATTACGTTGCACTTAACAAGGGAATTGAATTTTCTTTCTTTTGTGTTTTGTTCGCTTTTCTTTGTGTGGTCAAATATACGAGTAGGTTCCATAAGTGGATTACGGAATCGATTCTTTGAAAATCGATTTTTATTTTTCAATTAAATTCAGACTGAGATTACATTAAAAAAATATATAATAATTTTTAATATTAGATAGTATATATAGGGAAGAAGAAGGGAAGGTATATATTTTATTTTCAGCTATGACACACGCGTTGTACTAAAAATAGTACAGACCTAATATGTACACATTTTAAAAATTATCTGACATTCTTTAAATTATGTACACATTTTACCCAATCTGCTCAACAACGCGATATTGTTACTGAAAATTTGCATTCAGCCTGTTTTGTGTAAATTCAATAGATCGGTCGGTAAATCATATATTAAACAAAAGGTTACCTATACTTTACATTATTACTTTTATTTATAATCTTTATATATTTATATATAAACTATCAAAATACAATACGGAGGCCAGTCGTGGCGCAGTGGCACGAAGTGTGATTGTAAAACCGACTGCTTGTGGGTTCGATCCCCACTCGAGGAGATGAAATATTTACTTAAATTTATATTTCCATTTCTTCGCTCTGGTGTCGAGGCTAAGCGCGGCGTTGAGTTCTGCCACTCAGCACGCAATGCCTCCAGAATTCGGCAGAAAGTAGGGAATGGAGTGTCTTAACACTAGGTTCCCTCTGCCTACCCTGCTGTGTGCGGGATACAGCGTGAAGCTGATTTAAAATACAATAGAAAATATTTGTTATAAGGAAAAATGTATGCCCAAGTCACTGATTACTTTTCTTCCAGATTAGTCTGAGTGACGTAAGCCGAGATTCCGCACGATACGAGTTCTTGGCTGTAAGTTAAACGAGTTACTGAGGTCGCCGTCTAAATTTCTTACTTTGACTTTGTACTGAACCTACTAGGATAAATGATTCCCGGTCGAAATCCAAAAGGAAGTTAAGGATTTTATCAAAAAATCGTTACTGTAATATTATTTAGTTATGCGAGTTTGATATGATGCCATCGTTTGTTTAATTATTTTGGTGTATGTTATATTTGGTATATGGTATACTACTTTTATGCTTCCATTTCTTTGCTCTGGGGTCGAGGCAAGTGCGGCCTTGAGTTCTGATACTCAATGCGCAATGCCTCTAGAATTAAGCCGAAAGTGGGGAACAGAATGTCTTAACATTAGGTTCCCTCTGCTACCCTGCTGTATGTGGGATACAGCGTGAAGCTAGTATTTATATGTTGTTATGTTTTAAACACATTATATCTGTTAGTAAGTAGATATATCTTTGCAATTTCGTAAGACAAATTCCTAGAGTAAATATAATATGATGTAATTATTTGAATATAAGAAACTAAACAAAAAACTAAAAAATATTTGAAATAGAAAAGTAGTGTGAAAGGACTTACATAAAATGTTTCGCGCTTGGCACTGTTTGGTTATTTTGTATTTTCAAATTTATTTTGTGTTTTAAAATTACAGTTGTAACATGACTAATTTAATATATTTAAACATTGACTTCCCTCGGTTGTGTTTCAAATTAGACTAACGGACGAACGTGAGCCCAACCAAGTTATATGAGGCTACAATAAACCAAACCGCATCTATTATTCCACTGGCCGAACTGCCTTCCAGCTGACTCGGACTTTTAAATACGCTTTATTGCCCAAATTATTTCGGCTATTGACCCAGTTGCCTGTCATAAATACGTTAATTTTTAATGAGAAAGCTGTTTATTTTACCTTACGAGCAATCTCCACATATTATTTCTTTACAATTGAACTCAATTATCAAAAACCAATTGAAATCTTAAAATTAAGACCGAAACTAGATATCAAATATTTCATCAATCAAAAGAGACATTAGAATGAAGCTGCAGCTTAAAAATAAAGCTAACAAATAAATATTTAATAGTAAACAAAATCCTTAAAGTCCAATATGCACTGAATAGTGATACGAGACCGTAACGTAGTGCCAACTCAAATGACGTAACGAAATGAGCAAACTCGTTTTGTGTATACTACTTATTAACAGATCTTCACTACACCTCGGTGTTAAGACGAAAGATATCATGTGTTCAATTTAAGCGCCTTCTATATTTATCTCTAATACCGTTGAATGTGGCTTAATTTTGTTATTTAATATGATTTCAAATGCATTTTGTGATCGGAACAGCGTTTATTGCACCCACCAGCAATTCGTCTAGAGTTAACGTTTCACTAATTTGTGAAGTAATATCGATGCATATAAACGACGTTGACGTTGACGGTGACGTTTTATCAGCTGTTTAAAGGATGAGTGGAGGTGATTGATAGTAAAATTTAAATGGGCAAAGATAGAACTGTGATTCAAGCTATATGATGTCATTTGTAAAATGGTAAAATAGATAGATACTTACATTAAAGCGTATGGATGTAAATTTTTCTCGGCACCGGTTACAATGTGAAATTTTACGCTGGTACGTCACGAGCTGTTACTTTTGTTTTTAACTATCAATTTCAAAACAGACGTTCACGTGCAGTACAAGAGACACCGAAACATAAACTAACCAATAACTCCTCATAGTCACCTTGAACCCTGTTTTCACTTTTCGCGTTCAAATAAACGCGTCTTTTATTGTTTCGTACAGTGTTATGCAAATGAATGTAGCCAACAGTAGCGTTTATGGAAGGGTTTCCTAAAAATCGAAAAAATTGAAAGTGAAAGCCAACTGGGGGCATATTGTTGTTGTTTGACACGCTTCCTTTAGTCTATTGTTAGGATAAATATTTACGTTACGGCATGCAAAAGAGCTTTTTACAAGGCTACCGAATTGACCTTTTTTTTATCCAATCCTTTTGGCAGGTTCTGGTCTTGTTTGTATGTTTTTTTTGCTCCGTTCGTATTAACATACTTGGAATTATGGTAACAATTTCAATATTTTGATACTAAGTTTCAAATTAAAGACGGATTCGTAAGAAAGTATAAATATCAAGAAGGTCGCGGTAGCCGGTTGGGCTCGGTATAAACTTTACGACGGGGATGCGAGACGTCATAAAACTTGAAATAAATCCAATCGAGGGCCCCAAAAACAATTTACTTCGTTTCGAAATTGCTTGAGATAGAATTTTAACTTAATGATATTTGATATGATTTGCTATTGAAATATTAGATAAGCTATTAACTGTATAGTCTCGTTTTCTACATGCATGGAAGAAATATCTAATCACTTTTGGAGAAATCTGTTTAAAACAAACTTATATATTATTTACCTCGTTAAAAGAACGAGAATTTAAAAATATTTCGTTATCATGGGTGGAAATTAAACCCCAACCAATCGCACTTACAGTCGCACGCTTGTGCTTCTGCGCCATAACTGGCTTCTAATTTATATGTAAAAATTAAAATAAATCAGCTTCACGCTGTATCCCGCACACAGTAGGGTTGGCAGAGGGAATTAAGTGTTAAGACACTCCGTTCCTCACTTTCTGCAATTCTGTATGGCTTGTTGAGTGGCAGAACTCAACGCCGCGCTTTTGCCTCGACACCAGAGCGTCGAAGAAATGAAAATATACATTTAAGTACATATTTCATCTCCTGGAGTGGGGATCGAACCCACAACCAGTCGGTTTTGCAGTTACACTTTGTGCCGCTGCGCCAAGACTGGTCTCAATATAAAATATATGTGAACTACTATAAGAGCTTCACATTGTTTCGCAATGTATCCCAGACATAGTACGGAAGGTAGGAGGAACCTGAGAACCTAGTGTGACACTCTGTTCCCATATCCGTTCTCTTGTCTTCAGTCAGTCAAGGGCTCAGTTTCAAAAATATAAATATTAAAGCACCGTAAGATTAACAGCTAAACGAAGATAAAATAAATCAACTCTATTTGAACTTGCAGTTGACGTAGAACGTTGTACGTTGAAGTAAGAAACAGCTGAAAGGCGCGACTCGGAGGCAATTAGCGCACTGCGCAAACGCGTTTCAACATACATGTACATACATATATACCAGTGTATATACCTTTATTGTATAAATATACACGTAGGTGTAATGTAGTGGCAGCAGAAAAGTATTTTAAATATAAAAATAAAATCGTCGTCTACAGATTGATCTAATGTGATTCTTATATTTTTTCATTAAGTGGATGCTATCGATTCTACAATTTAACCTCTATCGAAATAAGATTTTTTAGTTGATTCAAATATTTCGAAGGAGAATTTTAGCATTTGAGTAAGATAAATATGCTTCATTAACATTTTTAATGGGATATAACTTTTTAGCTTTACGTTGTATATCCTCATACAGCAGGGTAGGCAGAAGCAACCTAGTGTTAAGATGCCGAATTTTTCAAAGTTCAACAATACAACGTCTATTATGTTATACAGACACTATATTTTTGATTACGGCCTCAAGATTCGTTATATATAGGTTATTTAATAATTTACAAAGGTACATATTTTATTTAAGCTTTATATAATAATTTAGTTTTTTTTATGTATTTAAAGTGAGAATGGCAGATACTAGCAAGAATGTCACGGTGGGAAGGAAGAAGAACAAACTCAGCTGGTTTGGGTACGTCGAACGAATGAGTGGCAAAAAAAGAATGACAAATGGCAATGGCAATGTATGTACGTATTTAAAATGTACATACACACAAAAAGAAAATACTTATGTAGAAAACATGCGTTCAAAATTTTCATACGTTTTCTATATAAATAATTTAGAAAAGATATTTTTTTGCCAACTGTACGTGTTGTATAGTTGTTACATCGGAATCCGAGTCAATACACTGAGGAATGTGTGCGCGAGGGCCGCAATCCTGTGTTTAAGCAAACCCTCTGTTTACTTGCACTCTAACGGCTTTGATTGGGAATTGCGTAATGAAAAGGAATTGAAAGCAATTTATAACTATACGTGTATTTAGTGAAGTAAAATTATATTTAATTATATTTAATAATAACTAGAGAAGACAGTTATTAACTTTTCAATTACCTAGAATTGTTGTTATTCTATTTGTTGATAGGTTGGTAGCTGCTGTTCATATAAATTAATATTTATTTGACTCTCTTTTTGTATTTTAATGACGAGTTATATTTTTAATAAATTTGGAAAACTTTTAATATGTTAAACCTGTAAGTAACTGTTCGGGTATAGATAAATATTGTATTGGGCTTGTACTATTTAGTACACAACACGCGTGCTCGCTGTGTGCATTTTAGAAAGTTTTCACGGGTTATAGGGTTCTTACATGGGAAAATGTGGGTATATATGTAAATATATACATTATTGTGAAACGAAACGTAATACCTTTACCTTTACCTTTTGGGATTATATTTAATTTAAATCCCATAATATAATTGATAAATAATAAAACAAAGTGCAGTTATCTTGCATCACCCATGACAAAGGAAATCTTCGTGTCACAAACATAAATTCGTAATGAGTCGTATTTCTCAACCGACTGATTTGCGAGTTCAATTATTTGTTGTAATTTATTATAGGTAGTGTCCCACATCGAAATAGCAGTAAAAGTAAAATGTAAGACTTGATTGCCTCGCTACAGTACCCTCAGAATTATCAAGTATGAGAGTGGTCTTATTATTTTTGTTGACGTTAAAAGCATTCCTTTTGTAGATGGACGAGAATCGGCGTTCGCCTTCAATTAATGTTATATTCCAATGTATAAATCAATTCGTTGAAAGGTTTTTTTTTCTTTTTTTTTAGCATTAGCATATAGCAGAGTAGAACTTAGTGCTAAGACACTCCATAAGTTTTTTCTAGGCATTGCATCTTGAGTGGCGGAATTCATCACTGCGCTTTTGCCTTGGTAGCAGAGCTCAGAAATTAAAATTTTAATAATTAATAATCCATACTCCGAGTGAGAATCCGTCTACAACCGTCGCAGTCCCACGCATGTGCCCTTGCTTCACGACGGTTGAAAGTTTTGAGATAAACCTATTAAATACATACGTGTTTTCCTATAAATGATTGAGATATATTTAACAAGAGGAAATAGTATACTATGATATCATTTTCTTTGTTTCTTACCTTGTATTATGTTACTTAAATCATTAAAAATAAAATACTTATACTTATAATATACAAATATTATACTTATAATATTAATAAATATGTTGAAAACTTTAATTTATAACTATATAATAATTTATTTCACTTTTTCCATATTGGTTATACAAACCAATCACTGAACTTTATTTATATCAGTATCAAATATTTCGTTTTCCTTGTTAGCTCAACAGATGTAGATATTTAACCAAATCTTACCACAACTGTTTGGAATATTCAAAATCTCAGTTTTTTGGTTTAGTTAACCTCTAATCGCCTTTGGTTTTATTTGTTACCACAATCTTTTTATCAGTTTTAAGTTCTATAATTGCATTGTTATCTTTATATTAGTTTTAATAGTATGCCGCTATTTAACAGTTCTTTTTGTGAAGAGTATCAGTTATTTTCAAATTACAGATAGCGAAACACAGACACCTAGTAACGCTACGTATAGATAAAATATAAAAGCAATTAAGACATAAAAAATATTAAAAACATCTTTCATTGTGCATAAAATATGGTTTAATAAAAAAAAAATCACACGAAATGCCTAAATCACATTTTCTAAAGAAGTCTAAGCTATATAACTGTATATAGATCTATTAGGCAAAATCTCTCATCATAAAGTGATAAAAAATTAAGTGCCTACATGTATTAGGTAGATATATTATTTAAAATAATAACATTCCATTATATATTCCGCGTAAAAGTGTATTATTACATTATTAATAATTTTATTAAAATATTCTCACATAATAAACACTTTTAACAATAATACCATAAAGAATCAAACGCGGCGAAAATTACAATGAAAAGGAGGCAACGTTCAAAAGAAATTCCGGTCATAGCATAGTCACGATGGTAGAGGCAGTAGGTGGCCGAGCCAGTGGCTTTACACATATCATTATAATATTATTACAACCCAGTCGTGGTGCAGGGGCACAAAGTGTGACTTTAAAACCGACTGGTTGTTGGTTCGATACCCACTCGAAGAGATGAAATATTTACTTAAAGTGTCGAGGCAAAGCGCGGCGTTGAATTTTGCCACTTAACACGCAATGCCTACATAAATCGGCGGAAAGTGGGGAACGGAGTGTCTTAACACTAGGTTTTCTCTGCACCCTGCAGTGTGCGGGAGAGAGCTGATTTATTTTATTTATTATTATATTATCAGATAAAATTAGAACAATTTGATTATACAGTGTATGTAAACGGTGTTTACTGTTACGGAACTCTATTCTACTGCTAATTACCATGGCCTCCAATAAAAGATGCTTCGATTTAATTGCTGGTACGGAAATAAATTTTATGCGTCTCCCACTAAAGCGTATCCAACTAAACTCAGTAGTCAATTTTAATTTAATTTCAATGTAGGCATCAATTAGATTAAGTAGTAAAATTATCGTAAAAGCTATTAATATGTATTTAAGTTGGTTGTTAAAATTGCATAAAAGTACCACTAAGAGAAAATATTGTTAAAATAATACTTGAAAAATGCATAATATTGCGAATTTAATATATGGAAAAATGTTTTAAATAATGTCAAGGGAAATAAAAAGTAGTTTTTCTTCATATTGACGAAACTTACGAGTATGTAAACATTTAGTATTGAAAATGTACAGTTTTTTTTGTTTTTAAAATTATGTTTACAGATACAGAATAGGTACTAAGTGCAATCCATATAATTAAATATGTCGATTTATTAATTTGAAACGAACGTGTCTGTCGTGGCGTAGTGGAACAGCGTGTGACCTGTGCACCTGTCGGTTATGAGTCGATTCTCATTTAGGGAAATAATTTATTTATTATTATTTTCTTGTTCTTGTAAAAAGGCAAAATCTGGAAATTTGAAAATTAATACATAATTCTAGACCCTGTTCAAAAAAATAATAAAGAGTACCTACTGATAAAAGTGACTTTTAACCTTGTCATATACATATCTATATCATCCTCATAGTTCATACATACATATATATATAGATACACCTGACCACTGACGCCGAACCCTCAGCTTGAAAAATCAAAGTAAATTGTAGAGATAGCGTCGAGGGATGTTCCCAGCGGCGCGCGCTTCGAGCCGATCCAACGCGCTGAGACGCCCCGCCCGCCCATACTCGCATACCGCCGAAAGCCGTCGCCGCGACCGGCCGCGCCCGCACCGCGTCCAATAATATGTTGAGAAATATTAATTATTAATTTACAACACAAATAGTAAAAGTGATGATATATTGACTATAAATCAGTGTAGTGTCGTGATCGTATAGCAGGTAGGTGTTAATTGCTCTTTCGCTTGCCGCTCTGTTTACAGAACAAACAGTCGCTCTTGGACAACAAAGCGTCGGTAACCCTTTGGGTGTCGTGTTCTTGTTGGTCTGTGACAATTCGACACTTTACGTTGAATTTTAGCGTGTGCTCGTACCGTTAAGGATTACATCTATTTTTCTTTTTGATCAGTTTTTTTCTTTGTGCTTACGTAATAGGATGTTTGGCGAATTTTGTAGAGCAACATTTATCTATACATATTGTTAGGATACTATGTCTAATAAGAAGATTCGTCTATGTTAAATATTTTATCAAACGTTTATCTAACAAATCTCATATAATTTATGTATATTTTTGTTATCGTTGTGGTTGCGTCGTCATTGATATAGAAATTTATTATGATAATAGCGTGTCGGTATGAATTTCTTTCTAATTAAACAAAATTATACTGAACAAATAGATCTGCCTTTTGGTTAATAAAAAAAACGTCCTCTATATATGTACATATAACTAAGTGAGTATTAAACAAAGTAATAAAATAAATTAATCAAGTCACTTGTATAATTACTTTGAATTACATATAAACTTACACCTTATATAAAATATTACCACTAATATTAAAAGATAATAAATGTATTTATGAATACTAATTTTACTAAATATATATAATATTCTTTAAAACTGCAATAGTTTATTTAATTCTTAAATTAAAATTTTAATAATGCTTAGGCATGCGAATATCCTAATATTATTATACACAAAAAAACCGCAAATGGTCAAAATATGGTCATTATATTTTGTAATATTTGCAGATAGAAGTGAGATAAGAGTCTTTTTTAAATAAAGAACATCGTTTAAGCATTAACTTTAAATAGATAAGAACTACAACCTTCATATTATGTAAATATATTCAATTAAAGTATTTCCGGATGTATGCTTTTAAAGAATTAATGTTAATATGCATAGAATGTATATTAAAAGGTTATATTATTAATGAATCAAATGTTATATAGATCTATATCAGCATATATGAAAGCGGTATGAGATACGCTAGGCCTGGGTTTATATTGTACTCGGAATATTGTAGGTTAGGTATGTAGACTTGTTAATTATAACAGAAACTTTGTTTCTAGCACTATGCAAGAAACAAAGTTTCTGTTATCTTATAAAATGTTATTGCTATCCACTTTGCAAATAAATAGTAAATGAATCGGTCACGCTGTATCCCGCATATATAAGAATGAGCAGAGGAAATCGTGAGATAAGACAGTGCGTTCACCACTTTCCGTAGAATTTTCCGAGATCTTACGTGTTGATTGGAGGAACTTAACGCCGAGCTTTTGCCTTGGTGCCAGAACGAAGAAATAAAAATATTAACTTAACTTACGTTAACGTTACATTGTATCCCTAGCGGGGTAGTCAGATAAAACGGAACGGAACGGTGCCAAATTCTACGGTCTCTACATATGTATCTCTTTCGTCTCATCCACTGTTATCAACCACTTCATACATGCCCTCGGGAGGATCCTCATGCTTTTTACGTTATCTTCTTTCACAGTATCTTTGAGACTGTTTTCGAAGGTCAACCAAGGTTTCCCCATACATCACTGAATGAATGAAATTTTTTAATAAATAATAACACGAGCTTTTGTAGTGGGCGTTGTAATATTTAGATACCTTCTCTATATTAACCAACTCTACCAGTTTAACATAATTTGGTATATACTCTTATCTATACATATCTTTTACTTTTAATGCAAATGATTTTGTAGAATTCATTTGTGCATCTAGCGTTAGCGTTGAATTAAATCTTTTTGAAGTTCACTCGGGAACCTGATTGAATTGGTGATTAAAAGGATTTGTTGAGTATTTTGCCGGCTTATAATAATATTATAAAATAATTCAAGAAGAAATGTTTCTTTCGCCTAGTACCTAATTAGTTTTCTAATCTTTACATAGTAAAACACTGTTTAACTCCCTTGTGAATCTTAAACAAAATAAATATAGCTATAATTATATATTAATATATTATAAATATCTATAATCTTCCACATTGTGGATCATCACCACCACCAGCATAGTTGGTATTACAAGTTAATAGATAAATGTAGGTTTTGCCAACAATACCGTATACAAAAAAGTAGAACGCAATTTAAAAAATAAAAACATATTACATTCTTACTATAGAAACTAATAAAAATTACAATATCAATAGCTTTATTGAGTCACTAATATAATAAAAATTTCAATCTTTACTACATACAATCAAATTCAACCATATCATACAAATATAATAGAAACTGTTAGATAATAACAACAAATCGTAAAACGGGAGGAAGCTTAAAAATTGACCTCTGGCCGCTTCAAATTGCTTTACAGCTTACAGTTGCGCAAGAGACTACTTCTAATCCACCACTTGGGTGTCTAGTTTTATGTTGAGCTACATAAAGTGTAATAAACGTGTCTCAGCGTGAACTAGCATGCTATAATAATTTGAACTCTATTTACTAAATAATAAGGAGTATTTAAAGTTAAAATATCGACAGAACACGTGGGTGAATCGTAGGCCATTATAGTTTACGGCTCGTATCATTCATTTAGCGAAATGTGATAGATGAATTGGTGTGATTTATATACATATTTATATTGACAACTTTTATGAAAGCACGCTCTAGTTTTGATTTATCCTTAATAGTTATTACCTAAGAATTCTGTATGTTATAAGATACTTATTTGCTATATGAGATACTTATGTTTTCTTTCACATAAACAGTCTGTAGTATACTTTATAAATTCAAAAATAGAAATCTCCAAACAACAGACGATTCAAACCGATTTAACGCCATGTTTTATATAATCAGGAGCGCTCATAAAACTCACATAGGTAATTACATTCTCTAGTGAGTGTAAATTTGTGGTTGTACGATGTATTTCTTAAAGAAATGCTATTTACTGGTGAGACGGTGGATTCTAATCAATATCCAATCAACGGGTAGCAGTAAAGTTAACTAAGCGGGAAATTAACTCGGCTAGGGACTGTCTGTTAATGGTGTGGGCAAAGAATGAAAGCACCGTATGTGCAACTAAGGTAGTGCTTAAAGAACAAAGGTAAAATAGCAGTCAGGAATAAAATTGCAGCGAACGTTGTTCGTGTAGACTTATACTGATCGTTCGTTATAAAATCTTGTTGGACAGCATTACACCTGTCGATACATGGTATAAATTATGTACCTACCTACTTTATACAATATTTTAATTATTATAATATATGATATTTTATAACCATTAATAGTACATTTATTGATTGTGGCTTATTAAGTTATTTGTATATATCTACTGAGATATAACTTGAATTATTTATAGAATTAGTTACTGTATGATCGTATGTCTACAATATTGAAGGTTTTTTGATAATTTTTCTTTGAATTGGCTTTAATGCTGTTGACCTGGACTGGTCTTGACAGCGTCAGCGGATGGGGTGGGGCGAGAATAGCTCGCCTTTGAAGAAAATTTTCGAGGCGATAGCAGGGGAATGCCCTGCGTACGCTAATCTACGCTACAGATTTCGACCGTTGGGTCCCGTCGACGTGCCGCGAGATAGTACTGGCCTCGCCTCCTCTCACTGCGGCGGAGAGAGTCTCGTGGGACTGAGGAGGGAATCCTGCCTATATATTTGGCATCTGCGACAGTAATTGAATCGTCGGTAAAGGCTTTTTGAATACATAGCTCATATATATAGATATGCTTACCTGTAGGCCAATGACATCGTTTTTTGTCTATCATAGGTTAGGGACCATATCTAATTGTTTTTGTAAAATTTACCTATTTCAATTGTTACCATATGCTTCTATTTTATTAAGTTGAATATGTTTATCTCACTCCAAATACTATTCCAAGTAAATTTGCACTCCTATTATTTTTTTAAGATGGAATATTCAGAAAATATTATAAATTCATTCGACGAACGAGAGCTTGCTATTTTATCGTTACAACAGCAGAATTGCTCCATTTAACAAGCGAACAACCAATTCAGTGCCAATAATTTCAAATGTTATGAACTTTTGAGTCAATAAATCGAGTGAACGACTCTAGAGGTTGTTGTTTGTCGTAAACGCTTACAAATGGACACTAAACCTGTAGCTGTTTGTGACGTAGATATTACAAATTATTATTAGTGCCCGCTTAGTGCCTTGTAAAATGACGTCATTAAATTTACTTTTCAATGAGCGGTATTAATTTATTTTAAGTTCTCATTTTAATTTTATATTGATATAAGGATTTCTTACGTTTGTTTCTTGATATATTTTCATACCTACCTTACATCACTGTAGAACATATCTACCTATAAGTATATATTTAGGAATCAATATTGATTATACAAATTACACTTAATAAAAATCTATTTTACTTCCTTCCTTATTATCTTTGTTTATCGTGGATTGAATGCTTTATTGAAAAAAATTATAAGTATATTTATTTTTCCAAATAGTATTGCAAACCATTTATATAAGAAATATTTTCTGAAATTAAAATGTAAGTTTCATTTATAAATGTAGATAGTACCTAATAACAAATGTAAAGTAAATGAATTTCTTAACACATTACTTTTTAGTTATCGCACATTTACCTTCCTCCATATAATATAATGTTATCGGATAAGCTTTGGATTTTAACATCTCATTCTAAATGGGCTAAGCGCGGCGTTGAGTTCTGCCACTCAACACGCAATGCCTCCAGAATTCGGCAGAGGGTGGGGAACGGAGTGTCTAAAAACACTAGGTTCCCTCTGCCTACCCTGCTGTGTGCGGGATACAGCGTGAAGCTGATTTATTTATTTTTTATTCTAAATGGGGAAGCTCATTTTAAAGATGGCAGAACACAAAGGCGGTGTCAATTTCATTGGTATGTGGGCGTGGCCAGATCAGGCTCTGCCCTTTGCAAATGGCGCCGAAATCGACCAATACCGTTACGGTTGAGGCTTCCATTTTTAAAAAGCAAGTGTCAGTGGCAAAATTTATTGACATCTTTCCCCATTCATTAGATTTAAAAAATGTATGGTGTACGGGTTTTTTGTAGTAAAAAAGTAGATGTTGCTCCTAAATTTTTGCTAAATATGTTTTGTTTTGTTAAAAATATATATAAAAAAACATATGTAGTAAAAATTTAAGAAACAATATGTATTTTTATAAGTTATATTCTTTAATAACTGAAGTTAATATTTTTAAACAATTACTCTTAAATATTTAAAAAGTAATTTCAGATTAAATGTTAAAATATAATATATATTCGTTAAATCCATTTTTAAGAAAAAAAAAATATTTTTTACCTGTCACAAAAAAAAATATAATATGGTACATATACTTATTTTTTTTATTTTTCTCTCTGAACTACAAAAAAATATATAATAATTACAATTTTATAATAATTTTGTTAACCATAATGTGGTTAAGAAAATCAAAATTATTTATTTATATATTTCATTGTTCACTAACTAAGGACATCTACAGAATTAGTAATAAATCAAGATGCTTAATAAGTATCAAAAGCTTTACAAAAGCTTGTAGTCTACACTACTTTGAAGAGATGGCGCTAGCATATCCTAATATGGCACTCAAGCTTTTGGGATATAAGTTTACGTAACCATTTGTAGATGGCGCTTTGTACAATTTCTATTCCTACAAAAGTAAAATCAAAATCAAAATGTTTATAAGAAAAGATATAAGAACTTACAACTTTATAAAGAAATATTCAACTTTCGTGAGTAAAACGAATATATTATTATACCCTTTATTAGGAAATATCTTCTGCATAGTAGTTCTGTTTTTAGCCGACTTCTGTAAAAGGAGGAGGATATCAATTTGACTGTAGTTTGTTAAGAACTTTTGACTGGGTGAACCGATTTTAATGATTCTTTTTTATTTAAAAACTAGTGCTCTCCTTGTGGTCCTAGTGATTTTAATTTGTTTCATTTCTGACAATGGCATCCATGAGAAAATTACGTACATACGTCTTAAATTTGCATTATGCGTGTGCGCGACAAATGCAAGGATACCTCAATACCCCACCGACCGGTTTTGATGATTTTTTTTATGGAAAGGATCAAAATCTAACCAAACGCTTATCAAAGTACCCTTGAAACTTCAAGTTGAAACTTCAACTTGAGAGTTACGATAGATTATGATTCTTTAATTTTCTGCTATCTGATTTCTTGTTAAAAATTATAATTATTTTCTAATATTTTTATTCTATATATTGGTAAAGGCTAAATTATAGTATAGGTAAAGGTTAAATGATAAATGGGTAGGTAGATAGATATATTTTATATCCTCGAATGAGGTTCAAACGAACAACCAGCCGTGCTTACAGTCACACATTTTGGTTCCTGTGCCACAAATGTCTCTTATTTAATATTAAGCAGGTGCTTAACTAGTTTAAGTTAGCAAAAGTTACAGCTGTCGATACGTCTACTATACTGTAGATATATACTGAATGTACTGTAAACGTTTATTGAAGGGATTTTTGATTAGAGATCATCCAATTTAAAAAAAATAATTAAATTAATCTGGATGTTACATGCGTCAAAGCCTACTTTTTCTGACCAAACTTGCCCTTTTTTTTTAATGTTGATATCCCATTGAATTCTGCACTTATCTTAAGCCAAGTTTACTACTGCGTATGCTTTAAGCTGTATCCTGCACGTAGCAGGGGCAGAGAGAGCTTAGTATTAAGACACTCCGCTTCCCACTTTCCGCCAAATTCTGGAGAGTTGCGGAACTCAATACAACGTTTTGCTCAACCAGAGCGGGAATGGCAATTGTACCCTTACCGTGTTTACAGTCCACAGTCCGTAGTGCTCCGCCATCGCGTTCTGTTCTGGACACTCGAATCTGGGCATCGGACCACGTCAGCCCAATTGCCTTCTGTTCTGTTCTACAATTCCACTGTTACGCTTCCTACTGTGCTTAGGATGGCCACGTTTCCTTTTCCCTTGTGGTGTCTATTCAATTCTATTCTATTTTATAGAATATGATTGTGATATCATCTATTAGTAGTAATTAGATAGGTGTGCCCAATTCAAGCTTACTTGCGGCGCTCTATTGAGAAATAGATTGGGATCTCGGAGCAGAACTCCTACAGGATCAAAAAACTATACTTTTTCGTTGGAGATCTGCGTTGAAGGCTACCGAGGATATGTCTGAGGCATCGGTCGACGAAGACCTGGATGGTTTACATGATGTCTATAGTGATCCTAAAATACGCGCACGTTTACGTCAGTATAAAATAATGACGTAAGAACGAAATATTTTAAATTTTAAAGTTCGGATCAGTTTTCTGGACTGTCACACTGTCGCCGGGAATTTTTATGTACATACCTACGTATATTTTCAAAAAGCTCGAGTAAAAGTTTCATAGTCGATCTCTGATATCTGTTTTTGTACTAAATATGGATATTTAAAATCTATATATTTATAGATCATTTTTATAACAAAGTTAGTTTTGAAGTGATATAAATATATTATTCTTTAACTACGCTATACATAACCACCACTCGTCAGCCCATATATTTTAGCTGGTAAGTGCTTATCGTAGAGCTAGTGCTTAGAAGTATAAATTTACAAAAGCTTTAAATGTCTAGTCAGCTACTTAACTATAACATCTACAGATACATATCTTATGATAGGTAGACGGACAAAAGATATCCAGTTATTAAGATTTCAATATCGCCATGTAAATCAATTTCAAGCTTATCCACCAAGATTTAAGGTTTATTTTTAATAAAATGTTTGTTAAGTTCAGCTTCTAAGAAAAGGGGGAATAGGGTGGCGGTCACGTATTGATTGGCGGCCATTTTTGATTCGCGCATGCGTTGTGGTGTTGTTTTGTCCTTTTAACCGGATTATTGTAGAGATGGCGCTGGTAAATTTATTCAATACTTTTGTATTTTAAATAAGATTTTTTTTTTTAAAGAATGTAAAATTGCATTAAGGTATATTATAATGTATATCGAGCGTAGTTGAGCAATGGCAGAAGGATGTGTTTGTGGATTCGATCCCCTCTCGAGTGAATGAATAATTATGTATCGATATTTTTATTTCTTCACTCTGACTTCATGTCAAAAGCCCGACATTGAGTACCGCCCCTCAACACACAATGCCTCGAAAAATTCCGCGGAAAGTGGGGACCGGAGTGTCTTGACACTAGGTTCCTTCTGCCTACCCTGTTGTATGTGGGATACATTGTGCAGATTTATGAATGTATATTGTAGTGAATAGAAAAAGACGACTTGGCCTCAAATACATACTAGGTATTTTTTTAACATTTTTAAAGTGCTGTTCCACACTTAGGAAAGAAAAATATTTATTCAGAAAGCGTTTAAAAAATTTAACGTAGTGGAACTTAAACCCGCGCCTCCACGCTCTGATCAGGAATGTATGGCTCAGTGGTCTTCATAAATAAGAGGATAAAGAATAAAAAGACAAGAGTGATATTCGATTTTAAACAATGAAATAAGGAGTTGTAATAAAAACAAGTATCAAGATGATATATCATTTATTGTTGTAAATATATTATAGAAGTAGGTCCCTACTTAACGTCCGTACATACATAGGTTTGTGTGTAAGTTCCAAAATATATTTTTTTATAAAGAAAAGCTTCCATTCCTTCCAGCATTAAAATAGATATTTGCCATTTTAAAAGAAAAAATGTAATAGCTCTTTGTTGTTTTCTATAAAATACAAACTAACATTTCTTTCCCTTATGTACGTAGATGAATTGTGTGCTAGCGGTTGGAAGTTTTCTTGCCCGTCGGCATATTACCGTCGGCTTATTTATTATGGATTCTAGTCACAAAATATGTAAATATCAAAAGACAGTTAGAGGATTTTTTTTACTTTATTATACTATTAGATATGTTATACATGTTTATATTGTTATACTGATATAAATCTGGAGCAATAACAATAACAAAAATAAAAAAAAACTATTTGTTTTACAAGTTTTACTAAGATCTCTCTCTCTATCTCTACTCAAGTTTTTAAACAAAATATATTGTTACTAGGTATCATATAAAATCATTATAGTCCTCAAAATATGCCATTTTGGCCAATTTACACCACCAATTTACATTAAATAGTGCATGTGCACTAGATATGACAATATGGAAATAACACTAAATAATTTAACTTATAAATTGCTGAAACAAGAACTACTAGAATAGGGTAAACAAATCAAAAGATATGCTGTAAAAGAAATATTGCCTTGAATCGTAGGAGCCCCTTTTATGTGCGTTATGAATATGGCCCGAGGGACAGTATTCTCCCCGACCTCCGTTTTGTTTTGCATAATATTATACGTGTACTAAAATATATGAAAAATAATATTTTTCTCAATGGCAGCTCTTACTGGGTAGATATATTATTAGAAATTCCAATTAGAGAATCTAATTTTAAAGTTTAATTGGTCAACTACTTTCAGTTCCTACAATAATGTAATGTTATATATCAGATGTTAATCTAAGACATCACATATAATTATTTACGGGTCATTAAAGTTGAAGATAACATTAATTTTGAAATAATTTCATAAAATATCTTTACGTCTCTAGAGACGGAATTTGATATGAAATTAATTATGAGAAAAAAAATTAGGTTAAATTATACGAATATTCATATTACACTTATTTTAAGATACATAAATGTAAATTAACAAAATATATACTATTTATAAATAATAATATATATTGATAAATAGTAAAATATACGTGTATTTCATACCAATGGGAGCTTTAAGCTCGGATCGCGTTCACGTCACGTGCACGTCGTAATAAAAGCCAACGGTGCCACCCGAGAGAAACGCGCTGAGGGAAGTGACTTTCTTTATACTTTCTTTTTGCTTTATACACTTTTCTTTTTACGTCCCCACCGGGGTCGGCGACGTGACAAAGATATTTCTAACGAAATTCAAAGCATTCTCCAGTGTATACTGTTGTGTTTCAAATTTCCTTTTGATGTTGCTTTCACAATATAATATACCTACATAATGGTGTATAGGTATATGATCAACGCTATGGAAAAAAACTGTTATTCTCTTTTCTAGCTTCACGATGTATCCTGCACATACATAGCAGGGTAGGTAAATGGAACGTGGGAACCTAGTATTAAGATTTTCCATTCATAATTATTCACTTCGGTTCACAACTTTCCTCCGAATTCTAGGACCATTGCGTGATGAGTGGCTGAACTTAACGCCTCATTTTGCCTCGTTACCAGGCCGAGGAAATTAAAATATTAAATATCGAGTGGGATTCGAAACCAAATCCTGATGCATTTGCAGCTGCCCGCTTGTGCTCCTGCAATACGACTGGCCACAGTCGTCTACTTTTTAAGATTAATGGAGAGAAAATCTAGACAAAAGCTATTCTGTTGTCCATTTTACCTAAAACATGTACATATATATCTAAGCTACTAAATCTTCTCATATGGAATGTGAACTCGCAACCATCGTTTTCAATCTGCCATATCAACTGCGCCACAACGCTTACTAAAACTATAGATAATTAAAAATCAAGGCGCATACTATTTACGATAAAAAGTAAATAGAATATAATCTCCCAATGTCAATTTAAACCATTTGTAGGGGGAAGTTTTCACGTTAAGGGGTTTGAAGTTTTGTTTTATTCAAATGATGTAACCCTTTTACGAGAAGATCGAGCCGGCGGTGGGTCGGACTTGGATGATAATTAAAACCTTTACAACAGTGACATTTACGCTGATGCGAGGATCCCCGGTCTTAATGAAGGGCGGGCTCTTTGACTAAATCTACAGAATCCCTTAATTAACATTTTCCATGCGGAGGCATCGCTGACTTTAATATCGAACAGTAAATTTTAAGCAGGCAGCGAGTAATCTCCATGTAATATTTTATTTAAATTCTATATGGTCGTTTTGGGCACTCTACGATTATTTTATGTACTTAAATGGTGGATCGATAAAATAGTTGTTTCGTTATGAAATAAAATATATATGCCTATGATTAATATGTATGTATAAGTTTTATTGTCTGCGAAGAAATTCAAAAAGGTACGATACAAAAATATCATACTTTAAACAAACAGATCCTCTGGAATGGTGATTGAACTACTACTACAAATTTTTACAACTATTTAAATTGAGATCCCAGGGCTCCCAGATCTACGCCATTTTAGCAAAGCTAGAATTTTGTCCGTTTATAGTCTAATATGTAGGTAAGATTGTATACGTAGGTGCTTATTAATAACGCTTTCAAAGGTAGCGGCAAGTTAAGGTGCACACTCACCTACGTTAAAGTAAAAATGCCCATATTTAAATATGTTTTTAAGAACAATATATATATATTCAGTACCACCACGCCTTTCAAGTAGGCCTTTACTTATCGCAAATTATGTTATACTAGCAAGTTTTAACTTTACCCTTTATAAGCACCCAAACCAATCATCATCCCAGACAGATATGTACCTTTACTTGGCGCTACCTCTGAAAGGGATGACTTTCAAGTTACAGTCCCCAAAATATCAGCTTTACTAAAATTACGCTTTTCCCCAGACCCACTGGGGGCCCTGGAATCTTGGGCTAACTTTATAGTTAGTTACTTTAAAATGTATTATGGCATCACATATAACTCTTCTGTAAAAATTGAGCTCCTATAATTATTAGCTAGTGTTATTTGAACATATTTAAACTTTACCAAAATTATATCATAGATTATTTATATTTCTTTTTTTTATTAAAATTTTATTTTATTATTCTGTGTCTATTTATATGATTATAATATAGCAAGAGAAATAAAATGCGATGAGAGTCATAAATGGTAATATCTACGGATAAGCTGCCATTTATAGGAGGAAAGGGTTTCGTAACCAATAGGAATATTATTATTTTTTGTTTAGATAGCCATCGTGTAAACTATTTTAAAAAAGTTTATAAATTAGGTGCCTAATAATGCTGCATATTACTGTTTAAATTATATAATAAAATAAGGTTTATAAAATAATAGATATTATTACAAATAATAGTAGTATTAATAGGTATATATTTTTTCTTTTACTCCATTTGCTCTTTGAAACTTCTTATTATTATCATAAAGTAGGTCCAAACTGAAATCATATTGAAAATATTTAAAAAAATAACATAAAATAGTATTGCCTAAGCGCGGCGTTGAGTTCTGCCACTCAACACGCAATGCCTCCAGAATTCGGCATAAGGTGGGGAACGGAGTATCTTAACACTAGGTCCCCTCTGCCTACCATGCTGTGTGCGAAATACTCAGTGAAGCTGATTATTGAAATAGTACACAATCAATAAGCGGTTTTATCTATTTGAAATAACTATCAAAACTTCAGATCTATAGAGACGATGACTATAATTAAATTATGGATGTATTTTCTTGTGTATTTATTGTAATTATGGATTTTTTTTAGTTTTTACTACTTGACATTAAAGCATTTTTCACGTTACTCCGTATTCCACATCTGTTTTCTTCGCCTATTAACTTTATATTGTGGTGAAAATTTTACATGTTTTACCTATTTTTAAGCGGTCGAGATATTAAATTGCTTTGAATGCTTGACCGGGAATAAAATTTATATCGATCGAGTGTTTTATAAAAAATAGTAAAATACAAAAAATATTTTGTTACTTACGAAAAATCCGAACAAACACAAAAATAGGATAGCCGAAATCCTGACATTTATCATCTGTTGAAGAAACAATTAAACCTGCTATTGAATAAAATAAATACGCAAAAATCAATACGGCGATTGTTAATAGAAATAATTCTCCAGTAATTCGTCTTCGCTGAAAATATAAATACAATCAATAAAAATTTTATAAATTCACAAAAAAATATAATATAAAATTCGGCGGTAAGTTGGAAACGGAGTGTCTTAACACCGGGCTCCCAATGCCCACTCTGCTGTGTGCGGTATACAGCGTGAAGCTGTTTTTTTTTATATGTAGGAGTATCACATTTTGAGAGGTAGGTACGTATAAAGGAGCAAGTGAAACATTTAAATTTTCTTTAGTTTCTGTCCTTTTTGCAGATAGATAATGCGTATTACTTAGTAAGTCGGGGATGCGTCGTGTTCCTCATTGAATATTTCAATTTTAAAGAAACTTTCTGACTTCGTTTTTGGTAACTTCACATATATATCTATATATATAAGCTCCACGCTGTATCTCGCACACAGCAGGGTAGGCAGAGGGAACCTAGTGTTAAGACACTCCTTTCCTATTGCGGCAATGCATGTTGACTGGCAGAACTCAACGCCGCGTTGTGCCTCGATACCAGAGTTAAGAAATGGAAATATAAATTTAAATAAATATTTCATCTCGAGTGGGGATCGAACTGATAACCAGTCGGTTTTATAGTCACACTTTGTGCCCCTGCGTTACGACTGGCCTCATATATATAAGCTGTAATTACTTTATGTAAGTATCAACTATATCAAATAAACTCTATACTAGATCTATAAAATATATAATAATAACAAACAAAAACAACAAAAATTAAAATATAATATTAATACTAACTATCAATATACCAATTAGAAATATTACTGAGCCAATCACTACATTGACGTCTCCTGTGATTAAAATAATTTTTGCGTATTTCATAACAGGTGCCAGGCTGCTGTCAGGTGCGCATATTGTGCGTATTTTCATATAATAAATGGACCATCCAAGACTAACCTATAACATATGGTGATAGCTAGTATACGTGTAATTGTAGATTAGCCATAAATTTTAATGTCACATATATTTTAGCTACTGATTAATATAGTCTCTTAATAGATAATAACTTAATTTATGGGAATCCAAAATAAACCAAAATAACTTACAATTCCATAAGCAGCAATAAGGATTGAGGCAAGTTTTAATTTCAAGCAACAACAGCCATTATCAACGATTGGTAAAAAATTAAAAATTGACATGATTCTGCTATAGAGCGTAAACAAATGATATTACTTTTTAATACACTGACAAGATGATTAAAAAGACAAATTATTGACACTTGGTTGTCATTCCGCATTCCAAAACCATATATGCTTCTTTTTCGAAAATAATTCACGATATTATTAAATATTATTGAAATTAATTTAACTCTAAAGCTTGGCTAAAAAAAACATATGTTAAATATATGATACTATAAAATAAAATAGTGATGTCAACTTTATTATTAACTATTGCGGCGAAATTGCTTCTGTAATGTAAAATTTATACCTACATCTCGTCTTCAAGCAATTTTCCTTAGCATTTCATAAGTAACCAAATTTGTTTATATATCAATCTATCGGTCTTTAAGTGCACATATACTTATTAAAAAAATATTGAATTTATATTATTTTCAATGTAAGTACTTTTTTTTATGGAGAACAATTTTTAGTTTTAAACAAGCGCCAAAAAGTTTAACTTATCTTTTTTTAAAAACATGAATAAATGTTTTATAAACACTCTAATTAAAGTTGAAGGTGAAAAAAGAGTCACTTATCGTATAAATTATCTCTACTAAGTATGATGCAAGAGATATATACCTACGTAAATATATTGATATAATCGTGTTGAAATTATGTAAAAATTATATATAATTTTAGGAATTTTAACAACTTTTTCGTATAATAATCACATGATAAATAAAAAGTAGTATCTCTCAGAATACTGAGATATCTATTTTATCTGCAAAACTAGAAAGATTTCAAGAGACAGGACATTTGCGAGTTCGACCGTGCGAATTTTCCAAATCTGATTCCGCACTTTACTTTGCAAAAATATTTTATCATCACTTTTTCCTAGAAGATCAGATTGATAATTCTATCAATATTTTGGTTGAAATGTCTCTTTAGTAATTTTATTTTCCCCTATTTGTTAGAAACAACTTCTTCGTTTTATCATTATCATAACTATTACCATTTTAAGCAATAGTAGTGAAATTCAGGCCTGTCATGGTTGTGGGTTTGATTCCCACTTGTAAAAAATAAATGCTTAATATTTTCCTTTTTTTGGCTTTGCCTCCGTAAAGTGGCGAGTCCGTTCCCTCTACCTACCCTGTTGTGTGCGGGATACAGCGTGAAGCTGATTTAGATTTTGATTTATATTTATAAAATGTAGTTTACATTAATTTCTTTCTATTATCGCAATTTAATATATAATAAGCAAAATATATATAGTAGAAACACGAAATAAAATAACATGGTGATTGATACAAACGAATATATTTACTAAAGATCCTATTCAAAAGAAAGAAAACATTATATTATAACTTACAAACGTGTAAAGCTTATTACAAAAAAAAAGTTTTAAAATATAATTTTCGTTCCATTTCTTTTATTATAATACTCCTTACATCCAAATGCTAGTGGCTTGATAGTGTTCTTCGGCTGTAGGAATACACCACTATTAAATAGTAGATCCACACTGAAAATTAAAAATATTTAAGAAATTTACCTGAAACAGTCAGTTATGTTTGTAAAATATCCATATAACGTTAACAACGCAGACATCACAAAATTGGTGAATTTATCCCTTAGAGACAGTGCAGGTGAGGTTAGCTTATAGTATGAACTAATCACAACAATAAAATAGAGCCAAACTGAAACGTAACAATTTTATATATAACGTTCTAATGTAATAGACACTGGATGTAGACTTATTAAAGATATTCTGTATTCATTAAAACATTCATATAAGTTTTGTATAATATAATATAAGATAATTTCAATAGATAGATAGAGCTATAATCGTAGGGTATTTATTTGTTGGTCGGTAGGTGATAGGTCATTTGTGTATAATGAAAGTGAATTTGCATTTAAAATGTCATTTTATTATAATGTACATATATGTACATTTTTAGCTACAAGTAAATGGGATATTTATGTTAAATACATTAAAAAAATAACAGCCTAATATAATCTTTAAAAATGTTGCAAAATATCTCGCATATAGCATGATATGTAAATAATTCATTTCCCTCAGTGGTAATCGAACTCACACCATAATCTACTGCGCGATAATAACAATAAAAATACTACATTTTATTATGATAAAAACGCCTTTTTAGCATATCACATACATCTACGTAAGTATTTCATAATATATTAACAAATTTTGCCAGATATAAGTATGTTTAGTGAACTAACTTATTAAGTCGATCATTGCAAAAAAGAACTCAAAAACTGGAAAACCGCCGCCCACGTACATGCACGCCGACACATACAATATACCATACATAAATGTAGAGACTATTGAAAGGAGACCAGTGTAGATAAAAATTAGGGACGCTTGCTTATCGGGCCCCTGAAATGAAAAGAAAAGAAACTCGATTAAATTCATAACAAAGCAAATCGTTGGTATATCGGTGGACAGATATCTACTTTTTGCTTACGTTAATTCAAATTTATTTTTGTTATAAATATAATAAGAAGCAAAATTTAAATAATACCCACCTTAATCTTTTTAAAAATGATCAGGTTTTATTAGGAAAAAGATATATTATAACATTTTATTAGAAATTAAGCTTATAAAAGGTTTGTGATATGACGGTAGTGGGAATAGAATTGTATACAAAATTTAACATTTATTAAACAAATTATATATATATATATATATATATATATATATATATATATATATATATATATATATATATATATATATAAAAAATTAACAAACTGATGAATTACTTCAAAATCATCGTCATGTATTCATAAATTAAAAACGTTACCTTGAACATTTTGATAAGAAAATTAATGCTGCTAATGAGGAAGGCAATATCCGCCAGAAATACCACCCATCCGCTGTATCTGACAAATTGGACATAATCTGATTTCGTTTTATCATCTTTAGTTCCGTTTGAAGATATACGTGAAAGACACGATGGACCAAGACCAGCATTTGCACCAAAGCCAAAACTTAGCTAAAATAAAAACATCTATACATAAATGAATCTCATGTGTAAATATCAAACTTAAAAAACAGAAACCGTGTATTCTATAATAAAAATTGGACTTTTATTTCAATTAAAATATTAATATACGTGATGATGTGATGTTGATGAATTAGTAAATCTTTCTTTAAGCAAATATTTTTTTCTAATGAATAATTGAGTTATCTGTGTGTCTTAAATGTCCGTAAGAACATAGATCTCTATCGGAGTAAATTATAAACAATAGATATAAATTTTAGATCTCTAATGTAATACATAATGTTGTCGGTAAAGTAAAAAACGGCTTTATGAACTTACAGCGTTATTAAGATTGATGTCTACAACATCGGGGCGCGATGTGTTCGTCGATACGACACATGTGACTCGTATAACATATGCGTGTCTCACTACAACCCATGAAATGGCTGGACTTGTAACCTGTAATTAGATATTTTGAGAAAATTTTGATATTATTAATCAGCTTCACCCTGTATCCCGAATACAGCAGGGCAAACAGAGGGAACCTAGACCAGGGAACTCAACGCGGGAGTTTTGCCTTGTAGCAAATAGATATTGTTAGAAACAGTTAATTTTATTATTTTCATTATAATTTTATATAGTGTGTAGACACATCAGGGGTTCCCAATCTTTTCTTGATCAAGGACCACTTTTATATCATTCTTGGTAGCAAAAACATCGTCTCACCATCCCCAGTCATAAAATTTAAATCGTCCGCGGGCCACACTTAGGCCTCTGCGGACCACTGGTTGGGAACCAGTGGTCTACATAGGAACTTGTCGTTTGTTGCAGGATTATTTTGACTTATAAGAAACTTACAATACCAAGAACCGCAATTATGGCCGCTGCAGTTTTTAAATCGGTAACGCATCCGCAACATTTATTCACATTTGGTATTTTGTCCAAAAGTGGCATTTTATTGAGATATTTAAATAATATTTTATGATAATATAATATAAGAAATCGCAAAGTCTGAATGTCAAGACGACAAGGCATCACAGATAGCAATTAGATTTTTTGTCAATTAATAATATTATGTTATTAAAATATTTTTTTTCTGCATTCAATAAATTTGGTATCCAAATAATTTTAATCTAAAAAATATATTGACTATATTTTTATATTTTTTATATTTTTTATATAACTAAATTAAAAATTAATTTAAATTAGCTTCACGCTATATCCCGCACACAGCAGGGTAGGCAGAGGGAACCTAGTGTAATACACTCCGTTCCCCACTTTCTGCCGAATTTTGGAGGCATTGCGTGTTGAGTGGCAGAACTCAACGCCGCGCTTTGCCTCGACACCAGAGCGAAGAAATGGAAATATAAATTTAAGTAAATATTTCATCTCCTCTCGTGGGGATCGAACCCACAACCAGTCGGTTTTACAGTCACACTTTGTGCCACTGCGCCACGGCTGGCCTCTTCATTGAAACGTTTTGAAATATTTTAACTTCTACTTAATCAAATATAGAGTAAATACTCATTTGGTCTAAAATTTCATAATAATGGCATGGCTTAGTTTAAGCTCCGAAAACCGGTGATTTCAGCATTATTGCTTCCACAGAAGGCAGCGGGTAGAGACGAAAGGGGGGCATCTTAACAAGATTACATTGGAGATAAAACGGCTCACATAATGGCGCCCAAGTAAGCCTGGAGTCGAGCTCTAAAACGAAATTAAATTTGAACCAAATACGCGAGCTTTGAGAAGTTTCTGTTCTTCGAATTCTAAATAAGATTTTATTTTTAAATTAATTTATAGAAATATTGTATAAAAAAAACTATGAAAATAGTACTACAATAGTGATTTTATTTTTGAACAGAAATTGCTTTATATTTATATATTATGTATTGTATTTATTACATAATAGTCCACGTTAGGTACATATTGATACGAAAACTTTTGAGGAATTATAAATAAAATAATATATTGATAAGATATGATGTATAATTCTGTTTGTTATTTTATTGATTTTCACTCGGAAAGTTAATGATCGTTATACATTTATTGTTAATTATATTTTAAAAAGGAGGATTCTTGCTGATTCTTCTCAGTGGCAATACATTCCAAGACGATAATAGCTTCCTCCAAGACTGACACTACTGAAATTTCTATATGACTTGACAATGCAAAAACGCTTGAATGGGCCTAATTAAATAAAAGATATTCAGATTTTTGTTAAAAAGAGCGTGTTACTCTAGTATTCAAATGTATGTATTATACACAAATAATAAAATACTAAATTAGTAAAGCCTATATATATTTAAGACTATCCAACAACGAATTTTCTTTGCTTCTTTAATACTAGATAATAACGAAACCATATTAGTATATACATAATGACAGTAGAATGTACCTAATTGTCAGTTTCCACGCGGTGCCATTACAATCTCTTTACTCACAGCTGCCTTAACGCCAGTAGTAAAACTGTAGGTAAATAGGGGTTTGCAGTAGTTCAGTATTGATCGCGGCGGTACCTACTGTTTCAAATTCAATTCGTAGAGTGGGAATAACAATAAAACACGAACCGTTCTGTATCTCCACTCCGCATCACCTGGACCCGAACGTGTATTGAATAAGTATTAGATTTTGTACCACCTTCGTGTTATTTAGTGAATGTTGTATGAAACACAGAATGTATTACGCCATTTATTCATAATATTCAATATTTATTTTCATATATATATATATATATATTTTTTTTTAAATTTAATGGCCTGATTTTGCGATGACAGGCGCAAAATAATCTGCCAGTGTCACGTATAGTAGAAAAGACACGAATGATATGAAGCAATAAATTTTGAGAGATATGAGTTATAGATATGGAAGTGGATGAACTGGATCAAACACTTAAACAAACAAACAAACACTATATTAGAAAATATGTACAAATGAAAATAGTAAAAAAAAAAACACACACACACACATTGAAAACAACTATAATTTAATGTCATTATCTACAATAAACTTTACCAACATTTTAATAAAAGAACTAAAAACTAGAGCTAATATACATTTTTCATTAACAGGACGCTGAATATTTTCATATTATGTGAAATAAGTTTTTTTTTTTTTTTTTTTTTTAATTTAATGGCCTGATTTTGCGATGACAGGCGCAAAATAATCTACCAGTGTCACGTATAGTAGAAAAGACACGAATGATATGAAGCAATAAATTTTGAGAGATATGAGTTATATATATGGAAGTGGATGAACTGGATCAAACACTAAAACAAACAAACAAACACTATATTAGAAAATATGTACAAATGAAAATAGTAAAAAAAAAACACACACACACACACATTGAAAACAACTATAATTTAATGTCATTACCTACAATAAACTTTACCAACATTTTAATAAAAGGACTAAAAACTAGAGCTAATATACATTTTTCATTAACAGGACGCTGAATATTTTCATATTAATTGAAATAAGTTTTTAAAGCTTGAAATTTGATGTCATATCTTTGATGACATGATGTCATATTATCAGATACAGATGATTGAATATATAATTGCGATATCTTAGGGACGTTTATGCAAAAAAAAGAGAAAACTTTTTTTCACATTATAGTGTTATTCCACACTTAGGAAAGAAAAATACTTATTTCGGTCGGTCCTGGTCGGTTTCAGGAGGCGCGGGTTCGAGTCCCGCTGCGTTTAAATTTTTATACGTTTTTTAAATAAGTAAGAGAAAACTTTGATGGAAAAATAAATTATAAATTGAGTGTAAAAAACTACAAAATAGATATAATATAAATACTTATTCTCGTTATATTCCTTATCCCGTTCTAATCTGAATAAAAAATATTTTTGCCATCTAATCGAAATACGAAGGTTGACGTCTTTATTACTAGAATGTTTCCGCGAAGGAACACCCGCGTCCCAGTCCGCCGCAATGCGGTACGTTTTCTACCTAGAAATGTCAAAATATTTCATATGGCCTCTTTGTAAATATTAGAGGCGGTACGTTCGTATGATATATATCTATTTTTATAGCTACGGTCTTATCCTCAACGTATGCGGTGAACGCCTCGGGCTTAAGACATGATACGCAATACATTTTTGTTATAAATCTTCACAAATGCTAGCTTTACTTATTAAGTTGTGTGGCGTTTTTATGAGATTTCTCTAACTTCATTACTTCTCTACTGTAATGAAAAGAAAAAAACTTTGCTGATATCTTCCTACCAACGTTAATTGTAAAAGTTTTTCACTCCCTCTTAAATTTCTCGAGGCAGCTTTAATAATATATTTTACGATTTCGGGCCGGGAAAAAGAAATAAGAAAGACGTGATTCGCTTTGGACTGATAAGAACACTTATATAGTAATATAGCTGGTGAAAGACTGAAAATGTCACGTAATAGAAGAGACTACGAGTTTTATGTGGGCCATTCGGGTATTGTATGAAAGAGTCGTGGACGCCGATATGAAAGCCTGGATGGAAAGATGTTTTTAAATTTGAAATGTTGTTATTTTTTAATTTATAAACCACGTAAAACGTTTATATGGTATGAACGGTATAAAAAATCGGAGAAACATTAAAAACATCTCAGTGGACTTAATATTAAGTGTTTTGAATTTTCATTATTGCAGTTGACATGTTTATAAGAGTCTCGCGGACATTTTAACATTAACAGCACTCTCATAAAATGTATAAAATATAAGTATCTTCACTTTTGGCAATGTAGGTTGTGGTATTGCTTATAATATGTAGTTAAAATAACGTCATTCAATAATGAAATCACTAAGGATGTACATATATGGAGATAATCAAATGAAACGGGGTAATAATTTCTTGTAAAACATAATGGAAGTTTTGACAGGGTAGGCGATAGGGGTCCCGTAGGTGAATATTGCAAAGGGCGTATCTCACGCTCTTAATTTATGTTACTATAACTCAGTCGGACAGCCGCCCAATAAGTAATTTAGATGTTCCACGCTACATTGGCGTAATGAGAACGAATCATTTTTGACTTTAGTTTATTCATGCGTAGGTACCTACTGTGAAAGATACCTACTTAGAGTGGGCGGTTTTACAGAAAATATAGTATTTATAAAATTAAATATTTATTTTTAAACATTTTTAAAGTGTTATTCCACACTTAGGAAAGAAAAATACTTATTTAAAAAACGTATAAAAATTTGAACGCAGCGGGACTCGAACCCGCGCCTCCTGGAAACCGACCAGGCGCTCTGACCACTAAGCCATGCGTTCTCGCCAAGCTACGTCGAAATTTTTATACGCTTGTTACAACTTATTTATGTTGTTAGCTTCTCTGTAGGGAGATTTTTACAAATTTCCGCTACCCAAAGATAATTACAAAGAATTATCGTTTGGCAAGAGAGAAACTATTTTTAAATATTTTTAAACATTTTTAAAGTGTTATTCCACACTTAGGAAAGAAAAATACTTATTTAAAAAACGTATAAAAATTTGAACGCAGCGGGACTCGAACCCGCGCCTCCTGGAAACCGACCAGGCGCTCTGACCACTAAGCCATGCGTTCTCGCCAAGCTACGTCGAAATTTTTATACGCTTGTTACAACTTATTTATGTTGTTAGCTTCTCTGTAGGGAGATTTTTACAAATTTCCGCTACCCAAAGATAATTACAAAGAATTATCGTTTGGCAAGAGAGAAACTATTTTTAAATATTTTTAAACATTTTTAAAGTGTTATTCCTAAGTGTGGAATAACACTTTAAAAATGTTTAAAAATATTTAAAAATAGTTTCTCTCTTGCCAAACGATAATTCTTTGTAATTATCTTTGGGTAGCGGAAATTTGTAAAAATCTCCCTACAGAGAAGCTAACAACATAAATAAGTTGTAACAAGCGTATAAAAATTTCGACGTAGCTTGGCGAGAACGCATGGCTTAGTGGTCAGAGCGCCTGGTCGGTTTCCAGGAGGCGCGGGTTCGAGTCCCGCTGCGTTCAAATTTTTATACGTTTTTTAAATAAGTATTTAAATATTTATATTTCCATTTCTTCGCTCTGGTGTCGAGGCAAAGCGCGGCGTTGAGCTCTGCCACTCAACACGCAATGCCTCCAAAATTCGGCAGAAAGTGGGGAACGGAGTGTCTTATACTAGGTTCCCTATGCCTACCCTGCTGTGTGCGGGATATAGCGTGAAGCTAATTTAATTTAATTTTAATTTTAATTTTTAAATTGTCGAGGCCAATTGTGGGTTCTATCCCCATTCGAGGAGATGAAATATTTACTTAAATTTATATTTCCATTTTCTTCGCTCTGGTGTCAAGGCTAAGTGCGGCGTTGAGTTCTGCCACTTAACACGCAATGCCTCCAGAATTCGGCAGAAAGTGGGGAACGGAGTGTCTAAAAACACTAGGTTCGCTCTGCCTACCCTGCTGTGTGCGGGATACAGCATGAAGCTGATTTATTTTTTTTATTTTAAATTGTAGGAAAAATGTTTTGTGAATTTTTACACATTTTACTCTTGAAATAAAATATTCATTAGGCCATGACGCTAGCCAGGCTGGAACATCTGAATAGTTGACTTGATAAAAACCCTTATCACCATACCTTTATATATTTTTACAGAATCAATATTTTTTAAAGGTGTACCTACTAATATTCCATCTTTTAATTAATATTTTTATAAATTTGTCTCCTTAATTATATTGTATATTTTTTTACTCTTAGACGCTTACTACGTTGCTTTTTCTATTTTTTGATCTCAGCGGAGATCAACGGAGATCAGTTGGAATTTCTAAACATAAAATGTTTATTTAGTGAAATAAGTCCGGTTTTATATCTATACCTTGGTATTATGAACTGTTAAGTAAAACATCTAAAGGGCGGTGAACGCCTTTGTTTTTCTCATTCTACTGAAAAATAGTATTGTTGCAAATTGAACTCTACCATTTTGGTACGAAAGTCTTTATTTCTTTGTATCATATTTTATCATATAGCATTTTAAACATGCGACACAGATATTCCGGCTTAAACGAAAAAGCTCATAATGTACACAAGATATGGCTTCATGTGGCAGTTTGTTATGGAGTTTATAGTGTAGCCGGTTCTAGTTACAAGCTTATTGGAAGAAAAAAAAATGAAGGCGTGAATCTCGGGTATCATGTATAATAATTTAAAGATTCCATCGCTGCTTACGAAAAGAATATTACTTAATTTTTTTTCAGATTCACGCTGTATTAATTTAAAAGGTTAAATTTAAAATTAACGCAGTTAACCGCGGTCAAGTTAACCGCACAAAAAGGAACCAAGTGTTAAAACATTTCGTTCCCTAATTTCCACCGAACTTTTTAAGGCATTGCGTGTTGAGTGACGGAAATCAACGCCGCAATTTTTACCTGGTAACCGATTGAAGAAATGAAAGTATTAATAAATAATAATTAATTGCCATTAGTTAAAAATTGAACCCACAACCATCGTGTTTATTGCCACACAATTGTGTCCTCAACGCCACGGCCTACTTAAATTATGATAATCAAAGAAAACTGATATTTGTTGTTTACGATTTCGTAGGTGGAATGCTGTTATGAACGTTAGAAGAAACAAGATGTCGGAATGTTATTAAAGATTTTTATTATAAAGCTTCTAGTCGTAAAGCTAACGGCTAACGTATGCGGAACAGTTTGACGTTAATTATATATTATCATAAAGAAATATCTATATGTAAGTAGATATGAGGCCAGTTGTGGCCCAGGGGCCATTTTTCTTATTTCTTGCCAACAAAATTCAAAGGAAAGTGGGGAACGGACCGTCTTAGCTCTAGGTTCCCTCTGCCTATCCTGTTATATGCGGGATGCAGCGTGAAGCTGATAAAGTAGATATGCGTTTAAAATATATCATTTTACATAAAATATTTGCAAGATAGCAATCGAATCGAAAAATAAATCAATACCTATAAAATTTCCCAATAGGTACATAAAAAATAAGTCTTGTGCTTTGTGTGAAGCTAGAAGAAGGGTACCCAATTTTATTGCAAAGTATTTGCATATAAAGTAACCATTGAAGGAAAGCGATCTCCGTTCGATTTCCGCGCTTTTGTTCGTATTTATCGTTACGAAGGCCGAGAGTTCGTGTACATATCCCATTTTATGGCCCTCTATACTTTTGAATGTATTGGAAAAGTGGTAGTATATTTGTGCTTTAAAAGTGGAAATATAGATCATTATCTTTTTGTTATATTTTTAACTTATAAATTATTTTAAAATTAGTATGTAAATAGTAGTATAATTTGACAAATATTTTTTGTTTTAGGTCTCCAGAACTGGCAAGCAACAAAGAATGGAACGATAGAAAAAGACAGGTACTTTTTATTATATGTATAAATATATATAGTTATATTAGATTTACGTTGTAATTGTACACACAGCAGACTTCGCAGAGGGAACCACGGCAATGTGTGTTAAGTGGCGGAACTCACCGCCGCGCTTTGCCTTTACCAGAGCGAAGAAATGAAAATATTAAATATTTCATTTCCTCAAATGGGAATCGATCCCACAGCCTGTCGCGTTTACAGTCTCACGCTTGTGTCCCTGCGCCACGACTAGACGCTAAATATTTAAATTTATTTTTAAATATACTAATGAAATACAATTCAGCAATTACAGCAATACCTAAACCTAACTACTACCTACTAAATAAAATAGCATCAGTATAACAAAGTGCCATTCCAAAAGCATAAAATAATATAAAATGTGTTTAATATTTAAATAAGAAAAAACATAAAATAGTGACCGCGGGATACTAAAGGAGTTTCTTAATAAAAATGATATTTAATTGGAGTCGATATAGCGTCATGTCGAAAAGCTTAATAAACTGTCTTTATTATTGCTGTGTAAGGTCTTCGTGCTGCCAAGATAAGCATTATCACTCTCTATAGTATATAACTAAAGATAACATTTAAACGTTGCATTATATATTTCATTACCCAAAACAGGTTGAACTAAAAAGATTTCAATGTTTCTTCAAATTGTTTACTGTAATTTGTTGATAACAATATCAGAGGCGGCGCGGCGTTTTTTTAAACCTGTTCTAAATTTAAATAATTCCTTCTGTCAATGTCAATAAGGTTTAATTTTTTTTAGGTGTAAGTATTTACAGTAATGATCCTATGACAAGGAAACTTATTTATTTTCAATATAATTTTCTTTTTTTTTATATAAAAAAATGTATAGAAATATTTATTACTTTGTTGCAATTTAAAAATTCCACTGGAGTTGAAAATATGCAGGTGTAGCTTCGATAAGTATGGTTTAATTTATTGATCATAGTAAAAGTAAACCCTTTTCTTGGTCCGTCTCTGTTCAGCGTCGAGTCGTTGCTATAAATTTCTGCATTAATGACACATTGAAAATATATTCTGCATAAAGATTTTTCGCATACTCTTAGCCGTATTATATATACTTTGTTGCCACTGCATTTTGTCGGCGGAGGAGTTAAAAGAAGCCAAGGCACAATACCGTTTAAGTGATAGTTATGGCAGTTTTTATAGGCAGTTAGATTTATTTTTATTGCACTGTTTGTTTTAATGCGCTTTTCGCAAGTTGAGAGGTCGCGACAATTACTATTTTACTTAATAAACTCTCCTTGTTCAGTTCATTTTTTACTTAGAGAAGGCTAAATTTATACGTAACTTAATGGTTAAACTAAATTAATTCGATGTTTGAAATATTCTTTAATAAGCGTCAGTTATGGAATATTTCCTTGTATTTTACATCATATTTAAATATATTAGGAACAATTATAATTCCATTAAATAAATTAATTTACATACAGGTACGTATTTATTATTTAACTTGATTTATTAAATTTATTATTTGCATCAATCATTAAATGAAAAAAAAAATTTTTTTTAAATATTTAAAATTAAGCCTACCTACAAAAATATTTGCAAAAACAAATAATGTTCTCATGGAAGACACCTGGTCTATCCTGTTATTTATTATATACCTACCTAAGTATCTATAGCTAAGCCGACGAACTCAATCCCCATTTATTATAGAGCCGTGACAACATGGTCTGTACGAGCCTAATCAAGAAATATAGGCCAATAAAACCCGTGGTGAGCCGGCTTAATCAAATTGTCATAATGAGCAATGGAGGTAACTAGTACGTGATGGGGGTTTGGATGATTGCACATTAAAATAAGGTTTTGTTGTAAGATAAATTAGATATTATTGTACAAAATAATATAGATTGATATAAATAAACACATATAATACATTAATAATCTTCCTATATTAGCATATTATCTAATATGGTAATTGAGGCCCGTCATGGCGCAGCGGCACCAAGTGTGGCTGTACAACCGACTGATTGTGGGTTCGATTCCCACTCGAGGAGATGAAATATTTACTTAAATTGTGCTAAGTGCGGCGTCAAGTTCTGCCACTCAACACACAATGCCTGGTTAACGGAGTGTCTCAACACTATGTTCCCTCTGCCTACCCTACTATGTACAACTGAAGTGAAGCTGGTGATTTATGATAAGTAATTAATAGAAAGTAGTTTTTATAAAGATTGACAGTAGACGTTACTCAAACTGTTTTCGCGTATGTATATTTAAAACATTTATATTTTCAATATTATTTTAGACATAGATAGATCTATCTCGTCATATTTATCTTCACAAAAACCTCTTCAAAAATTCAGTATGTGACTTCGGGATGTGTCCAATAAATCAGTTTTACAGCATTCCCGTGTCATTTCAGTCGTCGAATGGCATAAAATGATAATTTTATTGCGCTCCCCTTCCGTCAATAGGAGTTTACGACAATTGTGAAATGTATCGACAGTTCGAATGTCATCTTCAAGGTGGACGATCATCGATCGAGGCAAGCGCACAAGCACCTGTACTAATTTCGTATTGCTATCGCCTTAAGATTCAAACTGGAACAATTTGAAACTTTTGAAAGGCAAAGCTTTCATTGTTTCAGTGGTAACACATGGCAGCTCTTTCCCTAGTATTTCAGGTTCTAAAATAATTATATTTTTAGAAAATATTCAAGAACTCATCAATCTTTCATAGGATTTTACAGTTTGTTTTTAATGATATGGGGATTTCAGAGATTTATTTTAAACTATTTTTAGCAGATATATCCACTATTTTTAATTAAATATAATAGTTCACTTTAAAATTTTAACGTAATCTAAATAAATTAAATAAAAAAATACCAAATACAAACATATTGTTTGTACTCAATTATTCATAGTATAAAATAGTATAAAACATCATTATGTTATTTAAATATGCATCCTTAATTATCGTTTTGTTTGTATTCTTGTAACCGACTCTTGTCACGGGCATTTCTTACAATAGTAACCTATAATGACATTGTCATGTAAAATATGTCATTTCTACGTATTGTACTGTTGTAATAACGTATTATTCTATGCGGTGGTTACAATTAGGTAAAGCAATTTTAAAATATTTAACAAACTTTCTTTACTGCCTAAGAAACGTTCAAGCATACATTTCTAACGGTTATAGATGTATAATTATTTTGCTAGGATAATTTCAAATTCTCAACTTCAGGGTTATTTCGTAGGAAAGTTAAATTTTAACGTTATATGATTGTTAAGGCCTCTCTCTACATTATATTTTAATATAATGTAGAGGCCTTAACAATCACTCATTTGCTTATTGGTTTTAAAGCAATAAATATGATAATAAATAATTCGCGATATTTATATACAAGTCATATATTTTAGATAAGATAAAAGTTTGTTTTTTACAAGCTTAGATTTCACTCGTTAGGTATTTACTTGTAAAAATGAACTTCGAACGTAAACAAGGGTTGGGTGTCACGACAATAGTCATTTTATAACCGTTTCACTTTTCACGCTGTAAACTTGACATGTGCTGTTTTACTGGAACAAAACATCGATATTTTTATAAATATTATAAATTAAAATTTAAATCAAATTAAATCAGCTTCATGCTGTATCCCGCACACAGCAGGGAAGGCAGAGAGAACCTAGTGTTAAGACACTCCGTTCCCCACCTTCTGACAAATTCTGGAAGCATGGAAATATAAATTTAAATTGAATTATATAGATTTTTATACATAGGTCTGTTAATTTTTTTACTATGAAGTTTTATATTATATTTCAACAAGAAACGTTAAAGATGAGTCATTTAAAACGCCTCTACTATGTCTATCTAAACGTTATACATCTTTCATCTAGATCATTAAAACCTCTCACTCCAAACATTACGTTTTAATGAGAAGGAGCCTAATGTGCAGCATCAGGATGTTAATGTATGACCGTTCCACCCCACTATCCAGACCCTCATGCATTTATAGATGTTCATCTGGAGGGACACCTAATGATAGTTTAATCTGAAATCATTACAAATATATATATATATGTAGGTATTCGTACAACAATATAATATATTTTATTATTTTGTTAGTAATATGCAACAAAATAAGCATAAATTTAAGATTAATGACATTTAAATATTATTCAAATGTAAGAAGCAATTTAATTTCACACCTATATTGGTAGTAAATGTCATAATATTGGAACGTTAATACGCTTCATATTTTTTTTTCTATTTTTATTCAATAATAATTCATTAAAAAATAAACTGAACCCATAAGTTCCTAGAAGCCGAACGCAATGCTGCCAACTGATATGATACTGCATAAAAAGCAAAACGCTGTCACGCACACAGCCGCACGTACCGGTTTCTATAGAGCGAACGTCACAAAATGGCGGCCGTAAAAACAAGTGAAGAGTGAGTTAGTGTCGTGGGTAGGGGGCGAGGGGGCCAGGGTGGGGCAAGGGGGTCACCAATGGCGTCGCGCTGAGCAAGCCGCATTCTCCCGCCAACTTTGCTATTTCTTTTATCGACGTTGTTTTTCTCCGACGCGCTTTTTCCAGATTTTTTTTGCGGGAAACTGTTTTGTTTGCTTTGTACGGCGACTACAATGTGTGTTTTTTAGTGTTTTCCCTCGGTCCGCCCGGGATATGGAGCTTTCTCTTTAATGCTTGGTTGACAGATAACTGCTGTTGTGAAGTCACCGCTATCATTACATTAGCGACATTGTATTGTTGTAATATCAATAAATCGTTTCTTGAGACTTCTTTTTGCTCGAATATTAAACAATAACAATATTTTTGTATAATATAATTTTTTTATCATCATTTATCCTGATACTATTATCTATATGATGAATATTTCTTCCACTTTCTCACATAAATTTCAGAATAAAATTAGATTGAACTTTACAGTATATACTTTATACATCAAAATAACACATAGCCTACAATTTATGACGTAACGACTTTTTATAATTTGTCTGTTATGTAAGGAAAAGGTAAAGCGGACGAAACCCCATTTAGATCGCCAGCTTCTTTTACTTTTTTTTATTTTAGTAACTTAAGTAAAAATAAATTAAATTAAATTAAATTAAATTAGCTTCACGCTATATCCCGCACACAGCAGGGTAGACAGAGGGAACCTAGTGTAAGACACTCCGTTCCCCACTTTCTGCCGAATTTTGGAGGCATTGCGTGTTGAGTGGCAGAACTCAACGCCGCGCTTTGCCTCGACACCAGAGCGAAGAAATGGAAATATAAATTTAAGTAAATATTTCATCTCCTCCAGTGGGCATCGAACCCACAACCAGTCGGTTTTCAGTCACACCTTGTGCCACTGCGCCACGACTGGCCTCTTAAGTATTTGAAAGTAATTTATATTTCTTTACTTAATTTATAAAGATGAAGTGTTAGTTCGTTTAAAAGTCCTAATCTCCGGCACTACTCGTTTAAATTGCTAAACTCATTTCATATTTCTTAATCCATTTTATAAAAGGCTTCAAATCATTGTAGCTACAGTCTCAGCTACCTTGGATACAAGTATCACGTATCAAACGCAACTCTTAGTTACTAAAATTAAATCACACAAATGACACTACATTAAGAACTAGTATTTAATAAAAGTAACCTTTCAAACTTTATTGAAAAAAAAATTTTTACTTATTTTATATTTATTTCTAGATCTGTATAAGATAATATTGTTTATCTGTATAATATTTGTCTGTCTTAATTAACGGACAAGGCACGAAACTACGCTACTCCCAACAGTCGTAAAAAGTAAAAAGTTATTTAATATAAAAACTCATCAGAAACTTGCTGAGCAATATTTTACTTGTAAAGATGTACCGCCTTAACGTCTTGTAATATCTTCGCACTGACATATTTATTGTTTTCGTGGGGGAGGATGTTTCTTCGAAGGGGAAACTTTAAGATACCTACCTACTATAGATATATTATTAAACAAGGGATGCTTACAAAACATTGGGAATGACTCTAAAAATAAAATGGAGAGATGTTTTTCTACAAAATGGATCACATCTATTTAAAATATTGACCACTGAAATAAAAAAAATACAATGTATAATTTGTGACCGAAACTTCTATCTTTTTCTTACCAAAAGATTTTAAATTATAAAATCTTTTGGTTTTCTAGTTATTATTATAGAGACATAAAAATGTACGCCGTAACTTTTTTATTGAGATGTTCTTCTGTTTGACTCTGTAATTATTTTGTAAAGTTGTCAGATTTTTAAAATGATAATGTCTATCATATTGTTTATATTTTTGTATTTACTTGTAAACCAAAGTTCACTTTAATTGCCACTTTATAGACACCTGCAGCTACGGATATGTTAAAAATAAAAAAAAATATTTATGTGATATAATTTTAAATGCGATTTTACGTCCTATAATTTAGTCGCCTATACGTAAAGCTATAATATATAATGTTATGTCCATTCTTATATATAATTTTAGTAAATTGTCTTCAGAAACTTAATTTCAGTAAAAAATTAATTCAAAATTGCTTATATGACACCCGCTGTTTTACACATGTTTAAATTATTAATGATCTACAGACAGATATTTCAAAAGAATAAAGTTAAAAAAAAAATTAATTAGCTTCACGCTATATCCCGCACGCAGCAGGGTAGGCAGAGGGAACCTAGTGTTAAGACACTCCGTTCCCCACTTTCTGCCGAATTTTGGAGGCATTGCGTGTTGAGTGGCAAAACTCAACGCCGCGCTTTGCCTCGACACCAGAGCGAAGAAATGAAAATATAAATTTAAGTAAATATTTCACTTCCTCGAGTGGGGATCGAACCCACAACCAGTCGGTTTTACAGTTTCACTTCGTACCACTGCGCCACGACTGGCCTAAAGAATAAAGTTATTGTATTATATTTGTATAAGTATATTAATTTATGTCTGATCACATTACAAAATGTACTAGGTAAGAGTTACTGTTAGCCACTAACTTTGAATATAGTTATAAAATAAAATTAATATCCGTACACAAATAAATAATAATTTGCACTTCCTACGCCTACCAATATTTAAAATAATACCTAAGTCAAAATTTCTTATAACTTAAGGAAAGAGATTCTCTCAAAATACATAAGTTAAGATTTTAACTACATATTAGTCTAAGTTAAACTGCCATTATATACTACATAAATATATAGTAGTACTAGCAAGGCATACTCTATTACATATTAAATTATTGAGTACATATTTCTATTAACTAATATGGATACTTTAGTAACTTTAGTAGTAAGTTAACTGATTATTATGAGAACATATTTACTAAATACAACAATAATTTTTGTGTGTGTAATATCACTTAAATTTAAATTTTATTCTTGTTGTGAACAATTAAAATAAATTATATTTCAAAGTGAGTGTATTTTATGTCTAATTACCAACCTTTTAACCAGATTGAATAATTTGTTTTATCCGTACATTAAATTATATATGCAGCTACGGCTAATTTATAGTATTATTTAACGATTTAATAATTATGTAGAAATTTGAACTACAAATTCGAATTGGCTTTAGGTGTTTTTGCCTTCCTTATAGTAGGCACTAGCTACTATAATGTGCCAAAATGTGACATAGAGCCTGAATATTTTATAATTAAAATCAAATCGCGCTTCACGCTGTTTCCCACATACAGCAGGGCAGGCAAAGGGGACTAACTTAACGCTGGATTCTGGAGGAATTGCGTGCTGAGTAGCGTAACTCAATGCCGCGCTTTGCCTCTACACCCGTGCGAAGAAATGGAAATATAAATTTAAATAACTATTTCATTAAAACGAGTGGGGATCGAACCCACAACCAGTCGCGTTTACAGTCACTCTTTGTGCCCCTACGTCACGACCGGCCTCAAATATTTTCATTAAATATTATTTGAAATAAATATTTTTGTTAATATGAATCACTTCATCTGCCGCCCAGCCACGAACAAGGCGTGGGGCGGCGGGTCGTCGACCGCTTTAGCACTGCTCTCCATGTCTCGTCTAACTTAACTCTCTTTCGGCAAATTTTTAAATGTATAAAATTTTGTTTTATAAAAGTGCACTTTTATGAAAAAACGTTTACAAAACTTAAAAAAATCTACAGAATTTTGAAAGCTGCAGCTTTGAAAATTAAAATATGTATAATTTTAAGAGCTGCAGCACCAACTTTGAGGTGCTTTCGCAGCTTTAATGGACTACTTTCAACATGAAAATGTAATTGTTATTATTTATAATTTTATATTTATATTTAAGTAAATACTATGTATAAAGTGTCTCAACAAAACAAAAATATTATTTTATTGTTGTTTTCGACTATCTAGTTGAGAACTTCAATACAATAATATTCTGTCTAGACGTAGAAAGAGTAATTTGACATCTATCATGTTTATTTGCTTGTACGTTTTCATATACCTATTTCTTTAATTTAAATAAAGATTCTGTGAAAAATATAAAACAAAAACTAAAATATTCAATTTATTTATTCTTTAAAGTCAAATATTTTTCTCTTATACTATATATACCTACTTAAGTTTGCTTCGTTTTTATTTTTACCCTAGTAATTAATTATATTCCTATAGAAGTGTAAAGTAAGGGACAGTAAGAACGGAATAACGGAAAAAAGAAAATAAAAAAAAATATCTCAATTAACGACGACGTAAATACTTGCTAATAGATTTATTACAAAATATTTCAACAATGTGTACCTATTATTGGTTAAATAGAATTAAGACGTTTCGCAAAACCTCAAGAAATATTGTTCAGGAGGTGGCCGTTCGTTAGTTTTACATGGCTACTAGCCTATAAATAAATACCGGCTCACTCACACGCGCACAATATGACGTTGTTTTAGGTTTATTTTATTTTTATACGCGACGGTGGTGGTGCGCGTGTGGCCTGTAATTTCGCGCTGCTCGCGGCGCGCAGGCGCGTACGCACGGATCAAAATGGCCGCGAATTACTAAAACGAACATAAGTTTGTGTGATTTTAAATATTAAAAACGCTTTACGAACGAAGATTAAAAAAATTATTGAAAAATAGATATAACTTTGTTTCATCAGAACATTTTTCTTCAGTGGTAAACTAAGGGATAACAATGTTGCAGCCTTGTAAGATTTTCTTCTATGATTATAGAGATTATTTTATTTAAGTAAGTATACATATATACATATTTTATTATTTTTATATGCAGTAGAATTTTCTTTATTTAATCAGAATAAAAAAAAATTGCCGCTAAAATACCAACGACGTTTAATTTAAAGAAAGACATGCTTATATAATTAGCCAATTACTAAGGTTTTAAGTTTTAAATCGTAGATCTTAATGATAACCATTGCTCTAATATTTTTTTTGGGAAGTTTTTTTATTTTTTTTAAATTTAACTGAAGAATAGACTGAAAATTACCTATTTTCTTGTTTTTCTTAAAGATTAACGTTAGTCATTCTCCCATTAGTCATTTTCAATATTATTGAATTGTGTTTCATTGTAGAGAGAAAACCAACTTGTTTATAAACGAGGCCGAATGGCCTTTGAAATAAATTTGTTTCATCCGTAGTCTGTTTGCTGTAGCTACTTATTAATACATGGTGTGTAGGATGGACATGTAGCATGTACCTATACACACACCAAATACCTACATGTACTTTTAGGTAGATGCCGTTAATTTTTAACTTTCCAATTTTGTTGCTCTATATAATTTAATTCCTAAATTAAAAAGTTGCTCATTTATATACCTATACAATTTTATATTATCTACAGTTAAATGAAAAGTTTGTTGTTGATTCGAATCGAACTGGGGGAGAGTGAATTATTATTTATAAATATTTTACGTAGGTTAGGTACCTAGGCAAAAAGCGCCACATTAAGTTCCGTCGCTCAACATGCAATGTTTCGAAAATTCCACGGAAACTGGGTAACGGAGTACTTTAACACTAGTTTCCCTCCGCCTACCCTGCTATATAGCGTGAAGATGAAAAAAATATATAATATAAACACGTCTATCGTGACTAGAAAAATCTAAGAAACTTATTAATTGTCCATTATTCACGACTTAACTTCGTGAGCGAGATACCGAAACAGACATCGTGTAGCACGTTTACATGAAAACTCGATTTTTTCACTGCATATTTCCCATACAGCCAAGTATATAGCGTTATAGCGACGTGCTCTTTTGTGGTACGACAAAATTTTTATCGCAAACCCGTTATCGTGGCCGATCATAAATCTGTTTTCAAATCGTGAGTCGCCATTTCTGGCGTTGCTTCGGTGCAAGCTCATGTACAATTTTACTTAAATACAAATTTAAACGTTAGAAGAACGGAATAGAGCTTAATTTCCTATAGCGTCTAATATTTATTTGACACGTTCGGGAATTCAAAGGGTTTATTGTCGCATTGTACGTAAGTATTTGCCAATGCACGTTAAATTCGAGGCAAGGTTCTTAAAATGCCAGACTTATTTACGGCACAAGATTTTCGTTTAGTAAAGACTCGGGTGAAACTGACGATGATAAATTATCGATTAAGAAGAACTATTAATGAAATTATTTAATATTAAAAAAAAAAAATTAAATTAGCTTCACGCTATATCCCGCACACAGCAGGGTAGGCAGAGGGAACCTAGTGTTAAGACACTCCGTTCCCCACTTTCTGCCGAATTTTGGAGGCATTGCGTGTTGAGTGGCAGAACTCAACGCCGCGCTTTGCCTCGACACCAGAGCGAAGAAATGAAAATATAAATTTAAGTAAATATTTCATCTCCTCGAGTGGGGATCGAACCCACAATCAGTCGGTTTTACAGTCACACTATGTACCACTGCGCCACGACTGGCCTCAATTATTTAATATTAATCACTCATATAATATTATATTTTCAGATATCTTATCTACAAAATGTATGTAAAATACAAAAAAAAATCTAATATGTGTATATTAAATACTTACTAAAAATTTTCTTTTCCTTCACCTCCTAGTCATTTCTCTCATGCACAATGTAAACTGTATGTATTTGATATCATTCATGTACCTATATTTGTTAATAAATTGAGGACGAGTAAGATTAATCGTCAAAGTTTATTAGTACAGCCAATAACAATTTATAGCTCTCAGTAAGAGTCAATTACGCAAAAATAACTTTCTCAATTATGTTTGTATATTTGCACGTTTTGTATATATTTGTGTGAGGTTTTATAATTGAAATATTATTTAAAAAATGCAAATGTATCATTTTAACATTACAATCACATAAAAAAGTTTAAAAAATCTGAATTTTGACATGATATTTAATAAAAATAATAAGCAATCAAAATAGTTAGGTACAATCAAACAAAAAAGTTTAAAAAATCTGAATTTTGAAATTATATTTAATTAAAATAATAATCAATCAAAATGGTTAGGTATATATTTGAAATGTTACTAATATTATTTTAAAATAATTTCTTATATTTTTAATACTGCTATAAATGTTAATTACAAGCCGCGCCCCAAAACCTATTTATTACACTGTAATTACAATCTATAACAAGATACACCTATAGATACTATTCATTTATATGCCAGGAACTGGATAGCCTTGGCCATAGGTACTGTAAAGAAGTTGCTTTATGTAGGTAGATAGATACCTTAAACGGCATATTTATTTAACTTAAAACGTTTATATGACGGATATATTTAAATATTCTCCATATTTATAATAACCTAGTTGACCGCAATGACAACAAAGGTACCCATTATCATATAATGAATACGGAATTAACTATTTTTAAAATTTGAATATTTTACTAGCCGTGTCCGTGACATCGTTAGCATTATTGTTTATTTAGATCTTCTTTACAATATGAAAATTTCGATTTATTCTTGTTTGTTATACAAGTGGAAGAAATTGGCGACACACTTCTAAAAGTAACTGCTGAAAACGATAGTATATTTGTTATTTTCATTATTAATCGTTGGTAACGATTGGTAACGAGGCTAGTCGTGGCGCAGCGGCACAAAGTGTGACTGTAAAACCGACTGGTTGTGGGTTCGATCCCCACTCCAGGAGATGAAATATTTACTTAAATTTATATTTCCATTTCTTCGCTCTGGTGTTGAGGAAAAGCGCGGCGTTGAGTTCGGCCACTCAACACGCAATGCCTCCAGAATTAGGCAGAAAGTGGGGAACGGAGTGCCTTATGACACTAGGTTCCCTTTGCCTACCCTGCTGTGTGCGGGATACAGCTTGAAGCTGATAAAAAAATAAAAATCGTTGGTATTATTTATTATTTCTTTTATTTCTTCGCTCTGGCATCAAGGTAAACGCCCGGCGCTAAGTTCCGCCACTCAACACGCAATGCCTCGAAAAATTCGGTGGAGAGTTTGGAACGGAGTGTCTTAATACTAAGTTCCCACTGCCTTCAACGTATAGAAATAGATCGTACAAAATATCCTGTGTAAAAATTTAAAAACTAAACTGTTTTAGTGAATAATATTAAACATTTCTGACATGCTTATATTCATACTATTTTGTACTAACCACTCGAGTAAAGCCAAACATGTACTTACATAATACACAAAACGCTGATGTCATATTTCTCGCTCCAATATTTCCTACATACTAAGAATCGTAAATCATACCCGCAGTGCCCGCAGTACCTCTAATTACGGTAGAGTTCTCAACAATAAATCAAATAATTCAGCTGCGGGCAGTTTCCATTTTATATATATAATACATAACAGCCTATCGTAAAATATGATCGAGACTTCGTTTAATAGTAAAAAATCTATAAGTTTAAAAAAAAATTGCAATTTGCTGCACACTTTGTATTATAATAATTGTGTGGATTTGTATTATAATAATTGTTGAACTGGGTATATTAAAACAAATTTGTTCACGCTGTATCCCGCACACAGCAGTTTAGGTTGAGGGAATCTTGTGCTAAGACACTCCGTTCCCCACTTTCTATCGATTTCTGGAGGCATTGCGTGTTGAGTGGCAGAATTCAACGCCGTGCTTTGCCGACACCAGAGTGAAGAAATGAAAATATTCAGTTAAATCAATATTTCATATCGTAGAGTGGAGATTTAACCCACAACCAGTGGCGTTTACAACCACATACTTGGGTCCCAGCGCCACGGCCGGCCTCTATTGGGTTAACATATAATATGCTTAAAGAGAAATATATATGTAGATTTAGTTATTGATAATTTAAAAGCTTTGGTTTTGTCATCTTAATGGATAAACCTACTTCATTTTGAACACTGTGTGCAATGCTTTACTGAACCTAATAAATAATGGAGATGTAGAATATGAGCTATTCAAAATTTTTGGCAAAAGTCATACAAATTTACATTACAAATATATTTACAGATACTACCATCTTATATCTAATAATAAAAATAATTCAGCTTCACGCTGTATCCCGCACACAGCAGGGTAGGCAGAGGGAACCTAATGTTTTAAGACACTCCATTCCCCACTTTCTGTCGATTTCTGGAGGCATTGCGTGTTGAGTGGCAGAACTCAACGCCGCTCTTAGCCTCGACACCAGAGCGAAGAAATGGAAATATAAATTTAAATAAATATTTCATCTCCTCGAGTGGGGATCGAACCCACAACCAGTCGGTTTACAGTCACACTTCGTGCCGCTGCGCCACGACTGGCCTCTATCTTATATCTGCGATTTTAAAATGCAGTTCTACTGTTTCAATTTTTATAAACGCTTGTCACGAAACATTTTTTCACGCAAGTTTGCTTTTATTTTATTAGAGACTTTCAGATTGCAATGAGCCGTGTATTTCTATATCGTATTTTTTTTCTCTATAAGAAAAAACTGCCATTATTTTATTATATTTTTCTTATTTGTTATTTATTACAAGAGGATAAATAATGGTTATTAAGTTTAAGAAATTTTGTGTCACGTACTAGGTATACTATAGTTATATATATCAGTTTCACGGTGTATTCCGAACACAGCAATGTAGGCAGAGGGAACTAGTATAAGACACTCCGTTCCCCTGAATTTTCCACTGAATTCTTGAGTCATTATCCGTTGAGTGGCGACTCAATGCCGCGATTGCCTCGACTCCAGAGCGAAGAAATGAAAATAAAAATATTTCATTTCCTCGAGTGGGGATCGAACCCACAACCAGTCGCGATTACAGTCACATACATTAGCTATTGCGGTACAACTGGCCTCAACATACTAGTATAGTGAAAATTTTATTTAATTTTACAATATAATTTTCTCTATACCACAAAATATTTTCAATCAAACTCTCACACCTTCCAACCTTCCAAGATTCCATGTTACCATTACCTCGAAGCAATAAACAAGATACTAAATGTGACACACATAAAGAGATCTACTTTACATGGCGCTGATACCGCGTCATCGCCTGTCGTCGACATAACCGATAAACGAATCGTCGTCTACACTCAGCCCCATCACTATCGTGACCGTAAAACGGTAACTATCCGGCAACACGACACACCTGAATATAAATCACAACACTAGGTAACGCACTTATCAAACTGTGTATGACACGATCGCGCTTTATGAATTCCTTTCGTGCTCACGTTCCCGATAGTCGTTCGTTCGCTCTTGAAATATGCAAAACACACGCGATGACTGCACGGCGATAACGTCAACTCGGAACTATTTAGATGCAAATATTTCGAGGCTTTCGAAACCGAAATCACTTTCATTTCCCACAAAATACCAAAATATTGTACCGAAAATACCATATTGGTGTTCAGGCAGTATTATGTTAATTTTGCCCTTTCAAATTAGACAGGCTGTATAATATAAGCAATGATGTTTCATTGTTTCTTTGAACGTTTATTTATTTGTAACTATACAAAAGAAATAATTTGCCTAATGCGTATCGATAATTTATGAAAGGTTACGCAACTATTCATTCTTTTGTTGGGACGAGGCTGCACTTTCGGTTTCAGAGTACTCATCTGCATAACCGGGCAAAGTCACAATACCTGGACACCCTTTGAGTAATCCTTTTCGTTTCACTTTTAAAATGGGTGCATTGTTGACATTTTGTACGAGCAATAAATAAATCAAGCAGTTTATATGGTCCATCGTATGTATGCAGCTCGTATGTGGTGCTAACATTGTATAACAATGTAGCCTTATGTATTAGGAGGACCTTTTTTTTGTGTCATACATATTTACAGGTTATAATATAGAATTCTGAAGGTTTTGTATAGAAATATAATTAGTCAGATGTTTCAGTATTTTTAGCATTATTTCATTGTATTCCACGCTAATAGAGATGTATGATAGAAAATGTTTATTTAAAAGAGTGCACGCAATTTTTAAATAGTGGGATTATACGTGGTTGATTTGAATGATTTATAAGAGATGCGGGTTTAAATTCTGCTATGTTATTTTTTCATTTTTTAGAAGAAAATATTTGTTTAAGCGATAAAAGAAAAAATAGATTTTTCTTATAACACGTTCAATATATGTATATATGAAAGATATCTTCATATAAGTATTGCAGGCTCTTGGGATAAATTCAAAGTGAGGAGACATTTGTTTTGTTTGTTATTAATTATACTATTATAATAAACGTTCAAGTGGTCATAGATGGTAAAATGGTTAAAATAAATGCCAATAACCACACGTCATTATAGCGTGTAATATCGTTTTACAACTTTAAGGCAATAAATAAATTGACTGCCGTTTGTACATTTTATTACGATTTAAAAGTCGATGACTGCTTGAAACGAATAATTGATTTATGTCGGTTATTAATGTAAATTTGATGCTGTGTTAAGTAATAATTATTTCATTATTAAACATGTAGTAACCTATTATGTTTTAATAAAAAAAATGTTAAAATAACCTCTGTTATACCGTTTGTAAAAGCCTACAATAGAATTTAAAAAATATATATTTCATAGTATCATAATTTTAATTTAAAAAAAATAATAGTATTTAATAAAAGATATTGTTGTATTGTGATTGTACAGATTTATAGTGCACCAATTAACAATCATAAATTAACAAACACAACATATAATAAAATGATCAACGCAATACAGATTAAAATCTGAAACCACCTAAACAAAATAATCTTAACATATCATAAAATTGTGTTAATGTAAAATGCAGTAAATTACATTTGTATTGAAAATAAAATATGGCCACAATTACCTGGTGAACCATAATACAAACCGAAAATATGAATGGTAATACATCACACTCACATGTTAATGATCGGACTTTTCTACTAATGTTTTAGTCTTTTAGTCGTTGAACACGTGTTAATATCTAATAAAACACTTTAGTGGAACATAAAAAGTTGGGATTTATAACGAATAACTTATGATTGCTCCACTCGTGCCCGCTTTACAATGTGATTAAATCTAGGCGTTTTGTATGGCTCGAGTTTTATTCGCTTTCACTACTGTTTCGCGATTATTAAGTACTTCCGAAATCGATTAATCGAGTTTAATAAGTGCTTTGAGTGTTATAATATCGATTTAGTTTTATGTTGGTTTAATATTTTTGTTTTATTGAATGCTTTTAACGCTTTTACGTACTACGTTGATTTATTTTAGCTTGAATAATCGTAAAAGTATCTCCGTTTAGTTAACTGTAGGACTGTTTAGCTTTAAAGTAAATATATACACAACATTTTGTTTTCTTTTTTCAAGGTAAGATACCATTGTGGTTATATAATAAAAAGCATCCGATTATAAAGTCGATGTTACATTACGTGGTACAAGATTATGCACTCTCGTATATCGTATAAGTATTATGTTGTCCAATCAGAGAGCGGTCCAAACGAGTTCGTGATTCGAGCTGTATCGATAAATTTTATTCAGCCTTATTTTGATAATGTTTTGAACAGTATAGAGTGTAGGAGGTAAATGGAAATATCTTAAGAACACTCTCTTCTCACTAATAGCAGACTGTAGATAAATATATATATATATTTTTAATTTGTATGATTTTCACAGAAGAATCTTTTACTATTACATGTTAAGCAAATTTGTTATACAATTATATGAAGAATGAAATTTAATGAATCAATTTATATAATATAAAAAAATAAAAGTCTATTAAAAAAAAAACAAATCGGACATTTTTTCTTGATAAGAGTCTTAATACTTTTTTAATATATTGAATTAAGTACGTAATAAAAATGTAATCACGAAAAAATCTTGTTTGTATAATAACATTTACATACACTTCGTCATAAAGTGTTTTTTTTATATTTTAAAGATTTATTCTTAATTTTAATAAGACTTAGATAAGTTATATTATTAATTTATTTTCATTAAATAAATATTATTTAGACTCGTCGCACTGTAAGCTCTTACACGCCCACACTCGTGTGAAGGGACATTTCGGTGGCGTGGGATACTGAAACGGGTTGGTTCTGGCGGACGAGTCGTAAACATTCAAAATTAGTGCTCGAAACTAACTGGCAACAAAAAACGTCGTTTAAATTTAGACGCCGGGTAATCTGTATCCGCTGCATATCTTCTTAGATTTTAAGCCGGTACTTTTAAGGTGATTGGCCTGAGACATGATACAGGCCTAAGAATTTCAAATTAAGTAAGTAAAATTAAGGGGAATAGCTGGTATTTATTCTTCTAATTTCTAGTATTATGTAGAGGCCGTCGTGTGTACAACGGATCGGATTGTGTGTTCGATCTCTACTCGGCGGAATTAATTATTATTTACTAATATTTTAATTTCTTCGCTTAAGCACCAATGGAAAAGCCCGGCGTTGAGATCCGCCAATCTTTAACACGGAATGCCTCGACATTTGTGGCGGAAAATAGAGAACGGAGCACCTTAACACTAAGCTCCCTCCGCATACTGTCACTTGATACTGCCATTTGATCTATTTTATCATTCTCATTTGTATACAAATTTTATTATATAGGAAGATTATAAAAAGATGAGTTGTTTATTTTTTTCTTGAAACTATAGCAATTTAAAAATCACAACTCAAAAGACGACGGAGGTTGAACAACATGTTGTTTAAATTTCATTGGAAAAAATATATTTATGATGTAAATACTTTAGATGTGAGAAATCACGCAACATATGCAAAAATATACAGTATTTATTTAGACATTTACATCTATGTAGGATATTTTTTTAATTAATAGATAATAATAGAACCAAATATATAAGTATTTACAATGACCTTAACCCATTCCCTTCATGGAATGAAAATGAAAATGCTCGAATGATCAATAACTCTAGAAATGGCCTGAAAATTAAGAATTAATGATATGCCTACGATATTTTCAGCCAAGTATAACAGCAACTTGCACTAGCATATCGAAAAATCCACTAGCATATCGAGAAAAAGGTTAAATTGAGATTAAATGATTTTAACGAATTGAGTTATATAGTTAGAGTTTTTAAATTTCGAAATAGTTAACTCAATTGTCTGCCAGTTAAATTTAAAATAAATAGTTTTAGACATCATATAACTAAACAGCTAAAGAGATGTCTATATAATATATTTTCCAGTTTCGTTAGTCGTAACTAAAAGCTTCCCCTGCACTTTCCACCGTTTTACGTCTCTCGTGGCCAATTAGCTGTCGACTACAATTACATGGATACCAGGCTATTAAAACTTTTCCCATCAAACTATCACACTGAATTAAAACATAGAATACCCCTATCTTTGATCCGGTTAGAATTTGATTTAATTTTTATGGAACCTATGAAAAAATTACATCAAAAGGGTGAGAAAGTATGGCAACACTGCGGGTTATTATACTATAGTGAAGGGACTGACCTTATTTTATCTAGGGAAAAGTGAAAACCGGCTACACCAACTATATTATTCTATCCTTTTTTGGTGATATTAAATTTCAAATGTAGAACAAACAATATAATAAATAGTTTTACAATGATTTTTAAATAATAGATTCACATAAGTGTGTATGAAAATTTTCATTTAAATTCCAATTAATACACATATTTTCTTTTATTTTACTAAATCGAGATTATTTTGTACTATCGTAGCATTTTTGGAAAGCAAAATTCAACTTCACATGGATACTTACATGCCAGCTATATGTAGGTACATAATATGAATTATGTATGATAGTAGAACGTTGTTGCCATTACAGACCATTACTCCGGAACTATGCATCGACCAAAATTATCTCTAACAAAGAGAGCCGGGGGAGAGCGACTTTTTATTATTTATGTAATATTTTGTAATTTTTAAATCAGAAGGGTGGTTCCCCTCGCTAAAGGGTGGGCTTTGAATGAATTTATTGTCCTTTGTAGATAAACATATCAATTTGTTGGTGCTTTGTTAGCGGCATAAATATGTGATACAATTGTGAACGAGGATGGTCTCAGTGTCGTTGATGACTCTTCCTTGAACGCTTGTTCTCGAATTGAGTGTGACTTTATGGATACGTGAATATTTAATTTTATCGTTACAAAGAGTTGGACACAATATTGGATACTATTATGAAGAAGGAAAACGCTTAAGTTTTCACTAAGGTACGTTTAAATTAGATTGTCTATTCTATTGTATTAATAGATGTTGGACATGTAATGATGTGGATATATTTATAGATAAACATTCTAACTTTAGCTTATATATTTTCTAACTTATAATCTTTTTGAGGCCAGTCGTGGCGCAGTGGCACAAAGTGTGACTGTAAAACCGACTGGTTGTGGGTTCGATCCCCACTCGAAGAGATGGAATATTTACTTAAATTTATATTTCCATTTCTTCGCTCTGGTGTCGAGGCAAAGCGCGGCGTCGAGCTCTGCCACTCAACACGCAATGCCTCCAAAATTCGGCAGAAAGTGGGGAACGGAGTGTCTTACACTAGGTTCCCTCTGCCTACCCTGCTGTGTGCGGGATATAGCGCGAAGCTAATTTAATTATTTTTTTTATAATCTTTTACTTAATTACTTTAATAATATTCACAATGTAATATTATTGATATTTTTTTTAATAGATGTCTATTTATTGTTAAGATATGTACAGGTAAATGCTATCGTTTGATTATTTTGAATAGGAGAATACAGCTAAACGCAAACATATATATAGAGAGCAGCTAAATAAACCAGCCTCAATGTTGTTTATACAGCCCCTGCACCGAACCATGCGTATCCGCCAACCACTTCCTCGTGTAAAAAATTGGAATACACTAGTAATACTGAAACTACGAGCAATTTTATTCATGAATCGATTAGAAAGCAGGCGAATAAAATCGATTTTCCCCCAAATTGAATAGCCATAAAATGTAGGTAGCAGTTTTAACGTCCAAATTGTTTACATGGCGGCGTCACGAGTGTAAACGCTTGTCGATAATTGATGATTTGATTTACAACATCACTAAACAACCGGTGTTTAGACGACCGATACTGTTGCCTTTGAATGGAACGAATCGCATGCCTTCCTTACGATATTGCATCTATTCCGTGTCTATTATGAGGTACGTGTTTGCTCTACGTATAGGTACTTCCTTAATATTACAGGACTTATCATGATTTTGTTCCAGTTATATAGTCATTCTAAAGGTATTTTTTTCAAGTTCAAAGCAAAGGTACACTTGAAAATTGTCTCATGAAACCTTGTAAATAATTCACATAGTCATTTTGGTCACTAAAAGTTATTTGTTTTTCTGAAATAAATTAATTTCAATAATATTGGTGCACCGCACCTCACACCGCAAGGTAGGCAGAGGGAACTTAGTGATAAAACATTCCGTTCCCCACTTTCTGCCGAATTCTGGAGGCATTGCGTGTTCAGTGGCAGAACTCAATGCCGCGCTTTGCCTCGACACCAGAGCGAAGAAATGTAAATATAAATTTAAGCAAATATTTCATCTCCTCAAGTGGGGATCGAACCCACAATCAGTCGGTTTTACAGTCACACTACGTGCCGCTGCGCCACGACTGGCCTCTTTCACTACGGTTATTTCATTTTATTAGAAAACCGGTAACATAAAACTTTCCGATTATACGCGACATTACAAAAACAATAAGCAGCAGCTCTTATCGGTCGCCGTATAAAATATCAACAAAATCCCGATCACCCATTAAAAATGCGTAATCAGGCAATTTAGAGGTCGTCGACCATGTTGCACTCGTAGCCTTAGGTACTATAAATTTTATTCGATAAACATTCAAACAATCGTGTAGTAGTAATGTCAAAGTTTTGCGGTAGGTTATGGACTATTGTGATTCCTTCCGTGTATTTAAACGGTCTTTTTATATTGCGGGTAACCCTATAATAATTAAGGTTCCTGCTGTAATTGGTGGAAATGTCTAATAAACTTTTATCACTTGTTCTTTTCGAGTATTATTTGACAGTGGTGATGCGTTAAATTGCGATTAATAGATGATTAGCCATCCAGGGCCGCGTTTATGGCGGTCTCGTAATAAATTTGGTTTATTGCGTATCAATCATAGCGAGTGAGGACGCGCGTGCCCTCTCCGCGATGTGACCTCCGCGACGCTGTCTACTAAATTACTTTTTATTATGCGATATAACCTCTTGCAACGTTGCTGGCCGATCGTGGTGTATTGTAATGTAAATTTAAAAAAAAAATATCTTTTTTTTTTGGTTTTTTGTGATTTAATATGTGGTTGTCATTTGAAAAATTAAAATCGATATATACAAACTTGTATTTACGTTTCTATAGGTACGTGGTACATATCCGTTAGCAATTATTAATGAGGGTGAAAAGTGGAGATCGAACGTGTATTAATGGGAACTGAGCGTCTTATGGCTTTCAGGTTCACTCTGTATACTCTGTTATTTGCTCTAGCGGGATGCTATAAGAAAAATATTAAAAGGATTTTTGTAAAATTGAAATGACCTCTTATCGGCTAAATATACTTACCTACTAAGTAGGCATATCAACTTAATTATAATTTGACTTAATTTGAAAGTATGAATTCTTACGTTACATTTATCGTTACATATAAAATATTACAGTATTATTAACGTAAAAACCCCACTCTAATCTAACTTCAGAAATAAGTTTGATAAAAGTCATGGAAGCTGACGTCATAAGGTAGGGGTAGGTACTTGTAATACTTAGTCACTGGTTTATTGCGGGCATGTGTTTCTTAAAGAAAGCCTATCGTAATTTTCGAGCAAAGATAAATTTACTGCCGTTAATATTTGCTCAACTTACCATAAATTCAAGTGGCGGCCAAGGTAATGTTCAACGATGTGCACTTAGTAGAGATTATCGTACGTTGTAAATAACCATATTTAGTGCCACAACAGTTGTGATTATCTCTGCCTATTTGAGTCAACAAAATGCATTTCGCAGAAAATATTGTGTTTTTTTTATTTGTTTTTAATATAGCGGAAGTCGGCTAGGTGCTTGATTTGAATTAAAGTTGAAAGAATAATATAAAATTGCCATTACTTCTTATATTTATTTAGATAATATTTATCAGCAAGTACAATGTCGATACATTTAAAAAATATATATATATAATGTATAATAACATCAACATATTTTTTTTTCAGATCTCATCAAAATGGTTTAACAAGGGGACTCGTACTGAAAATTTATAAGTCGTTGCCTAAAAGGTGTGTATCTGTATTATTTTTTTCTTTACATATTATTTTGTAAGGCAATCGTACCAAGGCATCGTATATTTATGAATAAGTTTTTTATTAATTTTTGTTTAGTTGTAAATTTTATTAGAGGCCAGTCGTGGCGCAGTGGTACAAAGTGTGACTGTAAAACCGACTGGTTGTGGGTTCGATCCCCAGTCGAGGAGATGAAATATTTACTTAAATTTATATTTTCATTTCTTCGCTCTGGTGTCGAGGCAAAAGCGCGACGTTAAGTTCTGCCACTCAACACGCAATGCCTCCAAAATTCGGCAGAAAGTGGGGAACATAGTGTCTTAACTAGGTTCCCTCTGCCTACCCTGCTGTGTGCGGGATATAGCGTGAAGCTAATTTAATTTAATTTTTTTTTAACTTTTTATTATTGTATAATAGGTATACACTCTATTATTAACAATCTTTTCATATATACAATAAAGAGTATTCATCTATCTATTTCTATTTAATATCTTAAAAATAATAGAATTTATAATGACATTTCTAAATTCAACGATCTACTATCAAAATTTTATTCCAACAAAAATATACAAATATTTCAAAATAAAGTTCCGCCATGCTTTAAATTTTTCATTCCCCTACTCAAATAAAGGAATCCAATCTGCTATCGATACTAGTATTCGTATGAAAGAGATAACAATACAATTTTGTATCTACAATCTCGTATAGTTTTCTTCGGGAGAGAAAAAGATAGCAGATAAACAATCATGGCCGCGATCAGAACGGGTATGGCACCTTAATTTTTGTTCACACACATCAAGTTTATTTCGGTGTGTGTGTTTATGTGTGTGTAAAATTCCACTTGCACGAGGGAGGGTCTTAAAATCAGGTATCATAAACTATTGGAATGTTTTTTAAGATATTATTATCTAATATGTTTTTTTTTCAACTTAAAAAATATAATATTAAAAAAATATTTACAATGAAATAGGATAGTCTGATAATGATTTTTTTTCCAAGCGTACTTTGAATATTATTAATTATACTTAAGTAAAATATATTTTTTATTTTATTTAAGTAAATTAGAAAAAACTTCTAATTACAATTTTCCGTGCGTAGTTAAATATATTTGGTTTCCCTGTGACAATAGGGATAAAGCTGTAGGTAAACAAGCTTTTACCTGTGGCTATGCCCCCGTCGTTTCTAAAGCAAAATTTCTAAATGTACAAGTTAACTTTTATCGCAGTTACAGTAGGTACATCAAAAAGATTATTGTCGATATGAAAAAATATATTTTATCAATCCGAACTAATGTATACTTTCCGAGATTCTCGCTTTCGACCAAATAAACTTTTTAAGTGAAATATATTTTTTCAATTACTTAGGATGCAACCTTTAAGATAAAAGATTTAATTAAGATTTTTAAATCATTTATGCTATTTTTATTATTTTTAATAAAAAATATTTTTATATCATAAGATCAATATATTTTCATGCGATGTATCTCTTACTTAAAGGTTAAGAGCACCTGCTCTGTGTAGAGCCTTCAATGAAGTTCACCTTGTAATCGAAAGATGGCGCTGTAAAATATTTTAGTGTAGAATAAAAGTAGGTTCTTCTCATACTTCTTGTAGTAAATGTAGATAAACAAATATAATACAATTCAATAAAAAAAATTAAAAATTATGTAACAATAAAGTTTATTATTAAAAAAATATTAACTTATACCCGAAATAGATATTTATTTTATAAAGAAATAAAAGACCAAAAAAAAACAAAATAATATATATAGTGGAAACATATAATTTTAATACTTATTATGTATAACTTATTGCATACATATATATTTTTCTTAGATAAGTAAAGAAATATTTGTTCAAAAACAAAGTTTATATAAAAAGCTTAAGTCTTTCACTGCAGAAAGCATTGTAGTAAAAGCTCGCAAAAGTTCGTCGTTGCACTCATAGATGGCGTTAGCCCGAAAAGTTATATAATGTAAAATGTAATATTTACTGAAAAATATTTTAAAATAAAGTTTATAGCTTCTTTCATATTAAGTGATATAATCAGAGAAAAATTGTAGATACGTGCGTGTTTTACATTTTCTACACATTTAAAGCTTTCGTATGCTTAGTGATAAAATTCTATTATGAATTTGTTACATTAGGTCTAAGTAAAAAATAGATAATTATGATATTTTTTTTTTGTTCCCGTGGGATTTGAACTCATTTATATTTTGTCTGATCACAAAAATCGACTGGCATAAGAAGTTATTGCCCTCCTTCCATTTACAAAGCACAGCGTGTGTTACACTAAAACACGTAACTAATTATTTCGAACTATACTGTTAGGTGGTGAGGTGGATTGGACTAAAATGCCCTATAAAATTAATTAAATATATTAAAATACGACAAAAATATGATATTTTATTTTTGTCCTGTGTGTGGTCGCGCAAGGTGTGTACGTACTTTACAAATGTCAAATGAAATAAACGGTAATTGTAGGTTTAACGATGCAAACTAGCATATATTTTTAATATTATATGTATTTTTAAATATTATCTATATTAGACAATTCATTTTTTTATATGTTTTTATTAATGTTACTAATATATTTAAATGTTCATACCTGCATGCTTTTATGTTAGTTTTGTTTTTAAGTCTGAGATATAAAAGTAGAACTTTACATTAAAAATTGAAATAGGAGTCACCATTCTTTCACAAGAACAAAGACATCGGCTATAAATGCAACTCTTCTTAGAAAGGAACTGGCCCAATTTTGTATAAAAATTCAAATTAGTTTTTTTTGCTAGTAAAGAGAAAGCGCGGAACGTCAGTGCAGTTAAAGATTTTACCCGTGAAAGTAGTGTGTCGTGTTATCTAATAATTTGTTTATTAAATATATAGCAATATAATATAAAACGTTAGCATCATGCCACGAATCAACGCACGTGATTATTGGAGCTACGCCAAAAAATCATACGGTTAGGAAACCAGATGGCGATGGACGATGTATGTACAAGTTTCTTTATAAATTTTGTCTATTAAGACACGAAATAGTAGGCCTGTAATATAAATATCATATTAAATAAACGAATCCACTACAAATTTAGAAAATATTTTAAATAAAGAATATAGATAGATATATAGATATTAACAATTGAATTAACCATTTGGAACATTATAAATAATCGTTAAGTATGACATGTAATTATTTATCGGATGTGTTTTGAACTATATAATTGTATAATTTACAAATTTAATAGATATAAAGTTCCTTTATTGCTTTTCAAATTAATTTCACAAATTAGCTGTTCCACGTTACATAATCACACGCGATATCTGACGCGGTTGGATACCTACGTTCGAGTATATAATAATTTTAAATCGTATACAGCAATTAACTATACTTATGCGGTATTAACATTTATGTACTAAGATTATAATTTATATGCTATTAAAATAATAATTTGTTTTGATTTAATTTAATTATATATGTAGGTAGGTACATACTTAGGTATATGCGTGCAAAATCATTTACCATATTTTCTATTTACAAAGCTATACTATCGTGAAGGCAGTCGTGGCGCAGCGGCACGAAGTGTGACTGTAAAACCGACTGGTTATGAGGTCGATCCCCACTCGAGGAGACGAAATATTTACTTAAATTTATATTTCCATTTCTTCGCTCTGGTATCGAGGCAAAGCGCGGCATTGAGTTCTGCCACTCAACACGCATTGCCTAAAGAATTCGGCAGAAAGTGTTGAACAAAGTGTCTTAACACTAGGTTCCCTCTGCCTACCCTGCTGTGTGCGGGATACAGCGTGAACCTGATTTCTTTATTTATTTTCTATACAATATAGGATTACGAAAGAATTTTAACTTATTCCAACCTTTATAGCTTCTTAATGGATGTTGAATTAAATTATAAGCTTTAACTACTCAATCAGAATTCTTCCTGTGTGGTCTCTACATACAATTTTTTATTAAAAAAGTAAAAAAAAATCGCTTATTACGGCTCATTTTGTAATTAAGTTTACGGTGAGCTAAGTTATCGCAAATGTAATTCGCATCCCAACAAATTATAAATTATTTACTAATTACGAGGCCTTTGTTTGTAAAAACATGACGTGTAATGTGTGTTTCTTGTTTAATTTAGCAATCTCGTTGTTTTATTAAGCGATAATGTTCGTTATTTTGTTAGTCCAAGATTTTGGAACAATAACATTTAACAATATTTCAAATAGTTTGCAAAAATATATTTTTAGTTGATAAGTATCGGTGATAACTAATACTTATATAAATCAACTTCACGCTGTATCCCGCACACAGCAGGGTAGACAGAGGGAAATTAGTGTTAAGTGGCGGAACGAAAACGCCGGGCCAATTATCTCGGTGCCAGATTAAAGAAATAAGATTATTAAAAAACAATAATTAATTCCCTGGAGTGGAATCCATAACTATCAAGTTATAGTCACTCCCCTGCGCCACGACGGCTTTCTATAATACTTATATGTGAATGTTAAAATTGCATACGGACTTTTTTTTTCAGTAAGCATCAAGTATATTAAAATATGTAAAGACTAAAATAATTATTACATAAATAGATTTACTAAATCTTTTTACCGTTCAATTTCCTTTGTGTGTTTATACGCTTCAAATGAAAAACTGAGTTAAATTAGAGAAAAATTATCTATAAAACGATATGATTTAGGATTTAATATTCAATTAAAATAGCTGCAAGATATGTAAATCAAACTAAAAGATTACAGACGTTCCATACTAGAGAACATGAAATGTCACATTTTACTAATACAATCACGGTCGTTCAGAATTTAGACGATGATGCAATTGGTGTTGGTAGTATTCGACGCGGGTGTTCTGCGTTGAAATATACGTCCGTCCGTTGTACGTCTTTACGGCCCCCTTATTAAGCCAGGCCTTCTGTTCTTGTTCAAAAACCGGTACAGTTAATGAGATATGATTTTCAATATATACATAGATAGATATGACAATGGAAAGTTGACGATAGTTTGAACAATTTGAATATAAAAAAATAAAAAAGAAACCTATAATAATCTGTTAAAATTTTAATATTAATTTACTATAACGATTACACTATAATTCGGCACAGGTTTGGCGAATGTGTTATATGAATCTTAAATGCAAAAGGAGAGAATTACAAGCCTTATCTTATATTTTATGGTAAAATGTAACCGATTGTACTACAAGTAGAGTTTTAGATTTCTTAAGAATATGACTAGAATATCATATACATTTAATCAGCCGCACGCTGTATTCCGCACACAGCAGGGTAGGCTGAGGGAACCTAGTATTAAGACACATCGTTTCCCACTTTCCGCCGAGTTCTAGAGGCATTGCAGTTGAGTGGCGGAACTCGACGCCACGCTTTGCCTCTACACCAGAGCGAAGAAATGGAAATATAAATTAAAGTAAGCATTTCATCTCCTCGAGTGGGGATCGAACCCACAACCAGTCGGTTTACAGTCACACTCTGTACCTCTCTGTGCACCACGTCTGGCTTTAGAATATCATGTAGAGTTCGTTTATTATAAAAGGAAAGTATCAGAATTTTTTGGCTTAGAACATTTCCTAACCCCAACGCAAATTATTCATTTGTTCCTTAAAACACGACCAATTCACTTGAATATTTCGTTTAGATTTTATGTGTTACCATACAAGAGGGGGTGTAAGAACGGTGTAAGTGAAAACACATCGGAAGCGGGAAAATCCTTGCAATAACAATAACTCATACAGTTCCGCGCACCCCCCGCTAGATGCCGCTGCGGACATAAGTAATCCATTTATTCTCGGGGCGAACTTTATGTAGCAAACTCTTAAGGGTGTATTGTTTTATATTATTACTCTTAGCTAAATATTGCCGGTTCGTGTGGAGACAGACGCCGGCGGGATTATGGAGATTTTTCTCTTGCCTCAAATTGTACCTAAATGTTGTGTAGTTTTTATGTCTCAAACTTTTGATACTGTTGTTTTAAAAAATTATATTTGAATCTAAAATTTGTATCGTTTTGTATTTTATTACAACCAATGGCATAATGCTATATCATTGGTATATATATACCCATACCTAAAGAGGAATATTAATCTGTGTGATTTACTTTATACTGTTTATGAGGCCACCGCGCCGTGTCTTGGCGCTACGGCACATCACTTGATTAATTTATTCGCATTTTCCCGCTCTGATAACAGAACAAAGCGCGACGTTGAGTTCCGCCGGTCAATATGTCTTGCAAATAAGGCGGGAAATAGCGATCGGGGATGTCATAACACTAGAGTACCTATCTTATTATATACAGGACACAGAATGAAATTTAACAAAAATAATAATAAATTGTTATCTATAAAATAATTTAATTAAAATGCGAATAAAGAACGTTTCTGAGTAAGATATCTGAAGAATTTGCGAAGTCATTACAGTAGGGAATCAGCAAAGTTTGCTGGCTCGGAATTTTGCGGATAAGCGTCTTAATTGGATCGCTCGGGAATATTTTGTAATTGTAGCTCGCGGCTATGGAACTTTAGTACTTTATAATTATAAGATATACTGATAGAAGAACAGAGAGAAATGAAAATATTATGCCTACGATATATTCGAAGATGTATTATAAATTTATTTTTAGTACTTTCATTTCCTTTACAGTAGATAGGTACTAATTAAATAATAACAATTAATCATGTCTTTATGATATCATTTTAATTAAAGTGCTATGTTTCTTACAAAAATAAATAAAAAATTGAAATATTAAAATTGAAACAGAGAGAAATTTAATCAAGACGAAGAATAGATTACCATTGACTTATATAAAGGCGTAGCTGGATTTTTAATTAAATGAAAAAATGCTGTAAGTTAGTAAGTATATTATATCTTACTTTGTAATCTCCTAAACAAGAAGTAGATACATAAATACTCACCTAGGTAGGTGCTATATATGTGCTATTTGTACTGAGTAATTTAAGTAGAAAAGTTTGCGATTCTCTGAAAATAGAGCTTTTGAGAAAGAGTTCCGTTTCGATAGTATCGGATAACAAAGAAACTTTTTTACTGCCTAACTTCTCTCGATCCGTCTCTGCTATTCCAATTTGAGAAAGGTGGCAGTAAAATCTTTAACTTAGCTTTATATTTACTGGTTGTAATGCTACCTACACTATCCAAATAAATATGAGTAGAAATAGAAAAAAAAGTTATAATTTATACAGCTAACAATTTAATTTAAAAATAAAATGAAAAGATGCTCCCTCTTGTATATCATTCACATATATATATATAAGACTTAATTATATTTTTTCACCTGTTTTTATTTTATCTATAATGTTAGGTTTATCCCAGCCTAATTCGTTTTGCCCATGGTATTATAATCCCACTTGGTGTAGGCGGTCTCAATGTTTGAATTTAAATTGGTACATTTTATAATAATGACTTTGTGAGAAGCCGCACCCCAGCCCTCATTTCTTTTACTCTTTTTATAATGTAATTTACCTAAATCACCTTTGATAGTCGTCAGCCCTCCAACCTGGTTATTATTCCTGATACCTCGGGCGGGACGAAGCATTTTTATTTATAAAAAGCTATATTATTTTGATATGTTGAAACTTGCTCCTTTTTATTAGAGGCCAGTCGTGGCGCAGTGGCACAAAGAGTGACTAAAACCGACCGGTTGTGGGTTCGATTCCCACTCGAGGAGATGAAATATTTACTTAAATTTATATTTCCATTTCTTCGCTCTGGTGTCGAGGACAAGCGCGGCGTTGAGTTCTGCCACTCAACACGCAATGCCTTCAGAATTTGGCAGAAAGTGGGAAACGGAGTGTCTTAACACTAGGTTCCCTCTGCCTACCCTGCAGTGTGCGGGATACAGCGTGAAGCTGATTTGATTTATTTTGCTTCCTTATAAATAGCGAACATTTATGATAACTGCATATGTAAAAAAAGTATTTTATATAACTTAACTAAAACATTAATTCGAAATTATAATTTATGTTTTAAAACAACGAGGAGAAGGACATAAATTCATTAATTGCTTGTCAAAATTAAATTGACATTTCATACATTTACCTAATGAAATATTTCTCTTTTTACTATAATTACATGCGTACGCGCATAAATAAGTCAACGAGGATTGAGCGCATCATCCCAGGAGTCGTTCACCCCAAACATCTGTTCCAATATTTCAGACTTATCAAGCGTTCGAGTAAATATCCACTTGCACTTCCACTTGGCCCGTTATCTCTCTATTAGAACACATTAGCTAGTAAAATCTAGCTTATCATTCCCATATAAAAACTTAACACTATGATATAGAAATCACTTTTATTATGTTAATTTCAATGCCACGCTAATCACTTGCCAAGTACACATCACTTGCATTTACTATGCCCAATTACTTGCCTAATTTAAGTAACTAAGGTCCGATAACATATTCCGATTCGATTTCTTTTCCATACAATTTAATATTTAAGTATAATAAAATTAAAATGTATTGCTTAGAATTTTATATTTCAATATTTTACAAAACTTTAAATCACTCCTACTACTACTACCTTATGTAAGTATTAAAAAAATATATATATAGCTATTAGCAAACATAATATGGGAAAAAATAAAATCAATTCAATTCAAGAAGTTTGTAAGACAGCAGTTTCAACCAAGCGCGAGTTGCAGGTATACAGTCCAAGATTCATAGCCTTGTCCACGGTCATCTTAATCTGATATAATAATAGGGACTGATAATACCCATAGCTATCCGCCATGTTACGCTCTCGGTGGAATGCCCTGATTGGCGGTCGAGGCAACATGGTTGCCGCTGTGTATTTATAAAAGGTGCTCGTTTGTATGGACCCGTTTCTTCTTTCTGAACGTCTGGTTACCGTGGTGGACTGCAATACGTTTTGCACCTTGTGTGTTTTGAGTTAAAGCTCATTTTGATGTTTTCTTTTACTGTTTGAAATATTTTTTTATAAAATAAAAATATTATTAAATTATTTGATATTATTTTAAAGAATTAAATAATTCCAATTTGAGATTTTATTATTTCAATACTAAATGAAAATAATTCAAAATCATGTAAATAAAATATTTTTCCTTATGAGCCGAATTCAAATGTTAGATGTCGACTAACTTGGATTGGGATGTTTCTCTATTTAAATTTAGTGAATAAAGGCATTAAATTAAATTAAATTAAGGAAGTTTTAAGATTTTTGATTAAGCAAAATGTTAAATATTCCAAGAAAATAAACCTATAGACGGTCCGTTCGTAGCAATCGCGTCATGTCGCTTATTTTCATCCAGCGGAGAGCTCACAAGATTTACGAGCACTTAGCCGTTCACCGATTCGGCACATTCAGTCTCCACAAATATAACTGACAATCTTCTGTCTCGTAATTTTACTGAATTAAATCGATTGTTATTAAAATATATTGACAAGGAAAAATCTGTGTAAGTATTTGTACCATATTATTTTTTGGAGCACTCTTAGAATTTATAAATAAATAAATATAAAATTATAATAATAACAATATTTAATATTTTCATAGATGTGACCTATGTATTAACACCGATATCGTTGAAGGAAAGTTGAGATATTTAACATTTACTTAACAAAATAAACAACAATGTATTTAATTAAAAATATTTTTACTCTAAACACATATAGAGCTACACTCAAATTTTATTTGATATATCTCATTCCAAAGTTTCTTATTTGGAGCGCTGCAAGCTTTATAGGCACGATCTAATATAATCCGGGCCTTCATTTAGAGAAGGTGCGGTCGGGCTTACACCGTCCTCGACTTACGTCCAACCCGGCAATTTCATAAATACCACCCGAAACAGTTGAGCAACTTCTCGTATCCCTAAATTACGTCTTTACGTATCACACGCGTAGTAAAACGTGCGGGAAAATAATTTTGTTATACAATATAATATGTACTTGAGCGAAATTATACATTTAGTAAATTAACAGCAGAGTTTAACTCATAATAATATAGTTTGTTGTATGGAATTGAATAAAACAGATGCAAATATCTATCGATTTAAATAATCGATATTGATTAAAGGTATTGAAGGCATAGGCAATAGTGGGTACCTTGTGTAAATCTATTTGGATACAATATATTTTAAAAGTTTACTTTACACCGTTCCAGATCTTATTTTGAAATAAATATATTGATATATTTATCTTTAAAAGAATCTTTGAAAGATTTTTTTTTGTAAAAACCCAAAAACTGAACAAACGTGTCACAGCGTGGCCCAATTTCACCAAGTAATTCATTTATATTCATAACTCCTTTCACCCTTTGTTGAATGTTACGCAACCTGTACCTATTGTACTTTTGTACCCTTTTCTTTCTTTAATTTTTGTTCCGCTATCTTACATTCTTTTGTTATTCAAAACATTTTCAAGCTTTGAGACTAATTGTGACAGTAGTTACTTCTGTTTTTTTTTTATTATTTTATTATTTATTCAAGAAATGACCCGCAGTTCAATGCCAGAAGTTATTTTACCTACCAATTATAATATAAATAACTATTTTATTAATAAAATTTAATTTACTCAACATAATCTTAGTAAACAACTATTTTCTATATTATTAATATTCATTTCGTAATTCTAAGACAAGGTATATTATTAACTAAATCGCTTAAACTACTAATAGATATTGTAATGGCATAAAACCAGTATGCTGATTCTAAAATTTATGTTGATTTATAAAACAAATTTTGTAGCAATCGACTTACCTATAGGTACCTCATTTTTTCTCTATACGCATGAAAACGCTATCTTCTTACTTACTTCACTTCTTCTTTTTTTATAATTTTGTTTACAAGTAAATATGTAAATGTTATATACCTACATATAATACATGCCAACCAAATATAAAAAAGTGTGAATATGTAAATGTCAAACCCTTAGCTAAGGATAAAGTGTAACAAAAAGAAGTAGAGTCTCCACATCCTCTTATAAATGATAAAGGAATGATATGCCGAGCGAGTTCTGCAGATAATTGCTAATTTACATTTCAATATTGATAACTTGGACCTGGATCGGTAAGTAACTGGTTTTTACACATGCTGTATAAGATAAGATTAGGGCACTTTATTTTTAATTGAAGCCTTATGTAGCTGCATAAAATGAACTCATCTCGTGCTTTTTGTATTTATTTCGTTTCATTAGAGTAAAAAATAAGTATATATAATGTATGTATATAAATAAATTAAAAACAACATTTTATAAAAATATCTAATCTGAGGTCGGTAATGATGTCAAAATCGACATCTTTATAAAGTAAATTTATCTGTTAAATTGCAATATGAACAGGATCTCCTCCCTGAATAGCATTTTTACAACAAAATTTACGTTTCTTAGCATAATAATTACGAGGGCGCGCGTTTTGAGAGCTTTTCAAAATGCCTGGTGGGGTAAAAATACAGCGTTAGTAGATAACTATTTCTTAAACGTAAGTACGGTCTACATAAATTACAATCATAATTTTAATAAAAGTACCTAAATTCTCACTTAAAAAAGGGCTCGTAGTATCCCAGGGGTACAAGTGCGTGTCTGTAAATGCGACAGGTTGTGGATTTGATTCCTAATTTGGGAAATGAAATATTTCATATTTTCATTTCCTCGCTCTGTTAAAAAGGCTAAACGCGGCGTGTTTTCTGTTACTAAACACTTAATACCTCCAGGATTTGGGGAAATTAGGAAATGGAAGTGGTAATAGGAGTCGTAACATTATGATGACAGGTTCCCTCTGTCTACTCTGCTATACAGCGTAAAGTTGAAAGAAAAATAAAAAAAACTTTTAGAAATACTTCTTTGAGATAAGTATATAAAATCAAAGGTAGCTAAGTCCATATATTGATATAAATAGTCATTTCCAAACATATAAAAAAAACAAATACATTACCAGATGCCACATGCATATTTAGCTATATATATATATATATATATATATATATATATATATATATATATATATATATATATATAAATTTATATTTTCGAGAATCATGTCGTCAAGCCTCACAAACTTCATGAATCCCAATGTCCCGGAAAATATAACAAGGCGATTTATATTCGGGGGTGGTTCGGGCTGGAGTTTTTCTATCAGAAATCTGTTCCGATGTGTGCTCCATATAAAATGCCAAGGTAGGATTTACAAGTTAAGACAGTTTGTTTTAAATAAACTATACCTAAATATTATAGTTGGCCGTTGAGAAAATCAAAATCAGTTACACAACTCTGCTCATTTATATTTTTACTTCTATCCGTGTTTAAGATATTTTCTAATTTATTTAAAAAGTATTAATATTAAAATTATAAAGATACAATAAAAGTATAGTTCTCTTAAAAATATGTTTTATTAATTAATGTTATACCATATCATATATATTGTACGTATGTACATAAGCTGAAATATTTATACATACATATCTATGTTTGTATTTTTTTGGTCAGCTCTTTTCAATATAGTCCAAAAATGTAGGTGTGTAATTTTTCGAATACGGAATTTACTAAGCGACATGATATATTGATGATGAGGCCAGACATGGCACTTGTATACATATGCTTGTGATTGTTAGCGCATCAGGTTATGGGTTCGATTCCTACTCGAAATAAATGTTATATGAAGAAGAAGAAGAAGAAATGAAGTTCTTCGCTCCGTTGTCGAGGCAAAGCATGGCATTGAGTCCCGCCACTGACCGCAATGCCTCCAGAATTTGGCGAAAAGCGCGGAGTGCAGTCTTTTATCACCGAATCCCCTCTGTCTACCTTGCTACTTGCGGGATACCGCGTGAAAGTGATAAAAAAAAATATTAAAAATCTTATCACGGAAAGCAGTTGCATCCTGCTAAAAACAAGCCGCGAATGACAAAGAAGGGGGTGGACATTAAATCGTTCCTAATAAGAAACCACCGCCCCGAGACAAAAGCTTTACGTTAAGGGACGCGTTATTTTTATACGGGACGGTCACTGAATAACAATATCAAGGGTTTCTTCGTAAATATCTTAATAAAAACGTCGAAATCGTACGATTACATTCCGATCATGTTCCGTGTTGCTTCCTTTTTCACTAAGCGTTGACTAAATGAATTTGGTCGTTTTGATTTATGTTTATTTAACTTTTTAAGATTTATATTTATTTAAAAGGATATTCGTTGGTACTCGACTTGACTAATTTGAAGCATTATTTATGTCAAATTTTTATATAAAGAAATACCCTAGGGCGGAGCTGTAAATTCTTCCTGACGGCGCTTTTTATATTTCCTTACATTTGTGCATTCACTTCAAAGTTAATTAGACTTTATAGAGCGTTCCTTCCCAAATTCGTTTTACTCTCGGTTCTGACGCACGCCAAGACTTATTCATTGGAGGGAGAGACGGGGACAGCGGGGAGACGGGGGAAACTTGGCCCGAAATAGCAAATAAATGAGACGAAAATGTAAATGTTGCGCTTCAAAGATGAAAAGCGCGCCGCTCGCCCGTTCTTGTTAAGCTCGTCGCAAATGTACCAGAATCAGGAGTGAAGCTAAAATAATTTTCAGCCCAGATGTAACGAATGTAATGAGATTCTTGTATATTCTGTATAATTTATGGTTTTGTTTACCTTTTTTTTGTGTGTTGCTATTTTTGTTTTTAACAAATATATCTTGAATATATCAATTTAAAATACTAATTTATAAAATGAACATTATTTGTTATTTACGTTTAAAATAAGTCATTGGAAGCTTTACTATTGATTTATAACTAGGTAAAACATTATGCCATATAAATCAAAACTGTGTTAGTTTTAATATCGTATTTCAATAATTATATGTGTTTGTCTAATTAGAATAACCTACGAAACAAATGTATTTCATAAGGACGCTGTTTCCTCTGTACGTCCGGATACGTGTTACAGGGAATAAATTTCTCGGAAATGTCGTTTGATATGGGGAACACGTCTAGCCAAAACAATAGTATCTATGACCGGCTGAATGAGCCCGGCGTCGGATTACTGGCTTTGTACTATATACGTATGACGATTTTTTGTTATATTTTTCTTTCATAATCTATAATCATATTTTAGTAAGCGTAATTTTAATTGAATATTAAAATTTTAGATTATATCACACGAGAGTGTCCTGTATGGGGATATATAGATTAAAAAAAAGTTTGCCTAAACTATAATACACAATATATAGTTTAGAAATCTATATATCCCCATTTATCATATTTCTGTAACACATTTTTTTTATATTATTATGAACAAACACAACAAAAGTTAATAAAGCCATGTCTGTTTAATCCAGCCACGTATACTATTTTCTCCGGCTTAATAAAAGACCGCAAGTCGGGTCACATATGTCCGTATTAAATCATTGCTCACTCCCCCGCTTATCTCGTACTGCAATATTTGCAATAACAGATTCTGGACTTGTTTCGTAATATATACAATTCAATTTATTGAGTGAATTGTGTTTTGGTATTGCTCGATGCAAAATGCAGGAAATTTTATTGATCACAATAACTTGTACGCAACTGTTTTTTTTTTCCTTTTAAATTTTACAAGTATATGAAATGAAAGCTATATAAAACTGACTGATTGTGGGTTCGATCCCCACTCTAGGAGATAAAATATTTACCTATATTTATATTTTCATTTTTTCGCCCTGGTGTCGAGGCAAAGTGCGGCGTTGAGTTCTGCCACTTCACACGCAATACTTCCAGAATTTGGCAGAAAATGGGGAACGGAGTGTTTTAATAAAAACTTGATAAATTTACTTATAAAACGTGACAAAACTCTATGGATATGCTCATTCTAAATAATACAGGAATTGCAAACAATAGGTAAGTATATAAGAATATACCAACGAAGTAAGCCCGACCTCGCATTAAAGCGTACATAAAGCTTCGAAACAAAGAGATGCATTTATCTCGCGTCCTCCTAAATATGATATTCAGCATCATAAAAGTAGACGTGATGCACTTTTGCACGCAGGTGGACGATAAACATGTACCAACCGGCTCTATAATATACATGCGCGTGTAATCTATATACATATTTATATTACATTAAGCATTCAAGTCTGATGTTTTCTTCTTTTATTTTAATAAATTTAGCTTTTCGTTCACTAGTTTTCTTTAAATAGTAGTTTTGCTCATAGTGAGGTAGACAGGGGGGCCCTGGGAACCTAGGATTAAGAGAGTACGTTAGGTCACTTCCGTACCTAAACATTGCGTGGTGAGTAGCGGAATTCAACGCCGCGCTTAGATTTGCTACCAGAATGGAGAACTGAAAATAATAAATATTTAATTTACTCGAAAGTGTCTGGAATCCAAAACCGATCGTTTATACAATCGCATGATTGTGTTCCCCTCAAAACTAGTTTCTTAAAAATGCAATTAAAAAAAAAGAGTTCTAAGTATATAAGTAGTATGTAAATATACAAGATAAATAGTATGTAAAATCTTTTTTAAAAATGAACTCACGAGTGTAAACGTTTATCTTAATCAAATGACTTCATTATTACCCGTGTTTTGTCGAATACCATCAAAAGGGGTAACGTTGCATACGTCGTAAACGAGATCTCTGATACTGCTGCATTTCGAAGAATTACACTTATTTTACAAAATTTTTGCATCTTAAGCCTTAATATATGTAATTTATTTTAGAATGTGCACTAAAATACTTTTTCAACTGTTTTATATAAGTGTAAATTTTATATAAACAGTCATTATATTCAGCGTTTTATTATTTAAAATCTAATTTTTGTGTGAAAAAACTCTTTCTTAAGGTCAAATAGATATTAAATTTACCTAAAGTACTTATATCGTTTCGAATCCTTTTTTTTAGTTTTTCTTCGTATCCCGCAAATGGAAGAGTAGGCAGGGGGAACCGAGGAACCTAATGTTAAAACACTCCTTTCTAAATAAGACACTCCAGTTCCCCAGTTTCCGCCAAATTCTTTGCCCGAATTTTTGCTTTATGAAAACATTAAATATTACAAATTCTCAAGTAGCAATTGAACTCACAATTTATTTATTGTATTTACGGGTGCGCGCTTGTTTCTTCCCTGCCCCACAACGGGTCTCGTTTCAATTTTTTTTCTTTGAATTGTAATAAAAATACTATAAAAACAATATACTAGTCGGATCTCTCGGATAAGCTAGTCTTTCCACTATAATACGTTTTGCAATGAATATTAATATATGTACTCAACACGCAATGCCTCCAGAATTCGGCAGAAAGTGGGGAACGGAGCGTCTAATAACACTAGGTTCCCTCTGCCTACCCTGCTGTGTGCGGGATACAGCGTGAAGCTGATTTATTTTTTATTTTTATTAATATATGTAATTCATTTGAGGAAGTGAATTAATTCGTCAAATAAGTATCCTCGTCTCTTCCATTCGTTTGAGACCCGTAAATATTTTATTGGCTCGTAGAAAAAAATATACGAACATATTACGAGAAATGATTGGGAACATTTTTCAATCTTATTTCTTAAGTGGAACAAACGATAAAAAAAATTTGCGCTTGTGGGCATTTATAACTGAGATTTCAAGAGCTTTCTTCAGATGGGGAACGCTATTGCCTCCTCGCTCCAGATGGAGGGTTTGCGTGAATAGATTTAGGAAGGTTTGTTTTTATTACATTAAATAAAAATTAAATTAAAATTAAATTAGCTTCACGCTATATCCCGCACACAGCAGGGTAGGCAGAGGGAACCTAGTGTTAAGACACTCCGTTCCCCACTTTCTGCCGAATTTTGGAGGCATTGCGTGTTGAGTGGCAGAACTCAACCAGAGCGAAGAAATGAAAATATAAATTTAAGTAAATATTTCGTCTCCTCGAGTGGGGATCGAACCCATAACCAGTCAGTTTTACAGTCACACTTCGTGCCGCTGCGCTATGACTGGCCTAGCTAATAATATAATCATAAAAAACATACTCGTTGAGTTTTACCTACATATATTACATTTATATTTGAACATTTCAAATCACTCCCTGTAACAATAAAATATAAACCTACCGCCGCAACCAATCAGAAACAAATTAAATCGTTTTAATACCCTAAATAACTGAGGTGTCGACAAAATTATCAAATAAACCGCCGCCGTCTGACAGTTCATAAAATTTATATATATACTATCAAATAAAACTAGATATTCCACCTTACAGACAGACGGCTCTACCTTATAACCTTATTTTATAGGTTCAGGATATAGATGTTCATATTTTATACAACTATTTTGTATGACAATTAAACTAATTTTATAAATCTCTTAAATTATTTTTTTATTTGGGTAGTTTAGTTTTTTAGCTTCGTATTATAGGGGATGGGGAAACTAATATTAGTACTCTTTGTACCCCATTGTCCGCCAAATTTTCAAGACATTGCAGTTGAGTATCGGAGGTCAATGTCGCGTTTATTTTCTCACAAGAGCAAGGAAATTAAAATACTTCATTCTCGCAAGTGGGAACTGAAACCAGAACCGTGGCGTGTACATTCAATTCATTGTCACTGCGCCACGATAGCTCTTATTAAATTATACGTCATTTAATAGGTAGATTATCTTAACCAAAAAAAAAACTTCAATTTATTTATTAAGACTTCACCTAAAAAAAACGTACTCATAAATTAAATTAAAAGTCATTCAAATCATATTTTTTATGTTCATATCTAAAGTAGAACTTGTGAACGTCTTACAATGTAGAGACAATGATCATATTGTGCGTAACATTTTTATAATTGATGACAGCTTTATATTATTTATTTCTTCCTTCTTTTTCTTATATTATGTATATTTTTATTACAAACGCTTAAAATGAAATGTTTATGAAAGAAACGGCTGTATCGATGGCGCTTAAATTGGTGTGTCCGCTTATTTCATTTAACAACAAAATACATTGTTACATTTAGGTAAATATGTAGGCGTGAAAATAGACATTGTAAGTTGTGTGAGGTACTCGTTCTTACTATATTACAATTGTATTTTTAATATATACGACTAACTCTATATACTCTACGTACTACGAAAGGGACAAAAGTTTTTTTATTTATTGAAATCGATTACTATTATTTGAATTCAAAGATATCACAGCTATTGCCTAGATTTTTATTTATCTATTAAAATATGGAAGCCAGTCGTGACGCAGCGGCACAACCGTGTGACTGTAAACGCGACAAGTTGTGGGTTCGATTCCCACTCGAGAATGTAAAATATTGAATATTTTTATTTCTTAGTTCTGTACGGCGTTGAGTTCCACCACTCATCACAGGCGGAGTGTCTTAATACTAGGCTCCTTCTGTCTACTCTGCTCCATGCGGGATATAGCGTGAAGCTAGAAAAAAGTGATTTGTCTAGACAGTGACAGTAGAACTAATGTATATTTTTATCTTTAACAGGCGTTTTGTAAGCGGGGCGGGTAAGGTTCGGGCGCGGCGTCCCTCGCGGTCGACCTTACTAACAGGTGAGGCGAAGCCGCCACGCAGAACATGATACTAAGGTTTGAATTTGAACTTTATTTTATTTCACTTTAGAGTATATTTTAATTTAAATGCTTGATTTTATAAAGTATAAATAGGTATTTTTAATAATTCCACATTTTTTTTATTTATTGATATAATAAATATATTAAAAAAGATAATTGTACTTAATATATAATCATCAACTTAGGTATGTACAGTATACATTAAAATAAGCTTATTTTATATGATTATATATATTCAAGTTTATACTCATATCAATTGCGGTAACGCTCGTGTTGCCGAATGTGAGCTTTTTATAGCGCACGGAAACTTTGTATTTTCTTATTCTTGCATTTATTTTTTTGTCACGTCTATATACCTGAGCATAAGAAGGTGACGCTATCTGCAATATATAGGTATCTTTAGTGTATACGGGTATGTATTTACAGACATGCCTCAAAATTAATGCAGCCGCTTTTTATTTTTACAGCATAAACCCTTGGGTCTTATGCTCTCAACTTCACCTGCATAGTGAAAAGTTTTAATTTAAAACAGAGTATATCCATTTGTGTCTATACAGATTTTAAAAGACGTTATACCTACCTAGGTTTTTTTCATTTTCACGCTAGTTTACCTAGAGTTGAGACACTGCACTGCACTGCACTTAACACCGAATTCTAGAGGCATTATGTGTGAGAGTGGCGGAACTTACCGCTGCGCTAAGCCTCGACACAAGACCGAGTAAATAAAAATATTTCATTTCCTTGAGTAGAAATCGAACCCACGTGTCTCGTTTAAACCCACACTTTGTGCCTCAGCACCACGACTGGCTCTCTCATTAATTTTAAATTATAAAACCTATAATATATAAAAAAAACATAAAAACACATTCTTCTTTGACTGCACCGCCCTGCCCATATGCTAATCCTTAATTTATCGTATCCCCAATATGCATATTAAAACTTGCTTCTACAATGTTGTGATTATTATATCTACGGTGACATTTCAATTATCTATATAGATATTTAGTACTTATCATAAAAATATAATTAAGTTATAATTTATTTATTTTAGACAGAGCGTCTACTCATATTAATGGCTAATATATATGAGGTGTTATTATTAATTGTATTAAAGTGTCAAAAATGAAACTTAATTTTATCAATATTTCAAATATCATATACATATTTTTCGTTACTATTATTTTGAATATTAATTTTAATTTATTTTATCTTCCAAAAGCTGTTTTTTATATAAAGCTATGGTATCCACGTGACGAATTCAAAGTGTTTTTACGTAAAGCCAACGCTTCAAAAATTCTAATTCACATCGAACATTATATCGATCGATCTATTCTGGGCTCCGTCAAATCCTAATATATGTCCTTGGCGATAGTCCGATAACATCGAGTACACAGAATCGAATACGGAATAATAAGGACCACCGGCTAATCGATATTAATATGTAGAATGTGTGACATGCCTAAAGCGGTAGGTAGATGCGAAGGTTTCGATGGGAATTGTATGTATAAATAGATATAGGTACATTTTTTTATAGATAGATATTGATTTTGTATAGATATATTATAGAATAGGTACATTATAGGAGGAAATTTCGTACGTGTTTCGTTTGTATGTGTACGTTGATAAAAAATATTTTTACATTTAAATAATGTAACAAGGCCAGTCGTGGCGCAGAAGCATTAGCGTGCAACTGTAAACGCTACAGGTTCGATTACCACTATAGGAAATGATATTTTAATGTTTTAATTTTTCTCGTTCTGGTAACTAGGTAAAGTTAGTTGGAGTTGATTTCCACTACATCAATATCCAATGTCTCCAGAATTCGGCGGAAAGGGGGGAACGTAAGTGTATTATTGGAAGCTGAGTATATTAACACTAGGTTCCCAGGTTCCCGGTTCTACATACCCTGCTAAAATGTACAATTTATTAAATTAGGAATACAGTATTAACTCAAAAACGTTACATACTTATCTTTTTAATATATAAGGCTGTGAATAGCGCTATCTATTTACCTGTTTAAGTACGAAATCCTCTGTTGTTTTGAGTCAGAGAAACGTCGAAGCACTAAATCGTTGTTAGAATTGCAAATGAATCGGCCGTTTACATCGTGTCGTAAACCCAGTGATATGATCCAGTCAGTTTTCGCATCATTAAATTTCGGACCTCCACCCCCGATATTGTTATTGTTATATGTTCTACTTGACGTAAATTCCATTCGTTTTCTTTGATTGCATTTTTTTTTTATTTGACTAAAATTATAATTTATAATGTTAATGCTGTTTACTTATAAAGAGAAAGATTGTAAGAATAGCAACGAACTTATGATTCAATCTCTTGTAAGGTATAAGTGAAATTAATACGACCTACAAAATGAAACCAATTTTCAATTTCCTGTAGATAATTTTTACAATTCTAATAAGATTTATACATAATAGCCGCTTCTTTTAATTATATAATCGACTAACATGCACAGAAAAAATAAAAGTTTTGTTCGATAACCGTGGGACAAGTGCTTTAACTTACCACACTTTTGACGGAGATAAGGCTAGTTGACTGTAATATACCAGAAAGCCGTCCTGGTACCGGAGCTATTGAAATATATCAACTACCAATATATGATGAGCCCTAGTACTGCTAGAGTTTTTATTTCAGTTCTATGTAAATAATATCAACAGAATGTGGAAGGGCGGGTCCCATTTAAATGGTTTTAAATACAACCATTCGGCTAGCTGGCTTTAGATAGAGTTGTAAATGTCAATTCGAGTGCTCTACGCCATCGCTTACTTGATATGAAATAGCATACAAAGTTAGTTTTAGGTAACTTTTGAAATGTATCAGAAGTAAATATTCACGCAATCGAGATCTTTTAAGATTATGTATAGAAAATAATTGTTAGTTGATGAATATCGATTAGACACTTAAAATATTTGTAATATGTAGTTTATTCATTATGTAGGTAAAGCTTAAGTAATGCAAAATGTTATATTTAGATGACCTACACTAATATCTATAAACAAAATATATATTTTTTAATTTTGTTTGAACTCTTCGTGTATAGAAACTATTTTAAATCAGTCGGTATCCTAACATATAATTGTTAAAGCACAAAACGAAATTTACGACCGCTAACGTGTCTAGTAAAATCAGTGATCGTTAAAGTAAAAAAAATATCTGTAAACATGTTTTTTTCGCGTTCCAATATAGTAGGTGTGCTCCACACCCTCAGGGAACTTGGAAAAAACCGTGGCAATCGGCGCAAATCACCTATTTTATGTAAACTTCGTGACTTTGCGCCGTATCGAATGACTTAGAAAGGATTTATTTACGTATCGCGCGAGGTTAGAGAATAAAATGGTGGAAGTATAGCTTCGTCAATGGGACCGGCGTGGGGCGTGGTGGCTCGGGAACTAGGTAACGTGTTCTTGTTGCGGACTGGAATAATTTGTATCGCCTTGTAGGTGGCGTCTCTACATTTTATTTATATTTATTAAATATTTATAGTACCTACTATATTATTAAATGTTAAATAATAACGTAGTATTATAATCAGTGATTATCATAGGTTGATAATATAAATAAATTTAATTATACTATTTTTGTACATATAAATATATTTTTAACAAAATATTTTATTTCCAGGTTGCCCTGTCCGTTCACACAATCTTCACTAGCCAGTTTACGACAAGGTGAATATTTATTTAAAATTAATTAAGTTTGAAATGTATAGAAATATTATTAAATATATAAACTATTTATAAGAAAAATCGTGATGTGATATAAATATGAAAGACCAGTTGTAAATAAATTGTAGGGTGCAAGCTTACAAAACAATAAAAAATATATCTATATATAGAAGAAAAAAATTCTAGAGTCAAGCGTAGAGCACAGTAGTTTAGTATTTAAATAAGTTATTTTATATAAATTTGAATAAAAGGTATAATAACGTAAAACAATCGCTCAGTGACACTTATAGCTGCTATTTTACATTTGATATCGATCGTTGATATCGTTATATACATATATATATATATATATATATATATATATATATATATATATATATATTGTTAATCATTCATTAATATTAAAACACTTTATCTTTACCTTATTTTAACAAAGATATCTTAATATTTTGAATATTTAAAGCAAATTTCAATACATAATATATATGCAAAATCAAATTTTAATTTAAATGTTATATTCGAGCCACTTAACAAAAAACTTCAAGTAATATAGATAGATATAATAAATGACAAAATTATACATTAAATTAACTTTGGAACGATCTTCTTTTAACATAACTAAATTATTTTTTTAAATCATTAAAATAAATACCTAATTAATTTAAAAAATCTTAGTATTTTTTTAGAAAGTGCTACTTTATTTATATAAATATTAGGTACATTTAATATAGGCTTTTAAATAAGTTCTCATCAATATATTTTAATTATAATCTTAATTAAAAACCTCTAAAATCTGGCTGAGGACCTTCGAGATTTAATTACAATATGTAGGTACAGCTTAAGCTGATAAAATATGAGAAATGCAAATAATTAAAACGATCGTCGGTGCGTTAACCTCCTTTGAATAATAAGAATCGATAATGGTTTTCACGTGGACCGGTAACCAACAGATTCAAAATGCATAAACAGTTATTTACGATACGTGATAAGAAGTTATTGTGAAAAGTTACGTAAATCAAGTAAGTTTTTTTTAAGGTATAGTTTTATAATATAAAGCAAAATCAAAATATTTATTTACGTTATTTAACTAGGCAAGCAAACACTTTTTAATTGTCGTAATACAGGAAAAATGTCAGTAATGTCAGTCTTACAGGATATAATGGCACTTATAATAATGATTGATGAACTTTGAAATATGTAAATTTAAAACACAATCAAGCAGAACAATCGAGAAAAATATCGAGCAAATCTTTGATTAAAGTTGACAACGAACTAGGTTATATACTATTATTAATATCACGTTAAATTTTTCCATGGAATGCTGTATATTCGATGCAGCTTATTAACTAACACGAATTATTTAACATCTGATAGTTTACTATGTATAGAGCAAACTCAATAATTAAAAGAAAAATCAAACTTATCGTGATACGATACAACTTGTTATTATGTATGGATTTATTTCATTCCTTGTTTCAGCTGTATCCTGCTTATAGCAGAATACTTATAGTGAACATAGTGTTAAGACACTCAGTTCCCCACTTTCAGCTGAATATTTTAAGGCATTACGTGTTGAACGGCGGAAATTAACGCCGCGATTTATTACTTTCTATTAATACAACAGAAATAGCGGGCGTGCCGCGGGTTTTTACCAACTCCTTATTATATTTTTATGTTATTAATTTAGTTAATACCCTATAGGTATATAAGGAAGAATACCTACATGAACGCCATATAAACCAAAACGCTGTTTACTTTCCGTTTACATATACGGCGGTCCCAATTCGTTTGCGCAACGCATGCCTAAGATAAGAAAGCGCACTTATTTAACTAAGCGCAACATGGCGGACGGCCGACTGTTGGCCTGGAGAATTTCCTAATGTAAATATTTATAGACGAGTGAGGCGCACACTTGTTCCTATGTTTGTTTTTGTCATTCAACACCCGTTGGAAACGTCTCTGGTTGTGCTGGTCTTTGGATCTTGTCTAGATTATTTTTTTTGAAACTTCACATGGTTTCTTTCTATTGGTTGCACTGTAAAAAATATGATATGTGGTTTTTTTTGTGTATAAAAATCGGATTTTATTTCGTGTTTTGCAGTGGATACGTTGTTTTGCAATGTAATAGTTATAAGATTTTTTTAATTAATTAAAAAATCTTCTGCACTTACACTTAAGTAACATTAGGTACACTCAGTTCCAAAAAACAGAAAAATATATATATGCTCTCATATCGTTATATACATAAGCCTTACTCGTATCCTATTTGTTCAAGGAATAGCAATATTTTAATCAATTTGTGCAGGTAGCAAAACTTGGGCTTATTTTATCAAATTGTTACGTTTTTTCTTATTAAAAATATACAGAAGACTTTATCACTGAACGATTCTATTCTAAAGTAACTCATACCACATTCGACATAAGTCTTATTATAACCATCGATATCAATAATTTTAATTATTATTCACATTTCCACATTCCCTTCCAAAAGTAATCCATGTTCCAATTCCCTTAAACACGTATCTAACACATTATTAGCAGAATTTATCACTTTTATTTTGACGACAGTTTCTATTGTAGTATAAAAATAATTAAAATCGCTCAATAGGTAAGTGTGGGAAATTAGTCCTTTGCCAATTCATATATTATATTGTGACGTGTTGGTTTTCAATTACCATAATAACAGAGAAAAGAAATTGTTAACAAGAATGATAACGTTGCTTGGTGTGCTGTTCTATGTATGTTTTGCTTTTGTTCGTTTGACATATTTTATAGCCATGTCTTGTGTAAACAGAACATGTAGCTTGTATAGGTGTGAAATATTGTAAGTAGATTTATCGATGTTAAGTATTGTTCCCCTTGCGCCGGTGAGTGAAGGGCGCCGCCCTTGTAAGGTCGTCCCGCTGTATACGTTTGAGGTCTTGTTCTCAGTTAATTTAACCAGGTGGTGAAAATTAAATATTTACAAAAATATGTTGTCTTCTTTAGCCTGAAAATTGATATGTAGTTATTAGTTCTCCTGTTTTAATAATAAGTAATAATTTTTATTATATTTCATTTCGATAAAAATATAAACCTATAGTCTAGTATTGTATTTACGTAGGTACATACATGTACTACATTATAAAGTGTCATGTAATAAATATTATATTATGAGATATCTAGTACCTATGATTATTTGTGGTAAAATTAACAGACGATAAAATTAAGTTTATACTCACAATAAAATGTGAATGAGTTGCCGTCATAAAGTCTCGCGTTTTTTATTGGTAGCAACTCGACGATGGTCCAGTGACGCTTGCAGTTTGGTTAAACGGAAGTTTATGGCTATTTTGCCTTCATTAATCAGTTTACAGCTCATCCGCGCTACCGTGCCCCTACAACCCTTGCATAAATTCACAAAATCATATACATTTTGTTTTTGACTCTATATTACGATACAACTAAAATTTTATTTTCTTTACAAAACCAAATTTATTCAGATTTCTTATAAAAAAACGAAAAAAAATATGAAAAGATAGTTCATTGAAATGCTTTAATAAAACAATGTAGAGTCGTGTCGGGAGGGCGGGCGACGTGCAGGTGCGGCTGCCCGCCGCTAGATGGCGCGGCGCCGCGCGCCTGTGTGCTCGCGGCCGCGCGCCGCACACCGCCGCGCGGCCGCGCCATCACTCCGCGCTCGACCGCGCCGCCGACTGCGCGCTTGGTGTGCTATCGTAGCTGCTAACGTATCACGATACATTTACGACTTTGTGCTCGCCGATACAAACTATTTACAACTGGTGCTTTGACGAACTTTTCGGTCGGTACGATAGTTTCATAAAAGGGAAAAAAATTATATAAACACACGTAGTTAAAAGTTAAGAACTGTCTGGTGTATTTTGGACTTGCTTTTGTAAAGTTGTAGAGAACTCAGTGCTCGTCGACTCGTTGACGGGTTTAGGCAGCGAAAAGTTTTTCAGTAGGCACTTGTAATCATTTCGGGCCGCCGTGGTCGTCTCTCGTCCGGCCAGCAAGCTAAATCGGGAACCGCGTTTTGACTTTCATGTGCTGCTCCTGTGTGGTCGCGTGTGCGCGTGGTGCGATGTGCCCGCGACGCGCGTGAACTGCCGGCCCCGTTCCCGCTCCCCCGTGGCTTGCCCGGCCGCCACCCTGTACCCTGACAACCATGTCGGGGGCCTCGGCGCGCCCTGCGACGCGGCCGCCGCGTCGCCAGCGCCCGCCTCCGGGCACTCCGCCGGGCCGGCCTGGTGGAGCGTCATGAACAGCGTCGGCGGAGCGCTGTACGAGGAGGCGCACGCGTCGCCCCCGGGCGGCTCGCCGCCGGCCGCGCCCGCCGCCGCGCCGCCCTCCGCCTCCAGCGCCTCGCCGGCCTCCGTGGGCTCCAACCCGCAGCAGCCGCTGCACATCCCGGCCAAGCGCTACGAGCCGGAGCCCGGCGTCATCCGCCATGCCCAGCAGTCCTGGGGCTACCCGCCGGACGCGCCGGCCTCCTTCGAGCACCAGTATCCCGCTGGCCCCACGTACTACAACTTGCCCGTTGAAAGGGAGCGCAAGTCGGCGCTGCCGTTTTGGCCCACGAGTAGTGGCGAATATAAACCTTATACAGATGGTTGTCATCAGGGCTTCTCGCAGCCTTGTTGGAATTACCCTTATGGTGCTCCGCGAGGGGACCAGCCGTTGCCTTACGTCAGTGGTGAAGAACGTCGGACCGCGGTGTCTGAAGCGTCTGGTTTCTCCCACGACGCATACGGTCTACGAAACTACGCACCTGAGTCAGTTTCCAGCGGGCCCTACCCGCCACCGAGTGCTCTACCTGGTCAGTAAAATTATTATTTTTATATTACATAAAAATATCTATATATGTATATACTAATGTTCATTTATTGCAAGTACATATCGAACTTTGAGATCACGTTTTTTAACCTCCGGTCGCGACACTAATGTTTGTAATCTGTAACCAAAGTTATCAAAGAAACATGTAAGGCAAAACATTTCTTTCATTTGTAAACAAATATTTTTCTGTGATCTTAATTTTTATTTCTTATAACATTTTAATAACACTTGATTTTATATTGTGATCAGATTGAATTTGGGGACAGATTAGTTTAGTAAATAATTTATTATGAGTTTATCAACCTTGACCCTCCTGAATGTGGGTGGCACCGCTTGCCGCTAGATGGCGGTGATATAACGCACACAAGCCGAGCCCGATACCCTGGTGTGCGTCACGCACACGTCAATAATATTTCTTAGTGTGTGGCAGCACGTTTTTCATTATCAGTTTCGATGAATAATATAGGTACGTTAGCTGCACTTTTACATGAGAAGTAAATTTTCTTATATACACGTCTGGTGCGAGTGTAGAGTATTAGTAAATGTAAAAAAAACCAAAAATATGGAAAACTGTTGAAAAACATGTTGCCCAATCTATTGCAATATTAAATATTTGTATTTATTTGTTAGCTTTTTCTTTGCTATATTTGCGTTAAATCATGAAAAAAAGCATTTATTCCTATAAATATTGAATTTGTTACTGATTTTAGTCACAACAATATATATATTGATAATTCCTCACTAGGCATCCCCCCAGATATAAACGACACATAATCAAAACATTTTCCCACAGAGAACCATAAATTTGATGAATGAACGAAACACGTGCTACAAATGTTTAAAAACGAACCGTAAGCATCGTTTTATAGGCAATGTTAAACGGCGCTATACAACCGACAATAAATTACAAGTTTACGTAAAATAAAGCGCCAATAAAAATGTATAACTAATAAATAAACACGATACCTGAGCGTTAAGACAATAAACCGATCTTTGAGTAGAAGCTATAAACCAAATATTGCTACAATAAACACCGTTTAGGCTGATGAGGTTGTAAAAAAACTAGAACTACGAGACTGCATACGAGTGGTAGTAGCTCGTCTTAGATGTATATCAATTTTATGATATCGTAAAACCGCGACCGTGTCGTAGATACATAATAATACTGATTTCTTCCCTAAATCGCTAGTATGCGTTAATTAGGCAGTTTTGAACTTGTCAATGTGAGAGGAAGAAAAATCTATTAAAGAAGAAATAGGTTAAAACTAGGTTTCCTCAGCTGTGTGGACGATACAGCGTTAAACGCTAGTTCTCTTTAGATCGCCTCACAATAAAGATGGGTTTATAGTGCCAGTGTTACGGCGGAGGTGTAACTTGACATAATTTTACTCAAAAAAAACTCACATATAATGGTCCATTAAAAGGAAACAATTGTTGAAAAAGTTATACGAGTGTTCACGTCACTTTATGATTTGGTGTTTACGGCCCACCTGAGGTTGACATTGACTTTGATTTGTCCATTTATGGTCTTGCTAATGACGCTTAGAATGCTATGTACCTACCTACGACAGCTAGTACTACCGCAGTTTAGTCTATTTTAATTTTCAATTCAATTCTTTATCAATTATTATTGGTTTATCAAGTGTACCTGGTCGGTTTGCAGGAGGCGCGGGTTCGAGTCCCACTGCGTTCAAATTTTTATACGTGTCTAAATAAGTAATTATTATTGGTTTTATAAATTTTATACTACTTACAACGGACAGTTTTAATACTAGGTTCCCTCTGCTTACACTTCTGTGTACGGGATACAGCGTGAAGCTGATTTATACAAAAACATTTCGTGTATTGTTGTATGCTGAAATATTTTATCATAGCAATAAAATATTGAAAAATTAATAATAGAAAAAAAAACCATGTAAAATTACAAAACACTGTTATTTTCGAGCAATAACTTAAATGGTGGAAATACAAATGCCAGAACTCCGTTAGAACGTTCTAAGCTCTACACCCGTTGTCACAAGGCGCAATTCACGTTAATTTATTGAACGAGACAGAGCAAAGCAAAGTACACGGCGTAGAGTCGATCGGGTAGGTTACTTTTATGAGCGAACGGAACCCACATTTTTATTGCTCCTGATCGCTACCCATTCTCCCATAATTGACAACTGGGTTTGTCATTACGGTTTTTGTAGACAATAGTGACAATTTAAATATGATAAATTTAAATTCTATTTATGAAAAATTTTTCTATTAAAATGATAATATTTATTGAAAAAATTGAGATTTGAAAATAAAAACAACTTCTTTAATATACTAATAAGTATTAAATTTCAGTTTAGTTAAACGTCATTAAAGGTAAACTACTGAACTTTAAAAACCTAACCTACTAAAAATAGAGCTCTTATATACATACACCCTGCTTTGTATATTGAGTTCGTCATTCTAATTTGCTAGAAAGCGAGCCACTATCTAATAAGAGCTAGAAGCTTTAATTCCTCTCAATCATATATTGCAAAGCATAAATTCGCTCCGAGGAGTAATAATTAAAATTTATATTAACAAGTGCAATAAAGACTAACTGTCTCCACTACATGTAAGACATACTTTCGAAATGAAATGAGGAAACAGAAATGGTAACAATACATAGAAATGGTAACAATATTATCTTCTTAAGCAACTGACTGCGATCGTTCACCATTTACCTTAACTGAGACTTTACTTACTTTACAAAAAACTTGCCGATTCTAACAAATTGTATGAAATATTAGATACTAAGACAATGCAGCCGTCTATTTTGCAACCATCTCAGTTATAGGAAATGGTGCAGTCGACAGCATCGAATATCGAGAAGGTCGTGGGTTGCATACAAAGTGAATGGGCGGTGATCTCATCAAAAGGACCGCCTCATATAAGCTGCGCTATAATGCCACTTCTAACGTGCCGTGCCCGCGATTGTTTCTGTGAACGCTGAATAGAAATAGCTGGTTATAAATGAAATGTTCAGTCACGGACCGTAATTAATACGGAGTATTGGATTCTTGTAATTCTTACGTTTTGAATAATTTTAAGCTTTAATATTAAAATAAAAATTTGAAATTATCCCAATAGTAGTATTGATCAAAAATATGGTTATTAAAGTTTTTTTTTTTATTTCACACAGGTTCTCTATCCATGTCTGTTGGCGTGGGCGTCGGGTGCGGCTCCTCGAACCCCCTAGATTGGACTGGCCAAGTCACTGTGCGTAAAAAACGCAAGCCATACTCCAAATTCCAGACCCTGGAGCTAGAGAAGGAGTTCCTGTTCAACGCCTACGTATCCAAGCAAAAGAGATGGGAACTGGCTCGCAACCTGAACCTGACCGAGCGTCAAGTCAAGATATGGTTCCAGAATAGACGAATGAAGAACAAGAAGAATTCACAGCGACAGGCGGCGCAAGCGGCTCAGAACAACAACAACAACTCCAACGCGAACAACCACAACCACCACGCGAGCCACCACCACCCGTCGCACCACGTGGCCCTGCACCACGCGCCGCCCGCCAAGCACCACCAGTGACCCGCGCCTTTCTCTGGGACGTACCTCCACCACGGTATAGCCAGTTAAAGAGGAAAGTTTCAAGTGTTGTGCTCGATGGTTCCCATCTAAGGTTTGTTGTCCAGACTTGTTCTAGTAATCGCTATACCGTTACGTACTTGGACGCTTCCCGGTGGGTGCGCCGTGTCCCAGAGAACGTCACCTATATTGTGTCGTCGGTTTGTGTATATGTAGTATTAATTACGAATATACTTTCTGTAATTTTTACGAGACTTAATATGAGTAGATGATTCCTGATATCGATATCTAGTATAGCTGATTATGTATTAAACTATTTAAGAGTCGAAGTTCGAATGGTAATACCTATAAATTATTGTATTTAGATAGTTTATTAAATATGAATTTTTGTAAAATATTTTGTGAGACTGCTTTATTGTTGTATTCGTAGCGCTGTTCAGTGGGCGGTTATCTTTTATTTTGTTACCAAATTGTTGAATAACTCGGGTCGCTTTGGTGGCAGTTAGAATCTTCTAGTGTGAATCGCGACGTTTTAGATAGTACCTACTTAATAACGTAGCATCGACGTCGCTTTATAAAATATATGAAATATATAAACTACAAAATGATCAAATATTTATATTACAATGTTTTATTTTTCTTATCTCATTATCCATATAAATTTGTTATTTTAATTATGAATTTCTGAAAAAGCTTTAACTCGGTTCCAGTAGATTATGCATTAAGTTAACTGTTATGACTTTTTTTGAAACTATTGAAGTTGGTGTTATAATCAATATAGATAATATGGGCAAGTGCATTAATATTGTCCTTTATTGACTCATTGTACTGTTCGCTTAGGTCTGTCTATTACTTTTTATATATTTTTTTTGTTTTAGTTGTATATTTTATTATTTATTTCTATAAAAAACATAACAATTTATGTATTAAATATATTGTAATCTGTATCTTGCTCTAATACATCGAAATAAATATTGTCTATTAGATGTACCCTGTACAGTTGTTAAAATTTAATCTGATGTAGAGACGTGAAATAATGCAATTGTTAGCGTAACTTTAAAGTAAATATTCAACTTACTAGCTACATCTTCCCTATTTTACCCTTTATCTATATAATAAATGTTCTATCGTAAATTTAGTATTACTTGGATCTATTTCACTAAATCTGTATTGTCCGTAAAATTGTAATGATTAAGTGGTTTGTACAAAATGGCAACCTCGTCTAGGTGACCGAATTTCTACATAAGCGCAAAACATTTTAGATAACTACTATATCAGAATGTATCTAAAGATGTGGCACACACTATCGATAGTGATCTAGATAACAGAATTCTTATCTATCTATATCTATCTATAGATCTATATACAAACACATTATATTCTTTATTGTTTAATTGTTTATGTATTTGGAAATGTATTGTAAAATAGCTCCAACAATATTAGTGTGATGCCACATCTTACTGAGCTAAAGGTGTTACATGAATGTAGAAGCATCTCTTCAATTTTACGCCATTTAAAAAAATATGTAATACAATTCTATTAAAATAACCATTTAAATAATAGTTTGAAAAGCAATCTTAATAAAACGGTTAATAATAATATAAATATTCTTTCATATAAATTGGCACTGTACTTACAATATTAAGCATTTACATAAAAATCGAATCTCATAATTTCAAAGATTAAAACAACAAGATTGCTTTTCAGAAAGTTATCTTTGTCCTATAACTGATTGAAGTTTATGTTAGTAGATGTCGCATCTAGAATTCTTCTTAAATATAACTATTTGTAATACATAAAGGTCTCGTAATTATCGTCTGTACAGATAAATTAATGTAGTAAAATCACACCGCCGTGTGAGGTCTTGTTAAGTAATAATGTATAATTAAATGAATGTGCTCTCGACAGTTTTATGACGAATTTAGAAAAGATTGTATGAAAGGGAAAAGAATTAAATATTTCGTCGTGTCTCGGCTTATTTTCTTTGATACCCCTAATATTATAGTTTTGATCTTTTTTTTATGCAGAATATTATCTAAAAGATTTTTTAATAAAATGATTATAGTTCCAATTTGATCATCTTATTTATTTCTAATCTGAAGTACACGATAACTTAAAATAAAAGTGGTTAAACAACACTAAAGATCGACATTTTTTTAACTACTAAAAATAAGGATATAAATATAAATTTAAAAAATTTTGATTACTTAAGTAAATGCATTTATACTTTCTGTTGACATTTAGCTATAATGTTTTTTTTCCCGCCATTTTATTAAACAATGGCAAATTAAAACGTACCTAATTAGAGTCGTTGCTACAGATATCTTTTAAGGAACTTTATTATGAAATTATTCGAAATTAACTTGGCAAAACAACAAATGTTTATAACTGGATCCTGTAAACTGCATTATCGAAATAAATTAATGACATTGCTGATTGGTTTTACATTAAAAATGCTATCTTCCAATTCAAAGCGCGTCATTAAATTCTTCCATGTACCACGCAATGCGTCAAGGATTTGGCGGAAAGTGGGGAAGGGAAGTGTCTTTATTCTTGTTATAATGAGGTATCTCAAGGGGTTCCGAGGTTCCCTTTGCCTACCTTGCTATGTGAGGGATACGGCTCTTAAAAAAAAGAAACTATCCTCGTGAACAAATACCAAAAGTTTTTAGCCTTTATTGCATAATTGCAACTCAATAACAATATAAAGGCGTCTAATATAACACTAAATTAAAAAGTGACATTAAATTAATTTTACACATTTAAAAAAAAAAAAAATTAAATTAGCTTCACGCTATATCCCGGACACAGCAGGGTAGGCAGAGGGAACCTAGTGTTATGACACTACGTTCCCCACTTTCTGCCGAATTTTGTAGGCATTGCGTGTTGAGTGGCAGAACTCAACCCCGCCCTTTGCCTCGACACCAGAGCGAAGAAATGAAAATATAAATTTAAGTAAATAGTTCATCTCCTCGAGTGGGGATCGAACCCACAACCAGTCGGTTTTACAATCATACTATGTACCACTGCGCCACGACTGGCCTCAGACATCTTTAAGCTTTCATGACATTTTTAAGCAATAAATATACTAAATAGAGGCCAGTAGTGGCGCAAGGGCACAAAATGAGACTAAAATCGACTGGTTATGGGTTCGAACCCATTGTTTCGATTCCCACTCGAGGAAATGAAAGATTTATTTACATTTATAATTTCATTTCTTCGCTTTGGTGTTGAGGCAAAGAGCGGCGTTGCGTTCCGATACTCAACACGCAATGACTCCGGAACTTGGCGGAAAGTGGAGAACGGAGTGTCTTAACACTAAGTTCCCTCTGCCTACCGTGCTGTGTGCGGAATAGAGAGAGAGATTAGAAAGATTTTTTTATATATTTTTTAAATATACTTTCTTGCTGAAATTATTAGATTGTTTTTATTAGTACCTACCAGATAATAATATTAACACCAGAGCGAAGAATTTAAAATATTTCATTTCCTCGAGTGGGAGTCGAACCCACAACTTATTACGGTTACAGTCACACGCTTGAGCTACTGCGCCACGACTAGTCTCTATTATAGATAATCATACAAAAAATAAAAATTACGTAGATACATAGAGACAATGTACAGGAACATGGTAGGTGGATGCATAAGTTAGCTAATATAAAAAAAAAAATAATAAAAATAAATCTACCACTTACTACATCGAAGTGGTGACAGCAATCTAAGGTTGGTGGACAAATTTAGCTAGCAGTGAGTAACGTTTCCTTATATATTAGATATATTTAAAAAATCTATTTATCATAACGATAGAGGCTAAGGCCAGTCGTAGCACAGGGGCACAAAGTGTTACTGTAAAATCGACTGGTTGTGGGTTCGATCCCCACTGGTGGAAATAAAATATTTTAAATTATATTTCCGTTTCTTCGTTCTAGTTTCAAGGCAAAACGCGGCGTTGAGTTCCACCACTCAACATGCAATGCCTCCAGAATTCGGCGGAAAGTGGGGAACGGAGTATCTTAACTCTAGGTTCCCTCTGCCTACTCTGCTGTATGCGGTATACAGCGTGAAGCCGAAAATAAATATAATGATAATAATGTATGGGTTTATTTTTCAATTAGGGAATGGGTAAAATATTTTAAAAGATTTTACTTTTCACAGTATGGTTAGACAAAGTCCAATGTTGCGTTCTGTCCCATAATGTGGGTAGTAGCAATGCAGTTATGTAGAAGAAGTTTACATTGCCGCAAAAATATACATACATAATTATAAATATTAAGTATTTAATTTCCTCGAATGGGAACCCACAATCAGTCGCTTTAACAGTCACACTTTGTGCATCTGCGCCACGACTGGTTGTTGTAATATGAAGATAATCGTAAGTAGATATCATATTAAAAAAGTAACTTATAAATTTATATTTAGTATATTCTTTTGTGGGTTCGACTCCCACTCTAGGAAATTAAACAATTAGCATTTTTATTTTTTCACTCAAGTAAGCAGGCAAATGCGCGGCGTTGACTTCCGCCACTCAATGCGCAATGCCTCAAGAAATTGACGGCAAGCTTACGTGAAGCTGAAATTTATATTAAAAAAATCTTTACGTAAATGTTTCTATTATGGTTAAGTCATAAAAAAACTGGTTCTTAAATTAATAAACTATTTTTTCAAATTCTTAAAGATATAGAACGATGGATGCTCCATGGCGCCCTCTAGACAAAATAAATAGCTTATTTGTAAAATAAAGGTTTAATTTTTCTTATTAATAAAACATTTTTGTGTTTTTGAATATTTTTTTTCACAGAATTATCAATTTTTTGGACGTTGTGAAACATAAATGATGTTTCTTGATTTAAATTCTCTTATTGTAGAGAGTTGTACAAGCGACATCTAGTGGGCGACTACTACTGACTTTCTAATGTGTGATTTATTTATTATAAAATATATGAATATACAGATATGATACTAATAAATAATTTAAAAGTTGTTGTATATTATTTAACAAATATTTTTTCAAAGTTTTTTAAGCTTTAACCCCTATCGTTACGTTCCATATTAACTTAAACCATTTTCATAAAAACAGATAGGTATATGATGAAATAATTTAATTACACATTAAGATATGTTTACTGTAAAACAAATATTATTTATAATAATTATTTCTATATTTTTTTAATAAATATCTAATAATTTGTTAAACAGTATTACAGTACAGAAACGTACAAAAGGGATAAAAATAAGTATATAACTTAAATATATATAATCGAAACAATAAATTAACAAAAAAATATATAAACAAAAGAAAAAAAAAACAAAACCAGCACATTAATAGCACAGATTATCCGTAGCTAATAGTTTACCCTTAGCGTGCAAAGTTAACATTTATTTGTGCAACATAGTAACTTATATTAATATCATATTACATTCTCACGAATTAACATTTAAATGAGCGGACCGAGACAACTTTATATAGCCGGCAATCGATGAAAGACCTACCTATACTTAAAAACGTCCCAGTTTACAGTCCACTGGCTGTATTTAGTATTTAAATTATACGGATTGGCTACAAGGGACCATCGTGTTGTGGCCGATACAGGTTTTAATGAAATATAGACAATATTTAAATTCAGAATGTGTTTCTATCCTGCCATATATAAGATATTTAATGCAACATTGTAGGTATGTGTATGGTGAGTATGTAGTAATGAAATTACTTGTTTAGTATTATTGGAAAGGTGTAGTATAGATATATAGAGCGTTTTATATATAGATATGGATGTTAATTTTGTACGGTATTAGTAGGCACAGCCTTGTTTTATTGATAATATTTATATTAAGCGTTTTGGCTTATATACTGGGAGCGTTTTAACGTTTTTTAGCTTCACGCTGTATCCATCATATGTCAGGGTAAGCAGAGGGAACCTTCTGTTGAGATACTCCGTTCCTCATATATTGTCGTGACATTGCGTGTTAAGTAATTCAAAATTAAAAATTTTATGAAATAGAGCTTCCATAAAATAGATGCCACCTAGTTAAAGACGCTTTCTATAATATTTTGAATATGAGTTGCGTAATTTCTTAGTTTGTAGAAAAAATTCTGTTTGTTTCGCTCACTCTGTACACAGTATCTACTTATTACAAAATTTTACAACGTTGGCAACGACACCCTTTTAGAAGAAATTGCGATGGTGCCCTACTGTGTCGTGCACAGTACGAAGGCGTCCCTAGGTGCCTTTATAGAGGGGAATAGTAAACTCCTACGAGCCTCGTTCTTTGTATAGTTGTATTAAAGTGGAAGTGTTGTGAAATGGAAATATATATTTAAATAAATATTTCATCTACTCATATCGAGATCAAACCCACTGCGCCACGACTACCCTATATATATTTTATACTATTATTTGTATAATATCTGGCCACGTTTACAGGATGTACTGGATTGGTTAACCAACCTCTATCGTCTCTATCGGGTACGTCTTATCAAACGAACGACTCTACTACGCCATACCGGGATAATATAGATTTATGTATAGTTCTAAATTAATGTAATCATTCCCCACGACTTGTATTACAGACGCTTAGAGTATCCTACTCGACACTAATAAATACACATACTAAGTACATTAGCAATATTTTTCTTATAAGACTGTAGTCTAAACTGATAGTATATTTTATTTTTCCATTTGGTACTAAATATAAATAGTAAACGCGACGAATTATGGGTTCGATTCACAAATATTTTTATTTTTGTTGTATCGAAAAAGGCGCAGCATCGAGTTCCACCATTCAAAATACCTCCAGAATTCGAAAAATGGAAACGAAGTAACCTAACACTAGAATTCGACATGGATTGGATACTACTCAGCTTTATGCTGAAAAAAAAAATGTTTTTTTGTCATCAAATAATTAAAACAATAATAGAGTTTTTGACTACATGAAACTATAAAACAAAACAAAAAAAGAGCAACACAAAACGGAAGTGTTATAAAAACGGATCTCTAACCGTTTATCAGATAATGTAATTATGTACCCAGTGCTACGGGACACCTCGGCTCTCTACGTAATTGAGTGCCTCCCTGGCTGCTATTAGGCAAATCGAATGCCGACCCCGCCCTCCCCCGTTGGCTGGGAACCAGGGATTCAATTTGCTTGAATGTAAATAAAGTGCCGAGCTCACTCGAGTGTGACTCAATTTATCACGTACGAGATTTAGAACACACGTATAGGTAGGTATATATATGTATATATATGTATGTATGCATAAGCTATATAAAAGCTTTTAAGTTTATGCGACATTAATTTCTTCTGATTTTCTTTATGAAATACAAAGGGAAAATTTTATTAACATGTGACTTAATTTGCATAGGAATTGAATTTTAGTTTCTTTGGCTTTCTTGGTAAGAGGTGGAATATTTTTAATGGTAAGTATAATTGAAATTTTTCTAACTAAAAAAAAAATGTGTAGACAATAAAAAGAGAGATTAATGTTATATAGATTATAAAATAATATAAGATCAAAAGCAAGTCCCACACAACAGCCTCCTTAAATAAGCCAAGAGCGAGTAGAAGCATGACGTAATTTATTATCATTTTTCGCTTTTTCAATTACCAAATTTTAACAATTTTTTACTATGAATATATCTTTGACCTATCAGCATCAATAAACCATGGAGCTACCTATATGAAATCAAAAATTTGTGATGTCATCAGCTAATTGTGATTGAAGGTATCCATCGTACAATAATAAATAAGTGATTGGTTCAAATCTAAACGTATCGAGAAAATAAATAGAAATAATTTCTCCAATCAAGTTGAGTTGTATCGAAAATGTGATGTCAAGTGTCGCTAACCCTCCATGGAGGATAAAAGTTATAAGAGCCTATTAATATATTTGTGTAATCATTAAAATACAGTATGGTCTGTTTTCTTATGAATTAAAAATATTATATATATTTTTAACTTACTAGCAAGTCATATAATAATACCGAAATTTATTTTATTATATATTATTTAAGTATATGAACTTTAAAAAGTAAGTATAACTACGCTAGTATTTTCCTCTAAGGTAAAACTTAATAAAAATATTTTCATATAAGAAACTAATGCTCTATTTATTTTATATAAAAAAAATCTAAAGATCTCTCCTCTCTCTCTCAGAAGACTCTATTCTTTCATTGACATCCAGAGCAAGCGTCTTTCAACATATCTACAAAAAGTACGCAAATATTTGATTCAAATGTATAATAACAATAAAATTCGTACAAAAATATCCCTCTCCTTTTTTCGTATAACGCCGTCTCCCTCGCCGTCGGCAGCACGTCCGGGGACCATAACGCCGTTTGATGTTCTGCTCTCCAATGCTGGTGGAGGCGATATAAAGAAAGATGTACGACTGCGCTCTGGGCGACGCCTATATTTCCTAAACATCTTTCGACGTTATATTATCGTGCAGTAGACTCTTGTAAGTACGTATTTCTTTATTTTTTTTCAGTGTTTAGTTGCGTGATACTAATTTGCTGGCGTGATAAAAATTTGTTGTTTATCATGTTCATATTAATCAAACATAGTGATGCAGGTGTTATAAATAATCATATTTAATTAAATACATCTGCTGTATTTTTATTAAAATTAATTTCATTTTAAAATTGTAAAATTAACGAAAAGCAAAGATAAGCTAGTCCATTCCGAGTAAACACAAGGAAGTAAATACGTCTTTACAAGGCCACACCGCCTAAAATATGCAACACGGCGGCGGTACGCTACGGTGCGGATACCAATTCTATCAACAACCTATAAACCGCAACCTTTCTTTGTCTCACCCCGTCATATCTTAGTGACGTGGAGTGAGACGGAAACGTACAAGTTTAATGGGCCGTTACGCGAGAAAAAAATCAGTTCGCATTCGCGAGTGTAGATACGCGAGTGATAGTGGCCAGAATCCTTGCGTAGTGCCTAGTGGCCGGTGTACCGTATCGTACTTTGACAGGCCGGTGGTACATTGTCACATGTCGCTGCTAAATGACGTTATGTAAGTATATGACATATTAAAACTATTTTTTTTAATGATTTTAAGTATAAACAATTATAGATACATTTTTAAAACAAAGGCTTTGATTTGATAGGTTTTATTGTTTATTTTAAATATAATTTTTCCATGTACGCTGTTCTACATGCGTGTTGCACTGTCTCGTAGAAATGCGCGTCAAATCGCACAGCGTCGTTAAGTGGTACTGAGCTTGAGACTGGCTCTGGAGGACGCGTGACGACCGGTTCTTTATGAAACTCGACTTATACATTATACATATGCAATTTGGTATCGCTTTCAGTAAAAAGCTTGAAGAATTTTTCCTATTTTATATTTTTTTATGTTTTTTTCTTTTATTGATATATGTGCTATTTATATTTATGTTATATATAACTTAAATATAAATAAAAGAAATGTATTTAGAAAAACAAAAAAAAAACTAAATGCGATCTACTACTATACAATAGCCTTTCTAACTTAACTTATTACAAAAGTAACTAATATTCACAAGCTTTCCTTTTAAAATAAGTATTAAATGGTATATTTTGTACACCGTACAAGCTGTAACTAGACAAACGAAGAACTAATTTCAATTTTCTTCACAAACAAGGGCACATAATATATAAACGAAATACATCTTTTAATTCTGAATTTCTAATATCCTATAATAGATACCTATATATATATATATTTATATCTATAATTGGACATATAATTTAAATACATATCGTAGGTATATTTAATCTATAATTTATTGTAAGCATATGTTGCCGATTTATCATTGTTAATATGATACTGATACATATTAACATTAATTACGGAGCTATATATTTGTTTGTATAATGTACTGAATGTTTAAAAAGAGGAAAAGTATCTATCTTGTCATTTTTTCTTTGTGTATATTTTTAGTTAGAAGAATTTTATTTTTTTTCAGCTTCACACTGTATCCCGTATATCCCTCTCTGTCTACGCTATATACAAACTACAGCGTGAAGCAGAGTATTAAATAATACCTTTGCAACCATGAAACATAAAAAAAAATCCTAAACTTTTGCATTCTAATTGATGCTTATTATTAAATAATATAACCATAACATATATCAATTTACAATTTTACCACCTATAGTTATATTAACTATACGTATATAAACCTATCTACATAAAGTTATTGTAATTAAGAAGATTTTTGAAAAAAAAATTAAACTCAGCATTTTATAATAAATAGATTAGGCGACAGAATTTAGAAATACCTACTATCATAAATCGCAATCATTATAAATAAAATTAAAATAAAATTAGCTTCACGCTATATCCCGCACACAGCAGGGTAGGCAGAGGGAACCTAGTGTTAAGATACTTCGTTCCCCACTTTCTGCCGAATTTTGGAGGCATTGCGTGTTGAGTGGCAGAACTCAACGCCGCGCTTTGCCTCGACACCAGAGTATAAATATTTCATCTCCTCGAGTGGGGATCGAACCCATAACCAGTCGGTTTTACAGTCACACTTTGTATCACTGCGCCACAACTGGCCTCGATCATTATATCTATATATAATATAATTAAATAATAATATATATATATATATATAATATAATTAGATTAATTATTATTATTAGTAATATATATATAATATAATTAAATTAATAAAATAAAATTCGACGTGCTTAAATAATAGTATATATAGTGCAAGAAATATATTAAGCACGTCACATAGAAAATGTGACTAAAGACTCTATTATAAGTATCTAAGGTACCTACTACGAATAATTTCCTAAGATATGTTTTGCACATGTCGAATTGCAAGAACTATTGAATCTTCATCCTATTCTAATAAATTAAACATTTTGAACGACACATTGCCTAAACTTTCTCCTAATCAACATAACAATAAAACTTAAAAGCAGTTGACGGAAACATTCATTGATAAATTTGTTAAGGGCACTGTGGAGGATTCTTTTCTTTATTGCCTAATTTGCATTTCTCACATAAAACTTTGTGGAGATGACAAGTTGAAATTAATAAGTGCGAAGTAGAATTTTAACAATTTTAAATTATTTTACATATAAGTATAAAAAAGTTTCTAAAATAGAAAATATGTAGGTATCTATTAGATACCTAGTAGAAAATTGATTCCTACTATAGATAACCAATAGTAACACAACAATGCCTTAAAAAATATAGAGCATTAATATTGATTAAGCAAATACAAGATTAATTAAATATTGCTGATGTATTGAAATATGTATTGGATGGTATACAACAACGTAGATTTTTATTTAAACCTGAATTTGATAATATTAGCGGGATAAAAGTTCTATTTTATGTTAACTTAATGTACAAAACCAATGCTAAAACGAAATTTCTTACATAGTATATTTTTAATCTTGTTAAATTAAATATTTATAATAGTTAATCAAACTTATTTAACAATCACTAAAAACTATATAATACCTTGACCACTAAAAATCCTCCTAGTCCATACAATTTGGTTTATCATTTATTCCGTCTTACAAAAAAATATTTATCAGATTTAATATATCGACGATCGGATTTCGTGTAATGTCGGTGAGTTTCTCTCATTTACATAATAAAGGATGTTTGTCGAATATCTCTACATAAAACTCTATTTTATTTTTCTCTAGTAAAGCCCTGATACTTTATATTATTTTATTGCATTACGTAGGAATATTTTGTTCAATTTAATTTATTGGAATGTTGTTATTGTAAGATAAAATTAAATGTTGGCTGTAAGGGCACTTTGTCTAAATAAGATAAGAATAAATATAAAAAAAAAATATTTTCACACAGTATCCCACACTCAGCAGGGTAGGCAGAGGGAACCTAGTGTTAATACACTCCGTTTCCAGAAGACATTATCTGTTGTTTGCCTCGATACCAAAGCGAAGAAATAAAAATATTAATGTAAATAAATATTTTAGTTTCTCGAGTAGGGATCGAACCCACAACCAGTTACCTGCACACAAAAAAATAAATATAATAAAATAATTATTATATAAAATATCCTTAAAAAATATACTTTATACAAATTTCATTCATTTCTTTAAAAAAAAAGAAATACAGTAGGTATCTCTAGGTTACAAATGTATTTCCATTCATTTATTAGGAAATCTCATGTAAAAGACACATCAAACTGCCGTTTACCTACTGGTACTTTGCACGCCACATGATGTTTAGTAAATGTTACTTTACTTTGGAAAGTCGGTCTCATTTGTTTTTGTAGACGAGGGCGGTCTTCCATTTTCATGTAAATGATCTCCAAAACGCTCTCTACTTCTGAACCTCGGGCTAAGTTGAGTTTGTATCGCGTCGTAACACTAGTGGCTGTGTGTATTGTTAGGCGAATATTAGATAATATTTGAATATAAATAATTATATATAAACAGAGAAAAATATATATATATATAGTGCATTTATACTACGGTTAAGTAAGTAAAATTTGATTTATTTTTATATATTATTTTGTAATGTCATCGACATATTTTATCTATTTTATAATAATTTACATATTTTACATACAGAAAAGTAGGTATATTTAACTATATTGATTTTAATAAACGAATTAAAAGCCTTGCGCTTCTCATTGTTTCCTTGAGAACATAATTTTATTGCTATAATAAGTAAAAAAAATGTACAAAAAGATATAGTTTTTACTTGCATTCGACCTTTATGCAACTAAGTTGCTTTGGTTAAATAAAGTATGAAAATTAACGTCCGCTCTTTGCCTGTCTATATATGCAAATATCTACCTACAATTTAAATTATAACAACTTTCCGTTTAGCTGTAAACAATATGTAACTTGATACGATTTTTTTTATAAATACCTATTACGTTCCAGTTTCTTTTATAGTGATGGGAGTTTTTACGTTAGATTGTATGCGTTTTTTTTTGTGTTTAGTATTTTAGTTTAATTTGTAATAAAAAAATAATTACGATAAAAATTGCTTTCGTACGCCCAAAATAATAAGCCCAGGCCAATTTAAAGCATTTATCCAAATGATCAAAGCGAAACAACCTGTTTACTCGTGATAATAAAAATAACGCCTATATATACGCATTAACCGAAATTTTAGTAAAGTTTGAAAAATCGTAAAGGATAAAAATTTAAATTTAATTTTATTATCGTGCCTTAAAAATATACACATATTATAATATATATTGTTATTAATTTCTGAACCTCAGACGTGTAGGTACTTACTTAAGCAGTTTTTTTATAATTTGCAGATTAAAATTTATGATAATATATATTTTTTTGTATTTTGGAGATTATACGTAAATACCTATTGAAAAAAGTGAAAAAAGTGGGGAACGGAGTGTCTTAACACTAGGTTCCCTCTGCCTAACCTGCTGTGTGCGGGATACAACGTGAAGCTGATTTATTTATTTTACCTATTAAAACATGAAAACAAAACAAAAAATCTTCATTGTGTAAAAGAGACGATCATTTACATTAACAACGAAAAATCAATAAAGCTAGAACATTTATTTATTTACTTAAGTATTCTTATGTAGGTATGTTTATAGGCCCAGTATATAGAGGAGTGGTGCAACAAAATTGCAAATATGGTCTTTGAGGCTGGAGTTGTCTCTTAAAGTGTCATTTTAATAGGTCTATTTCCATTCGATTTCATTTAGCCACCTATTTTAAGGCAATGTTAATATTTTACACTTTTGATTTTATTTTAAAATTAAATCTTGTGTATGTACGTAAACGTTGCACTTTATGGTCGTAGCGTAGAACGGAATATATCGAAAATGGCTACGGTAACGGCATAATTCTTCCACTTCACTTTATTTTTTATTTTTTACTGGTATATGTAAATGGCCCACCAAAATTAAATGTACCTACCTATAATCCTATAGTGTAATTTATACATTATTTTAGAGTACAAAAGATGTTATAACACTCTATAATCATATATAAAATTCCATACATTTAAGAGTATTTTTCTATTAAGTTGCCCATATATTGAAAGTATCAATTCATTTCATATATTGAATAAGGTGTTGACTGGTTGAATTTTATTTACAATGTTACCTACCTGTACCTATAAAATGGTAGTTATATATAAATTACCTTTAAAAACGAGTGACTACACAAACTCGAGGCATACAGATAATCCAATAGTCTTATACTTTATTGTTTTGTTTTGACTTGATCAGCATAGCAGCGTTGCATATAAAATGGGAAATTTAGCACTGTATATAATTTTATTATTCCAACTTTGTACGTTCAGATTCATTTTATTACATTTTCATGAAGCCAGCTTACGAACGTCTCGACATATATTTTTTATATATTTTATTTTAGATTATTTAGATGTATATATTTTTAATATATTACAAATTAAATACGACGAACGTTGGGACGACAAATTTATATATATAATTTTAGACACGTTATTTCTGTTTAATACAATATAAAGAGCATTGTGCCTTCACGTGATAAGCTATTATATATTATACATTTATCACAATAAATAATTATATTTATTAAATTGTACTACAATGTTTCAATATTATTTAAAGATATATTTATATTAACAAGAAATAAATACATTTTAGAACAATTAATAGATACTATTACATTATTGGATATAAAAAAGTTACTTGAGGCCAGTGGTTGCGCTGGAGCAGAGAGGTGACAAATACTCGGGGAAATGAAATATTTATTTAAATTAAACCTTCTCTGTTATTGAGGCAAAACGCGGCGTTGAATTCCACCCCTCAACACTGCCTCTAAAATTCGGCGAAAAATGGAGAGCGGACACAACAAGGCTCTGAACACCCTGCTACATTCACAGTATAGCGTGAAGCTGAAAGAAAACGACATATGACAAGTTTTAACCAAAACTTAACTCGTATTATACACTTTTAATTGAACTCTGTCGTCTCGCATTGAAGCAATTGATATGCGACGGTGCCGTGTCATACGTCAATTGTATAAATTATGAATTATGTGATGTAAAATGAAAATTTAATTTGATTACTTCTATTTATATACCAATCAATACATTAAAATATATATTTATAAAATATTCGTGTTCTATGTAGTAATCACTATCAAAATTCTTAGTGGACACTCTAAGTCTATGCATATATATATATATATATATATATATATATATATATATATATATAATAGGTTAATAAAAGCTTATTTAAGGAAAATCTAACGATGTTAATGTACTAATTGAGAATACTCCCTATTCTATTACCTACTATAATAATATGTCATATTTTGATAAACTTTTTCAGATATATACTTATTTTACAAGTATCTATTAAAACTATTTTCATTGATAGGATTTTACTGAAAATTTATAGATAAATGTTAAACTTATAAGCTATACCACATCATGATTCCTAAAATTAAGTAAAAATCTATCTCGTACATAATTTCAAATTATAAAAATTCAAACGTAGATCTGATATTATATAAAGATAGCGTCCAGACAGTCATTGGACATTGGACCTGTCAATAATTTGATGCAAATTCTATGCGGAAGCTGCACAGCGCATGAGCACAGCATATCCGATCGTAAAACTGTAGTCGTAACTCCTCTTCTCCCTCCTCCACTACCACCTTCTTTGTTCCAGCAACGCAACCAGGACTGAATTTCCTAAGACCCCTTAATGTTACTGCGGTGAAATTCCACGATGTCTTAAAGGATTGGCGTTCATTTCGTCTGCGTCTTAATGTGATACTTAGTCAAAGCAATTTACTAAGTTAGATAATTGAAGCTAAAAGATAAATGTGACGTTTGATATTACTTATCATAAAATTGAGCATTTAAAACTTTTATGTTTTATGTTATTTAAATGAACGTTTTTTATTATGTTATAGCGCTATCAGATTAATCTATTGCTTTAAAGATTTCGATTATGTTGTAATTAAAACTGCAATATTTCTTAATAGTTATTTTTATTAAAATAGTCTAATGTGTTATCACTAGGTACCTACTTAAATTAGCTTCACAGCTGGGTAGGCAGAGGGAACCTAGTGTTAAGACACCCCGTTCCCCAATTTCTGCCGAATTCTGGAGGGATTGCGTGTTGAGTGGCAGAACTCAACGCCGCAGGTACCTCTTCTTGCTTTTTTTTGTTTACCGCAAGAAACAAAATGCAAGATATTTTAGAATATTATTCATATATTAGGTAAGTCTGTAGATAAAACTGTAGAAGTGCTATACGATCGAGAATCGTGAGATATAAAAGTGCACATGGGTATATATATAAGTATTTACTTGTATTTTTAAACAAAAATGCACGTTGATATCACGAAGAAACGTGACAATATTAACAAGCGGGCCGGCAGTCTGAGCGACCAGGTAGAGCACATACTACATATCTAATACGTATCTCACAAATTGTTTTAGTTCGGACACATTCAGAAGGTATCTACACAAACTGGTTTCATGTGTAGGTACACGAAAATTAAAGGTTATTTTAGTTTTTATTATTAAATATATTTATTTACTCTTACTTACACTTACATAATAAATGTGTGAATAATAAATTGAAGCAGAAAATAAAGTGTTTTGACACTACATGCCTTCTGCTTACCGTGCTATGTGGGAATAAAAAAAAATACATTTTACATATAGAAACCATATCATACTATGATAAATATCGAGCCCTGTAGCGGACAAGCGTCCGTTTCTACGATGTGATGTGAATCCAAATGGTCTTACATCTACACCGAACGCTGCGGCGATCGATCAGATTTCGTCGACGTGTAAACGTATTTTATCAATTACTTCATTTGCCGCCGTGTGAATATTTTATATCTTATCCTACCTAATACATTAACATTGAGGAAGGTTGAAAGCAAATTAAAATTCAGTTTTATAATATTGTTCATTTTAGATACGTTTTTATTTTATGAGTGATTTCTATATCACGAAAAATATATATAGAGTGTAAGTCTTAGACGAAGTTAAGGATCTTTTAGTAAATGCTGTAGTCAGAATTAAATGGAAAAAAAACTCAATAAACATAACTTTTAAATAACTACTTAAAAATACATATCTCAATCTACTTATAGTAAAATCTAAACATATCAGTGTCTGTACATGGAATATATATATAAGAAATAAGAAATAGATCCAAATGCAGTGATTAACATTTTTATCTGTTCGGCTGTGCTGTGTTGCTATGTTTTTTCACGCTAAGCTCATCAATGGCTTAACCGATTTAAATGTAGTTTTCCCTATTGTATTTACGCAGACTTTTTCTTATCATTTAGAGTTTGTTTTAATTGAAAGTAAAGGTTTTTAAAGAAAAAGTTATACCATTTTTAAAAATGTTGTTCGACAAAGTTGCTACAAATAACTGTTCTATTGCATGGACTGAAACTTAATTTTAAATATAAATATAAATTTTACTATTATATTATTATTAGAAAACAAAAGTGATACAGATTAGTAAATCAACAATTATGTAGTTCAAGCGGGCGAAGCCGCGACCGGATCGATGGTTTGTAAATATTTTTATATTATTCTTATCTCATGATCATTTGTAAGCCCAATAGTCCTTTCCAATATAGGTAATGTGAGATTACTCATATAACACACAAAACACACAAAAGTTCAATCAACTTATAGATAAGGCTTTAGTACCTACTAATCCCTCCCACGTGGATATTTAAGATGTGTGGTATGTATGTAAAGATACGTACCAGTCCAACCTACGCTTACTATAATGTAAAGAAATGTTATCTTTATATTTATTTTAGGTATTTACAGAATGTAAAGCATTTTCTTCAATTACCTACTACTAAAGCTCGTGGTGGTAATACAAACTGTTTATGTTTTAAATAAATCTGGCAAATACCATTTTAGTTTATACATAACGAAATTAAAAATATGCATCACAAAAAAATATATATATATTTATATTATATAACAACAAGTCCAGCTCTCCCCTTCCGCAATGAAGGCGGCCGTCACCCAATTGGTGATGATTAGTGACTAATCCGTCTCATATTCAATCAATACCCAAAACTTTACCCACATACCTCCCCCCGCCTCCCCTCCTCGCCCCTCGTCGCGCGACATTTAATGACACCCGTGCACCGAGACCTGCGTGCCATTATACTCCTTAGCCTCACCACATAAGGAGCACTGTCCCCCGAACACGCCCACCGCGTTATATAGCACCGAGGATCTATAAAAGTTACGTCTGTAATCTAACATAAAACTCGGGCCGTTTAGATGCGAACGCGGCCACGGACGACACATCTCGCCTCGCTCCGCACTTTTACCGAAATTCGACAGTGTGTTTTTATTTATTTTTTGGTGAAAAACTATGTGTTTTTACGTGCGAAGTCGCGCGATCGTCGGCCGTGTCGCGTGGACGCGGCGTCACGCCGACGCGGTGGCACGCGACGTGTTTCCCAACAGGTTTGACGTTTACCAGACCCCAAACAAATGTGAGTACCCAGTGGATTTTGAATATTTATTCGTGTATTATGAAAGTAGATAGCAAAAAGTTAATTTAAACATTTTGTTTAGTATCTCTCTGGCCTTTGGTGGAAATGTTTAACATAACAAAAGAACGAGTCGGTACAAAACAATTGCAAAGTTCTGTGTTTTTACTTAGCTTTTTCTGTCTCATGAGAGTGATAATATCTTTGTGACTTTTTGTCACAAATTGTTATGTTTTCAACAGAGCTATAGTTCGAAAGAAATCTTGTTTGATTCACTTGAAGGTTTACTTAATTAAGATAGATATTTAAATATTTATATAGTACATACATACAAATAAATAAAAAGCAAGTCAAACGTGCTTTTATACTTCAAAAACCAATATTTATTTATAAAAAAATGGGCTAATTATGTTCATATGATTAAGTAACGGCCTCTATGTGTATACAGGTAGAGCAGATAATTTTCATTTAAGAGAGTATCACAATTTTAAATTATGTATATACGTTGTCTATTAACTTTAGTGCTCTATAACTTCCTTAAATGGAATCATGAGTGGATATATGCAGGCACTATAAAAGAGCTAACTTAGGTTTAGATCTTAAGTATCTTTAAATTATAGGTAAAGCGCATGAAAGTTCTTAGCACTTCTAAATTTTTGAATCGTAAAATGTACAGTTTACCTAGTATACTTGCATAAAACTGGACAGTCACTGTATATACAGGTTTTTAACATAATATAAATATTGTTATAAACACAAATATAGCTAAGATTTCCTAACTGCTAACACACAAAAAATGGTAGGATTTTTGTGTTTAATATATAAATAATATAAATATTTCGTTTATTTAAAAATATGATAAATAAAACATACAGTTTTATATTATTATTTATTATTATTTCGTTAAATATATTTTATGGACTTGTTTGCCAGAAATTTAGTTTTTTAAATAAGTATTATATATTACTTATTCATTATATATTATACAATACATAAATATATATGTAAAATAGTTCTAAAAGCTGAAAAACGAAATAGTAATAATTTTTATGTATCGTATTTTCACTACTAACGCCATCTTTCATAACTATCGTCAACTTTAGTAGCACTCCTCGAAAACTTTACTACTCTCGGATAATCCATTTATTTTTCTTCCTAGTCCAACTTATGAATTTTATATATACCTCATCTCTTCTAGCCGGCCACTATAAACTGATAAAACTGCGCAGCCGTGCATTTAAAATAGAACTCTCTCTCATTAACCATAAGGTTGCAGTTGCATTGTCTGCAATTTTACACAATTATTCAATACGGATCATTCAATGCTGCTCAGAGTACCTGGAAAGATAGCTATCTCACTCGCGCGTATATCGTTATCTCCCTCAGATGCATTTAGTTTTTTATACTGATATCTCATTCGGTGAGAGATAAACAGATATATGTTAGTTGCGACAGTTTGAGATGCTAAGTTGTACCACCATGATGGAAGAGGCGGGGCGCCGTCGTTCTCAGTTCATTACGTTTAACGTGAGGTATTGGTACGATTTTTTTTTGAAGCAATGTCTTTTAATTTCAATAAGTTAGTTGAAATATTTATAGCGATTGATGTTTTCTAATGTAAGCTTCTCTAAGTGATGATTCACTATGATTTAACACTCTATGTTAAATCATATTTTAATTTGGTACAAATAAATAATATAGATTTACTAAACTATGTATTCTTTATATACGTATGTATACATTATAATACAATCTTTTTCGTTTGTTTTATAAAAAATCATTAAATTATTTTATTTTAATATATTTGAAAATATTAAATCGTTTGTTATTTAACGGCTATTTAAAAAAAAATAGGTAGATATTTATAAACTGACTTCATTAAGATATCTTATATGACGAGGAGATATAGAGTTTGGTCACTAGGCTTATTTTGCCCACTTTTCTATAGAAATGAGGACTTGAAAAAAAAAGATTATAATAGGTATCAAGTCCAATATTATGATTAGAATGACTGAAATCGATACTTTGGATGCTAGTTCCTGTAATGCAATGCATGTATTTAATATCTCTAAATAAATGAAAAGTGCCAAATCTGACAATATTTTTATTATAAAAGAGACAATTCAATTATTAAAAAATACAACAGTAAGCTCTTACACTCTTCGCAATTACATCTTCTATATGTCATATATACCTATATAGAATATCGATGTAAAAAATATTTCATAAATTATTTCAAAATGTTTTCAAAAAGTTTACCTATTTATTAATTCATAATACCTATAGTTTTTGAATTTATGCTTACAGAGTTGGTTGGTCTTCATTTTTACAAAACTTTTATTTTTTTGTTTTATTTAATACAGATGGTAGGTATGCACTTATGTAGAGCGTCTAAATAAGCTTTCTTTAGTTACAAAATACTATATGATACCACATTTCCTATAAAACAATTTGTCACTCCACATCCTCATATGAATCCTCTTCTTCACCCGACTGTATTGAATATCTATTCATTGAAATAGATGTGGGAGTAAAGTTTGCCCTTGGGGTAGTTTATTGTCCACCCAATAAATACTATTTTAATAACCTCGAAGTTGTTCTCGAAGATCTCTTAAGCAACTATTCTCACGTAACGATAATGGGCGACTTTAACACGTGTCTACTTCGGGATGATTTTCGAGCGAGAAAATTGAATTCTATATTAATGTCCCTTAATTTACACATGTTACTTCTTAAACCAACTCACCATACCAACTACGCCGATACACTATTGGATTTAATAATCACGTCAAGCTCTGATCTCGTCGCTAAATATGGTCAGTTCCCCGCATCCGGTTTTTCTTTACATGATCTTATTTTTGTGTCTTTAAGATTAAAGCTACCCAAATCGAAACCAATCACATTATTTCTAAGAAGCTTTCAAAACTTAAATATTGAGAAGCTCAAGAGTGATGCTCTAAGCATTGACTGGTCGCAAGTTGAAGCGAGACCATCTATTGATGAAAAGGTTGACTGGTTGAACTCTAATATTATTGCATTGTTTGACAAGCACGCACCTCGCCAAGTAATTAAAATCAAAAACCAGTCTACTTTGTGGTTCAACGATGACTTTCGTAAAGCCAGGGCTAAGAGAGATAAGGCTTTCTCCAAATATAAAAAGGATCGAACTGATCTCAACTGGTCGATTTATAAGGCTGCAAGAAATCGGTGTAATCAGATGTGTAGAAAATTAAAACGCCAATATATCTTTAATAAAATTCGTGATTCTTCTCCCGAGGCGACTTTAAAATTCCTAAAGTCCCTCGGTATTGGCAAACTTTCAACCTCCCCAATCAATTCCGACTTTGATTTAAACACTCTAAATAAACATTTTTCTTCATCTTTTCCACTTGATAGTAATATTAAAGCCTGTTCTCTTTCTGAAATTTATAGTTTGCCGAAACCTGATTTCCCAGCTTTTACCTTTTCTTCTATCAGTAATAATGATACTAAGAAAATTATTCTAGCCCTCTCCTCTAAAGCAGTTGGTTCGGATGATATCAGTCGCATTATGATTACTTCAATTGTTGAGATCCTTGTTCCTATAATAACTCACATTGTTAATTTTTCTTTATCCTCTAATCAGTTTCCCGAGATATGGCGAAAGGCATTTATTCTCCCACTTCCAAAAATATCAAATCCTACGCTACCATCTCATTTTCGTCCTATATCAATTCTTCCTTTCCTCTCCAAAATTTTAGAGTCTACTGTATACCAACAGATTTCCTCTTATTTCTCAAAATGCGACTTTTTAAATCCATTGCAGTCCGGTTTTAGAACTGGACACAGCACTACCACTGCTTTGTTAAGAGTTACTGAAGACATTAGATCTGCATTGGAGAATAGGCAGTTAACGGTGCTTATTTTAATTGATTTTAGTAATGCTTTCAATGCAGTAGATCATGAGCTTCTTATTGCTCTGTTATGCAATGCTAATGTATCCAGTACAGCTTTAGAGTGGTTTTCTTCATATCTTCGGGGACGTCAGCAGTCGGTTCGTGTAGGCCAGACTATTTCTGACTGGCATGATGTGACAGCTGGTGTTCCCCAAGGCGGTATTTTATCTCCTCTTCTTTTTTCAATATTTATTAATTCCATCACTTCCATTATAACTTCACAATACCATCTTTACGCTGATGATTTGCAGCTTTATGAGCACTCTAGCGTGGAAGATATTGCTGGGGCTATAAACTCTTTAAATGCTAACCTCCGTCAAATATCAGTTTGGTCTTCCAAATACGGCATTAATGTTAACCCTGACAAATGTCAGGCCATAATTATCGGTAGTTCGAGACAATTAGCTAAAGTCGAATACCATAAGTTGCCCAACCTAACATACAAAGGCACGATCATAAACTTTACTAAAACCGTCAAAGACCTAGGTGTTATTATTGATAACAAACTAACGTGGGGCAATTACGTTGCTGATATATCGCGAAAGATCTACGCCTCATTGCACTCAATGATGCGCCTAAAGAATTTTTTACCTGTGCAAACGAAAATCCAGTTGGTCAATACCCTGCTGCTACCTATCATTGATTACGGTGATGCTTGCTGTTTGGATATGAACAGAGATCTCGTAAACAAGCTCGAGAGGATACTTAATACCTGTATACGCTTCATTTACAACCTGCGCAAGTATGACCGTGTATCATCTTATAGGAGGCAGCTTGGTTGGTTATCGGTTGCCGATCGCAGAAAATGTAGGGTCCTTTCTTTAATTTATTCCATCCTTTCCGATCCCAATTTTCCCACCTACCTGTCTTCTGACTTTTCATACCTTTCCTCTTTCCATGATAAATCCTTGCGTTCCCAGTCAAACCTTCTACTGTCAACACCACATCATACTTCTGGGTACATGTCAGACTCTTTTGCAGTTGCAGGAGTTCGACTTTGGAATGAATTACCCGAGCCTATTCGTAGATCTCCCTCTCGTGAAATTTTCAAACGCCGGGTAAAAGAATCCCTTTTCATAAACTCATAATTTTGTATTTTTTATTCTATCCACTCTTTTATTATTATTATATGTATATGTATATAATATATGTATATAAGTATAAATATATAATATAGTATATGTATATAATGGCTGTTGTATTTTGTATATATATATATATATATATATATATATATATATATACATTGTGTGTATCATATATATTTAATATTGCATTAGCTTGTATATAATTATATAATATATTTTTGTGTATTTATTACATATATCTATGTAATCAATTTATTGCTATTCTGTTTTCTTTTTTTTTGCACCTACACATTTTATTCTCCCACTTGACTTAGGTTGGCTGGTAGAAAATGCTTTTTAGCGTTAAGCCCGCCTATTGTACATTTTTTTTTATGTATAAAATTTTGTGCAATAAAGAATAAAAAAAAAAAAAAAAACATTTGCATGTTAATTTATTACTTTGTTTTATCAGCTTCACGCTGTATCCCGCACACAGCAGGATAGGTAAGGAGAACCTAGTGCTAGGCCACTCCGTTTCCCACTTACCGCAGAATTCTGGAGGCGTGTTGAGTGGCGGAACTTAAAATTTTAAATAAATATTTCATAGCCTCGAATGGGGATGGAACCTGCAACCAGTCGCGGTAACAGAAACAATTTGTGCCTCATTATTTATTATTTTTATTAGTTTATTTACTTAAGTTATTAAGATTAAGCCCATACCATGATTGTTTTAATATATGAAACTAGATGAAAAAATCACCCCAAACTTCTTGCAAAATTTATATTTATTCTATTTAAAATAAAAATAAATCAAATAAATCAGCTTCACGCTGTATCCCGCACACAGCAGGGTAGGCAGAGGGAACCTAGTGTTTTTAGACACTCCGTTCCCCACTTTCTGCCGAATTTTGGAGGCATTGCGTGTTGAGTGGCAGAACTCAACGCCGCGCTTAGCCTCGACACCAGAGCGAAGAAATGGAAATATAAATTTAAGTAAATATTTCATCTCCTCGAGTGGGGATCGAACCCACAACCAGTCGGTTTTTACAGTCACACTTTGTGCCGCTGCGCCACGACTCACGCGACACACGCCAGGGTAGGCCCTGCAGTGTGCGGGATACAGCGTGAAGCCGATTTTTTTTAGGGACAATAATAAAGAAAAAAAATTGCGCGTTGGATATTCTTTAAATTTTATTTTATATAAATAACTGAACTGAATTCTTTACCAAAACTAAAGATACCTAACTTTTCTAGGTATAAAATGTGTGAATGAATTGTTTTTAAAGTTCTTTATTCGTTATTATTGTTTAATATACCTTCTTACTCAATAATTAGAAAAAAACTAAGTTACAAAGAAATTTCATGAATTTATATTTTTTATTTCAACCATTCCTATTATTTTGTTTCGTAATGAAGCAAGGAAACTGAAATGATTTATTTGTATAACTTTTTCTTTCAAATTTATTTCTCAAATTTGTAAATAAGATCAGATGGGGTGGAGAGCTACAACAATTGTCAGAATGACATACCTATATATATTTAAAACGCATATATTTGACCGCGCTATTTAGCAGCATATATGGAATTAAACATAGATTATCTTTAGCACAATTTGAATATTCTATCGTTTTAATATATAATTAGAGGTAGGTAAATTATCTCAACATATCGTAACGGTTGAATCGTCACTGCCATAAGAAGAGTAATTAGTAAAAAAGATTATAGCAAAATGGAATTTAAATAATTATTTTATATCTTACTATATTTAAGTATTTCTTTAAAAAAATGATTAAAGATGACCTATCCCTCCTGGATAGGTCATCTTTAATCATTCTCTACTAAATACTTTAACACCTATGTATGCAGGGTGTTCTTGTTTAGTAGTTTAACAGATATTTTTTAAGCATTCTTACAACGATTTTACTTGGTCGTGCTTAGTAATAAATCCAAGAATCTGAATGTTACGTTCTTCTAATTGTATCATCACGGAACTTGGCAATTATATGTAGATTAGACGACAAGTAAGCGTATGTTAGTTTTTTTATCTATTAGTTTATTGTTAATTTTTTTCATGTTTTTTAATGTGATTATACAGTTTAATAGTTAGTTAACTTAAAATTTAATTAAAACTTGAGTAACTTGAGATGCCTTTTGTACTACACTACAGCTGTACATTATCGTTTTATGATAATCAATAGGTACAATATTGTAACAATTTAATTCTTTAAAATTAAACATTAATGTAGGGATCATTGTAAAAAAAAATACTTGTATTTTTTTCGTATCTTTTTTTAAAAACTACTATTATGTAGAAGGAGCAAAAAATTATTCAAGCTTCCATTGCTGTTAAATTATCTGTTCCATTGGTCTTATTAAAAAATCGCTATATTTTATTAATATTATTTAAATATTTTTTTTATAGTATATAATAAAAAAATACCGGCTGAAAAATTCGTTTCTTCTTTAGATACTTATCTATTCTACATACACTTTTAAAAATATTGATTTCGAGAGGTATATTATAATACCCAAGCATTTTTTTTCAGCTAGACATGGCTTTCCAAATAGAAAAACCTAAATTGGTTTTCTCTAATCAGATCAGAGAAATATCAGAATTAGCCAACACCACAATATTGGCGTCTTATTATTTTTATTGCTATGAAATGATTATTATCTAATAATTTAGCTACTTAACATAAATGAATACTGACTTTTCATTTATATACAAAAATTTACATGATTTTGCTCAATAAACACCCGTTAAGGTGTAATCTATGTAAATAAGACCTGTAGATTGCATAATCATAATATAGGCAACTGTATGTAAATTATTAAAACACGATACATTAGTACGTAGAAAAAGTATATTAAAACTCGATATAAACATAAAGGCGGCTTACTTAAATAGTAGTAAAACAGTAATTAAATGGCTAATTTAGTTATTAATTATGTTGTAGGTAGGTATTTTAAGTACTGAGGCGGATTTGCATATTTCCAAGTAATATTCTTCTTAGGTTTTGTCTTCTGCCCTTACTTCTGCAATTATCAGTTCGTGGGTTATTATTATTTTTTTTGCTTCACGCTGTATCCCGCATACAGCAGGGTAGGCAGAGTAAGCTTTGTAGTAAGACACTCCGTTCCCCATTTTTCGCCGAATACCTGGAGGCACTGCGTGTTCATATGCGGAACTCAACGCCGCGCTTTGAATAAACACTAGAGCGAAGAAATTAAAAGAGTTATTAAATATTTCCTTTCCTCGAGAGAGAATCGAACTCATAGCACGCTTGTGCCTATGCGCTACGACTGGCCTCACTGGGTTATTGTTATAATCTGATAATTTCGTTAAATTAGCAGAAGCAACCGTGTTTGGAAATCTAATCAAGGAAACAATAATATTCAAATGGTTAAACTTTATAAATATTTTTATGGCATTTATTATTTCACTTATACATATTAAACTTAGTGGATCATATTAATAATTTGAACGCTAGACAAAACGGTTACAAGGTTAACTTTTAATAATATTTTACTATTTTAAACTGGAAGAACTAGCCTTCAGCTATCCAAGTTTAAATAAACGTTCTGTAACTCAGTTACCGTAGAATGGAAGTCTTATACTCTCTTAGGTACTTCGCACTGTATCGACTTGACACTCTGTTCTCAGCTTTGCAAAGAATTTTCAAGACATTGTATGTTAGGCGGAGTTTAGCCCCACGCTTTGCCTCGTTAACAGAGTAAGGAAATTAAAATATTCAATATTTTATTTCCCAGAGTGTGTGGATATCGAACCCACAGCCAATCCTGAAATCTCAAGTCATTACAATTGTCTTCATTTTTAAGCATACTTTTAACATGGAAATATGCAAAATTAAATTATTTTTTATAAGTTTCTCATGAGATAATCATTTTCTTAAATCACCTCTTTTTTTAAAGATATCGATGATTTCTTTTTTTGATGATATTGATATTGAAATAAAAATTGAATTAAAAATTTGCTTCACGCTATATCCCGCACACAGCAGGGTAGGCAGAGGGAGCCTAGAGTAAGACACTCCGTTCCCCACTTTCTGCCGAATTTTGGAGGCATTGCATGTTGAGTGGCAGAGCTCAACGCCGCGCTTTGCCTCGACACCAGAGCGAAGAAATGGAAATATAAATTTAAGTAAATATTTCTGCTCCTCGAGTGGGGATCGAACCCACAACCAGTCGGTTTTACAGTTACACATTGTGCCACTGCGCCACGACTGGCCTCATTGGGTATTGAACAATATTAATACAATAAATATTATACTGATATTGAAGACTACATATTTCATGCATATTATTTTAGTAAGTGAAAAGTTGTATAAATAAATGAAAGCTGAAGAGCTTGGTTGAACGCGCTAATCTCAAGAACTTGAACTCAAGGCTTGAATAGATTTTTTTGGTTAAAATTCCATTGAAGTCCTTAATAATGTGCCCTGTACGGGACATTATTAAGTAAAATTTTAAATTTAAAAAAATCAGCTTCACGCTGTATCCCGCACGCAGCAGGGTAGGCAGAGGATACATAGTGTTAAGACACTTCGTTCCCCACATTCTGCCGAATTCTGGAGGCGTTGCGTGTTGAGTGGCAGAACTCAACGCCGCGCTTAGTCTCGACACCAGAACGAAGAAATGGAAATATAAATGGAAATGGAAATATAAAATTTTAATATAATTTATTTGAATATTCAGAAATCATTTCGTCACGTTTAGAGGCAAAATCTTGCTAGCGCAATCATTCTAATAAGAAATTTAACCGTAGCTAACCGGGGCAACTTATGTATAAGAAAACGTATTGTTTTATTTTTGATTACACTTATAACATAATTAAATAATACAATACAATAATTTTTATTGTACACATAGAAATATCAAATAAAGTTAACAACATAAATAAACAAGAAAAAAAAAAACGTATGCACAAGGCGGTCTTATTGCTTTAAGCAATCTCTGCCAGACAACCTTTCAAATTAATATTAAATAACATTAGTTGAATTGGATAAAGATATAGTTTATATTTTGTTTATAAATATGAAATTTTGAAAGAATTTTAGTCAGAATTGGTAAGAAGACATATAATTCTTTTATCTACAGTCCAGCAGATTCCGAAGAAATTATATGTGAAATGACTTTTATTTTTTTTTTAGCTTCACACTGTAGACCACAGATAGCAAAGTGGGCAGAGGGAACTTGGAAACCTAGACAACTTTGACACTCTGTTTTTCATTAATACACATCCGTTTCCCGTTTTCCACCGAATTCTTACGATAATGCCACGCTTTGCCTCATTACTAGAGTGCAAAATATTACATATTTAACTTCCTCGATTAGTAATCGAACCCAAAATCCATCGCGTTTACAATGGCATGCTTACCCTTGCCACACCACGACTGATCTTGATTTCTAAGAATAAATCAAATTAACTCAGCTTCACGCTGTATCCCGCATACAACAGGGTAGACAGAGGCACTTACCGTCGATGTTTACGAGGTATTGCAGGTTGACTGGCGGAACTCAACGTTGCACTTTTGTCTTGTTGCCAGGGTCTAAAAATTAAAATACTAATAAATAATAATTCATTCCCTCGAGAGAGGATCGAACCCAAAACCGACGCATTACAATCACATAGTGCCCCAGCTCCACGACGGCCTTAATATCTACTGGTATTTAATTTCATTTCTTAAAAACCCTAGACAATTTACATCGTCATCTATCATTTTAACTCCTATATATTAAGAGTCTAAATAAAGGCTTAAGAAATCTGATAAGAGTAAAAACATCTTAATCTTGTTATAGAACAGATACCTACTCAAGTTTACCAGGTACACAAATATTGGTTATAAATAAAAAAAAAATACTAGATATTTATACATCTAGTACTTACAACGGTTATATAAGTTTTTCTTAACTTATATTCAATTGATATAAGTTAATTTAATATTATTCAATTAAACTTTAGTAAGTATTTTGAAATGTTAAATATTCCTTCCAAACTCTCGACAGTGTTTATTTATTTACAATCATCATATGGTATTTTTTTAATAATAATTGAATAAAGACGAAATATAATAAATAATACATTCTGCAAGGACCCCAGACATTACGCGAGGCATTTAAGAAATAAGAAGATACTCCACTCCCCACTTTCCACAAAACTCTGAAGGCATTGTGTATTGAGTGGTGGAACTCAACGCCGTAGCGTCTTAACACTAGGTTCCCTCTGCCTACCCTGCTGTGTGCGGGATACAGCGTGAAGCTGATTTATTTTTTTTTTTTATTTATTTATAAAAGTATGGCTCAGGCACTGCTTCACAGCTAACACCACCAAACCATCACTGAACTCGGATAATGCCCACGTTGTACAACGTGTCTGTTGATTAAGGGAAGCTTTTTCAGAGCTTTCATTATAAATACTGTATTATTTTTGTTAAAATATTGCTCAATTATATTTTTTTTCTACACTGCGTGACTAACATCTAACATATATGACTAACATCAATCATACAGACGAGTTTAAAAAATATTTTTGGCAATATATATAGACGAGAAGGATATAGACGAGCTTAAAAAATATTTTTGGCTACTTTATGTAAGGAAATTAATGCGATTCGGTTCTCTTTATCATTACATTCCATTTTAATATCACATAAAATTTTGCAATATAATGGCGCGAAAATAAGAAAACACAATGAACAGTTGTATAAAGATGAAAGATTCCAAATTCGAAAGACCAAGTCCAATCGACGGCCGCAAACCGAGGATCTTGTCTCGCAGGGGAAGCCCGCCGTCGATATCCTCTCAAGCAGTCACTTAGTGCAAATTTTTCAGACACAGAGTTCCCTCTTCCATACTCACCCGGTGTGATTATCACCTTGATCCAAAAAAAAAACAAAAATAATATATTATATTTAATTGTAACACTATTTAGGACCAGACTTAGTATATTATTTAATCAATTGTGTGTGAATAAAATTAGCTTCACGCTGTATCCCGCGCACAGCAAGGCAGAGGGAAGTAGTGTTAAAACACTCCGTTCCCCACTTTCTGCCCAATTTTTTTTATATTAGAAGGACATACCTTTAATAAATAATAATGCATAAGTACCTACATGAATTATGTACTAATATATACATAATAATACTTAGAGCTCATAAAGTTGAGGTTATTATTAAAAAAAATAAGACCATTGCCATCTAATAATGTAATTGGTAGATAGGCTTGTGACTTCCATTCACAGTTGTGTTTTTCTAGCTTTACTCTATATCTAGCACAAAGCAGGTTAAGCAGGAAACTAGTGTTAAACTGTTCCCTTTGAAACACTTTCCGCTGAGTTCTAGAGGCGTTACGTGTTGAGTGGCGGATGTCAACTCCGCAGTCAGAATTACTGGCTCCAAATTATATTTCCATATATGTACTATTTCGCTAAATTCTAATGTATATAAAAAGGCTATAGGAAAAAATTAGATAAAAGGCTTACTAAATTTACTTCTTAGTGGATGCATGAAAAAAAATATAAACAAACAATAAGTTTTTTACTATGTAACTTATAACTTGTTATGAAAGTTTGAATTTATCTCTATCTTGTATCATAGCGTTTTTGGACTTAAACATGGCGCCAAAACAATTTACTACACCGTAAAAGGAACGAAACACATTAAAATAATGTTATAGCGTAATGTCGTAAGTGTTGAAGAAAGTGATTCGATTGTGATTCTTATTGCGACTCATGTAAGTTTTATATCTGCTTATATATACCGGGCCTAAAGCTATGTTGTTATAAGGGATTACCGTTTAGTTCAATTAAAATCCGCTGCGAGCACTGGCAGCATTGAGTATATAATAATTTTCCTTAAGAATAAATAAAATAGAGTGAAATAATTAAATTTAATAAATACTTCTGTATACAATACAAGCTTATTTTAACTAATTTAGTAAATAATAAAAATATATAGTTACATTTAACAGAAATGTCAAATAAAATTAAAGACAATTCATATACATATTTATATAATATAAAATACACAACATTAACTTTTTAAAAGAAAAAAATAATCAAAAACTCTATGATAGCTTTTAGTTTTTACCATATACAGCGCCATCTATTATCGAATGGCAGAACTAGGAAGAAATTAGCACGCACACATAGTCAAATTATCTCTTCTCTTTCCTAAGAACATAACCAATACTCTTATACGTTATGTAATTTATCAAATATATTATATAATTGCGTTTCTATGTAAAATATTATAAATATATTTTAACATGGAACGGAGTGTTTTAACACTAAGTGACCTTTGTCTGCCAGTACCTGTTCTAGTGGGATACAGCGTGAAGCTGTTTTATTTTTATATTTTAACATTATGAATAAAAATATACAAAAATTATTAATTATTAACATATACAAATAAATATGAAACAATCAATTTTATTATATATAATTATATACTACTGTTGTTTCCTTAAGTATAAGAAAATAAAAAAACAAATAAACTTGCTTATACTGTTTCCATGACAATACAGATACGACATGCAACAATAATTTTATAAATAAACTGATGAAGTGAATCTGTAGCGCGGCTTTGAGTTCTGCCAATCAACACGCAATGCGGGTTACAGCGTGAAGCTGCTTTTATTTTTTAACTTTTCTGTTTTTACTCTAAATTTACTTTAATACTACAACAATTTTATAAAATACATATAGATAGGTCTTAGATTATATGTATTATTAACACAGAATTTCGTGAAGTATTTGTAAAATATTTTTATGAAGTATATATATAATATAAAATCAAAGTAACTAACTTATCATTTCTTCATAAGACGTTTGAGTGTTGGTCTAGTTATTTATTTATTAGTAATTGTTCATTAATTAATACACTAAAATGACACAAAAAAATAATATACAACATTTCATTATATAATTTATTCTTTAAGCTTGGTAATAAGAAAACTCGAAACAAAATTAAGAAAACTAAAAAAGAGAAATACATACAAAAATCGTTTTCTAGCTCACTATATCAATATTTTATAAAACGAAGATAAGTAGGTACCTATTTCAGTTTCTTTTCCTCTCGGGAAATGTATAAGAACTCTATTAGTATCAACATAAAATATCAAAGAACAAGTCTTTTAGGCCTAGAAACTAGTGATACTAACTTCTATTTTACATCATGATTTCGATTTCCACTCGTAAAACATGTTTCTGAATATTTAAATTCAATTAATAAATATTTTTTACATTTTGAAATCCTGGTTTGAGCTGAATTAACTAGTGTTATTGATCTAAACATACCATCTAAAAGATTTTTAACTGTAGCTATAAATATTAAAAATAGTTTTAAAAAAGTAATTCACAAATAAATACTACTTTTCTTAACTTCAGACAGACGTAGACAGACGGAACATGGGGGCCTAGTGTTAAGACACGTCTCCGTTGGTTGGTTGGTGGCGTCAACGCCACACATATTTTTATACATTAAATAAAAAAACTATTAAAATTTATTTATTTGTAGGAAAAAAACAGTATATGTGATAAGATATTATATATTTCATTTCCCCAAATAGGAATCGAACCCAAAACTGTAGCGTTTACCGTCACACGCTTGTATCACAGCGCTACGCCGACCCAACACTTTGTTACACAAACAAAAAAATACCGTTTAGTTATTGCTTTAAACTTTTTTATCTGTTAATTGTTACAGCGCTTCTTTATTTTTTGCGTAATACATGCACATAATGACCACCGCCGTATTTTGTAACTGTGGTTTGGTAAAAACTAGAGCAAAAACCTGTGATAAAAAGTTAAATTTTCAAAGGGTTCCCATACAATAATGGGACGAGTGTAAAGGGTAATATAATTTTACAATGGCTATGTGACATTATATTAATGGTCTATAAAAATAGCTGTACGCTCTAACGACAAACGCTAGTTTAGTTGTGATTTTTGGCTTATGCAGCTAAGTCACGTTGATAAGAGGCCGAATTGACGTAAATTAATTCGTATTTAGAGTGCAGAAAATGTGAAATTAATAGAACTTAACAAAGTTAAAAGTGAAATCCGTGTTTTTTTAAAGTTATTTGTGAAGCTTGAAAACATATGTAAGTTATTAACAAACATAAATAAAAAAAAAAAATTAGCTTCACGCTATATCCCGCACACAGCAGGGTAGGCAGAGGGAACCTAGTGTTAAGACACCCCGTTCCCCACTTTCTGCCGAATTTTGGAGGAATTGCGTGTTGAGTGCCAGAACTCAACGCCGCGCTTTTGCCTCGACACCAGAGCGAAGAAATGAAAATATAAATTTAAGTAAATATTTCATCTCCTCGAGTGGGGATCGAACCCACAACCAGTCGGTTTTACATTCACACTTCGTGCCGCTACGCAACAAACATACATATATATATATATATTTTTTAAAAACCTGTTTGTTTAATTCGATATTGATTTAACAATTTAAAATGAAAAAGGCTAATAGAAATAGATGATACCGCAACTAGTTCACACATTATTTTATAAAAATATAAAAAAAATATTAATTCTATACATTTATTCAGTGTTGTTATCTTTCATCGATAGTGTCATATGATATGAAAATAATATACATATAAAAATTTAATTTTTACTTCACGCTTCCACCTCAAAGCTAAAGTAATATCTAAATATAACCGCAGATGACTATGGAATAACTAACATCGAAGTTCCATAACCAGAAATCGAAACGCCTACCTCTTTATATACATCGTTTAACTCATAACAATTAAACTAACAGTCTTATTGTATGCCCGTCACATTGCAAGTTACCACTTTGAATAAATTAGTAAGAAATTTTGACGCTCTACAATCTCTCTGAGTGTGAGGTTCCGTTTAAATATTTGTTTTTAGTTTCTTTTTTATTTTTCAATATTGTGTTCAGTTATGAAGGCAGTCATGGCGCAGTGGCACGAAGTGTGACTGTAAACGCGCCTGGTTGTGAGTTCGATTCCCACTCGAAGAAATAAAACATTTAATAGTTTCATTTCTTCGCTCCGATGTCGAAGCAAAGTGCAGCGTTGCGTTCCGCCACTGAACACAATGCCTCCAGATATCAGCGGAAAATGGGGAACGGAGTGTCTTAACATTAGGTTCCCTCTGCCTACTCTGCTGTGTACGAAATACAGTGTGTAGCTGAAAGTGTATAATACTACATATTTCATGCCTTCTATTACTAAACTAAATAAAACATATCAAACTCAACATAAATATATTAATAAGACGTTCTTATCACTATTAAACAGAACCCTACCATAGCCAATTGAAACCAATTATATTTTTATAAGCAGTACCACGATAAGCTAGTATGAATAAATTGTCTGTACATCACTCCCTTCCACAGTGCGTGGGCACTTGGTACAGTGTAAACAATAAATACTTATTGCTAGCTCTCTTTATATGTGTATGGATAAGGAAATCACCTTGAAGTAACCTCACTCGGCCGTGTTAGTCAGCTAGTGTAACTTGCAGGGATTTCTTGTAATTTATACATATTTTTAAATTTTAAAATGTGAATTTGAGGCCGTCTCGGTGCAGAGGTACAAGCGTGGGACTGTTAACGCGACAGGTTGTGGACTCGAATCTCACTCAAGTAAATGAGTTATTATTTATGAATATTTTTATGTCTTCGTTCTGGTACCTAGGCAAACGGGTTGCGCCACTCAATACGCAATGCCTCGAAAATTCGACAAAAATGGGGAATAGAGTGTGTAAGCACTAGACTCCGTCTAAATACGCTGTTTTATGCGGAATGCAGCCTGAAGCTGAAAAAAAAATAAAATATTGTACATAGGTCTTTAATTTTTTTGTGATTGATATATTTATTTATAAGTTTTATTAATATCACTAAAGGAATTAAGCAAATAATAGATTTGAGAAAACTATATACATTTTTCATTATATTTCAAATAGATTTATTTTCTACAAAGAATAGTGGTATGAAATAACATCCCTACGTATCAATATATTATTTACAAATGCAAAAAAAAAGATAATCATTTCTTAAAGTGTATAAATAATACAAGAATATAATTATAATATAAAGTATCTACCAGAATTTTCCTTATAACAATGTCTTCAGTGCCTCTAAATTTATTTAATATGCCAACAAATCTATTTCTGTGGGCAAAATAGGTAGATCAGGGCAATTAGTCGGCTAGCACGTTCAAACCAATTAAATAAAAATTAAGTGCGACAGTTTATTTTCAGAAATTGTGACTTCTCTCTGAAAGCTTTACGCTGAAAGCTCTCCTTGTTATTTATGAACAATTTTCCACATATCACTGTGGTGGATAAATACTTAGAAACTCGAACGTTTTCAATAAGTACAATCGTTATATTTTTTTATATAGATACTAACCAAAGATAAGATAACAAATCTTTATTGCACACTTGAAAAGATACAATACATTACATTCTTAACGAAAAAATGTACAAATAAATAAATAAATTAAATATTAAACAAATACATTAATTTTATATTAAACAAATACATTAATTTTATATTATAAAAAGCTCATCATTATATACGTATTATTAAACAAGCAAATAACTAACCACATTCTATACGTACTACCTACTAGTTATATATATTCTGTTGCCAGCCGCTTAATAGACTTTGAGGGCGTTCCGTCGGTCATGCGAAGTCGCGTGCCGTCGGGTGCTTACACCATGTTTCCCTATACCCAAGAAAAGTTTACATCTAAAAACTCTAATTATCTCACTAAGTTGGTTAATGAAATATCAGCAATTTGAATTTAATTTTCACGTAACTTTCGTAAAATGTATAAAGTTAACGCGTTCAGTGGTATTTACAGTGAAATGTAAACGATGTTTTTTTTTTATGTTCACAATGTTTATATTCCGTTTGAAAATGAAATTATCATGCTAAAAATGAAAAAGAAAAATTAAAATTTTATTATTATGCTCTTTTATTGAATGTTACGGCTACTATTACAAGAGTGAAATTTTTATGTATAAAAATAAAAAAAATAAGGCAGAAATCTCATTATATAAGTACCAATAGTAATACATGTAATAACTACTGAACCTTTAATTTTAATATCCTATGTATATCCTATGTACATATATCGGTTAAATTTTAAGCAGATTTATTATATAAAATATAATGTTTTTAAATATCAATATCTTCTTTTTAGATTAAATTTATTTAAATGCGCTCGTATAATTTGAAAAGCAAAGTAGACCTAGGTTTAATATAATAAGGGTTTAATGTTCAGTTAAAAGGACCTACTAGGTACTATTTAAGAGATACGCTCTTACACATCTAAAATTCATGTAAAAACATTAAATATATATTGTGAAAGTATAGAATGCTTATTTCTCAATATCATATTCGTTTATGATAAGTTTAAGATGTTTTTTATATCACTTTTTATTTTAAAAAATATATATATGGACACTGGCTCTATTGGCAATAGAGCCAGTGCCCAACACAATATTATTGTTGACAATAATACTGCTTAAACTAATATACATATAAAGTATCGCCCACAATGGACACTTTCAACAAAGATTATACTTAAGGAAAGAATTTAAATGGCTTAAGCCAGAATTTATGTAGAGTAAGGTTACTTTGGACTTACATATTTTAGCTTAGAAAGATACTAAACGAACCTTAATATTTAATATTTTTCCGTAAAAAACCTAAGTAGTTTCGTTTCTTGCTTATTTTAAGTACTGAAGTATTTATTAATGGCACAGCACCAGCTACGTCAATTAGTTAAGCATGGAATGTTCTTCAAATAATTTCTCACGTATTTTTCGCCATAACGTCAAAATTGATATAAGTAAATTATGCGTAAGCGACAACCGATAGAGTTTTATGATCTGATAGGAATCTTTTTAAAACAACACCGCATCGCGAACTTAATTGAGTTCTTATGTCGCAGCTATTGTATTTTAATTATTATCAATTATATTAAAATTAACAATTATATTTAAAGTAATGTAATTAAATATTTATTTTATGATTATTATTCAACGTTTACCCGAAACCGTACCGCATAAGTAAAAACCTGTACTTGAATATTCCAAAAATACCCAAATATAATCAAGTATTCTGCTCTACATGGATCTCATTTCCAGTGGCTAAACAATCACATTTGCATTGACCCGGAAAACCTTTGGTTTATTTAAAAAAAAATCAACATTCCAGGCAGTAGTGTTTGTAAATTTTCCCTCTGACCTACTTGAAGTTAGCGCGGCCAGAAAGAGATGATATGCCGCGCCCTCCTCATTTTCCAGTTGCAGGATATATTTGGGGTGGATAAAGATAATTTGGAAGGTCTTGTTAGGCTGGTGCTATAGTACTGTGGATCGATAGGACTCTGGCAGGTCGCCCAGCTCCGTTCCGCATTATTGTTATTGCAAACCGTCTGTAGGTACTTCCATCTTCCGCTATGCTATTGGTTCTGAGCCTACTAGTAATATCCCGAGATAAGATACGTGAACGTATTTGGAATTTGTCGATCGGAAACTCACGAATATAGGGCCATGATTATAATATTTTATAAGAAAATCGATCGCTCATAAAAATGATCTATAGCTAAAATATACTTGCTATTGCGATTTGTTCGAAAGACTTAAGTAAAGTAGAAATATCAAAAACACATATATATGTATATCATACTTTCTTGTAAAGTATAGATTTTTCAAATGTTATGAATTCATTTACTTGGACAAGTTAGCGTTATGTAAACTATTCTCGTCATTTAACATATATTCTTCTAATATATTCACTCAACGTTTTTTTTTTAATATGTATTCATGTATTTTGTATGCACCGACCGACTGTCCTTTAATATATTATAATATAATATATACAATATATTACCCGAAATATTATAATATTGTTATCATATTTAATAATCAACTTAACAACGTTTTTGTTAGGTTAATTATGTAATAAATAATATGCGTTCTTTCATATTTAATTAAAATGTACATGCATTTAATTTATAGTTTTCTAACCGTCGAGTGTAACTACAATTTTTGTTTAATCCACAATTTTATAACGCACTTAATTTTTTTTTATAGGTTTCATCAAATAAATTAGACATTATGTCTTAATAACACGGCACGCGCTTTCGATTACATCACTGTACAGATGTACCGATTTATAAAAATGGGGGTAAAATATTAAAAGTAGACAACAACATTGTAAAAAGGCATATAAAAATTATAAAAAATTGGATACTATATTTGTTATTTCATTGTATGTAATTTCAAGACAACAATCCCCTCCCTATATTTCGTTGACATTTTCAAAACGTAGGTATGCTTAAAATCGTATCATATTGCTGTTTTTTTTTTATTTTAAATAATATAACAGTACATTTAAACTGTGGCCTTAATTGCAAAACGTACGGTCGATGTAAATTATACTTAATGAAATATTGTGGGCCGACCGGTCCGAGATGCTTCGTTATATATGCAATACGGATTCGGGAATCGAAAATAGCATCTACGTTGGCTTGTACATTCTCCTCTCACACTCGTCCAATCGATAAATACTTTGTTGCAAGAGATGACTAACTAAAAGAAATCAAGCTTTATTTTAAGCTTTTTTCTATTTTAAGCTTTTAATGCTCAAATTTCTTAGATATATCATTATCATATATTAATAATGCCGTCGTTGAGCCATAAGAGTAAGACTGTAACGCTACGGGTGTGTGTTCGATACCTACTTGAGCGTATGTATTATTTATAATAATTATTTATTAATATTTTCATTTCTTCTCTCTGGCACCGAGGTAAAAACCCGGCGTTCAGTTACACCACTCTACTATTCTATACTCTGCAATGCCTGGAAAAGTTCAGTGAAAAGTGGATAACGGAGTATCTCAATACTAGGTTCCCTCTACCTACCCTGCTGTGTGCGAGCTACAGCATGAAACTGATTTATTTATTCATTAATAATACACGCTCAAGGATTTTTTAAAAAGTGCAGTTATATGTCAGTTCGAAGAATTTACAAAGTGGGCGGTTGTACTGCATTGGGTTCAATGTACAGATTATTAAGAAATCGAGAAAATTGTATATTCCTTAAGATGCAGTCCACTCTAGATAAAATAAGATACTCGAATACACTTATAAAGTCGTATTGCGGGATAGAAGATATTTAAATGTAGAGTTGCTATAAAAAATCTCGTGTATATTTCTGTTGAGCACTCAGATACTTACTTTCCTTGCTTCGAGGTGCGTCGCTGTAAAAAAATATTATTGGTTTCTAATAGGAAAACAATAACTTTGCTACAATTGTCAGTACCGGAGGCACTTTCAATTTGCGTCTCGCAATAAAGAGACGTGCATCTGGCGCCTCTGCGAATTGTAATTTTATCGTTGCGATGACATTCTAGAGCCATTCAATTAATTTTATACAATTTGATGAGGAGCACTCCTCTGTCCTCTGTAGGTTGTTCAAAACAATGCACGAAAATAAAGAAAATAAAATATTTTAAACGATATGAAACACAACACCAAGTAGTTTCGTTATTTTTTTTTTATATTTTGATTATAATCAGATTTTTTTACAGAACATATTAGCATAAACTTATATAGTTATAGTTGTGTTGACATCAATTGAAACAATACTTATCATTTGTTTAAGACCGGGTCACTGACTGCATATCCGCTTCTCAATTGAACAAAATAACATCGTCTGCAAATGCTTTCTCCTCCTTCATTGATTATAATATTTTATATCCGAAGAATTTTGTGGAAATATATTGATTTTGGACGATAAGAGATCTTTATTGAATAAAGAAATATACCAATAACAAAATAATTATTAAATACAATACAAACAACAATTTATTTTATTTTATTCTTAATAGCTTTATTTATTCACTGTAATAAAATAACTTTATATAAAAAGGTTAAGCTTTTATGTACTTCGTGTAAATAATTATATATTGTATGTAATATAAAATTTTATTTTATAATTCATAAGGATATTTTCTTTTGTTTCAGGTTGCGTAGTGTGATTATGCATACAATGGTGCAGGTTGGTCGATTCCTATGGCAAACGTTAAAAAAATATCTAAGAAAATCATCATTTCAGTATCGTAAAGTTCGCGAAATATCACCGCTTCATAATAAAAATGAAGCCCTTAGGTTCATTAGCGGTGGTCGTTGTATAAAAAGCGAGTTTATATAAGAAGTTAATTTGAGATCACACCTGTCGCGGTCGTAACTTAACCCCAGATCGCTTTACAATGAAGCTTGACCCGAAAGCCAACACTATTACACCGTCTCTCCCTCGCCCTTAGCGGCGATTTCAAAGAAAAATATAAAGTATATAAAATCTTAATAATATCCACATTTGACAGGTCGATTTATTTAAGCTGCGCCGATTGGTTGAATTATCGATGTTTTATTTGGATTCAAGGTGTATGGGAAATTAAATCGATTAGAACCGATTATAAATAAAATGGAAATGGTTGGAAACAAATTTATTATACTGTGAATATTTTAATTATTTATTGCTTCATTTTAAAGTTTTTGGTATTTTAATGTAAACGAATTAATTTTATCTCCTTCTCTTCATATTTACATATTAAAATGAGATAATTACCTACATGTAAACTTTGCATAGCGCCTTTGATTAAACATTTAAAACGTTTACTTCATCAATGTATTATGAATAAGTCTTACTGTATTTATACGCCAAAGTTCCAAGAAAAATAGCTTCAACAAAAATACAGAAGAACATGCTGCACGGAATATTATTTTATTCCATTCCTTGAAATTGTCTCAAATGGCAGCTAAACGTAAAAGTATGATGGTAGCCCAGAGCTAAGTAAAGCGTAGGATGCAAGAGAATTTTCTCTGAAAGTTTTGCCTCAAAATGATCCAATTCCATTTCGGTAAGAGACTAATAATACTTTTTTTTTTCGTCTTTTTACTTCTTACTTCCACCCTTTACTTTACTGTTATATAGATAACATAAAATATGTAGAGGCGATTTTTTAAATATGAAGTACCTACTTGCTATAGCAAAAATATATAAAAGTATAACTTTTACCTTTAAGCAAATTCTAAATAACAATATTTAGATTATTAATAAATATTGTAAATCCATTTTATTATTAATTACTACTTTTACAAATACAGCACATTTAGTTACATGTTAATAACTGATTATATTAATAATATGGGGCCGTTCAAGTATTACGTAAGCACTGTAGATGGGTCTTGGGTTTGCTTATTTTTGACGTTTTCAATTAAATATTTCTTAGAGGATTGCTTATTTTTGATGAAATAAGGCCCCCCCCCCCCCCTGGCTGGGGGGTCAATAATTGCATAAAAACCGCTTACGTATTACTTGAACGGCCCCTATAGGTATATCTACACATTTAAAAAGCAGCAATCACATATTAAGCTATATATATATAATGTTATATTTAGTTGAAAAATAAATATTTTGTAAATAACACCACTCCACTGGACGTTTTATTCCAAGTAAGAAGGAGCGGACAGCGGAGCCCGTCAATTATTTAGATTGGCGTCGGCGACGCACTGCTCGTACCTACCACAGTGGCAAATCAACGTAGCATTTGAGGTTTTAAATAAATTAAAACATTTAAATTTTCTTACATTCTTTCTTTCATTCTCACTAGATTAAAAATAATCAGCTTCACGCTGTATCCCGCACACAGCAGGGTAGGCAGAGGGAACCTAGTATTAAGACACAACGTTCCCCACTTTCTGCCGAATTCTGGGGGCATTGCGTATTGAGTGGCAGAACTCAACGCCGCGCTTAACCTTGACACCAGAACGAAGAAATGGAAATATAAATTTAAGAAAATATTTCATCTCTTCCAGTTGGGATCAAACCCACAACCAGGCTGTTTTACAGTCACACTTCGTGGCTAATATTTTTAAAATATCTTTCAGCGAAAAGTGGGGAGCGGAGTGTCTTAACGCTCGGCATATTCTGGTACATGCGGAATACAGAGTGAAGCTAATTTAGATTTTTAATAAAATGTCATTTACTCTAATGATGATTATAAATATGTTTTTAGAATGTGTTGGCAGAATCATAAGAAAGCAACTATAAATATTTATTTATATATACTTATTGTATAATTTTTAAAATTCTTATGCTTTCTTAATAATATTTATTATCTTAAAATCTATTTTTTTTACTTATAACCTACGAATCTGCTGGTTTTTATTTAGTTTTACATATTATAACAAAAATATACCAACATAACATGGGGTCAAATATCTGTATTATTGTTTTATTACCACCGCGTGTATGTGTAGGCTCATATATAGACACCGAAATAAATTTTCTTCCAGCGTAATGCAGTAGAGCTTACGTAAAAGTACCACGTATGAAAAGGTATATCGGACTTGGTCTAATTAATAAGAAGCAGCGGTTATAATTGTTGATATTGAACTTGTCGAAAATGCTGCGTCTGAAAAAAACTTACGTTAACTACTTATTTAAATTGAACAGAAATAAAATTCGAAATACTGTAGCTTAATTGGTTAAAAAATAAATCATAGAAAAAACAATTAAAACGGTCAAATCGGCGGTTGTACAGTCACTTCCCACTCAGGAGATTTTTTTATTTTTTATTTCCTCGCTCTGTTAGCGAAGCAGAGCACAGCCTTAAGTTCCATTACTATTCACGAAATTCCACAAGAATTCGGCGGAAAGTGAAGAACATTATTAAGTATCTTAATGGTGCCAGAACATCTCAATACTAGGTTACAAATTTCCCTTTGCCTATTCCGTTATTTGGAATTTGGAAAGTCTAAATCTTTAATTAAGAAAAAAGCAGTTGTTATATAAAAAATGTTTGTTCGAAAAACAAAATATCAAAATAGGTAAGAGTTAAATGAAAAAAAAATCGTAATATATTATTTCTTATTCCATTGCGTTTAGGATACGCCTATCTAATATAGTTAACACAAAATATTCATTTTTAAGTATAATAAACACTGAAACTGAACTGAACTGACAAATGAATGATCTATTTTATTTCGAGGCTAATCATGGCTTGGGTGGGTTCGATTCCTACACGAGAAAATGAAATATTTTACAATTTATGTTTAAATTAATAATTTTGATATTGAATTTTCTTTGCTTAAGTAACGAGTCCGTTACTCAACACACAATGTATGGAGGCATTCGGCGGAAAATTGGAAATGGAAGCGGTCATTCAGTTCCCTTAAGTGTCTTTTTTAAAGTACGGCTTACCCTGGCATGCCCTGTTTATTAAATAGATATGTGCCGGATACAGCGTGAAGTTTAAAAAATATATATTTAATGAATTCGCCCACAACTTATACCATACGTAGAGAGTATACCTATACCGAGAGTTGTAAGTCAGGACACGTTTGCCCAGCGTATATCATTGGCTGTCGACGCTTGCTAGCTCCGGCTGCCTTATTTGATATCAGCTGTATAACTTATATTAAATAAAAAGAAGAATCTTGTCTTCACCAACTGTAATTTACTGTATATGAAAAAGTAAATAATAAATTTAAAATTTTATCAGGTTCATATAACAAAAGAATATGCAATAATAATGCAAATGATGTTGGCACAGCAAAATCGACTATAAAATGGAACAGGCAACCCTCGGTCGTCGTTTTTTAACACAGCCATAATCTCTCCATAAAATGTTTTCCCACGTCAATAGACGTCTCATGAATCATTTAGAAGAACTTACATCTATTATGAAATCAGATCTTGTTATTTACTTACACCTACTCGAGTCAAATATAATCGATATTTATTTCGAGTTGAAACATAAATCTGTTGGAGTGGACATTCTTATACGTCCATTTCACAATGCCCTAACATTATTTACTTGGAATTTTAAATTTAGTGGTCGCCCAACCGGAGTGTAGGGCCCATCACGCATATATGAATATTTCTTTACGATTTAATCTTCATTAAGACATCCATATAGATTGACATACGTGCGTCGCACATATTATTATAGTTAAAAACATTTTGGATAAAAATAAAAATAAGATTATGTTGAAAATAAAATTTCACTGACTGGTTGTGGGTTCGATCCCCACTCGAGGAGATGAAATATTTACTTAAATTTATATTTTCATTTCTTCGCTCTGGTGTCGAGGCAAAGCGCGGCGTTGAGTTCTGCCACTCAACACGCAATGCCTCCAAAATTCGGCAGAAAGTGGGGAACGGAGTGTCTTAACACTAGGTTCCCTCTGCCTACCCTGCTGTGTGCGGGATATAGCGTGAAGCTAATTTAATTTTTTTTTTTTTTTTTAATAAAATTTTTACCAGTAGGTATATAAAAAAATACACTCACCTCATTCTCGGTTCAAACCTTGAAATTGGCATTGATATAGAATACATACGCATACGGATCCGTTAAAATGAGCTCTGAGTAAACATCGGTGCGATTCGCTACCCAAAAATAACCGTACGCAAAAGATAGGGGTCTCGTTTTTTAAAATTCATTTTTGGAGGAGCTTAGGTACATTTGCATCGAAATACGTTCTCAGAGCTGATTATGCAGAGGAAATGTCGCCACCGAATGAGCGCTCCCAATTTGCAGTTCACTTTGCATTATATTGCCGTTATAGGTAATGAGATATCACTAAAGTTTTCTTATTGCTAAAATATGAGAAGGGTATCTTTAAATGTTGTTTTAGAATGAACTAGATGAATAAACTCGATTTTATTACGTTGGAGATTGAATTTTGATAAAAGAATGTATTTTAAAAATATTTGCTGACTTAAATATGTCAATTTGTATGTTAAGTATATGAATATACTTATAGAAAATATCGTTCTAATAAAGATCGTTGAATTATGAAAAACATAATATTAGTTCAAATTTAATATTTTATTTTATAGATTTTGTTACACATAAATGCAGTTTTTATAAGTAACTAATGAATGATACATATTCAAATAAGTTATAGGTTTTTGTAGTTTATTTTGATTATAATGTTTAGTCTTATAATTATTTACAAATTATTTTAAGGATCATTTTATAATTTCTTAAACATATTATATAAAAATATATACATAATGTAATAAATATAAATTCACGTCCATTGTATATAAATATTAAATAGACAAGGCATTTAAATGAGTTAATCTTTAAATTAAAAATTTAAATACCTAGCCCGGACACGATCTAACTATATCTACTATAGGTAGATTAAAGTCGAACGGCGCAGTATCTTTCAAATCACCATTTTCTTCCTTATTATCCCGGAATTAAGGACGCAATGTTTCACTAATTAGAATAAATTAGCTTCCCTGCTTCGATTTACGTAATGAAATAATTGAAGTAGAGCAGAAAAAAGAACTCTACAATTTACTAATACTTTCATTTTTGATTCAAACACCAAAGACTTATGTTTTTGTGATTTGACATTTCATTTATTATATTAGAACATTATCTATCGTAATATATTATTTGTTTGTTACGTGACATCCGACAGATAATCTTGGCGGTGATCAAAATTTTCATTCAAATCGTCGCCAAGCTGTCACCGCGTCGAGAATATTAAAAAAATATACGAACACGTACCTACTGAGATTTAAATAATATGAAAAAATGACTGTTTTGAAAGAATATTTAAAAGATGTCAGAACATCTGTAGTTAATGTTACTCGAGTTTGAAGGAACTGGTGGGGTAAAGGTATATTGTTGGGTGAAACGTCGTTATTTATTCTCAATATCGTCGGGATGAGACCTTTACGCGACTCTCATCCTGGTTTGAGAACTTTCAGACCGACCAACCTGCACGATGTAGTAAAACTTGAGTGCAGTGCATTTTTAAAATGGGAACGCCCAGGACCGGTGTCCTGGCTTTTCATTATTTTTAATTATTCAGTGGTGTGCAGTGCCGAGCCCGAGCTACATTACTTCACCGAGGTGAGTGAATTTGTCTATGTCAATGTTTTTCTTTTTACAATGTGAGCAAATGTTATTTAATTCTTCTGCTTGACGTTTAAGTATTTTTACAAGAAATTCGTGAATTGTTGATAAACAAAAACATACATTTTATAGAGGCTGGTCGTGGCGCAGAGGCACAAAGTGTGACTGTAGACGTGACTGATTGTGGGTTCAATCCCCACTCGAAGAAATGAAATATTTATTTAAATTTATATTTCCATTTCTTTGCTCTGGTGTCGAGGCAAAGCGCGGCGTAGAGTTCCGACACTCAGCACGCAATGCCTCCAGAATTCGGCAGAAAGTGGGGAACAGAGCGTCTTAACACTAGGTTCCCTCTGCCTACCCTGCTGTGTGCGAGATACAGCGTTAACCTGCTTTTTACATTTTATACCAAGAACGCTTAGACTGATATTTATTGTTCCGCGGAACTTAAATTCGCAATTTGTATAAATGCACACACGTGTCGTAACAAATGCATGTTTATATATTATTCAAAACACAGTTCATGCACATGATTTGAATTAATTCTCTTCAATACAGCTAATATATAACAATTACTTTAATTTTATGTCATAAACATTCAAAATAATCGTCGAGCCATCAACAAAATTAAAGTTATATCAGGAGATATTAACGAAACAAGTAAAGGAACCCATTGTCTCATTATCTGCCATCAGAGCTTTTACGGAACTCGTCCCCGAGATAATTTTCGCCCTTGGTCCAGCGTAACATAACACAGACTCAGTAAACGATGCCCCGAATACCCTTATATTAAGCTCTCCCAAGCCCCGGCGTTGTACCTACAATTATTCCCAAAGTGAAACCCTTCGCAACCTAAAATTATCTTCTATATAAAGCAACGTTTCGCAGCAGAAAATAAAATAAAATTAAGCCAGAAAATAAAATATATACACAGATTCGTGGCAATCACGCAGAAATAGCTTCATGGAAATTACAGTACCTACTGCTATATTTACAAAGAAATAAAAACTCCATTACAATATAAGATGAGACTTTTTTTAAATTATTTTTTTTAAAATGCGAATAAATTAAGGGCTGGATGCAAAATTCATGTCTGATTATGCATTTTAAGCTTTCAATGTATTTACTAATTGAGCAACACTGTTGCATACAGTCTCGCTGTAAAACCGGAATTATTGCTTCATCGTAATTAACCGTGTATTTTTAATGGTAATCTGATATATTAATATTGTACCCACAGTTATTTTAGAAACTCAATTATCATATATTAATTTATATTTACAAATGTTGCCATGAAAAAATATTGATATTCATTTATTTTTATTATTTACATAGAGCTTGGTTGTACGTATGGGAGCAATAACTTTTATATTACGATATGCAAAAGTTACCAAGTACTTTTAATTTTTATATACTTATTTACTTATATACTTATACTACTACTCTACTATAAGTTGTTTTTTTTTACTAATTCATTTGAATGAAGTTAATTTTAAATATATACTAAAACACTTGTAGAGCTCAGCTTAAAATTAAGCCCATCTAATATTATTTGATGTTCATCTTTGAGCTTTACTCAGAAATACCAAGACTACATAAGTTTTTCATCGTAAGCTTCTAAAAACATTAAATTTATTCGTGCCCCGAAGCTGCGTATTAAGAACCGCCTTTAATCCTTTCGGAGCGAACTTAACCTAATATCATAAAGATGGAACCAGCTAACTTGTACCTATAGTAGAGTCAAATAACAGATTCAAGAGTTATTAAATTTATGAGACGATCTGTTGTTACGTCATCTCCATTTTGTTTTAAAAATTGTTATTTTTTGTTGTTTTTATACCTAATATGCAGTATCTATTTATTAGGAAGAAAAGTGCATAATTTTGTATTACCTTACAATAAGTTAATACAAAATTATACTATAATTTTACTTGCAACTACGCAAAAATTACAGTAGAGCTTGCTATATACTACAATTTTATTTTTAATTCATATAATATTAAGATACAAATTCTTTACATATCTACGTTTTTTAAAAAAATATATTTAGATAATATATTAAAATATACTTATTTTAATATTTAGATAAAAAAAATGTGGCGAATATTAAAATTAGGTAGCAAATTAACTTGAACTTTAAGTTATCAAAAATAAATTACCAAATTGCCGTTGCCTTCATTTTAATTAGTACTGTAAGAAGCTACTGCTTCGTTTTTTAATCTTAATTTTTTTATTAATCTTTTTCGAACAGTATATTCTTTAAAGTTTTTAACTTAAAAATTGTTGCTTGTAATGTTGATTTACTAATGAAATTTTAAAAGAATTTTCATTAAAATATAGAAGATTAAATTGGATTTCTGACAACGGATTGTATTAACTAAGTCTGTTAAAAGGAATTCACACAACCTTCTAAACACAAAACTTAATAAGGGAAAGAATTCAAGAGGGACACGACTCAAACAAAAAGACTAAGGGCCGATCAGCTGTGCGACGTGGTCGGCCATTTTGAAACGGGCCGGGCCGGGGCGGCGCATGTCCGTGTCACGATTAGAAAGAAATATCGCTTGTCACTGACATTTCTTTGACATTTTTTTTTTATTTTTCTTACATTATTGTCTAATGTAGCTGTCTGCATTTTGATCCGTAGCCACGCGTTTTCTTTAATATTTCTTTTATTTATTATTTAAAAAAAATTAAAAAAGATATTGCCGTAAGTTTTATATTTCCTCAATTTCTAGTTCTATGTTAATTTTTGATAGTGATTTTTGGCTTGTCAAATATTTTATAATATTTCTTATAAACAAAGAAGAAGCTATAACTTACATATTATAGTGTATATATCTATTACAAATATGAATTTAAGTTTGTTTGTTATGCTTTTGTGAATTTTTGTACACATATTCTTAAAGGTATTAGTAATTAAATAGACACTTAGCGATACATTTTATTTAAAAATATAAAAGTATACATTATTCTTTGGCCATAATATAAAAAAAAATACGGGAGCGAAGCCGCGTTTGACTCTATTTACTTGTATAAAGTACTGTATAATGCAACACAAAATACATTTTATTTTATTTTACACACATATATTTTCCTTTAAAATCTCTATGAAAAAGACACTGCGGTAAGTAAACAGAAAAATAATTATGATTGCATTGAATTGTCTTATATTAAGTAAATTATGGCTGAGTAAGCATAGAAATCGGAACATTTTGCTATCTTGCATTACAAAGTAAGATGCAGCCCGTATAAATATGATACAATGTAAAAGTGGACTAGAAAATTTATATAGATATGTATGTATTATTGCTTAAGATAACGGTAACAAACAACGTATTGGTTAAAGTTCTAGTTTAGAAAGAATTTTAAACGGAAAATATATTTTTATACCGAATGAGTTTCTACTTTGTTTTATCGCGATAGACGAAATTGAGTTCATCCTTTTCTTATTCAAATAAAGATATTGAATTTTGATAACGCAAACAACTGAACGAGTAACTTCGGTGCGCACTGAAACAATGGTATTTTAAGAGATTTGTATGGCTTACTTACTAAGATTATTAAAATCTGATTAAATACTAATTTATATATTTTATAATTATTGAATATATGAATCAATAAAAAGTTATTTTTTATGAAACATATTTTCCGTCCTTCGTGATTAACATAAATAAGCTTAGGCAGTCTTAATGTTCTCTACTTTTTCTTCATTGCGTGATGGAGCTAGATTCAACTAAATGAATTGTGTTAATATACACATATAAATAACGTTTATTTAAAATAATAATATAAGACAATTAAATAATAATATAAAAAAAAATATTAGGTATATTTTTATAAAAAAAAATATTTTAAGCGCATTACCGTTTGTTAGTCTACAATTTCGTGCTCCTTCTGCAACATTTAAGCTTCGTTTCATCCTAATAACGAAGCCCACATAATATAAGAACCGTGATAATACCGCAGTAAAGACATTCTGTTTTATCTGCGCGACAAAATTTCCAGGCCACGGAGGTCTCAGCATTATCTTGCCCCGCAAAATGTTTCTCGGCCGTAACAAATATTGAGCAACGGGGATTTCGGGTTATTTAATATTTTTATTTAACAAAAAATATATTTTTTTTCTGATTATATATCGGTTATAACTTTAGATGGTTAATTTTTTTTTATGCGTGAATATTTTTTTTTATCTTTATGGTCCCGTTCATCTTATACCAAAAGATAGCAAAGGTGACGGCTTCAAACGACTTTTTTGAACTTGTGTAACAGCATCTGCTTATATAATTTCAATATTATAACCATTTGAAATTTGAACTAACACTTATAGCGTACGGTGTATATTCCCAATTGCACCATTTATTGTCATACCTAAGTATTTAAAGAGAAATATTTATATCTATTTAATAGAGACTGATATGCAAGAATCTGAATCTCTAATAAACAATATATTCATTTAAATAACATTATACTTCAAATTCTTCGCCATGATGTCGAAGCAAAACGTGACGTTGAGTTTCGCCAATCAACACAACGCCTCCGGGATTCAATGGAAAGTGGGGAATAACACTAGAATCTCTCTGCCTACTCTGCTGTGTGCGGGATATAGCGTGAAACTGAAATAAAAGAATAGGAAAAAGCATAGATATATAACAATTTGTAAAACATAAAAAGAACGAATCCAATTAAAACGTTAAAATTTAATGTAAAAGTCAAAATTATCAAGACATTACAGACGTCCTTAAGAGCTGGCCTGGCGCGTCCCGGCAATTTCACAATTTCACGCTGGGACGGAGATCTCGTTACTTTTTGGGATTTAGCCCGCATTCGACTCGACGCTAATGTACTGTAACGAATCACACGAAAAATAATTATAAAGTCATCCGTTTTTCGTGAGAACAACGAATTGGGCGGAAGTCAAGATATATTTATATTTATATTAATTTTAGTTCGCCGTTCATGAAAAGGGGTCGATGTGGGAGGCAACTACACCTGCATACTCATTTTGATCCTTTTTTATATGTAATAAGAATAAAGTTGTAACGTTTTCTGTAATGTATTATGACTTATATGTACTAAAGAAAAATATGCCCACTTAAAAATTTAGGGCGTCGCGTAAAATTTATATTAGAATAATATAATTAACTCTTTTATATGTAGCCGAAGTCATTGTTTTGTTAATATATAATAATAAATATTTTATTAATTGTTGACTAAAAGCTACTGCAGAAAAGTAAAAAAGTATATAAATTTAAGTAATGACAACTCTTTCTTCTGTAGCTACAGTAATGCAAGGTAGCGGTTGTCGTTTAAATTAAAATTACGTTTTACGTCCATCGACCCACAGAACTTGTCGGCGGCGGACGATAATCCAACGCTTACTCGTCTTTTTTCCTGAATAAAAAACTTTTCTTTCTTTTGAATATCTTCCTCCTTTTTTCCGGCCACGACCCTCTTTATTTATAAGCCGATACCAAAACATGGAGAATCTTAAATGAATGGCTGTTTGTTGTTTTACGCATGTACTTACACCGTGTTTAGCATGAGAGCTTCGTAAATTTTCTTGTAATAGCTATATTTTTTATGTCAAATTTCGGATAAATTATGTTATATATACACATATATATATTTGTTAGTATTCTCGTCATATCATGGCATGCGTCATGCCTTATGCTTTTACCTACATACATATAAATAAGATCAAATCTACAAAATTCTAAAAATATAACCTAATTTAAAAATATTAGTTAAATCCATATAAATATAATAATAAAACGTTTATAGCGTTTATGTGTATGCATTACAAAGTAGATGGTTTCATATACAACGTCCTCAATGAACAAAACATACTTTATACAAAATACACCCACATACTTAAAAAAAATTGCATAAAATATTATTTCCTTAATGAGGCAAATTAAATTAACGTTGTTATAAAATAGACTATATATTCAAGTAAATTAACCCAGTATGCATACAATTCGATTCCAATTCAAAAAATTAACTTATCGCCATATTTCTGACGTTATTTAATGTATTTTCCTTTATAAACAACTCTGAATCGCGTGGCTGGCTATAATTACATACAATGTAAGGTTTAATTAGTCGGTACGTTCAAAGTGTACGCGCAAGTGAGCAAGTCTTTAGACGTCCACGCTCAATGACATTTTTCTTCTTTACTACTTTATTATGTTTATCTTTTGTAGCCTTATTGAAAAAAAGATAGGATAAAAAAATATTTTTAACATTAAGCAGATAGGTATCTTGATAATAAATTATATTGTACAAGATTGTCTTAATTTAAATCAACTGGATTTCAGAACAATTGCCAGGTCTTTACATATTTAAAATATAAATTAATTAATAACCAACTCGGTATTACATAGATCATATAACTTTTTACGGTAGAAGAATTGAGTTGCAAAACTTTTTTTTTGTTTATAAATTAAGTATGTTTTTAATGACAAAGAATTTTAGATACAGCATTGTCTAAATGTAAATCAATTTACTTTTTATTATATTTTAATTTCTTTTATTTAGTGTCAAGGCAAAGCACAGTATTGAGTTCCACCAATTAACGCGCAATCCCTCCACAATTTGACCAAAAATGGATAGAGGAGTGTCCTAACTCTAGGCTCCCACTGTCTACCCCGCTACATGCGTGATACCGCGCGAAGCTAAAAGAAAATAATTTCAACCATAAAACTGAGATCTTAAATTTATCTCTATATACATTATGTGGGTTCACATACGTCTCATGTTTCAAATATCTAGAAATAGTTGAGGAGAAAAATTTGAATACAGATATCGCTTAGTCTTGGTGAAAGAGATCTTTTGCTTTACGACAGCGCTTAAAATGCTGCTTGCCGAAGACTGTTTAGTTTATACGAAAAGGAGGCGAAGTATTCGAGAGAGCGAGAGTCAAATGGCCACCTCTCGGGGCAAAAGCTACAGGCCGTTTCTACGGGAATTGACGTGTGGAATCTATTACGTGTACGTGACTTATATAAAATTATTTAAAAAATATAAATAAAATAACTGATTTTTGGTGATATTTAGAAATTTTTATTTTTAATATTATTATAATTTTTTGTGCAATCGCTTTATCTTCAATCTCACGTTACGCTATAGAATATAGATAAAATGGCTTCTACATACAAAACAATAATAGATTATTCATCCAACGACTTGAAGACATGATCTTAGCATAGAATTATTCAGATGACTAGTATATTGTTCGACAAATTTTCGATACGTCATGATGCGATGGCATTGGTCACGCACTTGCTATGCGGTATACGATCGATACGTAGTGAGTACCATTATCGGGCCCGGGAGGAAACTTGCTCAAGTCCGTTACATACAAATGTCTTTCATTAACTTGTCGATGTTTCGTCCAAAATACGGTTGGTACGGAGCCTTTGTGTTTTAACTCGTTTTGCGCATCAACCTTAAAAATTTTATACTTTCTGTTGTTTTATCTATGTGAATATTTTATTGTGTTGAGTTACGTAAGGATGCTGAGTTGAGAAAACAATACGTTAGACGTGATTTTAGATTCTTATGATTTCTTCTCTCAAGTTGCTATATGAAAATATTTATAAATTGCTATATGAAAATATTTATAAATTTAGTTAGTTTACCGACTAACTAATATTATATACCTATATTATATATTTATATGACATAAACAAACAAACATTCCCAATTGAACAATAAATTATAGTAAGTAGGTATTATATAAGTATAAAAAAAATGACCGTACTAAATTTCTTCTGTAGATATCCATCAATATTCTACACCGGTTTGTTGTTTATTCCATCATTTTCCGAAGGTCGAAGAAAACAAAAGGGAACAGAATGGCTGTTATTTAACTCGTTTCCGATGGCTCGTATCGACGAATCAAATTTCCTTCTATAGGAATAAGTTTCTGAGATCTCGTTCGACACGGCCGCTCCGACGAATGACAAAAGGTAAATCTATGTAAATGAGCGCTACGCGTAACAAAAAGGAAATGAAGACGATAGAGTACACGGTTTGATAGGTTCTATGAAATGAAGCTTTATAATATTGGATGGAAACCATTGTTTATACAAAATATATATTTTTTATTTTAGTTTTCAATTAAATAAATAAGAAATATATATGTTTTTATCTAATGTTTTGTTTTTTGTGTTTCTATGAAACATTGTAAAAGAAAATTCTCCACGAAAGTACTTGTTTTTTGATTAGCTTCTTTAACAATTCCTTTCGCAATTTTCAAAGTACATGTATATATATATATATATATATATATATATATATATATATATATATATATAAGAATCGCTATTTTCGTTATATGTAGCTATTTATATTAATCTTAAAATTAAAATGACTTTCTTTTTTAATATTAATAAAATTGGTTTTCTTTATTTTAGATAAGTTATCTCATTGATTATATACATTATTTTTGTTGCTAAAATATTGCAATCAGATAAGTATCTATATAAGTCAATACTAAAAATATATAAATCAGCTTCCCGCTGTATCACAGCGGGGTAGGCAGAGGGAACCTAGTGTTAAGACACTCCGTTCCTTACTGTTCGCCGAATTCTGGAGACATTGCGTGCTGAGTGGCGAAACTCAACGCCGCTCTATGCCTCGACACCAGAGCGAAGAAATGAAAATATAAATGTTAATAAATATTTCACTACCTCGAGTGGGGATCGAACCTACAACCAGTCGATTTTATAGTCACACTTTGTACCTCTGCGCCACGATCGGCCTCTACATAAATACATACATACATAATGTAAAAAAATCAACACAATATTGAAACGATACATATCACGAGGATATTTACTTTATTTAATTTAGCTTGACTAAAAAGGAATTTTTATTCGCAAATAACATGTACATGTTATGTGAGATAATATCAAAATATCGTCCAATTTAATTTCTCGCTCCTCCCTTGTGAACTGTAAACACCATCACGCCCACCACCCACGCTGTATTTGTCCGACAGATATTCTTAAAGATACACAATTGTATACCAGCTTAAGTAGAACTCTTCATCTACTTAACATACAGCTCCATGTATAGAGGAATCGGAAGAAAGCAATTGCTTCAAAAGTTCTTGGTTAAATGGTCGAGTTTTCCAACATTGGAGCTGAGTAAACATCATAATGTCTAGAAAGTTTTCAAGAATAGCGCACAGTGGGTGACGTGTTAGAGAATATAGTTTTTATTTACTGTAGTGGATTGGACACGGTTTTATATTTTTGGTTGATGCAACTTATATTGTAAAATATTGTGTTGATATATATTTATAATCTGTAATATATCTTTTTAAAACAATTAAATGACTTGATGAATTTTTTAAAGAATGAAATTTTAAGCTATCCTATCCCGCACATAGCAAGGTAGAGTGAACCTGGTAACCTAGTGTTAAGGCGCTCCGTTCCCATGTAAATCATCAAACAATCATATTAAATATTTCGTTGCCTCGAGTTGGAAGCGAACCCACAACCTGTCTTGTTACAGTCACACGCTTATGCCACGATCGGCCTCTAAAAAATATAATCCATGATGATCGACTATTAATGTATCTAATGTAAAAAAAAAAGAAATATCTATTTAAAAAATAATTATTTCGATTCAATCATAAAACATAATATTTTTCGCTTTCACACTGTCCAATAGGACAATCAAAGCAAATACACCGATACCCTCACAAACAAACGTTACAACGCAATCCTTATTGGTTACAAGGGCTCTTCACATTGGGATGTTTACCCGTTTTCATTAACCGTGTTTGTGCTAAACCTAATTTACGACGTGTTTGTGTTTCGCGGAACCTTGTTGATTGACCTACACTAAAACATGTAGGTACTTGAGTGTATATCTTCAGTATTACTGTTTAACTAAGAATTATGTGGTGTGGATGCCAATCGATTGTCTTTTGTGGGTTCGATTTCCACTTGAGGAAATATTTTCATTTCTTTGCTCTAGTATTGAGGCAATGCGCGACGTTGAGTGCCGCCAATCAGCGCAAAGTGGAGAGCGGGGTGTCTTAACTGCCTACCTACCATGTTACATGCGAAATGTAGCCTGAAGTGAAAAAAAAAGAATATAGATGTGATCTCTATAGTGGTACGAGGTTCTTATCCTTAACGCTAGTTCTCTAGCGAATTTATGTATATACTTACAATGTTATTATAGCTGCCTAGCTTTAGTAGCAATTATTTCTCTACACTATGAACTTCTAAGTTTTACCCCAATAATACAGTGAAATAAAACTATACACCGCTTTTATTATATAAAAAAAATACGACAAAAGAATCCATTTTACGCCTCTCGATCTAAAAGAACTTTCACAAATGAAACAAGAAATACGAGATGTTTGATCCAGAATCCTATTCCCAACTTTGGTGGTAAAAATGCTATTCGATAAATTTCATGCAACCGAGCCTACAAACTTCTGAAGTAGGAAAAACAAGTCCTTCTTACAATACATAAATTTTATTGATAGACTTTATTCGATACTAAAATATCACAAGTCCATCGATGTCAGAGTCGCCCGTGCTTTTTTAGCACATACAAATCACTTGGCAAGCAGACAAGTTATCACAATATATATTTTTAGACGGTTATAAAAGCGGAGATTGACATTAATTTAAAAGACCGCATCCATATATCCATCCTCGTTTGCGTTTAACAAGTACTCGTATTGACCCAAATACATGTGTTGACAATAGTTTCGCTTGCTAACTTATGTAAATACTTTCAGTATATACATCAGTGATATCAGATATAGCGTAGTGGGGACCGCCAAGTATTATAAAAATTGTATTTATGGTGACATCGCGTTGTTTTCCTTATTTTTTTTATGTCACTGTCAATGAAGTTGAGGCGGAAAAATATTCAATTTTCATTTTATCTGCAACATGATATTAAATTTATTGAAGTCTGAAAAATTGATCATTTAATATTATATAATTTATAAAGCCTATAAATATAAAATTCGAAATAATTATTTGCTCTATAATTTAGATATATATCGTTTTTTGTAATAATAAGTTTAATTTAAAAAAAAATACATTCGATACTTTAAATATAATTAAATTTTACGAAATGAATGTTGCATGTACAATGGAATCCATTAATCCCGGATCTTGATTTCGGCTACAGATCTAATATAATGAGATCAACTACTCAATTTCCGGATCGTCATTAGTTAATTGCTATATACGGTCGCCAGTGACGTTTACAAATATCGATTTCATTTCCTCTTATACTACTAAACTTTAAACATATATTTTATTATTACATTTATACATTTTTATTATTACATTTATATACTGGTTATTATTACATTTATATACAGATTTTTCAAAAGCATTATATAATATTTTTATTTATATGTACACAAATCATAGAAAAAACAAACAATATTTTTATTAAATAAAAAAAGGAGCTACAGCTAACATCATTTATAGATATGATAAGAATAAAATCATTCATATCGTAGCTTTCTGTAGAACTGACATTACTGACATTTTTATGTAACTCGACGATTCGAACGTACTAATGAAATAGAGCATGTTTTCATTTGTTCCATTTTTAATATAAGTGTTTACCTACACACGGGACAAATAATAATGATTTTTAATATATATCACATTGTAATTCCGCTATATTAATTTTATTTAATATATCTTCATACTAGACTTATACTTACATAAATAATATTTAGTTATACCTTTGCTTATTTGAAAAATAATCATATAATAACACAACATCCCAATTAAATTTTTAATGCCACCAAAGAGAGGCAAAGACGCTAACGTTATTTTTTATAAAGTTTTTGCAGTGTATAATTTTAACCTGTATTTTAAGTAAAAGAAGCTGTGCGTATCGATTTTATATTTTTGAGAAGCAAATTGCGTATTATCTTGATGCTGTAGAAACATTTCTCCTTCTCAAATTTTAGTAAAAATATTTTAAATTGTTGTCCACAATAATTTTTGATATATTTTGATACTTTATTTTTTTGTGATATTACAATAGTAACGTGTAAAAGTAAGGCACTAATTAATAAATAAAAAAATTACAAACCTCATAACTTAAAAAAACTTATATTTACGTTGTTTTATATCGTATCGACATCATCGCGTCGCCCTAAACAAAATCCTACGGTAATGGCGGGCGAAATCGGATTGGTCGTCCTCGGTCGTCCTCGCTACTAACGATAGACCGACCAATATGTAAAAACTATTCGTTTACTGGCATCAACACATCAAATGTACATTGTCGACAACTCATAGATTTAATAATGTATTAGATATGAGAGGTATAAACTGCTCTGAAATATTTTGAAGATAAAAAATATTCTATAGCTTGTAAAGTATATTTTTTTAACTTCTTTTGTATCCTGGACACAGCAAAGGCAGAGGGAACCTTGTATTACAACATTCCTCAGTTTCTGCTGAATTCTGGAGATCAACTTAACGCCTTGACACCGGAGTGAAAAAAATTAAAATATTAAATATTTTATTTCCTCAAGTGGGGATCCACTCCAGAATCTGACGTATTTGTAGTCACATGCTTGGGCCCTTGCGCCACGACTGGCCTCTTAAATATAATTATTTTTATTTCTTTATTACAAAAAGTATTTTAAAATAAATAACAAATAGGAAATACGAAATAAAAATCAAAATAAAAGTCTAAAATTAGATTATTTTAAACTATTCATTGTATTATATAATACTTAGGTGTATCTACTTATTTCTCAACTCCGTCTCGCCCTTGAGAGCTTTTTTGTTCTAAGAACACAAAATAAAAGATCGATGACATAGTCTAGACGAGAGCTTTGAAAATGTCGAATTTCAAGTAGCTAACTACAATGCAAAATAAAATGTTTTCATATATTCAAATAAAAAGTATTTATTGTTGAACAATATTCGTTCAACAATAAACGCTTTTTATATTTCGATCATATAAAATTTTGTAATAATATAAATACAAACATAATATTTATATTATATACAGTAGTAGGCACCGTCTACAGGTAGCCGTGACCGGTTTTATCTGAGACTGACGTAATGATGTGGTCTGTAAACGGTGCTTTACTTTTATCCTATTTCTATTGAACCCGTTTAGATACATATTGTATTCGATCGCTGGAATTAATTTAATATTCTTTTGCTGATTGAAAATTAATGATGTTTGAATAGTTAAAAGCCAGATGTTTCTTTTTTTTATTTTTATCAATAGCTTACCACTTTTTTATTTAAAATAGATACTTTGTGCTCTTGAAAAGAATAATATTTTGCGTAAACTGTATACGCGTCAGAGACAAATACAGCGCCAATATGGCATATTTAGGTTACGCCTCTACGCATACCCGTGTTATACCTCATACGACCAAATGAGACCATCACCCCACTCCAGATAGATTTTTCTCATAAATCAACCTTATTCTTTGTTAAATAAACTTGAAATTCCTTCAAATGCTTAGAAAACTAAAGTGCTGATGCCACCACTTTTGAAATATTATTGGGATTAGAAACCATTTTACCATGTTATTCCTTGAGTTCATATGAAAATATTATGTTTAAGACCACTTTGTAGGGTTAAAATTTTAGAGGTGCTGCTCGAGTCGGTACTTCGATAGTAAATTTAAGGTTAGAGCTGTAACATTTTTATTCAAAATTTGTTCTTAGTTACAACAAAAATTTAACTTTATTTTTGCCACGTTGATTTTAAATTTAATTAAAATAGATGTAAAATGAAAAATTCTAGACATCCCTCTAAATTGAGACCGTTGTAATATATTTACTATTGAAGCTTAAATGGAAGAGATTGAATGTTTTAATTAAATGAAATCTTCACTAAATTTGACTTGTTGTCTTAGACTAATCTTGACTCTGTTGAAAGTTCAACAGACTCTACATTGAGCTCTAACTATTCAACTATATACCAGTATATTGGAGTTGGGATCGAATCATGAATAATCTGAAGTTGAAGAAACTGTCATTAGGAGTGCCTTACGTCTGTATGTACTTCATAAATATCCATCTTGCAACGACGGGTCATGGCCGCTTAAAGCCCTTGACGGGTTTTGAGATGAGGTTTCACTGCATAAATAACAGCGTTTCAAATATACGAAGCGACATTTCGAGTTTTATATATTATATTTTTTTTCAATTGACAGTTCAAACATTGAGTGTAAAAGAGTTTGTTATGTAAGTGCCTATTTGTATTAAAATAGTACCTATTTATGTTATGTTTTTTTTTTTAACTTTGCTGTAAAATTACGGAGATACTGATTGTACGGTACTTTTAGTGTTATAAGATATGTGATATTTTAATATTAATTTAGTGTGTGTTTGGAAATTGTTTATGTAGCATGATAGTATCGAAGTCTAAGTCCAAAAACTAAAGGTTTTTTTATTGGATTTCACATTTCTATTTGAATTAATTTAATATTTTTTTTATTTTGATAGGTAAAGTGATATTTAAATCTGTTACCTGTTCCTTACCTACTGTATACATTTTTAACATTCTTCCACTTTTTGTATTTATTTAATTTAATCTATAAAAATCACATAATAAATTGCTATTAACTAGCATATTATTTTTTTTCTAATAACACTATGTTGATCGACGATAATATTCTCAACTGAAAAAACATCGCTAAAACTTAACGCAGTTTAGCTTAGCTAAGCTCAACGCTACACAAACCCGAAAGTAAAGCTCCAATCTGTGCGCTCGACCTACTCCATAAATCGTAACGAGTCCATGATTTATGTTCCTACTCTCCGCATATTTTTAGACTAGATAAAAATCGCTGGGCAGTCGGTAGTAGGGCAGATTAATGGAAAACAATACGGGAAATCTTGAGATGGTAGCTTTTAATGTAAGGCAGATGGCAGATGTTGAATGTAGGTGGGTATTATTCAATTATGATTTGAAGTTATGATCGAGGTTATATTTATATTATTTTGTGCCTTTTTATTAATATTTTGTACGATTATTAATATTTCGTATAGTTAAGTACATTTTTCTCTTGGCTATTCAAGACATAATATATGTACCTTCATAGGAAATATTAGACTGTGCACTTTAATATTAAACATAATATAAATAGTTTTGTAAATTATTCCTTTTCACGTAATTTACTTTTATATATACATTTGTATTTATTTGTAAATAGACTGTTAGATAAAAATTAAAAAATGTATATTGAGATACAATTCAATAATATTAAATATACCTAAAATATTTTTCTTGGTATCATTATTATCTAGACGTCCAATTTTCTTGCTTTATAGCCAATTACATACAAATGCACATTGTTTCCGTTTTGGAAATGCTTCCTCCTCTTCGGCTTTTAGTGCCTTGTTAGTTGACTTGCGTCGTGAATAACGACCACATAAAATATATACTTCATAGGATTTTTTCTCTTCCTATATTTACGTTTAATAATTATTTCTAAATATTATAAAATTAAAAAATTGTATTTTCAAAGTAAATTTTAGAGGTAAAACTCAACCATTTAAAATCATGCTTGACTGTGAAATAAGCGCGCACGTTGCACAGCATTTAGTTACGGCTTTCAAAGGAAATCATAGAATGCAACTAATTCCGGCGTCTTTGTTCGAAACAATTCTAACCCTTTTTTGCATATTGCGTAATTTAACGACGTCCACGTCAAAGATAAATAGAGAAAAAAAAAAGATTTAAATAAAATTTACAAAAGTAGAGCAAAAAGCACACCTCGTATTGTTCGAAACCCGTTACCTAGAAAGGATTTAAACATTGCGGTTAACTGTTAAACAATCGGCACACTTATTGTATGGGTTTATGACTTTACTGGGCTGTAAATTATTTGAAGAAAAGAGTGTGACGTCACAAGCCATAAAGGTTTAACGGCGACGATCAGCTGAGGTGAGGTCGCTGGCTCCGATGACCCTCAGTCGTGGTTGCACATTTTTATTAAATATTAAAAATTAATTAAAAATGTATAGTATCGATTTTATTTTTAAAAAAACATCTAAATCTAAATTTTCTGTTATAATTATTAAATATTAGATTAAAACTTATAATATTTTGCAATAAACTAATGCTGCTATAGATATTTATATAATATTTTAATATATTATATTAAGACCTCTGATACCTTTTTATTCTATTTGTATGTACTTATATACATAGATTTGAGCTTTTATATTTAAGTATAACAACACATCTTATAAAATTCACTTACTATGATAACCTTGATACCGTTTATTTGACAAATAACTATACAAGAAATTACCTAAAAATACCTAATAACGCTGAATCTCTTTAAATAAATCTAATAATATGGAAAAATACGTCTCTTTGACAGCGTATAATATATATATATATAATAAAAATGTAATTTTAAATTACATTTTAACCCACTCACACAATTACTAAATATTATTTTTTCATCGTAAATATGATTTATATGTATAATATTACTAACCCTACATATCTCTTTTGTTAATAATGAGTATTATTACTGATATGTATTTGATCTGTTTAAATTATGCTAAGTATAATTTTTAAGTAGTTCAGTTTTTGGTTAGGTATAAATCAAACAAAAAAAATATATTTTTAAAAAAAATAAAATATATGATTACAATTAGATGAAATCTGTATAATGATCTTAATTTTAAACTTCCGTGAATTAAATTTAATTTATAATTATGTGCAAACTTTATATTTTCTTATAAATGTATGCATTATTTAAAAAAATGTGATTTCAACTACATATACCTAGCATATATATATTTATGTAGATATTCCGTATCAATCCAAGGATATCAAAGACTATTTTCTTATTTCTTTTATATATTTCAATGTAGGTACACAATAAAGAAAATGAGTAAATGATAAAAAATATAACAATTTACATTTAACAGGTAAAATATTCAAATTTTTATTAGATTCTATCTTAGTAATTCAGTTCAGTATTTTGTTAAAGATTATATATCTATATATTTACATAACCTAACAACATTGGTAAGTAGTGAGAGTTATGTATGTACGTTAATAATTGAAACTCCATTATCTTTACTATTTTTATATTATATTAAATAAGTGAGAAAGTTAAAAAAAATTAAATATATAAATTAAATAGTATAAAATGCAGAATTTAGCAACGTAGAAAGGTTTAATCTCCACAGACCGTATACGAAACACAATAACAGTTTCAGCGCAACCTGCGCGATAATAAAATGGAACGCGTCTCTGATAACAAATGCGACTTTCCACGCATATTAAACTCGATAAACGGCGATAAGAGCTCTATTGTTGTAAAGTAGCTAATCAAGAGATCGCGATTGAATCATTCGAGAACTCTCAGATAGAGAAAATCGATTTTTATATTAAATACTTAAAAGGGTTCATGCTTCTTTAGTGTTTTGTGCTATTATCGATAAATGAGAAGTTATTTTTATGTATCTCGTATTTTTTGTTCATTGGAAGTAACATTTTCATAGAGCTAAATATTGTACAATTTTAAAACTCTACATAGATAATGATATTGTAAGATTTTCCTTAGATTTGTATTAGGAATGTTGAGTTGAGTTAAAAACTTACATAATAGAGTCACCAGCTACGCACTGCTAACCTAGTGAGTGCAATTTAAATCTACTTTTGCCATATATCGCCATTAAAATCTGACTATAAAACCCATTATGACTGTTTTTATCGGTAATGCTTCAATAAAAGGCGTAAGTGTAAGAGCCGTATAAATCGGCAAACTAAACAATGACCGGAGCAGTTTCGCTCCACATTTCTACGCGGCGGTGTTTTTTTATTTAGTGTGGAAAAAAGAAAATACGTTTTTTATCACAGTTATTAGAACACCACGCGTTGGACAGCACGTCTTCTTAATGGACGCTAAAAGAGTGCAAGTGAACCTAAATTTGTTGGACATGTATTTATGTAATGCCTCAACCCAAATACTATCCAGATATAGTTTACCCGTAACATGTGTGAAAAACGCGTCGTCGAGTCTGCCTTCATTTGGTGAGTCTTACTTTTATATACGAAATCGAGTCGCTATTCGAATACAGCCACCGCCATCTACATCGGATGTAGACAACTCGAGGGCTTCAGCCATGAGGCAATTGTATATGGCTCTTCACAACACATAAAAATGTTTACCACACGCACATTTTGGAACGTGTTTTTTTTTATTGGTGTGCGTGATCGCGTCTACGCACACACGTGGAGGTCGGTCGTAAAAACAGCCATTGAAAAGCTTTGGCTGTTCGCCGCTAGGTGGCGCTGTTTCGAAGGTTTATATCTTATCTTAGTTTATATAAAATTGGCATTATTTATATTGTTTATACAATTATGTTATAAATATATTTTTAATGTTGATATCATATATTTTTTGAATAAAATAAAAATGAGTTTGATAAAATGAAGATGATTATTATAATCAATTTTACTATGTTTACCAATTATTATTTATATTTCCGCTTCTTCGCTCTGGTGTTGAGGCAAACCGCGGCGTTGAGCTCCACCACTCAACATTCATCGTTTCCTGACCTCGGCGAAAAGTAGGGAACGGAGTGTCTTAATACTAGATCCCTCTGCCTACTTTTCTGTATGCGGTATACAGCGTGAAGCTGATTTCTTATTTATTTATAAATTATCATTAAACACGTACTGGAGAGGTAGGAAATGTAGCTACTATTAAAATTCAAATATCAATAAAACATGAGTGATACTAAAACTATTATAGGTGTTAAATTGATATTAAACTCATTTACTTTTAATTTTTTTCATTCTCTATTTTTTTTGCAATTAAAATAAGTTATATAATAGTCCTCAAAGTAAAAATGTAAAATCCATTACAGGTGACATATGTATTGAAAGTGATACATATAATGTTAAAAGATAAGATAAATATTATTACATTTTAATTATCAATTGGAATAAGGAAGTAGTCTAGTTAGAATCGAACAGCGTTAAATTATCTTATAGGAACAGAAGTTAAGACAATTCTGTCTTGATGCAGAAACACGTTCATGTTTCTTTTATAATCACAGGGATGCGGGTGTGGGTTTCAATCTAACGCAAATATTTGTTTATATTAAGAAAAAAACTGTTATTTTTTCAATTTGATAATTTAAAAATACTGTTTATGAGTGTAGATACATAGAAAATATATTGGCTTATCAATATTGATATATTTTGAACATGCATAATATTCGTTAAGAGTATATTTAAATATTATTTTTCAAAAAATATTATAAAAATCTTTTTCAAAATATATTATTTTTAACAACGAATTTACTCCCTAAGATACGAAGTTGAGTCTTTTTCATTATTTTAAAATGACCGTAGTCGGTGAATTTAGTCAAAGTTCAAGTTTTACTCCGGGGGTGTACCCCCTTTGCCCTCTCTCATCTAACTTCAACCATTACTGGGGTCTTCCGTTCGTTCCAATTTCAAATTTGAAGCTGATGCCACGATATATGGCACCGCAGCTTTGGAAGGCATTGAGCGGGACCATAAAATGGATGAAACGAATCCAGAGCTATATACAGCCTATATTGTGATATCAATACTTTTTATGTCTCCCAACACAAAAACTACTCATATTTTATTAGGTTCCTGAAATATATTTTAGTTACGTTTCTTATATACACATACCTATATAATATAGCTATATATATATGTGCATGTTATTTTGTATGTAAAGGGTTTTTTTTTATAACAATGTTTTGATTTTTTCAACAAATTGAACGCAATTATTTGCCTTGAATATTTTGTATTATACTTTAAGCATTTATTATACTCATCATATAATATTAAGATAGTATTTTCATACGTTCAATTTATCTAAAGTAGGTATGCACCACGTCTAGGTAGCTTAAAAATAATTCCTTAGAGTTGCAAGGCACGTCCGTTCGTTATTCCAGTCCGGCCAATTCCACCGTCTACACTCGGAGCTGAAATCTGAAATCATTCTTTTGAAGCACAAAGAGAAATAAAACTATATTGGGGCGAAGTAAATATATTTTTCGGTACATTTGACGAAGAACGAAACCAAATACAAATTAATATAAGTTAAATATAATATATATCTTAACTTATATTGTAAAGTATTAACAAATGACAATTAATCTGAACATAAATATATCTATACATTCATATATATATACATTATTAAATTTCTTATATGTTTTGCAATATCTCAATAGTACCTACATGTATACCTACAATTATATAAGTAGGTATAAGTATTTGAAATTTAAATTTAGCATATTTTTTTAATCTTTATATAAAAGTTTCCACATCCATTGGATTATGTTAGATACTATTATCACAAAACAAGTTTGGTTCGACAGTAAGGAAATGGAAATTGCTTCTGATACGTTACAAGTATGACGACTCCATATAAAAACACCTATACTATTGTAGGTATTTATGTACTATAGAGATATATAATACCTATATATATTTTCTATATATTTTCTTCTTTGCATATAACCGACTTATATACATATATATTCAAGCATGATTTAATATTTGAGGTCAGGTGTCAAGGTAAAGCGCGGCGTTTTCGGCAAAGTGGGCAACGGAGTGTGTTAACACTAGGTTCCCTCTGCCTATCCTGCTGTATGCGGGATACAGCGTGAAGCTGATTTATTTATTTTTATTATTTAATAATAGGGAGAAGAAGATATATCAAGTTTCTCACATCTTGTGCATTGTATCGGACAAATAACACAGTGGCACATCACTACCTCTTTCACCTTCTGAGATTCTGGCGTTTTGAGAAGAGTAACTTAAAGCCACGCTTACTTTTCTGAAATTGGCATATGTCTAGAGTGTGGAGTCTGTGCCTATCGCGGTCATTCGGTATATTCCATAAAAAAGTAATATATATATATTATTATGTTGCGTATAATAGTTGCATTTAATTATATAAATGTATTATTTCTATTAACCCCACAGTTTACTAAGTGATTATACTCAAAATTACACAAAGTAATTTTCTATTTACGATATGCACACGAACATAACCCTAAACGCTAGCCAACAGTGGATGGGCCATAATACAAGCAAATATGTGACATGTATATAATAATACTGAAAATGTAAGGATCGTTGCCAAATATCACTAAGAGCTGCATCTATAAACTTCTTAATTTAATTAAACCCAAATCCTTTCAAGAGTTCGAATCAAATAAGATGGCATGTCAAGATACAATGTTTTCGTCGGACGCCAGACGTGTGCAGTTGTTTACTATTTATATAACGTTTGTTCTAAAAGTTGTAAGATAAATTCTAAAATTCTTTGGATTTTTCATTTTGTTTAATATGTTGTACCTAATACCTACGTTCATAAATATATATGGACATGAAATATACACAGCTTTATACTAAAATATTGTCTATTTATCCAAACTTTGAGTTAAAAAAAATATTACTTATTTTCTAAATTATAACGTTCTAAATATTTTTATTAAAAATATTTACAATATTTGAATCTATTACTTTACCGCATTATACGCCTATCTATAGTTATCTCAATATATTTTATTCGATAAGTGACCGCGCATATCGTTCTAACATTATTTATTCTCCGTTACATCCCATCAACAGAATATCTCAAAGTAAGCTTCTTGCTTAAGCTACAGAGATTTTTATTCGGGTGAATAAATGTAATACTTTTGGCTTTGTATTGAAGAGCTTTTACTTTAATAAGTATGAGAAGGTTATCAAAAAAAGTGTATTTGATATGACACATGTATTACGTGATTAATCAAGGCTTATTAAATGAGTATTGTCTTGGATTTTTTTTTACTTTCACACCGTATTCCGCATTGCAGGGTAGGCAGAGGGGACCAGGGAACCTTGTGTTAAGGTACTCCGTTACCATTAAGATATGTCCGCTCCCCATTTTCCGCCAAACTCTGGAAATATTGGGAATCGAACCTCACACACTTGTGCTCCTACGCAACCTTTATTATGAAAAATATCTTAATTAAAAATTTAAACGTAATGGGAAGCTTTAAACTCACTGTAAGAACATCTTCGATGTGCCAAATGCAAAATTAATTTAATTCTTCATTTATTTATATATCTTTCTTATTATTTTTTTGTTTTTTTTTAAAGATGGTATTTGTATATATTCAATTAATGGTTTACACTACGTATTCCATCAAGTTTTAAATTTTAATTTCCCATCACATTAATAGCCAGAAAAATTGTTAGCAAATTATTAAAATCTACAGTACCTATAATAATAATAAACAAAATAAGATATAGGTACATTTCATAAGTCCGAACACAACAAAAATATACGCTCCCTACAATATTATATAGAAATGTAGCTTTTTCCTCGGGGGTCGTCTTGTTTACGAAGTTCCGTGTCAACCCGGAACACTCGTACAAAATGTATTTTGCTTGCTTTCGTAAAATTTGTATCAGACGAGGATAGTTTGTGCCCCTCCCTGAATAAACTTCATATTTTCTTGAGGATATCTGTTTGAGAATTCAGTACCGAATAACTGGTATGGGCAAATGACACGCGATCAACAACATAACATTTTATTTTGTCAGTACAAATTTGTTTTTACATATTTATAAATATTTTTAATATCTAATAAAAATAATCAGCTTTGCACTGTATCCCGCTCACAGGTAGGCAGGGAAGGCAGAGTGAAACTAGTATTAAGACACTCCGTTCACCACTTTCTGCCGAATTCTGGAGGCATTGCGGCAAATGGAAATATAAATTTAAATAAATATTTCATCCCCTCGAGTGTGGATCGAACCCACAACCAGTCGGTTTTACAGTCACACTTTGTGCCGCTGCGCCAGGATTGGCCTCAAAAAATACCTAATAAGTAATAACAATGTAATATTTACTGTACTAAATTAATGCAGCATCTTGGATAACCTACTCTTAGGTATGGGTATCAAAATAAAAGCAAATAAAAAAAATCATAATAAGATACTAATATAAAGTCCAAGGCACGTAAAAATTACGTTTGTTTATTATTTTTAAAGGTTATTAAAATCACACAATCCTTTATTTTAGTAAGTTTCACTTTCGTACAATGAAAAACACATAAATCCAACATAAAAGTGACAATGGCACTCAATAAAAAAAATCAAGACCCAATTTTTTTAAAATATCTACCTGATTACCTTGTATCGATGGCACCGACTTTTTAGATACAATTTTATTATCCTAGTTAAAAAATTGGTTTTTGTTGAAAGTGAAAGTTGAAATATCGCAGTTCTATTGTAAAAATGTAAACCTACGCACCTACACACAGTACATAATGAGCTTAAATCAGCTTCACGCTGTATTCCGCTCACAGCAGTTTAGGCAGAGGGAACCTAGTGTTAAGACACTGCGTTCCCCACTTTCTGCCGAATTTTGGAGGCATTGCGTATTGAGTGGCAGAACTCAACGCCGCGCTCTGCCTCGACACCAGAGCGAAGAAATGAAAATATAAATTTAAATAAATATTTCATCTCCTCGAGTGGGGATCGAACCCACAACCAGTCGGTTTTACAGTCACACTTTGTACCACTGCGCCACGACTGGCCCCGAGCATAATAACATAATGAGAATTTAACTAAATCTCCTTTTACAGCGATCCTTAGTTGGGAATATTTTTATTTTACGTACTCAGTTGTAATTTGACTTGAGAGGTAAAAGTTAGATGAGCACACATTATTTTACCTTTTCGTTTTATCTCGGACTAGCAAAATGGGTAAAACATACGAGCAACGAGAAAAGTTGTTTAACGTGTTTAGTACAACCGCAATAATTGCCTCCCCTGGATAAAGAACCTTTATACTCTCGCCTGCAGGTGAATGCAAATACTGAAACTGTTATTGAGATAAGAGCTTTATATGCTTGCATTTTATACATATATGAAATGTCGTTTGTATTCAAACGTATATAAATTATGTTTTATCTTAAATTAGTTATAGAAGAAATATTTTCATAAATAATAATTTATAACAAAATAAATTTGTTTTTTAATTAATTATTACACATTCTTTTTAGCTTCGTTGTATTCCATACATAAATAGCAAAGTAGGCAAAGGTAATTTGGAAACTTAGTGTTAAATCACTCCATTCCCATTAAGACATTTTCGTACCCAAGTACGACACATATGTTCACCACTCACAAATACAATTACCATACAAAAATATCCAAAAATACATATAGATAAATATATAAATCAAAGGCGTCCAAAAGTCTGTTTCGTATGTAAATGCTCCTTTTTAATTTTCACAATACAATCGGGGTCATCGTAACTATCTTATCCAATGCAAGTCACGTACTTCCCAATATCTGTATGTAAATGGGAACAGCTCACAGCCGCCGAGTGGAACCCTGAAACAAAAGAAATTGGTTTCATGAACATGTTTGCGTTACTCGACGTTTTCCTTAATCGTTGTTTATCTCACAAGATTCAATAGAACACGCCAGCTTTCGGTGATATGGCTATGAGTTGGTTGGTTGTTAAGATAAATTTATTATTTTTTTAGCTTCTCACTATATCCCGGATATAGGAAAGTAAGCAGAGGGAATCTGGGATCGTAGTGTTAAGGCATTCCGTTCCCTTTAAGATAATTTAGTTCGTACTGAATTGTCTTAATCGGAACGGAAATACATACTAAGTGACAAAACATAAGAACAAAGCGAAGAAATGAAAATATTAATAATTAATTTCCTGGATCGGAAATCGAATCCGCAATATGTCGCGTTTACGTGACGTGTTTTGATTTATTTTATACATATTAAAATAAGGCTATCGCGGCCACGTGGGCTCAATCTTTAGCAGAGAAAGAATTATTTTCATTTACCTACTCTAAGACAAAACGCGGCGTCGAGTTCCGCCACTTCAAACACAATATCTCAAATTCAGTTGTTTTAGGTTTTCTTAATTAAAAAGAACATAGTAACCACAAGTTCTTCTTTTAATTAGTAGAGAGCTGAGAGTAAGAGAGCTGGGCTGGTGCCAACAAATTATATAACATAAGTTATATTTCCAATAGTAATGTTTTTTTTATTATTTTTTTTATTGATAGCATGCTTTGGTTATTTATCTATAATATTAATAAAACACATCAGTTATGTAAATAATTTATAAAATAGAGTCGTTAAAGCTAAAAAAGTCATTTGTTAATTCCGAATGTGGGGTAAATTAACAAAGCTAGCTCTAAATATTACCAGACACCAAAATAAATTTCAAATATTAAAATAGTATGTGCCAATTCTTACCTCATTAAAACCAATCCCGCTCTCCTCTACTTCAATAAGCTTAAATTAACATAATTTACTAATAATTTGTTTTTAAAAAGATACCTTAAAAATATTTAAAATATCTCTTCAATAAAATCTTATAAGATTGGCTCAGCGTTCTTTGCTCCTCCAATCATTAAGGCGAATTAATTGATGATAACAATCTTCTCTCCTTGAATCTTGTTTAGATGGTGATTTAGATTCACATCACCCCGTATTTATTGTATCATTTTAGGTAGCAGAAGAAAGTGATTTAAGTAAATAAGTTCAAAAAGATTTTAATATGTTTTTGATACACAATTTTTATAGAACTAAAAACAAATCTAAATCAAATTAAATTCTTATTATCAGCTTCACATTGTATATCGTAGCTGTACAGCAAAGTCTACAGAGGGAACTTACTGTTAAGACACTCCGTTCTCCACTTTCCGCTGAATTTTTCGAGGTATAGCGTGTTGAGTTGAACTTAACGCCGGGTTTTTACCTCGGTGCCAGGGCGAAAAAAAACAAATAGGTAGGTATGTTCAACGCAATAGAATGCCTGACTGTACGTAGTTACTAATACACGAAATATACTAACACTAAATGTTCGGTCTATTCGTGAATCGTGACAGCGTCTATAATATTTACTTTATACTTATGTAATACAAGCAGTTCTAAGCCTTTTTCCCCGCCTAGTAGGGCAGAGGGAATCTAGTATTAAGAAACTCCATTCCCAATTTTTATTGCTTGTTATATTTCGGAACTCAACGCCACTCTTTGTCGAGAGCTATATACTATAAATAAATATAATTATAATAATTCGTTCAAGTGTAACTCAGAGTCAAACCTACAGCCATCGCGTTTACAATAAGACATTGTCTCGCGGTGTGTAGGTATAGGTAATATGTTTATTTTCTTAGCTGTATCCTATACGTACCTACCTGATAAGACATAGAGAACATGGGAAGCTAGTGTTAAAACATTCCCTTTCAATTAAGACATTCCGTTCACCAATTTTCACCGAAAACTCGAGGCACTGCGAGTTGAATGGCGGAGCTCGTTTTGCCTTATATAAATTGAAATATATATAAAGAAGCGACACTTATATACACAACTATACATGAATTTCTTAATGTTATATTATAAAAATTATCTAAATTATGAAAGGGTATTCCGAATTTTATCCTCAGGTACAAACACACAAACGTTTTGTAAATTTTAAATGCAAAATGTACTAAAGTAAGTCGATTTGCATGTTAATTTCACAGCACTTCTCTCTACAAATTATAATATTTCGCCGCTTATCAACTAATTCGGATAATTGAGTGAATTGAACCTCTTGTTTCATTTATTATGTTTTCGAAGCGCTTTACGAGTTGGTGTAATTAAAACTGTGTTGTAAAATTCATCTCTTCGCCTCTATTTTGTTTGTTATATTAATTGTTGTTTATAGACACCGTTGCCTTTGTTTGACGCAGTCGGTTAAAAGTGCACAGTGACTTTCAATATGTAGTGGGTACTAATTTTATATAGAATTTGTGATGCGACGTTGGGTTAAGTAATTTCGAATTAATGGGGAAACGGAGAACAGAGAGATTGCTGAGAGATTGTCAGACATGTGTAAGTATAATAAATTTCTCATTGCTCATTTTTCTAAACATATATAAATAATAGAAAAGATATGAGAACAGCTGTCGAATAAATTACAATAATTAGCTTAAACTAAAACCCAAGAAATCTCGACTTAAATTCATTTGGCATTTTGTCTTTTAAAGAGTGACCTCGTTTATGTGGGGAATTCAAGGTCTCATTTAAGCGCGTCTATTGTTTTGCCTATGCGAGTGAACCTCTCGTCAGGCAGGTGTAGACTTGCGACAGTGGAAAATTTTATATTATAACATAGATATATGTACCGATATATACTCATTGTAGACATCTGCCTTACCTGTATAGCGAAGCGTTGCTAAAATCCATCATCTGAGCAGAAAATATTTAAATAAAAAAAAAACAACTTCACGTTGCATCCCGGACACAGCAGGGTAGACAGAAGGAACCTAGTGGTTAAGACCCTTCGTTTCCCACTTTCCGCCGAATTTGGAGTAATTGCATGTTGAGTGGCGGAGCTCAACGCCGCGCTTTGCGTCAACACAAGTGCGAAGAAATGGAAATATAAATATAAATAAATATTTCATTTCCTCGAGTGGGCATCGTACCTACAACCAGTCGCTTTTATAGTCATACTTCGTGCCTCTGCGCTACGATCTCGTTTAAATATATTGTTTAAAATAATTTTTTTAAAGTGGATAATTTTGTTACCGAAACCAAAAATATATGAGCGTATAATACTATTGGACAGAGGAAAGGAGGAAAGTCATTTCAGTTATTTTTACCCTACGAGACCATGAGACGAGATTTTATCATTTTCGATATATTAGTACCTAATTAAAATATTTGTTTTATTGGCACCACATTTGCACAATAAAATGATGACGAATAATATCAATTTATTTTAAATTATTTTTAGAAAACCTATAATATATGCGCGAGTTCAAATTTAGCTAAGACGGTTTCTAAAGGACGGAGTTCGAGTCTCGCTACGTTCAAATTTGTACGTGTCAATTTGTTCCAGGTATACCAACGTATATTAAAAATAATAACTAAAAATGTTTTCCTATATTTAATGTGGAATAAGATTTTTAAAATGTTAAGCATTTTTTAATTCACTTATATATTTGGTCTCTAGCAAATGTTATTAATAATATATTTTAAGATCGTAAGACTGCACAATACCTCTAAGGGTAAGCTACGTACAATTACAAGGGTATATAGAAGATAATGGTGCCCCGCGGCCCGCACCCCTCTGACCCTTGTTCTGAGTTTAATCCGTTTAAACTTTTATTTACTTAACCAATTCGGATTAATGTGATTAGTAAAACCACTCTATACAAGCCTTTTATTTAGACCTGTGAGGATTCGATCACATAAAGTATGCAAAATAATGTTATTTCCAAAAGATACACGTGTATTTCGGTAGTAATACAATATTTAAACGCCATATCCGCAGTATTAACAATATATTTAATGTGAACATATGTTTTAGTGTCGCTTCGAATTGTAATTTTACGCAACACTCAGTTAACACGTACTTTCATTGCGCCGTATTAAAGTAAGTTTGCAGATGTATTCAAAACTCCCATAATATAAAAAAAACCTTGTTTAAAATTTGATGCATATTTATGTATGTATAATCTTCTAATTACAATTAAAATATATAACTCTCCTTTATTTAACGCCATTGTATAAAAAATACAAAATCAGTGTTGAAAACCGGATATTTTCTATATAATGCAGCTGCATTTGCCGTCGGCCATGTTGCTGACCCGTCTTCAAATACGCGTGCAATGTTTCCGTCCCTCTCACTCTTATGTGAGATGTAGATTCATCTCTTTCCCTCTCTACCGGCGGCCCCTGCACCCAATTAGGGTAATACGCATGCGTATAGTGTCAATGTCAAATCAATCTTATGCTGATGCAACCGACTCTATTTATCTCATTTTCACAACCATTTTACAAACTAAAAGTTAAAACTATTTTACTAATAATATTTTGTTAGCTTTGATAGAACATCTGACGCCTAATAAATATACGAAATTCATCCGTTTTGTTTCAAAAGAATAACGTAATATAAGTTTACATTCATAAAAATGTATTGTAATATTAACATTATATTTAACTACTACGTTTGAGCTTCGGCTACTTTCGATTTCATCGTAATTTACTGGGAAATAAAATTTTAATGCGATAGGTGTGTACATTTAATATTTATATACATATTAAGCTTATATTTATCTGTTGTAACGTAAATGTTAGACAACAATTTGTATTGTATCATTTTCATTACACAATTTCTATGTTAAATTGAAAATCCGCTTCACGCTGAGACACTTAGTGTTTCCGTAGCCGTCCCCCATTTTCCGCCATCTTTTTTTCGAGGCATCGCGTGTTGAATAGCGGAACTCAACGCCGCTTTTTGAATTAGTGCCAGAGCTAATTAATGAAATCAATAAATAAATAATAATTCATTCTCTCGAGGGGATCAAATCCACAACCGTCGCGTTACAGTTAGGTACACCCATTCGCCCCTACGCCACGACGGCCTAAATTTCTCTATTAAAATAACATAAAAACAACAACTTATCCGTCATCCTTTGTATTTGAGTACACATTGTTAAATATTTAGCTATAGAACGGGAGCCGACATATTTTTACGAGTAGCGAGATCAGCTCATTACTATCTTATTACGTACAGTGTCGGCTCGGGCCCCGATGAGCCGAAACACATCCAATTTCCAACTTCCCATTTATTGATATTGACTCTGAGAGGACGCCCCGTAAATGAACCCCGATACCGCTCAGCTGGATGGGGCCTAATTAAAATATTCTTGGTTAAATTATTTGTTATAATCTGTGTGTTTTGTTTCAGGTTTATTTTTTCTTTTAAGTCTCTTGTGTTGTGTGTTTGTTGTTGTTGTGTTGTTTTTGTTATATATTTTTTGTTGTTGTTAAGGATTTTTTACCTCTTTAGATATAGCATTTACGAGGTTTGAAAAAAATAACATAACTAACGTTACTACTAACATTCTTTATACCTTGTTTAGTTATAATTTACTTGGAAACTTATTGTTTATTTAAAAAAATATTTTAATTATTATTAATAATGTTTCTCGATAGATAATATATGTACTTATATCTTAACGTGGGTGTACACAGTTACGGAAACAGCGTGAGTCACCATTCAATATTTTTATTAATAATCTAACGAGATGAAGATAAAGTATTATTTACAGTTTATTATATTATCTATTAATTATTGTCAACAACAATTTACGTTGACGTGGGCTGTATGAAGTGTTTCATAAGATCCCGTTTTCTCGTTACCGTCAATATTTCTTTTACTGTTCCCCTAAACTGATCAAAGTAACCCCGATCGTGTATTGTCTTTTGGTTACTAAGTAACGGAAAATAGAGATAGCATGGCTTTTAAGGTGTATATTCAAATGGAAGTTTTGATGGATCTGAACTGATTTGCAACAAATAATATATTTAAAATGATTAAGTCAATTCTAGTTAAGCTAAATCGCGGTTGAATATTTCGCGGTATCACTTATTATCATCAAACCTAACGCCAGATAAGCTTGAGGTGATACGTGACTTGAGAAAAATAGTCATTTCGCTTCCACATTCTGATTTGTAACCACGCCGCGTAGTATATCGATGCATATATGTATATATACATACGTATGTCGATTTCTTTAATAATAAAATTCTATGCTATGCTTATATAAGGTGTATATTATTGATATGTTTATAAAAAAAACAATTTAAGGCAGTTTCACGCTGTATCCCGCTTACAGTAGGGTAGGCAGTGGCAACCTATTGTTAAAACACCCCGTTCCCCACTTTCCATCTAATGTTTCGAGGCAATGCATGTTGAGTGGCAGAACTCAACCCTGGTTGCCAGAGCGAAGAAATTTAAAATATAAATATAAATAATAATTTAATTTCGAATATTGAACCCAAAACCAGTAGCGTTTGCAGTTATATTTTTCATTTTTATATTTTTATATTTTTATATTTTTCAGTTTGCAAATATATTAAAACAATAACGTAAGAACCATATTTTTTGTGTATTTATTATATAATTAATAATGTATATTACTGTATTGATTAATAAATTGTTGTATGATTTTTTTTATGAAAAAACTTTTTAATAATATGCTATATTATTATGCAACTTTATTCCCTTTAAAAATATGCAGGTAAATGTAATTTGCAATACATTTTTTTATACATGTATTTATTTCTTTCCATTATGTTAATCAAAATGATAACAAAAATAAAGTATCATTACAGAACATCATCACGAAAAAGGAACTAATCTTATGAATAAAAATATGAGAGGATCGCGCGATATTCCTAATATGGTAATACGATCCGATATTTTATCCCAAACAAACTCAATATTGGTTTCAGAATGAGATTCGTTGCGACAAAATGGAACAAACAAGCCTTCTTCTAGTTTCTTGCTATATTTGCAAATGTACCTACGGGAATATTTACAGCCTTAAATTACAATATGTTTTTATATATCTATAGGTATATATATATGTATATTGGTTTTCTGTATGCAATGTACATTCCGCATGTATAGCGAGGTAGGCTGAGAAAACATAGTGCTAAGACACTCCGTTCTCTACGCTCCATTGAATTTTCTAGGCATTGCCTTGTTACCAAGGAAATTAGCAAGGAAATGAAAATATTAAATATTTCATTCCCCCGAGTGAGAATCGACTACACAACTGTCGCGTCACACGCTTAAGCCACGACGTCCGCGTGTATCAGCGTGTCCTCGTGTCCTGTACATAGAATGTTAAATTACATTAGACTATTGTGTTTTACGCTTTGATAACTACATGCCTATATATTACCTAATTAAATACTAAATTATGGTATTGATAAGAATAAAAATGTGGGTGGAAACTACATTTTAATGTCAGCGGCTTGTTTAGATTAGACACTGCCTAGTATGTAGATACGTATTAATTGGCGAGATAGTAAACGCTATGAGGTGCGACTGTTCATAATAACAGCTAGGTGTTTGTAATTACAATAGGTACATTTTCTTTTTATTAAGACAAGTATAGGTTCGTATTCAATATTGATGTCGAGGTAAATGTTAAATGAAGTATTTAACATTTACGTTATAAATTTAGAGGGAACCTAGTAATATACCTACTCCGAACATAATGTATGCGCTTTGCCTTGTTACCGCAGGGAATAAAAGAAAATATTCTTATAATAATTTATTTCCACGAGTTAGAATCGAACCAAAGTCAGTCACACACTACCTTCGCCATAACTTCAAATATTTCAATTATTAAATATTTGTAGAGACCCCACTTTGAAACACAACATAATTTTAAATCGTTTCGTGAGACGTCCTCGTTCCACAGAGGACAGTGCCTTTGTTTCTATTGATTAAAGTGAACGTACAACTTAAGAAACTTCTGGCTTCCTCGTTCTATTAAGAATCTAGGCTAGATATCAGGTAGCGTTTACAATTTGATTAGATCACGTCTTTGCGATCGCTACTAAAGCTTAACTCCCTCCAGATAAACTGAATATGTTCCGTATAAACCTTATAAATACCAGCAATTACTAAATAACTACCGTTTATACCGAATTTAATTAAACAGAATGTACCTACATAATACTTTGCGTAGGTATATGTAATTAATGTAATTTACGTTGATTTAATTCCAAATAAGACTTGTCTTCAAAATTGGAATAAATGAACCTAATCAGAGATAAATAACTTTCAGTTCACGAACAGCTAGCGTGGGTCGTTACATTTACATATGCCGGTACAATGGCGGCTTGTATTCAAATGGGCACATACAAAATTATCTTATTGCGTGCTTATTTAGTTCTTTCATGTATTGACAGTAGAGCTTTAATTAGAAACAAATTTGGTTTATAATATATTTATATATATATATATATATATTTATTTATATGGAATTTAAAATTATACGTAATATATTAAATACAAGTTTCATATTCAATTTAATTTACCTAACATAATAAATAAAAAGTACATTTTTTTTAATAATTTCATTTTGCTTAAATAATATAAAAATGCTAGCAACAATCCTTTAGAACTAAGAGATGTTTAAGAAATAAAGCTTGAGCTAATACTAAAGGAGGTCCCTGAACTTGGTATGTCGAAACTGAAGAATATAAAACTAAAATATATATTACTTTCGCTCGATGATTAATGAAATGAAAAAATATTTTGTCTTAAGTAAGATTTGAAATGCACTTTGTGCTATATCTATATATATATATATATATATATATATATATATATATATATATATATATATATATATATATATATATATATATATATATATATATATATATATATTATAAATATATTTGTAGGTTTATATTTACTTTATTTTATTATAATTGTCTATTTCCATGTATTTTTTTACTTTTTAAAAATCATCATATGAAAATGTTTTTGATTAAAACTTTTCTATACTGTAAAAATATATTAAAAATTTTACAATATAGAAAAATTTTAATTATCTGCATAAGAAATATGGTATCATTTTATTATATATATAATTATTAATACGCTAAGTAGGAACATTTTTATCCAAAAAAAAAATCGTGTGCAGTGTATTTTTAAATTAATATTGTATACGTGCTTAAAATTTCGCAGAAAATAACAAAAATATAAGAAAATAATATTTAAATTATAATGTTTTTTACATAAATATAACTTAAAGTCAGTAAATAAATATGCATTAACATAGGCGGATACAAGATAACAGTGCGCCGTATCGCCAAGGACGAGCTGTAATTGTTAAGAAAATATCCAAATGCATTATACGCTACATAAAATATATATGTTTATAAAAATATTAATATTAAATACATCATTTACATGTTGTTTTGAATGTATGAGATTTACATACACACCTTCCCTATAGTAGGTACACATATTTCTTTTTTTTAATCACGCTGTATCCCACTCACAGCAGGGTAGGGAGAGGGAACCTAGTGATAAGACACTCCGTTCCCCACTTTCTACCGAATTCTGGAGGCATTGCGTGTTGAGTGGCAGAACTCAACGCCGCGCTTGCCTCGAGACCAGAGCGAAGAAATGGAAATATAAATTGAAGTAAATATTTCATCTCCTGGAGTGGGGATCGAACCCACACCCAGTCGGTTTTACAGTAATACTTTGTGCCCCTGCGCCGCGATTACATTATATTTAAAGTATTTTTAAATACAATAATTTTTAAAAATGACTGTTATTTTTCTTATAATGCTAATAAAATATTGTAAACATAACTATAACCTATACTTATTTATACATACATATCTCAATAAGCTAAAACTAGTATTCTGTAGACCTCATTGGTCGTGTACGTGACCTTCCCTCGTGTCAGCAATTCGTTCCTAAACCGTTCTCGTCGATTCCGCTGAATATAATATAATCAGATATGGCTATCTTTTACCTCCTACAACGGCAAGCCAAATGTGTACATTTAAATAAAACACCGCCTTTCCTAAATTAATTAACGAGTAAGCGTTTCTTTTCCTTTTATGAGGCTCAACTTTTGATTTAATTAAAAGAAATGTTATTTTGTAATTAGCTTTAACTAAATTTAAATCAGAAATAACAATGAATATAACATTGTTTTTTGTATTTTTTTTACATTTGAATTCAAATTAAATTAAATTAAATTAAATATAGGCATATCTTTTGAAAAAATTTTGTGTTGTTAAAATATTTTTTTGCGCTTAAATTATGAAATATGTATATTGGTATGGTATGGTGTATACGATATCAGAATTATAAAATAATAATATGTAAATATGAATTTATAACACTATTATTTATATCATAATATACCAGGATAAGGTGCCTATATAAGGTAATATATAAATAATAAATTAAATAAATTCAATAATTTTACAAAATATGACCAATCGAAAGATACATTTTACGTTTGATTACTTGACGCCACCCTTCTAAATATTACTGGTACCAATATTGTGCAAAACGAGGCGACTCCGTATTGTTTATTCTAAAAATAGTTTTTGTACGTCACACGAATTTCGATACAAACATACATGCCTATAGCGCAGGTGGGTGAGGGTAGATACAAATATGGGTGGGGGTTGTATGGGCGCATGTTTTATATTATTGAAGCTCCGGACGCCCGAATGTTTACCTTGTTTACAGAAATGCGAGCAAAACCTACTATAGGTAAACCTACCTACAGGGATAGCCACTGTCACTTTGAACGATTTCACCAGCTGCGTTTCGAAATTCATTTTATATTTTAAGCTTTTTTTTTAAATGTGCTTTGTTTTATATTTTTCATTGTGTCGTTTCGTTGGTAATCCAGCTTTTTTTTTATAACATGATCCAATCACGTATTTTATACAAAGTCATATTGTATCGGGAAAACGCTTCGTGTCAATATGATGTTAAACATTTAAATTCTTTTTCATTTTCCCACCACCTATCTAAGTACATATATAATACAAATGAAATAAAATCAAATAAATTGGCCAGTGTTGGTGCAGGAGTACAACGTGTGATTGTAATCGCAACTGGTTGTGGGTTCGATGTCCACTAGAGAAAATGAAATATTTATTTATATTTATATTGTCATTTCCTTCTGGTGTCGAGGCAAAGCGCGGCGTTGAATCCCGCCACTTAACATACAATGCCTGCAGATTTTGGCGAAAAGTATCTTAACCTTAACACTAGGTTCCCTTTACTTACCCTGCTGTGTGCTGAACATCGCGTTAAGCTAATTTATATAATACAACATATGATTAAAATGACAAACTTGCTTGGACGTAAGTCGCATCCCTGATTATATTTGGATAGATATTTCTTGTATCTCGTGTACACAATATAATAAGTCTCTTGGGTCGGAGAATGAGGCCTAAAGAAAAACCATCGGGTCTCATTCCTACGTTTACGTGATCCGTACAGGATATGGGTACCTACTATGGAGTAAACAGGGGAAAATCTTTTGAGCTGTATTAAGGCACAAAGGTACCTATTCCCAAATGGCTTGTTGGTTATTTTCTTGTATTGTGTCGGTATATTCGATGCATGAAACTCGGAAATTGAAACACGATGACGACAAAATAGAAATATAAAAAGGTATTTCTTTAAGGAAAATGTATTGTATTTTTTCTGACTATATTTCTTTATATTCAAAAGCAGCTTTGGTAAGTTGCCAAAGCGGTATAAGTAAAGCTGGTTAATTAATATAGTATCTTAGTACTCAATTATTGTTATTGCTTTGAACCTAAGCCTTATTGCTTATTTAAAAAAAAAAACAAATGAGTGAAGTTCAAAGATTTTAAAGATCCCTTGTTTGACTAGTCTTCTTGAACATCTACGAAATTTATTAATCTAAGTTGTACCAGAAACTGATGCCGTGACAGTAGAGTTTTGCAAAGAAATTTTGTTTGAGTATATCCCTTACGGCCGATTCTGTTTACCCAAATTAGTCCTTGTTTACGTATACTCAGAGTCTATTATCTTTTATTATTGTAAATAAACGTTTCTTGTCAAAACACCAAGGGAAAATGTACGCTATTGAAAAAGGTGTTAGGTTCAATTTTATTTATTTCTTATGGTATGTAAAATTGAGCACAGCGTACCCACCGACTGAGATGGGACCGCCAAATATTTCGGCCTTTATTTATGTCCACTTGAAGTTTCACGTAACTATAACGAGGAGGTTTTTTTTTTCGTAAAAGAGAAAAAAGTCGTCTAAGCTCGAATAATTTTATGCGTACCTATAGGTATTTAAACCCATCTGCATGTAAATATCTATTTAGGCCTGAATAAGTTCATTTTATCTTTTTATACCTCAAAGATCTTTTTATATTTAAGATATTTTTAAAATCTCTTATCGGAAAGTACGAAAATACCCAATACAAGAGTTAGTTTCGTGAACTTAATAACATTTACACTCACGATTAATTTAACATTTGTTCTGTTTTATGTTTTGTTTATATTACAATATATTTATTTTATTTTGCCATATAAAAAAAACTAACCTTGGTACATAAAATTAATCGACCTAAAGTCGTTGCGGAAGCTTTCTTTGTGGAACACGAGGACTTGACTAATTTTTTTACGAAATAAACAGAGCTATGGTATTTTATATAATTTATTATGTTTTATGAAAAATTTTATACTACTAGTCTATCAAAATAATACTTTTTTTTTAGTTCTTAATAATAAAAATAATAAAGCGACACAGTTAATTCACATAACTCGGTTAAATTATTTCTTTCTAAGATAATTTTCCTACGCTCAAATGAGCCAACGCTTTTACGTCAAGATCCGTCGGTATTAGGTGGAATCTGCTCCGCGCTTTGATTACCATACAAGCCTACACGACGTGGATCTACAAAGGATTGTTCACGGATGTTTTTTGTTTCATCACTAAATGTATGAAATTCGTTACACTTTGCATTGGAAATGAAATCGAGGCAGAAAATATATATTTTTTTATATAAACGCTTTTGTAAGTAATCTTTTTTATTAATAAATTTGTATAAGTTTATGTTTTGTTATAGGGACATAACACCTATTCATTCAATTTTTAGGATTCCGTACCTTTTAAGAAAAAAAGGAAATAAGATTATTTTATTGTCCGTCAGTATGTCTGTCTGTCAAGAGTCTTTTTGTCAGGAACACTTAGAGATATCGAGACATCTAAGTTGAAATTCAAATCATATATATAGATCTGCGGCCCTTTGATTTCTTGAAAAAAAAATTCCTGCATTTATTTAAAAAAAAAACAGATACGGCCAATTATATCGCAAAATCGAATTTCGAGACTATCAAGGAAAACAAAATTCATAGGGTATCTACTTCCGGTTGACTTAGAATTATGAAATTTGGCAGCCAACATCTACAGGTAGTACTTGCTTAGGAAAAAATCTGAAAACTATACATTTGTGCTTAACTCTTAAAAAATAATAGTCTTAAATAGTAAAAAAATGCGTATTACACTGACACTATAAAGGCGATTAACATTAATAGGGTACTTTCCGGTTAACCTAGACTTAGAAAATGTGGCAGTTAGCATCTAAAGGTAGTACAAGGGTTTAGGAAAAATATTGAAAACTGTATAATTGAAGTTAAATTCTAAAAAATAAGCCCAAAAATAATAATTTAAATAAAAAATAAGCTTAAAAGGGGGGCCAAATTTGGTATTAAAAGCTTTAGTTCAAGTGAGGTATCAGATAAAAGGGCTATTTCTAAGCAAAGTCTGAATTTCAGAAATTGCTTGAGACTTCCAATTTTTGTACGGAACCCTCGATGGGCGAGCCCAGCTTGTGCTTATCCGGTTTTTTATCTTAAGGTTCTTATGGTAAATTAATAGATCTATGAGATGTTATTTTATTACAAATAATAAACATAGGTATGTATGTAGGATATATAAATAATCCCTTAAGTTTTTATTTTTTTAAACAAAAAATATTTGCTTCCTTCTTACCTCGATGTAGCAAAGAAAAGATAGCTAAATTCATATCTCTATGCAAAACGGGAGAGATTAAAACAATATTTGCTTTAAAATACTGAGGGCGTCGCGAATTTCCTGCCTTTCAAATTATATTAAGTTTAATCAACTGTATATTGCTCTAATATAACCTATTTTATATATAAGAGGGGTTACAATTTAAAACATAACGGCAGGTGAATGAATGTACTAAGTGCCTCTCTTTAATGTTTATTGTATTTCAACGCTATCTTGTAATATTTATATGGGGGCCTACGTTTTACCATTTATTTTAAATACTCTGATAATATGGAGCATATTATTTTTTTGTTATTTATTAATGTATTGTTATTATTAATACAAAATAAAATGAAAAAATATTTCAGAATTCGGCAGACGTAGTGTCTTAACACTTGGTTCCCTCTACCTACCCTGCTGTGTGCGGGATACAGCGTGAAGCTGATTAATTTATTTTATTTTTGTCATATAAACAATACCAATTTTCGACCTCTATTATCCTATACATTCAGGACGAAGTGATGATGGCGTGTCTTAACTCACTTCATATTCGAAGTCCATTAAGTGCACTGTATCGCCGATAAACTGACTGACGGTAATGCATAGCACTCAGTATGTAGGTACCTACTACTACGAAATGCACCCATTGTAATGTAGGTAGAGTTAGCTCTCCATAGAAACGCTTCACATTAAAGTAGTTATTATATTTGTTTCTTATAAAAAATTGAGATCAGTCGTGGCGCAGCGGCACAAAGTGTGACTGTAAAACCGACTGGTTGTTGGTTCGATCCCCACTCGAGGAGATGAAATATTTACTTAAATTTATATTTCACTTTCTTCGCTCTGGCGTCGAGGCAAAGCGCGGCGTTGAGTTCTGCCACTTAACACGCAATGCCTCCAGAATTTGGCAGAAGGTGGGGAATGGAGTGCCTAAACACTAGCTTCCCTTTGCCTACCCTGCTTGTACGGGATACAGCGTGAAGTTGATTTAATTTAATTTTAATTTTTATGAAAAATAATAATATTTTTTTATATAAATTGCAATATAAATTTAAAAAAGTCTAGCTTTGTTTTAATTGTGTACCTTTACATACTCGGATAATTAGATTTTTCCAACGATTTTAGAAAAGCTCTTTCTTTTACTACACACATAAAATTTATATTTTAAATTTTAATTTATTATATTTGAAAATAAGCATATGTGAATATAAACACGAATTAACTCTTATATTTTTCAACTTTACCACTGTTTACGTGTAATCTTACATTATTGTTTTATAACTAAAGTTACATCACGATGATCATCACGTTAAAGTTATTATAAAATATGATTTTATAATTTTTGCTCCGGGATTTCATTTTGAGCTTTTGAATTTTATTCAGCGCAAAATAGGGAACAAGAGTGTGTCTTAATAGAAAATGAATGTCTTAAGATTAGGTTTCTAGGTTCCTTCTGCTTACCCTGTAATGGTGGTGAGGCAAAAAAATAAAAAAAAATGTATTACCGATACTTATATATAAGATAATATATAGAAATATTACAATTACAATTTAGGCCCATGTTTGATGTTAAAGGAAAAATATAAAATAGTACAAGTAAATGCAAGAGTCATAATATCCACGCAGGCAACGTCGCGGGCGCTCTCTAGTATATTTATTACTTATATTATTTCCTTTGTAACTAAAATTAAATTTTACCTTTTCTTATTTTTGGACACAAAGACTCTGTGTGTAAATTTGAATGCGGATCAATTAAGTTCATTACCGTCCTTTATAAGTTTTGATTCTCCAAACCTAAATATATTTTTTGTATATGAGACATTTGAAGATTGCAATTTTTAATTAATTCAATTAAAAAATTTTAATCATCCTAAAACATATTATAATTTAATTAATATAGATCCTACCTATATGAATAAAATTATGGTCTAACTATACTTTTTTTACCTTTACGCTGTATCCCGTATAGGTTACAGGGTAAACAGATGGAACCTAATATTAAGACATTCTGTTCCCCAGCGGAACTCAACGCCGACCCTATCCTCAACACCAGAGCAAACAAATGAAAATATTATTAAATAATATTTAATTCCTCCGCGTGTAAATCTAACCCGCGCCATGACTGGTCTTGAATACATTATTATATTTACTTAAAGATTAATATTTTTTGTTCTGGTTTGTTACAGTACCTAGGTACTATAACAAAACAGAAGATGTTCTTGAGTAATTGTCTCTACAACTTACACTTTCACAATATACTTGTACTGAAGGAGAGCGTTCCACCGCTACTCTTTATTAGTTTCCTAATGCCTGTACTCGTGGCCGTTGAGACGGCGCGCTATGCAACTGCACTATACGCCGGACATGGCTGACGGAGTTGAGTCATAAACTGGATATTTACTTATATTTCTACAGAGGATTTGTTAGGTAACACTAGGGTAAATATTTCAAAATTATTTAAATAAAATTGCACACTGTATCCCGCATTTAGCAGGATAGGCAGGGGGAGGGAGGAGGTGTTGGGACTATCCGCTGATTTCTGGTCTGCGTGTCGAGTAGACGAACTCAACGCCGCGCTACGCCTCGACCCCAGAACGAAGAGTGGAAGTGAAAAGTTTCCTCGAGTGGGAATCAAACTCAAACCCTGTCGCGTTTACCGTCACACTCCTTCGCCACGACTTGCCTCACATTGTAAATTCGCCATTAAAAAAATATTAATATTTAATAAGATATTAAAATATGATAATTTCTAGTTTTCTTTATAGATAATTTATTGATCGAAGTTGAAATATTTATTTTTAATAGAAGCAGCTATAGATTTGGTAGAGTTCGTGCGGTCGTTATTCCAATAAATAAGTAATTATAATCAATATATTAGATATATAGGTATGTTTCGGCAACATCACAAAAGCCAATAGTCCTTTTAATATAGAATTTTCGTTGTGAGCATATTTAAATTGTTATAAAAGTAAATTATACAAAATAACATTCTATAAAATAGTCTCATTTTCAATGAAATATACATATTTTGATGTTCTAGGACTTTTTGATGTAGGTAGGACCTGTTTGTTTATATTTTAATATAAATAAATTTGGAGGAAGCTTAAATTTTCACATTTATGTTTAAGTTAGGTATAATTTTGAAGAATTTAAAATATTAAAAAATATATTGCTCTATCTATTTAGAAGTTATGTTAAGACTAATATAACAATAAATTTTTATTTAACTCACCTGTACTTGACACAATAATATGGTAAAATCTTGTTGAACTACACAATTGACATTTCTCCAAGGAAATCTGTCTCCATGTGCGCGATTAAACTCAAAGAATTTTTATTTAAAAGGGTCTTTGTGGCAAAAAATAGGGAAAGCGGGACCCATTGTGTCACCCTCGTTTAAAATCTGGGCCAATGGGGAATGGGTGTTGTTGAACAATTGATTTTTTCCTACCAATCGATATAGTTTCTAAAAATGGCCGCATTTTTTTCTAATAAAAATAATTGCCGATGCAACATTTTGTAGACGGGGGTGAAATTTTGGTTCTTTTTCGAATCATCACATAAAAAAATTAAATTTTGCTCTAAATAACTTTTTGCATTTTAAAAAATTTTTTTTTATTTATTTTTGGAGGCACAAAGAGTGACTGTAAAATCGACGAATTGTGGGTTCGATCCCTACTCAAGGAAATGAGATATTTGTTTACATTTATATTTTCATTCCTTCGCTCTGGTGTTAAGGCAACGCGCGTTAAGTTCCGCTACTCAACGCGCAATGCCTTTAGAACTCGGCGGAAAGTGGGGAACTTAGTATCTTAACACTCCGTTCCTGCTGTATGCGGAATACAGCGTGAAGCTGATTTTTTTGATTTCAATTAATTACAATAAAACATTATATTTAATAATACTTAATAACTCTTTCTATGAGAATAGCTACTATATAGACCATAAGCTGGATAGCCTAAATCGAAATAAATAAAATATACGCATAAAATTACCACTACGTTCATAGACTACTGAAAAAATATCACGCAGCTAAAATGTAAATAAAATCATTCTCTACTAAATAAAAAAATACAATATAAAAAATATTTACCATCTATGAGAATCATATTACAATGTTCCATAAGAAAAAATTGAGTAAAGTTACGCCATCTTTTGACAACACTGCGGAGTTTCCCTTGCATTAGCTCTAAATGTATTATATCGTAGCGCACACAAGCTCAACTATCTTCTATTATATTTACTCTATAGTTGACGATATTGTATATGTGTGCGTCACGTCTACGGTAATACGATACGTATAAAAAGTATCGAAGTGTGAGTGTGTGTATACGATGTAGAGCTACTCACTCACACATGGAGAGCGCTTCACGCGCGAAGCAAATGAAAATCTTGCTAGAACTCCACTAGTAACGACATCTAGCGTATGCAACTGGAACTATAGCTTACGCAGCACTAGGATAAGATCGCACGTGAAATTTTGACGATGTTTTTTTTCAAGGACTGTCGTGGCGCAGAGGTACAAGCGTATGACTCTGATCGTGACGGGTTGTGGGTTCGTTTACTACTCGACAAAATAAAAAATGTAATATTTTCATTTCCTTCTCTGGTAACGAGCGCAATCCCCACAGAGTTCGGTGGAAAGTGAGAAACGGAAGTTAATGGTGATGTTTTATTCAAGTTTCCACCGCCTACTCTGCTATGTGCGAGATACAGAGTCCAGATATATTTAAAGCCATTATTGGAATAAATGTGCTGAAACCTGGCATACTATTAGTAATAATTACTTATTTGTATATTAATATATATATTCTTGCTGTCTTTTAGTTAACCGACTAAGATCCCAGGACCACCAGATCTACGTAATTTTTGCAAAGCTAAAATTTTGAAGATTAGTTGTCTAATATGTAGTTAAGACTGTATGCGTACATACTAACTTGAAAGTAAGTAAGGGGTTCTTTCAATGTAAATAATATAAAAGGCACTATGCCTTTTATATTGCGGTACCTCTGAAAGGTAAAGTATTTTTTTATAAATGCACTTAAAAATTCGTGGTAAAAAAATTACTCTTCCTTCTCTTTCCTTCTTCGCCGTTCTTATATATTTTTTAATTTTATGAAAAAAATATATTATATTTGTTTATATGTATTACTTAAAAAAACTTCTTAACATTTTTGCTTTAATTTATTATTGTGTATGCAACTGGATCCATATAATCTAATAAGAAACACAATAAAAATAAGTATAATATTTTTTACTGTTTCTTAATAGATTAGTATAGACACATTTATCTAATTGGTTTCTTAGTATTCATTTTCAAACATATTTCCGCCTTGTCCCACATAACAGAACAAGCAGAGGTAACCTATTGTTAAAATAGTTTATTTTCCACTTTTTTTGAAATCCGCATTGAAATCATATATTTTTTTAGTATGTTGAAATTTTCACGAGCCACCTTATTCACGAGATCTGTCACTTAAAATAGAACTTTATCAAGACTACTCCGAGTAGAGTGCGATTGGACTGATTTAAATATCATAATTTGATGTCAATAATTAATTTGGTAATATCGAAAATTGAATACTATATTTTTTATCGTAATTGATTTTTTGTACAACTTGTTTACTATAATATAAATGCCAACTCTTATTATAAATAAAATTATATTTTTTATAGTTTAAAGAAATTAGTCTAACACAATATGTCTACGGCGACTAATAGCTTGATCTTCCTATATTTGTGACACTTCTAGCTGCACGCGATAATTGCAGGTTCCAATCCCACTTGGGGAGATGTATTAATTAATAATTTAAGTATTTCTGCCGTTCTCATAGAGTGGCTATTAATTAACACATGATATTATTATATATCAAGATATTAAAAATTGAGGATGACTAACTACACTTCGCGAATTTTGGGTGATGCAAGAACAACAACAACAATATACCTACCTACATATTATATGGCAAGCGAACATACGTTTTAACAAACATTATTACGAAAATCTATATAAAATCTTACATAAACCCCTTGTTAGTGGGTTCCATACCATATCAACCATATATATTCAATTATTTATTGGCCTTATCTCATTGTAAACGAGCTTGACGTGTCTAATATAGTTTAAACACCATTCGTCTACAGAACTCAGGCGGTCGATAGTGTGGGTTCGTTATACTGTACGTATTTTCCTTAGACCGTGGGTGTGTTTATCGAATTTGAAGGCGAAACGTCGAAATGTAATGGAGGTTTTTTGAAATGTATTCACAATTTGTTTATCTTTATTCTCCACCACGTCATCTCTTGTCACGTGAACGTTACGTAAGCTGTATTTTATGATCTTATGACGTTACCTAACAACTGTAGCTTTCCAAAAAAATATCGCATCTATTTGTTATTTATTAATGTTTTGTCTAGCCAAATGAACTATTTGGAACGTCCCGAATTCAGATTCATTATTTTTGCTGTCCAACTGCACAGATTAGTTCATTGACATCCGATATAACAGAGGGGTGGAAAAGGCGTGCCCGCTCTTTCACCCCGCATACAAAAGAAAGAGAGAAAGGAGAAATTGTCGCCTGCTTTCGTGGCAGCAGGTGGTAATTATTGGCGTAAGTCGGCCTGCGTTTGAACTTTTGAAGGTCGAAAAATAAACAGGATTTTTTTTCTGTTGTACAAGTTTCAACGTTAATTATTATGTTCCACCGCTAGTTGTTATGTTCCGTTGAGCTCAAGGCTGCACGTGGTCACGCATGCTCGCTAACAATGTATCTAGACAACTGACGAGAGTTATAAATATTTCATATTTTGATGTTAATATATATTTTATAGCGACGCCATCGTAGTATAGTTGTGATTGTGCTTGTGGGTGCTGAGTTGAGATCCTAGTTTGGGGGATATTTATATTTTTAATATACATTTTTATGATCACAGTAGGCAATAGCATATTGGATGAGCTCAATTGTAATCATTGATTCTAAATTTAATGTTCTCAAGGAAATATTTACGGTTTTTTTTTTATTAAAGCAAGTAGTGAGGCTGCTAGACAAAAGGAACTAGACTACTTCCGTTACTGCTCTTTACTAGAGCGAGAGCAGCCAAGTATTAAGTATTCCATTTCTTAGAGTGGGAGTCGAACCCTCAACCTGTGACGTTTACAATCGCACGATTGTGCCCCTAGGTCACGACTGGCCTCTAAAAGTATAGTACCTACCTACCTATCTATATTTAAATACCTACATATTTATAGAGGCCAGTCGTGGCGCAGCGGCACGAAGTGTGACTGTAAACCGACTGGTTGTGGGTTCGATCCCCACTCGAGGAGATGAAATATTTATTTAAATTTATATTTCCATTTCTTCGCTCTGGTGTCGAGGCTAAGAGCGGCGTTGAGTTCTGCCACTCAACACGCAATGCCTCCAGAAATCGACAGAAAGTGGGGAATGGAGTGTCTAAAAACATTAGGTTCCCTCTGCCTACCCTGCTGTGTGCGGGATACAGCGTAAAGGTGATTTATTTTTTTTTACCTATATATTTATCCACTCTAATGTAAGAGTGAATAACATTAAATGTGAAAGTCACGATAAATTTATATCCAGCTTAAATTCGCTACCTAACCGTTTTAAGCCATTCTAAATATATTATTATGCGGAATGACTTGTCTGATGTCATTTTTCATGTTATTAAATGAAGTATCAATACAAATAAAATGAGAATGAAATCAAAAGAATGAGGTAAAACTGGTTTTTTTACTTCACGCAACTCACGCATTACGTGAGGTCTTTATAAACAATTTATATATGAAATAATAACTTTAGTTTTCATACTTCGCCCATTTTTATAACTTTGTCCAGGCTTTGCCCAGGGGTTGATGCAACCCTCAAAAAAAAATGTGGTTACAGTTACCCGAAAATTGGCCAAATGCAAGTGGTTGATATAACGCATTTCTATTACGGTTTTTTATATACAAATGTATGTACGAGTATGTCCTTTCCTTATTTCGCCATGACTAGATTGTTAGTTGAAAACTGGATTTTGTTTATTAAATTTAAATTTAAATAGACGATATACATTATCGTTGAAAGTGTGTCTTATAGAGCTTGCCTATCGTGCCCACAACCATGAATTCGCGTTTCGTTTTGTCTAAATAATAATAGTAAATGGAAGATATGCCTACATAAAAAAAAACCTTTAAATATTGCAGACAAAACTACAGGTAGGTGCTTTATTTTTAAGACATGTATAATGTATATTTATTGGACAAAATACGTTCCATCCATTTAGTATTCGTTTGGGGCAAGTGGGCGCACTTTTACTTTAAAGTCTCACTATGCAAGCGAAAAGTTAAATAAGAGAAGTTAAAATATTATATAGAAATAAGAATTTATTATTCTATAAATCAAAATAAATAAAAATAGTAGATACCTATAATACACCTCTTATCTCGTGAATATCGAAATGCGTTCTCTTGTCCTCGTATTGTGGGTAAGTGGGAAGACCTAGTCGGCACTAGGCTATTATCTAGAGGACACTTCTTTCTCCACCTTCCGCCCGTGTTCTAGACATCACGTGTTGACCCACGGAACTTTACGCCGTGCTTTGTGTTGCGAGAAAAGTAGCTAATTACAAATACAACTTAACCCTGAGCGGGAATCGAGCCCACAACTCACTCACAAAAATCAGACATCATCCTTACCATAATGTGCAGTAAAAAAAAAATCTTATGATAAAATTTCAATTACTTACTATCAATTCACGAACACATCTAATAGTGCATTTTATCTTTATTTATACATTTTTTTTTTCTAGTATTTAGATAGGAATTGTATAAATTACTAATTCAATTTCAATAACTCGTAATTGCTTGACACCTTATAGGCTTATTAAAGCAATTTAATATATATTTTTTCCGCCATTATAAATGTAAATAGGTATCCAATAAAACACCTTTGTAAGAAAGGTAACCTTTGAAATGTGACGTATACGTAAACACATTTTCATTATATATTTTGTCTCTTTCTCTCCTTAATTTGTTTTACACACAGAAAAGAGACGAATAGAAAGTGATATTGCACGTCCTTAAAAAGGTTTCGATGGGAAAACTGGCTTTCGTCGAAGGCTTCGGGATGCTCGCAAATATAATAGTATAGTTAATAAAAAAAGTAATAAGCCCATTTATAATATTTTTTTATAAAATAAACTATAATATACATATATATTTTTGAATACGCTTGTCAGTTGTTAATCAATATTTAGGTAAATACTTATGTTACTATCCATGAAAATATTCAATAACTTTAAATCAACTTCCCATATCATTTTTAATTTGTTGCCTTGTTTAAAATAAGACAGAAAAATATTTCATTTTTATATTATTATTTTATACCTATATAATAAAGAACAAAAAACTATAAGTTAAAAATTAAGTAAACAGTAATTCTTTAAATTAACAAGACATTATTATAAAAACACAACTACCAACAAAAAACAGAACAAAGATAAATATTTCATTAAATTCTCACAATTTTTGAAGCATGAAATTCAAAAACAAAAATTTAAATGTTGTGATGACTTTTATAATTTATTTTTATACTTATTATTAAAATTTAGTCTCATTTTAAAAACTATAGTTAAATTTACCGAATGTTGTTTAAAAAAAAATAGCCAACGTCCCGAAGCATTCGGTGGAATTCTGAAGAACCTCCAAGGATTTTGGATAGATGGCGTTACGCTCCATCTAATGAGAAAAGGTAATTAAAATTATTTCCTTCTTAAATAAACATTAAATAAATAAACAAAACAAAAAAGAACTTACATGTATTAAATATATTGTATGATATTATACATATATTAAATATATTGTATGATAAATTACATTCGGAAATTCACCTTTGTTATATTCCAACGAGATTCTTGCTTGAATAAATTTGAATAATTGCCGTGCCCAATTTGGGAACACCTAAGCTTCTGACAAATTCGTGAATTTTACAAAATTTTACTAGGATTTTTCGTCTAGTTCCTGGATCGAAGGAAAATAAAGAAATAAAAGTAACTTTATTATTTAACAATGCAAGAATACTGTACCTATTTTACCCTATAGGTTCTAAGTCATAGAATAAAAAAAATGCAACAAAATAATCAAAACTTTAAAATAGGCCATAAAAAAAAACAATTTATAAAAGAAATAAAATGAGGTACCTAAACTAATAAGATAAATAAAATGAATGAGAAAGTGTTATACGTGAAACGTGACTAGTGCTACATTTTGTTATATTCGTGTGACATTTTATATGTTTGTATGTTTTTCTTTAAGTACAAATTATGAGGATGTTTCTGGATCAAGCCGCGTTGGGTAACAACGGTCGCCCGTCCAGACGCCATATTTATAGGATAGGGGTGCATTATACCGACGCATGCGCAATACGATTTTAGTCCTATTTGTTAGTAAACACTAGTATATTTTGTCGATAATATGTATCTAGGAAATGATAGAGAGAACGGGCAGAGGGCGCTCGGTACTTTAATTACCATAGTCGACGGCTTCCAATTAGCGGTGCGTCGGCAAACATAATTGAATTAATCAATTCTGATATAAACAGAAGAGACCTAATTGTATTTTCTGAGTCTATCATATGATATTTCGCTGTTAGATAACGGTTTGTATATAGTAAGATTATATTTGTATCTATATATAATATAATATAAACTCGTGATGTTATTTGACACGTGTATTAATTAATAAGTGTTCGGTCGGCATTAGGTGCATTCATTTATTAAAAGCTTCTTATGTGTATGATTATAAAAAATGAAATAGTACAGTAAATAATCGTATAAGAATTTCTACGCAACTTTATAAGAAGGTATCTATGGCCTAGTGGAACCCTTGTGTGGAAAAAAATCTGTATTATATATAAATCTACAAAAAACAACGCTTAAAGCTTAATAACTATTGACCTTATTGTGATATTCCTTCTTCGGAAATTGGTAACGTCAAATAAAAATTGAATTTTATCCAAATTATATTTTATGTTTTTATTGTTAAACAATCTATTAAACGATAGCGCGAAACGAATTAAAAATTATATAACGATATATATCAAAAAATATAAGTATAGATAATAGTGAACCTACTATTCGAATATTGTCTCTATATGTTGGTATAAAAAGTGAACATTTACACCTACGGACGTTGACAAATAAGTCACCAACTAAACTACGCTGGCCCGAAATTCTTTACCTTTTCTAGGTAGGTACACCGTCGGGCGACATTTCTTCTTATTAAAATTGTTTCGGGTTAGAAAGCCACGTAGATTTCCCACTGGGCGGGCGTTAACGCGGGGTCACATTTAATAAAAAATACCAACACGATATTGTATTTAGTACTATTTTATATTGGGTTGAAGTAGATAGAAACCTATGTAAAATAAAATAAATATATCAGATTCACGCTGTATCCCGCACACAGCAGGGTAGGCAGAGGGAACCTAGTGCTAAAACCGTTCCCCACTTTCCGTCGAATTCTGAAGGCATTATGTGGTGGGTACTCAACGCCGCACTTGGTCTTGACGCCAGAGTCAAGAAATGGAAAAAAAAATCGTTTTAATTGTGTAATGTTTGTTAATTTTAAATATAAAAAAAACTGTTATCTAGATCTTACGTAATGATTGATAAAAACAAGGCAAAGTAACAGATATGTAGGTTTCTTGAATATACAAAATATACTGTTATGGACTTATTTAAAAATTATACTTAATTAAAAATTTGGAAGGAATTATAGTTGATTATTTTAATTTAAATTTTTTTTCAAAGATTTAAAATACATTTTTTGAAAAAATGTTAAAGTTATGCCTAATATATTTAAATTATATTTTTAAAATGCTCGAATTAACCGAAATCTAAATTTGCATATTAAATTAAGCAAAAAATCGCATATCTACAGACAACATCATTAGAAAAAAAAACAGGAAAAAGTAAGTAACAGATCTTTTTTTGCCTTAATGTTTATTGTGGGTCCGTTTGTATGATATTATCGTGATTATATTTTAATATTATCTTCTTGTTTTTAAGTTATCGTTATTTTACAAACAATTATACTAGCTTATATATTAAAGTAAGTAAGCGAAATAGATACCTAACTAAACGGTTATGGTAAATTGCGCTAAACCCCGATCTCAACGATTATAGCTAGAGTTTATGATTTATTTTAATGTAATATTTAGTGTTGATACATTTTTATACTAAAATATATTTCTTCCCTAAAATACAGTATAGGTATACCTGAGTTTTTATTGTAACTCTATTTAGGAAGAGAGAAGAAGAGGGGATTCTATAAATACTGATTAATCTACATTTATTAAAAATAACAAAGTATTTAGCTGGTTAGTAAAATTATAATGTTAAGTAAAATTAAAATCGTTTATAACGAATTTAAATATGAAAAAGAAACCTATTGTTTATATTATAAGAAGAGAAGACTTAAAAAAGTTACAATATAGAAAAAGTCACATGACACAAAAACTGTATCACGAAACTCAGTACCTTCTGTACAGTATACAAATAGATAAATTTACTTTCTAAAAACAAGAACAAATGTGGATATGAGTATTCCTTTTTGTTTTATATCCGCGTCTATAAACAAAGTTGACTATTCTATAGCTTTCGAATATGTCATCACAGGGTCCCGAAAGTTTCTCTCCATTCCGCGATCTCATCTATAAAGGGGGAGGGTGGGGGGTGGCCACCTAAGGGAGTCGGTCTTATTACAAAAGGCATCGTTGCATTCACAATGATCTGCATGCGAATAACCGAATTTGCGAACTTCAATATTCGATCATCTGATAGCCGACGACGTTTCTACGAAGCTGACGGTATTCTGTACCGGCTGATTCTTGTCTATATTGTAAGATAGATAGATAGTATCTATCTATGCTATCTATATCCCATTTAAAGTACATTAGCTAAAACATTCTGATGATAACATTAAAAAAATACATGGTTTCAAAAAGATCTGTTAATTTGAGACTGAAAAGAAAAACAACATACTATGTTAATAAATACAAAGATTAGGTTAGATTGTGAAATTATTTCTTTAATTGAAAATCTTTATCTAATTGTCATCGAAATGAGAGTTTATTATGTATTTTAAATATTTTAATCAGCACAACCTTTCCAATGTCAGACATTGAACGTTGTGTTTATCAAATACTTTACGGACGGTTTAAAAATATCGCATTTTTTTAAATTATACCTACGATTGGATTGGTTGGAATCCGGTTGGACGGTCTTATCATTCTTTTTACCAATTTAACTCGGGCCGTAACTTAAGTTCTTTACGAGTCGATGAGCATATTTTACGTTGTGTATGCAGGTACATATTTATATATATAGAGCTATTTAATTAATTCTTTTATCTCCACGCTGTATCCTGCATTTGGAGCCCATAGAACAGAAATCTGAAGCCGTTCTTTTTCTCCACATCAGAGCGAAGTAATGAAAATATTAAACGTTTCATTTACTCTAATGGGGATCGAACCCAAAACCTATCGCCATTACAGTCACACGTTCACCACAATTCAGGTATTTAAATCATAAAAAATATATATTTTATTTACTATTTACGAACTAAACACTACAATTTTGCGTGGTAATGTGTGTATTGCGGTAGGTAAACTGTAATGGAGCATCGAGTAGACGAGACGCTATTGCCAGGAAACCCTTTTTGTAATTAATGCTAGTCTTTAGTTGTCCGACGGTTGAATAGGTCTGAGTGCTGCGCTGGATATGTTGAAGTCATGGAAGATCAGCGATTTGGTTTGAATTTTTTTTTATTGTTTGATACATTGTTAATATGCTTACACAATATGGGTATATATTGTACCCATAGGCATACAGTACCTATATAATTATTTTGTTTATTATATTTACTTAAAAAAAAAATGTAGTTATTGATATTAGCAGATATTAAAATTAAAGGTACTTTAAAATATTTTCAATACAATTAAATATGGTATCTGCTAGTGATTATTTATGCATAACATATTATATTTAATATTTTAATTTATATATATGCCTAATATTTTGAAAAAATTAAAGATTTTTTCAGTATCACTGTATCTGGCAATAGGAACTTAGTGTTAAGTCACTACGTTTCTCACTTTCTGCTGGATTCTCAATATAATTTTTTCTTAATATTTATTTGCCTTAGACCACTATTCGTATACGTTTACACAAACTGTACTCTTTACCTAGAAGCTGCCGTCTCGACCGTGTTAGAAAACATAAACATCGTAGAGACCACTCCAGTTTTTCAGAAAATATTTCCCAACTAAAATATCAGCGCGTCGAAACAAACTTTTTATCTAGAAGCGTATTCATTTTTGTTAAAACGTTCCTTTTAACACGAAGTTTAGACGAAAGTGTTTCTTTATTATATTAAACTTAAAAAATGACAAAAGCTATAGTATGAAATTCAAAATATAAGACTAATACGTACTACGTACTACATTGTTAAATAAATATTGTATTTACTTAATAAATCTAAACAAGTCTAATTGAATTTGAAAAAAAATTCAAAATTAATTAGACACCGAGAGAATTTAAAGGGTATAAACAAAATAATCTTCTGATAATATCAGGATCGTTACTCGAAAACAACGCTGGGGGCATCTGTTTTAGCTATAGTTACTCGTTCTAATAACCTAACTCAGCTTTGCCTTTCTCTAAGGAATATAGAGCCTCTATGTCAAAGGCATGGAGTGTATATTTATACGATAGAGCGGTCTCAATGAAAATAATCCAATGTTCGCTTGTTACAGTGTTGCTCTGTTCTTTAAATTAATTTAGGCCTCTTGAGACCGCGGCTGTTTTGGTTGAGATTAAATTTATCCTGGCAAACTTAATAAAGATCGATGTTTCACCTACTGAATTAAAAATTATATAAGTAAAAATGTCGATTTCGATGTCTATAAATATCTATAAATAAATATTTACTTATGGAATTTAAATATTATAAAATGCTTTCAAAATCAATAAATATTAATATAAGTCGTACAGAAACGAAGAAAAGAACTTGTACTTCTCGGAGGCGATATTGTAAACTGTAAATCAAGCTCAATGCAATGTATAGTTATTAAGTTCCGTAAGTCAGTGCAGGTATCTTTTATTTGTAATAAAATAACAATTTTATTACAAATTCATTTAACGTACGGTGTCTACCATAAATTGACATGGATACCTACCTACATGTTCAGTTGCCCAACGTTGCCAAACGAAATGAAACGAGATTTAAAGTAAAAAGAGGTTGTTAATGTTGCCCATCGACACTTTAAATATGGTAGGTATTTAAAAAATTGCAGGTTTATTTTGCATATGATATTGTAAGCCTCCATAAACTGAGTGTTTGTATGTCCATGTGTCAAACAGGTGGTCCTGAAACACGATTAACAGATCAGTATCAAATGTTTTTCGTTTCACGCTGGGAGCCTTTTAGCGATATTTTAAGCCTCGATGCATTTAAATGCATTATTATTGGATGGCTTTTATTGAATTTTACCTAATAAGATTCAGTTAGTTATGTGCCGAAAAGTCACCTCGCTACGTCGTTAAGATAACAAAGTTTTGCATTTTTACCTCGAATCGTAAAATACTTAATATAATGGCATATTAAACTAATTAGCATTGGAGATAAATAAAAATAATTTCTGCAGTAAGTGGTAAGTAGCGTCATCTATGTTTTACCTCGAGAACCGGCCTAAGGCGTATCATTTCTCGTTATAAGCCTTGATATAAATAATAAACATTTCTTATGAGGTAATACATTCTAAAAACATTCACAATAAATTTCGTGAATAAAATTAACTAAACACAAATTAACACATAAAGAAAGCACTCATACATTATATTTAAAACATTGATTCCTATGTTTAATGTTTCTTAACAACACGGCCATTTTGAAGTTGTGTTCCATTAGTGATCGAGTTAAAATATGGTGCTGAGTGCACCGAACCCCATTCCGATATTCGTTACAACTGTCCAGCGAGACTAGACCTGCGCAGTCGATGCATACGGCATGAAATAAGAAGAAGTAAGAGCTCTTTTTACATTGGCTCCGCCGCCGCCCAGCCCTATGGAGTGGGGACGCAACGGTACCAACCAAGGGCTGTCTACATTCATCATGCATTTTATGGGAAAGGCTTGAAAGCTAACCGATTACGTACATGCGAGGTTTCATCAGTACCTACCTGTTAGCGTATTTTCGTATTATGATTTCTATATTCAAATGTGGGTATTGATGATTTATAAACGGATTCTATAAATAATTATAGGTTACTTTGTAATAAGAAATAATTTGTAAGAGTTTCCTTCATATTAAAAATTAAATGAAATTAAATCAGCTTCACGCTATATCCCGCACACAGCAGGGTAGGCAGAGGGAACATAAAGTTAAGACACTCCGTTCCCCACTTTCTGCCGAATTTTGGAGGCATTGCGTGTTGAGTGGCAGAACTCAACGCCGCGCTTTGCCTCGAACCCAGAGCGAAGAAATGAAAATATAAATTTAAGTAAATATTTCATCTCCTCGAGTGGGGATCGAACCCACAACCAGTCGGTTTTACAGTCACACTTTGTACCACTGCGCCACGACTGGCCTTCCTTTCCTCCGTTCCTTCATATAATTACATGTATTTAGTTATGTAGTTCAGTTTCACTTAAATACGAACTAATTTATGTTAATTTTATTCTGTAATAGATTAGTTTGGCTTCTTTTACAAATGTTATAAGATGAGATGTAAAAACTTCTTCTTTAATTATACCATTGTGTTAATTGATGTATTATTATTTTTTACAATACAAATGTCGAATAAAAAGTAGATTTGTGATAATTGGACTTATATACTGTAAGTTACTCATGTTAATAAGATCTGACGATAAAAAAATATAAAGTTAAATTTTATAAGTCGAGTTTGAGAACTTTCCTCAATTTTGGTTATTTCTCACGCCAGCTAACCGCCTGCGATCTGTGAAATTGGATCATTTATAAACTTCTTCGCGGTCGTTTGCCCATCGCTAAATTTAGTGTTATCAAACTTCCACACTTAATGTCTAACTTTTTTGAAATTATAGTTTGTTTTTTCTGATCACAAATACTACTATTATTTTATATAAAAATGAAATTGATATCTATGGGGTGCTCACCTTCCTGCACGTACGTACTGAGCTCTAAGTACAAATTATGTCATATTTTACCGCAATCGAAAAAGTTTTCGACATCAAATACGTATATTATTTCAAGCTAAACTCAACTCAACTTTGTCTATTTTAAGATTTTAAATCTAAAGTCAAGTAAACTATCCTGTCAATTTCCAACGTGGAAAGGACATAGATATTCCGACCCCGCCATTTCCATCCGTAGTCCCTCTTGAATTGCGAAAAAGAACGTATTTGCATTTTGTAAGTATTAACTAAACATGATTCATAGAAAAAAAATCTGTTTCCATTTAAAATTCCGTCGTGCTTCAAGTTATGGTAATGGAAATCTTTTCCCATGCGGTAGGTCCTTACCTATGACGCATCGCCCCACAAATAAAGTTAATTTGAATGTGGATGCGCGCTACAACCAAATGTACTTATATAATATAATGCCTCATATATTTTAAAATTAAAAAATAAATCAGCTTCACGCTACAGTAGGCAGAGGGAATCTAGGGTTAAGACACTACGTTCCCCACATTCCGCCGAGTTCTGAAGACATTGCGTGCTGGGTGGCGGAACTCAACACCGCGCTTTGCATCGGCACCAGCGCGAAGAAATGAAAATATAAATGTAAATAAATCAAAGGGATCGAACCCACAACCAGTCAATTTTACAGTCACGCTTTCTCCCCCTGCGCCACGATTGGCCTCGATGTTTTGATACTGTAATATATTATCGGCGCCCTGCAGCTCTCATTTCGCCTCCTAACAATTGGTGAAGGCAGTGTAATCAACGCTTTATTGCTAACAAAAGAAAAGCCGACGAGATAATAACATATGTAATAACAGAAAATGTCGTTCGCTGCAACGTGTCACACCTGGATATGTTGTGTCACGTCGGTTGTCACGTTCAGTAAATATTGTGTTACAGACTCGGCAAATACGCGGTAAATAGTTCACTATAGTATAAAACAAACGCTAGGGCATAACGGGGCATATTGTGCACGTCGATATGAAATTACGTCTCGTTTACTTCGATCGTCGTTGTTGTTCTCACTGTGGCACGTTTCGATGATATAGTACAATATATTATAGGAAAATCTTATATTTTCCTATAATATTTCATTTCCTTGTTTGGTATTTGATTTTTTGTATTTTCTAAAGAAAATTAATTAGATTTAATAATATATATCAGAAGGGTAGGTAGAGAGAACATAGTCGGAACACAACGCAGCGCTTTGCCTCGATACCAAAGCGAAGAAATAGAATATATATATATATGTAAATAAATATTTCACTTCCTCGAGTGGGGATCGAACCCACAACTAGTCGATTTTACAGTCAGACTTTGTGCCCCGGTGCCACGACTGGCCCCATTTATTAATATAATGGAAGTAAAAAGTAAAGGTGAACGTGTCTAGCCCGAAAGAAATTATGATGTGATTTGTACAAACCGTCGTTGTGGTATGGTATTGAAGAACAGCCTTTCTCCATGGTAATAAATCAATTATTACGAATAAAAGAAAGCAACTAAAATCCCACCAAAGACAATGAAATCCATTATTACAATAAAAACTAACCACCTTCACTAGTTCACCTGTAATTTTAAACTGGCGTGTACCTTAAAAGTTTGACAATTGTCCAAATGCGGAAGAGATCGGTGGTTTTTTTGTTTATGCTCTACATTTTATGATGCCACTAAAACTGCAAACAAAAAGTAAAAATTACCAGAAATATAACAATACACTCTCAATTTCTTTATAAAAATATGACAATAGGCGGCAGGACAAGAACGGGGTGAGGTGTTTTTTGATACGTCAAAAGACAATAGGAAGTTGCACAACTTTTGAAAAGTGATCATTTTTTTTCGCGTAACATGTGTCCGATGTTCTTAGAATCTGATCTTTAAAAGCAAAAAAATAAACCATTCAACCATATATATAAAAAAGTTCACTTGTCAACTTACTTAATAAAAAAAAGTGTACCTATAATTGGAAAAATTAATACTATTTTTATTTAATTAATCGACACTTAGGAACGAAGCATATTTAGATAACGTACGTTCCCTGTTCTCCTTTCCGTTGAACATATGGCCAGAGCTCCTGGTCTGTTTTCATGAGGCGCGGGTTCGAGTCCCGCTACGTTCAAATTTTTAAACGTTTTCTAAATAAGTAATTAATACAATTTATGTATTCTCTCAGTTATTTATCAAAATTATATAGAAATATCAGACATACTTACGCATTATTTGTAAGTAAATTTTATGTAAAGCAACTTAAAGATATCTTGTTGTAAAAAAAGTAAAAATAGAGCCCTATCCGTGATACGACTTACCAATCTCAATTAATATTACATGCATGCACCCATGAGAACTGAGAACTTTGTATTTTATATGTTTTGGTCAACATGCGTGGTCACACGGTAAAGAACATCGTGACACCACTGAATACCTTGAATTAATTGATTTTTCTTTTCATAAATTAATTTGATCAAACATCATTTATTTTAAAAGAAGTAAATTTTCATTCTGTTCTTTTCTACATCATCGACAGCGAGAACTTCAACGTCAAGTTTACCTACAGTCGACGTTGACCAACTGCGCCTTGACTGCATCAGTCCTTTGACTTATGTTTATAATATAACTAACGACTAAATACAGATTTTTATACTTGTAGGTGTGGGAATATGTATATTAATGCAAATTTAATTTTAAAGTAATATAAAACTTAATAATAAATTATCATTTATATTTTCATGTCAGGTTTTAAAATAAGAAAATAAATGAACAAAATGCTTAACAACGTATTTGTATTATTCATATATTTTTAAATATATATAATTTATGTAAAAGAATGAGAGTAACAAGTAGAATATAATTATAAATTATTTAAATAGTTCAATTAAAAATAACCAGTCAGGCCAGTCGTGGCGCAGTGGTACAAAGTGTGACTGTTAAACCGACTGGTAGTGGATTCGATCCCCACTCGAGGAGATGAAATATTTACTTAAATTTATATTTTCATTTCTTCGCTCTGGTGTCGAGGCAAAGCGCGGCGTTGAGTTCTGCCACTCAACACGCAATGCCTCCAAAATTCGGCAGAAAGCGGGGAACGGAGTGTCTTAACACTAGGTTCCCTCTGCCTACCCTGCTGTGTGCGGGATATAGCGTGAAGCTAATTTAATTTAATTTTAATTAAAAATAAAAAAATAAATCATCTTCACGTTGTATCACGCACGTAGGAGGGTAGGCAGAGATAACTTAGTGTTAAGACACACCGTTTTCTACTTTCCGCCGAGTTCCGGAGGCATTGCGAAGAAATTAAAATATAAATGTAAGTAAATATTTTATCTCTTCGAGAGGGGATCGAACCCACAACCGCTCCATTTTACAGTCACACTTTGTGCCCGTGCACCACGGCTGGCCTCATTAAATTTAATTTACATTAAATAGTTTAATATTTATAATTGTTTATTTTGATATATTCTCCATTTTATTGAAAAATATCAGCTTTTCCATGTTAATATGCTCCACTATGATTAAAAGTAATTATAAATGAAATTGGTGATTTAGTTTAAATATAATTGTTAGATACCTATGCATCAAAATGTCAACGTCATGGCATATTTACTTTATGACTATCTGCATCAAATAAATGGATTTAAAATGTATATTATTTATTTTTTACACTGTGCGTATTTATTATCAACATTTTAAATTGTGAGTTTATAAAATGGAGAAAAAAATCAAAACTGAAGATTTTATCAGGAAGCTCAATTTTAATATAATTTGCAATTTTTTTAATAATATATTTAATATATTTCTCTCTCTAATTAATATTCATAAGCAATTTCAAATTAAGCAAGCTTTGCATGTTTTTTTAAAATATCGGATTGGGCTACAGATTATTATTAGTACCTATATTTAAAAAAAAAAACATTTCCAACTAACAATATAAGAGGCCAGTAGTGGCACTAACGTGTGAATGTAAACGCAACAAGATGTGGGTTCGATTCCATTTGAGGCAATCAAATATTTAATAATTTCATTTCTTCGCTCTAGTATTCTTCTCAAAGAGAGGCGTTGAGTTCCACATCAAGAGAATCAAGAATTCTGCGGAAAGTGGGGAACGGAGTGTCTTAACACTAGACTCTCTCTGCGGAATACTGCGAGAAGCTAACAAAAAACTAAAATTTTTTTACTCAATGATCTTTAAAGCAAAATACTATATCCATTAATTAGAGATTAATATGACATTTGAAGCCAATTTCATTTTAAAAAAGCTTATTTATTAAACATAGTTGTGTAGGGAGGTAGAACTCTTAATAGGTTTTTATAATTGCTTGAAAAATATTTTTAATCGAGTTTCATTTTAAATGAGCCAATATTTTACAAATTTTATTAGTTTCTATATACAAAATATGTCTAATAAATTATAAATATTTACCTACTTTACCCAAATCGATAGGTATATATGCAGATCCACCTATTCTGTTTTTAAAATAAAACTTTTCTTTATACAAAAGTTCAATACACCTTGTACTTTAATAATTTACGATGTCTGTAGTCTATGGTTTAAAAAAAAAAGTATGGTTGATAAAATACACGCCGTGAAATAAAAAGCGTTGTACCTACTTACTTACTCGTTTCGTTTTATTTCACTTTACATGCCTTTCGGTTAAATGTTAAAAAATGTATAGGGATAGGTATATTATTTACATATTTTTTTATTGTTTTATTTTTCTTATAATTATTTTCTAAAGATATCTATTAAACTGAAAAAAAAACCATTTTCAATCTATTTTGTTGTAAAATTATATTTGATTTTATGGTTAAATAGACAGAGACCCGATGCTTGATTTATCCGATGATTATATTATTATTAAAATATCTTTTTATAATCATCTATATATTTTTAAGCTTTAGACTTTACCCCAAACGTAGCAGGAGAGGCAGAAGAAACCTGGAAGTCTATTAATAATTTCCAATAATACACTTCAATACCTACTTTCCGTTAAATTCTGGAGGCAAAGCGTGTGATGATGGAACCCAACGTCGCGCTATGTTTCATTACCAGAGCGAGGAAATGGAAATAGCTTTCTATATAATAGATAATATTTTCTTATTATCCACTTAACAAATGAACAATTTTACTACGCGTAGAGTCTAGCCATTTTTCTGGCACGAGTCGTGCTCTAGCACATGATAATAAATATCAGGATTATAGGCTATAGCCAAGAAGTAAGGCTCAGTGAGTACCATTTCATTATATTTGAGCTACTTCCTTTAATTTAAAACATTACAATTGCCGTATTTTTAAGATATAAATAAATCGTAACTAACTGTTTAATTCTTCATCTATTTATTTTGATAAATTTTAAAAATTTCTTTTTAGATGTATATTATATGTACGAATATAGGTATACTATCTACTTTTAATAGATCACTTTATAGTAATGAAAATTCATAGTTTTAAAAAAAAAATCATATTTATATTAGCTTTATACGGGAACCTAGTGTTAAGACACTCCGTTCCCATTAAAATAGTAGGAAACGGAAGATTCCTTACTTTCCGCCGAATTTAGGAGGCATTGCGTGTTGATTGGCGGAACGCAAAGACGCGCTTATTGCCTCTTTACCAGAGCAAAGAAATGTTAATATTTTCATTTCCTCAAAAGGAAATCGAATTCACAACCTGTAACGCCAACATTCCCACGTTTGCGTCACGACTATAACACTATTTACCTATATCATATCAACATAATGAAATGAAATGTATACCTACAGATTATTACTCAATGGATTTATTATATTAGATTTATATAATAAAATAAGGAAATAGGAATTATTAGTATATAAATCTCAACTTCCAATGGCCTCATAACACGGAACTGGCCGTCAGCCAAGCGGCGGCGGTTCATCTACATTTTAATATAGAAACGTTAACATTTTTCATACTCTATTTTCGATGGAGCTCTTTTGTTTTAAAACAGTAAAAGCGCATCTTTAAAATATTCTTACCTCATTAACGGCTTCCATCGATATAATAATCGTAAATCGGTATTACTTAACAATATATATGTATTTGTTTTTAAAAACCAAATTTTATGTAGGTAAGTAGTTGGTATTTTATTCGAAATTCTGAAACTTTTAAATCTAAATATACCTATCTATTAATTTGAGGCCAACGCCGCAGGAGCATGAGTGATTGTGAACGCGATAGGTTGTGGGTTCGATTACCTCTCGGGGAAATTAAGTGTTTAATATTTTCATTTTCTCGCTCTGGTAACTAGGCAAAGCGCGCGCAGTAACGGAAGCGTCTTAATGGGACTGGAGTATCTTAGCACAAGGTTCCTAGGTTCCCCCTTGCTTAGCCTGCTTTGTAAATATGCATAGCGTGAAGTTGAAGAAAAACGAAAAAATCTATATATATATACAGTATATATTTTAAAACAAAATATTTCACATTCATATTAAGATATATTTTAAGTATATAGCTTTAATAAGCTTATGTTTCAATTAAGTAACAATATGCTTAACAATTGTAGCTAAATTTGTGATATGAAGTTTGATCGTCTGAGGATATCATTTAAATAATATTTGTTGATTGCAAGTATTAAGTTCCAGCAGTGCCTTTGAAAATTATATCATTAGTTTACCTCTTGCACCAAATATAGCAACCCTCGTGCGCTCGTTGGCGAAATGGTCTCTATTTACTTTAGTTCAACCTGCGCATACGAATGGCTCTTGCTGACGAGAGACGAGGTGCATTTCCTGCATCTTGGCTTTTAGTGTAGCGTCAGCAAATTTATATTTATGTCTAAAATATATGAAACTTTACAAATACCTGACTTTTTTTATTGATATATAGATATACCTAGGTAAATTTAATATTAGTTTTTTTCATTTATTCGCTTTGGTGTCAAGGCAAAACACCGAGGCGCAATGCGTTCAGATTTGTGCGGAAAATGGGAAATGGAAAAGTTTTAATGTGAACGGAGTGTCTTAGCACTAGGTTCCCAGGTTCCGTCTGCCTACCACGCTATGAGCTTGAAACAAAAAAGTATACCTACGTTATTTAAATGTGTTGTTTTCTTAATACATTTTTTATGTTTCAATATCGAAATTATATAAAGTTTACTTAATAGTTAATAATTCTATTGTAGGTACCTTTAACTTTTAATTAATTCATGATATCTTTATTAATACATATAGACATAAGTAGATGTATTTATATAGTACTTATCTACTCATTAGTTATATTATTAATGATTATATACATAAAAAAATATAATACTTAACTTAGTTTTTAGTATAATTTACTGTTTTTAAAATAATTTTGTAATATATGTTTTATTTCCAACAAATATTCAATTATTATGTTAATATATAGTCAAAGTCTTTTTATATCAATCCTATACAGAACAATGTAACAATCGATATATTTACGTAATAGCATTTATCTAGTTAACATTGAATAACCATATACATTGAATACAAATAAAAAAGCGTTCTTATGTTTGATAACATTTGATATCACATGGTAAGCTCAGGAAAATCTAGAAGGGAAATAAAATGACTGAACATATGCGACTATCTCGTTTCTTAATGTGAAATTTTAAATAAAGTTTCTCGTTACAAGATACGCCTTCCAATTATTCGAACAAATTTATGGATCGACGTAAACAAAAATACCGTTTGCAATTTTCAAGCTGTCGTTACTCCGCCACTCAACGCCTGCAATCTCAGCTCCCCATCTCGTAAGATAAAAACATGTATCGAGTCAGCTAAAAAAAAAATCGACGCGAACAAGAGACAGAGGAGGACGAGAAGAGGTAATGAATGTGAAATTTTATAGAGGCGTCGTCGTCCGACTTGAAAGTGAGATCACGGTGCTCTGTCACATAATATTACGCATTTTATTCACCCGTTGGAACCATTTTCGGCGGATCCGTAATGCAGAAACAGTGTTAATATAATATTCAAACTGCGATCGGCTGATTAAGAATTAAATACCCTTGGATTTCTCGTTCGGTATCAGTTTCTTAAAAAGAAATATACTTATGTGGGCAGTTATTTATACGAGGTAACGAGGGTTGGGTAGGATTTCATTTAAGTTTGTACGAACTTAGGTACCTACATAAATGGGTATGATACGGCCCTGCCTAAATCTTTATACAGATTTTACAGTAGGTGGATATGGTAGGATGGTGGTTTGTGGGTAAAATAGAAAAAGCGTATGTTATATACAATTCTTATGTTATTGCAAATATATCATAATATAACTTTAAAAATCGACCTAACATTTGCAAATACATTCTTTATACATTTCCTCGAAAATGGTAAAAAGATATATGCATTCCAATTTTCTATCGTAGAAACCGTACCCTTTGAGAGATCCAAAATGTATGAGTATTTACTCTTGCTACAAACATATCGGAACCCCAGCGAAAACACAAGATAATAACAGAAATGTTTACCGAAGCTCAAAAGAAATAAAAAGATGTCCCTTAATACGAACGCAGATGTATTATAGTTATTATTTGTTTCTTCAGGAAAGGTTACCTTACCAAATATGTATAAACGCAAATTCTATTTTGCTCTACACAAAAATTTATGATTTTTTTAAAATAAAGAAATAATACGCAGAAATTCACCAAACATTTAGGCACGGACGATTTCAATGAAGAATTCTTTTGATATTGACCAAGAAATCATAATATAAAAACGCCGCATAAATATGACGATACTAAAAAAAGCTAGAAATCTTGGCACGCTATAGTGATTTAGAAATGGAAAGTTACGTATCAAATGAGACATGAGTCAGTCCGTACGTTACAGACGCTATATTAGCCACGTCACAGGTTACGCCACGGTCGTAAAATTCGTCCGTCCATTGAGCAAAACAATAAAACGCGATTTGGATCAAACGGTGTCACTAGCTCGGCAAGTTCAAGAGCGATATTAAGTTGCACAAAAGACAATAAACATTTGAAATAAAAACGTGATTCCGTTCGTCGGTGGCGATAATATCATTTATAATAATAGCTTACGCGTAGTTTTATACGACGTTTATTTTTATAGGCATCGGTTTGGTCGTAAAAGCAGTAGACTAGACGCAGACGGGTTTTACGGTGTGGAGCGCTGGTGACGGATCGGCCCAGGTGATGAGGCGGTAACGACCTCATATCACTGCAATCTGCAAACGCGTGGCTTTTGTCAGCCGAGTGTTATCTAACGCTGCATTTTTAAATTGCATTTTACATGCGAAACACGTCTAAGCGAAGATATTTTGTTATATTTAGTTTGGCTTGTTTTTAAAAAGCTTAGTGCACATTAAACCGTTCTTATTTTAATTGTAAATTTATTCTTTGCAGGTTCAAGGATAGTTCGTTACATTGTGATGACATCAGCAATTTCGTAAGGTAGGTTATATAACTATTGGATATACATATTATATTTATAGTTATTATTTGTTTCTTCAGGAAGAAACAACTCTCTGTATTGGATATACATATTATATTTATTTATTTTTGTTTCGAGCTTCTCAATATATCAACATAATATAAAAATATAAAACAAATTAAATTTAAAAAGTTAAATAATGTAAACTATCAGAGTGCACTCACCTTTTATCAAAATAACAATGACATTTTAATTGTTTTGTTTATATAAAAATTTTCTAATTAATAATAAGCACTTAATTAAATACTGATAAGCTTATTGCTCTATAAGAAATAATGTCTTTATTATATAAACAAATATGTCAATTATAATTCCTGCAAAGAAAAATATTTTAATAATATTTAATATATCATTCCCTAGTATTTCAATTTGGCTCTACGTATTTTTGTGTTATTAATTAAAAATGTTTACATAGCTTTTATTAATAAAACAGTTGTGTTATTCACGGTAATTAAGGTGAAAATGGTGAATTGCTTCATATTTGTGGAGTTAAGGCAAATTGGCATGATATCAGGATATTAAACAGTCACAAAAATATCGTTTGCGTTTAAAAATTGATGCTTTCACACTCTATTTATGAGAATATATGGTCACGAATTGTTTTTATTTTGTATGTTAGACTCGTATCATTGCTTTTATTAAGTTGTTACTAGATTATACTGCAAATGGTTGAAATTAAGTGTATGCTTTAAACTATAATTTACTTTTGTATTAATTTTTTCTTTTCTTTTTAAACTTTCTGATCGATATTTTTTTTAACTTATTTAATACGTTAAATAAAACTATGTAAAAATTATTTAACGGCAATTACAAATATCTAAATATCATCTATATAAATTAAAATAATATAGAGTCGTTTAATTTAACTCTTTATTAAATGACTCCACAATACGAATGAAACTAAATTACCCAGATTAATTGCTAATATGCGATATTTGAATGTAATATTAAATTACTTTTATAGTTAACGACCCAAACGCGGCTTTGTCCAATTATATTTTTATTTATATCTTAACTAAATTATACGAAATCATGACATAAATTGAAGCTTTGTGTTGTTCTGATGTTTAAGGTGAATTACTGTAAAGTCTAATCATAATCCATACAGTAGTTTATGCGTGAAAGTGAAAGAATCATCAGTTTCACGCTGTATAGCGCACACAGCAGGATAGGCAGAGGGAACCTAGTGCTTAGACTCTCTGTTCCCCACTTTCTGCCAAATTTACGTCACGGCCTCATATTCATAATATTAGGAATATTAATAGTATATGTGATATAATCGTATAAACCAAACATCATATTAAATATAGTTATGATATTAATAGTTACTATACAAATACAAGACGATAAGCATTTCTATAATATGTTTTTCAATAAAATAAATGGTCAAGCGTCAATCCATTTAACACCATCTTGTCTGCTCCGATGAAAGCAGATGTCAGCAAAAATATAATAAGGGCCCATAGCTGGAGGGCAGTGATCCCGGCCTGTAGATAACGAGACTATTCGTGATGACTTCTAAAATATTACTTTATAAAAAAAGAATGTTAATCCAATTTGATATATTAATTATTTCTACTTGAGAAAGTAGTGCATAAGAACTTGTTTTTTATAGCCCTCAGTTATTTTTAATAGTACTTTTTGATTGAACTATTTAAAAATATATGTATATGAATATATATATTATTCTTATCTACTATTAAAATTTATAAATGTTATTATGAAATTTGTACATAGTGTCTTGTAAAGAAATTGACTTGAACTAAATAATACAATAATTACATTATAATAAACATTTAAAAGGAAAATATTAAATACTATAATTTATTTCAAAACTAATTTAGCGAAAAATTGTTATAGTAAAAGTAAGAAATAAACATGTCCCCGCCCATTGAGTTTATGAGGCAAAGCTATGTAAATAATAAACCGTATATTATATTGATAAGATATTTGATCTTATCAAAACATTTATGTGAATAGTAAAGGAGATACTATTTACTACATGAAACACGTAATAGCGAAGTGGTAAGTTGCTTTGAAATAAAACTTACTTTGTATTTGACTTTAGGCCGAGACTGTTCTGTAACTATTTAAATATGCATAAGCGAATACAGACAAACATCATCTATATTTTGTTTTAAATAATTATTTAATATACTAATTAAGGCTTGTCATATTAAAAATTATAAAAGTAAATAGTAGTCGAAAAATAATAAATTAATTTCTTTATTTTTAGTCTACTACAATTTAAACTTGTCACATTATTTTCTTAGTTATATGCGATACACCTGCCTGTTTCATAATTACATAATTTAGCAAATTAAAATTTATATAACATATAAAATGTCCAATTTTAACAAAATAATTACGTATATATATGTACTTATATTTCAATAGCGCTACCTAACTAAATTTAATTCAACGATATGTTAATAGTACAAAATACTGTCTTAATTTGTATACAAAAACTAAACGTTTTGACGAGTTTTTAATATTCTAGTGATTTGAATGATTTTACGACTTCTCGGCACGCGTCGGTCGTAAACTTGCGGTCACCTGTTTTATGCTTATATTGAGGTAGGATTTTATCAATACACATTTAAACATACATAATGTTACATTTAAAGTAGGTCAACATTTATTATTCTTAACTACACACCTCAATTTTTTTAGGTATATGTAAATAGTATTCTTTTTGGTATTTGAAATGATATTTTAATTGTTTCTGTTTATAAAAAGATATATCATGTTTTTTTTTCATGTTGGAGTAAATAATCATATACACTAATAATGTATTATTAAAAACGACTTTAATGTACTAGACAAGTACATTCCAATATAATATAATTTACTCAATCTATGTATGTAAATGTAATAGAATAAGCCTACTTAACCCAGATATTCGGCACATATTTCACTAGAAATATTGATACGTAAGCAAAAGTCAGCAGTTTTCCTAAAATACGCGCAGCACCAACCCATGACGCCATGATCCATAACTCAAATGAGTGTATACGTCAGGAATATAAAGGAGGACCTTAAGCCAGGCACCGCCCAAAGCATTATGGCGGACAGATCTGCAAGCGATTTCTTCTTTCCCATTGGTGCATTAAGCAGATTCAGCTCTACCATCTTTGTTTTCACCAATCAGCGCCAAATTGATATTTGAAATCTCGTTTGTTGAGACGAACTCTACGTTCTATCTCCCTCTATCATTTAGTGAGTGTGTGTAGAGTAAGGAGATAAGCTTTAAATGTAGAGATGGCACCGTGTTGTTAGTATTAGTTGTATAGGATAGATGGCGCTGTTTATACAGTAGTTTATCCTCCGTTCAGTAGATGGCGCTAGTTGCAAGTGGAATTGAAGTGTATATAAACTCAATTCCACTTAAATAAATTGGAAATTTATATTTTTAAAAATATAAATAAAACAAATTCATGTTCAATATTACAATTATAATAATTTTTAGAATATTAAATATTTTATTTCAGTTACGTAATAGATAAAATAAAATAAAGAAATTAGATTTACGCTGTATTCCGCACACAGCGGGGTAGGCATAGGGAACCTAGTGCTAAGACACTCCGTTTTCTACCTTCCGCCAAGTTCTGGAGGCATTATGTGTTGAGTGCGGAACTTAACACCGCACTTTGCCTCGACTTTGCCCACCAGAGCCAAGAAATGAAAATATAAATGAAAATAAATATTTAATTTCCTCGAGCGGTGATCGAACCCACAAATAGTCAATTTTACAGTCACACTTTGTGGCCCTGCGCCACGAATGACCTTATGTAATAGATGGTGGGCATTGTATACTCTCTTAATGGGGTATTTAATATATTTTTAGTATAGTTTAATGTTTAATTTAAATAATATACATATAAGTAGTATAATATTATGACATACTTTAGAATAATATTATGTCATAAAAATGAACTTGTTGAATATTACTGGAAAAAAAAAATCAATCAAAAAATATTTTCTTTCCCATTATCATCACTAACAAATCATGTTTCGTTATTAAAAATTATATGATTCATGTACAATTCTACATATATTGCTAAAATATATCTAAATAAAATTATGCTAATGACTTTTGTTTCTTTTATAAGCAAAGATACTAAATCATTATTTATCGATCATATCAACGATGTAGAGTCGGGTAGCGTTTTATTTAACTAAAAGTTGAAATAATTTTATTTAAGTAAAATTCTTAATGTCATTCTTAAATTACTTTAACATATAATTATCGCCAATAAAGTGTATTCTATAAATTTAGTTCAATGAAAATGTTTAAAAATAAAATTTAATAATTTTTCAAATTGATTCATTCATTAATTCACTCCGATCACTCTATTTCCAAATAAACGACTTATACAGCAAATATCAGCTGAAAATCACATTTAAAAAAAAATTGTGAGGCAATTTACTAAAAGTATATCGGTATGTTAGACGAAAAATAATATTTTCAAGGATATTTTCAACATTTTAGATTGCATGGCAGTGACTATCGTGTTTTGCGTGAGCACTCGGTACCGAATTTGTATTCAAAAGATACCTAACATTGGAGAACGTAATACTCATAAAATCCTCGATTTCAAATCGATTTAAGCAAGTTTAAAACATTGATAAAAGATAGAGTATAGTAAAATATATATTTTTCCTATTTTCCATATTTATTTTATAAAATTCTTTGGATTCATTATAAGACATATTCATTATAAGAAGATTTTGGTAAGACTTATGCTGGCTGGGATATCCCGTCGGTAAGCCGGAAGCCCACTGGCATACACGCTACATGCAAATGGATATTAACTCTAGGTATGCGAGTATTTAAATTACTTATACCAGGATATTGAACCTTGATATGTATCATAGGTAGAGCATGTTTTTTTTATTAAATGCTTTATGATAAAATCATTATTGTTCGACTCTACTTTTACACTCAAGTTAGAAAGATTATCAATGACGAAATTATTCCCAAATAAATATAATTATTTTATATAAAATACTCGTCGGACAGTTTTTATTTATATTTTACACGTGGCAGGGTAGGCAGAGGGAGGGGGAGATCTAGTGCTGAGGCACTCCGCTCCCTACTTTCCGCCAAATTCTGGTGACATTGCGTGTTGAGCATTTATTGTATACATTTTGTGAACGAAATAATTCACTTAACTTTCACAATTTTGTGTTTTTATTAAAATTTGATTCTATTATTTCTAATATATCTTAACAAAATAGGATAACAGGTCACTATTTTCATACAAAAATTTCAAACTAGATTTCAAACTTTAATAAATATTTAAGTGATATAATCATAATTATTGATTGAATTATACATACTTATAATTTATGAAATCATTTCTATCACAGATATTAGGTATCTTATTTATTATTTTGTTTGTTCATATGCAGACATAGAGACATGGAAAATAAAACACAACGTGCGTAATTTATTTATTATTGATTATAATAATTTACATCATGCACTTATCGAACGCATATAAACTATGTAAATTAATACATAAATTGCAAACAAAGCATTTAAATTAATTTATAATATACTATATATTTTCAAATATACTTTAACAAAATGAAATGTTTATTTTGGATTTTAGAATTATACAATTGAAGTTACTATAAATTAAAAATAAAATCTCTTCCAGGTCGCTTCGGCCAGTGTAATAATAAATGAAATACAACTATTTAAAGAACGAAAAGATTTAAATTATAAAAAAAAAAAACCAATCATATAACAATTTTTATTTTATATTTAATCTTTTTCAAATCACCCAGCTGTGCTTTAAACCATATTAAATAGGTACATAATTGTAAGAAATTACATAAAAATTATTTATAAAATACAAAAAAAAAGATTGAAAAAAAAGATAAACATATTATTCATGTGTGTTGATTTGTCCATTGATTTACACGTTATGCCTATATAGATAGAAAATATATAATAAGGTAAGCATTAAAAAATTACAAGGCCGCAGTCCTAAAATAACGATTAAATCTAATTTAATTAAATATTAATAAATAATATACAAATGATAACATAAAGGTAGCGTCACTAATATTTATGTTATTAACAATTTTATTACTATTTAATAGGTTACTGTGTGCAAACATAGAATTAGGTCACGGTTATTTATTGAGTCGTAAAATTTTCTAAAATATCTATTAATTACATTGTAATATAAAATATTATGAGCCTATAAAATTTATTAAATTTTCATAGGTTTTGTTTAAAACCCTTTGTAACATATTCTTAATAACATAAAATAGTCATCAACATATCGTACGCACAATCATTTAAGCAAGCAATAAAAGCAAGAAATATATTTTATTTTATACTTATTTATTTAAAATAAATAGTTTTTTATATTATTTTAACTTTTAAGACTATATTTTTTAATATCTAATTACAAAACTATGCAAATTAATACTTTTAAATACTTTTATTAACTTTTATTCTTCTTTTTAAATAAAGCAGCCGAGTACTTCTCTGTTGTTACTAAATTTATACAGGAACACCTTTTTATCTTTACTTATTTCCTGTATTTTTGGGGACAGGTATGTCAAGATTCGTAGTAAAAAACTTAGTTTTTTTTACTTCTTTTCCATCCGATTTCTACTTCAACTGGTTTGCATTTGTAACAAAAATATTATGAACATGCTTTTCTAATTTCATCATACAAGAATCAAATTCGCATCTTTCGTAATACCCACTGTACCCTTATGGTCTTACAAACACATTATCCGCCAACTCAGGTCCCATTTAATTATTTTGCGTGTGTGATACCTATCCAATTAATTTTAACGATCGTTCAATACAATAGCAAATTATCTACATAAATGTAATGATCGTGATCGGCATTCTATTATAATTTGAATCAAATTTGATGGAAAACAAAGTCTTGTGTTTTAGAATAATAAATAAATAGAGCCGCTTCACGCTGTATCCCGCACACGGCAGGGTAGGCAGAGGGAACCTAGTGTTAAGTCACTCTGTTTCCCACTTTCCGCCGATTTCTGAAACCTAACGCCACGCTTTGCCTATATTACAGGAAACACTTAATTTTTTAAATAAAAATATTTAAATACCCAAAAGAGACTCACTGCTTACTCAGTCAAGTCTTAACTGCCGTAGATAATGAAGTAGACCCAGCAGACCCGCATTACTTAGTAAAAAACATAGTAATTATTTAGAAACCAGTTAAGTTTCATTTAAAATTTATTTTTCAATGTGGAGTAGGTAGATAATGTTAAATTGTAAATATACTAGATACTTGTTATGCTTATAAGTGTAACTGTGAATTGAAAATGTAACAGAATTCAAATCCCGTGAACATAAATTTATACTAAAATATGCGTTATACATATATATATATATATATATATATTTGGATATATATATTTGGATGTTATGATAATAAAAATGTCTAACAACCATAATATAATTCTCTTTAAGTAGCTATAAATATTTTTAAGTTTACCAAAATTATCTTTTAAAGTGTTGATATTATACAATAAAAAGAAATATATAGATTATATTATTATAAACATAACATAGGATAGATCATTGGCTTGATTTAAGAAGGTGCCGCCTTAACGGGATTTCTTCTCTTAATAGCAATCACGATTTACAGATACATAGAAATCACTTGATTTGCGATAACGTATATAAAAATTTGTTTAATTTTAATATCAAAACACACAAGCAGCTACATTTTAATCAGTAATATTTTTGATTTATTTTGTAGCCAGGGAGAATTAATTTAAAACACGTCGCTATAATTAATGCCTTCTCTTCGATAATTGAATCCGTTACCTACAGTCAGGGTCAGTCATGGCTCAGGGGCACAAGGATGTGACTATGAACATGACAGGTTGTGGATTCGATTCTCACTCGAGGACATGAAATATTTAGTATTTTCATTTCTCTGCACTGGTAACAAGCAAAGCGCGGCGAACATTTCCACGTATCGGAACGGATGGTCTTAACATTAGGTTGTCAGGTTCCTCCAGCCTACTCACTCGGCTATAACAGCTGGATACAGCGTGAAAAAAATATAGAAATTTATTACTTATTTTACTTGAAACAGTCAAGATGTTATAGTACAAATATATCCTACAGCAAAACATTTCTAAGCACAAACATCAAAGTACACTTTATATATATTTAATAGAATTTGAAATAACATAAAAAGGGGCTCAAATTCACAGGTACAAACTATTTTGTATGCATGTATCGGTGCGTGTTTGTATGTATATATGTATGTAGTATATTACCGTTCGGGACTCTGAGGTGCAGTTTGGGAATACCGCACCGACTGATACGCCGTTACGTATGGGGCACGACGACTAGGGACGCAGCACAGATGGGATCTATGTGAAGATATATTTGTGTAAATGTAGGTATAATGTATTATGTTGAATTAATTTGGTAAATTTAGTATATAAGTTTGTATTGACATATTAACTGAGGAAGTTGTATGATGCTGTTATATAGAAAATGTTACGTTTATTATTGAAAAATAAAACAGAAAAATACAGTAATATTTTTCTACATTATTCTATTATTCTCTAATCTATTCTATTATAAATATAAATTCAATATACTAAAAATAACCATTTAAAATTCCATCAAATAAAATATACAACACAATTTTAATTTAACTTAAACCAGAAATGTTTGCTATTCAGTAATCTTCTATCTTCATATCTTCAGACGTATCTCATATTCATCCCATCGGCTGTGTCGGGCGGTCCAATAAAATATGTAGGCATCCTCGACGTGCCCGAGCTCTCTCCCTATCCTATAACAAGAAAGAATTTTTCTATGCATCCATTTCTACTTGTAAGAATATTTTAAAACTTTCTACTATCGTATAACATATTTCACTAGTTAGATCGAGGTCCATTGATGTAGGTATAATAGAAACCATTTAAATCGAGAAATATTTAAATAATCATAAATATAATATACAAGCACTACAGAAGGGAAATGTATTGGTCGGCAATTCAAATACGAAATATCATAACATTTTATGTATTTATAAGATCAGTAATGTCATGTAGAAAGGGTATCACAAAATTTATACAAATACTAGACAATTTCGATAAAACTAGATAATTTCGTCCAATTTCATATATCTATAACAAATTTCTCATAGAGTCCATCAAAATATTAATAAATTTCGTTTATCTATTAGTTGTTGATAGCTCATAAAGTACCTAATGTCTTCGTAGTTGGTTGTAAGTGAACATACATCGTAGACAATTACTGAAGGCACAGCGTCAATATAAGGTTATTTATAACGTCTGGGATATGAAGTGGTGACCACATTCTCGATTAGACACCCATCACTAATAAGTTTCAATTGATTTAGGGCCACGAGCACTCTGTCTGCAGATATCATTATAATTTGTGACATTACTAACTAAGACGACTATAATGTAGTTGTTTAATAATTATCTATTTATATTATGTTAATTTAATATTTTATAATATTGTTCTTGTATTTTTAATACTGTAGGTAGGTATTAATGTTTGTAATTTAATGAAATAATATTTTAGCTGAGGCCAGTCGTGGCGCAGCGGCAGTAGTGTGTATTGAGGGTTCGATTTCCACTCGAGGAAATAGTGTGAACAACTTTTACGCAATATTATAACATTGCGATTATGAGACTTTTTAAATTATATGTTCATGATCATAATAAAAATTCTTTTGTAGGAATCTTTAACGATTTTCTACAAATATACATATAATATTTTGTATAAATGCAATTAACTCACCGGGCGGTCTCACAAACCATTAAATAACTATTTTATTATATACTTGTTGTAATAATAAATTATTCTTTGCATATATGTATATATATTGTAACCAAAATCTCGGATGTAAATTAAGCAATTTAAATTGAAAATTAAAAAAATAAACGTTCCACATAACGAGCATCGACCGGAGATAATCCTTGCCATAAATAAAGATTCGGCTGATTTAAGATTCTCGGAAAATCGTGAGCAATTTGCGTCGGCATATTGAAAATAGGTACACGCGCTGTACAAAATATAGCAAATACCTATTACCGCCAGGCCAGTCGTGGCGCAGGGGCACAAAGAGTGGCTGTATACGCGACTGGTTGTGGGTTTGATCCCCATTGAAATTAAGTGTTTATTTAAATGTACAATTCCAATTATTCGCTCTGGTGTCGAGGGAAAGCACGGCGTACAGTTACGTCGAAAAGGTCCTTCCGAAAGTATGGAACGGTGTGTCTTAACCTAGTGTTAAGTTCCCTCTGCCTACCCTACTCTGTGCGGGATATAGCGTGAAGCTGATTTCATATAATTTGATTTAATTTTTAACCTATACCTAACGTCAGGTTTAATATTTCGTTTAATTCAATTCCCACTAACTCTGTACCGGAATGCTTGCGACACTAAAACGATGCTGTCTCATTAAGCGGGAGCGAGGGCTCGTTGCGGTAAGTTATTGTCGGGTGCAGCCGTAAAGTACACCATTTGATGGCATACAAACATGGGCTATGGTACATCGAGTATATACCTACTCGTACCGACTCTTCAATATCGATTATTTAATACTAATCGACTCTACTGTTACGCTAACGATCAATTTTCGCGACTTATCGATACTGGTTAACTTAAAATATTCAATTACTTAATTCGGGCAGCTTTGTGTAAGGATAAAAGGCTTTTAAATGCTTTCTTGTTTTAACAGTGCCTGTAAATGTACTGTGCGGTCCTTTGAACATTTACATTCTGGTTTTTTTAACTGAAATTTGAATCGTTGTGAGCGATATGACTTTTTAATAGTAAATTTGTATTTTACATTTATTTTATCTAAAATTATTCTCGTAATAAGTTATCACTTTGTTTTTATCAGCTAATTTTCATATAATTTATTAAAATACGACCTCGATTCGAATTTATAAAATATATACATATATATCGAAAATAAATTACATTATTAAATTATGTAATTAGCAACAAATGGTAGTTTTAACGATTCGATAATTGAAATAAACAAAACATTGGGTCGTTCAGAATCTCTCTTAGAGTGGATTCACCTAATTATTATAAACAAAACAAAACAAATACAATATGTTGACACAAATTTATTCGACTATACGAAGCCAACATTTCCCAGAGTATATTCACATTGGCTGTTTAGAACATTTTAATGTACATTGCCTCGTAGTTGTTAATTAAGAGAAAATAAATATTATTTACAAAGAGAACAAGACAACTTACTTAAAGGTAGGAATATTAATTAATTGAATATCAATTATATAAAAAATATTCAAACATTATTATCGGCAATACCTACCCGGTATATGAATGTATAAACGTTCATTCGATGCCGCAATCGCTGAAGTCCTGTATTTCTGCCTAAGTTAATGAGGTGTCAAGCGCAATCTTATGCCGTTTTAAGACCTACCTATAGGCCTTATGTGAGTTCGGCTTGGCTTGAAACAGGTATGATAATATTCACAAGCACTTAGATACTAATTTTATGAGACATTTGAGTCTAACTACCTTTCGGCCTTCCAACGCGAATCGTATACACTACGCAACATGACTAAAAATAAAACGACCTCGCGCGCTGTTTTATCTTTGTTTAGATACGCTCTCAAAATTCGATTTTTTTTACTAAAGTTACTATGAAAAAAATGTTTTACTTTCTCCTATATATAAGTAAGGATGCCAAAAAGTTTTTTTTTTTTAATATTTACGATTGAAACACAAACAAAATGGTCATTAAATTTTCATAAGACGTTTCATGTTTTAATAATATGAATAAAAACATTGCCGGGTCAATATAATGTCGAAAGATTAAAGGAGATTTCGAAAATAATTTTCAAGTAAGCACACCATAAATCTTGAATATTACTGTTATTTTATAAAACCATTTAACATCTGACCTTATGTATGAGTCAAATGTTTAAAAAAATATACTGCTAATTAGGTAAATTTAATTATTTATATGTCAATATTAACGTTTGTATACATACTTTATGCATTAACTACAGTAGATGCTGTGTTTTTTTATTTAACTCAGTTTTCTTTAGAATAACTTGTTTATTGTTTTATATATAATTTTAGTAAGTACTATATATATAATTTTCTGTGCCAAAAACTTTATTTTAAGAAATTATTCTTATCTATATTTTTAATCTCCGTCCATTTTCAATATAAAGCCTTATTTCATTAAAGCCTAAGCATTTGATAATAAAGCTTAATTATACGCTATAGAATACCAAATACTAGCTATCACCATATATTATCAGATTCACAATACAACCAAACGACGGGGAGAGAAGACGGAGATTTTTTTTTAATTTTTCATCATGTCGGACACTGAGTAGTCATTCTTTCTTTTGAAATTATTAACACATAATAATGTAATTTTATCGTTTCTTTTAATGGAACGCTGGGGCTGTCGGCATGGGCTTGGGGCTCGAGATACGGCCTCCATAATGCTTGATTTTAATGGACTTGCCAGATTGAACGGATACGTTCGGTGTACGTATGTTTACTCATTTACATATGCCTTTACGATATCGCCTACCTATAAAAGTCATATGGATAAAATATAAACCTACGTACGATAGCAATATACGCGTTGACCAATGAAATATTTTTGTTTAAATAGAAAATTTAAATTTAAACCGGGCCCGTATTTGCAGAGGTTAGGTACTTGCGGTTGTAATCAATGAATATTATGTCTTTTATATAAAACAAACCAGTAAAATGTACTCTTTAAATTGTTTTTGTGAATTAAATTAAGTTGATCACAACATCTATATGCTTACATATTATTAGTTTTATTCGTTTCATTGTTATCTTAATATCTTTTTACGAAAAAGATAAATCGAAAATAAAATCAGCTTCCCGCTGTATCCGGCACACGGCAGGGTAGGCAGAGGGAACCTAGTGTTAAGACACTCCATTCCCCTCTTTCTGCCGAATTCTGGAGGCATTGTGTGTTGAGTGGCAGAACTCAACGCCGCGCTTAGCCTCTAAATAACTTTAAGATATTTATTACATAACATAATTTTTTATATTAAGTTATATAAACATAAATTATAAGTAGATTGTACTTATAGATAGGCACTTGCTTATGCCATTTTGTGTTTTTACAAAAACTATAATTAATTATAACCATGAAATCAATTGTGTCTCAAATACGATTTTTATAAAGAAAAGAATTCTAACACGTTTTAAAATGGCTTTTGTATATAAAATTGTATATTACGTAACTACCCACGAGCCCTGACTGTCTATTAACGCTTTATCTAATATAACTAAAATATCGACGTGATTCGTTCCTAACATCCTATAATTCAGCTTTGGGTTAGCCCACCAGGCAAATGGATCTTGAAAAACAACCAGTTATTTTGACAAGTGATGTTTTGAAACAAGCCGTAAAATAGAATCGATGATAGACAAAATTTATCTTTCTACCGCCACAGTAGAATTTCTTTTACTTTGACGTTTGTGGGAATATTATTAGATACTTTTCATTAGTTACGCTATACCTTAATTTTAATTTAGAATGAGCTTTTTATAGAGCATTCTCTAAAGAGAAACGATTTTTCATAAGTAATGAGGCGGCGCCGATTGGATAAATATTTTTAAGAAAAATTTTGACATCGGAAAAATGTAGGGCGCAATAAATATAGAGCCAAATCTCCGTCAACACGTGGAACTAATCGGTCGGTTATAGGTACATTACTGATATGAATTAGTTCGAAGCAAATTAAATTAGTTCAGAGGCCGGTCAACTTCACGCCGTATCCCGCACACAGCAGCGTAGGCAGAAGGAACATAGTGTTAAAACACTCCGTTTCCCCCTTTCCGCCGAATTCTGGAGGCATTGCGTGTCAAGTGGGGGAACTCAACGCCGCGCTTTGCCTTTTCTTTTGATTTTTTTTCTTTTAAAAAGCTAGCCGTGGTGCAGGGGTACAAACTTGTGGCTGTGAATGCGATAAGTAGTGGGTCCGATTTCCACTCGAGGAAATTTAATATTTTCTTTTAAACACAAAGCCTTCACCATTCGCTGGAAATTGAGGAGCGGAGTTTCTTAACTCTACGCCTCTGACTGTTGCATGTGGTCTACAGCTTAAAGTTGAAAAAAAAAATGGAAAACAACAACATAAGATTAGAAATACTAAATATGACGTTTTAGAAATTAAAACAAAAAAATAAATTTACAAAATACTGCACACAAGGAAATATCAGCAAAGGTTAAATCTGTAGAATCCTTGAAATGTAATTGAGGCAAAGTTGAAGGAAGCTACAAAGCGAAACGCAGGTGTGAGTAACGATTTAATTTCGGCTCAACAGTGTACTCTCGACTCAATATTAGCTCTATACGTACCTAAATGAAACTTAAATCACAGAACTCACTTGTTTCATTAATTAATGGTAAGAATTTGATATAAGCCTTCGTGGGGTTAAAGCGACGGCTGTGAGTTCGATTCCCAGTCGAGGAAAAATTAATATTTAATGTTCAAGTGCTATGTGCGGGATATAGCGTGAAACTAATATACTAGAAATATACCTAATATAATTATGTATTTGTTGAATACAAAATTATTTTAATATGTAAATGAAAATGCATGATATTAATATTTATAATTGCGATTATAATAAAGAAAAACACTCGGTACACATTACTAACGTTAATACGCGATTTAACCTTACAGTGATCGTAATAAATAGGTTTAGTTATAGTAAATTTCGTTTGAATTATCATATTAATGGCTCGGGACACTTCACACGCATATTTCGATAGAATATATGAAACGGATTGTCAACCGAAAGCAATTGGAATATCGTAAAAATGCTATAAAAGTAGAGTCGTAAAGGAATTGTAATTTTCGCACATTTTTTGCTCTCCTATAATATGTTCAAAGTAGTTATTTTTGCTCTTTATAGAACGGCTTAATGGCCATTAACCTTTATATGTGTATGTAAAAAAAAAGAAGAAGACTACCTTACCTTTTTTTGAGGTAAGAAAAATAACTGTATTGCTAGAGTAGCCCGAACCTTTACATTTTAATATTAAATAATGGCATCGGTCTCTCTATTTTCGAGAATTGTTAAAGAAGTATCAAAGAGTTTCCATTTGAAAAATTTACACAAGTAGGATAGAAAGTTTGGAAATTTCACTCGTAGCTCGACCCCATTTTGTACAAACTTTACCCATAACGTCCCCGAGTAACGAAATCGTATCTCTCTTGAAGAAACAAAAGTCCTAAATGTTAAATAAGATTATTAAATTCAAAAATATATTTTAGGCTTATCATATATTTGCGCGGTATATCTTTATTAAAACTTAGATGTATTTTAAATTAAATGTCAAAATTATAAGCAAAACGCATATTTGAAGCACGAATGACTTCATATTTCAATTGATATTTAATCAAGAATTAAATGTTATCTACGTACTAAATAAATATACCCTGTAATCTAATTGAATTCGAATACTTTATAAATCGGATCCAAATTCAAGTCCAAATATAAAATTACTAAGCCAATAATTAAATTCTTTCAAATATTTAAAATAATTTTAAGACAAACCACTACGGAAGCTAGCATAGCTAAACTAAATTGAAAGCGAATCTAAAATCTTACAAATACCATTGCTTAGATTAGGAAGCTTCACCATATTGGTATTTTACTTTTAACTACTTCCACACATGCACTGACGCTGTAAACCAATAAACTCTTTAAATGTGTGGGTTTCCGTGTATCGCATTCCTATACATACCAAATATGCAGGGGAAACTTGTGAAAGTAATAGTAGCTTTATTTTTTAAGCATTAAAACTCACTTTCCCTTGTATATTTCCTTGGAGATATAACAAATTAGAGTGGAGTGGTTTCGTATCGATTAGTTGTGGCTCGCATTCGATTTAACCGCTTCTATTTACTCTGTTCCCTATTTATAGCTCAAAGTATGTGACTCCATACCTGTATCGGTTCGATCGTGATAGTTTTTAGTTTAAGTGAACTATATACTGACTAAAATTCTATATAGAACATAAAGATTAAAAGAAATTTGTTGATTGACAAATTGGTCACCAAAAAGTATTTAGAAAATAGCTAACTATCTTACCAATTTCAGGTAGAAAATAAAATCAAAAACAAATACGATCAATTCATTTTGAATTACCTTTAAAAGAATATAGTAACATTGGAAACCAAAAATAAAATTTTATAATAAAAAGTTGTTTCAATCGAATAGAAATTTTAATGTGACGCGATTGGAGGAAAATGCTTGAAAAGGAAAAGGTTTAATTGGCTGTAGCTTTGAATGATATTCAAGAGGAGGCCTTAATATCGCTATGCCAATTTTTTATATAAATTTTGAATTTATTTGTGAATCTAATTGTGCAAATAACATTAAAAAATTATAACAACCAAGAAATATGCCAATTTATTTACAAATCTACCTATACCTATTTTAAAATATATATAAACATCATTGAGGCCAGTCATGTGTGTGATTGTAGACTCTCCGACTAGTTGTGGGTTCGATCTCGAGGAGATGAAATGTTTACTTAAATTTTGTATTTCCATTTCTTTGCTCTGGTGTCCAGACTAAGCGCGGCGTTGAGTTCTGCCACTCAACACGCTATGCCTCCAGAATTCGGCAGAAAGTGGGGAACGGAGTGTCTGTTAAGACAAGTTAAGACCTAGTTAGTATTAACTAGGTTCCCTCTGCCTACCCTGCTGTGTGCAGGGTACAGCATGAAGCTGATATATTTAGATTTTTTAAAATATTCTTTGAAAAACATTATAATAATTTATTTTGCAAAAAAATGTCATATATTTGTCCTCAAAGCACAACATTGCACGACAAAATTATTATTATTTTTTAACTTTGAAAGGGATGTTGTGATTTTATGACATTTTAAATACTCGCAACCAAGTTTATCAGGTGAGATGTGTCGCGCGTTGCACGACGCGTGCCAACAACTTTAGTGTCCATAAATGGGGGCAGTTAAAGCCCATCTTTCTTTTTAACGACGCACGAGGATTGTTTATAGTGTAAAAAGTCAGTGTTGAGTCGTTCGGAGACGGCAAGCCAAACCGCTAGAGACATTTACTGCTATTGAAGTAAGTTATATTTCACATTTCACCAGAGGAACCAAATTTAGTTTTATATATAAATTTTACTTAATTTACGTTTCATATGAAATTGTATTTCTCTTTTAGATTATTCGGTTCGCAGTGCAAGATAACAGGGGACGCTGGCCATTATTTAACGTTTGCAAATATTACAAGAATTAATAAACATATTTTTGTAATTAAAACTGTTCCTACCAGTAACAGTAAATACATTTTATCTTAAATTTATATGCACCGTGATAACAGCCAAGATTTTTATATATCTATATAGTTTTTTATTAATTATGCAGTTATTTTATAATCTGTATACACTCACAATTTATAACCAAGTTTGCTCTAAAAGTATCTAAAAAAAGATTACCAGGAAAACACCAATCTAAAAGGCAATCAGAAACTGCTTTATATTTAAGTTTATTTTTTAATTTTTTTTCATGTCTGAATCAGATAAAACGTTTTTCTTACTTTAATTTGGCGAAATAACGCAAAATTCTGCGACTCCCCATATGTTATTAGATCAGTCCATAAAATCACTGAGTGATAGTCTCTAAATATATACTATAGAACAATTGGTTATCACGAATCGGATAGCGTACGAGACAATGGACTACGCCTACATAATTTTAGTCCTATATGTGCCTTAGTTGCTAACTAATCGAGACTTAGGTCTCGAGACAGCACATACCAATATAAACAAGTATTGATTTTACCATCCATTGATAATTTAATGACATGAAGGCTCGTATTCCATGAAAAACACGGAAGGGTCCCGATGGAATTTTGATAAGGAGACTTTTATTCCAGACGGCGTTCGTTCCATGGAAACGCAACATTGTAAGGGCTCTTCAAAACAGATGCCTCGCAAAATGTATTCCTTTGAACGATAATTAAATATTTTAATATATTCCCTTCATCCGCTTCGAGTGAGTGTGTAATGTTAAATTTCTGTTCCAGTCTTAGTATGCATCTATAATAGTAACATTAAAATGTTTTTAAATCTATATTATTGTAATTTTATTATAAAATTAATTCTATCGTAAAAAAAAACAGCAACATTCGATTTTAAAATTTATTTACAGTAGATATATTCAGTCTGGGTAACATAAATATTTATAAAAAACATCAAAAATTAGTTTAATATTGAAACAAAATAGCACATACGACATTATCTCGGTCATTAGGTCGGGAAACACCTAAGTTTACTACCAAAAAACAGCAACGACCAATTAAAAAATCATAAAACAGATTCCCACAATAATTTTATTTGAAATTCATGTAAGTTGGACTCGTTATAGTATCTATTAAAGGATGATAAACTTGACTTGTGCCGAACGTAAAAAACCACTTTTGTTAGCATTTTATTACAACAATTACGATCAATAAAAGTTTGTACCGATTATTCTTCTCAGCCATTTTTGTGGTCGTGCTGTCATCAGCCCGTGTTTTAGTATGACGGCCTGTATCGACGAAACACGACTTTTTACTGTACAACTTTGGCTTATAGATTCAAAATCCCGATTTCCGTACAATGGAAAGACAACGGGATGTTTGTTCTAAAAGTGGATTGCGATTCCGCGTTCCTCTTATCGCCTTGACATTGTCCACTAGGTTGTTTAGAAATCGTCACATGTTGTTTATTTTTGTGATAGATAAATATTACGAAACAAAACAGAACTAGGCTAGTCATAGCGCAGCGGCACGAAGTGTGACTGTAAAACTGACTGGTTGTGGGTTCGATCGCCACTCGAGGAGATGAAATATTTACTTAAATTTATATTTTCATTTCTTCGCTCTGGCGTCGAGGAAAAAGTGCGGCGTTGAGTTCTGTCACTCAACACGCAATGCCTCCAAAATTCGGTAGAAAGTGGGGAACGGAGTGTCTTAACTTTAGGTTCCCTCTGCCTACCCTGCTGTGTGCGGGATATAGCGTGAAGCTAATTTAATTTATTTTTTTAATTTAAAACAGAACTAGTTTTTACGAATGGATTCGTAATAGATTGTATTTCTGAGTAACATTTTTTAATATTAAAATATGCGATGTATTAATCCACTCCTTATTTTGTTTAAGTATGATACACGACGCAATGCAATACATTCATAGGTACTGTCCAGAATAAATTTGGTTTCCATTGCATTGATATGTCTATTATTATTTAAGTTATATTTAAATGTTTGTGTTCCTCTGGGACACTATTACCTATGTATGGAGGGACTTTCGTACTTTAAACACAAATTTATATTCCAATGTAATTCTAACGCAACGCTAAAAATTCAGACAGTAACAGGACATAGGCTATAAATATTAAATAATGTGAGTAACAAAGAGATAACATAACAGGAAAGGGCTGCTACAAAACGCTAATAGGGTTGTTTTCAGGGTTTCCGGCATTTCGAAATTTCGCGTAGAATGCACCCAATTTACCGAATGAGGTAGGGTACAATTTGCGTGGATGGTTCTTATCAGTGCAACCCATCGTACCCCTATCGTACTGCCTACAAAACATACAGACGAAGCGATATTCTATAATATTGAGATTTTTATGTTATACGTTATATATAAGATATGTACCTAATATATTAATATAAAGATAAAATCTCCAGCAGAAATATTTAAAAGATTATGCTTGTTCATATATTGTAGATAACATAATCTTTAGAAGCTCCGTTGAAATATATTCGTTTTGCATTAATATAATTTCCTTAATTGATAAAACAAGCTAATATTTCCCTCTCGACTGATCATAAATTTTCTTACAAAAAATTACCATTAAATATTGCAAATGTAAAAATAACACAAATTCTTCTATATCAATCTAATAGAGAAAAGAACGTAAAACATGAGACAAAGCTTTCAGACGAGAAAAAAATTAAATAAATAGATAACAAAATGGAAATACCTAGTTACTTTAACATCAATAGAAAATGGTCGCTCGTCCATCGATACTCACGCTAATGTAAGCAAGCCCACGTTTAAACAGGGGTTAACAGAAACCATGCATCGGTTTAAGACTAAAATATTATGCATTTCATTCGCAACCTGTCCGTCTGAGTCGACCGTCTACAAGAAGTACTTGTTATTCATTACACAACATGTTCCCTTTCAATATAATAACCATATAAGGCTACCACTCTTTTGAGTAGGTATTGCGTTTAATTATATATAATTTTACTTTTAAAGTTGCTTTAATGTATAATAAATTTATTTCTTCAAATTTGAATAGTGTACGTTAATTTAACTTTTTATGTTACTATTATTTTGAATTATATATTTTTTTTCTTTATTTTCGAGATTATTATCTACGTTTCTTTTGGCATTTGAATTTTCCAACGCTACCGTTTCGTATTCGGGCCGCGCCCCCTAGCTATATTTGTATGACAGTCACCAGATCTCCCTTCTATCTACATATTAGATACATTACGTGGAGCAGTTACAAAATGAAGCAGCTTCTGTACAAGCATACGGAAGGGTTAACTCTGTTATATTTTAGAGGCCATCTTAATTAAAGATCATATTTAACAAATAATAAACGTAAATATTTCTTACTTTTTGATATTGTATTTATATATAGTAAACAATCGCTACATATTTAATAACTGATAGTGTATGATTGAGATCAAAATCGAATTATACCTACTCTTGTCTAGTCGGTATATATTAACACTTTGAAAACGAAACTTTACAGTAAGGTGTATATAATAAAAGTATTTAAATTTAAATATTTCAACACTTTGAATTTGAACCCGCAACCACAATATATCTCTAACATAAAAAATCTCAACATTTATATACTTATCATAATACCTAATTCAGTAGCGAGAAACGAATAATTTTTAGCTGGCACACTGCAGACGAGGGCGAGTGTGCAAAACGTCGTTTCATAAGTAGGGTTGGGTCGACCCTAACAAGAACAAGTGCGGTTGCATAACTTTATTTCTGGATTAACATAATTACAGGCAATTCTAAGGCTCAGGGTTCAACAGAGCACTTGTTCTCCGTAAAGTAATTAGTAATTACCAAATAACGCCAGGGCGGTGCCTCGTAATGTAATTAACACGATGTTCGGAACACAACAACGGACAAACGGAGCTCGAAACGTTTTCTAATATAATGTTGATATCACTAACTTTAGCTTTGATAGATGTTTTTAATAAAAATATTGTAAATACGTTTCGTTATTTATAATTGTTCTAAAATTAAACTAAATTGATTTTTTAGTAGTTGCTTATTTAAAAACATCTGGTCTAACGGTGCTGCTTACCATCAGAATTAAAGCAAAATATGCGTTGAATCTATTACAAATAAAAGTGAATATATAGGTAAATAAATCAGGGTCGCATTTGCATATGAAGTCGTCTATGTTGCAGTTTATAAATAGTAAAGATATTTTGTACAATTCATATTAAATTAACTTGAATTTAAGATTATTTGTCTCTATTGTACTTTATATTATATTACGAAATTTAACTACTTTACTGAGCTTACAGCTGGTATTTTGAGTATATAAATAATTAAAATAATAAAAGAATAAAAATAGTATATTAAGAAAAATACATTAGTAAATTAAATTTGGTATCGAACACACTATCTGTAGCTTTTACCGTCAGACGCTGCAGTCACTGAGCCACGATTGGCTTCTAATTTTTATATTTTTTAACGTACGTGCTTTTATAAAATAAAAATTAAAAAAAAAACTATTTGTATTGAGACCAGTCGTGCCGTACAAAGTGTGACTGTAAAACCGACTGGTTGTGGGTTTGATCCCTACTCGAGGAGATGAAATATTTCTTTAAATTTATATTTCCATTTCTTCGCTGTAGTGTCGAGGCAAAGCGCGGCATTGAGTTCTGTCACTCAATACGCAATGCCCCCAGAATTCGGCAAAAAGGTGTGTCTTAACACTATGTTCCCTCTGCCTACCCTGCTGTGTGCGGGATATACAGCGTGAAGCTGATTTAATTTTGATTTTTTTTACTTATAAAAAAAGCATATAGGCATTAATAAAAATAAAAAAACCGATGAGCTACAAACAACCTGTAGGTACGAAAAGCCTAAGTGGGATTAGTAAAATATTCCACTTATCTCCAACAACGTAGGCAGACCTTACGCTTATCTATGCTAAGTTTCAGTATTTAAGGTCAATTGAGGACAGCTGTAGGACCGTAAATGTCAGACAAGGTTACTCCATACATACCTATTAGACGTCTGTAGATAGATTTATAACAAAGGATTTGAGGATAAAAGTGTAATATATTCCAGTTTTGTGCTGTGTCCTACATATCTATAATAAATCGATAAGTCGAATATCTTGTCGAGTAGCGAAACTTAACTCCGCGTCTTTATCTTTTTATTAGAGAACCCACAACCGCCACGTTTACCGACGTCCCAATATACACCACGGCGGTTCCTATGGATGGCGGCCAACTTTGATTTATGAAAATAGTTCTGTTAGATTGAAGAATACATAAATATAAGATATTTACTTATAATAGGCATATATATGAATTACCTATGTATTTTTTAAGCACTTATATTAACTAATTTTCGCATTAATATAAATATTTCAGTTTCATTCATTCAACGAGTTACGCAAATCGAATCTAGTATGTAGGTTCTTATTGAACGCTCTGCACCTATGTATATAACAATTAGTTAATTATATTATCGTAGCCCGTATATTGTTGTGTCAGTTAATTTTTAAACCTTCAATACCTAACCATCGTACCTAATATTGGCATTTTTTTCGAATATCATTTATATTTTACATTTTATAGTAGATTTCTACATAATACATATATTAACATACCTATAGACTAAGCCATAATCAATTAATGACAACCAAATAAATATCAAAAACAGTATATAATAATTATACATTTTTTAAATCAGCTTCACGCTGTATCCCGCTCACATCAGGGTAGGTATAGGGAACCTAGTGTTAAGACACTCCGTTCTCCACTTTCTGCCGGATTCTGGAGTCATTACGTGTTTTACGTGTTGCGTGGCAGAACTCAAGGCCGCGCTTTACTTCACCAGAGCATGAGAGCAGAAATGGAAATATAAATTTAAGTAAATATTTCATCTCCTCCAGTGGGGATCGAACCCACAACCAGTCAGTTTTACAGTCACACTTTGTGCCGCTGCACGTCTGGCCTCAATTTTTTCCTAATATTCTATTAAATATATTTTTTCTTATATACAATACATTTAGATATGCCTTATATATTTGACGATAATCAACAAAAGGTTGATTTATATAAGAATACCAGATCACGATCGAAGGCTCATCCTACGCACGCCCGGATATTTTACGACTAGCTTTTTAGTTCTTTCCAATTCTTCTCATAAACAAGGGATAACAACTTTCTACATTACTTACTTTTGCTTGTTGATAATACGAGATATCGAAAGAAGTAATTACGATAAAATTATGGAAGTTCTATAATAAATAATATTATTCATTTTGTTAATTATTTTTTATTTTAAATATCAGTCAGAGGCGTCGTGGCGCAGGGGCACAAAATGTGACTGTAAAATCGACTGGTTGAGGGTTCGATCGCCATTCGAGGAAATGAAATATTTATTTACATTTATATTAAGGAAAGAATTCCTTCGCTCTGGTGTCGAGGCAAAGCGCGGTGTTGAGTTCCGTCACGTAATGCCTCCAGAACTCGGCGGAAAATGGAAGACACTATGTTACCTCTGCCGACCCTGCACGGGATACAGCGTGAAGCTGAGTTATTTTATTTTTCTTATAAATGGCTTTATACCACCGCACAGAGTAATTAGTCGCTCTTTGGTGGGTAAAGTTAGACTGTTGACGAGTCTCTTCATTTTATATTTTGCGAATAACTGGAAAGATCATATTAGGCAACATTATAAATAACGTAGTATTGTATATAATCAAACCGAAAAGACTTAAATTTAATTAATATGTTTTTTTAAATATTTATTGGCGGATATTTTATTTTTTTATTATTTTACGATTTTAAAATAAACGATAATGTGCAATTGTTTTGTAGAACTCACAAAACTTCCGCATTGAATTTGCATATATAAATACAGATTTATAAAATCGGGGTGGTTTTAATAAAAGTTTATCGTAGATATAAGGCTTAAAATTAAAAGAAATACCCTCCAAATGGAAAAGAGGCATCAGGTGTCGCCAACTGATCCTTTGAAACGATATTATCTCGACCATATTTCTACATGGGGCCGTATACGGAACTGTCACTCCCTATTCTGAATAAATTACGCCTACATTGATATTTTACGAATCACGATTGTAATTCAATGTTTTCTTTTTTTTAATAAAAAAAAAAGATATATTTATAAAATATTATAATAATTTAAGAGGCCAGAGGGATCTTGATGCCAGTCGTAGCGCAGTGGCAGAAGCGTGACTGTAACGCGTCAGATTGTGAATTCGTTTCCCACGTGATAAAACATAATAGATTTATATTTTTTTTTAATTCCTCGCTCTGATAACGAGGCGAAATGCGACGTTTAGTTTCGCCATTCAAACCGCTATGTCTCAATGGATTCTCGGGTTCCCTTTGCCTAAGCTGCTATGTGCACACAGCGTAAAGCTACATTAATGTTATATATATTTTGGAACGTATAAAAAAAAATATATACTTACTCTTAGTGTGAAATATCATTTTAAAAACGTTAAAAATATATAACAATTTTAGAAACTCATTAGAATTTATTGTCATTAGACATTTGCGGTTGGCATTTACCTAAAAGTCAAGGTATTTAAATGTGAAAGTAACTTGCGGGTACCTATTGCAATCTATTGTCTCGCGTGCAACTTGACAACACTATAAATTTCGTACTTAATACACTGACGTGTCCCGCTTATACGTTTTCTAAAGTTCATTCGATGACAGTGTAAGATATATAGGAACAAGGGAAAGCAAATATAAAATATTGTTGGAGCTTTAGAATAATTTCCAAAATAATTTAAAACATTTTACAGAATTAAATTATATGATATGCTATAATTTACATTTAAAAAATGTAGGTATATACATCGAACTATCTCTTCTATTGTAATATACCTACATATGTTTCACATATTAATTTTGACAAATAGAAACTTAACGTTTAAACGTTTGTGAATCTTATACAGCAGCAGTAGGCTACAAGGTCAAAAATATAAAAAGTTTTGAATTTTTAATATATATATATATATATATATTTAACCTATTGCTATTTTCACATAGTAAAATTACATTGTATGTAAAAACAAACTATCATCAACCAAACGTAAACAGTCCCAACAAAGGCGTCCCATATTGGAAGAACAGAAAATATATCCACATGAGTAATGATTCAACGCTTCGAAATTTCATTTTCAATTGTGCCTGACCTTTACCCTGGGGCTATGACCGGGCATCGAAGGGGGAAACGTCTAGACAGCCTTCATATACACATGTCGCTTTGGAGGCGAAATAACATACGACGTCTAACTTATGTGCGTAGAGATAAAAGTATAGTTCTACTCTTGGAATCTTAGATTGATATTAACCTGATTAATTTTGTAAATCAATTTGTATTTACAATATATGGTGTATAAACTTTCAAATAATAATTAAATTTAACTTTAAAAGCCCTAAAAAGCATCAATATAACACTCCAACCTACCGACGTTTTATCTAGTGAATTGCATCAGAGTATGTTTCCCGGCACTTGTTTTTATTTTACGACCACCCTATCTGTACGATATGCCTAAATGTACTCCATACGGTTAAGCTGTACCATATACACGTATCTACTATAGAAGGGTTTAGTCAAAAAGAGATAAAATTTTGTCCACAAAAAATACTACACATAAACAATCCAGTGCTATATCTATAAATTTTCACAAAACGTGTGTTATTTATGTATCAGTTATATTAATTACTTATTTAAATTTAATGTCATTATAAATGATTCGTAATTATTTTTTAAAGGCAATGAACTCTTTTTGGCGTTTCTTTAAATATGCAACTTTATTGGTTAATTATAATTTTTAATGTAATTTTTGTGGAAAAATGCACTGGCTACGCCATCAGATTTGACATAAAGCAGGTAGGAATATCGCTTAATCGAGTAGGGCCAGCAGAGGAACGGTATTAATCGAAGGCTTTACGAGGGTGCGGGTAAACGTCAGCCTCTCGCCGCGGAGCGTGTACAAAGAAAATTTATAGATGAAGCTTCTAGAATATTTTTTTTCAATTTCACAATACTTTCATAAGTATTTAATCAAATTTATTTTATAAGTATTTGTATATGAACCGACATTATTAGTAGATCATTAAGTATAAAATTTAAAAAAACATAAAAATTATATTTATAAGGTAATAACAAATATTTTTTTAATTTCTCTATCTAACTATTATATATTATTGACACCGAAACGAATTCAAACACGCCGACTTGGTAGTTTCTCAAAATTTTCCTTATACTACGCGATTGTATATAAAAAGTAGCCCTAGGAGCCCGAAGGAGTTCGACCAAATTGGAAATATAATTTTAAAGATGGCCGCCACTCGACCCCCCTCTCGCCTCGTCTCGGCGCAGCCTAAAATATTATGCACCCAAAATCCATTGTCTGTTGCCATGACAACGGTTCGCTCGATACTCCGCTTTGGCAGTCGCACAATCAAAGATACATTTATCTCGCTTACTCTTCAACCATCCAGATGCTGGACCCGGATTTCGACGAACGTCTCTTCTATCTTATAGTATTATGGCGGACTGCCAACTGTACGGCCGGCGATAATGGAGTCTTGTTAGAAAAATTTGTCAGAAATATGAGATATTAAATATTGAACGGTATTTGAATATTAAATAAGCTCTACGGAGGGGCGAACGACAGATATCTTATCGAAAAATTTAAAATTTATGTTCCATAAAATTCAAATCACAAAATACTGATTAAAAGCTTGTTTTATGTTATGTTTAGACTTTTAATTGTCAATAAAAAATTAAGTTAATGCAGTAATAAAATAATCACATAAGGAGAACACCTATAGCACTTTTCTTACCTTATATTTGTTTACCTAAAGTAAATAGTGTTATGTCACAATAAATTATGCACTGATTAATTGAAATATAATAAAAATCTTAATATGTTAAAATTAATATTTTGCCGTTCGTATGTATATAATACACGTAACTTCACTTTAACACTAAATTTTATTATAAAATACAACATCACTCAAAGTATAACACGTTCACAAGACTACTTTTAAAATGATTGAAGATGAGACAATTTCGAAGTGAATTAGAAAGTTCCATTTCAGCCCTTCCATTGGCCGATTGCAGAAAATATACCCTATTTACCTCTAAACTTTCTCTTTTTTGTTACAGTTTTACTTCCTGGTTGCACCTCAATAGGGTTGGGACTTTCTCTCATAAAAAACGGTTTGTTGTTTATCCCTTTGACGCCAAAGAGAGCAGCTATTTTTTATGATTGTTTCATTTATAATTCTATAATAAACTTTATTATTTTTAAAAGTTTCTTGATTTTTTTTAACGAATAGGTATATGCTCTTCATCGAAAAGTATTATTTTATATTATCAAAAATGTTATGTTATATGTTATTAGTAGTACCTAATAGATTAAATAAAATCAAATTTTATTTATTATTATTAAATACTATTTATTAAATACTATTTTATAAAGTTTACTATTAAATACTATTTACAGTATTAATAGAAAATATTAGTAGGTACTCTACATACATTACAATATATCTATAAACATAATTATGTGCACATAAATTTAAAATTTGAAGCAGCTAAAATCTATCAACGACAAATTAAGTATAAAATATAATTTTTATAATTTTTTGTATCATTTTTCAAAGTCTTTAAGATATGCCTTTATAAAGCTTCCATGAATGATAAAGCTCTGGACTCTGCGTCTCTATATTGCATCGTAGTTCCACTACTTTGACACAGATGGCGCTTTTTAAAGAATTTTAAAAAATATATGCACTGTAAAATATTAAAAGTAAGAATGTAATATTCATAATTTAAAATTAACATTAAAAAAAATATTAAAAAAATGTTCTAAATTACATCGAAGCTTTTTAAACTTTATATGTTAAGTTAATTCTTTCATATAAAATGCTTATGCAATTGACAATGCTTATCTAAATCAGCCTTTTGAATTAATTTGTATTAGTAGCAATTTTTACGTCAAAGCAAAAATTATAAGAGGCCAGTCGTGGCGCAGCGGCTCATGCATTTGTATGTAAGCGCGATAGGTTGTGGGGGTTCGATTCTCACTTGAATAAATTAAATATTTAATATTTAATTTCTTCGCTCTGGTCTCGAAGAAAAGTGCGGCGTTGAGTTCCGCCACATAATACACAATGCCTCCAGAATTCGGCGGAAAGTGGAGAGTGGGGTATCTTAACACTCTGCTCCCTCTGTCTACCCTGCTACAGGCGGGATACAGCGTGAAACATAAAAAAATGTAACGAAAAATTTGTAGGTAGGTACTATACCTACTTAATAATAAATTAAATATGAGGCCAGTCGTGGCGCAGTGGCACGAAGTGTGACTGTAAAACCGAATGGTTGTGGGTTCGATCCCCACTCGAGGAAATGAAATATTTACTAAAATTTATATTTCCATTTCTTCGCTCTGGTGTCGAGGCTAAGCGCGGCGTTGAGTTATGTCACTCAACACGCAATGCCTCCAGAGTTCGGCAGAAAGTGGCGAATGGAGTGTCTTAACACTAGGTTCCCTCTGCCTACTCTGCTGCGTGCGGGATACAGCGTGAAGCTGAGTAAAATATGTATGCACATATACCCTTATATCAAATAATTGACATAATATATACATTTAGGGTGTAACCACATGTGTAGCAGCCACATAACGCTACTGTAAACCTCCCAAAAAGGCTGTTTTACACGACTGACAAGCAATCATAACCGTAAAAAGTTATCGGTTGAGATCAGGAAACGTTCCCGGCGCCGGCGTAGCGAATACCTACTTCACTTGCTATCTACATATAACATACTATTGATACGTTTTTTTATCAAATGTATCTAATATAAGTTGTTTGTTAAAATATTTTTTTAATTTTGAGGCCAGGCGTGTCGCAGCGGCACAAAGTGTGACTGTAAAACTGACTGGTTGTAGGTTCGATCTCCAATCGAGGAGATGAAATATTTATTTAAATTTATATTTCCATTTCTTCGCTCTGGTGTCGAGGCAAAGCGCGGCGTTGAGTTCTCCCACGTCTGTTCTCAACACGCAATGCTTCGGGAATCAAGGAAACGAGTGTCTTAACACTAGATTCCCTCTACCCTGCTGTGTGCGGGATACGATGTGAAGCTGATAAAAAAAATCGGGGGAAGTTGGTATTTTTGTAATACAAAAAAAATTTATAAAACAAGTAAATTTGTTTTTGGTTTAGATGTTTTATTTAATTAGACCTTTTCGCTATTTTTTTTTTATTTTTTTTCCTCTTTGCTCATTTAAAAAAAATGTGCAGTTTCCTTTCCATTTTGAATAAGCTTCTTATCTTAAGCAGTAAAATAAAATATACTTCATACTGAAATTAAATCCAGAGCACAATTTTGTTTTAATTTCTTAATCACGCATAGACAGAGTTCGATATACAATGAAACGAATTAATAATTTTATTAACAACAATCGCTCTATACAAGAAAATAAAATAAGAAAGAGACAAATAAATGTAATATTATCAATGAAAACTTTATTCCATCTAATATAGGCAATAGACATTGAAAAACGCGGCGTTGAGTTCTGCCACTCAACACGCAATGCCTCCAAAATTCGGCAGAAAGTGGGGAACGGCGTGTTTTACACTAGGTTCCCTCTGCCTACCCTGCTGTGTGCGGGATATAGCGTGAAAAGCATTAATTCTATGATATAAAAGTATGACACCTCTTACTTTATTATTATTATTTATTTATTGTACTCTTATTATTCTTAAGTAGGAATTTAGTATTTGTTTCATAAAATCAATTAAATACATTGACTTTTATAATAAAGCTAAGCTAAAAATATACAATATGTAAGTCCGGTCTAGTTTGAATCTATTCGTATCATTTATATGATACAACATAATAAAATTCCAAGTTATCTTATCACATTTTAAAATTTATTCGAAATTGCAAATGTAGTTTTGCTTTAAATGTTAATTAAGATTTATATGCTATATTTTTTAATAAAGTGATTTTGTATGTTATAACGAAAGTTATGGACTAATTAATAAAACAAACACAGGTAATACCAAACATTTTATTGTTTCAAACATTATAAATAAAGACAATGGGGTATAACAATGGATGTTTCTTTTTATTTCACCGCTTTTTAAACGGTTACAATTTTACGATTTTAATTAAGATTATACATATAAAAATACATTTTTAATATATACAGAATATGATCAAGAATAATATACTTTTAAATAAACACAATACAATGAAATAAAGATTTGACTTAGGTACAAAACAAATTAAAGTAACATTTTAGCGCAAATTTTGAAATTTAAGAAGAGAAGACGATGGCTGGGACCACGCTGGATGGATCGGTCTTCTAACTTCTCTCTTCGCACGGAGTACAGTGTCATCTTCTGTTACGTATACTGAAGGTATACCGGAAAGAATGAGACACTCAGGATACATTCAGTATACGTACAGAAGGCGACGCGTAATCTTCAGTCGCCGCATACACCGTCTGAAATAAGTGGTAAGAGTTAATATTTCATATAAACTTTTTCTTTTAAATCCTGTAAGCTAAAATGTCAAATAGATAATGTTATCCCGTATTTGCCCGCACAATATCGTGAGAGCGCTCCGTCCCTTCTCATAATAGCACCTCGGGGATCAACATCTATAAAATAAAAAAAAACCGATTTATAACACGCAAGGGTTTTCAAAGGGTTTACACTGATAGCGCGTATGTTTCGCTGTCCGAGCTGACGTGAACCTTAGGGGATGTATATAAGAAAAACACGGTAAGTAAATAGCGATACGAAAACGTATTTGCAAAATTTAAACAATGAAGCTTTGTGTGACAGAAAACCAATCACAGAGCAAATAGGTTCTTGCCTTTTTGCAAGGAAGAGGATTGGCTTGCAAAAATTATTTTCGCAAACTTACTACCCACCGGTAGCCGATTCGATTTAACTGCGGCCAAGGTGGAACAATGGCAGGCACAATCTATTGTCCACAGCCATTGCGTACAACACAAAAAAAGGATACATTACAAAAACGACCATTCGTTAAGAGGACTAAAAGGAATTCTATACACGTCAGACACCCGAGGGATTGGATATAATGAAAAAAGAAAAAGAAAAAAAACAGGGAGTGCATTATGTCAATAATTTACGGCCCGCGGCGAGCGGCGGTGAGCGGTGGTGCTCTCACACGGTCCAACTTAAACTCCACGGCTCTCCGTCCGTCCGGCGGCACGAAGCACGTGACTTACCGGTCAGCTGTTCGGTACACAAGTACACATGGTGTGCGCGAGACGTGTGTCCCGGAGCGGCGTCGCCGGGCGTCTGTGCGTCTGGCGTCGGGGCGCGCGTCCCGACCCGCCATCGATTAACGCCGCCCTCGGCGCGCGCCGCCAGCACCCAGCGCTGCCGATGCAACATTACATTATTCCCTCATCTTATTTACACCCCGTAATGCTTTTTGATAGTTTACTTAGGCTGCTCAGTATTTACATGTTCAGGTTCCCATGTTGGTACAGGGTAGGCTCTGGTGGTTGTATATGTACGGGTATGGGTTGGCGTGATAAGCCGCCTTGTTACACGCATCACGCAATTCCCTTTTATGTGAAATTAAATATAACGCGATACAATTTGATATATCGAAGTTATTATTTATAATATATACGTAAAGGTTACCAAAAATGTTTAACCCTTCACTAATTTATAGTAAAATATGTTTAAATTTTATCTTCTCTGTACGAAATTTTACCTATACCTAACTGAATGTTTAATTCGATAACTGGAGCCGTATAAACCACTCAATAAAACATAGATTGTTTTTATGAGCACACTTCCTTTCACTTAAAACGTTCGTGTGTACTGCGATAAGGGAAGCATATTTAATTAAGGCTTTAAAATGATATAAAGTATTTAAAATATAGGAAGATAGGTATTAGCTATCGTATAAACGCCAACGCTCGATGTAATATTTTACCCGTGCTTATTATTCGAGACACGTTCGCTTATATCCTCCTCATTTTTTAAATTCGCTTAAGATTTAAGCTGACATTGCTTACTTAAACTCACATAAATAATATAATATTAAAATTATTTCTATTATTTTTATTTAGTTTTTGTGTGGTTTCCCGAACGGTAGCTTTTCTAGGTGGTAGATATTGGTTTGAATTCTATGCATTGAAATAAGTATAAAAAGGTAGTGTTTCGTTTCATTTCCTTCGTCAGTACGCCGGTATTGCATCTATAGTTCACGTAATTGTTGACTAGAGTAAAATTTGATAGTGTCTCATCACTCTATCAGTGATGAGACACTATCGTATTGCTCCATAAGGTACATATCTAATGTACAAGCACGATATTGAAAAATATGGCAAATAAACACAATTGAAATAATATTTTTTTTGTTTTAATTTAACCATATTTCTATTAAAATTATAAATAAACGTATCATTTGTTTTTAAATTAATCCCTTAAAAAGTTACGTTGTCGTACGTATATTAAAGAATACCTAGTTAGTTTTTATTTAAAAAAAATCACTTTATATTTTAGACGTCTATCAATAACTTATAGTGGACAAGTTCATAATGTTTCTCAGCTTTATCTCTGAGGATAACTGAGTAGTTAAGCTTGGGACATCGTACCTTTGTAATCTTATATTTTTTATATCTATCTAGAGATTCAAAAACATATATAGTTAGTATTAAATAAGATTATTGTTAATCAAGAATATTATAGAAACCAATAGTAGAACCAGTGGCTCAAGTGTGCGACGAGTTCTGGATTCGATTCCTACTAGAAAAATTGAAATATTTAATATTTTAGTTTCCTCAATCTGCAAACAAGACAAAGTGCGGCGTTATGCGGAGTTCCGCCACTTAACAAGGACTGCCTCCAGAAATCAGCGAAAAATAGAGACCGGAAGTATCTTAATATCAACAGAGTCTCGAACACTAGGCTTACCACCTAGGGTATGTAGGGAGCCTAGTGTTCTACTACTTTCAGGATACAGTGTAAAGTAAAAAAAATGTTAATCAATAACAACAATACTTAGGTAATATTAAGGACTTACTAATATAAAAATCAAAAAAAAAACAGAACAGCAAGTGGATATTATAAAAAAACATAATTGGAATAAAGAATCAATCTACCAACATTATCATATTAACATACTATATCTCAACATCTACATTTGTATTATTACTTGTAAATCTGTATATTATCCACATCCACATTATACAAGGACTGGTAACCGATTAACTCGACGGGGTGAAATATAGGGGTGGGGCTTAAAACTCCCAAAAAATGAGGGTGGCACCAAACGCTGCAACCCCCGCTGCTAATCACGTCTGCCTGCAACAAAAAAATGAAGATTTATTTGCGAATCTGTAAGCCTACAAAAATGGGTGCGTTGTTGTCGAGGTATTATAACCGACATTATAAAAAGATGTGTTGTTTTGTTTTGGCTTCACGCTGTATCCCGCGTATAGCAGGTTAGGCAGAGGGAATCGTGTTAAGACATTTCGTTCCCCATTTTCCGTTGGATTTTCGGGACACTGCGTGTTAAATGGCGAACATCAACGCTGCGCTTTGTTTTGTTACCAAAACAAGAATATGAAATGAAAATATTAAGTAATTCACACCGCCGAACAGAAACCAAACTCACAATCATCGCGTTTACAGTCACGCTGTGTCACTGCACCACTACGACCACACGACGGTCTTTTTTAAAAATATAAATATCTATATTTTTTATCTATTTATTGTATTGTATTAATTACAGGAAACATGGAATAACACTCAAATTGAGTGAGTTTAATAAGAAGGTAGGTATAAGATATACTGACTTAATAAATTATACCTAACGATTTAGACCAGCAATAGCTTAAGCGTATTTGGAAATGATTATTTATGTTCTTGCCTACTAAAACTAATAAGATAAGAAGTTAGAAACAGGATTTGTACATTAAATTATAAATAAACTTATCTACTAAACGAATTTTGTGTTGTCTATTAACTGACCGCTAAGGCACAGTGGTCATTGAAATAAACACTAAGCACAGGTTCAAGAATGACTCAAAAAATATATATAGTAATTATTTTTAATTTTTGAAGATTTCTTCTTGCGTCCTAGATAATTCATCCTTATTAACAATATTATTTGATTAATTTTTACAATGCATTAGCTATATTTAAGTAATAAGAGACTACATTCATAAATTAAAACAAAGTAATATTTTAAAACAACAAAATATAAGTACTAAGTAGTAGGTAGTTGTATTGAAATATAATTTTAACTTCAATATGTGTAAAATGAAATTTCAAAGGGAATCCTTTGATCTCAGTACGTTACAGCGGGTGCGCGAACAGTCATAAATTGAAGCGATTTAACTGTGAACATTGCATATACATATAATTCTGCCAACAATGAATTATTTACTGCAGCATCAAAATCGATATTTTATAAAGTCTTTATTGTGAAACGATTGAATTATTAAGCTTACAGTCTTTGACATTGTTTCCTTTTTAAAGTTCCTTAACCCGCCTTTATTAGGTACGTAGAGTCGGCTTATAACTGATATTGCATATAATTTAAATATTCTTGTGCATAAGTAAATAAACTTAATTAAACCATTACGTATATCGCTTTCATTTAACTTAATAATTTATCACGTAAATGTAATAGATATCTATTTATCTATTAATAATAGTTAAATACATAAGTATATACAATCATATACCTCTATATATCTAATAATCTAATAAATATACATGAAAAGTGCTTTATTATTTTCCAGCTTAAACAAAAATATTAAATGTATGACAGAAATTCATCTCCGTGCTCAACTTATCCAGACTAAAAAGTGATACTTTTATGAATATTATACCGAATGATCTTGACTTCCTCAACAATTTACGTTTAGCCAATAGTAAGACTGCAACAATAATTTAATATTGCCTTGTAAAGATAATAATTATTGATATATATTCAAACAGAAATTTCGCATCTCAGTTCGAAAAAAATTTTTTTTGAGTAGTAGGTAGATCTCTACGCCGCACAGCTGTCTTACTAAAGGAGGGAGCTAAAAGTAAATCATTTGCCCGACTAGGGATCTAAGCACTCAACCACCGCATTCAATATTATTTAATGATGTTATAACGGACAACGTTAAATTATTGAATTATTTGCCTTAAGTTTAAGATAACTAGATCTTATTAAGCAGATACAAACCTATAGAAATCATAAAAAACGGATTGGCTGAACACCCTCTGTTACCTATGCGGGATATGATATGTGAAGCTACAAAAAACAAGTCAAAAGTTTTAAGGTACATTTTCTAAATAATTTTTAAAATACTTCTTACAGCGAAAGCAAAATTATGACAATAAAATTAGTTTATATAGAAACGCCATATAAGTTATTGTTCAGCCGACGGATTTGGCCAATGTCTTCACACCATGATAAAATGACCAGTTCTTTATATATTTATTCCATGAATATATCAATACATATGTAGGTATAAACTATAATACATTCATACAATATAATAACAATATTATTTGAACCTAGATTAAAAATAAAAATATTTGAAAGTACCCATTTTTTGGTTAAAAACGTACGTAAATATGATATAAGTAGGTACATAAGTAATTTAAGAATTTATCAATTATAATTTGCATAACCATTCTAGTTTATTTATATAGGTATATATATAATTGTTCAAACGTTAACAATTAAGAATTTAATTATACAATAAAAACCTTCATAGCTACCTGGCTGGCTGGCGTTTTATTACTGATAATAACAGTGTTTTATGTAATAAAATAATATTTCTAGTTTGAATTTAAAATAGTGAATGTATTTTCTAGTTAGAAAAATTATTAGCGTCAGTTCAATATTATTAATATGTTACAACATAAATTGTCTTTCCTGAATTGTATCACATAAATTTATAATGTTTTTTTTTATTTTTTAATTATGTAGATAAAATAATAACACAACATATTTTATTCTGAAAGTTGGTAGTAGCACATGCTTTTATAAATAAAAACAAATAAATACTAAACAATACTTACAATTAACAATAACACCGAATACACCACGAATTTTAAAATACATTAAGCCAACACTAAAGGAAAAATAGCTTTTATTTATTATTTTCCCAAATCTATATCTATAATGCACGTAACTTTGACAAGAGAATAAAAACTTGTTTGACATTTAGGCCTAAACAGAGGAGGCGGCGGCAAGTGACCGTCGGCGGCCATCTTGTGGCGCTGGTGTCGCTTCCGCCGCGCTCATTGGTCGAGTGACGTCACGAGCGCCATGCCGATCCACCATTGCTACGAATTTAGCAACTTTACAATTACACAAAACTATACAATAACAACCTTTAATCCAACGATATAAGTATTTTATTGGACGCATAAATACATTTGCATATAGTTTATGCATCCACGCTTTTCAAGCGGCGTTCTCGTGTTGAACTTATCGTTTGAACCTTTTAGGATGCATTCTAATAGGGCAAGGGGACTTAAAGTCAAAAGTATAGATGACGCGCTGAGAGATTTTAATGGCGTGCTGATTTTAGTCACCTAAACCTTGAGATGGCAAAGGTTAATTATTTTTGGTGCGGCGATTACTCATCTCGTTGTTTTTATCTTTTTTTTTAAGAACTATTTAAGCATATTAAATATGATTTTTATATATGTAGGTACATTCTAATATTTTAGCTTTCGATATTTTGTTATCTGTTGTTGTGGATAATAGTTTTATTTTTTCTTTTATGTACTGACTTTGAATGTCTTTACCTAGTTACGTGGTAATGCATGCATGCATGTTGAGTACATTTTGTGTAACCACTGTTTTTAGCTTTGCTACTGTTTTTTGGCCAGTCGTGTCGCAGGGGCTGACTGTAAATTATTTATTTAAATTGATGTTTCCGTGTCCTTTCTCTGGTGTCAAAGCAAAGCACGGCATTGAGTTTCGCCACTCAACACGCAATGCCAGCCTCCAGAATTCGATGGAAAGTGGTTCCCTCTGCCTACCCTGCTGTGTGCCTGGTACAGCGTGAAGCTGATTTAACTTCCATTAATGTTCCCAGTAAGAAACTTCCATCGCCTAAATTCCGCCGAATTCGGCGGGCACTGCGTTTTGAGTGGTGGAACTCAACGCTGCACTTTGGTTCGTCACCCAAGCGATGAAATGAAATTATTAAATATTTTATTGCACCGAGTGGGAATCGAACCTACAATCACGATTACAGTCGACCCCTCTGGCCCCAATAATATATATTTAAGAATAAAACTATACCCTAGAGCAATAATATATATGCTAGAAAAAAAGGTTTTATTATTAAAAAACAGTTTTTAATGTTTAATTTTTGAAAACTTTGCATGATATTATAGGTAGGTATAGTTTATAAGGTACCATGTGTTTCTTTAAAAAAAAAAGTGATAAATTTAAAGGTAATCTTAAAAAAAAAAAACTTTTCAGTATAAAACTTTTGTCAGCTTAAAAAGCAATTCAACTAATAAAAACTTTTTTTCTTGTCATAAACTAACTAATATCTATTCCATCAAAAGAAATAGTTCAAGAGTGACCAGATTATTGTACAACGATGATGACTATATAAGATAGGTCAAAATTAGAGGTACCTTGTATAAAAAAAGTCAATTAATTATTAAAAAAAATGTGATATTATAATTTGTTCTCTTGCACGCACACGTCAAACGAAGTTATTTATAACAATGGAGTTACGTGAGTCTGTCTAATGAAATTCTGTCATATTTTTATCCTAAATAATTAAAGACCACCGTACGCCTTAACAAACGTATCTTGCTTTGTAACGCCGACTATAATTTTTTCCCTTTTTTCCTAAAATTTATTGTTATAAAAATCGGAATAAATATGGCGGACGGGCGGGAGGGATACGCGCATCTGTTGTTTCCTTTATTTATGTGATTAGTCTACAGATTAGCCCCATATATTTGTAATTTTTATTTGGAATCGCAAATTTATGGTTATTATCACCCATTCCCTTCCCGAATGGTTACAAATGTTGAGAAGCCTTTTGTTTATACCTACCCATTCTTAGTTTCTCATTAATGCATTCTACTTGTTGGAATGTAACTTTATCGTTTGCTTATCTAATAGATAGATACATATATAATTTATTTATATCACATTTTACTTTAAATAGAAATGTTACTTTAAAAATTACAATTAAAAATATATCTATGTTTTATATCGTATATCTCTTGTAGTTTACGACAAATAACTTAAAATTTCTCCATAACAGTAATACAACCATTCAACATAAGAACTAATTGATCGATTCCCAACACGTACCATATAAAATTTTGTTACACATCTAAAACCAGAAACATATTGCCTCTGAAATATCATTTAAAATAACGACCGTACGTATTGAAGCGCCTAGCTCCGCAGAGTTCGTTGCACTATGACTATTTTTACTCTCGCCTCCTTACATTTTCGTATACCAAGGGTATAAGAGCTACATTTGCCCAGTGTGCACAGCGTATCTATGTAGACGATCACAGATGCAGATACTCGTGACGTATGATATGTGGCCTTGACCCGCTCGATGACGGATTCCGTCCTTGCGGGGTCGACGACTGAGGTATGTGGGTTGCTCACTTAACATTTACTTTCGTCGTTCTCATTACGTCTACGAGATACGATACGAAGCACGTGAGCATCTAGCAAACCTATCTCAGTTCATTTTAAATAAATAAAATAAATAAGAACGTTCTAAGCAAAGCTAACTAACTACAATTTCAATTGTATAGAAATATGTATGACAATGTACTACTTATATGTAAATATATGAGAATTTGTTATAAATAAATTAAATTAAAATTAGCTTCACGCTATATCCCGCACACAGCAGGGTAGGCAGAGGGAACCTAGTGTTAAGACACTCCGTTCCCCACTTTCTGCCGAATTTTTGGAGGCATTGCGTGTTGAGTGGCAGAACTCAACGCCGCGCTTTGCCTCGACACCAAAGCGAGGAAATGAAAATATAAATTTAAGTAAATATTTCATCTCCTCGAGTGGGGATCGAACCCACAACCAGTCGGTTTTACAGTCACACTTTGTACCATTGCGCCACGACTGGCCTCAATTATAAATAAATGTATCTACATATTTAACTATAAGAAGTGCTAATAGTAACTATGCAACTTTATTACCAAAGTCAATACCTGCATACGGTGTTCTGAATAATGCAATATTGTGAGTAACTTTCAAAGTCTCCTTCTATAAAATATGGTAGAACATTCTATTCTTGTAGGTAATTGAATGTGCTTTTACATTGACTTTTAAATGTAATATGTTTAAGAAAACTTCGCTCTTGAAAGGATGTGAAGATTAGAATAAATTAGTAGGATCGTATTATAGATAGAGACAGCTATTCTATTAGCATTTTTACAGATAAATTTCGCCTCATTTAAATTTTCATTTTCTTCAAACTGCTTGTAGATTTTTTTGTACCATTCATTGTATGTTTTTTTTACTTTATATTTCATAACGATTTATGATGATTTAGTGATCATTAAGCAATAATCTTAGCAATAATTTAATTTAAAAAATAATATACATTTTTTAACTTAACACTGTACATTGCATATGGGTAGGCGGAGCGAACCTGGGAAGTATATAGATACTCTGTTCCCAAAAAAATTGTTCCGTTCTGACATTGTGTGTTGAGTGACGGAACTTAACGCCGCGCTCTGCTTCGCTACCAAGACGCTGCGCTACGACGGCCTTGAACATAAAAATATTTAGTAAGATTCCTGTTAAACATATTTTAAATTATTTAAAAGCTCTAATATATTCCTATTGCTCAGATGCTACAAGTGGAATTGTATAAAATAAAGACTACTTGAATGTTATTTGTGCTCCTTTTAGATCATTGTTTTTCGCCTTAATAAAAAAACTGCTGGGATCGCCCAAATTCTCTTTGTTGCTTGTACCATCTCGGTAATTGAAGTTCCTAATACAAAAGAAACGTTCGATGTAAGGAAATTATTTAAGAAGGCTCCACCGTATTTAAATGATCTGTACCTACGTAAATAAAACCATAGTTTGGAATTAAATAGATTTTCTTCACAAAACAAATGTAACTATTTTATATTCTGGAATATCATTTCAATTTCATTGCTCGCACGTATAATACTCCTAAATTAGTCCTGGACTTTATTGGTCATAATAAAGCAGTAATTTTGGCTAACAAACTGCAGACGACCGCATTGCATCCAATTCAAATTGCAGGTGTTTGACCAAGATGTCGCATGCTTTGAATGTAATGAATTTAGAAGTTACATATCCATGCTCTTTATATATCGCATTAAAATATGTTTTTAGCTCTGTATTCCGCACTCAGCATAGTAGGCTGAGGGAACCTAGTGTTAAGGCACTCCGTTGTCCATTTTCCGCCGAAATCTTGATGCATTGCGTGTTGAGTGATGGAACTCAACGTCGTCCTTGACACCAGGTCGAAGAAAATGGATATATTGAATATTTCATTTCCTCAAGTGGGAATCGAGCGCACAACCTATCGCGTTTACAGTCACACTTTGTGCCCCTGCGTCATGACATGCACCGTTTCCACTCGGTCATTAAGATATTCAAATGAAATTTAACGTGAATTTAATTTCACATTATGTTATCTAATATAAACCATAAACAGTTATTTTAAATAACTATAGAATTATTTAAATGAGCTATAGATATCTACTTAATATTAACACAAAGAAAATGATGGGACACTACCAAACGCTGGTACCAACGATTCGCCAAAAACCACAGCTGTGTTCCGCACAAGTCGTACTCTGAATACTGATTAAATTGACGTTATTGTTTTTGTTTTTTCACTTTCGTCCCCGCGACTGACTCCGTGACCGTGGTTCTATTGAATTTTTCATGTCGTTCTTTATTGGATTTTTTTATGAGCTCCCTTGATAACTGCGCTTCTCTATCTGTATGATCGAATGTTACTGACGAGGAAGGAAGTTTCGCCAATTATATGTATCGTTAGCATACATTACACATCCAATATTATGCGCCTTTATGAGACCCAGGATTGCTTTTATTCGTCTAATAAAAATAAATTTGCTTATTTTGTCCCGTGAAACTTTAAATTCACAATGAAATTAATAATATTATATATTAAATAAATAAATAAATAAATCAGCTTCACGCTGTATCACGCACACAGCAGGGTAGGCAGAGGGAACCTAGTGTTAAGACACTCCGTTCCCCACTTTCTGCCGAATTCTGGAGGCATTGCGTGTTGAGTGGCAGAACTCAACGCCGCGCTTAACCTCGACACCAGAGCGAGGAAAATGGAAATATAAATTTAAGTAAATATTTCATCTCCTCGAGTGGGGATCGAACCCACAACCAGTCGGTTTTACAGTCACACTTCGTGCCGCTGCGCCACGACTGGCTTAATGATATTTATTATGTAATTTAACGATTATTAAATTTATATTATTTAACCAGATTATCACTATAATCAGCTTTATACCAACTGGTCCACAATGTATGTATGGACAATAAATCTTAATATAACCTTGTTTATTTAAGCATAAAAACGTATTAAAATTTTTATTTCCTAATTACAGCTTGCACTTAAAGAAATAAATACAGTTTCAAGTAAAAAATATTTACAACAACGACACACATAAATTTACAAATACCTTCTCAAATGAATACATTTTACGTCAAATAATACACGAAAACGCGTCAAAATCAATGAAGAGCTATAAACAAACCAATTAATAGATAATTTCAAGTATTGTGACTGTCGTCATATCGCCACTGAATTATTTTGTGCCTTGTAATATTTTGTCTCTTTCTGACAAGTGAAAAATCGTATACGTTAGAGCGAGCAAGTATTAAACACGCAATTTCATTTATTAAGGAGCAGTTGAAACGCATCTAATATAAGATGTTGAATTTATGAAACCAAGTCGCATATTTTTATGGAAGGGAAAAGGAAATCGATATTCATTACAATCACTGCAATGTAAGTTTTTACGATAATGTTATGGACATGGGCTTTCATCATTGATTTTTTTTTAAAATAACCAATACAGAGCAGCACTAGATAATATAAACAAACGTTGGCTCCAAAAATAAGGGAGGCGCTTTACTGGATCTATGAAAACATAACAAAGAAGAACGTGTTAAAAATATAAAAGCACGCATGTATTTTGTCATAGTCATGCCAAGATACTTTATTAGTATAATAAATCTATATATTTTTAAATATATTTAAGGGTAGTTTCAAACTGTATAGTCTTATTAAGTGTTTACCTAAGATAGCTACAACATAGAATAATGCAAGTTCAAATCCTTTTAAAAAAAATATTCAAGATAGGGAGCCGAATTCACTGATACTAAGCAACGTAAGTTCCTTTAATACTATTTACGAAGATTTTTTGTATCAAATTGAGTCGTATTTTCACCAATACGAGACGTATTTTTGCGTTACGCTCATTGTGGATATAGGCCTGTTTTGTTACGGAGATTTCGCTGATGTAGGACGTGCAAATAAACATGCTATTTTTATCGCGGCAAACCTTTATATAGTTGCGGTCGATTTCTCCTCTTTATCTTCTCAAAGCGGTGTTTTCTTTATTATTAGTAAAAGAGGTAAGCCAGTGTCTAAACGTTTTATCACTTCTCAGTTACAACTTTTCATTGTTCTATAGATTTTTATTAAAAATTCAATTCATTCATTTAATACAAAAGGTCAGCGGCCACCCTTCGAGAGATTCCTTTGAATCGAGTAATACTCGTTCATTGCCAGAATCAAAATTGGTTATTACCCGTGCATTAACTCCGTGTTTTTAATTTAATATAGCCATGTACGACGTACGCTCAAATGATCTCTTTATCAATTAACAAAATAAAATATTTAAAATAACAATATTAGCGAAGCCGAATATTTTGGAACACCCAAATTGTAACGTGGAATGCTAATCCAAATGATTATTTAAAGGGTGTTTTAATAAAGAATATATAAATGAAATCATTAAATTATCACATCCTGACACAGCCTTCACATTTTTGGTGAATTTTTTTTAAGTATTTTACAAGCGATGAAATTTAGAGCAAGCGTTTTATGTTATTAATTTTTGACACAAAGATAACGTTAAGACACATCTGGGTTTTATCAATACATGTAAAAATATGCTCTACGTTATTCCATTATTCAAATTACTATATGAAAATTTCAGGTTAAGCAGTTTGATTTATTAGAATTTCCATAGGTATGTGTAATAAGAAGTATTTTATTATTATAAAATAAGTGATTATTAACCTATCATCGTCATAAGAAAAAATATGTGAAATGTAATAAAATTTCGTTAAGTTTTAATCGAACTCACAAATATCGCATTACCGGTCAAACGCTGTGCCATTGCCTCATAACGGAATCTAATGTTAAGTACGTGTTGTAAGAAAATTGTACGTTTGTTCGTAGTAAAGGGAATTTTCGATTCGATAAGAGGTCGTAAAACATTGGTCCCTACGTCATAAAAACATGACGACGTTGTTACGCAAATGTGACCTTATAAACCAGGTATTATGTGACTATGAGACTTTTTTGCATGATCTGTTACGACTGCATTGTTTAATGGAGCGATGACTATATATTTTTTTCGTTCAAATATAGATAAAATATAACAGAAATATTTTATATGCGGTATCTATATAGATAAGAAAGCGAGAGTTGATGGCGCAGTAAATTTAACTGCAACCAATACGTACTGATGATTCTACAGCCTACTGATTTAATCCAATTGTTCTACAAATAAAAAGTAGAGCAGACTCTGTTTACCATTTTGTGATACAAGAAAATAAAGAGGGACGGGTAGCTGAGTTTATTGAATATCGATACTGCTGCAAAGTTAAAATACATAGCATTATAGATTAAAAAATGCCTATGTGCTTAGTAAAAATCAAGAAAAGTTGACTATTTACTGTAAAATCACCTTTCTACTGAATATCAATAAATAATCACAAAATATCTAACGATGTACATAAATATGCCATTCCCGAAATAGAATTCCACGAACTTTCCCGTTTTTCCCTTATAATTTATATTTGTGGGTACTTATTTCTCCTAAGTTATGTAAGTATGCTATAAATAATCGAAACTAAAAGCAATTTTCACCGTCTACTGAGTTTATTGTTTACGAAAATATATCACCTACAAATTGAAATAGAAATTCTTTTTTGGATTTTTCATACCTATTTAATATAAGTTCAATTTATTAATGATTTTTATTATTTGTTGGCTATATTTATTGTAAAACAATAGAAAAACGATTGTTTTATTTTATGATTATATTATAAAGATGTAATATCTAAAAGATTATACACAAAAGATTACAAACACTAGAAATATAAAAAAAAATAGGAACATGGTAGGTTATAAACAGGCAAGCCTAAATGTTGTTTTATTAGAAGTATTAAAATTACAAATGTTTTTTTTTATTTTATTTTATAGAAATAAACATAATTATTTGTTTTATACAATTCGAAGAAAAAACAAAAATAACAATTGTTTGAGAAAATAAGACAGATATATTGAAAATGCTGGCGAGACAAGTTCTTTCATTAAGTTTAGAAAATAAAAACAATACAAGTGAAAAGGGTATCGGATACCGTGCGCATATTTGCCGGAGAAAATTTCCTATTATGATCCCTTCCCTACAGTATAGGTCAACGTTTCTATAGCGATCGTCTGCCTCTCGTAGTGGTGGCGGTCAATACGCGACCGATATCGGTATTGAAAATATATCATTAAAAAGATTTATTGTTTATCAATTAGGTATAATATAAATATGCTGATAACAGCCGATTGGAAAATGTTATTGAAATTATGTTACTATATTAAATATTTAAAACCGAACTAAATTAGTGAATATTTTTGGGGACAATCGGACTAAAATAGGTAGGTATCTATATACATTTTATATTGTGGTTTTGTGGAAGAAAGTTAATTTATAATGAAGTAAAGTTATGGTTTTTCAATTTTGGCATTTAAATTTTAAAATACACTAAAAATAATGTAGGTTTATTTTCAACGTTTTTAAAATATTATTTCACAGTTAGAAAAGAAAATACTTTTAAAAATCGTTCAGAACGTATAGCTTAGTTAGCCACAGCGCCTGGACGGTTTTTAAAGGGGCGCTGTTTCAAATGCGACGGTTTAATTTTTTATACGATTTCTTAATAAGTAATGTTGGTTTTGTTTTCATTTACTACTTTACCATATATTTAAATATTTCACATATACATATATCGATACAAATTTACCCCAACACTCATGTAACCCCGCACACTAAGTAAAACGACAAACACGACACGAACACAGAAGCAATACGCTCATACAAAGCTTAAGGTACGTATTAGAGACGTAGTTTTCATCCGCGACCAAAAGTGGAAATTTCAATAAAAATGCAAATTTTTTCAAAGCAATTTTCTCACCGTGGACTCGGTTATTGGGTCCCACTGTATTTTGCTGGGTTTGCGATTTTATAAAACGTAGCCTTAAGCGGGATTATCCGTACTTCCGCGTATATAGGTTAAGTGGGTGATTTGCCTCTTAATAACTACGACGCAATTGGACTCCCTGTCACGTATCTTCAACGTTGAATTGGTTTAAAACACAGCTCCTAACAATAGTTTTACTATATATAACGGTTATTTTGCTACGTTTTACTATTTTAGTTACCGTTTTTGTTATGGTTATTTTTCTTAATATAAGGTGCATAGATAAAATATACTTCTTAAATATTTATTTAATTGTAATTTTTTAAAGCCATTTTTAATAAACCTAAGCGTGCAGATAAGCTTTGAATTATATCAATTTTATATTAAGGTTTTATTTAATACAAATAACTTTTAATCGTTCTAATACACAACAAGTAGGTACCAACATAGATTTGCATCGTATTTAAAACTTTCCGCCTAGTTGGGGGCGCTGTGGGGTGGCTAGGGAGGAAGGCGGAGAGGGCGGATTAAGGACGCTGGCAGCGAGGAAAGAATACACAATTAGTTTCTTCTACCTGCTAAATATAACCACTTTAAATTGGTCTCTAAAAAAGCGTACGATACTGTTTTTTGATACTTATTTTGTAAGAACTTAAATATTGTGAGTATATATTTAAGTTGGTTGGATTATTATATATTTAAAACGGTCCCGGAGGTTTGAATGGCGAACGGAACTAAGGGGATCGATCCTCCCGGATAGTCGTTGGCTTTGTTGAAAAATCTAAATTAGCTACTTAGTATTCACGCGCGACAAGGACGAAGGGACAAGCAGTATCTTATGAGAAACGTAATGGAGGAACATTATTGCCTTGTAAATTGTGTTTTTAATATTAACTTCTAAATAGTAAAAATAATTAATTAATTTTCAAATTCAGTATTTTTTTTACAAAAAAATATGTTAGCTTATGTATATTATATAATACATATGTAAGTAGGTACATACTTTTAAAAGTTAATCTCTTGCTTTTATGTCAGACCAGCGATTTACTTAGACGTATTATATTCTGTAACTATTTGCTATACTAAAAAGTTTCATATAGGTACAAATCGTATTTCTTATACAGCAAGGTAAGGTTCTTGTATCTAGGTACTATTTTATAGCCCAATATCCCAAAGTAGTACCCATCACCACAATCATGTGTAGCTATAGTAAATAACATAGTACGTCCATGTATATATACGTAGTAATATATGTTTGTCCGTATATCTATAACTTACACTGGATATCTAAAGAGAAGATACATTTTCCACAGGTACGACAAACTTACCTTAATACCTCAGCTGAAGCATAATACACGAGAGAACTGATAAGCATAAAATATACCATAATATGAAAAGACATTGTATATAAAGTAGATGCTGAAATTTCTTAATACCTCCAAAAACGTTGCGGGCGCACCCTTCGTAATAAGCCAGGTCGGTCCGCAGGGAGCATCTACAAGTGATTTAAAGAGATTGTCAGTTAATGATCCCACAACGGCCGCAAATCAGCCCTTTCTGTGCCTTCCAAACTAACGGCATCTTTATCTCTTTAGATCGTCCGCTTGACACTAAATATTATATTTTATTATTCAAGAACGAACCTATCAGAATTGCACAAGAATAATAAAATGAGTACTTATTTATAATATAATAATAGGTTTTACAATTTAAAAATAGTATTTAATAGTGCTACATTGTCATTTTATTACTTCTAAAACATCTATAGGCAGAAGAAAGGTGGGGCGTTAATTTATCACTCTTAAATAAGCTCTACGTATGGTAATATGTATTATTGCTAATAAAACACGAGCCAATGCCTACATAATCAGCCAATATCCAATAGTTTATCGGGTTGTAGCATCTTTATATGTGCCTCTGAAATAGGGATTAAATAAATACATACATTACAATGTAGAGCTAACATTTTCTGCTACTCTACATGGGTTTTATATAATACAATAACATGCCTATAATATTTTAATATTATGGAGTAAGTACTTCAATATATCATGAACATATACGCCATTATATGAATAAATAGAGAAAAATCGAAATGATAAAGTAAATACTAAATGCCTACTAGGCGGCTATTTTCAACTACACCATCACATTGCATTGAGAAAAACGATCATGATAATATGCGAGTCGATTGCAAATTAAACCACAAAAATAATCACCCTTCCAACATAAAACGTTCAATGCTTTAAATACAGAGCTTATAGCTCCGATATCTCCATAACTGGTTCGCTTTGAAAATCTATTGCACCGGATCCATTGTATATATGGTCAGTTGACTCGGAATCGCTTCGCCTTCGTGTGTTCCGTAGAATATATTGGTGTTTGATCAACCGTACATAATCGCCTCATTCGACGTTCTTCCCACACCTTATGTATACGGGTATAACAGAATAAAGACTATATTCCGACGGAGAACGATCACATTCACGTGGCTCCGGATCGAATAAAGTTATTTGATTCTAACGTTTTATATGAACGTTTTATGGTTTTTATGATCTAAATTAATGTCATAATTGCGGCGGTTTTGGATAAAATAAATCGATATGGCGCGCTTGAATAATACCGCCGACTGCGGTTTATCCGTATAGATGGTTGTGCAACCGATATAACGTGACCTATAGTAGATTTAAATTTCTGATTATTCTCGGCGTTCTTTGAATTTAATGTACTCAGATATGTCAGGTTGCTGCTGCGGCAGCAAAGGTTCAACGTTGATTGGTACTTTATTATTAAAAAGAGATACACGAGGCCATTAAGGACTAAGGTATATTTCAAAAGTCATTCGGTTTGATATATGAGTGTAAGTGGAATCGATAACCGCTTTTATAATTAATCTGGTCTTCGGTCCGTCAGTGATATCGATATTATCAAAATACCTACTCACTGGTAATTCAAAATGTTAGCAAAAAATCTCTTTTAACTCGATTCTAATCGTTTAAAGCCATTAGTGATGCTCGTAATATATAAACGTACATTCATAAAATAGAATTAAATATTTAAGTTTAGATTTATTGTTTATAAATATTTACGAATTTTGTGGAAGACATTATCTTTTAACAGCGACGTTTGGAATGACGCCAGTAAAAGGCTACAGACGTACGCACGTATCCACGTGATCGAGTGGCCACCTGCTACATTCACACGGTCGTGACTTCAAAAATTAAAATTGAAAATTAATTAAAACAACTAAAACTACACCCTCTCAGGGCAAGTATTTTCATTTAATACTAGACAGTCTAGTTATTGTAGTCTGAGATCTGGCCATATTATTATGAGCTTTCATTTTGTAAGAAAAGCTAGCTTATCCACAGCATTGTGAACCACGCGTCAGCTCATTTAATCTTGGTCCTGCCGCCCATGTACTTTTCTTATACTAGATACGTTGGAGAGCAGCGGCGGGTTATAGGTAGGTATAGCACGAGTCATTCCATGAAATTGCGAGCTGTGCCCAAGGGAGAACGTCTGGGCTAAACACCTCGTATTGTTTCCGTTTTATCTTTATTTTACATTGTTACATACACTTTATATGGCCACGTATGCTTTGTGTAGGAACTTTATGCACTATTTACCTATCTATGAAAGCAAATATATTTTTAAATAAATATTAAACGTTCCGTAAAACAATTTTAGGGATAACAAATTGTATGAAATTTTATGTCTTTTTTATTTCACAAAAAAAGATTTTGCTGTAACAATATTCAATATCTTGTAATTTACTGTCGCATATTCAACAGTTTCTTTTATTATTCTTTCTTGTATTTTCGGATGTTCGGCCGAGATAATTGCCATTTCTGGTAATAAAACCGGATTAAAACTAGTTTGTTAACAATATTTTGCCTGCATATGCAAATTACCTACATTTAAAAGAAAGTTGTTGCCAAATAACTAGCGAGCGTCACTGATCTGAACTCATAAAAGTTTTAAGATGCTGTTCTTTTTATAATTTTGACACCAACAAAGGGTAACAGTTTAATAAATATTTCACGGTTTATAATAATAATACTCGCTTTCTCAATGAAATAAAACTGATGTAATAAAATATTACCTACTTCAATATTATTTTTATTTTATCTATATACTTAGTTATAATATATATATTTTTTTATAAAAAAAAATATCATTCAATATCTGGCCAATTGGCATACATTCCCTTCTATATGTAGAAATTAAAAACATACATAAAATTGATTTCTACCTTCGATTGCGTATTTTTGCTATCAAAAATAAATTCATTCACAATAGATACGTGTTCGAAATTATAAGAAATTATCCCCGGTCTCGTTATATCTGCCTTAACACCATAGCACTCGTAATACGCACAATAGTCTCGCGTCATATTTCTCTTAGTAAGCACCAACGTAATCATATTATAGGGACTCCCATCACTATACATCCTATCAAATATATCCTTAATTGCTAGAATATGGCATACAAGGGAAAATTTGTCATCATTTCAAGAGTGTAAAGGTGGTATTTGTTGTTCATCCACTCGTCTATATGGCGCAGGGGTCGGGTTTAAAGCGAGGGCTGTTATGGTCATCGTCTGCTGGACCGAGCCGTAATTTGGAGGCAGACAGCGGACAAATTTGCATTACAATAGATGCGACATCTCGGGGAACTTTAGGTTCCGTCTGGGTGAGCTGCATCCCTATGCAATATAAGCATATATCTATTGTATATAGATAGCTATTGGGGACAAACGAAAAATTAACCAAACAGTAACCATAGGGTGTTCAATATTTATATTTTATGAATGTGAAAGATAAGCGGAACGTGTTGTAAAATTTTAGCTCGAGTTACTTGCGTGGAAACACTGGCAAGTCGACATTGCAAGAATTAACGTTCTTGTTTCATATAATATTTGTGACTAAACTTTATTATGCAGAAGTCTTTGTGAGAGCGAAATTTAATATTATATTAATAAAATATGTCACGTAGGCACAGAACGATCAATATACTTGATTCTGAATGGCAGCCAAGTATTGGTTTGTGCGAGAAATGTCAATTGTTTCTATAAGAAATTCGCACACCAGCTGTATAGCCAATTTATTTTGCATCCAATGTAGATCACGAAGATCATTTTATATTCAAATTTTAAACATTGTAATATAATAAAAAAAATTATAATATTGATAAGTGAATTTATAAATATTTATAATTAAATATTACGAAGAAAACTTATATTTTTAATATATTTTTTTAATTGATAGCACCATATCAAAAACAAACGACAGTTTTGGCGCAGGGGCACAATCGTGTGACTATAAACGAGTTAGGTAGTAGGTTCGATTTCCACTCGAGGTAATTAAAAATTTGATATTGTAATTTATTCACTGTGGTAACGAGGTAAAGCTACTCCAGAATTGGGAGGAATAAAAATATTGTGGATATAAGTACTTTAATGAACACATAATGTCTTAACACTAAATTTCTTTCCCTTCTGCCTACCCTATAATGTGCGGGATAGAGCGTGATTCAAAAACAAAATTAAAAAAGTAAATATTTGCATCAATTGCGATATAACGAAGTATTCATATACAATATATCAATGCATACAGCGTTCACAATCAGGAGTAATGGGTCAGATATACGAGCGGCGTTACTCTTACATTGTACGCAGACGGATGCACTTGAGGCCCTATCAAATGAACGTGGGTTCGCCATCATATATTCATAAGAGCAATATTCAAAGTGTTATATCATGAAACCTCATTTATTATTGAAGTTATGTTGCCACACGATAAAGGAAATTAAATAAGTAAAGCCCGTCAGTTAGGTCAGACGTGGCGCGGGGGCACAAAGTGACTGTACGCGCGAATGGTTGTGGGTTCTATACCAACACGATGAAATGACATATTTACTTACATTCATATTTCCATTTCTTCGCTCTGGTGTTGAGGTAAGGCGCGGCGTTGATTTCCGCTACGTAATGTTATATGCCCTCAGAATTCAGCGGAAAGTGGAGACTGGAGGGTCTCAACACTAGGTTCTGCCCACACTGCTGTGTTCGAGATACAGCGTGAAGCTGATTTATTTTTTTAAATTTTAAATAAGTAAAGGATAGCGTGTCCAAAGGACACAATTACCAGTCCAAAATAAACACAATGTTAGAAATATATAAAAACAAAATATATAAACAATAGAAAACAAAAACCCTAAAAAACCAACAAAGATCTTTTACAATGAACCATTCAATCCTTTCGTCAAAATATGCGTCGCATTGACACTTCCTTATTGCGTCATAAATTAAGTGAGCGCCGTACAAATCTTTAGTCATAAAATTTTTTATTGCATTTATTGACTAGAATTCCAAAAGCGTTTGTGGTGTGAGTAAGCAAGTAGAAGAAATTAGTTGAGGTAGGTCGCCTTAGCTGATTGTTGTTTGTATTATTATGCATTATGTACGGCTTGTCGTTGGCGGAGAGTAGGGACCGGAGTATCTTAGCTCTAGGTTCCCAGGTTCCCTGTACCTACCCTACTATGTGAGTTATAGCAAGAAAAGAAAAAACCTAGTAAGTATGAAAATATGTTGTCCAAAAGTTACACCACTTACATTAGACAACAGTCGTGATATGTACAGAGCGTCTATTTTAAAACATTAATCGGATGAGGAGTGGTTTGTGGTTGAGCTAAGAATGATTTATTGCTTTAGCCTCGATGCACTTTTAAATCGTGGTCTTATATAAGATTATAAAATATATATAAATACTTATTTACGAAAGGTATAAGCATTTCAGATGGTTTCAATGAAGCGCGGGTTCAAATCCCGCTACGTTAAAATTTATATACGTTACCCGAATCAGTATTTTTTAATCTCAAATGTGGAATAATACTTTGAAATTGTTAAAAATATATGTACATTTATAATCACTTAACCCGAAATTAATAATTTTAAAATTTTCACAATAAGAAACTATGAATAAATAAATGGGTAGTATGTATTAAACGATGTCAAGCCAACATGCCGCCCGAGCCGTTCCTAACACTTTACACTCCCAAACTAAATTTAAGTCTTAATTGGGGTAAACTTACCCTACGGAGTGCTACCTTGAGTAAATTATTCATATACATAAGCTCCGTAATTAAAATGTTATATAGATTGACCGTCTTTTAAAATGTTCTGTTACGAATTGGCTATAGATAATAATTGGGTAACGGCCATTAATAACTTTATATCTTATGTGTGAAAAAACGTTCGAACGTATTTTTATTGAATCGTAAATTTAGCTATGCTATATTGAACTTATAATACAACTGAACTTATATCTATGGTACTTGAAGACATTTTGAGTAAGCAATTTGTGGAAATTAAATAAAACTTACATTTAAAACAGTATCGTTGTAAATATTTCAAAATGTTATTAATGTGAATAAACATCTATATAATGAATGTACTAAAAATAAAGACAACTTTGTCAGCGACAGCTAAAACGACGCGAACGCTCTACACCCGCGTCTTTAACAAAATACAAAAATTATTTTAACCTGCTGTTGTTGGCTATCTCTTAAGTCAAATGTCATTCCTATAATTCAAAATTGATTATTTTAAGTTTATTTCGATAAAAAATATTTTTTTATTCATAATATGTTCAAATATTTTACAACATGTTCGCTGATATGTACATTTGTTTATTATTTTATGTACTCTACACCGATAATTAAGTGGTTATTTAACGCGAAAATATCGTGTTTAATACGTAGACACTTTCGATTCGTACTTAACGCTGTCAATAGGTTTTTCTTTTTACGATAGCCATTCTAAGTATAGCTCAGGCTCTCTAAATATATAAATATTTTATTCTCGACTATGTGGAACGCTCGTTCATTTCTATATATATTATATATTCAGGTTCCCGCTTTTTCTCGTACGCAACAGTTCCCAATTTTCCGCCAAATTTAAGAGGTATTGCGTGTTGAGTGGCGGAATTCTACGCCGCGCTTTGCCTCGACACCAAAGCAAGAAAATATAAAATATTTTGTATCCTCGGGAATCGAACCCACAACTAATCGCATTTACAGTCACACATTTGTGTACTCCTGCACAATTACTGGCTGTACATTAATTTCTATAGACGTACCCTTCTATATTGTTTAAAAAATATTACCTTAAGTTCCAGACTTTTCTTTGATGACATATCAATTACATTACTTTATCTTAAAGTACGCGTTTTTATGGGTGAATACATTTACCGATTTCCTACACCGCGATTTTATGAAGTGCTTATTATTATTGAAATATGGAGGTTTTCGGTGTAAATAATTTGTACAAAGTATTTTAAAAGCTATAGTCTATTGTCTAATATTAAACATATTTAATATATTATTCTTTATTTGAAAAGAGTATGGCAACTAAGATATTAGAACAAGTGAATGAGGTGGTATACTTGGGAAGTATGTTCAGTAGAGATGGAAGATACGAGATGGATGTGGAAAGGCGTATTGCTGCCGGTAACAAGGTTAACGGAGCCTTAGCTGCATTGATGAGACGGCGAAACGTCAGCACAGCTGCGCGTTTGGCCGTACACAATGCAGTTTTGGTACCGACTCTGTTATACGGCAGCGAAACGTGGGTTTTACAGAAGAAGAATGAAAGAAAGATGAATGCTGTGGAGATGCGATCTCTTCGTAGGATATGCGGAGTCAGCTTAGCTGATCGAATCCGCAATGAAGAGGTACACAGAATGGCAGGTACTAGCAAGGATGTCACGGTGAGAATGAAGAAGAACGTGCTCAGCTGGTTTGGGCACGTCGAACGAATGAGTGATGAAAGAATGGCAAAAAAGATTTATGATGGAAAAGTGAGTGGTAAGAGAGGTAGGGGGAGACCTCGGTTGACCTTCGAAAACACAGTATCAAAGATACTGGAGGAAGGTCACGTAAAAAGCATGAGGACCCCCCGGAGGGCATGTATGAAGAGGTTGATGACAGTGGACGAGGCGAAAGAGGTATGTAGAGACCGTAGCGTTTGGCGCTCCGTTCTCTCTGACTACCCCGCTAGGGATAAAGCGTGAAGTTAAGTAAGTAAGTAAGTAAGTATGGCAACGATTAATGTTATTTGTATAATTCTTAAGAAACTACCTAAAATGATAATACATTTCGTTGGCAGATAATACAAGAAACTATTAAAATTCCAAACGAAATTGGAGTGAAAATCTGAAGGAAAGTCCGGATTCTTCGTACGAACATCTACAAAAATGGAGTCGATCCTATAAGCAATAAAAGTAAAACAATTCAATGGACGTCGTGTTCGCCGTCTACTTAATTACAGCCAGCGTAATTGAAAGTTAGAGAATTTCTTGAATGATCTCACAGTAATTCATTCACATATCTTAATTATTTTTAAATATGTAACAGTATGGCACAAAGTGCACACTTGGAAACACGACTGGTTGTGGGTTCGATCCCCGCTCGAGGAAAAGAAATATTTATTTAAATTATGTTTTCATTTCTTCGCCCTGGTGTCAAGGCAAGGCGTTGAATTCCACCACTCAACACGTAATACCTCCAAAATTTGGTGGAAATTATGGAACGGGGAGTCTTAACACTAGGTTCCCTCTGCCTAGGCCAGGGTAGGAATGTAGTGTTAAAACTGGGGGCTGTGTGCGGGATATATTGTTTTTTTTTAATTTAATATTAGTTTGATATTTATAAACTTAATAACAGCAGAACTATCTCTGTATCATATCTTTTTGAAATAATTATTTCAAAGTTATTCAAGCTGTGTAACTGTGTAAGTTCATGAAACGCAAGAGAAATTCAAATTAGTGTACAACGTGGAGCTCAAATAGAGTGTAGAACGTTCGAACGACCATTTTAGCATTGTCTTACAAGAGTTAGTAAATTGTAGACAATTTCAAATAAGATACTTACTTGATCCTTAGTTATGGCGTTCATTATATATCTTATTTTCTTCTATAGGTAACTAAAATTTTAATGTATGTGGCCATAGACTATCAGTTTTTTTTCAGCTTCATTCTGTATTCCGCATATAACGGGAAAGTGAGTGTTAAAACACTCCGTTCCTCAATTTCCACCGATTTTTAGAGGCATTGTGTTAACACCACGCTTTTGCTTTGTTACCAAAACGAAGTGGGAATCGAACCGACAACCTGTTGCGTTTAGAGTCACACGCTTGTGCCACTATGCCAAGACGGCCTCAAAAACTACATATTTACATTTATGATTGATTATTTAGAATATAAATGAGAAATAAGATTCTTAAAGGGTAAAAATCTGTTATAGCACTGACCAATATTATGTTTTTGATCTTTAATACATACGAGTAGGTACATATCAATATTATATCGTACATAATTGAAAATGTACGCCAGAGGCCAGTCGTGGCGCAGCAGGAGCACAAAGTGTGACTGTAAAGCCGACTGGTTGTAGGTTCGAGTAGATGAAATATTTACTTAATGCTACTGCCATTCAACACGCAATGCCTCCAGAATTCGGCAGAAAGTGGGGCACAGAGTGTCTTAACACTAGGTTCCCTCTGCCTACTCTGGAGTGTGCGAGATACAGCGTGAAACTGATTTATTTTTTATTTTACTTTAGAAAATAAAATGTTACTCTTACTTACAGTATACTTACCAAGTAAACAAGTTCTCTTTACATACACTACTACAGAATAAAATTAGAAAGCAAATTTCAATGTAATTACAACACATAAAATCTAATAGATAGTTAAAATTCTTTACACAACATGATAAGAAAGTCCAATATTAGGGTCAAACTGGCGAATGTTTGTTAATTGTCGATTTAATGAGAGCTGCTAATTAAGGTCGCACCGTCACGTACCCCCCATTACTGTCTTAGAACTTTTCCAATTTTCTAAAATCACCTCCACTCTGAATTGTTTACCGTATTAAATATTTTAATTTTAACTTTATATACGTATATCATTAAAAGTTTGTGTGTTTCGGTAAATACTTTTAAGTTGACTTCAAATTTTACGATTCGTTATTTATAAATTAAAAATTGCGTTGTGTACATATATATGTAATACTGTCAGCTTTATAAACAGTTATCTAAGAAAGATACCTACAAAATTAGAAGAGTATATTCTGTATTGTATACTAATATTAGTAAATGATTGGATCATATCTATATATTACTGCCAGGATTTGGGGCTCTTAGTAAATTACGCGAAATAAATATTTTAATATTGGTTTCAAATTTGGTGACATGAACATGAAAACACATCCACACACATGACAATCATCACACACGTGTGAATACTCATGCACAAATGTGCTTAGAAATCAGCACATTTGATCACACATCCATACATAAGATAATACACATCCACACGTGTGGATGACCATGTCCACACGTTATAATTTGACTCACGTAATTATCCACACACACATATGTGACACAGAATCATACATATGATTACACATCCACGCATACATCTTCAATAATATGTCATCACCTAGAACACATGTGCAGACTCCACATAATATACAAACTATGTTATTTACGCTTATTCACACATATAAACAGACATCCACACATGTGACCACTTATCCATATATATGATCACACATCCACGATCCATTTGATTGCACATCCACATACATGATTTCACATCCACACATATGGTCCTACATCAACATTTTAGAAATATATTTTCTTTTAATCATCAAATTATTGGTTGAAATTTAAAATTGAATAGTATAAACAGGATTTATGCTAATTTCTACTTACTAACTAAATATTTACCAAAAATTAGACAATTATTTTAACCACCTTTGCACAGTGGAACAGGGTCTGATTGTGTACGTGAAGGTTATCGGTTTTAATTCCACCATTTATTATGTAATATTTTAATTATTTTGTCTCCCCCGGCGTTATCATCCGACTTGGATCATGACAACTCAACTCATCAACCTACTTTAAAACACATCAAAGATCTGGAAAACTAGTACACTTAAATACCAGCTACCTTTGCCTTAAAAGCGTACACATGTTAAACATATGAAATCAATGTGCCGGATAATTTTATATTAAAATTTTCAATTATTAAAGAAATTGAATATAAATTGGAAACAATTTTGATACAATTTTCAAATTACATCGGATGGTAAATAGAAATCGAGAGACAAGTCTAAGCGAGCGAAGTATGAGCATTTGCTAGCTATCTATAAAAGATGAACTGGCTGTTATCTTAACGACTTACCGACGTGATTTTGCATATAAATATTTAAAAAAAAAGACTAATGAAACGAGTCTATCCCTTGTTATTTATTGTATATCAAGTTATATCATTTTGAAATTAAGATAACACAATTTTTGATTATAGGAAATAAGAATGATGATTGTCAATGACCTTTGGTAAGTTATCTGTAAAAGTATTATTTGATAAAATACGTAGTATAGTTGTAATTTGCGATATTGTATGCTATTTCTGATGAATATTTATTTTTATTATATAGTCTTATTGGTAGGTATCGTCTACTCTTTAAATGTTATGTAAGACCGCGTAATCGCCTGCATTTAAAACGATGGTTGTTGATGGATGTAAGTAAATCAAATTAAGCAGCTTCACGCTGTATCCTGCACACAGCAGGGTCGCCGTGTCCCACTTTCTGCCGTCTTAAGTAAATATTTCATGTCCTCGGGTGGGGATCAAACCCACAACCACTCGGTTTTACAGTCACACTTCGTGCCCCTGCGCCACGACTGGCCAACTACTGGCCAACAAGGTTGTTGGATGTAATTTCGTATATATATATATATATATATTTAGATCTACCTAAACCAGGGGCTCCCAACTGTTTCTTGATCAATTATATTATTCTTGGCAGCAGGGACGACCATATAGGTATAATACAAATTAACTGTGATAGTCATATAGAAATTTGACCTCACCATCCATAATCATAAAATTAAAATCATTCGCGGACCATGTTTAAGGTTTTGCGGACTACTAGGTAATTGGGAACCAGTGACCTATACCAATAAAATTATGTTTAAATTTATTTTTGTTTTATTTTAATATTATGTCTATATGACGCTAGCTTGATAAGAACGTATGGTTAAGTGGTCAGAGCGCTTCCATGATTTTCAAGAGACGCAGGTTCAACGTCATTATAAGTTCAAATTGTTATACGTTTTCTAAAAAAGTAAGAATATAGGATGTTAAAATGCAAATTCAGAAAAATTACTACAGTCACCTAAATTAATTTCAATCCTTTTGTCAAAATTAATATAACTAATTCTATAATTATATACCGCCATATATATTCTATAATTAATTACCGCTTCTATAAGCGGAATGGACTTTTTCTTGTTTTCTAATCACTTTGTTTTCACTCTTTTTCCTGCCATGTTTTCTTTTCTATATAAATAAAATACGTAGTTAACAACTTAAGTTGATCTAACTTTTGTTTTTTGATTAGGCCTAATTTTAAATGGGTTTCTACCATCTGTGTCCTTTCAAGGAAATAGGAAATGTTATTCACCTGTTATCACTAGTTGGATAACTGTTATGTCGCATACAAGTTACAAAGATAGATTAAACTATGAACCGTGTTTAAATAAGTAATAAAAAAATAAATACTATTTTAGAGTATCTTGATATTACATTTCTTTATGAGGTCAGTGGTGGCGCAGCGGCACGAAGTGTGACTGTAAAACCGACTGGTTGTGGGTTCCATCCCCACTCGAGGAGAAGAAATATTTACCTACTTAAAATTTATATTCGAGTTCTTTGCTCTCCGTATCCCGCACACAGCAGGGTAGATAGAGGGAACCTAATGTTAAGACACTCCGTTCCCCACTTTCCGCCAATTTTTGGAGACATTGCGCGTTGAGTGGCGGAACTCAACACCGCGTTTTCCCCTCAACACCAGAGCGAAAAAATAAAAATATAAATGTAAATAAATATTTCATCTTCTCGATTCAGGATTGAACCCACAACTAGTCGATTTATAGGCACACTTTGTGCACTTGCGCCACGACTGGCCTAAACTTTTTTTATATGCTATCGAATATGTGTTTCATTTATTATTTTATAATAACTAGACATTACATAATCTACGTAGGTTTATCTAGAGCATCGTAAAATATATAAAAATGGTGTATTGTTGACCATTTTCCGCTTATTTGAAAATACTACATGCTTACGAAAACATATTGCAACCTACTAGAGTTAAAAAAACAGCTTCACACTGTATCTAGTACACAATGAGGAAAGCAGAAAAAACCTAGTGTTAAGACACTCCATTCCCAATTTTCCGCCGAATTCTGCAGGCATTGTATCTTTAATGGCGGGACTTAAAGCCGCGCTTTAAGTCGACAACTGAGCCAAGCACTGATAATAAAAATTTAAATAAATATTTCGTTACGTCAATTAGGGATCGAACCCACAATCAGTCGCGTTTGAAGTCGCACACTTGAGTGCCCCTGCGCCACGACTGGCTTCAGCCGTAGACTGGCTAGTGAAGTTTAAACCTACAATTATAACATTCAGCTAAGCTTAGTTACTATGGCGTTAATTATTATAAAATATATTTAAATAATCTTACCACCCTTATACCTAACAGTTTATCTATATACTAAACCAGTTACTTTATACATATGCATTTTCATATCTAACAAAAGGAAAACGAGTTTTTAATTATATAAAGATAGTTCGCAAAAAATATATGTTGCTAATAAAAATAGATTTGTTACAATATATTTATTTCACTGTGTTTCCCATAGAGCCATGATGATTACTAGGAGTATACCAGGAGTTCACGGGAAAGAGTCTAAAGGTACAGCCGTAGAACATATTCGGTAGGTTTAGGTTTCAACCCACAACCTCTAAATTGATGACTAGACAAGTTGTCTTGCTGCTACTCTTTTTTTGTTTATAATTTTGTTAATTTACGTTGTATTCCGCAAATATCTGGGTACCAGGTAACATAGTGCTATGACATTCCGTTCCTATTAAAACACTTTTGTTCCTCACTTTCTTTCGGATTCTGGATGACGATAAGAAAAAAATAAATATTTCATTTCGTCAAGGCGCAAGGCTGTGCCACGACTGGATCAGAAAACTCTTCCTTTTATATATATCTACGTTTAACCTCCAATCCCTACTCCCAATATTCGAATGAAAAATCTTCAAAAACAAAAACCTTCAACTAATTTATTGCTTGATCGATAGAAGACATTAACGATGGTGACCAATGGCGTGACAGTATGGTGAGAGAAAGATCTTATGGAGGCATGGAAGATACACATACGGAGATGTATAAATATTTCGATATTAAACTTTAAGTGGATGACCGAAAAGTGGTTTTAGAATGATGTTATCAATATAAAGCCTTATCTAATAGATAATTTAATATATTATGTAAAGCTTTCAATGGTTTTAATATTCATGCCGACTTAGGTGGTGGGGGGTGTAAATTAATAATTAGATTTTTGACAATGATGTGTGATGTACTTGAGGCCGTCGTGGCGTAGGAGCACAAAGATGTGACTAAAAGCGACGGTTGTGAGTTTGATCCCCACGCAAGGGATTGAATTATTATTTTCATTTATTCGCTCTGACATCAACGAAAAAGCCCGGCGCTGAGTTCCGCCGCACAACACGCAATCCCTCGAAAAGTTCAGCAGAAAGTGGGAAACGGAGTTTATTAAAACTATGTTCTCTTTGCCTACCCTGCTCTGTGAGCGGGATATATCGTGAAGTTAATTTAATTTTATTTAATGTTATTTTTTGAATTGATGTCAACAAAATATATTTGGTAATAGTATTTGAAAGATAAGAACAAATAAGAGAATACATGATATTATGAATTGTAACATGCTACTTTGTTTAGCTATTTTTAAATTAGCAATTTTAGGAGAGTTTTTCTTATAGTCTCTTCCCTATGCTATCAACAGAATCTATTTACGTACTAAATGGTCAGTAACTATAAAATGAGTATAAAATATATTGAAGGCCAAAATAGAATAATAAGCTAGTTAAATACTATACAGGCTGTCGTGTACGACATGCCACGTTTACTCAGCTGATTGAATTCACAATGAGAAAGATCCATGGGTTGACAGGTGCGCGTGAAAGTTTGATGGCAAATATGACAACGCTTGTACTGAAATAAAAATTTCAAAAGTATATATATATAGTATATTTCTGTTTTAAAAATTATTTTTTTTTTCAATACTACTGATATCAATTAGGATAAAGCAAGGATGTATAGTTTATTTACAATAACAGATTTTTTTATGAAATTTTATATCTGAAGCGTTTCTGATTAAAACTTTATAAATGTTTCGTGTTATAGTACCTATACCTAGTTTACAGTATTTTAATTTGTTACTTAGTTGGTAGCTAAAATTTGATAAGACCCACGTTATGTAAATGATAGGTATTCTTTATAACACGTTAAAAACACGTTTAACACTAGAAGCGCCGATGATTGAGACCTCCCTTGAACCGCCGTCGTGACAAATGTGTCCCATTTTACTGAAAATTATTAAAATAATTCGTCAAGTATACAGACCACGTTTAATAATCATTTTTAAATGAATTCTTATTCTTTAACAAGCAATTTTTAAAAGTTACAAGAAAACGTAACACAAAGTAAAAATCTAATTATTTTTTGGTTTCGCTATAAAATCGTGACAAGTTACTGAATAACTTTATCAAAATAAAATTATTGAATTTTTTAATATTATTATTAGGCCAAGTAATGCATTAATAATATTCTTCATCAGTGAATTTATTAAAAACATTTTTTTGTATACGCGGTACTTCACAGATGATTTATATTTTGAGAATTTTAACTTTACTTGCGGCGTTGAGTTCCATCACACACAGCAATGCCTCCCGAATTTGTCTAAAAATGCTAGCGGAGTGCTTAACACTAGGTTCCCAGGTCCCTTTTACATACTCTACCCTAGATCATATTTGTCTGATTTAGAGCTCATAAACTGGGTGAAGTGGTGGCAAGGGCACTTAGAAGGAAAAGTTCTTTCGTCAATAGTTGATGAATGGTTCTAGAAAATAAAAACCGGAGAATTGCGAATCGAGTCCGCCCACTGAGGGTTCCGTACAAAAATTGGAAGTCTTGAATTTTTTCTGAAATGCAAACTTAGCTTAGCCAGAACTCTTTCATCTAATACCTCACTTCTTTTTTTCGAACATGAAGTTGTTGCTTTGTTGTTGTTGTTGGGCTAACAGCCCCATTGGCTTTTACAGCGTCACCGGGGGGAATGGAAGAGGGTACTCTGTCCCAGAGGAAATCCAAGCACTATGTGGCTGCCTAAGAGGAGTCAACGGCTGTAAAAACACCCACTGCGGGGCGCAAACCTCGGCTTGCAGCCGTCGAGACTGATACCTCACTTAAAGGATATTTTTTTTAGGATTTAACCACAAATATAATAAGTACAGCTTCCAGATTTTTTCCTTAACTGGTATTACTTGTAGATACTAACTGCCAATTTTTTAATTCTAGGTCAACCGGAAGTACCATATTATTTTTATTTCTTTTACAGCGTCGATGTACACATTTTTTGAATTTAAACCATCATTTTTTTTTTCAAGAAATCAAAGGACCGCAGATCTGAGTATATCAATATCAACTCGGTATCTCCAAGTATTCCTGAGGCTTTCTTTTTTCCTTGAAAAGTACGGAACCCTGAAAACTTAATCATTGACTGCTTCTGCTTTTTCTCCGTCACTCGCGTAGCCCCTTTACCTCCGCTTCGTCCCGTAACAAGGAGAATATATCAAACGATACCTTTAAAATAATGAAATAATAATGACGAGACAGAAACTAGCGGCGGGGCATTTAAGGTAAAATTGTATTTTATTTATAAATTAATATATTTTTTAAATTAAATATACTTTAAATTAGGTATATAAATGTGTAAAATTTGTAAAAGTCAAAAAGTCCCGTCGTCATAAATCGACAAATAAAAAAAAGTTATATACTATGAAACTTGCGCATGGGACAAAAACGAGACGGGGACGCTTCTAGTGTTAAAACAAAACAATCAAGAATATAAGTGCAAATAGAAAAAAAATATTAATGGAAAATGCAAATATTTCGGTCCAAATTCGTATGCATTTCGCTTTAAGTTCGTTATAGGTATAAAATGGAGAAAAAAGTATTAAAAGCTTTCAAATCCTGCGTAGTTCTAATATTACATATATTAGAACTGCGTACCGTCACGCTTTAATGAACTCAGCCTCAAGTTAGAATTAATTAAAAAATAACAAATATCTACTAAAAAATTATACTGTAGACCGATAAAACTCATTAAGCCTAGTAAGTACTTACTTAAATAAATTATGGTTTAATAATAGCAGCCTTATTTTTTGTGAAGTCTAATAATATAACGTTATATATTTTGGTAATTATAGATTAGAGACCGGTTAAGGTGCACCTCCAGAAGTCGGTGGAAAGTGGTAACGGAAGTGTCTTAACACTAGGTTCCCAGGTTCCCTCTGAGTACTCTGCAATTTGCGTCATACATCGCAATTAAAAAATATATATTTATATAAATACATAAACAACTAACTACATATCTACATTTAAAATTGACTACTGAATATTTAAATATTTGCGTAGGTATCGATAAAATCTAATAAAAAATCACAATAAAAACGTTTAAAATGGAATTACAAATATAAAAATTATATTTTTTCTTTTTTATTCATTAAAAAGAGATTAGACAGGACCCTGCATAACGATATCTTCATTTTGATAATTAAGAAGCAATATTCCTTACATGCTATGTTAATATTGATAGATAATAAAACCTATTACTAAATACCCTTGAATAAAATATCAAATGGTACAATTACGAGACCGTTTTTTTTATCTACGGTCGCGACGTCGTAAATATATGGAAAATAATGACTGTACCATTGTATGGAAGTGGCCATATTTTCCTTTACCAGACGATTAGTGTAGGATCGAGCGAAGTGCCCGTGTGCGAGACTTATCGATCCGTTTCCAAAATGATCATGTATTTTTCCTCTTTTGTTATTTTTAAATTGTTTACTTTATAATTCACATAATAAAATAGATAAAGTTAAAGGCTAGTAGTTACTATACGGTTAACTATATAGTTGTTAAATATAAAAAAAAAAGCGTTCTTCTATTTATTCAATACAAAATAATATAAACACATTTTGATGCTAGTTTTTTATTTATATGTTGTAATAGTTTTACGAATATATATATATATATATATATATATATATATATATATATATATATATATATATATATATATATATAAACATTTATGTATATTTAGCTTAAGTTCATTTGATAACAACTTTGTAAGATTGGGTCGCCAGGAGGAAACTTAAATCACGCTTGGTCTAAATTAAGTGTAATTTATCGATAAAATTTGCGAGACACTCAGAGATCGTAAATGTCGGAAACTTATTTACGCAAGCAAACCCTTGCCACGAGCTTTTGTTTATAACGTATGTAAATTATGATTTATTGTTGTTCGTATACTCTTAATGTGTGTATGTATGGACGATAAAATCTTTTATGGGACAGTTAAAAGGTGGTGAAACCTCAGAAACGATTGCTAATATTGTCTAAAACGAAATTTGATTGTCTTGAATAGGTATTAATTGTTCAATAAAATCAATTTATAGTAGAAAAACTGTTTTTTAACTGACTACTCTCTTAGTTTAAAAAATACACAAATTATTTCATAAATTGGTTAACTCTATTGATATTTTAATTTATCGATTCGTCTACGACATGATGATCAATGAATTAAAAATGATATTAATTATTTATGAAAAATAAGAGTGATTTTTTTTATTACTTTAAAACGTTTTTTTCTTATGTCTGATATAGTTTTACAATAGCAAAGTTTAATATTTTATCCAGATTATAATAAATTACATTCTCAGCTTCACGCTGTACCCGGGATGTAGCTAAGTAGGCAGAGAGAGCCTAGTATTAAGAATCTCCCCATTTCCCGCTGATTTCTGGAGGCCTTGCGTATTAAATAGCGGAAATCAACGCCTCGCTTTGCCTCAACACTAGAGCGAAGAATTAAATTTATTTTCTCGAGTGGGAATCGAATCAACAATCTGTCGCGTTTAAAGTCACACGCTTGTGCCTTCGCGCCACGACTGGCGCAATATATTACACTTGGCTGAAATATTTCTTTAATCATTAAAATGTTTTAAATGAAAACCAGAAGGTACCCTATCTTCATTCGTGTAACTCATGGTTGGTCACTTATAATTTAAATCGCGCGACTAACATACTGAACATGCTTCCAATGTCATGTCGTTGTTTTTCATGAAAAATGATGATATATTTTACAAGATATTTTTTTAAATTTTCAAACATCTATGTGATTAAAGGACAAAAGGCATTTTGTATTGCAAATGGAGGAAACAAAAAATTTACTTAAGTTATAGGACAATTTTATGCAATATTTTTTTAATATGTAAAGCAAACGCTCAGTAGATTTTGGAATTTGTGTCTGTGCATGCTTTTTGATTTTAAAATTATTCCTTTGCTTATAATATATAACATTGGTTCATTCAGCTTAAAAAGGTCCATATTGAAAAATATTGTATTATTAAATATAGTGCATGAAAGCTCTGTCCTCTCTGTGTGTACCTTCTCTTATTATGTGCTATTTATTATAATATTTCACTTGTTTGTTGTTTTTAAACATTAACCATCTACTAGTACATATAAAAATCCTATCGATTATAAAACATAATAGAGGAATCTTATACTGATTAGTAATTGTAAAACGAGTTCATTTAGTATTTTTTCAATGTTATTAGACATATTTGTTTTTTAATTTCAATTTTTTTATCATTTAACTATTTTGAGATTGTAAAATAGCTTAATTATCACTGTTTATGTGAACATCTAAACGATGCTTAGTAATTATTCAGATTAACAAACGTTAATAGAATATATTAGTTTCAACCCGTCAACCGTGGAGCCGAAAATCGCAATTTTTCTTGTAATATTATTTATTTACCACACCCTAAGTGGTTTCTTCCTTAAAATTTGTTCCTAATAAAATAAAATCGATAATATAGAGCTACTTGTAAATTTTAGTTATTAAAACAATCTGTTATCTGCTTAAAAAAATTCTGGTCAAAATTTCTGAAACTGTTTTAATTTTTTTCCTTTTGTTATGATGTTATTTTAACTATTTAAATGTATACTATTATAATATACAAATTTTACCTAATTACTCCAACAGCTTTCAAGTATTTACCCTAAATATTTCCACCAATACTTAATCATTACTACAATATATTATATAATAGTTAACTTAAAAGCTTTCAAAAAGCTTCAATAAGTTTGTAGTTGTAGTAAGTATATTTTAGAACAAGCATTTTTTAAGTTAATAGATATTTTATACATTTAATTTTGAAATCAGATACAGATAATAAAAGTTTTAGGTATAAACTTACCAAAGCAAGAAAATTTGCCCCATTTATGTACTATTTTCATTATTTTTCAACAAATTCTTCATGCTTAACACATAATAACACATTTTTTTCTTAATTTAACTTTTTTTTAGGTTTACGCTAAATCCCGCACATAGTAGAGTAAGCAGAGGGAACCTGGGAATCTAGAGTCTAAGCACTCCGGTGCCATTAAGACACTTCCGTTCCCCACATTCCGCTGAATTCCGAACGCATTACTTGTTGAGTAGCGGAATTTAACGTCGCGCTTTGCCTCAAATATTTAATATATTTTTATAAAATCCGCACTTAAAGGGTTAATAGATTTAACATCACTATTGGACGAATATAACGCTCAGTTTAAAATTTATTTGATACCTTATCTATTTTAAATAAACTCATTTCCAGTTTAAAAATAATCATTTTGTATTGAGATATCACACATAATCTCTATTATAAGGTACATGTTCACACTAAAGTCAGAACTGTCGTGCACCATTTCCTCGACTGATGGAAAAGTGGGTGTATCTCAATTAAAAGGGTGTCACGAAACGTTTGATGTCTTATCTACGAAATGGGCCCTTTACATTTTAAAATCTATTCACTTAAACCTAAGAATCTTTATCCAAATAGTTAAAATTAAGAAATAATGATCTAGCTTCTTTATTTCTATATAAAAGAATAGAATAGAAACCAGTCGTGGCGCAGCGGCACAAAGTGTGACTGTAAACCGACTGGTTGTGGGTTCGATCCCCACTCGAGGAGATGAAATATTTCCTTAAAAATGAAACGGATAAACTTTTAGAGAACAGTAGTTGTACTAAGGAGATTTGTATAACTGCTGAAAATTTTTGGAGAGTGCAACTGTAGTTTTCAGCATAATTTTTCGCAAATAGAAACGTTTCCTATTATATAGAATTCAACACACATGTCTCCAGAATTTAGCGGAAAGTGGGGAACGGAAGTGGTTTAATGGGAACAGAGTGTGACACTTGGTTACCAGGTTCGTTCTGCCAACAATACTAGGAGCGAAAAATAGAGCGAAAAAAAAAATTATGATATTAACTGAAGTCATCTAAAATTTACTAAAATTATAATATATTGGTTATTATTATATACCAGATAACATACCAATTTATTCCTGAGATTCAAACGCAATTCTTCTTTGCACACACTCCAACCAAGACTAAGGTAAACACTCACTTTAGGTAAACCAAATACCTAAAGATAGGCAGAAAAACTCACTACATATAACAAAAACATGCAGGTTTACAACCAAAAGTACACTGAGTAGATTTGCGTTTTTGTCCCCTAAAACCTGTGATTATTAACTTCCCTCAGATGTTTTGTTTAGTAATTACTTTAGCAGTTAATTTTAACAATACACTCGGAGCACATACCTGTAGGAGCTCATGCATTTGAATTTGAACCTTGTACCAAAATGTGAAGGCAGAGTTTCAATTATTATGTTAAAAGATTTATAAAGTACTGACTGTAATATTTATTACACCTCAAAGGGTTGGGTAACAGCATGATTGTTTTATTACTTTTACTTTGTGCAATTTTCTTGCTTTTGTAAGCTATCTTCGTATACGCCGATTTGTATGTATTTAATTTTGATCTTTTATCAATTTTTTAATCATTTTTAATGAAAACATTTAAAATTAACTATTTTGTAGTGTTTAGTTAAGTTAATTAGGTATTGCCACATAATATTAAACGTATGAATATTCTCTTATAAAATTTCCTTATCTGCGTGCGTGAAATATTTATAAATAATTTATTATAACATTGGTCTTGTAAGCATAATTTAAGAAATAAATTAAGCACTAATAGATGTTATATATATGCATATTTAAAATGGAAAATTAATTAAGTAACTAACATGTAACGTGTGAAATACATTCCGAACTCCGATAGTGTTAAAAAAATAATTATATAATATTTTTTTATGATTATTTCATGTCTCTAAGAATATTAAGTCCACTATACCTTTGTTATGACCAATAATTAACCACTGGCCGCCAACAAAGAAAATAACTGAGAAAAAACGACAAAAACGTATCATTTTCAACCCTTTACCATCAAACGGGAATCACCGTTGAGTATTGTCCATTGCATTGTATGTGCAACGGTAATGTGCTTGTACCTTTAAAGAAATTAATTTTCAATAGTTTTGGGTATAATAGCAAAATACGTAAATCACTATGAAGTAACATTTAACTGATATATATTATTGTTTCCTATGATCATGCATTTTTAAAGGTAGTTGTACTCTAGGATTTTGTTAGTTGAACATTTTTATATAGATAGGTAGGTATATTAAAAATATATTATCATTTTTAAACATTTTTTAAAGTGTTATTCCGACCGTGACCGCGTGACAACTAAGCCATGCGATGGCTTAGTGGTCAGAGCGCCTGGTAGGTTTCCAGGAGGCGCGGGTTCGAGTCCCGCTGCGTTCAAATTTTTATACGTTTTCTAAATAAGTATATATTATCATATTTTTTCAGTTTTGTGCACTTTCTGCGTGTTAGAAACCATAAGTCAAAATATGGTTATAAATACTCTTAGAATTCACCTACTTATAAATTAACCTTTAGGTATGGAAGGCATTTTACTGTAAATAATATATTTTGACATATAAATTTCTATAAAGTTATTAAATAGACTATAATTGTCGGTCTTTATGTCGGTATTAGAGTCTATTTACAAACGTAAAATTTCGTTTAAACAAATACCTTCTCTACAAAAAGTACATTTTAAATGTAAAAATAATGTTTTCTTTTATATTATAACAGATTAACAAATTCAAGATAGCGAAACAGTATTGATTAACATTAATTCTATATTTATATTTAAAATAGTACCTATACCTATAGATTTTTTATCAATGTTTGTAAAAAATCTGATACATATTTAATTTACTTATTATAATATAATGTACAATATATTATAATTAAATAAGTATGCCACGTAGGAATTTTTATATATGTTATTATCTTATACCTCTCTCTATCAGGGCGTGTTCGCGTGGAACATTCACGAAATCTGTTTCTTCGTTAAACCGTATTTCTTATTAATTAAATAATGTAAAAGCACTAAAAATATTTAACTTATTTACAATAAATCATATTTATATTTTTAAATAGGTGTAAATGTCTGTCTATTTTTCGACGCCGGTTTACCTTCATCATATTCTTCGTCATGTAAAGTCCACCCTACGCCAATACAGCGTACATGCTGTAAGTACGTACCTACAGGAAATATATAATAATTAATAAAATTAATGTTAAATTACTGAAAGTGGGGAACGGGGTGACATAACACTAGGTTCCCCCTGCTTACCCGGCTGTGTGCGGGATACAGCGTGAATCTGATAAAAATAAAAATAAATCACATATTGCACTATGGTGCATTGCAAAAAAAACCAAAACGAAGCTCCATCTATTCCTCAAAAGCAGAACTTGATACAATATTGCAAAATACAGTAGCCCCATCTAACCAATGTAACCTACCCGTACTTGCAGCAATGCGCCACCCCTACCAACCCCACTGCAATAAGGGGTGAAAATAACTTAAGGCATATCTCGTCTTATCTGTACGATTATATGTCCAGTATATATCCATATTAAAGATATAAAGACAAATATATTTTTAACCTTGTAAAAATAGTACCTAAACCTTACCTAATGTTTGTTTTTTTTAAATCAATTACCAAATTGGATTATTTAAAAAATGTTTTAATAAAATAAATGCTTCAGATTCTGTTTTTATTTTAGCACCAAGAAATTTTCTTGTTTATATAATATATTATTTTGATTTGATAAGTATACAAAACATAAATGAATAGTGATAGATCCTCTGTTAACTTAGTAAATAGATATCGGTAAATAAGATAAATATTAGCTACTAAAAGGAAAGTTAGTTACATAAAAGCTTACTCAAATGATCAAGTATCAGCATCAAGTTTTACTTAAGAAAAGTTCCCGGATCACGCAACATTTAGATTATTAAACATTTATGAAATGTTTGTTATTGAGGCCAGTCGTGGCGCCGGGGCACAAAGTGTGACTGTAAAACCGATTGGTTGTGGGCTCGGTCCACACTCGAGGAGGTGAACGGAGTGTCTTTACGCTTCCCCACTTTCTGCCGAATTCTAGAGGCATTGCGTCTTGAATGGCAGAACTCAACGCCGCGCTTAGCCACGACACCAGAGCGAATAAATGAAAATATAAATTTAAATATCTCTCTCCCTCTGCTTATCTTACTGTGTGCGGGATACAGCGTGAAGCTGGGTTTTTCTTTTTTTTTATTAAATGTTTATTACATTTTAAGTTGAAGTTAATTTGGAAAGCTTATTTACGATATATTGCAGAATACTGCGCCTACATATTAAAATAATGATAGTAATCTTTAACGGCCGCCATTAATTTAGCATTTAATTAGTGAAATCTTCTTGCGGGATTGTTAATTTTACTATGGAAATAATACGACTTGACATTTATTGTATACGAGTATTCGAAAGTTTATAAACTTAAACGACTCGAGTGAATAGTACGCTAACAATTACTAAGGCTGTTCATCTAATCTTATCTAACGTTCATTTAATTATAATAGTTTTCAAATTTGTTGTTTTATTTTTGTCTATTTTTTAATAATATGGTGGAAATTTCCTTAACTTTAAGGGAGTTTTCACAGGGGACCTCCACACAAGGAGTTTATATTAATAGAAGAGAATTACTTTTGTAATTGCAATGCAATTTAATAATACACAGTGTTCCTCAGAGAAATTTAGTTTCTACCTAACTCATTTCTAATTTAAAAAAAAGAAAAATAAAATTTATATTATGTTGGTAAAATAAGTAATGCACACATTTTTATAAAACAGACACACATACCGACATAAACTACATTAGAACATATTCTTACAACGCTAAAAGCTTCGTCTTGTACGAAACTAAATTCCATCACGGCATCACATTTGATACAACTTCATTCGACCATATATAAAATAAATACCTAGAACTACGAGGAAAATAATAATAAATCTCCCATTAAATATCAATAATAATGTAAATCTGACCTAAACGAAGTACTTGATGGGACATACGCACATGTACTGTGTGCATCATCTTTATTAATTTATTGCAATCCCGGCATCTTGACATAGTTACGGCTGCCAGCTCTGAATGTCTCGAGCCACCTACATTATTTTCAATTGCTGATGTTTCCGGTACCTAAGGACGTGTTTTCTTTCATATTATAATTTTCACAAGGCCAAATTGATATTAATTTATTTCTCCTTTTATTATTTTGTATAAATCCTATGCTTCATATCTTAAATGTTCTTCTTTAGTGAAAATAAACAAAGGCTAATTAGAAAAGTAAGCAATTCGCTTCGTTTTTTTCCTGTTTTTTATTTTTAAAAGTTTTGTATTAAAATAGATTAATTTATACAAAATATATATAATATATAACGTTTAATAAGAATCCCAAAAATATATGGTTAAATACATAAGACAATCGATTGCAGTAAACGACGTGGGATGTTAAACAATCTTAAAGGTTACTTATTTAATTAAGTTATATACTGAAACCCTTTAATAGATTATGACATTAATACTTAAAAAGATAATTTGCTACTCAATTTATTGATATTATCATATTTTTCTCAATAAACGCAAAGAGGTGAAATCTTATGCTTACTAGTTCCTCTGCTAAGGCTTTTAAAAATTAATATTTAATGTACCTATCGTGACAAGAATAATCGTAAAATTTATATGTACTTACATTGTTTATTTTTCTGTAATATAATTAACCCAGTGTTGACATTCTGTTCCCATTAAGACATTAGAGGGCATTTTCAGGACAGGACAGGAGATTTTCATTTCCTCGCTCTGGTAGAGCTTATATCAGTATTTGTACCTACATATTTATATCAATATAAAGTAATATACAATTATCTATATTTAAATAGACCTACGCAATTTTTCCAAATCCGTGAGAACCGTTTATTTCCAATTAATTATACAAACATTACAGCAGTTTGAAGGACGCAATGTCATCATCCAGTTATCTTGAACCTTATTTGTTCATATCGATATATTATTTCACAAGATTATGTTATCAGATATAGAGGAGAGGAGGACTTGCAACTAGTTAAAATATATTGAAACAAATATAAGCGTAATTAAAATATATATATATATTAATATATTTAACTTTAATGTACGGTTTCTAATGATATTGTTGTTGTAACTTTTGTGTTTTACAAAAGTGACAATAGCAACAACATTTACTCTTTTAAAATAATAAAAAAAATATTTTCTATTTTTATATAGCACCAATTTAATACTAGCTTTTAATCTTTTTTTATTTAATGAACGTTTTTGGCACAACTGTGCCCATTCTTTCTGCATTGTCTATTGCAATCCTGCAAAAGCAAGTGATGCAACAAAAGCGGAATTCATGCAACGTTTTACGCATTTTTATGTAATATAATCATTAAAATTACATATAGTTCTTCTATACGAATATTTTCTAAGGCACATTTAGTATTTATACTAAAATCAGTAAACATAACGTTATAATATTACTTTTGTAAAGTCATTAAAAGACTTTATAACTAAATCATTATCAAATTTAAGTCTCCTTCTTCTCCTTCTTCATCAGATGTAGTAGTAAATGCATCAGTAGTAGACATGTACATAAGATGTGCCTCAATAGGCACATGTTAGTAAACATAAGTGCCCTTCTGTTCGGAGACCAAATAGAAAACATCATAACTAACTAATATCAATTAAAGTAAGTATATATTGTCAAAAAATAATATAAACAAGTGAACATAAAGATTTTTATCATTCATGTAAATCTATTAATCAAAAATATTATTTACAATCTCATATTATAATAGCACATCAATGTAACACCTCGTGTAGTTAATAGTTTTTATATCTTATTTTATTGCCACTCGCGAGTTTATCTTTAATAAATTTGAATTATGCTAGTTTTTATATAGCGTAGCACTAAAATGTTGAATCGTAAGGTTATAAAATAATATATATAAATTAGTCAACATATTTAATTTATTTTAGAGAGAACGCTATTTAAAAATAACACACAAATATATATTTATAATAAAATCATATTTAAAATATATATTCATAGTAAAATAGCTTAAAATACTAAAAACGTACGCTTAGTATATTTGGGTTGGATATAAAGGGATGACCAGATCAGAAGATTATTCTATTCTATTCTAGTCTGTATCCCTAAGTGAAGGCGTTCAATGGCGCGCGTTCCGAGGTGTCGTAGCATCAAGAGACTTTGTGACGTCTCATATAGGTACGTGGAGAGGGTTTCCGCTGGGTTTGGATTCATAGTATCGGATATGGATATCCGTTACATTCCTAATATAAACAAAAAATGTATTGTCCTCGAATCAGACACGCGAAAATTAACAAGTTATCTAGACGATAGCAGCAGGTCAACATAGTTCCATAATTTTAGCACTCTGTTTAAGAATAGCGTCGGAAATAATTATAATGAAGTCGTTAAATAACTTAATAGTTAAAAATATGTAGTTAAAAATATCCCTGCGTTGAGTATAAAGAGACGATCAGACTAGGGTTATCCTGGTCTACATCGCAGTAGGCGGACGTTCTGGCTTCTTAAATGTAATAGTAGGATTAGCGAGCGATCCTACGGCATCTTATGCAGGTAAAGAGAGATTCTGCTTGATTTTGTTGAGTTGAGTGTATTGAGAAAGACTTACTTTTTAAAAAATATAATATTATCGATTGGGAAAATTTAAAACCAATCAGACGGAAGGCAGTGTAGAGTAGCAAAATTTTCTTATATTACTACTTCTAATTTTCTTATATACATAAATACAGGTGAGATTACTAAAGTAATGTTTAATGATGTTCGTTTTTGCTAGTAAAATAAAGATATCAAAAAACTGGTTTAGGCAGTATCATTGTAATTTTTAAGTAGTTGAATTTGAAATTTAATTAAATACTTACATTGCATTCATTAGCACGGCAATATTTTTAAGCTTGATTTGTTACAATGCCGTTGCGACGCAAAGACACTGTGTCTTACGGTTGTGGGTTCTATGCCCACTCACGGGATTGAATTACTTTAGTTATTGGCGACCAGACAAAACGCCGCATTGGGTTCCGTCACACGCGATGCCCCTAAAATTGGGCGATTTTCGACGAATTTGGCGAAAAAAGGGGAACGGAGTGTCTTAGCACTCGATGCCCTCTACCTGCTCCGTCCTAAGCGACGGTAGAGACGTAAAATTAAAATTAATCTTATATGCCTACTAATATTTTTGACGCCGTATAGTATAAACGTTACCTATATGCACACTTTCCAGTAAATTTTAAACCAGCGAGGTTCAGAAAATATTTCTTATTTACTTTCATTTTTGATACCAATATAGTACCTGCAATTAGGTTTTTAACTGATAGTGGTATAAGTTAAAGTCCTATATAAAAAGATGAGCTCAAGAGACGAAAAGAAAATTTTTAAAGTACTGGTTATTTTTTCGTAGAAAAATATACGGTAAGCTCTGGAACGCAACACCCTGTTTTTCATATATATTAAAATGTTTAAGTAAGCTGAAATTACCATAACATAATTGTCGCCTTGCGGCGGTTTTACTAAAATATGTTTTTTTCCTAGGAACAAGTTCTAAGCTGTTTGTTGTGATAAATGTTCTGCGCTTAAATGTAAAAGAACATCAATAGGTTTATTAATAATATATTTAATGTATTATACATAAATTTAGTAATTAACAACACTAATATTAATTGATATCAATTATTAAATGTCAAATATCAAATCAAAATACCTCAGAATCAAGTTTAAAACAATTAACAATTTCTTACAAAAAAAAATTATAGTAATAATAGCGCGGGTTTGCCGTTTAATGTGAGAAAATTTTAATGTTTCACAACACCTTGTAAATTGTTTCTATGTCTATTCCCCATAAATTATCGACGATTGAGTCACCGTAGACCAAAAAAACATCACAACACCAAAGCGAACCAAAATTTAAAACTCGGCGAAACGATATTGCGTGACTTGAAATAACTACACTATATACGATAGTATATAAACATCATCAAACACGTGTTCGCAAGGAAACGGGCGGTACGCACCGAATAACAATGGGGGTTTCCCTTCGCCGGCGGAAAATTTACGTGATAAAAATTCTAAATTGTCGCGTGTGAAAAAAATGTCCAAAAATAAAGTGGCTGCGGTAGGCGTGATTACGGAGTCTCATAGCTCGCCTGTGTGGGGCTGTAAATCAGTGGAGAACGTGCCAATGGGTTCATTATTTAGACAGCGACGTGTGCGGAACGCGGTACGACACCTAGTCTCTATAATGTTCGCGGGACACGCGGGGCGATGTGAAACTGCCGTGTAATTGAAATCTTGATAGCATTTTTTGTATTATACAAAACGTTTGATAAAATGGACGATGGAAATATGTATAATATATTTGATTTATTCTTCCAGCTCACGGTTTGTGGGTACGGTCCCGCTATATCTACTGTTTTCTAATTAAGTAAGAAATAATTTAATAAAGTAAGTAACTATTCCTCGTCCGCAAGGCGTAAGTTGAGCTTTGCATCTGTGTGAGTATGTAATATAGATAGTGTATGCGTGACAAGGAAGTGAATTCCTTTCTTGGTTTAAACTTAACCTTATGGTATATACTTATTTTTGGCTCGCATCCCATATTTGACATAATCTCATATAAAAAAAATTATAGAAAAAAATCGTAGTAATAACGCGGTTCTTGATAATCATCAAAAACGCTATATGTAACGAATCGTTATATCTAATGGAACAATTTATTAATAACACAACCAACACGAAAATAATGACGATGCAAGACAGAGTAGAAGAATTAATATATTTTTTTTGTTTAAATATAACCATTTTTTTCCTTTACTTTTGGTCATTACTAACACAAATGCAGAGCTCACCTTACGTCTCCCGGACATACCCATGCTTCATACTTTAATATACGTACCTTTTAAATATATTTACTAGAAGGTAACTGACAGTAGATAGGTAGCCACATACATATGCTTAGATATGCAGATTTTCTTGTAAAAATATTAATTTTACATAAATTAGATTTGTCGTTTATGATCATAGTTCCATGTAAAATTTTAATTATTATAATATAGAAGCTGTTAAATTTAATGATAATGTAGGTATACTGATACTTTATGGACCATATAATATACATATATATAATAATTTCAACTATCAAACACTAATAAGTAAATGATTGCTGCTATATTGTTAAAGATCTATCTATCTATCTATGTGTTTATATACATTTTCAAAGTATTTATTGGCATACTTGTCTATAGAAAACAACACTCCATTCCCACAAAAAAAAACGCAACGTCGAATTTTGCGCTATATTTTCGTACATATCTGTATTGTTAACATAAATAAAATAAAAATTAAGAACCAACTTAAAAGCTACTAAATTTATTAAAAATTAAAATATATTTGTGTAGGTATACAATAAAAAAGATTATCAATATCTTATTGTTGAGTTGCATATTATCTTAAACACTTTAAAGTCATAAAAAAATATACTAAATATTAAATGGCTCCTTTGATTGGTCCTCATACGATTATCTTTTAAAACTAAAGGCAGGTACGCTTAAGTCAATATATTTGTATTCAAATAAGAGGTAAATAAGTTGTCGTAAAATGATGCTTTTTTTAAATCACACACATATGTATAGTCGTATAACCTAAAATAATCGAGTTTGAAAGCGATAGTTTTAGAAATTTCCTTTTTTGTTGTAAATAATCTATTAAAAGTTTGTTATCAGAATGTCTTAATATTTTCTATTCTTGGTATATTGGTTATACATTAATTATTATTCTTTAAAACCTAGAAAATGAGATACTTTAATTATTTATATTATACAGCGTTTTAGAAGTCAATTGCATTTTATTCAAATTTCCATATGTATTTATATTTTCTTACGTACCATAATAGAGAATTTCTCGTTCATTCTTCTAAAACTGTATATACTTCGCTTATAGTTCCTATGTACATATTTTTTACTTATTGGCTTGATACTCTTTAATATTTTTTGTTAATCATTTCTATTAATAAAATTGTAATAAGTTTTTTATATTACATATTATTTTTTAAATGTTCACGTGATTAAGCAGGTATAGGTAATTTATACAATAGGTAAAAACCAAATATTATAAAAAATAATTTTAAAAAATATATTTTTATAATGAATAACAGAGAAGTTTTAATCAATATATTCAACAACGGTGGCGCATCTGCATTTTGCAGCATGCGTTGGTTGCAGATTTACCAACCCTCTGCGAGATGGCGCTAGTTTACATTTTTGACTGTTTTTTATAATCCAACTAAAATATAATAATTATTAAATGTTTATTTTAATATCACTTCGAATATGGTTCAAGAAAATAAATCTGCTTCATATATCGAACCAATTGAAATTATATAGTAGTTTAAAAATCAAACATTATTTGGTGACAAGAACCGCCTAATGTTTATGCTAGTTACGCTATAAAATCATAGATGGCACTATGAAATAATGTTATAAACAAAGTATAACAATGTACAATATATAAATATCTTAAACGTAGAACTACTTTTTTATATTTGATTCTTATTCCTAATTAAAAAAAAATCAATACATTTGGTTATCATAGCTTCACCATTGTATCGCTAAAATTTGTTTCGCTCTAAATTTGCTTTGAGTAAAACATAAAAGGTTATATAGCAAAAGCTCATTAACAATTACTTTTGTATTTGTTAACTTTCTTCCTATATTTAATATATTTGCGTAATAAATCCCACAACCGTGCGACTGTGAATGCGTTAAAACGTTGTGGGTTCGATTTCCATTTTTTATTGACAGTACCGGAGCGAGAAAAAAACATTTTCTCGTGTACCAGACACGGAAACACACGCGTTTCCAAAGTTCAGCGAATGTGGGAAACGCATATTTCTTAATGGGAATGGAATGGCTTTACATGAGGTTTCCAGGTTCTCTCTGCCCACCCTGCTATGTGCGGGATACAGCGTGAAGCTAAAAAAAGAAGAATGCTAAATAAAGTTATTCTGTTTGCTTAAAAACTCAATGCCGTAATTATTTTAATTTTTATCTATATTTTTTTCAATTAGGACTCGAACTTGTAACCTTCGTACAATTAGATAAGTACCCACATAGCACCACGACTATATTAACAATAAAAATAATTTATTTCGACATTGCTTGTAAAGAAAAAAATTAACATTATCTAAATAAATCAAAAACAACGTGTTATCTAGTTGTAAGTCACATCACAAACACGCTTGTGGCAAAAACTTATGGGGATATTCTATTTTTATCGTTATGTTTGTTTACGTTCAGCTTTCTGGCTATCTTCTTTTAGTGGGTGAAATTGCTTTAATACTTGTTCGTCATGAACGATTCCATTTCAGACATAAAATGCTAAAATATTTGGCAAACAAAATGAGCTTTAATCTGTATATAATATATTTTGAAATAATAATTTTAGCTTCATTGTTCTTGTTGAAATAAAATTATATGGTAAAATTATATGCCCAGTGCAGATTCAATTCCCAATCAGTGGGATGAATTATACACAATTCCGGCTTTGATAACAAGACAAAGAGCGGCGTTGAGTTACACCACCTTGTGTTGAAAATTGGACGGAAATTTGGGGATGAAGATTACATTACCTCTAGGTATACATTCTATTAGATTTCAAGGAAATATATACTGAAGAGACACTAATATGAATTGAATGTTGGAACCCAAGATCGCATTTCAGTTCGATAAAACTAAAGAAACGAATGTATAATTTATTAAATAGGTACTAACATTAAAAATGCGCCACGACGGCGTCTACAAAATCATATTGAGACTTAAAATGTGCATCGAATCGAAAGCGCAGTTTAGCAGATTTTTCCGCTCTATATTGTGATTTTGCAAATTCAATCAAAAATTAATTAAATTAGCTTCACGCTATCCCTTTCCCGCACACAGCAGGGTAGGCAGAGGGAACCTACTGTTAAGGCACTCCGTTCCCCACTTTCTGCCGAATTTTGGAGGCATTGCGTGTTGAGTGGCAGAACTCAACGCCGCGCTTTGCCTCGACACCAGAGCGATGAAATGAAAATATAAATTTAAGTAAATATTTCATCTCCTCGAGTGGGGATCGAACCCACAACCAGTCGGTTTTACACTCACACTTTGTACCACTGCGCCACGACTGGCCTCAAATTAATTATTAAGAATGTAATTTTTTTATTTTTTTTTATAACATTATTATTACAAATAAATATAATGTTTCACTATATTTTTAATGTTTCATCATATTTTTATTCTAAATAAAAATATCTAGATATATATAGATCTGTTATGTATCGTTAAATGAGGAACACCGTCTTGATGGTCGTATCTCCCACAACTGCTCTATTGTAGAGAAATGGACCGACAAACCGTTACGCTCACATCTACACTGAACTATATTTTTTACTGAATTGAAGCAAAAATGAAGCTGTGACTATACACCTACTTAGATATGCTCTTCTATCTTTCTCCGCAAAATTAGGTAGACTTTAAATAATATTTAATTTTTATTAACCTGTTACTGTTTAAAATTCGTAATAATATTATATACATACAAAAACACTAAAACCAAATATTAAATAAAAACTTACAAAAATCTACAATCATATATGTACATATATCATTTAAATATCTTGTAAAAGTATTGAAAGCGAAAAGTCGCTAAATTTGAAACATTCTTGGAGGCTTTTGAGGAGAGCCCGAAAGCCAGTGTTATAGGCAATGAGAAGGCCGAGAGGGAAGGCTCTATGGGCACTTTACACGCTCTACCGGAGCTAACCTCCGCCCAAATGTAATAACACGCCGCCTGCTCTCTGTTTCAATTTGGGAACAAATTGAAATTGTTTTTATTTGAATAATATTACTATAGCAGACTCTATGTGGATTGAGAAATGATAGTTATTGTATTGCCCACCGTCTTTGAATTATTTTACGAGGTCGCTCTTCACACTTGGGGGTTTCTCTTATTGAATAATATCGTTGGTTTAATGCACGCGAGTGTTTAGTTCACATGATGTTAATGTGCTTGACGGCCGTTTAATGAAATGATAACATCTACTGTACGACGTCTGATTCTGTTTGGAAAATATATCTATATGTATATTTAATTTTTTATGGTCATAATGAATAATGATTTTTTTTGTTTTCTTTTCTAGTATACTTATACGCTATTATTATAAACGCGAAAAGTTTGTTTGTTGGACATGATAATCTCAGGAACAACCACTGGTTTGAAAAACTATTTTTGTATTGGATAGTCCAATTTTTGTAGCTTAACGGGTGAGGATATAGACTCTAATACATTACGTTATATTTTGTTGCTACCCACTGTACATGCGGTCAAAGGTACCTCGGACTTTAGAACGGGACGAGAATAGACTATAAATAATATTTTTAGATATCAATTAATGGTTGTTGTGCAGACTAACCAGCATCGTTTATGCGCAATTTCGTCGGAGGGAAGATCACTGCATCCTTTATCGAGGGGTGAGGGGAGGGTGTTGGAAAAATTGCACATAAATATTGAAGCTGCCACTTACACGTGCGCCCGTTACCAAGTGATAGTGTAGGGTGGATGTTCCTTTTTTATAATTATTTTAATATATTTTTTAACTAAAACAATCACGCAATGCCTTTATAATTCGGTGGAAAAAGAAGAACGATTTTAACACTAAGTCCTCTCTGCCTAATCTGCGGTGTGCGGGATACAGCGTGAAGCTGATAAAAACAAATGTTTTATCTTAAGCTAAGTAGATACATGTTTCTATAGAAATAGATAATAGGAATCCATAAAAAATGACTTTGAGCTTTCAATTACTGTGACTGTTGTTGTTAAGAAGTATGTCATAAATTGAATTATATTTTTAAAGTTAAATTTACCTCAAAGTAATAAATTATTTGGTTTTTTTAAATATATACCGAATGAGACATTTTTAATCTTTTCAAAATTTATTAAATACACAAAATATTAAGGTATTATGAATAAATATAATTAATTTTTTTTCGAATAACAGCTCAAATTTCGAAATATTGGATATTGAGTGATGGAACTCAATGTCGTGCCTATTCGCGTCGTTACTAGAACGAAGATATGATAATAATTTATTCCCTCGCTTGCTAATCGAACCTACAACCACCACGTCCACTTTTAGACGCTGTACCGCATACTGCATTATGATGATCTCGGAAGATCAATGTCTAAAATGTGATAAATCATTTTTGTTAAATTTATATTACTTTAATGGTAACGTGGTTTTATAGTAACGTTAAAAAATTTAATTTATTTATGGTTTTATAGTAACGTTGCGAGAAAGAGTTTAAAGAACATTTTTTCTATAAAAATCGTTTTTATTAATCTAATTTTAATTTTCTAACAGCTACCATTTTTCTAACTAGACTGATGTCGCATTCATGTAATTTAATTGAAGTAAATGAAACATGATAATTCCGAAAATTCCGCTTATTCATAGATACAAATACAAAAACATACACATTTTTTACAAGAAAAATAAAAACCAAAACCAGATCCTCAACAGTCCCAACCACGTAGTGCGGTGTGAGCCCTCCTTCTTTTTCTTGTAGCAAATTTCGCAACAATCTCACTTACTATGCCACACAAATTTCCGCGCCCCCGGCCGCCTCTAGACGTGAAATTAAAATTTCCCACTCACCCCCGCTGTATACGACAGGAATAGCTTAATAAATATTGTTGCTTACCTTGTTAAACTTGGAAACTCTGATAGGTACATCTCTTTTTTTATTTATAACGAATTATAGCTATATAACCTTCGGTGTATACCAACCTACCTAGTAAAAAGAATGTTTGTCCAGTAAATTTTGATCATATTAATTTACTTAATTAATTTTATTTAAATTCATCGTTTACAAAAGAATGTAGATGTGAGCTACATAAAAAAACATGAAACATAAAATGTTACATTTACCTTTCTTTTATACGTTTTATTTTTGAGAACATATAGCTTAGTTGTCAGAGCGCCTAGTCGGTTTCCAAGAGACGCGGGTTCCAGTCCCGCTACGTTCAATTTCTTATTCTTAAAAAAAATGTATTAAATTTAAAATAAAATTTAAATAAGTATGTGGAATAACACTTTAAAAAATATTTACAAAATACATTTCTTTTGTTGCAGGTGACATTACAAGTTGGTGAAAACAATACAGGATAAAAAGTAAGCCAAAATAATTAATAAATAATATTAACCAATCTTCTCATAGGTAAGTACCTAAATACACGAGTTTTTCTTTGTTACAACAAATGAAAATTCAATTCAACAATTATCAAACTTGAAACAATTATAAAGTAAATTATCCATTACCGTCTACTGGATAAGTATAACGATATCCATTCTAACAAGCCTTATTGGAAACACGCTCGTTTTGTACCACAAAATGTCAAAAAACATTTTCAACCTTGCCTACACAAAAAAAGAGCAGTTTTCTATAAAAACTATTATGAACATTTAAATACGAATAAAATCGACGTAAAGATCACATAATCACTTACATACGTCGTTTATCACTTTGATGAGAGTCGATGTAAGTGACAAAACAAGTTTATATCGATTTTAAAAGCTCGGTTCTATAAACTGGCTGTTAAATCTCGCAGAACGGAGTTGTAAATTTTCTGAAGAGTTGAGATCTTTTACGATGGACATTCGCCCCTCCCACCTGGGACTTTGCGGCCATGTGATGGTTCCTATACATCGATCCTCTATAAAACAGACCATCACCGCCTGTCGGCATTTCTTTATATTGAAGAAAATTTTACACACTATATATCTTTAGTCAATTATTTATTAGCATTTAACATTTTACAACTTCAGTACATAATAAAACACAATTTAGATTTTATAGCTCTTGTAAATTGTTGTGAGCTGTTATCTATAGCCTGTGCAAATATAGAGAAAGTATGGAACTTTGTAAGTGGATATAATTTATGGGACAACATATGTATGGATAATGTTAGATCTATGTAACTATATGTCAATAGATGTATAATTCTGGTTTGTTCTGAATATGCATAAAGTTTACTATTTAAGTCAAAAAATAATTGTTGATAGTATAATACTATCTTTAATAACTTTAATAATTAAAGATAATTGTTATTAGAGTAAAAAGTGGGGGACGGAGTGACTTAACTTAGGTTCCCTCTGCCTACTTTGCTATGTTTACTGCGTGAAGCTGGTTTAATTTTTATTTGATTTTTAAATGTTATTATATAAATGTAATAGTAAAAAAATGGTTGACAGACTGTCAACCATTTTTTTTACTTAAAATTAATATGCAACTTTTAGATTATATTTATACACTTTTATTATTTATAGATTTTTGTATACACTTTTTAATGTGAATAAATATGTTACTATTTTTATATTGCATTATTATTAATAGTTATTTACAAAAACCTTTTAAAACACCTTTTATATAAACAATAAATAACTCTTTAGTGTTCTATGAAATTGTTTATTATTTATTTCTATAAATTACTGAAATGTAATGTCAGACACAATGTTTCTAGATATACATTACCTATTGCTTCTTTATAAACATTCTTAACCTTAATTCCACTAGATTGGATTTTACTGTATATTTTTTTCCTACTACGTCATACTAGTTTCAACAGTAACACCTTGCACCTCCATGTTAATATGATATTTAATAGAAAATTAAAGACACAAATGCACTGCTTTTAAGCGTTTCGCATCTCAAAAAGAAGAAACGGAACCCTTATAAGATCACTTTGCCTAATATAAGGTACAGTACTCCTAGTATAATTGTCAGTTTTGATAAACTCATTATTCAAGGTTACACAGGTATTTGATATATCTATCTAAATTAAAGTAGAATTTTTAACCAAAATTCAATACATATTATTACCAAAATTACGTGATCCAGATCAGCAAGAATTATAAAGTTACTAACTAATTTATAAATCGGAAACTACATAAAGTACAACATAAATATTTAATAAAGATATATAGTTTTAAATATTCAATAACGTTCAATATTTATAATTAATAATATTAATAGTGTTCAATATCTATATTTTTTTATGTAACATAACTTATGGAATCTTGTAAAGAATTGAGACCCTTTTAGCGCCACTACTTTAAACAAAAGCTCTTGTCAGAATCTAGTTTCTTGATAGATCTGTAGATATTTTTTTTTCAATTTCATATAGGAATGGAATGAAATTTTAATTTTGTAAAATATGGGAATAGTTTATTATTGGTGAAAAGGTTATATAATTAAACATCACTACTTTTATACTAGTCTTTACTGTTACTTTTTTATTATTATAATAGTGGATATCATTTATACAAATCAGCCAATTGGAAATATTTATAATACAATTAAAAACATTAACTTGGCTCAATAAAAAAATATATTATAAAATTAATAAAATATGACTCTACATTCTCTATTTACTCGAAAAATTGTATAGTATCAATAAATACAGTTTCTTAATAACACACTTATCTATAATTAAACAAAATCTATTAATAACCTAACTAAAAATTGTCACATGCGATATTTTTACGCCGCAACAAAAAAAAATCAATTACAGAGTAATAAAAAATGGCCCAATCGTAAAATAAATGACCTAAACTGGCCGTATCAAGCTTTATATACGTTTACGGCATAAACATCACAATAACAACATAAAATCTATACTTATGCAATGTTCTACTGCCACACCGCCGTACCACCGACCTGATAGAGCTGAAAAGGCAACTTAAGCCTATAAAAACCATGCACTAAAACGCTACGGGACGATTTGAAGTGCACTAAATAAACAAAACCCGCATGCAATAAACGATTTTATAATAATTGTCGTAAAGTTTATTATTCTACACGTGCTCAGTGTTGTTACGATTCACAGGTATGAATGAAATGTGTGAAAGAGAAGGGGGATGTTGGAAAAGGATGAATGGTACCAGTTCGACCACGTGGCCGGCGTAAAGCAGTTTAGTGCAATTCTTATTGGAATTTATTGGTGAATTGCTGCTATTTGATGATTTCTTATACGATTTTAGATAAACTTTTGTAACCATATTATACTAAGTATATCTAATATGATGTTACATGTCAAATATGTATTTGTATGGAAAAATATTATTTTAAATATTGTCCATGTCGATAAAAACTATGTTAACTTATTTCTTGCTTAGTTTATAATTATTGTGAATTTTAACTTCAAATAACATTCATTACGAAGAAGATTTATACTTTTTTTTACTTATTCTTCAACAACATATTTCATATTAATTTTTTTTGTTATTTTATAGTGATATGCAATCGTGTAAAAATATTTTTTTTTACAATATTTATTTTAGTACAAATAGTGATATAACATTACGGCACCTTCGAATACTTTGGAGTTCAAATATTTTTTTATATTTCTTCGCCTACGAATAGTGTAAACTTAAAATGAAATTTTAAAATATATAGCGTTCTTGGTGCCTTATCGCTTAAAGCTGTTTATTTTGACAGCTAGAAGTGCCGGAATGGTTTGTGATTGGCGGTGAATGTTCTGCAGCGGATCACTATTGGCGTAGAGCGGCGGGCGCGGGCGCGCGGGGCTCGGCGCCATCGCGAACAATGGCGGCCGCAGCTCGTTAGCGAATAGCGGTTATCTCGCTCCGACGCGGGCCGCGCGGGCGGCGCGGAGCGAGACGGCGCGTGGTGGCGCGCGGCCGCCCGCGCCGTCCCGCTCGCACGCGGCCCGGCGCGCCGTCCCGCGGCGGCCGCGCCACGACGGATCCGGAGTCGTAGAGCCTCATACGCGGGTCATAAACGATCCGCGGCCATAGTGGAGGTGCACGCGCGACATCGATCCGAGCCGCCGGCGACCAACGCATCTCCGCGGGCGACCGTCGCGCGCGTCGCCCCGAGCGATGAGTTCCAAGTTCATCATCGATAGCATGCTCCCCAAGTACCACCAGCAGTTCCACCACCAGAGTCTGTTCGCGGGCGCCGGGGCGTCCCCCATCGAGGCGGGGCTGTCGTCTTCGCTGTCGTCGTCGCTGTCCACGTCGCTGTCCTCGTCGCTGTCCGGGGGCCTGGGAGCGGCCGCGCTGGGCGCCGGCTCCCCGGGCGCCGGGAGCCCGCAGCGCTCGTCCTCCTCGTCGTCCGCGTCTCCGGGCGCGCCGGCCAGGATGTACCCCTACGTGTCGCATCACCAGCAGTTCGGAGGCTCCGTGCCCTTCCCGGGCAGCGGTGCGCTGTCGGCGGACGACAAGAGCTGTCGTTACCCGAGCGCAGTGGGCGCGGACCCCATGGTCAACTACGCGCTGGGCCAGCACAACGGCGGCGCTGCGGTGTCAGCGGCGTCGGCCAGCATGGCGGCTGCAGCCCAGTTCTACCACCAGGCTGCGGCGTCAGCGGCGTCTGCAGCATCAGCAGCCAGCGTGGACGCCATGGGGGCCGCCTGCTCACAGCCGTCCGCTCAACCGCTGCCAGACATACCGCGCTACCCTTGGATGTCTATCACCGGTAATTCTTTCACTCTTTCGTTGCATGAACTAGAATTGTTAGTTTGGCCGTTTTCTGTTAGTTCTGTTCTGAAACCGGAAGATAAATAGAATCTAAATGCATTTATTATTAAGGAAATAGTAATAGTTTTATAGAATTGATTTACTTAAAATTAACATATATACCTGATTTTATTTATTTTTATTGGCTTCCGTTTATTTATATGTCAAAAATGTACATAGATAGTCATTTTATAGAGCTTTCACGTAAGTTGCGCTGCAAGACATTTTATGTTATTTAATGTAGGTATATGTATGTGTGTGTGTGTGTTCTGTAACATGAAATTAATTTAATTACCTTTTTAAAACTTAAATGCACGAACATATTATTATAATTACCTTTAATCAAAATAAAAAATTCAATTTTAATAATAAGAATGGCGTCTATAACTAGGAATCCAATAAGAAAACTATCAACAATAACTTTATCTAAATTTGATGGCTATAAAACAATATAACAAAAGTTTATGACTCTACATCAATAAAAACTGTTGTTTAAACGTTCCATATACTAAACAATGGATTCGTTTGGCTCAAAATTATTATACTTTAAATAATATAATATTACAAAATTTATTTCGTCATTAACCTATTTTAATTACAATAATTACTTGTTTTAAGACATTAAGAGATAACGTTAAAAAATATATGATAAAATTTATATGACGCGACGCGACGGGCGGCGGCGGAACTTAGAAATATTTTATATTTATTCATGTAAATATGTCCTTAATCCAATATATAATATGTAGATATTATATTCAAATATTTTGTTAAAATGAAAAGCCGAAACATTTTTCTTAAAATTTATAAGTATATATGAGTATATTATTCACAAAATAAAACCAATAATACTAACAATATAAATAATTTCAGACATTACTAAATATTTATTACCTTAATAATAAAAAATATTAAATTTATTACTTCTATTAATTTTAATGGTTCATAATTAAATAATTGTAATCTTTTGATAACAAATTTTATGGGTACATTCTCATCTAATAAAGGAGATATAGGTACTAAGTTCATCCAATTTTCAAATAAAATAATTGTTTACATTTGAATTAATAATAACCGTATAAGGCCGGAATGGCGTAGTGGTACAAGCGTGTAAATGTAAATACGATGGTTGAAGGTTCGATTCTCACTGGGTAAATAAAATATTTTCGATTTTATCACTTGAAACTCTTGTTCTCTTCGTCTACTATATTATTAACTGAAAAAAATAACATCTAACAATATAAATATATTTCTTAAAAACAACAAAAGATGACGAAAACGTTAAAATCACCTAAACAATACTAACCTAGGTCATTAAATAGATTCTGAAGACGCGCGTATTCGTGCTTCACGATGACATGTGAGGTCCAATTTGTACCCAAAAACGACCAACTATTACATCGAATAAACTGCGTGTACGTTTTGAATACAATAGCGCAACCATTTATGTTCGTGGTTTTATAACTGTCTATAGAAATTTTCATACATAATATTCGATATTGAAGTAAACGATGTAAGTATATATTTTGGATTGATGTAATAATAATATAATAATATATAAATATATATATTTTAAAAAAGCAACCAGATTAAAATAAATTGTTCTTCTGCGCATCTACGACTGGTTAAACAAATAAACTGGTTAAACAAAATTTATTTAATTATAAATTGGAATTTCAAACTAAATTTATGTAGGTAGGTTACTATTGCGTCAATAGCTTTGATGTAGAGTTAAAGATACTTGTGAATCATAAAGATTTTTACATGTAAAGCGTCTTCTCTACACATGACGGTGATCAATAACGTAAAAATTTGAAAGGCACCATAACCAAAGCCAACCTGCCACCGTAACGGCTCGTAGCTCACAGAAATTATACGAAATGACCTATAATCGGCTTGTTTTTTGTTTTAAACGCGTTAATTTTCGTGATTTGTTAGCAATGTTAGATTATGAGAATTGCCGGGGCGATATAAAAATATATAAGCAACTGGCGACGTTGCTAGCTTTCAAAATTAAAATGGTCGAAGAGTAAATGTCACCGCGATGACGTTTATTCACAATAATGCTCAACATTTCGTATCTATTTAACATTGAATATAATTTATTAAAACATCTATATTGTATTTATTTTTTTTGAAAAAAAAATGTTATTTCTTTTATTGTTTTATTTAAATTTATCGCGACAACGGATTTAATTAAATAACTGTCGCTTTTTGTGCATGTTAGAAGTAATTTGGACGTAATGTATTGATGTAGGTAGGTAACTGTAGGTACCTACTTGAATATCTAAGTATGTATTTATAACCTGATTGATTAATTACTTTATCCACTACGAATAATAATTAAAAATCACAAATAATCTAATTTTATAAATATAAATTTATTTTTCCACCAAAACAAGGTATATTAAAAAGAAAGGCCATTTGAAAAAATATCTATAATTTAATTCAACAACAATACTTGTCTTATAAAATAGCAAATTTATAACATCTAAATAGAAAATAAACTTGTTTTTCTATACATATATCAAAAGAATTTCTTTAATTAAATATAAAAAAAGTAAGTTAAGTCGTGCAAGACATATCCCGACCGTGATATATCGTTAGAGATGAGCCGGTCACATGTGTGCGGGTGATCACAGCGCATGCGCCACAAACATGGCCGACGCCGCTGACCAATCAGAGGGCGCGATACACTCGCTCGCATTATACCGACGGCTCTTAATGCTATTGATTGCTATTTGTAGCACGTTGCTAATTACTAATGCTACATTTACTTAATTTTTGTATAATATTATATTAGTGTTAACTTCACTTGGAATTAATTTAACGAAAAAATCCTATAACATTTAAAAGAAAGCTCACTTTGCGGTGATTACCTTGTCAATACCTAATATATAGAGGTAATTTAAATTACTATACAATTTTAATTTATTTTTTGTAATATTTACCTTTTAAAAATTAATTATAAAAAGACATATCTATATATAGAGATATAGGAACTCTATAAACATATTTTTTTATTTTAAGAAAATAAATAGTAGGCGGAACATTTTTTATAGTACATTTTATGATCCTGTCAACAAAAATCATTAATATTGAATCAGTATTATATTAGTTAGTCAAATTTATATTTTTTATCCAATAGAATATATCTAAATTACACCATTAACACGCAAATTAAATTCCTATACCAAAGTAAGAGTCAATTCACATCTTGTTTTTGCATAATCATATTTTTTTTATTAACTGTGTTGTTCTTAATTATAGAATTCATATGTTTAATGTCGATATAATATTAATAAATGCACAAGTGAATTAGATATATGAAATTGTAAAACTTTTTAAATTAAACAATTTACTCAAATATTAATTAGTTTTTGCGCACAACTGTACACTGAGTTGTTAATTTTACATATATATATATATATATATATATGTAAAATTAACGACTACTATATATTAACTATATATATATATATATATATATATATATATATATATATATATATATATATTGATATATTAATATATCCGCATTCACCAATAGTATATTGTTAATAGAAACGTAGAAACTTTAAATTTTACAACTAATTCACAAATTGTATTGCAAAAATATGTGTAGTAATTTTAATTTTGTATTGCAATTACGATGTATCAAATGACTGAGCTTAAAGCCATTAAAGATTATTCGATCAATACATTTTATGTTTCCGATTGACACGATTCAGTGAATTTAGAGCCACTAAAAACCGAAGTGTACTTTAATTGGTGATACAAGTGTATTTTAAAAGTTCAGATAAATTTGGTGCATACATTTTCTCTGATAGCACTTATCAGTCACTTATTTGAACTTGACTTTTTTTAGCTTAACATATGCACTGCGTGTGGTGACTACCCACATGTTGTCAATATTATGTGCATTTTTAGTCTTATTTTTCAATAATGTTTATTTATTCATTAAAACTTTTATAGTTTACGGTATATAATATAAAATATCACATTTACTTATTTTCTATGTCAAAATCACAAAAATCATGATTAATAAAAATTACTATTAATTTTAAATTCTGAAGTAACAATATAAAAATTAAAATCGTTATTTTTAAATATAAAAAATCGTATGCTATCATAGAGTGAGAAAATTTGAATTATTAAGTATTTCTTCGTGTATTTCATATAGCGATAGCGCCTTATAAATTAACTTATCAACCGCTACAAGTTAACACAACAACTTAGGTACTTGTAACATGCAAAGAAAAATATAAAATAAATAAAAAGTTATACAAAATATTTAAATGTATTGTGAGGTGTTTTTATTATGAAATAAAGGTAATAAAATTATTGGAAACAAAAACATAGCATTTAATATTAAAACATTTAACCGAGTGCAATATAGGAAATACAATGTAAAACGAAAAAAAATATGCTTATAGTTTTTTGTATCCTAGTTGCAGAATAAAAATCTTATACATAATTGCATGTGCGTTGGTTTTTGATGTTATGTTTGCTTTGTCAAAAAAGATAGCTACAAAAATATTTAAGTAAACCTAAAAATAATAAAATAAAAACTTAATAGAAAATACTATAAAATATTTTTTCACATTTCTCTATTCTTATTGAAAATATAAAAATATACAATTGGTGAAAAACTGTCAGTACCTATTCAGCAGAAAAGAGTAAAATTAACCGTCTCGTCAAAGCGTGTTCTTCAAAACCAAATAAATCACTACCTTTTTTATTAGTGCTTAATTTTTCTTGTAATTATTTTATTATTATATTATAACAATGAGGCATGCAATTTAAAATTACCTTTAAACCGTTCATGTGATTTTCCATACAAAAAACACATAAAAAATTGAATTGTTATTATTTTATAATTTTGCATGTTTTGATATCTGAATAAGAACATTCATTACGATTGATAATAGATTTTCCATTTCCAGATTGGATGAGCCCCTTCGACCGCGTGGTCTGCGGTGAGTTCAATGGTATTTATCGTTTCAATTTTTATTTTTTTTTAGTTCTAAGTACATATAATAAGTAGAATTTAAAGAGGCAATGCACACGTGCATTAGATAATTTGTTTTTTTTACCGTAATCAAAAAAAAAAAAAACTGAGGCCAGTCGTGGCGCAGCGGCACGAGGTGTGACTGTAAAACCGACTGGTTGTGAGTTCGATCCCCACTCGAGGAGATGACATATTTACTTAAATTTATATTTCCATTTGTTCGCTCTGGTGTCGAGGTTAAGGGCGGCGTTGAGTTCTGCCACTCAACACGCAATGCCTCCAGAATTCGGCAGAAAGTGGGGAACGGAGTGTCTTAACACTAGGTTCCCTCTGCCTACCTTGCTGAAGCTGATTTTACCGTAATCAGTATTATTTTAATCAATTGACTACACTTATTTTCACGCTCGTGTGTATAGGCTCTTTAAAACACGCCTTCCGTAACGTTTTGTTGCAATTATTCATTTGATATGGCTTCGTTGAATCGTTGCAAATGATATTTCTACTACGTTTTATAATTATAGCGCGAAAATTGTTCTTGTAAACAACGAAACGTCTTCAATTCGATTTGGTTATGAATAAGATTGGGATTACCCAGATATATTTATTGATATTCTATTAATAAGCACAGAAGTTAAAAGCTACTATATAAAGTTAACTGTAGTCTGTAAATACAAATATATCGCGATGTTTACTAAATAGTTAAAAAGCTCTCGAAAGTTGCAAGATTTTGAGCAACACTATTATATGAGCGTAACCAATAGATTTATTGTATCTGTTAAAAAAGTAACGGAAAGGGTTCAACTTAAAGATCGCACAACTTTCTCCAAAGACAATAGTGAATAGATTGCAAAAAAAGGTTTACCAAATTATTAAGGTAGACAAATATATAAAAAACAAACTGATTTTCCTAGAACTCTGTGTTAATTTTTTATTCATATCACTGTGTTAGGGACGTAATATCATATATATCAATCAGTACAAAAAAAATACTTATATGTATTTTAAATATAAGCATATGTACGTATTATTGAATTTTTATCGTTCACTATTCTTATGTAAATTTATATATTATCTATTATACATTCGCGATTTAAAGTCAATAGAGCTTTTTGCTATCACGAAATATAATTTAATAAAAAAAAAACAAACGGTAGCTTCCCCTACAGCCTACTTACCTGATCAACTAAAAGCTTCGCATCCCTAAATCTGACAATTACACTTAGGTACAACTCTCACCGTTCACTAAAGAAACACCGAACAAAAGATCCACGGCAATGGGGTTGCGCAATTTCTCTTTTTTTTTTTGAAACAGCAATCCTTTATACTCCCAGTCGATGTTTACAAATAATGTATAAGTCAAAGGGTTTTAAATCACGGTGTCGAAAGATTTTAAAATAAGCTTAGAACAGCCATTGTTTTGTTGGCACGCTCATAAATTGCTTTATTACACGACTCTCCGCTACGTTTCTGCGAAAGTTAATATAGCCAAAATCGCAGTCAAAACAGAGCGTTTGTTATCAAATGTCAATGTGAAGTAATGTATAGTCAACTGTAGCCGTCGTGGCGCGGGGTCGTGAGGATATGACTGGATGATTGTGTGTTTGATTCCCACTCGGGGGAAATGACTTATTATTTGTTAATATTTTCAATTCTTTGCTCTGCACCAAAAGGCCGGTGTTGAGTTCAGCCACTCAACACGCAATGCCCTAAAAAAATCGGTGGAAAGCGGAGAACGGAGTGTCTTAACAATAGGGTCCCACTGATCTCCCTCCCTACCGTGTTATGTGCGGAATACAGCGTGAAGCTGACTACTAAGTTAAAACGTACCTATAGGTACATATGATAAAGGTTACATCAGCTTCACTTACGTTTGTTCGTATCTTTAAAATTCAACAGAATAATCGCCTTCATTGTTTATTTTATATTTACTGACTTATCTGTTTGATTCAGTCTTATAGTAACATTATTATTATAACAGTTATACAAGATCGATATTTGTGAGGGGAAAATAAATGGCGTTTGAAGGTTAAATATACTATTTTTTATAATCCCGCGCGTGTGAACAGATTATTAATTATTATTTCGCGAGAAAATATACATAATTTTTAAATAAATTGTTACGTTCCTGAGAAATTTATAGGTCTACTACATACATGTTACTATTCAAATATTTTAAGCTAATAAAATAAAAGTCAAGTAAAAAATGAGTAACGTAAAACAAAAAAATATATTTATGCATAACTTTTAGTAGAAGCGATAATTTTGGATTACTAGATAAACCAAATTATGATAGACCAAAGTCATGCGTTATTTATCCTACGTTTCTTTAAAAAAATATAAAGTTTAACAAAAAGAAACCACTTCTAGCATCTATAAAACCAGTTTATAGCTCTATAACAATTAATTACTAATCGCTGTCAATCGTAACACTACAGTTATAAAGCGATAGACGCTAGTGCTATAAAGAAAAAAAGTTTATCCGCGAACAATAACATCTGAGAATTCACCATAAAGTGACGACCTTGCGGCAATAAAAATTTAACGAGGCAAGCCCGTGGAGTACTATAGTATAAACACACCGCCAGATTTGAGAACGTGACTGTCATAGAAACAGCTGGCCTCACATCTGTGGAGTGAACGATTTTACATTACAAATATTAGGAATTTGGCAACGAAAAGTCTAATTAACTAGTAATGCAAAATTTTATGTGATATTTCAAAAATAAATCATAGAACTAAATGAATTAAATTAATTATTTTAAAGTAACACAATACGTCTTGTACAAGTTGAGAAAATTGATATAAATATAACGTTACATATTGGCGTGACCATGAAACAGTATGATGTCTTATTTTCTAGAGCCCACGAGACTACGTGCGCGTGCTTATTTAAAAACAAATGTCAATGTCAGTTTATTCGCGACGTGGTGTTCGCGTTGTGCGCTCGAACAGAACGCATAACTTTCCATTAGGCACACTTCACTATTGCAGTACGGTCGACGAGTCGTGGCCATCCTAAAATTAGATGTAGATTTCCGCGCAGACTTTTTTTTAAACTTTTAATAGTTTCTTTCCGAGTACAGAAAGCGCCAAAAAATTAAAAAGCCTGACAGACTTCAGAGCGGCCATGTCTCATCGACCGTACTATAGCGTTGTGGGTTCCGTAGGTACTATCTAGAGACCGCGTTTGTCGTTCAAGGCTGTAGTTGTTAGTATTACATGTGTTACACAACATATATTTTTAGCTACATACCAAAATGCAATTGGGTTGTCGACCTCAACGAATTAATATGTTATGCAGTGCATGGATCTTGTGAAGATAATGTATGAAGTATGTATGTATGTATGTAATATATGTATGTACGATTATGTATGAACATTCAACACGGGGTCCTGCGTGTATATTTGCGCCAAGACAAACAAATTTGTCTTCATTCGCTTCATATTTTTAAATTTTATAAACAATCTAGAGTATTGTTCTAATTATTATGGATACCAAAATTTTTTTTCAAAGAGATGCGTTTTTTTTAATTTAAACAAATCCAGACTATAAATTTTGTTTGAGCAAACAACAAGCCCTTAATACATTAAAGGCTTTCAATACAATAACATAAATTTGTATAATCGTATGTAATTTTGAAATATTTATTGAGTAGCATTAAGAAGTTTCCCGTTCTCTAAAGCAATCTTTACATATTTTCAACAATTTCGAGTATTTAATGGATTTTATTTTTAGTCACAAACAGATTAAGGGTGAGGAGGCATTCACAAAGTAAATCCAAAGCGGGAAATTTTCTATTGTGACGATTTTGACGATTTATCGACTGTTTAAAAATACATTTTAAGTGCATCAAGAATTCCACCATTATTTAAGTTAAAAGGCCAGTCGTGGCGCATGGGCAAAAGCGTAGACACGATTGGTTGTGGGTTCGATCCCCATTCGAGAAAATAAAATATTAAATATTTCTACGCTCTGGCGTTGAAAAATCTCTCCAGAACTCTGCGGAAAATGCGGAATAAAAGTGTCTTAACACTATTTTGCATCCACATATCCCACTGTGTGCGGGATAAAACGTGAAGCTGATTTATTTAAGTGAAGCAATCTTAATAAACTAATATCAATCCACTTTCTAGTGCCCATATACTTCAGTCATTCATCTCTACATCCATTGATTTTAATGCCGATAGAATACCTCTAGCCCAGGATATACTCTACGCAATTTACCCGGACGATTGCTGTTTCGCAAGGGTCAAGAGGTCTCTATCAAATATGAGTTTTGGTCAGTAAATTTGAAATAGGTATCTGACCCGAACCCTTACTGAATAATATATAACATTTTATTAAACCTTTTAATAGATTTTTTTTTAATATGCTCTCAGAAAATCTAGCCAATATTCCACATAAAATGTTGTGATCATTTTTTATACGGGGATCTATAAATATTGGACGTTTTGAAGATTTTCTAAGACGTATCTTAAAAGTTAGTTTTTATGAAGAAAAATATTTGTTTATGTTCGTATAGTTTGGATTTAAATAAAATTTGTTAGGATAGGTTAGGTATAGTTAGGTATTATAATAGAAGGTCTATTATAACAAGCACTATTATGTAGAAAATACTTATCACTGATAATTATGTAAATCTATCAATAATTTATCTACTTACTTAATAAAAGACTATGTTTTATGCGCAAATATTTATAGCTTTTCAAAGTTACATTAAATATAAAATAAAAATCTTTTAAATTAGAACATTCGCTGATATAATTTTTTTTGACTAATATTAACTTTTTAAAAAAAAAAACCATCGAAACCCACATTGTGTTTAAACAAAGACAATAAACGCGAAGCGAAATAAATTATTAATAAAATACATTTATTAAAAGTCATGTTACTTTCTTTTACTTGGCGCAATTACTTGCAACGGTACATACGGAACGAGATTCTAGTATCAAACATCTCTTGTATAACTAACTCTCTAAATTATTTATAATCATATCCTATTTATGTAAAAAGGCGAGTATTTAAATAATTTTGTAAGCAACACCTAGACGTGATTGTATTAGAATATATTATCAATACATATACATACTTTTATCGGGAACAAGTATCACCGGATGTTCCATTGAACAATAGTAGCATATAAAATCGATATATGGGAATTATGACTTGAGCTTGAGCCAATTACAGAATTTATCACTTAAATCTATTGCTATATGCTATTTTACATAAAGAGTTTTAGAAAAACCAAAAACTTATTAGTTTCTTTGTAGAGCTAGAATTGAGAAATTTATTTAGATTTTTAAAATAAATTATGATTACAAATGTGATTTTTATAAATCTTTTCGGAGAATTACTCCGATGACTGACCTACTGTAAGAGAGAGGAATACTTAAAGATTTTCCTTTAATAAAATAATGCGGTTGCGGTTTTTTATGTATTAAGGCTTATGCGGCATATATAAATAGATTAGTCATATATAACATTTAATTTTAAAAACTAAATGATACTTACAATAGTATTTTTTGTATCATAAAATAAAAAAATATTAAAACTCTTCATATTCAATGGAAAATAGAAAAAAAAACATTTATTTAGTGTTAATTTATTTATAACTTTATACATGCTCTTTATTTCTTATATATATATATATATATATATATATATATATATATATATATATATATATATATATATTTCTTGAATAATAGATACTTATACCTATTTATGAATGTTATACAAAATAAAATAAAAAAGTCATACATATTTGTGATTTCACAAACAAGTTGCTCGGCAATATTAGTCATGAAACTTCGCAGTCGTCGCATAAATAACAAAGGAGATCAAAGATAAGGGCAGAAATTTGATATCAGTGAAGTGCTAAAATATAGTTAAGATTTCTCTATTGCAATTTGTATCGACACGTAAATATGAAATGTTTCATATTATGATAGGTACATTTTTTTTATTAAAGAATAATTGAATATTTCTTATTTTTATATGCTCCGAGTCCTTAAATCGGGTGGCTAACGAGAAATAACGAGATTTAACACTAGGTGCTCCTATCCTGCCACAGAACAAAATTTAAAGCTAAAAAAATATACAAAGATACCTATGTTATTTTCCAAGTTCCCTCATTAGGTCAATTTTAGTTTGGAAACGAACTCACAACCATATCACGCTTATAGTTCAGATAGTAGCCTTAACACAGATGTTGGTCTGAAATTAACAAGGCATAAAAAAATTCTAAAGAAGTAAGAGATTTTTTTGTTTTGAGTGTGATTTATTTGATACGGTGATTGCATCTATAATTTAAACGAGTCACTGTATTATTTACGTGAACAGTATTTAATTACGCCATTTGTTTTCTTACTCATAATTCCAACGTATTATAATTGAACATTATATTAATATGTTAAACGACATCTCTACTGAAGTATTCGTGTATAGAATTTACATGTTTCTTTTGTTTGTGATTTAAATCACAAGATTCTTGGAAACAATACCTACTTGAAAGCTACTAAGTGTAATACATATTTAAATATCTATAACTTCCCACAGGTTACTAAAATTTATTACAATTTTTTCTATTTCGATGAGTGACAGTTTCCTGAAAAACAGGAGATTTAACAAAATTGAAAAAATATATATCTAATAAAATAACATTATAACGCTTATTTGCTAAATTGCTTTACTGAAAATGATTCACATTTGTCTGCATATTTAAAAAGAGGCTTTCATCGTACGACACGACCCTTTGTAAGTTCAACTGGATCTCCTCCATGCCAAAAACATTATGATAATTTTAATATTACTGCCTTCGACTACGCCAATTTGAATTTATTTTATTCGTCTGCTATGAGGCGGGACGTTGATACTGATGGTAATGTCACGTTCGAGACGGTTTATTATATGGAATTTAACGCTACATTTGTTAATACGTATTAACTATGGAATCATAAACAAGTGGTTTTATGTGTTTATACAATGTATTAGAACAGTGGTCTGTTAGCTTAGGCTTCTTGCGAGTAAGCCGAGGGCGGCGCGACGTCGGCTTCTCGTTGCGTAAATATAACGAAACCCAAAAGTCAACTTTGTTATTAAGCTCAGAGGCCTGGCCGCCGCGATAGCTGTGCCGTAACGCATAAGTGTCGATTGCTCTCAAAGGAATTACATGTATTGCTCACAATTTATATCTCAATTAACGTTAAATTGTGTTTACACGTGGAACACACGTTAGAGAAACATACTCAACTGGCACCTGGCATGGCTCCGTTCTCGTGTCTTACAGCACGGCCGATGAAAGAGTTCACTTTCGAAGGTCAGCGACGACTGGTCGTATGTTTGTTTACAGCGTCCAGCAGTTTCTGCCGGTTTGCATAAACGGAGGGTAGTCTCAATAAAAACAAATTGCCTGGCCGCTGCCCGGAGTTGGGCACTTACACACGTACAAGGAAGCGGGGCGACACGCCCGAATATGATTTATTGCCACTTCTCGCCCGTTGTGTTGCCTATAGAGAAATATTGTAGCTATGATACTCACTCGCGCTTTACTTATTTGCTTTTGTAGAAATCATTATTATCGTTACTTATAGAAACATTCAATAGTTATTCAAATTACTTAGAATCCATTAAAATAAACAATAAATAAAAAAAAACGGTCATCTAAAACATAATTAGGAGGTAAAAAACTGTTTTGGTTTCGTTTCTCAACATACAAGACATTCATATTGAATTTAAAAACAAACGCAACACAGCAGCGGCGGAAGACGTAGTATAAATAAAATCAATGAAAATAAATAAATAAGGTGATAAAGGAACGGAGTAACGTTACAGTCGTAGGTTGTGCTACGACGACGCATTAATCTCGGCGATACCATCGTGCGGCGGGTAGATCAGATAAGGAGCTGATATAATATACCTACATATCCTACCTAGAGGTAGAGGTAGAGGTAGACGGACATTTTCACCTTTGTACTATACGCTTGCGGAATGGAAACCTCTTGTTTATTACACGGACGCCCGATAAGATCGTATAGTAGACTATTTAATTAAAATTATATTTAATTAAAGTAGTAAAAAGTATCTTATTTAGACATTTCATTTAAATAAGATTGCGGTAAGCTTGTCCATTGATATTTATTCTTTGCTACTCTGTTCATATTAAAAGGTAATAGTGAGTTGCCGTTCGGGCTTAATAAGGTAATGTTTACGAATTTAATTGATGTAAATATGTAATTAAGATATAATTTTATTATATAGATGCTTGATAGTGAATCGGCGTGGAGGAACCTTTTGCGGTGATCATCTAAGCTCGTTGCAACTTGTTCTGTAGATGAATGGAATAATTTATTTTTTATTTATTTAATATGAAGAATATAAAAATATTATTATTTTCTGTTTACATTGTTAAAATAGTAATATAAAAAAATATTGAACGTTTGGACATGTATTTAGTGTTTTTTCTAAATGTCTATGAATATATTGGATGACAAGTTAGTAATTATTCAAAAAAATTTCGGTTGCAAACATATCACATTTATTATTTACATAAATTTAAATTTTAAATCAGTGAGGCCAGTCGTGGCGCAGCGGCACGAGGTGAGACTTTAAAACCGACTGGTTGTGGGTTCGATCTCCACTCGAGGAGATGAAATATTTACTTAAATTTATATTTGCATTTCTTCGCTCTGGTGTCGAGGTTAAGGGCGGCGTTGAGTTCTGCCACTTAACACGCAATGCCTCCAGAATTCGGCAGAAAGTGGGGAACGGAGTGTCTTAACACTAGTTTCCCTCTCCCTACCCCGCTGTGTGCGGGATACAGCGTGAAGCTGATTTATTTATTTTTTAAAATCATAAATCTCTTATGTTATTAAGTTAGTAGTAAATAAACTAACCTATTCTATTCTATATTATTCTGTTTCTCTAATCCACTACTAGCAAAATTAAAAAAAAAAAATACAAAACGTACATATTTTCATAGGTAACCATTTATTTAATCCTTAAGTAGGAATAAAATAAACGAAATTGCGAATCGATGACAAACATCTCTATGACGAAATAACCCTAACTAATTAAAACCCTATAATACAGGTAAAGCCGGTGACTCTTATTTACTACATATTAACATACTTCTTAGTAACCGACCGGATAGTAAAGATAAATGCCATAATAATATTTACATATCGTTTGCGCTTTATTATACAAATGCAAGCTTTAACCATTTTAAGTCAGCAAGACTTTAGCCGACCGATGTCGTTGGTAAATATATATTTTTTTGTCGAACCCGCATAGAATAGATAAGGAGGTGTCAAATCTAAATATGCTATCCCACGATAAAATGTACGGGATGGGATTAATATAATTTTATGTGGGTTTTAGCCCTTAGCATTCGCGCGGTGTAGCGTAATGTATGTTACAAGGATATAGGGAACATGGGGGACTAAGGGTAGGCGAGGGGGAAGGACAGGGTGCGTCTGACATTGAAGTAGTGCCAATAACAGTGGTATAAATAGAAGGGGCCGACGCTGCGTAGGGCGGGCGTACGAGATCAGAATATTTTGTTAGTTCACCAGATATAGCGTCCTAAACAACAGATTACAATGCCGGGAGGCTCGCCGATGCCGCTCCGTACTCTGATCGATTGCAAACTCCTTACAATTTATGTTCTCCCGGTGTGAATTGATGATCGCTTATCGGTAGTACCTGTACAGTATTGTAGCTTTATACTATCGTAAATTCAAACGTCGTAAGAAGGACAATTGTTGGTTTAATTAATATTAATTAATTCTACCTACATATGGCATTTCGATGTATATGGACTGTTGCGAGATTAAAGTGAGATATGTAAAGGTGAATCGATATTTTAAAGTTTTAAAATACTTTTTTTTGTTCTTTCGACTTTGCAGATCAAGATAATGTATTTACAAAAAGTAGGTTATGATTCATTCATCCTTGCTGATTCATTTGATTTCGTATACAGTTATGATTTCAGGTGCAAAAATCTTCCATTCAAAGTAAAATCGATAGCTAGTAAAAGATAAAACATCGTTTATAGTAGACTCGATACATATCTAAATGTTTGGACTAGACCGAGTGGTATAAAGGTATTAACAAGTGTAGGTATAATAAAAGCAATAAATTCACCCCTAAAAATCGGACACCCTCGAAGTAAAAAATGACCAGGATAAATTGGGATGGTAGTGGCAGCCTATAAAACATTCAGTTTATGGGGTGTCATACTTACATTCGGTGATACCGATGTGGGAATACTGATACGTATCTATTACTACGACAGAGGGACAATATGCTTCTATTGCTTGAGTAAATGTTTACAAACAAACTTATATTACGACGTTAAAAGTAAAGTTTCTATATTTATATATTTTATATAAAGGGTAAATAATAATACATATTATATTCAAAAAGTGATTCATACCAGTCATAAAAGCAAACTAATTGATTAAAATCATAAATATTTCTTGCAAACGAATAACAAATAGCGTATAAGATTAAAAGAGCACTTACGCTGAATTACTGAAAGAAAACACCCGCTTAAATTTAGCTGTTCGCGTTATGTTACGTAAACTCAAACCGTTACATTTCTAAAGGAAGAGTTCTATTCTATTTACCCAACTGCGAGACGTAGGGTGTTGTGTCTATCGGTCTTATTATAAGCAACTGAAAGAAATTTACTGTTTTTTTTTAAAATAGAAGGAATAATTGTCGGGACTCGTTAAATCTTAAACTATGATTTGATTATTGCTATAAAATACGTAGGTACACTATTTTGCACTTTTTTTGGAACCTCACGGAGGCATCAATAAGAGGATTAGGAAGATTAGCCTACAGGCTTTCCACTTGCTATATTACAGTAGAGCTGTATAAATTTTATTTGTTCTATTGCACAAGGGTGCTAATCGATCGCTAATAAATTTCGCCTTCGACGTGATACATAATTTTATTCACCCTTCACACGTTTCTCTGAGCATTTATCTGATAAGAACGTATTTATAGGTTTACCTACGTTACGCATTTTTGAATTATTTCATAAAGTTTTACATAATAAACTCAGCAAAATATACTGTTTTATTTCTATTTTTCATTCAAAAAAATATTTAAAATATCATATAGCATTATATAAACAGCGTGGCTACCAAATAAAATGTTTACAGTAATTTTAACTGGCAACGACCGAACTCCCGAGCACCAACGGATCCCTCCGCCCCTAGGGACTCTCCGTAGCTATCGACAGAGCTCACATAAATTTTTGGCAGCAAAATTTGCAATCCTATCTTTTTGCTCCTGTAAGGGTCCGACATTAACATAACAGCGCCGGGCAATTCGGCGTGTAATTTTATGAATATAGCCACCTATTTAAGAGAAATGGGTATCTTATTTTTATATTGGAATTAACTATATTTCCATATATTATATACGGTTCTCTGTATATAATATATGGAAAATAAATAATACAAATAATTATTATAGTAATATTATATAATTTTTAATTATAATTTTAATGAAAGTATTTAATGATACCCTCTCTGTAGAGACGCAGCCTGAATGCCTGAGATGCGATTTAATCTCAACGATTATAAAGAGGGGGACATATAACGCGCATTCCCGAGCCAGAAGGGCTTCATCATTGCATATTAACTTCATTTCTCTTATTAATATTCTAGGAGAATTATTTCATTTCTTTCATGAGCAGCGCTCAAGTTAAGTTCACTTTAAAATTTTATCTTAGAATGATATGCTTATGAACTTTAATTATTCGATTCCCACTCGAGAAAATGAAACATTTTTTTTTATTTCGTTCTGCTGTCGAGGTAAAGCGCGGCGTTGAGTTCCGCCTTTGCCCATCTTTAGAACACGCAACACCTCTAGAATTCGTAAAGAAGAAGGCGTGAAGGGGAGTGCCTCAACGCTAGGAGAGCCTCCCTACCTTGCTGCATGCGGAATACAGCATTGAAGCTGAAAAAATAACTTTTAATTATAAATATTCAACTATATTATGCTATGAGAAAGTTGTATTTCACGACTAAAGCCAATGGTTTATTGACGCATTTAAAATAACCTTTGATAATTTACGTTGACTATATAACACATAATTAAGCCGTAACATAGTTTACAAGCACGTTAGAGCACATCACACCCTTGGAATAGAGCTCTTGTCATTAAAACGCTCTAAACGGACAATTATGTAGGATGAGGATAGCGACGTCTCTGGAGGAGGATTCAAAAGCCAGACGAGGATAAGTGCAAGTAAATTTAATGCCTACTATGAAATTTGACTGGTACTAATGTTACACTAGCAAAATTAATTTATGTCCTTTGTTTAGCTTTACTCTGTATCCTGCATTTAATATGGGTAGGCAGGGGTAGTATTGAAACACTCCGCTGCGCACTTACCATCGAATTCTGTAGGTAGGTCTGCGGGCGCTCAACTCAACGCCGCTTTGCTTCCACACCAGAGCGAAGAAATGAAAATATTAAACATTTCATTTCCTCGACTGGGAATCGATTCTACAACCCATGGCGTTTACACACTGCGTCACAACTGGCCTCAACGCCCTTTTGATGCAGCTGTAACGCGTTTACACAATATACATTATATTGAAATTAAGATTAACGACGCACATGAGTCAGTTCGACTTCCTCCAATATTTTTAATTGCATTGAACCAATCGTCATACTAAATGCATCCACTGCACATCGGAGCCCGCATTAAATACCAATCAAGGGAATTTATGCGGACCGACATAATCTATAAATAACATCGTTGAATTAATAAGCGCACAATAGGACAACTAACGAGCGCCGCTGGAGGCCAGTGTTGCCATTTTAATTTGTATTAAATTTGCATGTTGGCAACCCTATTATACCCTCGCCCCGCCTTGTCCATATCAGGATCGTCTGACGCCATTTTCGGTCACTGCAAGGGTGAATTTGATTAGATGCAGCTGACAATGGTTGTTATATTTAGTGGTTTCTGGCTTATGTAAACGAATAACTCTATAGTTGCTACAGTAACCTCAAAATGGTACATACTTTCTCAGTTGCGTTTCAGTTACCGATTTGATGAAAAATATTCCTTGTTCCATACATATTGTAATATATTACTTAAATAACATTACATTATTTAAAATTCCAGCTTAATTTACTCCATATACCTTAAAGTATTATATAAAAGCATCCTGTACATAAAAAGCACCCCTAAGATACAAGTCAATAAATATAAATATTCTCTGAAATCATTTCCCAAGTAGGAGCAAAAATTTTACACGAAGCTCTGTCTAGCTGTTTTACATTATGGAGTCTATTCCCTGGAACATTTGGGAGCGTTGAGAGGTGGAGGTATATTATAAAATATAACAAATTCTTCCCTTTGTTTTTAAAAACGTATCAGGTACGAACGGAATGGGGCGCGAGCGTTGCGGTATTCAAATTCGGCAGTGTAGGGGAGGCTAATTTGTTTTAAATTACGTTACGATATTACATTGGGAGTAAAATATTGCTGATATAAACAGCGGGAGAGGGTTGGATAAGCCATTCAGGTTCAATGTTTAATTGTTGAATCTTATTATACGGACGCCATTTGTTCTAGATGTTTGGAATTATAAATGACATGGCATATATGAATTATAGGCAGGAACTACGCTTGAACTGAATAAATACATATTGATCGAATTTAAAAAAAATGTTTATGTTTTTTTTAAATAAAATCATATAAGGAATCTTTAAAAGTTAAAAATGACGTTGTTTTGCTCTAAGTAGAAGTAAGTAAAGTCGAATTTGAAAAGCCTGAGCTGATCTTTGTATTTGTGTTAGTGTTCATATATAGTGTAGTTGTCACGTCACCTACGTCAGTACATATGAACACTTTTTTTTCAAATTTTAGTTCTGTTAGATTTTTTTAAGGTTAATCAAAATAAAAAAAAATCTATACTTCTGGCTCTATTCTTATAATAACGCACAGAAATGCAACGCTCAACATTAATGTTATGTACATAAGATCTGTATAAATAAAATCTAATTAAATAAGGCCTTGTCTTCTTTAATTTTAATTATTAATAGTTTTTAGGGTTTCGTACTCAATGTTTAAAACGGTAATACATTACTAGTACTCCTCTGTCTGTATATCTGTCCGTCTGTCATCTGGCTGTATCTCACGAAGTGAGATGACAGTAAAAACATTTTTCATTTAATTTTTCATTTTCATCCAATGGAAAAATAACATTTTATTGCCGTTTTAATAAATAATGGTACGGAAACCTTCGTGCGCCAGTACAACTTCGCACTTGACCGGTTTTTAATCCAAATAAGCTTCATTATAATTTGAACACTACTAAATAATTGCCTATTTAAGGTTATTTTGCATTTTTGCATATTACGTACAAGAATGACTAAGACTTACAAATAAATAACTACAATTTAAATACAATAGTAAGAAAGAATTACCATATTTTAGTTGAATTAAAAAACTTATTTACAACAAGCAAGATGAACAGAACGAAAACGTTAATAAAGATATAATAATAAACATCCCGGGGAAAACCTCCGGGATTCGAATCAAGCTAAGGGTTGGAAAATTGCGACAGTCCCTGAGGAGGTGCGGGCGAGCGACAGCTGTGGCCTAATGTTCTCTCTATTTATCTATGATTTCTTCAATCATATGTATGTAGATAGATACCTTTGTTATATAACGTATAATAGTAGAGAGAGAGAGAGAGAGAGAGAGAGTTTCCTAGTCGAGGAAATAGAACCTTTTTTGTTTTGCTCTCACGAGGAAAAGCGCGGAGATGAGTTGAATAAATAGTATTAATTTATGTGATTTTTTATCAAATTGTATCAAAAACTTAGATACCAAATATAACAACCTCGCATTATGTTAGAATTAATTAATACAACCGTTACTCACATATAGGAAGAGACTATATATTTCAAAGTAAATATACATCTAATGTTCCAAATAAGTCAATCAATACGATTTACAAGCACTAACCAGTTGACAAGTGAACTAATTTCTATTGGATGTGACTCGAGCCGATGTTGCGCAAGCGATGATAATCTCAGTTTTATGATCGAGACATCGTAAATGTCTATTAATATGAATGGGCTCCAATTACTTTTATGAATCGCGTTTTGTTGACAGTAGCTCTAAAAAATTTTACGACATTCGCGCCCCCCATCTGCTGAACCGTTGGTTATATTGAATCGTGGACAATCGCCATCAAAGGCAGATGGCACACGGATTGGATTCACCTGCAAAGCTTAATCGATTTTAATTCTATAAATATATTAGTATGTATCGAGATTAAATTTTTGCAATAATTTATGTTATTTTAATTACTATTTTTTTATCTCTATTGAGTGCCTACAGCTTGTCTTTATGTATATACAATGCGTTTTATATATAGTTTAGTTTAGTCACATAAGAAAAAAAATATTTTAGTATTGTAATGTTTCCTATAAATTTTTATGTAAAAATAAAATTCTTTGTCTAGATATATAATATATATAATGTAGGTATTCTTTGTGTATTGATTCTGTCTGTACCTGAAAATGCTTGTCAGGACATGAGTTTTTTATGATACTGCCTCCTTTTTACCGAATAGAAGACGAATTTGATATAGGTACATTTTTACACTTGATTTCCACTTTAATACTGAAAACCCACTTCACTTTTACATTTATTTAACTATATGAGCTATATTCATTCTAATTTCTCTTAGCAGTAATCATATCTCTTACTAATAGCATACATTTGCCAAGGCCAAGCGGTAATAGATTAATGATTACGCCCAGCACATTCAAATGCAAAATACAGTACCAGCGTGACTCATATTATCAAAATACTCAATGGCAACGGCCATTATTGCCACTTTAACACGTAAAATAAACAAAATCTACATCGAAACATCTGAAACGTACAATAATACCTATTGAGCGAACGATAAAAAAGTAGATTTGAATGGGTATAGGCCAATAATATCAACTTCCTGTAGTCTACGCCAGCGTCCCGGTGCGTCTATCAAATCATATGACCCGTTGATGCTCCTTACTCCACTTTTATAGATCGTATCAGTCGTAAAATGCAAATGAACGAGCGTTTCGGACCAAACATCCGAGTACGATATACATATGACGGTATTAAACGTAATACGAAGTCGACACTTCGCTGGAAACGTAATCGTAATCGCTGTGCGCTTTCAAAACATAACGTAACTCGACCGCGTCAATGGGCGAGATGGTTTGATGTTTTTAAAAGCTCTTTTTATTGTACGTATCCTTATAAGTGCAGGTTCTTTGGTTCTATGACTGTAACACTAGGATATATAATTACTTAGACGGATACCTAGGTATATTTTGAAAAATGTTGTTCTTGTAAAACCAAACCAAACCGATTTTTTCTATTGAGTTAAGATATAGAAAATAGCCAATCCCAATAATATATAACACAAATAAATCCTCATAACGACGAATAAAAATCTCAAAAGTTTATAGAAATTAAAATTAAATCATTTCAGTTGGCCCGTACCGCGTTAGAGTCCGCAGACTGCCCATTAACGTCGGCTACAATATTTAGTTATTTGGAATTAATGTGTGACACACAATACTGTTTCTTGTGCCCCTCAAAGCGCGTTATCGGTGAGTGATGGAGGCGTTTTCAAAAATAAACGTCGCTCACTCCTTGTGAAGAAAACGTACGACCGCTTCACGTTAATATATGTATTTAAAAAAAATAATGATCTCTAAGTCTTATGTATGGATACGTAGACTTGGTGCCCGGGCTTATCTCCAAATAAGAATAACCACAAATAATATGTAATAGGTACTTATCACGGTTATTTAAACTTTTAAACATCCTGCTGTAGTATTAACATGTGGTGGGTTAGGGTAAATATTGATGATGAAAAATTAAAGCTGTATAAACCAATTGTTTCCGGACATCCGAGATTGTTAGGTGAATTCATAGAATTTATTTAAATATTTATTTTCTTCTTTATATTTTGCTATTTCCTCGCTCTGGTGTCGAGGCTTAGGGCGGCTTTGAGTTCTGCCACTCAACACGGTCCAGAATTCGGTAGAAAGTAGGAAACGGAGTGTCTTACCACTAGGTTCCCTCTGCCTACCCTGCTGTGTGCGGGCTACAGCGTGAAGCTGATTTATTTTATTATTATTTTTTTCTTAATATATGTCTGTTTGTACGCTCGTACGTTGATTGTGCGCAAATGAATTTAACTTTAAAAATGTCTAAAAAAACCCCAAAATGTTGATTATACTCAGAACACTCGCCGCATACTGCATTTGTTTTATATGTGCAAGGGACTAAGCTTGAAAGAATGTCACGTAGCTCCTGTTTTAAGTTTTAGTTTCATATGTAAAAGCTTTTAGTATAAAGCTCATTTCCCTAATTATATTGAAATAATTAAAAAGTTTGTGACTTTGTCTATTTTGCTGTTTCATATAGAACGATTCTGGAGCAGTCAATTTTATATAATTCACATTGAACTTCGGCTATTTCTTTAAACGTTCAACATTTTACACCTGGTGTGTTTAAAAAGTCAGATAACGTTCGTAAATCCATGTATTAATTACTGAATTTAGTATTTTAATCGAATCATTTAAGAGACAATAAATTTTTATTAAAACTTTAAAATTTTTCGTGATTTACTAACAATATACCTAACTCGGTGCGGTGGCCGCTTCATTCACATAATCTTGTGAGTATTCGTACATTGTGATTGCCCTTTCCGGGCAGGTTAGAGTGGAAACCAGTTTTGTCGGCTACTGCTTTACAGTCAAGACAATGATCTACAACGCCTTCTGAGATCTGCATATCTCGACTTGCATTTTCCTCATAATATAAACTTTTGTGCGATATTTAAAATTTAAATGCTTAGGGAGTTCTCAAGAACTAATGTTGTTTTTTTGGGATTTTTTCACATGACGTTATTTAATTCTAACGAAATAATAAATTGTCCATTCAAAAACGTAATATCATCTATAGATTAAAATACATATACATATATTCACAATTTCGCAAATAACAAGAAAATATTCCATCTTCCATCTTATTTATTAACTTAATTACATATTGTACGAAGACATATAAAATATAAAATTAATACTAATTTCTTGTGGATAGGCAAACATATGAACGACTGCATAATTAACCACGACTGTGCGGTTCCACCTTGCAAACGCATATCAATACAGATGTAAATTATATAACGTATTGTTAATTAAAAACTCTCCAAGACTACTTGATTATTGAAAACCAAATGGATAAAATGTTAAATGTAAATATTTATCTAGTAATGTAAATACAGCATTCGTTCGACAACTTATGTAAATAAACCATGTTTACCGACGTGGTTTTACTATGTACGAGTATGAGTTACGTTAGTTGAAACAATAAATGAAATTTATATGAAACGCCGGATACTATTCGGCTTGTGTCTCATTCAGTATCGTATCGTAGATACGAATGAAAAAAACAATATTTATAATCACTGATTTTGATTTAATATATTCAATTTAAAAAATACATTTAAATTTATAACGTTATGAACTCTTATCAAAGTATCAGTCATACATAGATAGGTATTTTACTATAATCGTGTTTCGATTCAGGCTAATTAAATCGAATATTATGTGTCATTCGAGATATCGTATATGACCCTTTTATCTCGATTATATTCCGTCAATATCAATAATATAATGTCACGATACCCCACAATGCCTATATTGTTAGTTAATATATTGCTTTTACAACCATGATAACTATAGTACGAATCTGCAAAAAGGCCACTGTATACCATACGTAACACGTAGATATAATCGATTCGTTCAATAGCCATTACTTGCCTTATCTACTATAGTTAGCTTACTTAATAATAATGCTAGTATTTAATGTTTATCAGTCAATTAAAACTTCTTTAGTTAGTTACTATTTTCAATGTTTTTGTACGATTCAGTGGGTAACATTTAAACGTATTAAGCATAACTACTTGAGTTCGATGTTTTGTTTGAAAACATATATATGGTTATTAATATTATTAATTTATTATTCAAAAGAAAATTAGTATTTTTTCACTTATTTAAATAAAATTATGTATTATATATAGTTTTGTTATATTTAAAATTATAGCTATAAAAGTAATGAAAAATCAATTAACACAGCCATAAAAATATGTCAAAATAAAAATTTACCGGTTCTCTTCAGATTTTTTAAAACCGGATTATGAACAAATTAATAATAATTTCAACTAATTATAATTGATGATAAACATTCTGAAATGTTTTTAAATTAAAATAATTCGTTTTGAGTTGCCTTTGTAAAATTATGTTAAAATATTTACCATAAAATTACTAATGTTGTACACAAAGTATAATAATAAAATATTCAAGTAGTATTTGCTCATTTTAAAATAAACACAGCTCACTTACTGTTATAAACTGCTTTATTATAGAGTTAATTTAGCAAAGAAATATTGTCTTCATTTTGAAAGCGCTATGTTAGAAGAAATATTATAATTTAGCTTTAGTAGCTAAACAGCCAACATAGATTATACAAAACTTTCTAGATTCGTAATTTATCTGTTGAAAATAAATATATTATGTACTTATATAAAAATATGTACATATTATACAAAAAAAACAAGAATATAAATCACCTATCGGTCTCAACGTATTTTTATGCAAAACGGGCACACTTATTTCAAAAGCTGACCCAAATTCAGTGACATTTTTAGGTTTTTGGAATCACTTATTTCTTTCGTCGCTCTTCAATAACATGTTGACAGTATTTTTTTACAATTCAAGAATAATTTCGTTAATACGTTCAATATTGAAATTTTGTCAAGTATCTACCGCCAGTCATGGTGCAAAGTCACAAAGTGTGTCTGTAAACACGATAGTGTGGGTTTGATTTCCACTCGAGGAAATGAAAAAAAAATATTTTCATTTTCTTCGCTCTGGTGTCGAGGCAAAGCGCGACGTTGAGCTCCGCCACTCCACATTCAATGCCTCCAAAATTCGGCGGAAAATGGGAAATGGATTATCTTAACACTAGGTTCAAATTCATTTAAATAATTCTCAATAGGTATGCGTAAATTTCTAAAAGTGATATGTTTCTTAACTATATTGTAGCTATATAGGCACTTAAGTGATCAAGTCGTTGCCCCGTTGTTGCACTAAATCAGCCTGTCTGCTCTCGGTTTGGGCGACCGGCCTTCGTTAACAAGCTTACAGCCAGTGTGGATAGCTTTATGCAAAATAGTTTCATTTGGTTAAAGAAATTCCCACAAAACTTTCAATAACTTTCAATCCGTGCCATGATATTGTCTTTCGTTTCATTAATAGATTAATTTTCTTTGTAAAATTTACATTTATAATGTGCAGAATACGTATTTTCCCATTTATTAAAATTCTTGAGGCCGCAAGTGGCACAAGTGTGTGACTATGTAAACGCGACGGTTGTGGATTCGATTTCAACTCGATTGAATGAATTATTATTTTTTAATATTCTCATTTCTTCACTTTGGTACCAAGACACAAGCGCGGCGTTGAGTTACTTCACGCAACACATATTCGGGATAAAGCGGGAAGCTGAAAAAAAATTAAATAAAACACACCATTACATGCGTTTCCTCTATAACACCAATAAATCATACCATCAGCAAAAGGGAGATCAAAGAGCGTTTCACTCAGCTAACTGCCGTTCGTAAAGTTTGCGTAGGCTAAAACAGCTATTTTTATTTGACTACACATAAATAATTTAAATTTGAATGATCCTACACTTGTTTTAACAAGATATTTTTAAGTAGCATATATTAATATATAAATAGATATAAAATTTGCTTGAAAAAATAATTATATAAACAGAAATTACGTTTTTATTAAACTAATATAAATAATTTGTTCACAAATAAAAATATATAGAAAAGTAACAAATAAAATATAATTTTCAGTCATACGTACACCAGCCCTGCATTCAAGGCAATGTCCTTTTGCAAAGCGACCAACATTGTGATGATTTAACTGGCAGTGAGCAAAAATAGGTGTTTCCGTCTTGAGCAAACTAGAATTATACTAACTCGAGTTAAGTAAATCAGCATATCTTTGAATATTGCCTCATCCGTCCTAAGGGAAACGCCCTATACAATTCTATAACTACAAATCTTATTTTATTTATAGTAAAAAAAAATTATAAAGTAATTTACAGTAGCAATTAGAAATATGTATTCAGTTAAATAGAAAGAAACATTATTTTTTTTAGTTCTACCTACGACTGAGGCCGTCGTGGCGCAAATATTTGACTGTAACGCGACGGTTGTGTGTTCGATCCTGTCGAGGAAATTATTAATTATTTATGTAATAATATTATCATTTCTTCGCTTTAACACCAAAACAAAAACCTCGTCGTTGAATTGACTTTTAGAATCTATACTCAAAATTTACAGTTAAAAATTTTAAAGGTTATTTTATTATGTGGTGTAAATGTAAACGTTCAAAGTAATAATGTGTAAAACCGCGTGTAGCTCTTTCGAATACCTACAAATTAAGTTAAGCGTGTTTCACGTCATTAAAATTAGGCTTACCGACCGAAACAATGCAGAGCGCGCGGGTAATGGAGGATTTCTTTTTCCCTCAGTGGCAACTTTAACTTGGAAAAATGAATTAATGAATATTTTTATGATCATACACATGTAATTTCTATTCAAATTAGATATAAATTAGAATTGATTATAGCAACGGCCGTACAATTGCAGAGTGTGAAGCAAAATTGTAATAATATCCAACAAAATGATATTCGCACTTCGTTTTTAATATTTAAAGCTATAATAAAAACGCAATTTTGAATAACACAGCTACTTACGGATTAGATTTTACTTATAAAAAAAAAAGAAAAGATACATTTTTAAAATTAAATAAAAAAAAAATCAGCTTCACGCTGTATCCCGCACACAGCAGGGTAGGCAGAGGGAACCTAGTGTTTTAGACACTCCGTTCCCCACTTTCTGCCGAATTCTGGACGCATTGCGTGTTGAGTGGCAGAACTCAACGCCGCGCTTAGCCTCGACACCAGAGCGAAGAAATGGAAATATAAATTTAAGTAAATATTTCATCTCCTCGAGTGGGGATCGAACCCACAACCAGTCGGTTTTACAGTAACACTTTGTACCACTGCGCCACGACTGGCCTCAAAAATTAAATATTTTAGCTTTATTTAAAGAAAAAAAACGATACACCTAGATAACCATTCTGAGCTATGAATTAAAAACGAACTTATTTCTTTTATTGACTTATTGAGTACAATTAACCTCATATAAATAAATGATTAACTAGTGTGTAAATTACTCATTAGAAAATAATCGACATCGACCAATGTACTGATTAATTTAATTGAACTAACCGCACCTAGTTGTTAACACGCCTACAGTTAATTGGATAATTTGGACAATAAAGATTCTTAATTAGTACTGTTGAATCAATTACCGATGTGTTATACAATACAGTATGTATTTAAAACCAGCTACGAAATCGGTTAGCCTGCTTGAACGTTCATGTATCACATATAAACCTCTATTTTAAATTTAGCAGTAAACTCTGTATGAATTATGTCAGTTTTCATTAAAATATATAAAAGAGAAAAAAATATGAATTAACACACTATTTTGAAAGATTTGAAAGACATGGAAACAATATGTAATTGTCCATTTGTCACACATTATGCCACAAACAACAATAAATCACAATTTTTGGGTACTTTTATAATTTGTTATGTTCTATCTAGACACCATTCTCCAGAAGCTGACCCGAGCTCGCTCTATAAATAACCCTCTTAGCTGACCGCGTTATAATTCACTATCAGACCCTCCATATACCTTCCCGACGGGGCATTTATCGAACTATGTAGAACGGGTTTCGTATAAAAGGCAAGGCTTATACAAAGTTAAATAAAATAATAAATAAGCAAGAGCATTCCGTGAGATTTATTTCGAAGGAAAAATGGAGGTAAGAGCCAGGTCCTGTCTCCGTGTGTTTATAGTCGTCCGGTGACGGCGCTCGATACACGTCTCTAATTAATGCCGCCGCCCCTCCAAGAGATATATTGTATTCGCTGCTCCTTTTATTTTTAATTCTTAGATTACACATAAATGATTGTTGTTTTACCTCTTAAAATAACTATAAATTTGTTCAATTTTTATTCTTAACTTTGAAACTTAAATAAGTTTATAATTATATTAAAAACTGAACTTTCATAAGCCTCATGTCATCTATAATCGAATCTATGGTCATGGGAAATTTCAAGTAGAAAAAACAGGTACAACGTATATATGGCGGAATTACTCCCCGCGACTACAATGCAAAAGAGAATAATGGGACCCAGCTGACGGGAGGTGCCTTTGACCGTTGTCATGGCGACCGAGCGAAGGGTGGCCAACCTGCCTGCGCTAACATATTACTGGCACCAACAAAAAGCGGATATTGTCACTTCCATCACAAACCAATTTGAACTCTATGATCTCAACAACAGGGGTCGATTTCCAAAATGGGCGGCATCCGTTACGATCTTTACCTTTCAAGGGATAATCGGGACGTGTGTATCGTATTTTGGGTTCCATCTTTGCTTTTTTTATAATTAGATAGACTAGCGTTGTCTCGCTCCAACACATCGCGTTTGGCAAATGTCCGACTGCACTAGTATAATTATTCATTCTCTATTTAAAGTATCTCAATAATTGTTTTAAGTTTTTGTTGAAATAAGGATGGTCGTAAATGTTATTGCGGTTGTAAAAATGCAATTACGTTAATTTATAGTTGATATAAAATGCGGTATCCCGATATAACATTTTGGCAACATGATTTATTAATATTTTATATTCGAGAGACAAACGCTTATAGCTTTTGATGTTTTCGGACATGCATATATTGCACTATAACACGATAAAAAACCGTAATTACAATAAAAAAAAGTACATTTCAATTACGTTTGGAATTGTGTATTGTTTTTAATTTTAAATGTGTAATACGATTTAAATAAATTACGATTTAATTATTTCAAACTGAATTAACTACTACTTATTAACGAAAAACATATAGATATATTATATATAGTTATATGGAAAAATACAAAAAAGCATATATACTAGAACATAGAAATATAGCATTAAAATGATCAAAAGTTCAAATGATGATAAAGCAACTCCACATTAGGTATAGTCTTTATTCATCGTAGTATAAGTTCATTGGATACCTTCGTTAAGCCGACATTCCTACGGTTGGTCTGCTATCAATTATATACACGGGGAAGACTATTTATCTTGCGTTATTTATTGGCTGACTCAAAACCAGTCTGGGTCCGGCCGCGCCGCCATGTGAGTAGACCCGAATACATGCTATACAGTGCAGGAAATTCTTCGATTTAAATATGAATCTTGTTTATTTTAACAACTGTTTGTAATTAAATATAGGTTTATACGTATATAATTAAGAAATAAATAAATCTATGAAACCAAATATTGGAGGTAACACACAGTAATTTTGAAAACAATAGCCATTGCAGAACTATATTAATAGAATAACTTTCAGTGTAGAATTTATTTTTTTTACTTTATTTTTATATTATAATAGTATTCAATCCTCAACAGTTTCTTTAAAAAAGGGTTCTTTGACAATCTAACAAAAAGCAACACCTTACAATGATTTAGAAAGTTGCGCAACCCTTGCCGTCCGAACGCGTTTTTTTATAAAGATTTCTTTTAGAAAGCTCTATTGTTAATGCTTGGTCCATTTATTAGCCTTAACCCTTTCCGTTAACTTTCTATTCGTAGTTATTTTTGTGTATCAGTAGTGTTTTTCGATATTTTTATAGGCAATTCGTGTTGAAAATCACAATGTTTTAACTCGATTGTAAATCTATTAATTTCAATATTTGATCTACTTTGAGGTTGGTCCCAGTAGCGGATAACCCTAAAATTAACTTTACAGCTGCAATAAAATATTAATGAGCTATTAAAATCTAAGACGCTATAAAAGTGAAATTTAATGGCTTGCTCGAAGCCTTTGCGATGCGAATCGGAGCTGGAACTACAGCCCACTGATATATCGATGCAATAAATCGCTTTTATGTGAAAAAAATGTGTACTTATTAACATAAAAATTTGGTCGAGGTCCCGTTGTTTTGTGGTGAGCGTGACACTAATTTATGTTTTCTTTTTCTTCAGGGCCCAACGGCTGCCCACGGCGACGGGGACGACAAACTTACACAAGGTTCCAGACACTAGAACTAGAAAAGGAGTTTCACTTCAATCACTATTTGACACGCCGGCGCAGGATAGAGATTGCGCACGCGCTTTGTCTCACAGAGAGACAAATAAAGATATGGTTCCAGAACCGACGCATGAAATTAAAGAAGGAACTGCGCGCCGTCAAGGAAATAAACGAACAAGCGCGCAGAGAGCGGGAGGAACAAGACAGAATGAAACAGCAGCAGCAAGAGAAGCAAGCCAAGCTGGAGAGCCAGCACCACGGCCACCACGTGACCCACCACCACGACCCCATGAAGATGCCCATCGACAAGGGCTCCAGCGACATCCTCAAAGTGAATAAAGTTCCGACGTAAACCTTAAGCCGCTTAGTAAATCCTGACTGATACTGTATCATATAGTGAATACATTAATGGAAGTGTTACGTCCATACGGACCTGCGGGCAGCGTCATCGTATCCACACGTTGTTTTATGTTTTGCTGCTGATTTAAGGGGTATTGCCTCGTTGTGGAGGTTCGTGACTTTGATTGTATTTAATGTTCCTTTAGTGCGGAGGGTTTGCCTCGTCGTGTGTCGTTCGCTGGTGGACGGGCTGGTGAAGTGCTTTAAGCATTTATTTTGTTGCCATAACCACATGTATTGCAATAATATTTTTCAAAATTTTACGGCGTTAGTGACGCTCTAAGGTTTACACGTCCGAATGAACTTCGGTATTGTTAGTTTAGATTTAAAAATCTGTGAATCTCATAGTATTTATTGCTACCACTTACTTTAATTCATTATGTTTATATTTTTTTTTTATTAATAGATATTATATTATGTACATTTTGATGTATATTTTATTATTTGACCGCTTTTAGCGGTTCCATTGTTTTGGAGCTCGAATTTTTATAATTGTAAAATTTGTTGTATTTTATCAGTTGATTTCGAGAGTTGCTTTTTATTTGTCCATTATTGTGATTAGTTTTGATTTAAGTCCATTAGTTGTTGTTTGAGTTGTAATACTTATTTTGTATTCTATTTTCAAAATATATAGATCATACCCATATATTACTATTTCCATTTGAAAATAAGACGTATGATTGTAACTATATACGTATTGAAGTACAATTGCGAGTAGGTTTTCGTCATGAGAATTGAGTTTTGTATTCAATGTTTTCGAAGAATTAAATTTAAATAAAAGATATTTTAATGATAATTCTACATTATAATATTTGGTCCAGATATTTAAATCAAACCAATGTACAATAACAGCAAACACTGTCCATACTTCCAAATCATCAAATGTTCAAAATTATATACGTAACATTGATACATATAATAATATAAATAAAATAAATTTAACATATAATTTTAAAATTGTCTAGATTAAGTGTAAAATAAATAGATATTATACATAGGGTGGGACTTTAAGAAGTATCGCTAAGATTTACAGCTACAGGACTCTACCATATTGTAGAGCTCTTTGCTTAGTGATATTTTTCTAACGCTTCTTCGAGAATCAAATGCTAATAATGTAACCCTTACAAATGTATGACTATATACATTCAATATACTGCAGATATTTTTTTTATGTAATGACCCATTATTTAATTTAATTTCAAATTCACGTTGTGCCAAAATATATTAAAAAATAAATTAAATTTTGTAATTGATGATAAAAAATCTAACATTTTCTCGCATACAGAACAAATCATATTTTATTTGTACGTAAAACAGAACAAATATGGAATAAGGTCTTTAAAATTTAGTGTTGTTAGTCACCATTATACGTAAATTAATGTCAGGGTAGAGTTAAAGAAAATTAAAATAAATATTTGTATTTAATGAGAAAAATCGCTTAATTTTTATATTCAACACTCAATAGATATCTGTCCACTTCGTATTATAATATACCATTCAGTAGTATAATACATATAATCCGTTATTTGTAGCACAGCCCTCTTAGATTTAAGGATTTTACAAGTACATTTTTCATATAAAAGTAATCAAAATAAATCTTTATCTGGAAAAAAGATCATTTTAAAATTGTTAAGTATACTTTTACTTTACATAATGAGAATCACACGAAAAGCACATACTAGTAATAGATCTATTATCCAACAAGTCAGTTAAGTTACCTGCAAAAAAAAAAAAAAATTTCCCAATTATCTATTGTAATATCAGTTATTATCTGATATGTGCAATAAAATAATATAAACTTTTCATGAGCCATACTTCTCGTAAGATTACTGTATAAGGTTGTCACTAGCGATTAACATAGGTTGTTCATCCTATCTTACTTTTAATTATAAATCGAGTATGAAAATCGAACAAGATGTACTTAAGTAAATTTGATATATGTAGGCTTTATAAGTATATATAATGCATAGATTAAAGTAGACATTGGTAATATAAGCGTAACAAACCCGGGATAGTATTTGATTGAAAACGCTTATTTAATACCGTTCGTGATTATTGAGGTTATTGAGGTAGAGTTCTCCTGGAGTGGAGCTGCTGTCGGACACCGTACACACTGACATCCAACTATCTGAGAAAAGTTATTATAGCGCAATGTGTGTATACGAACTATTAAATTGTTATTTCTACGTTTTGATACTATAGTTTATTCTGTTGTCATTATTTTTGCTTTGGCAATTTGTTTCGTTACTTTTATGGGTCTGTGCAAATTTGTAACAATTTGTTAGCGTGATACGATCTCTTGTTACGCGATTGCTAATTAAGTTTCATTTCTAACAATAGGCGAAACTCGGACTCAAACTAATATATGAATAATATTTGTGTTTACGTACGTCCGATGATTTATGTCAGGTTCTCTTTATTGTTTCTGCCTCGTAAAGAACTGTAGATAATTCACGAGAAACAATGAGCAATTTGCTAAATAGATTATATACGACCTCCATCCGTAATGCTGTCTTGCCATACTGCTAGTTTTGTAGACTATACGTATTACAATACCTTACTAAATATACACTTCAATATCTATAATACATGCACTTCTTATTATTCGATATAAAGCGATTTATGAATCGCTTTATTTCTATTTTTTTTTTGAGCGAAATTATCCAGTCTAATTATAAACAAACATAACATATATTTAAGTTTATGAAACATCGTTAAGTTATGAACCCTTTACGGAAATATTATTTTTTTGTATAATTTAATAATATAAAATTTATTTTATTTTTACAAGACTTCCGTTCTATTAGGTCTTAAGGGCCGTTTAATTTTAATATGTAGCTATGTATGTATCTTCGAGAATAGTAATTAAAATTGTCTTAATTATTAAGTATTGTAAATAGTTGTGAAAGTGTTATGTGGCGCATTATTTTTTTTGTTCATATTTTGTTTTATGTTATGTATTTATGTAATGAGCGTACGTTTTACATAGATTTCACTTGATGCCTAAAATCTCTTGTAAAAAAAAACAAATTTAAGCCCATATACATATTTCTTTTCCGCTAAAGCATATTTAATATTTATAATTATAGCAATTTTGTCAATTAATTAGATATTACATATTGTGAAAGTACAGTCCAGAATTACAAAAATATATTTTTCTTTTGGGATTCATTATATTGAACAGAATATTTTTGTCAATTTTTATCATTTTTTTTATTTTTTTGACGTCGCAATTTAATTTAAGCCAAGTGAAATCGAATGTACGATCAACCGTGACTGTGTCGTGTTAAAATAAGAAATAGATGGGTTATTATATATGGAGCCCGCATTCAATATTGTAATATTAATTTCAAAAATTGAACAGAATAAAAAGTTAATACAACAATGGTTATTTCAATTTCTTATGTTTACCTACCTATCATCGATTGTTTTGAATGAAATATGCTATAATACTATATACATACTTCTTTTAAACTAAAATTTCCCTTAAATACTTATATTTCGAAAACGTATAAAAATTTTAACGTAGCGGGACTCGAACCCGCGGCTCCTGCAAGTCGATCAGGCGCTCTGACCACTAAGCCATACGTTCTCATCAAGCTACGACTAAATTTTTAGACGCCTTTTACAACTTATTTATGTTGTTCAAATTTTTATACGTTTTCTAAATAAGTATTTTTCTTTCCTAAGTGTGGAATAACACTTTAAAAATATTTTTAAAAATAAAATTTTCCTGTTCATATACTCATACCCATAAATTATTTATAAAAATATTTACTATTTTTTTAAAATCTATTCAATATTAAAAATACGTCTCCTAATAGGTCATACTAACTCTACACTACCTAATATTATTTGGAAAAAACCGTTTCTTCTAACCCCGATGAGAACATATATTGCTATGAAAATTAAATTCATTATCATTGAGATAATGAATTTAATAAACACATAGAGCAAATTAATCATTTTATAACCAAATTAATCACACTTTATTATTACGTTATGCTAAAAAAATATAACATATAACAAGCAAAAATCGGACAAGCGCGAGTCAGGCTGGCTACTGAGGGTTCCGTACTAAAATTAGAGGTCTTGGGTTTTTTCTGAACTCAGGCTTAGCTTAGCCAGAGTCCTTTAATTTGATACCTCACTTGAACTAGCGGCTTTAAAACCAAAATTTGCCCCCTTTTATGGTTTTTATATTTGAAAATTTTACCCCAACTGTATAGTTCTCAGATTCTTTCCTGAACTAGTACTACTTGTAGATGCTGTTAAATTTTGTATTTCTAGGTTAACCAAAAGCACCCTATTAATTTAGATACCCTTTACAGATTCGAAATACGGATTTTTTGTGATATAAAGGACCATATCTTTTTTCTAAGTCAACATAGATTTTTTTTTATTGCTAAATCATGGTCCCGTAGATCTGAGTATATAGTTTGAATTTCATCTCGATATATCAAAGCGTTCTTGAGATAAAGGGTCTAGCCAGACAGACAGACAAACAGAAGGACAATAGAGTGATCTTAAAAGGGTTCCTTTTTTTCTTAAAAAAAGTACGAAACCCTAAAAAGTAGGCAAGAAAAGGTATGTAATTCGCTTTTGAAAAATATTTAAATAAGATTCACCGTAGATTTTCGTTGATCATGTTTGTATATGTTAATATAAAAGAAATATTACAGATTGGGACCGTTGTGGCGCAGGGATCCAAGGTTGTAGGTTTGATCCTCCACTCGAGGGAATGAATGATCATTTATTAATATTTTCATTATTTAGCTCTGGCAAGAAGGCAAAAGCTCGGCGTTGGATTCCGCCAATCAACACGCATGTCTCGAAAAATTCAGCGAACAATGAGGATCAGTGTCTTAACAATCTTTGCTGTGTGTGGGATAGAGCGTGAAACTGATTTATATATACGATAAAATGCTTTAGTGCTCTATTATAATTTAAATCACCCCATCCACTATCTACCACATGAAAATTGATCTATGAACATAAAATCAATATTATTTATACAAATTTAATATTAAAAGGCAATACTGTAGTACTCCTTCTTATATTGAACCTACTTTGAAAAAACACAATAAAAAAATTTGAACAAAAAAAATTAAACTTCTTCGCCCCTGTGTCAAACATATTTAAAACAATATTAATTCCCACCGTAACTAACATCTACACAGTCGGCAACTTCTTCCTATAACAATTTCTGTCACATAATTCACAATAAAAAACGAAATGCCAATCGCCTAATATTTTAATGCCCCTAAAATACCAATAACGTTTGTCGGATCCCCGCCAAATATATAATGTATTCTGCTATTCCGCCATTTTCCATTCTCCACAGACACTGGAGCTGTCTAATAAATTTCAAAACTACAGTATACACAATAGGTGGGATCGCTCCCCGTTGAAATCAAAACTGCCTGGCCATCCATTTATTTCGCCGTGTAAAAGCTAAGCCAAATATCCGGGTGATGCAAGCCATTTTGCCCCCAAATGCGTGAACCATTTTTTTAGTGACCTTTCGTTTCAAATTTTTGAGTCAAAGTTTTTTGTTGATACGTCACTCGAGTATGCCTATCTACTGATATTACCTTTATGGCGCCCGATACCTCAAGATGTAGTTGTTTTGGCCTCTCCAAAGTGTGACTTAAGCCCTTAGAGTGCTTTATAAGGCAATAAAGACGATTATTTTCTAATTTTGTTGATATTTCAAAGCGAAAATGGTTCTTTGTAGGAAACATATTTTAATAATTTTTAATTTAATAGTTAAAATGTCCTATTTATTATAAATTATCTTTTTGAATTATTTATTTCTTTATTTTTATTTAAATAAATTTAAACTTATATTTTCATTTCTTCGCTCTGGTTTCGAGGCAAAGCGCGGCGTTGAGTTCTGTCACTCAACACGCAATGCCCCCACAATTCGGCTGAAAGTGGGGAACGGAGTGTTTTACCTACCCTGCTGTGGGCGGGATTTATTTATTTATTCAGTTGATTCATTTATATTTTGTAAAGTTCTTAAGCTAAGATTGAAGTTAATATTTGTAACAATTAATTATCTATATATATATATAAAAGGATATGTACCTGACTGACTGAGGTAAGACGCACGCACACCCGTAACCTCTGATGGTAGAAACGTGTAATTTTCACAGATGTTTATTTTCATAATCTGGACATCCACACATCCACAGAAGGGATTTTGAAAAATTTTTACCCTAAAGAGGTAGGGGTTGAATCGAACCGAATAAAATAAAATTTTAAATTCAGTCTCTTAAAAATATTTCATTGAATACGTGTTTCATGGTTTTTTAGAACTCACCCCTAAGGGTGCAAATAAGCGGGCGAAGCAGCGCGCCCCCACTAGTATTCAATATTTTTTATATAATAAGTTAAAATTACGTATAAAACTGTACTTATTTCGTCTGTTGCAACGGCAGTAGGAATGTATAAGTTTTGTGTTACTGTATACAGTTTACGAGTTCCATCGTATAATGGATTCAAATTATACACCATGAGTTCATAGAATAATTGACATAACATTTAGAAAAAATATTTTCTTCTCATGTAAACTATAACGATTTACTAGAGATTTAATTACAATTTTCTTAATATATTTACTTTTTTAAGAAAAAAAAAGGGAACGATGACTAAAAAGTCAATCATGATTTTTATCATAAATTATTTTAATAAAATCCTAATTTGAGATAAAAATTAAATAAGTAATTAAAAAAATAATTTTCAATATCAAAAGATAAATCTTGTGAACATTATATACCAAAAGATTTTTAGAGGAATTATAGCGTGTTTGTGAAATTGGTATAAAATTACAACAGGCGATTTGAGTTGTATAAAGCATTTTAAACTTCACAGAGAAATAATAACATAACTTATATTTTTACATATTTTTCTAAGCAAATAATCTAATTTCATTTAAATATAATTGATATAGGAGACGTAATTTAAAACGGGTCCTGGTTTTCTAACGACAGTTTAAATTTATTAACAATCTGTTTTAAGCCGTGTCGTTTATAAATATGTAACAGCATTTTCTCTCCACTCACAACTAAGTTGCCTTGACCATTAATATTAATGGAAATCTTTAAATAATTAAATAATCGATTAGAAACGTCCAATTTCGTAATAAAAGTAACATATGCATTTAAAAACTGCTAAGTTCGTTAATATATGAACAAAATGATGGCTTTAATCCTATTTGCGCTCACGATTAAGCTGCAGTGAGTCGAAATGGCATAGACTGGGCCAATTTCATGCTCTAACGCTCCCTCTCTGCACCAGAATACCTATATACAAATACGTATTGAAGTAAAACACTGTATGATTGTACTATTACTTTTACGTACGTACATTATGATTTTTGTTCGCCTTTTTTTTTTGTTCGTGCGATGCTCGGAATCGGTATAAATGTTTATTTTTACTTTTATGCTAGCTACCAATAGCTATACTGGTATAGTAGGTATTCGACTGTGCAGTTTGAAAACTGGGAAAGTGATATTTTGTATGGGAAATATGATAAATGTTTTTAAAAATACATATATGCGCGGCGTTGAGTTCCGCCACTCAACACGCAATGCCAGAATTCGTCAGAATGTAAAGAACGGATTGTCTTAATACTAGGTTTCTTCTGCCTACCCTGCTGTATGCGGAAACAGCATAAAGCTGATTTAATTTTATATTAAAAATATATATGAATACTTCTTAAAACGTGTAAAAATATTTAACTATATTAATTAAACATTTTTCTAATTTAACCGAGAAACATTTGTCTTCACTAATTAATACTTCTAAAAAATATCATTAAAAATATTTGATATGGCATATAAATAATATATTATATCGCTGTACTTTCGTAAAAAGTAGCAATGTTTGTAGTAACTTTAAATAAATAGACAATCGTACTTAATTACAATTATTATATGGATACCTAATACTTAATACTGTTCGATATTTATATTATATAAATGCAAAATCCATAGTTTTATAAAGTCATTCCTTATAAAATATAGGTAACACTAGAATAACAAACTGAATTTCTAAAGGAAGCACAAGCAGGTATGTAGGTATCTATATACGTAATAGAAACTAAGCAGGATTGAACACGGCGACTGCGATCCGCTAGCAAACTACACCGGATACGATAGAAAACTCAATTCCTTTATTTTATTTCGGTTTTGTTTCTATTCAATCGGGGATATTGTTTCGTTTCAACAGTGAAACTTTTGATAGGGTGAGCAAAAAACATATGGCTATCACTCTATCTGGAAATCTTGAGATTTAAACGGATAAAATAAATAAGCAAAAAGTTAAAAAAATGTACTCATATGTAAAAATATATAAATATATCTATAATTAAATCAGCTGCACACTGTATCCCGCACACAGCAGGGTAGGCAGAGGGAACCTAGTGTATAGGTATACACTCCGTTCTCCACTTTTCGCCGAGTTCAGGAGGCATTGCGCGTTGAGTGGCGGAACTCAACGCCGCGCTTCGCCTCGACACTAGGGCGAAGAAATAAATATATAATTGTAAATAAACTTCCCCGAGTGGGGATCGAACCCACAACCATTCGGTTTTACACATTGTGCCCCTGCGCCACGTCTGGCCTCTACATCAACATCTATATTAATACTTATATATATAACTGTAACTGTGATATTAATAAAATAAATAAGCAAAAAGTAAAAAAAATGTACTCATATGTAAAAATATATAAATATATCTATAATTAAATCAGCTTCACGCGGTATCCCGCACCCAGCAGGATAGGCAGAGGGAACCTAGTGTAGGTATACACTCCATTCTCAACTTTTAGCCGAGTTCTGGAGGCATTGCGCGTTGAGTGTCGGAACTCAACGCCGCGCTTCGCCTTGACACCAGAGCGAAGAAATAAATATATAATTGTAAATAAACTTCCACTTCCACAACCATTCGGTTTTACACATTGTGCCCCTGCGCCACGACTGGCCTCTACATCTAAATCTATATTAATACTTATAAATATAACAGTAACTGTGATATTAATAAGCTTTTTTTATTAACTTTTTTTGTAGTTTTAAATATAGGTAGATGCTCTGGCGTGTAATATTTACGTTCACTTATTTAGTTAATACTCCACATATGCATGGTTCTATTAATTATAATCATGTCATGGTTGACAATAACGAATGTCGATTCCTTCGAACATATAATGAAATTAAATATTTTCTACTTTTTCTTCCAAACGAACCGTATTTGACTACTTTGATAAATCGTAGCAGCTTAACCATATTGTAATCGAGAGCTAATTCGGTTAAATTCCGACATTCCACGTGCAATATCTCGATAATTGGGCGAGAATTGGAAAATAGTACCTTAGCACTAGGTTCCTTCTGCCTACTGTATACACAAAAAACATAAAAGTGAAACAAAGTTATGCTACAATCAATTATAATAAAATCAAATATGATGATATACATTTAATTACAAAAAAAAACGTTTAATAATTATATTAATCATATTAAGGAACTACTACTCTACTAATTTGATAAATGTAAAAAATTGTGACAATAAACATTTTCTAACATTCTTGAAGAGTTATTCCACACTAAAGAAAGAAAAAGTACTTATTTAGAAAACGTACAAAAAAATTGCCAACTAAGCCATACCTTCTCAAAATTGAACATAGCAGTTGTCTTAATACGTATTATCAGAATGGATCCCACTTTTTTATTAAAAAACTGCTGAACAGATTTAGATTAAACTTTACCGCAATATAGCTTATACATCAAAATATATATATACACTTAATAATAAGTTTAAGCGGGCGAAGCCGCGCTTGTATCGCTTGTGACTTGATAAGTCCAAGTACTAAGTGCTTATAACATGCTAAGCTCCTTAGATAGTACGTCGAATATATCAAAACAGTTTAACGAAGTAAGTGGTTGTTTTAAGATCTAAGAATTTTGTTTGTGAACAATTCGCTTTCTATATATTATATACGTTTTACGGTATGATGTATAACTTCATCGGGTCCATAACAAGGGATCGATGTAGTGTAATGAACAATCTCATTTTATATGTTTCGTTTATACAAAATAATATTAACCTTCTTTTGTACTGCTTACCGCCGAAATATCGAGGTATTGCGTGGTGGAACTCAACGCGGAGAAATAAATTATTTAATGAAAATATTAAATAATTAAATACTCCGAGCGGAAATTTAACCCACAACCGTCGCGACTACAGTTACACGCTTGCACCACTACGCCACGGCCTCAAACCTTATATCCGTTATACAACAGAAAAAACAAAATAATATGTGTACATTTATTTCATTAGAAAACAGCAAAATCCAGGTTTATTACATTAGACCAGCGAATATTCCCTTTACTTTATGTTACTTCGTGCTTGGGACGACATTTGAAGTTTGAGGCCGTGTCAACCGGTATTAAGTTGATTAACAATATTTATAACACGGTACTGTACCGTACTGTAGTGTATACAATATATGTATATTACATGTTATTTTATTTTATTTATATAGATAGGATTTCTACAGTGAAAGTATCGTGATTTGTATTATACTCGAGTCATTATTTATAGTAAAAGGAATTAGAAGAGGATATAAAATATAAATCTCAAGTAATCTTTATATTTTTTACTTTGTACCTATTAGTAGTGGACGTAAAAGATTTCGAGCTTATTCTCTATGTTACCCACAAATCTACAAATGAAAAAAATATACGTTAGTGACCTACTTAACCGCTTTGTGTTACGTGTAATTAAAAACATCGTTAACAAAACATGTTATCCATTTATTTTACAAAAATTAGAGAGTTTCCTTTCATAGACTTGACTTTGGTTATATTTAACGTGAGCTTATGCTCGGGGTTTCCCCCGAGTAGAGATCAAAAATAAACCTTCGCGTTTACAGGGTTTTTAATAAATACAAATATGAATCGATAAATAATTTTCCATGTACATAAAACATTGCATATATTCTTTTACAAAAATAAATAAAATGAAAAAAAATCATTTACAGCACAAGATGTTACATAATAACACACACTTTGTCCAATATTTTCAACATTCCTGTACAAAATAGATAAAATTATACTACAGTGTAAGTAAGTACCATCAAAAACTATTCACTATATAGGAATAAATCACTTCGCATTTCAAGACTAATAGGATTGCAGGTAACCTGAGTGAAACCAGCCTATTCTGCATAGTTGCCAGTTAACTTAATTTGCAGCTTTTATGCTCCATAACTTTAAGTTCAAAGAAAGCCACTAACTCCTTTAAGTTCATAGAAAGCCACTAACTCATGACTCACTAACTATATACTTGGTTTATATGTTGTAAAATTTTACTATAACTACCTATTTTAAACCTCCACGTGAACAGTTTAATGTTATAATAACTATGCATCATAATAATTTTATTATAGCAACACAGTTTGCTTGTACTGTTGAGAAACTCGTGGCCATCGTGGCGCAGGTGAAGCTGTAAATCCGTCATTTGTGGCTCCGCTCTCAGTGTCTTCAATTCGAACGCGAAATGGAGAGTAGAGTGTTCTCGGATTAAATAGTCTCTGCCTAACACGCAGGTGCGAAAAATTTGACATCAATAGTATGTTACTTTAATCACGTTAATTTGAATATTAAACAAAGAAAACTAAGGAACTCAGTTGAACTTAATAACAAATTCATTTAATCTTTTAAAGTGAATTTTCAATTAAGTATACAATATATATGCAAAACCAGAGATTAAAACACAGCCACTGTAGGTGTGTCTGTATATACGGAATAATAGAGATGCTGGGACTGCAGTATCGATTCGAGGTACAGTATATACGGTAGAGAAACTTCAAGGTTGCAAAAGTGAACGGCAAAGTTTTGTAATTTTGATCCCTAAAAGATATGGAAATGTTTTTGATTTAGTTCCTATAATATTTTGAAATTTCTTATTAATTATTATTTTCTCGCTCTATAATATAATATATATACATACCAATCTATCTATAAAAATATTTATAAATCGTCGTTTACACAAGGACATTTTTATAAATAAATGTAATAGCTCAAATCATATTAATTAAGACGGCATAAAAGAATGATGATTTATTATATATTGGCATATAAGAATATTTTTATGTAAATTATCAAACGTCAATTTCCATAGGAAACAACGTAGAAAACAGTATTTCTCTTAAACGTAGTCTATCAACGTTTTGCGACTGCGCGAAGACTTGCTAATCGACACATTGATTTTGCAGATAGAGACCAGCTCGGTGAGCAAACCTACCTGGTACTAATAATATAATAAAAATCCACTCCAACAAAATCTATATAATACATTGACTTGCGGCCGCAGTCGCTACAAATGAGATGCACTTGAAAACCGCAATGGATAACGAACGCAAAGTACCGTCGCTATATTATTAATTTTATAGTATAAGTTAGATCGTGGGTACGGTAATGGTATTAATATTATTACCTAAGCTGCCTCCAAGGGAAGCTGCTTTTGACATTTATTAAAGGTAAGAATTGTGTGAGAATATAGTTGAAAGTTGTTTAATTTAGATACTATGTCAAAAATTACATAGTAATGTATAATACGTACAATCAAAAAATATGCATCATTTTAAAATGATGGCGTTTTTTTATTTTTTCTGGCTCGCGTATCTGGCTCTAATCAGGAAGAAATAAACCCAAATGCACAAAATGTTTACACATATAAATAAATGATCTAAAGTTGCATATTAAAAAACATTATATATCATTAATAAAAATTAAATTAAATTAGCTTCACGCTATATCCCGCATACAGCAGGGTAGGCAGAGGGAACCTAGTGTTAACACACTCCGTTCCCCACTTTTTGCCGAATTTTGGAGGCATTGCGTGTTGAGTGGCAGAACTCAATGCCGCGCTTTGCCTCGACACCAGTGCGAAGAAATGAAAATATAATTTTATTATATCATTAACGTATAGCAAAAATAAATGAAACCATTAATATTTTTCCGAAAACGTATAAAAATTTGAAACTATTGTTTTGCATAATTAAATAAATAAAGGAGCAGCAATAATTTTGTTATTTAATCTATTTTTGTTAGGCAACACATCGTAACGGGAAGGGCAATACCCGTCTTCTGTTATTTGTAATACTGTTAACTATCCGGCAGAGGTTAGGGCCTTTTCACTGTTGTACTCAGTGATTTATTTAACTTGTAGCTAGTGAAAAAAAAGTAAAAAATATATTTTAGATTACACAATACCGTTGTTTTTTCTTCAATTCTCCTGATGTCTAATAATTTTTCCATTATTTGCGGGAAAATAGCGAACTTAAAACAAATTGATTCATTTTCAACTTTTCAAAATAATATTTTCAATACCTACGTTGGAACAAATAGGACATGTGATTCATAAGTACTTAGATATTTAATATATTATGTAGGTTATTCTTACATTATACGAAATTTTTCGCGATTCAATTTCCAACGATTTTGTATACCTATTTATATAAAAGTATGTTAGTTAACAAATCAATTAAAAGTAAGATTTTTCTCTTATTGTCAGTCAAGTCAGGCGAGAATTACAAAAACAGGGCATGAAATCTTCACCCGTAACTTCAGCCCAGTTTCTCTTGAACTACGAAAGCTAGTGTTAACTGCTTTTATTTGTTAGTATATAATACGTTGAAGGGAGAATGACAAGCCAAGCTCCGCTGGTCCATGTCATTGTACGTGTGGTGAATCCCACGTTACGTATAGTACCTACAGGTGTGGAACAATATGTGCCTTTTTGTGTATCTTAAGTATATATCAGTATGTATTTAAGCTTTAGTAAATCTTTTTCAAAATAAATTAAAATAGATATTCGTCTTTTACTTGTAAACAAATACTCAAGTAATTAGTTTTATATATTCATAATCGTACACGTAGCTCCGGTCAAATATTGAAACTTTCCACTAAATTGATCTCTATTGAGGCCAGTCGTGGCGCAGCGGCACAAAGTGTGACTGTAAACCGACTGGTTGTGAGTTCGATCCCCACTAGAGGAGATGAAATATTTACTAATTTATATTTCCATCTCTTCGCTCTGGTGTCGAGGCTAAGCGCGGCGTTGAGTTCTGCCACTCAACACGCAATGCCTCCATAATTCGGCAGAAAGTGGGGAACGAAGTGTCTAATAAAAACACTAGGTTCCCTGTGCCTACCCTGCTGTGTGCAGGATACAGCGTGAAGCTAATTGATATAAAAAAACCGCCATAAAATGCACTTTTACATATACTATTGTTTACAATAGATTTAAGTGTAAGCTATACTTACATATGAATTACGTTATAATTAATAAATAATGTTATTAATAATTATATTTATATCATGGATACATTTTAATACTGGTCAATCGCACATTATAGTCTTTATTATGTGACTTCACCATTTAATTTTTTCTATTATTTTAAAATTTTAATCGTTGAAATTATAAAATAGCTTTTTAGCAAAAAGTATAATTAATTTGTTTTTAGTATCTAAGCAGTTTTACGCTTTTTCCCACATGACAAATAGAAGCAACCCAATGCGAAGCGCCCCTTTTCCTACTTTTCATCGAAATTTGAAGATATTGTGACATTGAGTTGGGAAGCACAACACCGCTCAATATTAAAAAATATATTTTTTGTAATTTTATGTACATACGATCATATACTTATCTAATACATTACAACATACCACATCGATCTCTTAATTATTAAGACGGGTTCGCGTGAAACGACGCTTCGAAAGCTGCATTCCCTATTGAATCGCAATGCTGATACTGTGCTTTAGAAAAGTTTTCCATTCGATAAATTTATTTTACTCACAGCTAGCTTTATTTTCTACTTTTATCTAAGAAAGAATCAAAATAAATTTTAATGTTTTAAATTTTAAGATTTCTCATTTGAATAAATTTGATATTATTATTTGTACCGGAACAGTATCTTGTTAAGACAGTTTTAAATAACATTACATATAAATGTTATAGGAAGCGCATTAGATTTATAATTAATAAATAATATGCGAAATATAACATTTACGTCTTTATTACACTAAATACAATTTTTCTCATTGAAAATAAGTACCTTTTGTAAATTTTATAAACTGTCCGTGAACGGTATTCCTAGTCAAGGAAGAAAAAACAAGCCTTATCATTCTACCAAGAATGGATTTAATTAATGTGAATAATCAATAATTTTACAATACGCAACGATGATTTCAAATCTCATGTATAATTTATCCTGTTAGCTTCAGCGTGAAACCCGGTGCGATATCCCACAAACAGCACGGTAGACAAAGGGAACCTAGTGTTAAGACAATCTGTACCTGATTTTCCGCCGATTTCTAGAGGTATTGCGTGTTAATTGGCGTAACTCAACGTCGCGTTGACAACAGAGCGAAAAAATGAAAATATTGTTTTATTTCCTTGTGTGAACGAACCCACTACCGGTCGTTTTTACAGTAACACGCTTCACGACTGGCTTCTATCTTATATCATACTTTGTAATTAACATTTTTCGTTACATTTAAATATTTAAACACAATTTAAGTGGTTCAAATATAAAATTCGATGTAAAGCATTTATTTAAAATAATACTTTTTGGGGCGATTGTACAAACGAGGGTCCGTTCATCGAACGAGTTTGGGGACTCGCTGATGAAATGTTGGATAGCTTCCACACAGCCAAAGTAAAGGAGAGCTTAATAACATATACAATACGATTGATATTCTTTTATTTACTATAAAAGATGGGTCCTTTTGATTTGGTGTGAACTGAAAACCCAATACGACAAAACCGGAAGGTAACAAGTCGCTTTGTAAAACGTGTTTATACGACGTTTGAAGGTAGAATACGAGCGGTCTTATCTTCCCGGTAGCAAGGTGATTTACTATAATTACAAAGATAGCGTTAGATGCCTTTTGTTATAATTTTCCAGGCCGGCTCACGAGCATTTTCCCGCGCAAACTCATGAAAATGCGGCCATTTTGTAATGTGCCTTGTTTTTTGATAAGGGTATTAAAATAACGGTACGCTCGGACTCTTCATTTAGCTATATAACGTATTCGCGTCGCCATTATCTACAGGTATCTACGTGAGCTTCCATTCTGTAAGCTAATTTTGTTATCCAATTAAATTTAAATGTATTTATGAACAAATATTATTTTTTTAAGCAATTTTATTAAAATAATTATTGTGATATTTTTAAAAATATCTCCTATATGTAAGAGAATATGCATTTAAATTCTGACATTTGTAACATTACACGTTCTAATGTGTTAACATAACATTTTATGTTATAAACATGAGAATGTTACAAAATGAGAAGAAAGCCAGTACATATTTAAAACCGAGAAACATGTAGAGACATTATGCATATAAATATAGTAGTTTTAATTTTTTTAATAGTCACTTTCTATCTACTTGTATTTTCACCTGCAAAATTCGGCGAAAAAAAGGAGACAGAGTATCTTAACATTAGGTTCCCTCTGCCTACCTTACTGTATCCAATAAGATGGAAGATCCAGCGTGAAGCTGATTTTACTTTTATTTTTTATTTATTCAGATCTTAATATAATGTTAAACCAGGTAAAGTAAACCAGGGCATAGGCGAGTTATTTCTCTTTGGCTTTTCGAACCAACATTTGCAAGCAACAACAGAGTTTTTGTATAGCCCCGGCATTAATATCGCGATAATGCAAATTCCGTCGGTTTACGGCCCGGGAGGTCGTTTTAAGCGCCATTACCGAAAATTCGGCAAGGTTTCTACTCTCGAGAGCTTTTCATGTATTTTCGCTGCGTTATCAAGTGCCCTTTTAATATTGATAAATGTTGGTAATTTTTTTTATATCTCTTAAAGGTATTAGGTTTTAGCTTTTATAATTGTTATATTAAAAAGCTGATTTTAAATTTACTGTGTAAAATATCAATATAATATTATATATAAAAAAATTAAACCATTTTTTGAAGATAGAGCGTTAAATAAAACTAAAAATTTCCTAGATACAATCGTTATTGCTGCAAAAATGAATGGAACTGCCATTATATCCCATTGTGACGTCAACACACCATAACGTATTCTATTCAATTGCTTGGAAAATCAGCGGGATTTCAGGGCCCACCCTGCCCGCGAGCCTGTCCCTTTCCCTCTTAGACCTCTGCGATAGGTGAGCGAGAAAGGGAGGTATAAAGTTAATGTAATTGAGGGTAATATCAGAATAGTTTTAGTCTAGACGGGTAAAGTTGTAAGTTGCAAATTACAGGCGTGATACGGAGAGCTGGTTAAAATATATTGTAATGACACTACAGCTCACGCTTACTTAAATTTATGGGCCTCGGGATAGTGTGGGGACATTTTAGTTCAAAATATTTGTGAACTGTGCCATATCTCGCGAAATTTCCTTCACCACTTCAGATTCCACAAGTTGTAAAGAAACTTTCGTTGTTGCCTCAAATGAACGGCTTAATTCTATGTAGGTACACGTGAAAATATCTCGATTTAAGAAATGCAAACGCAACATCTTTTTCTTTTGTGGTAACCCTATCTCATAAAAAATAAATAACATTTTGCATAAGCTGTATTTAATAGAAAAGTGTGCAATTAACGATAATAATATACGTATTTCTTTTATAGTTTATTGTTATTTTTTATGTGAAAAACTGTAAAAGTCTTGTAATTTATAATACTTAATTTTATCGTGAATGTCAAACTGGTCATAAAATTAATTAGTGGTTTTAGTTTCTATATTAGGTAACACCTACAGGTTCTGTACGATATACCTTATCGTACACAGGTATAAGAAAAAGAAAGCAATTTAAAAATAGTACATTCAAACCACTTTAAAATATAAAAAATGTATAGGAATTACCGTTACGAATCGCGAGATCAAACCGACCTCTGCTCTACTGTAAGAACCGTCAAAAATCAATAATATTAAAACAATAAAAAAAACATATATTTGGTCAACTTAAAACAAACACGTCCTTCATTCACCTGCCACTTTATGACACTATAAAAAATCACAAGTGGCCATAAAAGCATTATTGCCTATTAATTTCACACCACATTAGCGAAACACACAATAAAACTAGCGTTCAGTAGTGATTCTAGGTTCGTTCTAAGCGCCATCTATGAGACATGGTCGGAGGTTTCGGTAGAAAAAGATTATGGGCTATAGCGGGTTTTACGACGTCGTAAAAGTATGCCGTAAAGCCGAAGGGCACGCACGCCCTCTGTTAATCGTTCAGAAACCGATATTGCGAGGCCTCGAGATAGATTGCTTTAGGTTACAAATAACTTCTCGACGTTTGTCTGTTTATATAGGTATGTGGTAACTATAATCTTTTAGTGGATGCTATGTATTGAGGTATTTTAGTTACCGCAATCCTCGATTACGTTGTTTTATATTAGAAGACCACATTGTTGGTTTTAGGATATTGTGACCTCGTACAAGATAATGTTACCCGCTCATGTGATGCGTCGTTTTGACTTTTAATAGAAAAAAAATTAAATTAAATTAGGTTCACGCTATATCCCGCACACAGCAGGTTAGGCAGAGGGAACCTAGTGTTAAGACACTCCGTTCCCCACTTTCTGCCGAATTTTGGAAACATTGCGTGTTGAGTGGCACAACTCAACGCCGCCTCGACACCAGAGCGAAGAAATGAAAATATAAATTCAAGTAAATATTTCATATCCTCGAGTGGGGATCAAACCCACAACCAGTCGGTTTACAGTCACACTTTGTACCACTGCGCCACGACTGGCCTCAATTTTTAATAAGAGTCTCGTATTTTTTTTTACTATATAAAAAATAAAGCGGTATATGCTTAGTCATAATAAAAATCTATTTTAATTTAGTTATTCTTGTATTACAATAACAATTTTACTCAAATCGTCTATCAATGATATTTCCATCTAATCATTAAAATGATTTCTTCCTAACCGGAACAAACAACAGTATATCGTAAAACATGTAACAATTTAATTCGAGCACCCTCAAAATCGTTAAATTTTTATTGACTCCAAACAGCGTGACTTTAAAAATACACAAATTTATGGTCACTCAGTGAAAAAGATTATTCAGCACGTCGTAACAATTTTATTGGCCCAATATAAACAACGGGACGGGGCGTCTATTAGGGCGTCTATTAGGTTCTTATTATCAGTGATCACTAATTCTGATAATAGGACTTATCTAGTATCTATTTAATTGATAGTAAAATTTGATATGAACGTGTTAATTATTTATTTTAAGTAATATTGTTAATTTACATTTTATTGGTTTGTAAGTAATAAATAGATTTTAATATTGCATCTTTAAAGTTTAGTTTACCTATGGCTTGTGATTATCAATGTTGAGTGTTATGAATTCAGCTATGCAGTTCTGAATTTCCTTTTTACACTGGTATTCTTATCGCTTAGAAGCTTATTTTTAGAAAAAACCAAGGTCAAGTGCGAGTCGATGTGGTCTACTAAGGGGTCCGTGTCAATTTTATAATTGCAGGACAATAAGAACGCCGTAAACGTATATATATCTAAGTTGAAAAAACTTATGTTTGAGCATATAACCATCTTATGTTGTGTTGTTATGCTTAATATTAACTACATTCACAAATTTGTAGTCATTGTTTTCTATGATACACCTGTGAATTACTATTTTCCGGATTTCTTTGCTTGTACTGTAAATTCTAGCTTTTTACCAAATTTTTGAATTTGAATTTGATTTTTTTACATAAGTAAGTACGTACCCTATAGGTACTGATTACTGGAAAAAAATAATTTAAAATCTGTGCTCCAAATCACCATAGATCACTTTATACTAATTTCATCCTTTTACCTCTACGTAAACTCGAAATAAATGGTGTTGAGAGACGGCGAGATAGACCGAAAAAAGTAATCATATAAGAATTCCGATTTATTCTTTTGAGATACGGAACCTTAAAAACTATCGGCCAAGGTGACTTATATCTAAGTTATCAGCTTCACGCTGTCTCCCGCACACAGCATAGCAGGAACAGACACACACAGCATAGAGGGAACCTACTGTAAAGACACTCCGCCAAGTTCTGGAGGTATTAGCGTTGGCGGAACTCAACGTCGCATATTGCCACGACACCAGAGCGAAAAAATGAAAATATGAATGTAAATAAACATTTCATTTCCTCGAGTGGGGATCGAACCCACAACCAGAGGGACTTTACAGTCACACTTTATGCCCGTGACTGGCTGGCCTCTCTCTATATCTAAGTTTTGAGCTTAAGTCTACAACTTGGAATTGTAGATATTTTGCCAATATTAGATGTTACCAAAAGGTTTCATATACTTATAAATTACAAAGTGGCATACCTATATGTAAAGGAAAAGCGAGTAAATATCACACAGGTATTACGGAAAGAGTATTTACGAGTTATGATTTTTTTTACTTTAAGTTACTTCGTAGTAAGTTTATTGAATATCAAGTTTCATGTTTTACAATTCCTCGTGACAGAGTAGGACAGCGAGAAATGTATAATTTTTAAGTAGGTACCTACTTCACAGAATAAAATCGTACAAATTTATTAAATCGAGTTTTATAGGTAGTAATTTTTGTTAACATTCGGCCAGCAAGTTAAGTTTGCTTGGGAACGCAGTTTGTCGGATTCATTGGCCTAGCTTCAATCTGAGTACCTACTATACTATAAGTCCCTATAACATAGTACTTAGCGGTATAAACATTAAGCTAAAATAATATCTTTTACTGTATGCGTGTTGGTAGTAAATTCTATTTCCACTCAGTGAAATGTTAATATTTTTTAAATATATAAATATTTTAGGTTTATGCCACCATCCCCACATTATGTAAAATAGGCAGATAGTAGAGAATGGTGTGATGATGCACTACGTTCTCTCTGGTTATTTGGAAGAAGCATGAGTATAAAGTACTCGGTTCAGTTGTTGTGCTTTTAGTACTGCTTATTAAAAAAAATTCAAACATATTATAAAAAGGGAGATTAAAATAAATATCAAAGCCCTTTTGCTACCATCACCGTAGTTGGACAACGTCTGACTGTAAATTTTGTGTAGACTCTCCCTTCATGAAATAAATTATATTATTTTCCTCACTCTATTAATAAGACTACGACAAGGTATTGGTTTCCAAGATTACTTCTTGAATCTAACTCGCCAATTCAGATTTTCTACCACATTTTTTTTAAATGAAATGTAAATTTATTAATTTCATAAAATTATTTATTTCAATTTATTATTTCACATTATGATTCTAATTGTATGCATATCTTATTTTTTTTAACTAATATTTATATTATAGCAGCATCTAGCGTGCGACTGACAAATCAGAGCGACCGTCGTTCCAAGTAGTGCAGCGCGACATAGTATAATTTCGCGCGCATGCCCATAGATGGCAGGATTAACCTTGGACGATATAGTCGTTAATATATAAAATTATAATACTTCGTATAGGTGGCGCTTTTTATTAGTTTTGAAATAATTTATTGTTGTATAAAACAAATATCCTCACATTTAAAAAATGTGTGGCTAAAATTCCATATAAATTCGACATCGTCATTATATGATAGAAAGTTAAAAAGTTATAAAAGATTTATCATATTCAGGACGTTATTTCGTAAATGGACAAAAATAAGGACAGTAAAGAGATAAAAATACGAGGAATATAAATTAAAATAAAAAAATACTAATAGTGGCACAGGGGCAACTGCTTTGTTTCTCTAGTTCGAAACTGTTTTAACTAACATTTTCCCTTAGTAGACTTCTTATTTCTAAGTCTTCTCAAATTTAAAATGTCTCTTGTGTAAATAAATTAGGTTCCCAGGTTCCCTTTGCCTACTGTGCTATATGCGTGTAGTTTTAAACTTGTAATGCCCATTTTTATCGAAACGAAACATATATAGAAAAATATGTGAATACCTTAGTATCATTGATAAAAGGCGATAATAAATAGAAAGTGGCGGAGTGTCTTAATACTATGTTCTCTTTGCTTGTCCCATTATATGTAGGTAAATATTAAGTATAATCAATTTCCTTTAAAATTAAAATTTGGAATAAGACAGATCAAACAGACTTACTGCTTTTATATATAAAATCCTTAATATTTTTTAAGTATGAAATTTACACAGGAAAAAATTACACAGGAACTTCACTCACTAACAAAATACATAAAAATTCGCATTTTTAAGTTCTCACTAATCGTACTATATGTTATCTTCTCAAAAAATAAGTTAAAACTGTCTAAAAATTGTAAAATTAGAAAGCTGCGTTTGTACAAACCATTGAAGGGTTTATTTTATAAGGCAATTTATTTTTATTGGAACCTTTTACGTAACCGCCTCGGTACTTAGTTAATTACCATACAATAAAACTCTGAGTGTACTTATACTTATCCTTTTTTTTATTTATTTTCAGGTACGCTTCGAGAAGCAATATGGCTATGTGCAATAGAAACGTGAGGATTTGGTAAGTTTATTATAACTTAATTAACCTTAAAATATATAGGATACGTATAGAGCAGGGATTCCCAACCTTTTTTCGGTCAAGGACCACTTTTATATCATGCAAGTAGGTATAAAAAAAATTACCTATGATAATTAAATAGAAACTTCGGCCATCCCCAGTCATAAAATTAAAATCGTTAACGGACCATATTTAGGCTTCTGCGGATCACTGGTGGCCCGCGGACCACTGGTTGGGAACCCCTGGTATAGAAGTAAAGAAGGAGAAGGCAGCTATTAGAAAAACAATTTTTACAAGCAATGTCTAAAGTCAGTCAATTTATTATTGTATATAATATATAATGTGAAAACAATTTTTGTTTTTGTTTATTATATCCGTTTCTTACTACTACAAATTTTATAAATTTGAAAGTGAAAATAAGCGCATGTATGAATTTGAACATATTATTATTATAAAAAACATTTCATTTTCGATTAGTCGATAAATTTAAGTCATAATTATTTTTACTCACAATCTCTATAGAAATCGTTCAATAATTATTTATTTACATCCATAAACATCATGGATATTTTTTTCTTAATATACCTAATACATTAAGCTCCATCAATCGTGACCTATAAAATAAGTTTTTTTTTTTTTTGTTCGCCTTTTTGTATTTATTTACCTTTTATCTCATGCCTTCGTGTATAAGGTATAGGTACCTAATTATCTACAGCTTTAGTAGTTTGAAAAAAAAATCTCTTATTTGATTTTAATTGCTCTTACTGACATTGCATGACGTGGTTTAATCCAAAGTTGTTTAATTTGAAACATAAATAATACAAAACAATATATGTATGTAGTTTCAATAAAACACAGAAAATAACCATACTTACCTTACAACCTAAAAAAAAATTGAGAAGTTCTTCTATTTAGGCTCTGGCTCCAGCATCAGACGAGCTTGATCATTGGTATCATATTAATGTATTGTCATCGACCTATACACTTATATATAAATCGAAAAATGTGTTACTAAGCCAATACGTTTTGTACGATTTTTCTTCTTCTTTCTTTCATTCTCTGTTTCTCTCTCTAATTCTTTCTCTAGTTTATATGAATGAAATTAAGAACCGCTTCCTATTAAACATACTATAAATATTCCATTTATATTTCTATATTGTAAATATCATAGTTATTTAAATACTTAATGTGAGTAATAAATGTATATAACGATAATAAGTTAATCTAAATGTTAAATTAAATTTAATCAGTTTCACGCTCATCCCGCACACAGCTGTGTAAGTACAGAGACTAAGCGTTAAGACACTTCATTCCCAACTTTCCTCCGAATTCTGGAGAGATTGCGTTTTGAGAGGCGGAAGAAGTGGAAATATCTATAAATTTAAATTATATTTCATTTCCTCGAGTTCCTCGAGGAATGGAACCCACAACCAGTCGTTTGCGCTTTGTGCGCCATGACTGCCCTCTAATATAAATGTTGTGTAAGAAATATAGATTTATCTAAGAAAACTTGTTGAGCAACATTTAATTATATTAATTCATTCATAGATAGCATATACATATGTTATTCATTTAGCCAGAGTGGTCGTCCTTTAATCATTAGTAAGAACTAAATTAATTTCACAACGTTTAGTAATTAAAGCGGAATTATTTATGTCAAAAAATGTAATAGATATGTACCTACTCGTATGTAAGTTAATATTTTGAGTTATGCTTATTTTTTTGTAATATTATAGAAGATTTGACAATTTCACTATCACTTTTTTTTCATCTTTCACGCTGCTATATCCTGCAATTAGCAGGATAGACAAAGTAGTGTAGTGGGTAAGTGCCTTACATACCCATTTTCTTTTAAATACATTAAAATCGTCTAATGTGTTTTATTATTATTGTTGTTCTTAAAATCAGCTTCACGCTATATCCCGCACACAGCAAGGTAGACAGAGGGAACCTAGTGTTAAGACACTCCGTTCCCCACTTTTTGCCGAATTCCGGAGGCATTGCGTGTTGAGTGGCAGAACTCAACGCCGCGCTTAGCCTCGACACCAGACCGAAGAAATGGAAATATAAATTTAAGTAAAAATTTCTTCTCCTCGAGTGGGGATCGAACCCACAACCAGTCGGTTTTACAGTCACACCTCGTGCTGCTGCGCCACAACTGGCCTCAATCAATAATAAATAACAATAACAAATCAATTGTTGTTGTTATTTCTTATTGTATTTTGTTGAATTTTATTGTAACTTACAAGGGAACTTATTCAAAGTTCTTGTTGGCAGGTACAGGTATAAATAAATTAAATTCAACAATTAAGTTTTCGTTAAGAAAATAATAATGTATATTTTTATCATATTTACTAAAATACGTCCTTCTTATCTATCATAGGTAAAACACTGATATAAAAAAATAAGTGTATGAAATAGCTCTTAACACATCATAAAAATAATAATCTATTAAAAACAACACTGCTGACTAAACTGTTATTTCTAACTTAGTACCGTCACACCAATAAATTTAGTGTGCCTTTTCCTTAATAAATCAACACAAAATTCACATAAATTTAAATGTATACAATAAACTGGTACGTCTGACAGCTGGACATGTTCCACTCTCAGCTTAGTCATTTTAAGGTTTTCTAATAAAGTGATTCTATAGACCTCAATACATGTTGTAATAAAATATCTCAATATTAGGTATACTTATTTTCTAGCACCTACTGAGCTCACTGAGATATTCACAGGTCAAACACAATGTAGTTCTTGGCTTTCTCTAACAATAAATGTCTTCGAGATTTACGTTTATCTTTTGGCGCATAATTTTGAACTTTGAAATAAAACTGATACTTGTCCTTTCTTCATCTCAGCTTCACGCTGTATCCCGCACACAGCAGGGTAGGCAGAGGGAGCCTAATGTCAATACACTCCGTTCCCCACTTTCTGACGAATTTTGGAGGCATCGCGTGTTGAGTAGAGCAGAACTCATCGCGTGTTGAGTACTTACTCGAAAAAAAAATCAAAAAAAAAAATCAGCTTCACGCTGTATCCCGCACACAGCAGGGTAGGCAGAGGGAACCTAGTGTTTTAGACACTCCGTTCCCCACTTTCTGCCGAATTCTGGAGGCGTTGCGTGTTGAGTGGCAGAACTCAACGCCGCGCTTAGCCTCGACACCAGAGCGAAGAAAATGGAAATATAAATTTAAGTAAATATTTTTTCTCCTTGAGTGGGTATCGAACCAACAACCAGTCGGTTTTAAAGTCACACTTTGTGCCGCTGCGCCAAGACTGGCCTCATCTCCTTTAAATTAATTCTATGAAGAATTATTTTAGTAACAGTTGGAATAGTTACAATAAGAACAGACAGCATAAATCACTTATATATTGGTCTTGTTAGAACAAAAATCTTTTTAAAATATATATTTTTAAATATTCTTCTGTATTTTAGAACAAAATCTTTACAGTCAACAACGGTGTTTGTTTTGTGCATATAACTGTAATACATATACAATAATTGTAGACATTTTTAGTTTCTTACTACTTTAACAAATCATAAAGATCTGAATCTGAAAGCTATAGTTTTTGTAACAAAAAAATTTTTTTTCGTAATTAAAAAATTAATTACAGGTGAAACGAGAAACTTATATTTTTTTAAGCTCCACGCGCTATCCCTGGTGATGTAGCCACCGAAAACGTAGCACAAAACGCTGAGATCTCTGCATAGGGCTCTCTCACATCCACGTTCATCGATTGGCATTGAACGAAAATTAAATTGAAGATGTTCTTTATACCTGCTTTCCGGAGTCCTGGGTAATTACGTTTTTAAGTTAAAGTACGTCCTTGTGTTACCTCCCTCCAGTACCTATCATTGATAATCTGTTTTCGAAGATCAGCTTAGGGCATCCTCTGTCTCTTTTACTGACTCTTGCTTTTTTTTTGTATTGACTTAAACGAAATAAAGCTAGTATCACAATATCTCACCTTTCGTATAGCACAACGCGTATTTGCAACTTATTTAATGGCGCTTATCAGGTCCCGCCATCAGAGGGCGCTCGACAATTTTTATCAACTGATTAAATCTATAGCTACCCCTTTATGGCTGTAGCGTGAAGATTTCCCTTTACTTTGTTTTTGGATTAAATGCTAGATAAACTTGATATTTATTGAACGTTATTGTTCTACAATGTTTTGTATACATAATGTCATTTTTATCATATGAGGCTCTTCTTAAAGTTAGCTATTAAATTTGATTACTCGATTTAAATATACGTTGTTAACATTTGTATAGTCACTCTAAATCATACATAGTTATTATAGAAATAAACTAATTATTGCAAAAAACCAACCGTTCATGTTAATAAGACTTTACATTATAGAAAAACGTAAGAACTTCTAAAATGCTAGTTTTACAAGCATATTTTAATAATTAATCAAATTAAAAATGTAAACTCAAAAATTTATTATGACTCGAAGGCCCTTTAAAAAAAATTAAAGCAAAATTATTCACAAACCACGAGAAAAACTAATCAAGTGATAAAATAAAATTTTATTGCCCCACAATTCTTGTATTTGCTTACTATTTTACAATATTATTTTATCTTAAAACCGCTTAGTCGTCCATTAAAAATTCAAAACAGATACAACCGTCGTGTATAAGATTCATCTCAATGTAGTTAGTTACATACCTACATGGAAAAATCTTAATTCCACGCGAAGATTTGTGTTCTACGTATAAGATACCATTAAGAGGCGTCTTGGGATTTACGATCAATTAAAATCTGTATCTCGGCCCCAATTAAACTTTCCGTTGGTTTATTAGTATTGGATGTTGAGTTTATCGCCTTTAGGCCGAGGACATGTTGTGGCTAGTTTTCAAGGGAACAGGCCGCTTCGGTACTACACCTTATGTACGTTTTAATTAATTATAATTATATATGTATTTTAAATTATATATATACACGATTATGATAAATTAATAGTTATTTATTTTATTTATTTATTATATAAATGTACCAGATAAAAAGATTTTTTTAAAATAGAGTTCACGATGTATTAAAAAAGTTTTATTCTCCATGTGTTCCCTTTTTAGTATGACGATAATAGGTATATTAATTAATATATTTTTTAACTATTAATAAGTTATTTATAATTATCTGTTAATAAATTAATAAAATTATTTTATTATATAAAAAATAGTTTTAATGGCAATCTTTCAAATGAAAAAAAAGTCATATGTACGGTAGACCTATTGGTTACCAATAAAAAAAAAATATCGGCAAAATATCGCTTATTATTAAGTAAGTGAATATTCGTAAATGTTAAAGATTACGAGACGTTAAATAACGCTTTGTTGGAGAACATTATATGAAGAACATTAGAAGAAGAAGATTAAAAAGTTAAGTATGTAAGTTGATACTTATTAGAAAAATCGTGACTGTATAGGTGGTACTGTATTGGATATTATTGAAAATATTTTAAAATTAAAATAAACAACATTTATGCATATATTTTTATAAAACGTTGTACACCTAGGCACAGGTATAATTTGTATAAATTTACCAACCGATTTTTGTCAACCCTTCTTATACAACGCATAAGAAATTAGACTTCAATTATTTTTTTATAATATAACTTGCAAATGAACAATACACAAAAATGGAGAATGGAGTGTCTTACTAGGTTCCCTCTACCCTACGATATACAGCTGAAGCGGACTTATTTTATTTAGTAGACCAATTCTGGGTAGCCAATAAATAAAAATTTAATATATTGAAATTGAAAATATTTAACTTTACTCCAATGTAATCAGTCAGGTAGTCAGTCACAGCCTTTACAAAATAAACATAAATAAATATTAATTTCTTATAAGATTCCAATTACCACAGAATTCAATCAACACATAAAAAAAACACATCCATTTTTTATATAATCGTAGTTAGCAAACAGATGGTACAAAATACAATTTTTTTACACATCCAAAACTACCGTCATAATAATATAAAATTCGTACATTAAAACGTCCAATTAAAATCGGAAACACATTCGTAGATAATCAAATTAATACGTAGGCCGTGGAGAGTGGAGAGGGTCAATACAACAAATTTTCAATTACCCATACTGGTCGCAAATTCAGCGGGAATGTAAATTATTTGAACGTGTGCATTATAAATATAATTGTAGGTGGTTGTGGGCGGGGTGATGGTGGCCAATGGGAAGGCTTCGTTGTGGGTGGGCGTGGCCTGTGAGGAGACTAATGTTATTCCTGCGAAGCCTTCGTCGCGAGCAGTGCTACGGCGCTACAGCGTGCTCGTATTTGATACTGGGAACTTAACTTGTTGCGTCTTTTTTTCGTTTATGCTCTGTAAAAAATATTATATTAATAATGGAAACAATATTAAAAAGATAAATATTATAATTATGACTTACGTTCTATGAAATAAAGTACATAGTAAAGAATAAATCATATTATACATTTTTTTTTATTATTACACCTACATATGACAACTACCGTATTGTTTATACAATTACATATGTACCACGTATAAATAATTACGTTTCATAATATTTTTAACATACATTTCTTACAATTTGCTTAACCATTTTGATATCATAAGTAGATTTTTATAATTTAAAAAAAATATATCAAAATAGCCTTAACATATACTTTAAAATCACTTAAAATCATACCAATACGGATCACTCTTCACTATCTTTTATACTGTTATATCTTTTATGCTATTTACATGACTCTCACTTAATTTTAATAAACAAATACAAATTTGTTTACTATAAACAACTAAAGTTATGCCTATTACAATATACTTTGAAATGACTTACTTGTAATTTTACTTTCACTTCCTGTAATAAAACTTTACAAAATTTTTTTAGAATTGTCAATTCGGATAAATTTTGTTAAAATTTTACGTGAAAATTGTTTAATTTTGCTTTTAAATATATGTTTCTATATCCCCAAAATATTTGTATCTTGTAGGGTAATATTTGTAGAACTTAGTACAAAACATTTTTTGGCATAATTAATTAGTATTTCGACCTGTAATGTGGGTGTCTCTAGATCGGACATTAAAATTTGAACAATTTATGTGATTATTACATACCCGCGTAACTAGAATCTCTATATCCTCTTCGTTTTTTAATGATTATATATTTAAATTCCAAGCGTCGTTTACTTAAAATTTGTAAAGAAATCGCCGTATTAATTTATTTTGGACACTTTCAATTGCAAATACGTATTTATCATACGGTGTCTTCCAGACAGGCGAGGCTTTTATCTTGAATCATTCAATCATATATCGGTATACAACGTTTACAACATATATTTTCTCTTCTATTCTGAACGTGTCATATGAGTACTAATCACTTCGTCCATGTCACATTGTATGGAAAACACATGAAGGAGGTAATTGAAACTTATATCTAATGTAAAATAATGTCAAGGCTCAAAAATTACAAACATAAAAACCTAACAAAGCGCGGCGTTGAGTTCTGCCACTCAACACGCAATGCCTCCAAAATTCAGCAGAAAGTGGGGAATGGAGTGTCTTAACACTAGGTTCCCTCTGCCTACCCTGCTGTGCGCGGGATATAGCGTGAAGCTAATTTAATTGAATTTTATTTTATAAAAACCTAAAAGAAATTAACATTCAATATTCACATGACATCCACATCAAAACATTGAAAAAAAAAGAGAAAAAATAATACAACACTAACGGCAAAAATAAAAAAAAACCTAACCAAAATCATTTCTTTTAACCTAATATAAACCCAGTACCATTAAATGAATCATAAAATTGCCTAAATACACCACAACAGTCGAATTTATCGTTCAAAATGTCACTCAGATCGTAAAAGCATCGTGTATCGCTGTTACCCTCACGAAAAACTCTCCCATGTCAATCACTAACGTCAAACAAGATATAAAAATCAATTTACAGCCACATTTGCACCATTATGTGGTAGGGAAAGAGCTTCATTACCACTCACGATATCTATAAAAGCACTCGCGATACAATATGGGTGATTTAATACACGTATATATCTTAATATGTGATAATACTTTGTTCATTGTTAATTCGTACACAGCGAGCCTCGCTACAATAAATTTGCGATTAGGTACAAAGTAAAGTATCTAGGATGATTTGTTGGTGAAGGGGAAGCCATTTTGAATCGCTCTCTTATTATTTACCTGAGAGTTGCATCACAATGGGTTTTGCAGTTATTTAAAATCGACCACAATGTCGATGCAAAAAAATTTTTTTTTGTGTGATTGTAAAAGGCACTTTTGCACGCACGTTATTAGTGTTATTCCTTTGCTTTTACCGACGACTGAAATGTTTTCTAAGTAAAATGTTAATTTTTGTATAATAAGTTCTTAAGCTTTAAAATGCTGGAAGGAAAATTTATATTTTATATCATCTATCGAGTAGAGAAATACAGTTATCTTAGATACCTAATATAATATAAGATAGAACCTGATGTAAAGTAAATAATCTTTATTGTTACTGGGGAGGTCTTATTTTGCTTACTTACTTCAAAAAATCAGCTTCACGCTGTATCTCACACACAGCAGGGTATGCAGAGGAAACCTAGTGTTAAGACACTCCGTTCCCCACTTTATGCCGAATTCTAGAGGCATTGTGTGTTGAGTGGCAGAACTCAACGCGGCAAATTTACTTATTTACTAATATTATAAATGTAAGTTTGTGAAGACGAATTGCTCCATTATCAGGCAAATCAACTGAACGAATTTAGATGAAACTGTACAGTGATAAAGCTAACACGTCAGAATAACACATACGCTACAATTTATGTAAAGATTTTTTATAATTTGGCTGTAAAAGAACAATAAGTTAAGCTGGCGAATCTGTGATACCAGTAGGTAATAGTAAAGATTTTTTTAATGATAAGTCCTCAACTGGGACCTACATTCAGAGCCCCATAACCAAAGAACAGCACAAAATGTCTTATAATTGACATGCTTTATTAAGGAGAAAGAAATTATACTCGCTAAAGAACTTCATTTTATATATTTTTTTTATGAGTATTTTATCACACTTTTAAAACATATTCTCAAGGTAAATAAGCATCATATTATCGACAATTAAATCGACATTATATTAAATTTAAACTGTAGTTTAAATTTTTTAACAAATTGTACATTTAATTGAAACATTTTTAAATAATTTAATTATTCATTATTAACAAGTCATACGAAACCAAAGCCAACAAAATGTGCAATATTTTGACAAACAAAAAATGCTATCGTTAAAAAGCGTATTCCCTGTTTTTTAACTAAGTAAAATGATATAATATAATAGAAGTATTGTAAGTGTATTTATTTTTTAAATAATGTTATGTAGAGTAGCTAAGGTATTATTAGGAAACAATTTAAAAATATATATTAAAGCAATTTTAATGTTAGTTAAATAATAGCTAATTTTACACTTCTATTTTAAATATTTTTTAAAAATATATTCACATGCACGCTTCATCTAAACTATCACATCGGCACTTAAGCAAAACAAAACGTTTCCACATATCCTTTTTATAAACGACCATGGGATACGGTCGTACCTACTCGAGTACCGACGTATTATTTAAGTCACTATTAATATTTTTTTCAAATTTTATTTATCGTCGCGAAGGAACGGACCCAGGCAGGTGGTCCCTACTTAATCAAGACGTTACCAAAAAATGAAAAAAAAAATACCTGTAGTTATATATTCTTTGGCTGAGTTATAGTTTTGTTTGTCGTGAGTAATGTGCAGCCTCGCGAGGGATCGTATTGTTATTTATATAAGTTTACAATGCAACGAGAAAGCCGTGTACCTAATGAATATATCAGCAATAAAGCACCGATAATGTTGGAAACCAGTTGTATGCGATAAAATAACCTCCGTGACTTATTAATATAGCGGGTAAGTGGTTTATGCTATGGAGAAACGTTAATCATTTTGTAGAAGTGTAAAAGTAGAAGTATTTTGATATTTGTTTATATTAGTTTTAATTTATCATAAAAATAAAATCTTTATTTTTAAATGCGAGTGCGCTTCCCACGCGGAGAAATGACCTTTTTCTTATATTTACCTTTGGAAATAAGACAGTATTTTAGGCTAAAAGTTGGAAACGGAGTGCCTTAACACTCGTTTCCTTCTGTCCATTCATAGTATCCTCGAAACAGCACGGAGCTTAAAAAGAATACTAAATTGATATATAATAATTTTTAAACAAACTAAATACAAACTTGGAAATAACCCACATTTCTTAACTTGGTAAAGTAAGACAGTGATAATAAATCCCCAAGATTGTATTGCTGATAATGATTTGATTCACACAACTGACCTTTCAGATTTGTGCGCTCTGTAGAGACATTTATGACAGCCTCTTTTAATTAAGATGCCATGCCTAGACTATCTAAAGATAAAATTGTACGTTTAGCTCGATCGTTCTTGTCTCCTTTCTATATATTATTTCAAGATAAACATAGAGTCGTATATGGTAAGGGTATTTATATGTTTTTAATTAATACTCTGCAAATATATCATTGAGATAAACTTATCGACAGCTGCTTTTCTTTATTAACTTATATATGTTGTTGAAGTATTTTTTTCCAATTACATTTATAGGTAAATAGTTATGTCTTTTAGATATCATACCGTATAGTCAGAGGTTATTTTTAGTATAAGCAATACATTTTTAACTCAATAATTAAGATTACAGCTTATATATAGTCGTAATTGAATTATATGAGAAAATAAATTAAAACTTATATCTATTTAAATTCAGATTTTATTAATAATAGAGACTTTATTTTCAAAAGAACGTAATCTAGTTTACAATATAGTCCTAAAAAGGGCTTGATCTTTTATCCAACACAAGGCAAAGGGGCAAGGGCCAACAAAAGATAAAAGAGATATATAAGTGGCCCTTGGCAGTGCCATCAAGTCGTTACAAGAGCAGTAACATATTTCAAATCGTGCCCAATGCCGCGGAAAACGGAAGTTACGCATTTCGCTCTCCGCCTGGGGATCGGCCTTTACAAAAATAATTATAATTTGAGAGTGCCTTTTAGCGTTGATATTGTAATTTTTTCGTAATTCTTTCGCTCATTATATAATGATGTTATAGAAGATATTTTTTTATATACCCATTTATATAATACGATGATATGTAATTATTTATATTTCTGTTTCACAGAATACAAATTGAGTTGATTATCTATATTGTTATGAACAATTTTCTATAGTGACCATCAATCACATAGGCGTAGACGTTGAGGCCAGTTGTGGAACAGATGCACAAAGTGTGAAAGTGTGACTGTAAGCGCGACGGGTTGTGAGTTCTATTCCAACTTGAGGAATTGATTTATTTAATATTTTAAATAAAATAAAAATATTCCCAGTCGAGCACAGAGCTGGTAAAGATGAAATATTTACTTAAATTTATATTTTTTATTTCTTAGCTCTAGTGTCAAGGCTAAGCGCGGCGTTGAGTTCTGCCACTCAACACGCAATGCCTCCAGAATTCGGCAGAAAGTGGGGAACGGAGTGTCTTAACACTATGTTCCCTCTGCCTACCTTGCTATGTGCGGGATACAACGTGAAGCTAATATTTTAAATTTCACTTTAATCTGTTGTAGGGGCAAAGCGCAGCGTCGATTACAGCCACTCAACACATAATGCCTCCAAAATTCGCGGAAAAAGGGGAACGTAGTGTCTTAACACTAGGTTCCCTCTGCCTACCCTGTATACGGAATACAACATGAAGCTGATTCAATCACATACACAATAATCAATATAATAACCATACACTATCATAAAGTACACACGATATACACGATATAGTAGATACGTGTGCATTCACATAATAGCCATAATGAAATTTATCGCTGCCCCGCGGCCATTCCCATGAAACAACAATGGATTACAATTAGATGCAAATATCATTCGAAGGGATGTTAACGCGTCAGAAGGGTTAGCCTCCGAGCAAATATGGACCGAAGTTGTTAAATTTCCCCAGTGACCACCCTCGTATGAAGCTGTAACGGTCATTTTAAACTTCCATCGATAGGTACATGGCTACTGTAGATGTGAAGGGTCAAGTTTATATAAATACGTTTTTTTTTCTATTTGAAATATATTGAATAATATTATGAAAAGCATATAAGATACGTATTTTATTAGTGTGGGTAATATTTTTATTTAATATTTCTTATAAGAACTTTTCTATGATATAGAATGTTAGTTAAAATATCGTATTTAGAGATGTATATATATTAAAATTGATATGTACTTAATTTGATGGGTAAAGATGACTGGACTTGCAAAAATTACAGGAAACGCAATCAAAGCTTTTAAGTTCTGCATACGTTCATATAATATTTAACATATTTTTTAAAGTCACGCTGTGTCCCGCATACAGCAGTTTAGGCAGAAGAAACCTAATGTTAAAACACTCTGTTTCCCATTTTTCATGGAATTCTGGAGACATTGTATGTTGAGTAGCGGAGCTCAACGCCGCATGTTTGTCAAAAAAACAAAAATGCGGCGTTGAGCTGAAAAATAAAAAAATGAAAATATTAAATATTTCATTCTGCAAACCAAAACTGGCCGACGACTGGCCTCTAAAATATTTTTAAAAGTGCAATTTTGTTTAAGAACGAAACTCTCTCCTCTGCATGCTGTATATTTGCTTTTATTAACTTCGGCGTTTAGTTATATTGATTTTGTGTGCAATAAAGATATTCTATCTTAGTATTTACGTCATTGTTGCACCAAATCAGCGATGTACTACAAATACAAATGAATAATATAATTTTTGCTAATAACCTATCTTAAAAAAACATATAGTTCCTTAATTCTATTATTATAAAATTAAAATACATAATTTTTGATTCCATACTAATTATATATGTTGTTCGTACTGTTGTTTGTACCGAAAATAAACCTATCGATTACAAATTAAAATTCAAACATAAAATTATAATACCAACAATAAAATAAAATATTTCGCAACAATAAGCACTATACCTATATTTACAAATACAAATACAATATGAGTACGATAGTGTATCAAACAGGGATATGTTCCTGTTTAACGGAGCGGGCGGTCGTTTCACGCTTGGTCGCCATACACGATACTGCAATGGATACCAATAAACCGAATTTATTTTGCATTTTGTCTTTATGTTTTTATTTTACCCCAAAAGCATCGAAAAAGTAAAAAAAAATACTATACAGCTTACAATTGATGGAACATAGATGGCGCTGTAAGTAACAATAAGCTGTATATATGATTCTTTTTTTTGTTTTTTTTTTAGTTCTTTTGTTTTATAGAAAAAGTAATCTTCAATAATATGTTTAATTCAGATTAAGTAAAGAAATCGTGGCCCGTCGTAGCACAGTCAATACAGCATCCGTCCGTAAGCACGATTGTTGTGGGTTTGATTCCAATTCTGACATTTTTAATTTTTGTTTTCTCACTTTAGTAAGAGAAGAAAGTGCGGTATCTACTCGTTACCAAATACGCAATATTTCAAAGATTTTGCGGAAAGTGGGGAACGGAATGTCTTAACACTAGGGTTCTCCCCGCCTACCCTTTAAGTACCTATTTATCAAATACAACGTAAAAGCTAAAAAACATAATAAAATGAATAAAAACGATTGTGTAAACATATAAATAAGTATCGCTTTCGATTTTCACAAGTTTCCCATATGAACTTGTTACCATAAATTCCATATTCTTCCCAACATTATGCATGGAAATGTACTTTGGATGTTGGAGCGAAAATTATTCTATGTAGGCGTTCCCTTTGACGTTTATACGGCTGTTGAATAATGTTTTATTTCTATAGCTTTTCGCAACAACGCCACATACTATTGCTATCATCTACGACTAGATAAGATAAAGCAAATATTGAGATTTCATCGATTTCTTATATTTATTAATTTATATAGTATATCCGTATATTAATATTGTATATAAAATGCCAATCAAATACCTAATAGGTATCAATCAAGAAATAGCAGTGGATGTGGGTTCGATTCCCACTCGGGGGTAATGAATTATTATTTATTAATATTTTCATTTCTTTGTTCTGATAATAAGGCAAATAGCGGCGTTATGTTCCGCCACTCAACACACAATACTTCAAAAAGAAATCCTGCAAAAAGTAGGGAACAGCGTTTCTTAATACTAAGTTCCCTTAACGATATGCCATTATCTACATGAGTTAAAAAAAATAATAATAAATAATCTTCCATAATTTAATGAATATAGCCACGTATTTAATTAAAGACAGTAATAAACGATCGCGTGATTGTAGACCACTAAATATTGTGAGCCATTGTGTTTGTTTTATAGCAATTTTGGTAAGTGGATTATACGACTTCGATACGTAGGAAATGATATATGTATATGAAAAAGTACAATTTTAGATTTAATATAGGTAATTGTGAATTATAAAGATAAGTTCTAAAAACTTGTAGATGATATTGTTTATTCTTACTTAAATCATTTATTAACTAGAAATATGAAATAAGATACATATTATTAGTGATTAGTTAGCTTAACATATGAAAGTCATTATTATCTACTAATTTTAAAAGATATATTTTTTTTTTAAATAAAACAAAGTAAAAAAGAACACAATCCATATTTAACAATACAATGTTCTTGTACCACAACAACCTACGATCAAATTATATAAAACACATCAAAACTAACAAGGAACATCGAAACAATTTACGCCTACAAATACGTAAGTTACATAACGATACGAACCAAATACGGTTTCGGCAATAACCGGGCAACATTCTAACAATTTAATGTGGCATAAACAATACGAAAACTGGAGCTGGCTGGTAGTACGCGCCTCCGGCATATGTAGCCGCGTACGGGCGATATTTATAGTAGACGGTATTGTGGTGCGATCGTTACCGTACATCTGAGTGGGGGCGTACAGGGGTGCCCTATCATGAATCCTGATACGCACCGACCATTCCAATGGGACCCGCGGAGAGTTCCTAATGTTACCACAATAGCACAACTTTGATGGATCGCCGGGGTCACCTGAGCTGGTGGTGGTAAAAGGGTTGTTGATTGGACAGGGACTCTCCGGGGCTCGGCGGGCCGTGTCTGTTAATGGTTTTAATCGCCCTTAGTGTGCCTCTACAATTTATGTTTCATTTTCGATCTCGTTACGCGCGTCGGCTTATGCGAGCTCTGATCCTCGAATCGGAACACGTAATGGTCACGCAGATATGTAAATTTACAATAGCGTGCCACTTCGATAATTAAGTCTATGTAAATTATAAGCTCCAATTTATGGGGATTTAATCGACGATAACATTGAAGAGTATGTTTGATTAGATAAGTATTAATTTCTGTTTTTTTATAATATTACGGATCTTCTTTGTTTAGAAATTCACTAGACAAGTCTCATCTAAGCCGAACGTTAAAAAGGAAATAAGGAACTCAGTGTCTCAACACTAGGTTTCCTCTACCTACCCCGCTGTCCTGATCCGGCGTGCAGTTAAAAAAATTACGAGACTGACTATCGGCAGCTTAAGCTTTACGTTTTTTCTATATTATATATTCTATATGAAATTTCAACAGAAAAACTTTAAGAATTCCTTTTAAATATTCCTACAATGTAATATAAATCAAATACACACCTACATATTGTAGAAATACAGGTACCTACTATTATCAGAATTTAAAACGGGATTACCACGGTATCACCAGGCCGGGGTTATCGCGACGCGCCGGGGCTGGACGGATTTCAGCGGATCCAGCCGGATTTGACTGGATTTGGTAGGATTAAACGGGACGTTGCGATACTGGCTGCTTTGCGATATCAAAAGTTTATTTCACCTTTTGTACTGATCTTTTATTACTGTATGTAATTTCATACTTTAATTAATTATTATAATTATATCCTTTTTTTTTAAATGCGTATAACGTTTTAGTTTTTATCCTTATTTGATTTTGTTTCGTTTTCATATGAAACTTAATATATATTAAAATTATGTTTCATTAAATGACTATTATTAAATTATTAATCTGGATATTTGTTCTTCTATTTAACTAAGTAAGGTGAAATGACAACACAAATTCTTTTTCTTTATAATTTCTTTATTTTCAATTAAAAAAAAACTATCTTTAAAAGTACTAAAATGAACTCATCTAGAATATTTATGTAATACAAATAAAAGTAAGTATATTCAAACAAAACTTCGTCACACAATCTCTCGAATCCCCGCAGCGGCGTAGACCCGCTACGGCGTAGCACTAACATATAATCCTTTTCGCTACAATGGCAATTTCAAACTTCCTTAGGGGCTTCGGATAATCTTTCTTTATATCGAAGTACAAGCGACTGCGAATTTTCTTTCTTTTTCCCACTTTTATAGTAAGCAGAGTGAAAGAAAAGGACAAAATACACGATCTAAGAAACTTTAGCTTCACTTCTCAATAAAGAGGGGAGCTGTAATGTGTATTTAAATTCTGAGTTCAAGTGTTATAATTCTATTTTTTAATTTAATTTTTACTGCTACCGTAATTCCTTAAGGGTGAGAGACGTATAATTTATTGAGCAATATACATATTTAGTATAGATACATGATTTTAAACGATATAATACGTATATTCAGTAATTATAACTATACAATTTTTACAATAAAATACTTAAGTTGAACATAAAATTTTATTGTTATAGCTTAGAACACGTTATTTAAATGCTTACATATTTTATTACCTTATTAAAATATTTCTTTATATACTTATTTAAGCTTACACAATGATAATCACATAAAATTAAAATCTGTATTTATTAACAAAAATAGATATTTATTAACATTTACTTATTAAATTGAGTTATCTTCACAAAAAATCTGAATAATTTTAAATATTCCTCTCATACATATACAATTAAAGACACTACAATATTAGTAAAATGTACAAAAGCAACAGTAGAAAATAATCTATATCAATTCTTATTAATTTCAGGAGTGGAAAAGTATTACTTTCATAGCTATTTTAATGGGTAATTTTCATAAACAAAGTCGGGATACCACGGGGTGGTTGGGAGAAGGGGGAGCGGCGCGGGTTCCTTTCCAAGATAGAAAACAGCTCCGGAGCTCGTATAATGGGTTTTTGGAATGGCGTCGTCCGTCTTACCTCCCCAACTCCACCCCTTGCCACCCTCGGGACGAGAAAGGATGAATTCTTATTTCCTCATCTAGAGGCGTCCGGTGCAACCCTCCATGTAGATTGCCTTTTTCTCGTGGAACCTTCGTATAACATAACAATGGCTTGTTTTCAATTTTGTTTCGCCTTTCTTTCTTCGTTTGATAATATAATATGTATATTTGGAATGCCTTTGTCGGTTACTATTATTGTTTGATGTATTGTTTGATGTTCATTTGTTAACCTGAAATAAAAAAAATAATTATTAGTTTTTAGTATCACGAATTATAAGAAGAATTATATATACTTATACGAGAATTTTATATATAAGATATAGTACACTCAGTTTTCAGTAGCACTAAGGATGTCTTTATATATGTAACTAATGTATAATATTATAATATTATTTTAAATCATAGGGAGGATGATAAATATTAATTTCAAGTATTAAATAAACATTTTTAGATAATAAAATATTAAATTTCTTTTTCGAGGCCAGTCGTGGCGCTGTGGCACAAGCATGTAACTGTAAACGCGACTGGTGGTGAGTTTTATTCCAACTCGAGTTATTTAATATTTTCACTTCCTAACTCTGGTAACAATGCAAAGTGCGACGTTAAGTACCGTCAATCAACACGCATTGAGGAACGGAAATGTCTTAACGTTATATTCCTAGATACCCGGCGGGCGGGATGCGGAAAACATATACTTTAACTCAATAATAGTACCATGTTTTTGCATGAGATCTTAATATATCAACAATACAAAATTGTTTACTTAACAATCAGTACAATATTTAGACTAGATTTAAGATGAAAGTTCAGTTACGACGTTATCCGCTTCAGGCTGACCCACATACATAAACAACGACTAATATTATTAAATTTAATAATTTACACTTCATTTACTAATAATTCCGTTCATAAAATAATAAACATCTTACTATAATTAAATAGTTCAATATATACACAGATCGTTATCGTAATATATTTAAAATGGCAAAAGCAACTGCATCCATGAAGTGAAATGCGAGCCAAAAATACTTTGAAACCGTGCCAAAACACGCAGAACGATCATAAAGCATCCAATGTTATAACATACTTTAATTTACTTTGCCTTAAAATGTCCCGGAAGCTTTTAAACTTTTATCCTTTTATATGAAATTCATTTGGTAAAAATGTTTCCCGAATTGCAAAAAAATATATTTTTTTATTTAAAAATCTACCTACTTAGTTAGATATACGTATATATTTTTATATTAATGCATTTAAATTAAAATTGCTTGTATTTATGATTATATTTTTTTCATCTTCACGCTTTACGACGCATAGATATTTTAAGAAACATAGGGAAAATCTAAGCGTCAACACACTCTTTTCTCCGTTCCCATAAAATATAGCTCTTTTATAATATTTTAATTTGAATGTAGTGTACATTTGAACCGATCTTCAAATCAAATTCCATCCAAATTTAAACAAGAAACACACGTTTCACAAACACATAATACCAATATTACAAAACTTATTAAACCAAGTATTAAGAAGCGTTACGGAATATAAAACATTCGTTGGTACACAGTAAACGCTAAATATCATCCATTCTACGGTGAACTTTACTTTCATATACTTTTCAACGAGAACAGGGTTCCCTCATAATTGGTAAGGGAGTCAGGTTGAACATCTCAGGCTATTACGCGGCAATCATGGCAGTTGTCTGAAATGAGGACTTACCCCAAGTATAAATAAGCGACGTGTGCGCGAAATTACCGAATTCATATTTCGTTTCTGTGATTCCCTTTGAATCTTGTAATGTAAGAAAGTAAACAGGAAATTACATTGTGTTTTAAAAAATACATTTTTTTTATAAGTTTAAAGCTATATAACATATGTAGAACTATTTTCTTTTCATAATAACCAGGAAAATATGTGGTTTTTAAAAAAAAAATACTTTTACACAAATTTACTTAGGTACGAGTTTAGTTATTACTTGTATTGATATATATCGTTGATTTTATGTTTCGATTCATTAGACATTAATAAAATGTTGTTACTAGATCTAAATATCTTTAAGCTTTATGTAATTAAACATTGAGCACTAAAATTGTAATAATCTCCTCACAGAAACAATTAAATATATCATGGTAACAATAAATTCATCAATAAATATTGTAACGCAACCTACATTATCAAATATATTAGGATTTTACAACGAAATTGACAATATTTTTTTAAATAAATTCTCAAATTATGAAGCAACCGACGGAAAAAGCATACAAAAAACATACACAATGTAAAACCTCCTCCTTTTCGAATAAAGAAATCGGTTAAAAAGAAAGTTATTCTTAAACAAAAAAAATCATTTTTATCTTATTACAACATATACCACATATATAAAACATAAACTAAAACTAAAATCTTAAAGTATACTTACAGAGTACACTAACGATTTGGTACCAAATAAATTTAACCGTACAACAATAAAGCGGGATGTAGTCCCTGTTCACTAGATTTATGCTTATCTCGTAACTATAAAGTCGTATTAATGGATATAAACATATCAAGAGGCGGAGGACAAAAGAGGTTATATATAATTTTAGAAATATTCCACACACTGGTAAGAACGGTGTTAAGGCAGATGTATTGAGTTAAAACGGAATATACCCATATTTATTACGGCCATTGAAAATAGTTAAATAAGTTGTTATTTTAATCGTAATGTTGTCATACATTTTAAGATCTAACGAATTGAATTGTGGCGGTCAATTCGAGGTTTTGTGAAATTTAAAAACCCTATCACTTATTTATTTCTATTACTAATTCAAGCTTCTCTCTCGCATGTAAAAGAGTAAACGGAGAAAGTACTTAAGGTTACCCCTTAGTCTACTTTCTGTCCAATCCTAATGTAATTTTAAATAATATTATCGTGTCGTGGCGCAGTGGCACAAAGTGTGACTGTAAAACCGACTGGTTGTGGGTTCGATCCCCACTCCACCCCATGAAATACTGATTTAAATTTATATTTCCATTTCTTCGCTCTAGTGTCGAGGCTAAGCGCGGCGTTGAGTTCTGCCACTCAACACGCAATGCCTCTAGAGTTCGGCAGAAAGTGGGGAACGCAGTGTCTTAACGCTAGATTCCTTCTGCCCTCCCTGCAGTGTGCGGGATACAACGTGAAACTGATTATCGTGTTTCACATAAATGTTCAAACAGCAGATATAATAAAAAAAAGTATTAAGAATTTATTTTTTTGTGCATCCCCTTTACTTCTTGACCTAAAAACTTATAAGATTTTTTTTTAAATATCTATAACAGATAAATAATAACAATTTGCAAATCTAACTAAAGTCACCCTTCCATCGTTGCTCGACGGCAAAGTTCCCGGCATCCATTTCCTGTGTTTGCCGTCTCACTCCGCACCCGGGACGCGTTCTAACACAAATACATTCTCCCCATGAGCCTTGAATAAATCTGAGCACTCTAAAATGTATGTACGTAAATTTTTGTTATGGTTTTTATGTTATGAACATATGTATGTGTGTATTCCCCAGGCACTTTGTTACGATATATGATAGGAACTTCATTATCACTCTATAATAATATTTTCTATTGTTACTTAATTTAATATTATTAATTCAAAATTACTTAAAGAACAGCTTCATATTTTTACCCACGTATTGATGTAGGCAGACAGAGAGATTCTAGTGTACAATGGGAGTATCTGATTCTCACGCACCGTCCAATTTTCGGGACATTTCGTATTGAATTGGTGTTAATTAAGACAAGTAAATAAATACACTGAAATTGATATAAATGGCAAAGTGTAGTCTTTCATCTGTAACTTGGTACTCACAATTTCTATCTCATTTTACATGATTATTATGAACTGATATTGTAGAATAATATATATATTTTTATGTAAGATGAGAAGTAAGATGTTTCATATAATATTTGAACTTTAAAATAAAGTACAAAGAGAGTTTCTTTACTCTTAAAGCAGTCAAGAAATTATATATATACCTAGAGCTTATATGAAACAAATCATTCGATATATAAGAAAAACAAAACATATCATGACTCCCGACATTTAAAATCGAATCATTTATTTTTAAAGAATCGATAATTATCTTTTCATACTTGAAATATAACAAAAAGTAAAAGTAAAAGTGTCTGTTAAGAAGCTAATTTTAAATGTCGATTCAAACGCATTTAAAAACTTCAATCCCTTAATAAAAATATAGATAATTTTATCTCTTTTATTCACATATATGTTAGTCACAATCAAAGGATGCGGTCGCTCATAAAAATTAATGGTAACAAACACTCCATTCCAAAGAGTATAAGTTGGAAACAAATCTTCTTGGTCTGGCCATTGAAATAAATATTCTAGAAAAGTTTTTAAAACAAAAGAATAAATTAAAGCTGTGTATATTTTTTTATTTTGGTGAAATATTTGACAACTAGCTAGTTTTTTTCATTTATGCTAAAAATTTATTTATATTATTCTTATTATAGCATTATAGCAACATTAATGTATAAAAACTGTTATTTAATTTTAAAATAGGCCAGCCGTGGCGCAAGGGCACAATGTGTGACTGTAAGCGCGACTGGTTGTGTGTTCGATCCCCACTTGCGGAAATATTTATTTACATTTATACGAGTATTTCCAATTCTTTGCTCTGGTATCGAGACAAAGCGCGGCGCTGAGTTCCGCTACTTAATACAGAATGCCTCCAGAATTAGGCGGAAAGTGGTGAGCGGAGTATCTTAACACTAGGTTCCCTCCGCTTACCCCGCTGTGTGCGGGATACAGTGTGAAAATGATATTTTTTATATTAATTTAAAAGCACATACACAAATATTTTTTCCTCCAAAATCGATGCATGTCTCTTCTATAATTTTTTATAATAGTCACAAGCTCTACGTCGCAGTCAACAAAAGCGCTCGATAGTGGTACAATAACCCGCCTTAAATGGCCCGGAACTTTTTCTAATGGTTTATTTAAAAATCACAATTTTCTTTCAAAGTTTCTTTTTATCATATAAATCACTTTTATGTGTGTAGAAGTTTGATCTGAATTGCTTTTATGCGATGTTTGCGTTGTTCCTGTGTGTAAATGTGATTTAGTAATATGTTTTGCACACACAACTATTTTATATTTCTCCTTACATATTCTAAGTATTTCAAATGAATAGAAATAAGAAATTCCATTTAAATTGTGTGTGTGTGTGTGTGGTTTACACTCATTGAAATATACGTTATTGTTGTATCTTATTATTTATGCATGGAACAGTGAAATGTAGTTATCGAAATAAAAATATTTCTTTCTTATAATAACGCTATATCCCGCACACAGCAGGGTAGGCAGAGGAAACCTAGTGTTAAAACACTCCGTTCACACTTTCTGCCGAATTTTGGAGGCATTGCGTGTTGAGGGGCAGAACTCAACGCCGCGCTTTGCCTCAACACCAGAGCGAAGAAATGAAAAGATAAATTTAAGTAAATATTTCATCTCCTCGAGTGGGGATCGAACCCACAACGGTTTTACAGTCACACTTCGTGCCGCTGCGCTACGACTGGCTTCATATAATATAATTCATACTTTAATATAATATATTTCATACTTTATTATAAAATTGTAGTAAAAAAAAGCATAATTTTTAATTTTCTTAATATCGACGAGAAACGCAATTATTTATTTAAAGATATTTGTTTATTCTCTAACAAAAAAAGAAGATAACGTTAATTTAAATACGTAATTCTGATGAAGTAAAACAGTAGAAATTAAACATTTTATATTAATTTACTCAAAATATATAAAAAAAATGTACCTACATCAACATCAACAGTATTACTACGACAAAAACAGCATATTCCACAAAATTATTATTCATAAACATTCCTTCGAGAGCGTCTCGAGTGTTTATAGTGTCATAAGCGGTTTGTTAGAAGCCGGCCCTCCCGAGCCAGTATCGGAGTCCTCAACAATCGCGTTTACGACTTATAAAACTTAGTCTTTATAGTCCCGATGTACATAAACGCTGGTTTTACGTCGTTTTAATTAATTGTATTGTCGTTAAAGACCATATCAGTTTTGTGACGACGACGCCTAGTGATTCAATAAAAACGGATTTGATGGGTTGACACTTCATAAAAAACTCATAAACGTCTTACAAAATGATCTTGGCAGTAGTAAATCTTTTTCATATTATTTGATCGCTACATTTTGTTAACTCTATATTTTTTTTTTATCTTTATTATGTGAAGTTGAATTTGTAATTAATATGTCAAAATATAAAACGTAAACATCTTAGTCGTTGCTAATTCTGTAAATGGCGTCGTGTAAACTATTCAAATAAAAGCACTTGTTCAGTCGCTCGCCCGAACGATACTAAATATGTATTTATTAGATAATAAATTTAATTTAAAACCAAGTTGTAAGACTGAGCGCAGCGTGTTAGTCACAGCGTGCGACCGCATTGTTGCTTACAAATAACTTATTCTAGAAGTATCTTGTAACAGCTGAGGCCGTCATGGCGCAGTGGCAAAACAGTGTGACTGTAAACGCTACGGTTGTGGATTCACTTCGCACTAGGGGGAATGAAATATTTAATTTTTAGATATTTTCTCTCTAGTGATGAAGCGAAGGGGTCTTGATTTCTACCACTCAATACGCATTGCTTTCAGAATTTGGGGGAAAGTGTCTTAATAAGAATAGAGCGAGAGCATCTCAACCCTATTTTCCCAGACTCCCTCTATCTATTGTGCTATGTGCAAGATACAGCGTGAAGCTAAAAAAAAACATTTTAAACACATAGCCCTTAGTAATTGTTTATTGCTCAACTTTATTTTCTTATATTTTCAAGTAATTAATTTAACATTTAAAAAACCGAACTGATTTAAAAAACCGCTTAACTACAAAATACATCAAATTATATTCAACATCTTAAAACCTCAACCCTCCAATATACTCTTAACGATATTTACGACCAGTATCAATTAATTTTCCCTCTTTTTACTTCGTCAACAGTAAAGAGTACAAAGTGGCTATAGGCACAAATACAAGTGGCTATAAAATGAATGTAGCTGAGTCAGTACGATCTGGGAGTCTGTATTGCGCATGTGCGGTACATTCCGGCACTTTTATTGATTTCAGTAGCACTAACGGTCCATAAAACCGACGTGCCGGACTGGAGCCTCCTCTCTGTGCCCCTTATTAGGTACTCGCGATATCCACTGAATTCTACTTGTTAACTTTTTTAAAGAAAGCAGTTTCTTCATTTCAATGAAACTGCTTTCTTTTCTTGTTAAATATTATTATTTTATTTAAAATTTAATTATATATTTCATGCCGAATATATTTGTATAATAATATATATGTATTTATCAATTGTATAACAAACATTATAAAAATAATATTTCGAGATATAACATTTCTCTATAGAAACGTCGTTTACAGCCAATAATCACAAAAGCACGTATTTTCGTATTAACTACATATAAAGTCGACAGTCTTAATTGAGGGCGATGTTAGGGAGTCGCTTGGTCACAACGACCGGTGGACTTGTACTATATTATTTCGTTACTACGACTCATTTAGGAGGGTTGACTAAATGTTACGAAACATGCGGTTGCAATTAACAGTTCATATATATATATAATTTATTTGGTTATTTTTTTTATTCCAATACGCATTATTAAGCTTTTAGTTATGTTCTTTAGCGTGGCACATAGAAAAAAATGAACGGCACACGTACTAAGACCGAGATTGTAGACCGAAAGTACATAATATTTTTCAAATGTAATACGAAAAGAGAACATTAGTGGGTGTTCGTCGTGTAATATCGACGGAGCGACGGCTGCGGAGGTTCTATTGCGGCCTTTATTAAAAGTAAATTTCTCGCCGCAGAATGTCCTCAAAGTCTGTTACAATTTCAACCAACGTAATGGGACCACAGTAGGTTTTAATTCAAGAAATAATTGTATTATTAACGATTTTTTGTATGTTTTTTATTAATAATATTAACACAAAATTGTTAATAAAATGTTACTATTTTTTATTTGTAGTAGATTGGCAACATAAACTAAATAATATTTTGCAATATCTGATATATTTACTAAAAGAAACAAATACGAAGAACAACTCAATCAACTCACAAATTGATCTAGTTCTAAATTGAATCAAACGTCATACTCATACCTACAATAGGTACAATATGTTCAATAGAGAAAGTAGCGCGGCAGTGAAGCGATGATTTCGCTACATTTCCCGCGACCGTAACGACGCTTGGAATCGCCTTGATGGACGCCATGAATGAGCTCTCACAACATAAAGAAATCCCCTTAAAAAGGGTAGCGAGGGAGGAATAACGAAAATCAGCAGCGCGCAAACTTTTTAAGCAATGTAATATACTTACTTTAGAAATATATATTTTTATAAAAGTTTGGTAAACATATATATAAAAAACGTTATCAGGTTATGTACCTGATTATAATATTTTAATTTATTGAATATTTTTTTTCAATATTTAGAAAATTATAAAATAACACACAAAACAATCTATAAATCGTAGAACTCTGCCATCAACTCACCATGCATCTCAATGGAAAAGTTATAATAAAATAATATACCTGGAGGAGACCAGTCGTCGAGCAGCAGCACAAAGTATGGCTGTAAACCGACTGGTTGTGGCTTCGATCCCCACTCGAGGAGATGAAATATTTACTTAATTTTATATTTCCATTACTTCGCTCTAGTGTCGAGGCAAAGCGCGGTGTTGAGTTCTGCCACTCAACACGCAATGTGTCCAGAACCCGGCTGAAAGTGGGGAACGGAGTGTCTTAACACTAGGTTCCCTCTGTGCTTCCCTACCCTGCTGTGTGCGGGATACAGCGTGAAGCGAGACACATTTGAAAAAAAATAATGATAAAAATGTAAAGTTTTAGGAACACTGTAGAGCAAAGTTTGCGACGTAGACGGGACTAAGCTTAGGGTGCTCTCTCATTACGAGCTAGATTCTGGATTTTGCGCTGTTTGTATGAGCTGGTCTTAAAATAAGATCTAATTACCGACTCGTTTATTCTTAATTAAGTAGTTAATACTTAAAACATATATGATGCTGAGATCTTAGTATACATTACATAAAATGTCTTATAATTATTAAAAAATATATAGGTATTTCCTTTATTTTTGTTTATTATAAATATGTCTTATTATTTATTTACTTCGAATTAAAATAAATAAACAATTTTTTAATGGTTACTCTGTTTACTAAAACTCTGGTTTTTACATAGCTTGAGCTGTGTACAAAACTGTAAAGATTTTAAATTATCCATTTGAATGATTATATTTTCTTCTTGTTGTCCAGTGGATTAGAAGAGATATATTTCACTCCACGAAAATTAAAAAGAAATATTTAAAATTGGATATTGCTTATTGTCAAAGTTAACAATATTAAAAACCTTTAAAATCTAATTTAATTATTGTCTAAAGGTAGATTTTGTCAGTCAAGAAATATTACAATTTCCACAAACATCGTCTTCTTATTTTATTCAGATAACATCACGAGTTACAACCGTGTTTACGTTATATTGGCTTTTCCTTATAACCACATAGTAACTGTTATTTACACGGTACATTTATGAAATACCTATTTAGGTATGTTTCTTGCATATTCTACTAATAAAAATATATAATATTAACCATATATTTTATTTTATTTTTTGGTTTTAATTTCACGCTATATCCCGCATGCAGCAAGGTAGGAAAAGGGAGCTTAGTGTTAAAAAATCTCGCTGTACACTTTCCGCTGAATTCTGGGGCATTGTGTGTTGAATGGCGAAACTTAACGCCGCGCTTTGCCTCCACACTAGAGCGTGGTAATGAGAACATTAAATATATCATTTCTGCGACTAGAAACCGAACTAATAACCAGTCACGTTTACAGTCGGACACTGGTGCCCCTGCGCCACGACTGGTCTGTCATTACTAATTATGAAAGCTGTTGTATAATCTCTTATAAACATATACACGGATTTTTTCTTATTTCGTGTAAAATTTCATCTAAATCCGTTCAGTAATTTTTGCGTGAAAGTCTAACAAACATCCATTTACACAAACATTCTCATTTATAATATTAACAGGATTACTAATTAAATTTCAAAATGAATGCCGCAATTAAGACGTCATTTATAATAGATAAACGCTACTTTCTCTATTGAGTAACCAATAATACTTATAAAAGATATTTTACTAAACTATTATCTTTTTCCCATCAAAACTTAAATGACAGTTTACTTATACTCGCACCACCTATATACATGCATTACATAAAAACCTCTTACATTTCCAACAAATACAATACTGGCAACATTACAAAATAAACTACCCTCAGCCAGTAACTAACGGAGGAAGCAAACATTACGCACAATAAAATTCTTTAGATTTACTGTAACAAAACAAGCAAAAATATCATCCTCTGTTGCAGTAAATCGCAAAGTTGCTACAGAAGGGTATGACCTCCCCCTCAGGGGGAGTAAACAAAACAACTTTTCCTCGGATGAATAAATAAAATGAGGGTCTTAGGATGCTATCCCCACTTTTAAATTGTGTGTTTGATTTGAATGTTTTAATCCTTATACGTAACACCGTCTCAGCTGCCACTCTGTTGAAATTGCGATCGCTTGGATCGTTATTTTAATTGAATGATACAAAATGTGTACAACAGTTTAAAGTAGCTTGATAAGATTAGTTGCGAGTGACTCGTATATAAGTTTGTAATTATTTTTTAATGAAATATCCATAAATTTACATTTATCAGATTTTTTCCTTTATTTCCTCACTTTGTGCCAAATTTTATAATTCCATGTCCACTGAGAGTACCTACAATATAGGTTTTTTTACACGAATTTTAAGAAAAATTTGCAAAAATTTTGCATGAAAGCTCGATCTCTAGATTGCGTTGACTTAAAAGCTTAAATTTTTTTGTACTCCAACTTGGATATAATAAATAGATTTATCAAATCAAAGTGATCTTATAAGCGGCCAATTTTTTCTTTTGAGATACGGAACCCTGAAAACAACTGAAATAATTTTCTTACACAATAATTTCATATTTAACTAATATTTTTGTTTTACTTTTAGTTTTCATAATAATATTGAAGCAGCACTGTACCAACTTTGTATAATAATGTCAATATTAAGATAAAATAGCGACCTACCTATCCACTAAGCCTTCTAAAACCCCGCGTCGAGGGGTCTCCTTGGTGACCCCGGGCGATGAAACTAACGACCCGGGGTATCAACAAAAGAGCAATAAGATATGCTGGGAAAAACTAGCGTGTTAGTCCCTAGAGAGAGATCCGCCTGCGTCGGTATCGCCTTACGGGAATCAAGGAAATGTGTTTTTCACGATTTCTTCATATAAATAATGCAAAATATATTCAGTTATGATGAATAATAGAAAACTGTTTCATTAGTTTAAAATTACTAAACATTTAGTAATTTTAAACTAATAAATTATTATTATTTAAAGTACATATTATTATTTGTATTATAGGGAAACATGGCTTATATCGAGACGAATTAAAGAGGAGATGGAAATAGCTGAAGATTAGCCATTTGTATTAAGTCTGCCTTAATAGAGAAATAAAAAATAATAAAATAATTATAAAAGCACAGCGCTGAATTCCCCCAATCAACATGCAAGAATACGGCCGAAAGTGGAGAACGACAGTATCTTAATGGGAACGGAGTGTATTAAAACTAGGTTCCTAGATTCCCATTACCTACCATGTTTTGTGCAGGATACAGAGTAAAACTTTAAAAGTAAAATAAAAATAAACATAATTAACCATATTCACTTTTTCTAACTTCAAATATCTACCCTCGTAACAGTTTTTTTATCAATACATAAAAATTTACAATTCCTCTTATAATGTTTATCTGCGAAACTCCAAACGAATGTTACAGTTTTCGTTATATACATTTATTTATACGTATAATTGCCCAGTCCCGGGGACCGAGCCACACGTCACCGGGATAGCCGCGTATATCCTCGTAATTGGAGCGCTACCCAACATTCCACTTTCTTTATTGCAAATAAACTAACCCCGCACTGTAGCTGGCCCCTGTGCAATTTAAAAGCGATTACTGGATTAACTCTAACATAACCTGTTATTTAAATAATGTAGATACCTATATAAAGTGAATATATCTATATATATTTATATTTACTTTATATTTTTTTATAACGTTGTTATAAATATTTTTTTATGTCAATTTTATGTGTGAGTTATTATAATATGAGAGAAAAGCAAATATATACAAAATTTTTGATCTTCTATAAAAACTCCGAATATTACTTAACAAATATAACTAGCTGTAATAATAAACAATAGTGAAGTAAACGTTTACCCCGATACTATTAAAATATTTTTTTAGGTGACTAAAGTCAAAAACCCTTTAAGAAATTATTTCATATTAAACAAAATTAATCTCTTTTCACTTTATTTAGATATAGATTTAAAGTTTGAAAAACCTATTAATTGTTTTTTTAATGAGCACCAACTCGATATACCTACTAGTAGGCAGTCCAAGGTTCTACCAGCCATTTTCCAATTCCATCATCAGATCAGCTCAATGACACCATCATGGGTAATGTCTAAATAACATTACAATATGATGGTACCATATACAAATAACTACATATATTAAAATATAACATAATTACACTGTAATATAATAAAAAAATATATAACCAGCTTCACGCTATTTCCCGCATATTGGGAAATAGCGTGAAGCTGTAATAGTTCCCTCTTCCTACTCTAATAGGAAGAGGGAACCTAGTGTTAAGACACTCCGTTTTCCATTTTATAATGAGTTTTTGAGGCATTGTAAGTTGAATGGCGAAACTCAACACCGCGCTTTTACTTTGGTCTGGTATCTTTGGTACGAAGCGAAGAAATGAAAATGTTATTAAAAAATAATTCATTCCCCCGAGTTTGATTCGAACCCACAACAGTCACGTAAGAGTCACATTTTTGAATTATAAAACTACTTTATAATATAAAAATAAATTATCTAAAATCGAAAACATCTACTTTTGTTAAAAGAAAAACGTATCCAGCCCCGTCGGTACCCACTAGACTGAATAATTGCTAGCTTCGTCCCTTTTTATTTACTTTTAGATTTATTTTGTACTGGGATGTGCGTTATTGCTTTTTCTTTGTTTCAAAAAAAAAACTATGGACATTTTTGAGTTTGTAAACCTTTTTAAGAATATCAATGACAAAAGGTTTGTGGGATGGATTGTTATTTAAAATATAGGTAAGTACCAAATACATATATATTAATTAACTTATACTCCCATAAAGTACTGAACTGATTAAGATTGAACTTTACAATAGATAATATAGCTTATGTACCTAACATTAGAATAACACATAGGCTACAATTTTTGTAAACCCAGTAGCACCAACAACAATAATACAAAAATATAAAGCTTTCTAACATCAAAGCACAGTTTACTTTTATATTAGTTTCAATAAAATTATATTTTTGAATAATATAATTCCTAAACATTATTTTAAAAATATATAAAAAAAAAACCACTAACAGCTAGGTATATTGAAATTGATAACAACTCACAGAGCTTCTGTGAGCAGACTCAATGGACGGCAATGAATACCAATTTATATGTACTAAATGTGCCAAGTAATTACTACAATATATGCATTTGCAGTACGCTGCTCCAGACTACCGACATGTTTATAGGTATGTGATATTTATAAATTATATCGATATATACTTACATTATATTTAATTAAATATATATTTGTTTGTTCTTTACTAAAAAATTAAATCAGCTTCACGCTGTATCCCGCACGCAGCAGGGTAGGCAGAGGGAACCTGGTGTTAAGACATTTCATTCCGTTTTGCGTAATTTTTACTTGCACTTACATTTTTCTTTCATTATCCTCAAGAAAAAAATATAATAGTTATAATTTAATTAGGAGCTTATAGGCGTGTATCATTTTATTAAATTGAAAATTAAAGCATCTAGTATCTATGATAGAATTAATATCAATGCCTCGTACAAAGTTAGTTTTTTACGTTTAAATATAAAAAACGTAAAATATTTCTATCAAAAAAAGCAAAAAGAAACGAATCAGCTGCCATGGTTTGTATAAAGTTTAGGCCGCGGCATTCTCATATAGAGTTGTCAAGGGCGGGGTTTCGTGATGAATTGGAAACATGGAGCCATCGTAGCGCGAGGGGACGAGGGGGGCTTTTTTAAGGGAGTCACGGGGGAGCGGGTGCCAGGGGGATGATTAATGGCCTCGCTAGAGGGAGCCATGTTCATTATACCGACGGAACGACGTGTTACTCGCCTACTAATATATTTTGCTTTCGGTGGCTCCGGACCGAACGTCGACTGTTATTAGTTCATTATTTTAGGCATTTTTATATCTTCCGCAGATGAAAAATGACATCACTGATTACGAAACGAAAATAGGTTATGTTCGATGTTTTTTTTAAGATAATAATTTTGAGCGGCACCGTGTGATATTTGAAATAGGACGTTAATTGAGTTTATGGCTCAATTTAAACATGTTATGGGGTCGGTGAAGCATTTTTTTTTTTACAATAAACTAAACATTTTGTGCTTGTTCTAATTATGAGATAAATGCTATGTTATAGACTCATAAGTTTCATAGAAGCAGAAAATTAATATATGTATATTTATTAAAAAAATGTTTTAAAATCCGTTTAAAATTGACTCAGTTTTCAATATTTTAGTACCTGCCTACATTTTATAAGATTTTTCTGAGAAGATCAACTACTATACCATGAAATATTTAAAGGGTTTTCCCCGTTTACGAAGATAGGATTCCGACTAGTACATTTTTAACGATAAAGGAGTGTTGTAAGCTCAGTCTCTAAAATATCTAACCTTGTAATAAGAGAGCTGACTGAATTCTTGAACCACAGTATATTAATGATAATGATCAAGAAAAAAAAATGTGATTCTTCAAATGTATTCACCTTTTATTACATTATAAAATATATATTGAAAAATGTAAAATATATTTTGTAGTGATTTTTTTTTTATGAAATCATTTTATTTATATATTTGTTATAAATGGCTAGGGAAAATATACTTCTTATATTCTTTTAATACATGTTTTTTTTAATCACAGAATAGTGATACACTAAAGAAAACAAAGTATATTAATAATTTAAAATCCTTTTTATGACTCTCTATAAAGAAAAATTCAAAAAAAATCTATTCGTTTTTCCTTTTCGACTGAATCGACTGGTTGTGGGCTCGATCGCCACTCAAGGAAGTGAAATATTTATTTACATTTATATTTTCATTTCTTCGCTCTGGTGTCAAGGCAAAGAGCGGTATTGAGTTCCGCCACTCAACACGCAATGCCTCCAGAATTCGGCAGAAAGTGGGGAACGGTGTGTCTTAGCACTAGATTCCTTCTGCCTACCCTGCTGTGTGCGGGATACAGCGTGAATATTTTAAAATCTTTTTTATGACTCTCTATAAGGAGAAACTTAAAAAAAACTTATTCTTTTTTCCTCTTATCTAAACTTTTGATCTATATGTAAGAGTGTTGCCTTATATATTTAAATTTTGTAGGCGCTAAAGAAGAGATTCAAATGGTATTTAGCGAACATGTCCCACATACTGCTCCGAAGTTATTCTTTCATACAATATTAATATAAATCCAACCAGCGTTAAGTCAACAATATCACGTCATTATCGTACGTACGCACGCCCGCTAAGCACATAACATTAAACAAACAAAACGAGTCGACTTGTATATTCCATTCGCGCGCCCCGCTTAAAATAGAAACAATGGCCCCATTAAAAATCCCGCTCTCGGATATTTTCCCGTCGTATCCCGTAGCTCGCATAAATCGGTAGCTTTCCGCCGAAGCTATTTCCAAAGGAACGTTTTCTATTCTACGCCGTGCACCCGTTTTTCTTAGACTTCCATTATAAGACGTGGGGGCCGGGGGTTACCCGACGAGGGGGCGACCCCCACCCGAAAGTAGAGGTTAAGTCGACGTATAGGCCGTTATGAAAGTTTATAAGTAAAATGGATGATAATTATACAAGAAAGGTAGGTATAAAACATGTTTTTAAGATATCAGTTGAGTTTCAAGCGCACACACCGCATAGAAAATGGATCTTTGGACTAATCTCAGCGTCGTAGGAGAAATGACGTGATCGGAATAATTTCATCACAATGCGTTACAATATTGCGCTCGGTATTCTTGTATTGTTATTGGCTATTTATATTTTTGCCACGTAGCATTCATTTTATCAGCTTATTATCTTATAAAAATCAATAATAATAATGATTATTAAAAAAAATCTGAAGTCAAAGTTCAATTTTCATTTGTTACAATCAGCTTCACGCTGCTTCCCGCACACAGCAGGATAGCCAGAGGGAACCTAGTGTTAAGACACTCCGTTCCCCACTTTCTGCTGAATTCTGGAGGCATTGCGTGTTGAGTGGCAGAACTCAACGCCGCGCTTAGCCTCGTCACCAGAGCGAAGAAATCTAAATATAAATATAAGAAAATATTTGGTCTCCCCGAGTGGAGATCAACCCACAATCAGTCAATTTTACAGTCACACTTCGTGCCACTACGCCGCGACTGGCCTCGATTTGCTAAAAATTAAAATTTAAATAGACACAGCGAGAATTAAAAAAATATGGTAACAGTATTGAACATGAAAATATGTATATAATACCTAACACTACATGGTCTGAAAAGGCCATATCTACGGTCTGCTGAACCGCAAAACTTTGCAACACGCCAACTCTATTTACATGTAAATACTTTGAAAAAGTAATTTGAGCGCGGCGTCTCTCGCGCCGCCCTCGAGATTGCGAAAACGGGCATTAAGCGTCTTCCAGGTGATGCATGATTACTGTTATAGCCGAATATAATTTTCTCGGGGCCGCACCGTCCCCCCCCTTCCCCCCATAATCCTCGCAAAAAGCCTTCGAAATTATTCCCAAAGATATTTACGGTTTCGTGAATAAATAAAATTATGAGAGCCTGTGTACGGGGATCTAACTAAGTCGAGTCGGGCTTGTTTATTATTATGCCTATATTAAGTTGTTTATCTTTTTAATGGTCGGCGAGAGTTATACGGGTCGACGCGATTTATGCCGTGCAGGATAAGGCTTTGAGTATAAAAAGGAGGAATGTCGGGATCCGTCTGATGCCACGCTGAGATTGGTTTTTTAAATGTAGATGTGATATTGTTGTTTTCACATGGTTTTTTTTTTGGAGCTCGACAAAATATGTTCTTCAATATGTTTTTCATTAAAATATACTATAGAAGTAGAAATACAAGCTATAACGCCTTACATTTTTATAAATCTGTATTGGTAGTGTCTAAATGTAGGAGTACAATATATCTTGGATGTATAAATACTGCTTTTCTAAGTGTAAGCGATAATTATTTAAAAAAATATATTTCAGGTAAATTTATCCTTTAAGGCACGTGACGTGTACTGCAATAGTTCAACTTTTACAGAAGGTACATCCAACTTTTAACTGACCGTAACTTTTGCCGTTAGTTAAAATAAAGAAACGAGGGTCAGCCAATAACAATGACAAACAAAAGAAATGCTGTTTCCGTTTAAATTTTTAACAATATTGCACAAAAAGCAATTTTGTGCAATCCTTTATTCCATAGAACAATAAATAAAGAAAGGGTGACAATGACCAGAGCTCTTAAGTCTCTTTATTCCTCGTCCAAGAAAAACAACCCTTTCATTCAAAGGCTTTTGTGACACAAGATTCCGTTACTTTGACGCAATGCTTTTATACATTTCTAGGAAATGAGCAAAAACGTTTAAATAATAAGGGAATGGTGCGCCATTATTTTTTATTTATTTTTTCTAGTCTAGTACCTATAACTTAACAACTCATTTATAATATTAAGAAAGATATTTAACGTACAATTTGAGCGGCGTTGAGTTCCGCCAGACAACACGCAATGCCTCCAGAATTAGGCGTAAAGTAGGGAGCAGAGACCAGAGTTTCTTAACAATAGACTTCCTCTACCTAAATGTTTGTGATTACAAATTCATATAAACATCAAACCGATGCAAGCCTCGCGAAGACGATCACGTGACTACAGTAGACTCATATAGATAATTTCATATAATACTTGGTTTTGTATCTAGGTACAAAGATAAAAACTCAGTTTTACGTCAATCACTCGTCACAACTTGAAGTCAGTCAGTCAGTCGTAAAGTGGAGTGCAACGACCTCATTGCAGACCCTACCCAAGGTCGAGCTAGTAAAATGTTTATGGTCTATAAAAGCTCGTCTGCACTGTGTTTGTGTGTCAAGGGCTCAAAACAAAATTCTATTGACTGCTCTTGACAATAATATTTACTGTTTTACGACATGTTACCCTTTTTTTAGGGAAACAGATGTTACTATACGTTCTTTAACACCCTGTAAGGTTAGTTCCGGGATGCGCTACATTAATATTATTTCTATAGTTTTTAACATAACTTTTTTGTATTATTTGTATTGAGGCCAGTCGTGGCGCAGTGGTACAAAGTGTGACTGTAAAACCGACTGGTTGTGGGTTCGATCCCCACTCGAGGAGATGAAATATTTACTTAAAATTTATATTTTCATTTCTTCGCTCTGGTGTCGAGGCAAAGCGCGGCGTTGAGTTCTGCCACTCAACACGAGCCTCCAAAATTCGGCAGATAGTGGGGAACGGAGTGTCTTAACACTAGATTCCCTCTGCCTACCCTGCTGTGTGCGGGATATGGCTAATTTAATTTTTAATTTTTTTTTTGTATTATTTTAAGTACTTGGTACATGTATTTTTCATTTATGTTTTCAAATATTTATAAAACGTAAATAAAAAATAGATCCCCTCCGGAAGGGTCCGATTGTTCAATAAAATGGTAACAGTACTCAAAGAAAAGCAATATCGGATACGCGAGTGGCTAATGACAGTTTGATGCCGGCGCGCGACGGAGTGGTGCGCTCGTAAAAAATCACTAGAAATGATCCAATTTTGATTAAAAAATCACGTTAACTCACCCTAAACGAGAACCAAAAGGAAAGTTACGAATGATTTAAAAGTTTTAATAACAAAATTCAAGTAAAATGACATTATACTTTCAAATTGAGAGTAAAAATTTAATTTAAAAGTGAGACAACTCGACGCTCGAGGGGCGAATGAGATCCGCCGTCGTAAAAATGTACAAGCTCTCCTTTCACTGAGTTTCTTTTCAGTCTGCAAAATTTATGCCACTTAAATCTCTCCAAGGAAAATTAGAGGGGGGCCGTATTTATTACGAGAGATGTTTCGCACTCGTTAGAGGAATTTTAATCGGCAAAGTTTTCCCTATGAATACAGCATCCAGCCTCACTCCCGACTTATCTTTTATTACGTTTTAGGGCTTTTAATTAGTATCGTTGAATGTCGGAGAATGAAATCTTAAGCGCGCTTTCTTAGTGTCGTTTTTGTCCCAAAACGTTTTCATAGATAATTTGCGGAGAGAACATCTGCTCATGTACTGACGACAACCATTTAACTTTATTACGAACAACTGTATAGGCATTGAGTACGCGATTCTTCCTATATGAATTCTATATGTAGAAGTTTATATGTAGAACTTCATTTAACCAATAGTAACTCTTTATATTAATCTAAACGCATTTTAATGTAGAGGCCAGGTGTCGTCGCACAGGAGCACAAACGTTTGCGAGTAAACGAGACAGGTTGTGGGTTCAGTTCCACTGGAAGAAATGAAATATTTAATATTTTCTGTTTTTGGCTCTAGTGTCACAAAAACACGGCGTTGAGTTTCGCCAGGCAATATCTCCAAAATTCGGCGGAAATAGTATAGTGGAGTCTCTTAAAAATATTAAAATGAATTATTTAAATTAAAAACATATGTATTTTTTTTATTTTATTTATTTTATTAGATCCACTAGTGATGATAACATTACAGTGACAAATAAAAGAAAGACAAAATAAAAACTTAAAACTAAATGCACCATCTTTTAAAATGGATACAGCATGCAATATTATACAAAAATAGTAAATTGTACGGTTTTCAGTATTTGAGTTTGTTTACAATTTCAATAAACAAAGTAGAATTAAAGTAACTAATGTAAAGCACGTTAACATATATTATTAAAAAAAAATCCTTTACCATTTCTATGTGATTGACAATTTATAAATAAAATATAATGTATGTAAATAATATTATTTAAAAAAATAATCAAATAGTATATTGTCTATCATTTACATGTAAATAAAAAATAAATAAAAAGTAAATGGAATTTAAAATAGCTAATTTAAAATGTGAAACGTTTCCAAAACAAACAAGGGTATATGATATAGCGTTATGTTTTAGCGTAACGCGCTCGCACGCCGCACTCACGACATTTCCGTGTAGTGTATCGCTAATTAAAATACGGTGTCATCTAACGAGACGAGGTCGCCTCACTGCCTTATTTCGACTTAATGCAAAATTTAATTTTGGTGTTTCAACACAGACAAAAAATAAATGAAAAATAAAAATATATACTAATCATAATATTTCCTTTTAAATTTTTGAGAAGAAGAGATTTTGTAGTGTTAAGACACTCCGTTTGCCATCAATAGAAAGATAATAACTTTTTTTTATCAGTGAAACATATATAATAAAGAAGAAATGGAAAAATTTGATCTACTAATATATACAAGTATAATTTGTATATCTACATATTATGTAAATATTAACTTTGATCGGTGAAACTTAAGTCAGTATTGAAATAGCCACCGCGTAAAAACATTTTTAAATTTACGTAGTGTTTGGTGTCAGTTTAAAAGCTTTTTAGCTTGGCCATTGACGCTTTATAACCCATTTGCCAACCGTTTGCCCATAAAATTGACACAAGACGAGCCGTAAAGATTAGTACAAGTGTAACTGGCGTTCACGGGACCCGAGACTCGCTAAATTCATTCTTTAAATGTATTATTAGTATCTATATATGACTTCATTTTAGTTTTAAATTTTATTATTCATTTAACAATACATTTATAACTAATTACTAATAAATAAAAAATAATGTTTCCCTATCTAATAGAATCTCTAGTACCTAACAATATAAAGTAAAGAAAAAGTTAAAGTGGCTAAATCTCAATTAAAAAACTCCAAAAGATTTTGAAATATTTATTTATATATATAGCTACTCTATAGAAAAAGTGCTATTGATTGTCATTATTGAAATGTTCATTTTTAATAACTATTGCTAGAACCACGAAATGTTCATTGTCCGTCGGAAATTCAATCCGTATTTGTAACGCCTGCCTGTAAATTTGTTCCTTGTCTGTATTTCCATATATTTTGGAAATAAATATTTTGACATAGAGGCCAGTCGTGGCGCAGTGGCACACAGTGTGACTATAAAATCGACTGGTTGTGGGTTCGATCCACACTTGAGGAAATGAAATATTTATTTAAATTTATATTTCCATTCTTTCGCTCTGGTGTTGAGGTAAAGCACGGCGTTGAGTTCCGCCACTCAGCACGGAATGCCTCCAGAATTTGGTGAAAAGTACCGAACGGAGTGACTTAAAACTAGGTTCCCCCTGCCTACCGTGTGGTGTCCGGGACACAGCAATTTTTTTATACAATAATATTACACACAAAATTAAAAAAAACATTGGTGCCGATGCCGGTCTCACGGTGTTGTAGGTTTAAATAAACATTGTTGCTCATCTGCACTTTCTGAGTTATATTCCGCATATAAATATAATATTTCTTATCACACAAAATAGCCATTATTATTCTATTCGAGTTCATTCATTTAACATATTTTTTTTCCCTTTTTAAGTAGGTATTCACTAACAAAGAAACTTTATTTTATTTTTATTTGCACTGGACTTTTGCCAAGAGCGACTTTTTTGCTTAAATTAAGTAAATAAAAATCACCTTCAAGTATTCAAAATGTTATAAAGATTAATGATTATACCTAAAGGTATAGAAATACTCACAAGTCATAGTGAAAGTAATATAAAAGATGAGTAAAGCTCATATAATATGTTATTTAAAGAACATATTTACACCGACGGCTTTACATTAAATTAAGTATCAGAAAGTAGATTTAAAATAACAAATCAAACATTAATATTGTTTATTGGCAATAAAAATAAGTTATTGAGGCAATCTGAGTTATTATTATATTTGTGAGATATTCATATAAGATGTCATCGTGGCCGCTTGTTTACGACACTCGTTTTTTCTTGTCGTATCATTTCTTCGATAAGCAATTTTGCAGATGTATTTTTTTTTGTGATATTTAAACAAAAAATGAGATATTTTCGTTCCCTTCTACTGAATTAATTGGTAAGGTAAGTATATACTACAGATGTAACTTTTACTTTTTATATTTTCTTTCTTTTTCAGCTGCACATTGTATCCTGCATGTACCAGGGCAAAATGAGACTAGTGTTAAGACACTCCGCTTTCTGCCAAATTCTGGAGGCCCGTTACAGAAAAACGGATCTACCTCTGCGCCACGACTGGCCATATTTTCTAATTTTTAGTTTATTTTACTCAACGATATATCAAATATAATGTAAAAAAAATAATAAGCTTCAAAATAGTCAAATAAAATGCGGCTTAAGCAATAGGTGAACCCCATAACGAGAGGGAACGACCGATTAGGGTACCTTTAAACGTACTAAATCCATCTTATCGTCGGACCTGTCGTCGGCTTGACCCCAGCCTTATCACACACCACTCAGGGATATATGTACTGCCCATTTCGAGCTCATTCGTACTATATGGTAAGTTTTGTATATAAAATTTATATGCTAAGAGGATTTATATAGGAAAGGTTGTTTCAGTAGCAGAAATTTTATTAATAAATAGGGGTTTTTAAAATATTCAATCTATAATACAAATATGAAGAATATTTTTTTACATTGCAATAAAAAAAACTTAAGCTTAAATGATTTCTTTTTATAAGAAATATAAAATAAAATATAGTCATATCCCTTAAATAGACAGTGAGTAAATAGTAAACATTTTAAATTTATTCGATAATTTACGTTATATATGAAAAATGTTTTGTTATAGGTGTGTTAGGTACGATAGGTATTTTAAATACAGTTAATTTTGTTAGTCTTAAACAAAATAAGTATCATATAATAATAGATTATACACAGTTTAATGATAAAAAAGGTAACGAAACCGCGCCACAGTGCTTTGTGGTTCGTGTAGCAATCAATTTGATAGCGTCAAAGCCTTCGCTACAACGTAGTTCTGGGAAACACCACCAGATGGAAGCATCAGTATCTAGATTTTCCTTTTGTTTTATTTTATAATGTTCTATTAAGAAACCTAATGTGATTTGAAAATGTAAAGTCGTATAGAGAATACTAAGCGCATCTTATATGAAGCTACGAAATTATTTTTTGCATAAAAAATTAAATAAAATAATTTCTAATATTTTAAATGATTTAAATATAGTAAAAAGTATGTAAGTATGGAAAAAAACCAATAATAATATAAAATAGTTTTATATACGTCGTGCTGTGTCCTGTACACAACAAGCTAAAGGGAACCTAGTGTTAAACATTCCTTTCCCTATTTTCCGCCAAAATTCGGGATGTAATGCGTGTTGAGAAATTAAATTAATTTTGATTAAACTTAACCTCTTCTCTACTCGCTTAAACTAACATGATGATAAAAATAAAAAATGTGCCGAACATAAACAATGTAGAGCCCATTTCTTCCACTTAAGAGCGACAGTACGCCCCTATACAGTCGCCATTTCACATCATTGCTAAATTGGTAGCACATAAATCCTACTGTTTAATTTAATCAACGCCCGCGTAATACGTCTGTGTGTCTGCACGTCACCAATAAATAAGGAACCGTGATTTAAAATTTTTTTGCTTTAATTCCATTACATTACTCAAGGAATCCTCCCTTTCCAAAGGTCAAATAACACTGGTTGGAAAATTCGTAATTATTAAATTACGTGGGTGAATCTTTAGCTCGATAAAGTTCACACTTATGCATAATAACTGTCATACAAAATATAATTAAAAGCTTTTAATGGAAGTGCGGCGTGTTTTTGTTAAATATGAATAAAAACAATAAACTTATACCTTTTGTCAAGTGGTTTACATTCTTTATTTCCTTTTTTAGACCAATTAGATACTCCATTCCCTACTTTCCCCCGGATTCTGGAGACATTGCGTGTTGAGTGGCGGAACTCAACGCTGCGCTTTGCCTCGACGCCAAAAAAAAAAAAAATAAATATTTAATTGCCGCCACACTTTTTGCTCCTGCACCTCGACTGACCTCTATAGATATAAGTATTTAGTAAATAAATTAAGCAGCTATTATATATATACTAGTCAATATTATTATTTAATAACATTGATATTAATAAAAAAAATATTTACCATACCTATAGGTAAATTGAGTACTTACTTCATAGATACGCCATAGCAACTCCATAATATATTCACAATTTCTCTATTTTCAGAATAAAAAAACGATTACTATTTCAAAACAAAATAAAACATTACAAATGAAAAATGGCGTCGCACCAGTAGGGTGTCTCCCTCTTTGAGTCCACGCGTCGGAAGTGCGTGATTATTTATTGCTATTTATATTTTATTGTATATCCTTGCCTCATCATAGTGCATGATGATAATGTTGGAAATATATTATAAAACACGTTATTTCACGTTTACTGTGGGAAAATATAAATTTATACTCAAATAAATTAAAAAGTAGCGTTCAACATTCAAAATAAGTCATTTTATCATCAATAAATATCAAAACAGTCAAGACAAAAATATATTTTATTTTTTTATTCTTACACTTGCTCTTTTAGCCAGTATTTATAGACTGCATATAAGTAATACATACCTAATATTTAACATATGATAAATATAAATAAATATTTTTAACCAAAAAATGTTATATAACTGCAATTACAGGTTTAGACAAGCTCTTACCAAATTTGAACTTACTACTTTTACAAAATGTAAAAGTAAATTATAATATTTGAAAATATCCACTTCCTACAATTTAGTAAGAAAGTACATTGTTTCCAAGAGATCGCTTCCCTCCTAATACGCTTCTATCTTTCGTACACAATTGAAAGAGTAAATAAAGCCACTACGGCAACAAAGGGACGTTTCGAATGTTAGATAATGAGCGCGGTTAGCGAGGAGGAACGAAACAGGGAGCCAGATACTTCCAAGCCATTTCCCACATTGTTCACCCTGAGCCGCACGCGAGGCGGTGGTACTTAACTACCATATAGCTACTTTAAAAATATATATTTATTTTATAATTTAATATATAATTATTCGTACTTTGATAAATAATTAGGATATATTTATATATTTAATATATTTAATTAAGGTATATAAAAATAATTTGTTTCAGATCTGGGATGATATCTGTATCGGATTTAAAGGAAACACTTGAACAAAAGGCCGCTTTCGTCTTTTTGTATTGAATATTTTTTTTCCATGTAATATTTAATTTACATAACTGAAAAAAAAATGTTTTTTTTGGCAAAAATATTTTGACATACACTATTATAAATATATTTTCTACTAAACTCTATCTTTTGTTTCGTATTACCAGCTCATTTATTCTTACAATTAGTTCTCTACATTTAAAAAATAACAAGTAAACAATTAGTAAGTAAAATATCTCAAAATTATATTTTCTCAAACAAACTCAGATTCAAGAGATATAAGCTCGAGATTTATTTTGAATCATAATTTCCGAGCATTCGCAGCGGGGGGCGGAGTGTGCACTAATGATAAACAGCCAATTAACCCCCTATCGATATACATATATGTATGTTTGTATGTACTTTGTTGTCCATATAACAACTGCTTCCTTTTTTATTATATTAATTTATTTATTTCAATTACCTCGAGTGGGAATTTAAAAATAATTTGTTAGGCACTCTAAAGTAACAGGAATAGCTGTTATTTCTTATAAAAAAAATAACCAATAGTTGTACATCCATTCTCTAAAGAAAGGAATAAAATATATATACGTATTTCACTCGCCAGGGTTTCAAGCCACATCCAAACCGTAGATAGGGCTTTGTTCATCTAACAAAGCGCTTACCGGAGCGAAGGCAGCTTATTTATCGCGGCGATATCTAGTCAATAAAAATGTCAACGATCGGGCTCGCTTCCTATCGCCTATCGGACCTGCCGGCGTTCAGCGTGCACAAGAGAATTCTGAAAATTTAAAACTTTCAATAAATTCTAGATTTGCTCTATCTCTCTCTGGCTTATCATCTACGCAGTTCTACCTTGAGGCCGTACAACCTACGCGGTAGGTGGCTGTGATAAAAAAATATAGTGAGTTACTTTATAACACTTTTCTAATATTATTAGCAATTGATTATTTTTTTCTGAACCATAAATTACAATTACAATTTAATTGTTGAGTGTGAGTAGTATAAATTTAATGTTAACGAAGAGAATTGATCTATTAGTAATATTTCAGAGTTGTTCGTTACATCTGCCAATTTATGAATGCACTACGTACATGCAATGGAAGCAGTAAAAAGCGATAAACCATATTACAAGAGCGCAAGCCGCAATTTCAACTTAAATTTAAAAAAATATAATATTTTAAAACATTCCATATTTTTTTTATTATTTTATCGTCAATTATTACTACTCCTATATTTATAAAAACCGATTAGGGACTCCCCTACCAAAACTTCCGTACCAACTTTTATATTGTAGATCACAGGGTAGTCTTACATAAAAAAGTGGACAAACTTAATTTTGCGGGCACATTTTGTATGAAATGAACTACAAATACAAGTTTGTTATTATTTTTTTATGAATAATTTACAAACTTTTACTATTTGTATTCTCTCTTTTATTTGTATAATAAATTTTTACTACGTGCCAAATTTTATACCTGTACGGGAACCTATAGGTTTTGGTTACGCAGCGAATTTCATATCAAATGCATGAAAACGAAGCACAAATCAAGTTACCTTAACTTAGAAAAATTTTCATTTCAGCTTGAAATGTCTGCGTAATCTCGAGATAAATGGTCTTGACAGACGGACAGACAAACAAAATGATCCCATATGAGTTCCATTTTTACTTTCTTAGGTAGGGAACTCCACAAAACCTTAGTCAAAAATCTACGCTCAATCTTTTCCACTTCCCGATTACTTAAACAAGTTACCTCCAAGACCGCATTCAAATTAAAATTCACGAACTAATTACTTTAGGGCGTACAGGAAATGAAATAAAATAATTACAGCTCGCGCTCGCCAACCAATTACACTCCTTGATTTATCAGTACTGTGTGATCAAATAATTAAAAATATGCCGACCGGTAGATGGAGTTTGCGGCTGTAAATCGTCAATGTCCGCGTATTCAATTTGCGAAATGAAACCAAGCCAGTCCGACTCGTGTAGCGCTATAGCTCGAATTTACTGCTAGTTCGTGTTTTTCATAATGGCTTCAGTCAGCTGCTATTTAGAACGCATATAAATCAAAAATTGAAAACGAAATGTATACCTATTTGGCGTCCAATTTCACAATATTAAAATAAAAATATCTAACGTTTTTATTTATTTTCGTTTTAACTTTTTAAAATAATAAAACAATCAACCCTTAATTATTAAGCTCAATTATCCCCTAAACAATAAACATCAAAAAAATATACATAACACGACACATAGTACGTCAACTAAGCGTTATAAACAACGGCCGCTATAACTTTTCACCACAACATGTTTACGAGTGCTGTACTAATAATTGACGTCACGGTGACCGACGATGCGCCCGACGTACACGCCGAACGTATTTACGACGCCTGCATCCGATATTTTTCCTAAAGGCATAAATGCGTGATGCCAATTGATATACGGCGGAGTCGAGATGAGTGATATAGTGGGCGCGCTTCCATTTACATGACGGGTTATCTATTTAGCAAAGGAATATGCAAGAATGTGTTAACATAATCGAATTTACAATTCATTGTTTTTGTGTTTAATTATATGAATATTTATTTTTTGTCTGTTTATAACGGAAAAGTAGTATCCTAACACTAGGTTCCTAAGTTCCCTTGGTCTACCCGGGATAAAAAAGTATTTTTCAGGCTCCACTTTAAGTGATGAAGTGCACAAATGCAACGCCTACTATTCGCGAATTTTGCTAACTTAGACTTATACTGTGACTTTCATGTAATTTCTTAACATAAACTTGTAAATTTAGATATAATTATTTTCCTTTACTCATGACTTAAATTTCTTGTTACAACAACTCTAAATACTATATCAACGAGATATATATAGATTGAAAATTGTAAATGAACGACCCACTGGAGTGCTGAGTAGATCTTTCTGTTCTCGCGATGTCTCAAGGCTCTTGAACTTTATATATTAATAACACTACTGTCTTTGGACAAGTAAAGACCTGTAGTTAGTACAATCATCAAATCCATCTTTATAATGTTTTCCAATCACTCATATAATATAATAAAGCTTATTTTTCTTCGAAGTAAACTGCGCAATTAAAAATTTCTCTACAACTTTTTCAAATATATATTTATTATAAAAAGTCTACATGGTGTAAAAATATACAGGCAGGTGTTTGTAAATATTTCCATGGACAATTAGAATTTCCTTTGCCTTAAAAGAATGTATTGCATAACTATCTATAGAAATGTTTTTACACAATAAACGGTTAATGTATTTTGTTTGTTCCAGGGGAACGTGAGGTAATGAGGGCAGGCGAGAGAAGGTCGGGACAATAATATGAAAGAACTATGCACATACAAAAGTTTGCGTCAATCATCGAAAAAGTTCACCATATTCACTAGTACCTCTCCTTTGAGTTACAGCTGAGTTTTCAGCTCTTCTCTTATAAAAAACTGCAAGTTATGATCTTCCAGCTTCTATATCATCATAAGAATTTTTAATTATTGTGATTATATCATATTTTGTATTAAAATTATTAATTATAAAGACCCAGTAATTGTTAACGTAAAGTGTTTTATCTACATTTTACCTTAGAAGGTCTCAGTTACCCGGGTCACCTCTAACTTATAGAGATATAGTCAAAATAAGCTTTAAGATAGAGAAAAAAATATTTATTATGCTCATTTCTCATATTTTATCGTAATATTAATCAGACTACAAAGGATAAAAAACACATATCGAATATTGGCAATATTTCAAGCCGCTTTTTAAGAATAAATTGGTCTTTAAGGCGTCTATAAATAAGAGAACGCTATCGGGTCTCCTCATAAAATACCGCAAAGTACCAATGTTGATCAAGACGCAACAATAAAATTATTTTTTTCCACGTACAAAAACAATTAAGTACTCGATCCCCTTGACAAATGCCAATTAAATTTTATCATTTCTGAACACGTTACAGTATCCAGGTCTCGGTCGAGGTGCGCAATACCTACTCGTACTTACTACAAAAGCGATCTTACTTTTCTTAAACGTTAAAGGCGTTCGAGTATTAAATTCAGCTTTTCAATGCCGAGCGTAACTTATAACGTGAATCGATGAAAATTAACAATTACACGGACGTGCTAAAAATATTTTCAAAGTCAGCCATAAAAATTCCTGAACCCTCAAGATATGGATCTTTGGCGCTTTTTTTTTTATTTTTCGTACTATTGGATTATAAATGGTATAATTGCAACGTTTTCACGCAATAAAATTTCTCCATGGTGTCGTTGCGGTGGTTAAATTGAACAAACGCAATGTAATATCCTTAATCAAAAACTTTAACGGCGTCTACGAACTTCTAATGTATATTGCGCTAACTTCGTTATCTAAAATTAACAACTACCTAAGTACCTATACTACCTAAGTAACTACCTATATATTTCTAATTATTGTAGGCAGAAATGCATTTATTTGAAATGATTACAATTTTTTTTAACTTCACGTTGTATCCCGCACGCATCATAGTAGACACAGGGATCCTGGTAAAACAGTCTGTTCCCCATTTTACAAATTCCGGAGGCATTGTGTGTGAAATGGCAGAACTCAACGCCGCGCTTTGCCTCAACACCAAAACGAAGAAATGAAAATACTAAATATTTCATATACTCGATATAAAAATTTAAGGTGTCAAACTCAGAACCTCTGGCGTTCTCAGACACACAATTGACCACACAGACCATATTTTTTTTACTCGAAAATAATGTAACACATGGTGTTCAGAATTTCGGAAAACGCTCTCAGTGGCCAGCATAAACAACACGAGCGCTCCAAACTTATTTACATTTACACGGGCCAAGTAATTGCACTGCGCTTCAGGGAAAACTTTAATTAAACTAAGTATCTTGAACATAAGTAGATATAGCGTTAAGAGCTTAATAAGGAAACTTTAAATAATAAATTATTTTATACTGCACCGTAAGTACTAATTTAGGTTTAAATTTAAAAAAGCTTTATATTAGTATATTTTTTTATATTATGCTAGCGATCGACTCGCGGCTTCAACCGCTTGTAGATACTACACAATTATTTATTTTTTCGTTTAAATTACTTTCGTGATCTAACAACATTATAATTTTAATCATAAGACATCAATTTCAGGAAATTGCCATTTTGTAGTAGGTACTAATTTTGCAAGCAATTGTTTATGTCGACTTATTTCTTCAGTTATAAACTGATTAAAATAAAACAAATTCTAAATGCTAAGAGAAGTTTGCCAAAATACTATAGTAAAAAGTTCATTCGAAGATTTAAAAGTGCTTATAATAGGCACTTTTATTAAAGAATATTTTGATACTTTGAATTTGAATTTGAAAACATATATTGCGATTAAATCGGTTAAGCCGTTTCTGAGATTAGCGTACACAAGCACACAGACAAAACCGAAAAAACAAACAAATGTCAAAAATAACTACATTGTTTAATGCCATAATAGTTTTTCTTATATAATATCTTCCATGTACAGACATCCATCACTTACAATTTTATTACAAGTATCTACTTATAAATTCATAGTCTATAAACATAAATGTTGAATCTAATAGAATCTATCAATCTGAATTAAATTTACTACACTATTAGTACCACTTACGATACCAATATAATCTATAATATGTTATTTTTATAAATTGAGGTATCGTACTGAAGGGCATATCGAATTGATCACCCACTAAATGGAAGCAAGACCCATCGAATAGTAAATATTTATGGCAGAGTATATTGATAGCGTTATTGTTTTCTTGTATTTTAAAAATATGTATGTATCTATCTATATTTAAAAATATATTTTGAATAAAATCGGCTTAATTTTTTCTTTCAAATTTCCTCCTTTTCTCGCAAATTCGAGAGAGCAACGTATCGTAAATACATATAATGTAATTAATAAAAAAAGTATAAAACACGTTTTTCTAAACATTTTGTCTCGACACCTGAGCGAAGAAAAAGGAAATATTAAATATTTCATTTGATTTACTCAACTGGCAGTCGAACCCATAACCTATCGCGTTTTTAGTCACACTTTTTGCCCCCGAGCCACGACTGGCTTCAACTTAGCTTTCTAGCATTAAACTATAATAAGTAAAAAAATCTACAAAATTACTATAATCGTCGTGGCACAGGGGCACAAAGTGTGACTGCAAAATCGACTGGTTGTGGGTTCGATCTCCACTCGAGAAAATTAAATATTTACTTACATTTATATTTTCATTTCTTTGTTCTGGTGACGAGACAAAGCGCCACTCAACACACAATGCCTCCGTTCTGGAGGCATTGTGTGTTGAGTGCCGGAAAGTGGGGAACGGTGTGTCTTAACACTAGGTTCCCTCTGCCTACCCTGCTGTGTGCGGGATATAGCGTGAAGCCGATTTTATTTTATAATACAATAAAGTAAAATAATAAACATCATTTTACTAATCAAAATCTTCCATGAGTAGTGGGAAGCTGTGTTTATGTTGGCAATACCGATGTGTCACAAACCAAATGTTATATTCCTTTACACAACGCCACTACGACATTAGTGTAAATCAGTCATAATATATTATAATTTCTAGTAATTTTGTTCCCATTTGATTCGGTTCTGTAATTCTGATGAATGTGGACGTATTTACGAGGGACGCGACGCAAATTGAAAACTATGTGACAAGTGGAAAAGCAGCGAGTGTCGAATACACCAACCATTACGGAGACTTAGATCTGCTGATTTACAACACAATAGGTCTCGATTAAGAGTATCTTTATATGTATAGGAATGTACAATGTAATATTTTTAAAGAATAGGTATGTGTTTTAGGCATAGTATGTAAAATTTTAATTTTACTTTAATATTTCAGTTTCATATGTATTTCGCATATAGGAGAGTACGAAGAAACTCCGGTAAAACACTCGCGTCCAGCATTGCGTGTTGAGTTGTGGAACTCAACGCCGCGCTTTTTGCCTTGGTACCAGAGCGAAGAAATGAAAATATTAATGAATAATAATTTATACCCCCGAATGAAAGTGGAATCCACAATCGTCGCGTTACAATCGCGTCATGACGACGGTCTTAATATTTAATTAATTACAAAATTTGATAAAAAAAAAATATATGCAAAGCATAGAATTAAAATTTAAAGATTAAATACTAGAAAAGACATTCTTAAAAAAAATTACATCAAACTTATATAACAATGTTAAGAATTTTCTCACGTTTACATCTGCTACTACTTCCAAGGTGAGATGCCTGATAATAAAATCACTTCCATATCACAGAGTAAGTACTACTTCTCATCAAAAATATATGTTTTCCATATTTTTTATTTATAAATGAGATTTGTACCCATATGTGAGTACAAATGGGATTAGGAAATGGTATTCAAACCCACAAGATTTAAATCCAACTTAAGAAAAAAATATGTATATTTATAATGCTGCTTAAGTTTATTTATACTTTTCAGTACGATGCTATCTGCAATTTAACTACTTATTCAAGAGAAAAAATATAAAAAGATCTTTTCTTACATGAATTCACATTGCAGGAGAAGAATCCATAGCTTTAAAAAGTGAAAAACTCCACCTCTACACGACCCACACGTGGGTCGCAATTCTCTGTACCTAACCTAAGAATTTTTAAAATAGGTAATTGATATATATGTAATGTTTATAAATAATTACATATAATAAAAAAAATACAATCTACACTAGTACCCTTCTATTTACTTCATACTCTGCGGCCAGTCGTAGTAAAAAAAATTAGTTTTCGACATAACTTGACCGTTGAGGTCAGCGCGACGTAGCTCATGTAGTCCATTTAGTCGGACGTCCCATAAACCTTATAATGAGAGAAAATATTACGTGGGCACACTTAATACGACACATTCATGCATTTTAATAATATCTTCACGTTTTCTCACAGGCTGTGACAAAATATGAAAGTAAAAAAAATAATTTATTATTTATTATATTTACTAATTGCCTATTTATTTTAATAGAAACGGTAAGATATTAATTAGTACCTACTGATAATTCTGTTTTTTTATTTTTTATTTCTCCATTTATATCTAAAGAGATAGATAAAGAAGAGATATCTAAAGAGAAAGATAAACAAAATGTTTCGTGTTATTTTGTACTTGCGGTACTACTTTATATAAATTGTAGCCTAACCAATTGTATTATTCTAATATATACATATGAGCTATTTTACTTCAAAGTTTAATTTAAATTCGTTCAGTCATTTTCCGTAAAAGTAGAAGCAACATTTATCCTCACAAACTTTAACATTTACAATGTTATTTATTAATATTAAATTAAATAATTTTCCTTAAAATCAAATTAAAATCAAAAAAATAATTTCAAAATATCTTTCTACAAATATCTATTTATTATAAAGATATCTATTTATTGCACTGCAAAAGCACTAACACGGATGTAAGCACAATTTCAGCATCCGAAACGAGGAGATCAAAGCCGAGCAATTCCGCTCGTTTGACACATTTAAGCAAATAAAGGTCAAATGAAATTTTTACGATGTGCGAAACGTCTTTGTCTTCTGGACTTTATGACCGTCTTCTTGTCCTTGCAGCAGTAAGTACCTACCATGCATGTGGCATCGGTTTACTTGTCACTTGTGATTGTGACTCACTTTGGGTGATGGAGGATATTGTATAAATGGAATTTAAATTATATTGGTTTACTATGGATGTTTTGTTTTTATGTTGTTTTTGTTAAGCTGAAATATTTTTTTTTTATTAATAAAACTGGTTTTGTTTATTGTCTTTTTCATATTATTGTGGAATTTTTTTTTCTTGTCTATCTAATCTAAGACCACTTCATATTAAAAGACATGTTTTTTTTAAATGTTATGCACATATATATATTCAAGTACCAATATTTATACACGATTCGTCAATATAACTACTGCGTCAGCTTTACTTCGCATTCAAGAAAGGGCAAAACGTAAAGAAAAGGTAGTGTCCGCACATATTCGAAACATTGAGTGACAAAAAAATAATGCTTTACATGATAAATATTTTAAATTTAAATAAATAAATTTACATTAACATGTTCAATTTTCAGCAAAATTTGTATAAAGACGCGAAAATTAAGTTTTTTTATATAACATTTACCTATGCATACAATATACATACATATACTACTGTAGTCTAAGCCTGTCGGTTCGTCTGTCCCTATTAAAATGGTCATAACTGTATCACGCGCTACCGCCCATGACTGCGATGATGGCAGATTGCAAAGTAGTCGCTCCTTTAAGTCGCCTAAAGGCTCCAATAGCTGTTAAATAACACCGTGATTTTATCATCACCTGCATTTAATATGCTTATTAAATTATATTCACATAATAATTAGATTGTTATCTTTACAAGTGTAAGAAATAAATGCAATTTTCACAATTTTTATAAGCAAATATTTATTTTATTTTTACTATCAGATATTATCTACCGAAGTACCGGAACGAATTCACGAAATTTCCGTTTCGTTTTTTTTTTACAAATATTTTCTTGCAAAAAGCTTTGAAAATGGGTAACTCTTTCACCCTGTTCGAAAGAAACGGATTGATATAAAATATGAATCAAATAAAACTGAAAGAACAACGTTTTAGATATAAAAAAAATGTTTACACACTTTTTTCCACCAATTTTACTCCAATATATCAAAAAATAAGTGCCATTTTTTTCGCCATTATGGAATATATATTTTTAAATGTCATATCTAATCAATAATATATATAAGAAGAAACGTATAAATATAATTTAGTGATATATCGTTAGCTTTAACTATACAACCAGTCACAAAGATTGTCTATTACAATACTAGTCACTTTTCACATATTTCTCTTTAATCTCACCTCAGGCCGTGCCCATTGTGAGCTGGACCAATCCTGCGTGGGTTCAAAGTAGTCCTTCATAACTTCCACTAACAAACCCTTTGTGTTTGCGAGTTGCTAACTTTAACTCTAGAGCCTGTCCGTGCCCATCATATTTATACCTGAATACAAGTTATGGGCGTGAGTAATGGAAGTTATGTTCCAACTACATTATTCCATAGTAAATCTCCTGTAGTGTCGCGTTTACTATTTAAATGTATTCATCCATGGCTTATCCCGGCGTCATGTAGGGACGCTTGCGTGGTGAGCGTATGAATAATATGCGTATGAGCTAGCCGTATCCACCTTAAAACTAAGGTTTTGTGCGTTTACACAAATAAAATTATATAATACTGTTTTTGGGAAAATATATATATTTTTTTTACTTTGGAAACCGTGCAAGAGACACGGGTTCAAATCTCTCCACGTCCAAATTTTTATAATTTCTACCAAAAGTATTTTTAAGTAGAAAACTTTTAAAAAAGTATATGCCTAGTAATCAGATTTGTCATATTAAAGGCCCGTTCAAGTATTACGTATGCAGTTTTTTTTTGAAAGGCAAAGAAAGAGTGTCAATCATATTTCGTGCTACGTAACGGAACTCAACGCCGCGCCAAAATAAGTATGTGGTTTCAAATTAACACATATTACAGGTAAATGCTTACTATAAAACGCTTTATGGCGCCCATTGTAGTACAGTTCTGAAAAAGTTGATACCTATTATTGAATTTTTTATAGTAGGTACCATTATTCACCAATCTCTAATATCCTACATTTTCTATATTTTTTTATTATTTCCATCTTATAAGATAGGTAAAAATATAAAACTGATACTATGAAATTTATGTTAAAAAGACATCTTATTGAAACGCAGGTGTGAACGTAACGTGACTACCGACTATTAAAAAACGATAAAATTATATTATGTACCCAAAGTCACTACAAGCTAAGTTATAGACAATTAAAATTAATGATCATCTTTAGTTTAAAAATTAAAATAAAAGATATAAAAAAATATTATAAAATTAACTTTCATAACCTTATATTACAGACACCTCACTACATTCACATACAATTACTGTACATAATTCATTTTAAAGGAAATCGAATCGATGATATGACTTAATAATAAGCTACTCAACCATTATTATCATCAATAACTTGGTTCTCAAATAAAGATAGGTACTTACATCAATAAATTTAACCAAATCTACGTGTAAGTATGTACCTAATGAAAGACCAAGTATCCCACAAACGGCTCAGTTTCTTAACTTCATTTTCATTTGGGTCAATATCGTTTCGAAATAATAAATAGCGCCATGTAAATTACGAAACGAAAGAGAAGACACCCGTTATGTCTGTAAATATTGTGCATTTAAAAAAGTTAATATATTAAAGGAATCCCAATTCGCTAGCGTTTATGGAACGATTGCGTATCGTAAAACTTTTGGTTTGGACTTACGTTATATGCAGTACATATTGATATTTTTTTAGACTGATATCTGAGAAATAATATGTAGATGAACTATTATTTTAAAGCTAAGTGTGTTTTAGGGTTCCTTACCCCAAATGGTAAAAACGGAACCCTTATAGGATGACTTGTTGTCCGTCTGTCCGTTTGTTATGAACAATTATGTTAAAATTGTATGGAGTTATCGAACTGAAATTATTATCAAATATACTATATATATAGGTCTAAGATCCCTAGGATCACAAAATGTCTAGTTTCTATGGTAATGTAATCAAAAGATTGGAGCAATTATGCGTCGTTTTTGTTGCATTTCATATGAAATTCGCTGCGTAATCAAAATAAAAAAAAATGATTTAGAAATTAAAATAAAAATAAAGGAAAAAAACGTTTATGAGTTGTGCTGACCCGCAGTCCTGAAATTGGTACGGAACCTTTGGTAGTCTTTTCCGACTTGCGCTTAATCGGTTTTTTTTAATCTTAATATAAAATATAAGAAAAAATGAATATTAAATAAAGAATAAATAAAGTACAAGATGTGAAAAGCTTCATTGCAAAATACATAGCGCAATAACTCTCTCTGGTAAGACAGCATTCTGAAGCGATTACCACGCGGTCAATTTATTACCATTTTTACCACACCTTACGTAAAAACAATGGCATATAATTACCTACTTTATTCAACCAAATATGGTATATATGGCTGTCGGTATTCCATTGATTTATATATAAATTAAACAATGTTGCCATATCATACGACCGCTACTATAATAAGTGGACATCGACCCATTGTAACTAAGTTGATCGATAAATTTCATCAGTTTTTAAAGGCAATACTTTAATTCTTTAAATACTTAATGAAACTAGTTTTTGTTGACCCGGGGATGTTTTTAAATTCAGTATTTCATCTTCATGTTATGTAAATATTTGGGAAAAACAAAAAAATATTTATGATTTTAATATTTAAAAAATATGAAGGTAGCTATAATAATTATTAATTATATTACAAAATAGAAAAGAAAATGTGGATAAATCGTCTAAATATGTTTAGCTAAGAAAAATGTTTATAAAAAGTTTATAATGGAAACGATCTAGTTGATCTAGAATGTAGATCTTATGGTCAAGGTAGGACATAATATCCGTTAATTAAACACATTTTACTATAAACGACAACGTACACCTACTAATAGCATTTATAAGACTTCGTTAATGGTTTTAATTGCTTCATTTAATTTCTGAACACATTTTCTTAATTATTTATAATATATTTTTCTTAATGGATTTCTTGAAGGATTATTTAATATAAATTTATCGTCATCGCCATTTTATCTTTTTTTAATAAAAATGATAAAAAATTACAGTGACCGGTAGCTTAATGTTACCAACAGGTTCAAATTATTATAATATAACACTTGATAATTTCTTATAAACAATACACAGGTGCGCGACAACAATCTACAGTAGATACAAGAACATACAGACACGTACTACCAATACATTCTATATAATTGAATTAATTTAATAGTTGCAGCCATACCGTAAATAAATTTCATGACAAAACTTTTTAATGAAATGCCTTTAAAATGCAGAAAAATGCATATTTCAGTTTTATAGGCACTGACGGCACTAATTTGTTTACGAGTCTCCGGGTAACTTTTTAGCGCTAAATTACACCGGGCACCTACTTTATAGAACAACACAGTACCAGTCGCTGACAACGCGCCAACTTGGCTTTCAACTTATAAACTTCAAACGATATATATATATGGCATACGACCATAATTTAAATATTTTCAGCCGGTTTGGAAACCTTTATATTTTTTCTACCTCTATCCGTGAACTACGTACGTACATACACGCTGCACCCCAAATATGGAAAGGTAGGCAGAAGGTGAACTAGTGATAAGACACTCCGTTTTTAATTTTCGAACTCCATTCCGAATGTTTCGAAGGCTGGTGGTGGTGGATCTTAGCGCCAAGCTTTACTTTGTCACTTGAGCGAAGAAATGAAAACATTAATAATTAATAATTCATTCCTCTGAGTGAGAATCGAATCCACAACCGTCAGTCACATTTACATTCACACGTTTTTGCCACCGGGCAACACGGTATCTGAATATTAGTATAAAAAAATAATTCATTACAGTTACAAAGAAGTATCTATTTCTTTAATATTTATATAGCATTTTAAATTTATCGCTGGATGGTGCAATGGACGGAGCCGTTAACTAATTTTTATTCGATTTTACGATCAAAATATAAAATTATAATGAGAGAGTCATTATACAAACTATTCGGGCCACCGTTAGCCGTTAGCCACATTTATGTAAGAAAAATAGCCAATAAAGATAATATATTCTAATTCATAGTAGGTTATAAATCATAAAATTTTCAAAACCTATTTATTGGACGTTTATTTTTAATTTTATGCTGTGGTAGTTGACACGGACACTTTTATGTGGAGGAGAAATTTATTTTGTGTTTATTTCGTTGACCAATATATGCAGTCGAATCCAATGAGGCCAATTAGGCATAAGGGTGTTACTGTAACGCAAAAGGTTGTGGGATCGATTCCATTTAGAGGAATAAATTATTGTTAATTAATATTTTTATTTCTACGTTCTGATACCAAGACAAAAGCGCGGCTTTGAGCTTCGCCGTTTAACACGCAACGCCTTGAAAAAATTGATGCGGGATACGTGCGTGGAGCTCAAAAATAATAAAGCTCATAACAAAAGTAGGTACGCAAAACAAAAGCTATACAAAAATTACAATAAATATACCTGCTTATCACGGCGATTATAAATTAATGGAAACAAAACCGTCGACGCCCACGACCGTAAAAAAAAATAACCTTCTGACGGGATGATAAACTGGTTTGCCAACAAGAAACCGAAAAGCACCATTCGTCATATTTCCTTTTTCATTTGCACGTGGTTAAATGCGCGCGGGCAAAAAGGACACAATTATATTTTTTTAATGGACATCGATAACATACAATTTTTTCAAAATTCAAAATCATTACACAGAAAAAAAATTGAAGAATTATGTGAAATATATACTTTTTTCATAATAGTAAGTATGATGTTTGAGGTCGTCGTCTTTATCGTCGTCGTCGATAGCACAAGGGTATGACTGGAACACCTAGTGTTAAATGAAATAGGGCCAGTTTCACCTCTAGCAGCCTATAAATTTTGGTTTCATTTGAAATATTTGAAACTTTACTTTTCCAAATATTTATTTGTAATTAAAAAATATAACAAATCGTATAAATTGTTACCTAATATTATCGTCCATTAATGAGAAAATTATTCTTAACAATATAAGGAACGGAAGGATAAGGTTTTATATTTTCTTCCTCTATCTGTAAGATAGCATTAATTATTAGATTACTATCTTAAACTTTATTCGTAGCCGGTGAGATTGGAATTTTGAATCATTGCGTTTTGGATGACGAAACTCAACCTCGACACCAGTGTGAAGAGATAAAAATATTTATTTTTTAATTTAATCGCTCTCGTAACGCGCTGTTGAGTTCTGCAACTTAACACTCACCCACTTATCTAAAATTGGTTGAAAAATGGGGACAGAGTGTTTAAACAATATATTCTCTCAGTCTACCCTGCTATAAGCGGAATACGGAGTAAAATAATTTTTATATACTACAATTTGATTTTTAAACCAAAAGACAAGTACAGACATTCACAGTTCCAGCACGAGCACCACATAAATCTTCCATCGGAATCCAAGACGCTTTAAATCATTGCCAATACCAGATACAGAGCGCGTTATCAATTAGAACTACTTTACTAATATATATTTGCACCCGATAAAATATTGAAAATATATTTAGATCCCTATTACAGTGGATTAAGGTTAACAATTGGTTACCTTTTATTATGAGCAGGTGTAAAGTAGTTTGGTTAGCGCATTGCTAGCTCAAGGCACGTAACGCGTAATAAATAAAGGCTAAGAGTTAGTGCTCGAAGAGAGCCTGCCTTATCTATCGCGAGCTAGACGGAGGATTTTATGGGTATATATATCAATTCGATTTTGAAAATACTTTTCATATAAAGACAGTATAGATATATAGATACACATCACTTCATACTGTATCCCGCTCACACCAAGGTAGGCAAAGGGAACTTGGTGTTATTTCCGCGGAATTCTGGAGGCATTGCATGTTAAATGGAGAAACTCAACGCCACGCTTTGCCTCAATACCAGAGCAAATGAAAAAATTAAATATTTCATCTCCTCGAGTGGGAATTAAACCCACAACCTCTCGTGTTTACAGTAACACGACTATGCACCTACACCACGACTGGCCTTGGACAAGATTTAACTACTTTTTATTAATTTGACTAATGATATTCAGTAATTAGTATTGTATTAAAAATATAATCGACGACGATAAATAAATCGGCGCTTAAATCATCAATTGTGCCAGTTTCGCAATTTCGCTTATTGCAAAGATAGCATTGCAGTTTCTTGAGAAAACATTCTACAAAAATCTCTTAGAAAACTTATATCTACATTACTTTTAATGGATTCGTGACTATTCTTATTTGAGATGTCGATGTAAAATAGATGTTGTTGTTCCAGGAATAGGGTTCCAATTTAGTTGGGGGTAAGTTTGGCAAGCGACGGGGTGCCAGGCAGGGGCTGATTTATATTGGAGCAATGCAGTGGAGTAGTGTGCAGTTAGTATTGATTTCCATTCGCCCCACCCCCTGCATCTCACCTCACGCACAATGGCATATCGCCAAGTGGTCATTCTATTCAATACAAACATAACAATATTAATAAATATAATAAACAATCGGAAATTATCAAAACATTTTCATCGAAAAATTTAATTTGCTATATAGTAAATATCACAAAATATTATATTATATTTTTTTGTATAAAGATACTTAGTAAAAGAAGTGATGGATTAATAAATTGTGTTTTTTTTGTTGTTTCCTTAATATATTCTCCACATGTCGTCGTGATTCGCTAAGTACTAGTCCAGTATAGTGTATATACAATATAGGCGGAATTACATGAGCTATATAAGTGATAAATGCTCGGCCTCGACCAACCGACACACTCCCGCTTGGTTCATTGACCTCCATTTCGGTTATGAAACCATATGAGCGTACACTGGTAGGCTTAGTTTTTTTTATAATTATATTTAACAATTGTTTTCGAAAAGAATATACACATAATTAATTTCAGAAAACAAGTTTTCTCAAGTAATAACTATACTTTAAAAAAATCTGCTTCACGCTGTATCCCGCACACAGAAGGGTAGGCAGAGGGAACCTAGTGAGAAAACACTCCGTTCCCTACTTTCTGCCGAATTCTAAAAGCAGTGTGTGTTGAGGGGCTGGACTCTACGCCGCGCTTTGCCTCGACACTACAGCAAAGAAATAAATATATAAATTAAAGTAAATATTCCTATGTGGCTATCGAACCCACAAGCGGCCGATTTTACAGTCACACTTTGTGCCCCTACGCCCCAACTGGTCTCATTTACCTATACCTCTTATATATGAATTATTATACTATTTAAATATTCTAATATATATAGAACTAAACATATTTTGTAGATCAATTAGGTACTTTCTGTAAAATGTAGTGAAATCTATAACGACTCTACCTTCGCGCGATAGAGTTATTGCTATTATAATAGGCGATGGAACCGACAATGTATTCAATCAAAATCAGATCAGATCAGATCTAAGGAAGATTCTTCTACAATTAACGTTATAAAGTTTACGGAGAACGGAGTGTCTAAAATTCCCTCTACCTACTCTGTTGTTTATTTATTACCCACTTCTTATATGATTAAAGTTATTCGTTGTACATATAAGTAATAATTACAACAATATTACAATCAAGTATATTTATAGCTGTAATAAATAATTCACTGCTATGATACAGATATTTACTTAGTGTTGTTTTCGTTATAAACAAACATAATGGTTTGTTGCGAAGTTGTTATTACAGTACACTTTATAATTTTTCACCTATAATTCTACTAATCTCATAGATTTTTTTAAATATTTTTTTTTTATTAAATTATTTAACCGGATTATTCGCATGTGTTTAGTATTATACATTTTTGTCTATCCGTCACCACGGACAACTGTTCGAGCAAAGTGTTCGAAACGTCGAGTTTCCGAGAAATTGTTTCATTTAAAACGTATAATAATCGAGAAATTATTAAAAAAATTATTAATTATAAACATCACATACAGCCTTAAAATGTCCATAATAGGACAAAAGTTGACAAGTTGATCGGTCATGCGTTTCCCATATTCAGCGGCTTGAGTCTAACCAAAAAAATATAAATTTAATAATATAAAATAATAGTATTAGATCTGAATATGTAGAATTAGCGATTTTCACCTTCGCTTTGTTCTCGTTAGTTCTATCCTATACTTCTTTTTATAATGTCACGTCACACAAAGAGATGTACCACTGTACGACTACCTTTATAATAGTCCAAATATATTAAGACATATTTTGTTTTGCGCATTTTATCAAGCACTCTAACAGATTGTATTTAATAAATATTAAACGAATTACATTAGAAACAATTAAAATGTAAAAACATTTTAAATAGGCGTAAAAACATGAATGTTTCTATTTATCTTATCAGTTACGTAAGCGTATTTTTTTTAATTACTAGGAAAAGAACTCATTTAAGCGTGATTCATAATGGAAATCTTGTCACCACTTCACTAATATTTATTATTTTTATCATATCACAGTATTTATATTATCTGAAAAAAATCATTTTCAAACTGAAAATTATTATCATAAATAAGCTTATTTACAAAAAGATTAATTGACAGTAAAGCTCAACTAGCTGCAATCAATTTTGGGAGAGAAAGCTCAAGGTATCGATATCACTTCCTATGTAAACGAGATAAATCTGAAGATAACTTTCTCACGATCGTATTGCTAGGACGCCAAGACCCCAATTTACACAGTAAAATACCCATATACTTACATAACGTTCTCATATTTTTCGGGTATATATATATGTATATTTATTATGTATAAGACATACATATGTAGCATATACATATAAAAAAAGATAAATAAATAAGCACGTCGCGTGAGGAATCGGATTCTTATCGTGTTTTCGAGAGATTTATTCAGAGGTTTAAGTTGGGATTTATCGAGTTACAAGGAACCCGTTCCGTGTCTACCTACTTAGCTCAGTAAATAATGTCCCAACGAAATTAACGGCGTTCGCTCTCTTTAAATAGATGACTAAATACTATGGCTCACGTTATATCAGTTGCCGAGCCTTGTTTATATCGGGTGGCTTTCGTAATGTAAGCTTTTGGCTCCATTGAAATTTGGAAGCCCTTACCTTTGTTACACGTGCATAAAAAAAATGTATGAAACGAAAATAAATACTAATATCACCTCCTCATTCTGCTCTAGAGCTAACATTAAAACGAATAGAAATATATATTGATATAAGACAACATTAGAATTTGATTTCGTTCACGCAAATGATACAATAGTAGGGGTTATCCGATCGTAGCTGCTTTTTTCGTTTTTGTGTTGAGTAAAGCCAATGTCAAAACATTAAACAGAGAGCACTGATTCCAGACAATTAATGGGATTCAAAATTAAACAGCCTTGAGGAGTACTCGGTTTTTTAAAAAGATCTTTTAATAAATATCGTTATATCGATGCGGAAATAACCACGTCGATTTGTAGACATTCGATTAGTCTTACTTGTAAGTTAGATGCGTTATTTATTGTTTAAGAAGAATAAAATATATAAAAAATAAAATTATTTATGTATTAATAATTGTATTAATCAGAGTTTATATATAAATTGCAAGAAGTGATGAGTGATGTTAATTTTTTTTTTTTCAGAAAAGGGAGGTTCTATATTTTTTAACTATATTTTTGCTCAATTTAAGTGTTATTTCATCACAATAATAAAAATGGAGATATAGAAATTATACCTAAGAAACTTGTACTTTTAGTCAGGTGACGACAGAGATGTGTAATTGAGTTTTTTTTTACACATAATCTCAGTACATACCTACTTTTAGAATGTCTGTATTGAAATTATAACCTTATACAGCCATTCTGTCCGCACGGTACATTCGCATCTCCGGAACCATTTGTTATTTTGAATTCAATTGTTTGAATTATTAATAAGTTTTTCCTTGTGAAACATAGGCTTATAATCAAAGCATATTTACTTTTTTACTTTACAGAGTTAGCCTTAGTAGGCGCATGATCTAAATAATTTCATTGATTTACCATTTATGGAGAAAAGAAACCACATTTTTATGAACTCCATAAACATGCCACCTTATGAACAGCATAATGTAAGAATTATGTAATACTATAATTTTTTTTTGAAACCCTTTCCGCATTATTTACAACATTTTGATCCAACAATATTTTGAGCACTGACACCGAAGCGTACTTACGTATATAGCAAAGATAATGTTCAATACAAAGATTGGGTACAACACCGAAATCCACTTACCCCTTGCCGTGGGGCTTGTACGCGTTGGCTGTTTACAAGAAGGGCTCAATTTATTTATTTGTTCATTAAGCGGTGCGGGGTATCGCTGCTAGAACTGAAATTTTAGGATAATGGCAGTATGTTATAGTTGTATATAGCTAAATTAACATTTTGGCGTCTGTGACTCCCATATTTAGGTACGTGTGTAAGTATTTATTGATAGGTACAGCTATAGGTGTATTAAATGAAACATGACATACATTTCTTAATGTGTTTTTGAGAGAACTGTCTTCTCTAAAATCACCTGCTTTATTGTTATCGTTTTTAATAAAATAAACATAAAAATCTTAGTGCGATAACGGGTCCCGACAATATAATTTTGTATTCACAAAAAAATATATAATCGGTTAAATTTGCAAATTAAATAAAATATTTAAAAACATAAAAGTAACCGACGCAAAATCAGTTAATCAAGCAAAACGCGCACACCAAAGGTTAACGAGACAAAAAAAAAACGTGAGAAACGAGACGATTCGACTCGGTGCAACAATCGCCTAGTTAGAAATGAATCGCCTTTCGAAACAAACGTTAATAATCTATAACGTTCACGTCGAGCTTCACACTTCCACAGATTAAAAAACCAGTGAATATTTTCAACAGTTTACACTCAGTAGAATCAATTTATAATACGGGCCTCGCACAGTCTGTGGCGTTCACAAATTGACGACTATAAAACAGTTTGAAATTTTATTGACCTCTCATACAAAAACATTATATCGAATCCACCGTGTAATTCAATAATGGTGTCCAAGACCGGCGGCACTAACAGTCTAGGTTAAACTATTATATATAATCATACATTCGACACGCAAAGACCGACCTTTCGAGAGATCTTCTAAATAATAGGATGCTAGGATGTGTTAGAACGCAATTCGCTAGTGTCATGATGGACTTTTTAATACTAACGTGAATTTTATATTGTTTATTGGGCGATTGTTCTCAGCTTTTATTGCGTATAAAAAAGTAATTAAAACCACTTGGCTGGATATTTTTAGTTAATATGCAAAGATTTCTAAAGCTTACTTAATATTTAACGTGATTACGTCTTAGGTTATTAAGACTGTGATTTTTAATTTGAAAGCTTCAATGCTTATTAAAGTTTCAAAACGTTGTTCATGAACGTGTTTAGGGAGGAAGCTGAACGGTTAACGTTATCACTCCGGAACAGCCATCTTGTAATCCTTTTAAAAGTCCTCATGTTTGCGTCGCGATAGTTAAACTTCCAAAGAATTTGTTAGTAAAGACATCTCCTTTACGGTAATGTTCGATTTTCTATTAAATTCCAAACTGTTCCTCGTCCCACATTCTTATCTCGAATGTTCTACGACATATTTTTCCAAAGTTTCCCGGCGCGAGCTTTCAGGCAGGCGCGTATAAAGGTCTATTCACACATGGCGGGAGATAAGGTAGCTTTCACACCATTAAGCCGCGCGCTGGAGCCCGGGGCTTTTCCAGATTAGATTATACACTCGATTTATGATGTCATTAAAGCTTTGATAATTACTCGGGACAGCCTGCGTAGGCGAGACACGGGCGCGGGTCTGGGGGGTGCTCGGTGGGGGAGTGGGGAGGGGAGGGGAGGAAGCGCTTGTACTGTTTGATTGGATTCCTGGTACTGCGAGGGTTAAGGGATTAAAGTTATGGAGATTAGTTCGCCGCCCGAGGCCGCTCACTTCGTTTATGTTAAAAAGCCTATAGAGATGTATGCGGATAAGAGATTGCTTATTGCCAATTGTGATACCGAGGCGGCTTTTAATTGCGTTTCGCGCACCGTATGTATGTAAATAAAGGTGAAATTGTTTGTGGGCAGCTAAAATTGCAAATATAAGCATTACATTGTTTTAGTTCCTCAAAGTCTTAGTTACTCTTAAAAGATCTTATACTTTTTTTAAATTTTACTTCCGTATACCAGATTGTACTTTATAAAATAAAACACTACTTTTAAAATTATTAAGTTTATTTATATCTATCCAAAATAAAATATTATTTAAAATAATGACAACAAATATTTCTATACTCACTAGCTCGCTTTGTTTATTTGAATTAGACGCATTGAATTGGATTCCGTCACGAAACATCTAATGGATTTAAGGTAATATAATAAATACAAAAATATAATAAATAAAAAATAAAACTTATAAAATTGAACAAGAATTTTAAAAAGCCAATTTAATGCTCCCCTGCATTTTCAAAATAATAAGTAATTTATTATAAAACTTATTAAGACTAATTTTGTTAAAACTATTATAATATTTAAATCGCCGGTACTAAAATCATCATTAAATTTCTTAACGTATACGCCACAGTGCGCTTGTACTTGGTGTAGCACTCAAAACAATGGTGTTTAAGCACGTTTATAAGTTCCCGAGGTCCTATAAATTGATGTAAATTATAATATAAGGGATCAATTTCCCTTCTGCGTGCACTTTAACATACAATAAACGATAATGTTCATAGTAATGTATGCAGAAGAGACAATTTTCCAACACATTGCTTTTATAATATGAAATATTGTGTTTTCCTGCCAACAAAAGCTATTAAAACGACTTTCTTTGAAACCTAGTCCATAACACCTGATACGCTAATGCTTAAAAGCAAAGTAAGCGAAAAATTGTTTTCTATATAATATTTTCAATTTTATTATTATATTACTTTTATATTTGTATTTTAAGAAGACATATATCTTATATCTATCGTAATATAACATAGAGAAATTTAAAATTTAACATAAAAATAATATTTCCATTTCCACACGCCTACTTAATAAATATATTCTGACAACTTCTCTACTGTTGAGCAAAGCTATCCCGGTCAAATTGACCATCAGGGCTTAACATCGTCCGCGAATGGCCCTACAATTAAGTGTAATGAGCCGGCTCGTACCTTGTATACGTTACTATATATTTGTTCTAATATAGCACAAGTGGTTGTGTATACAAACGTATAAGATATGACTATTCTGGGTTTAATGTTTATTTAAGTAAGTTTTTAGGCAAAATTATATGTAATTTTAGAGGGTGTCGTGGCGCAGTGGCACATTGTGTGTGACTGTAACGGTTGTGTTCGATCCCCATTCGAAAGAATTAATCAATATTTATTAATATTTTTAATATTTTCATTTCATTTCTCTGGCACCAAGACCAACAAACCCGCAAAAACCGTCTCGAAAAATTCGGCGGATATTCGTGAATTTTTATATTGGTTAGTTCTGTTCAGGTATTCACAACATTTATATATATCGCGGCGTTGAGTTCTGCCACTCAACACGTAATGCCCCCAGAATACGGCAGAAAGTGGGGAATAGAGTGGCTTAATACTAGCTTCCCTTTGCTAAAAAAATATATTATTTTAAAATTAATTTATTCATCTAATAAAATTATTTAAATATTATACAATTGATCGTTATCAAAATTAAGTTACAATTAAGCTCATAACATTTTTTTATAAAATGAATTTTATACCTATATATATATATATATATATATATATATATATATTGATAATGTAAATTTATGGTTTTCGTTAAATATGTCTATTTATATCTATAAATTTTATATATATTAGGAAAATATATCAGTTTAATATTTTTTATGGAAGCTAAATCTCCGTTTTATATATATATATATATATATATATATATATATATATATATATAAAACGGAGATTTAGCTTCCATAAAAAATATTAAACTGATATATTTTCCTAATATATATAAAATTTATAGATATAAATAGACATATTTAACGAAAACCATAAATTTACATTATCAACGATCAAAATACCTAATAGATGCTTTACATTTACATACACACCCTACATTTGAATAGACTATTCTAACCTCTAATATTTAACAGGGAAGTGCGAGCCCAACGCGTTTTCCAAAGGACCCAAATCATATTTTGCTAGAGGTACCCATTAAACTCGATTAGTGGTACCATAAAGGTTCCATTAAAAGTGACGCCTATCATAAGTCCAGGCACATTTGGCAACTGTATTGTTATCCTGATACGTCGAACAAACGCGTAATAATGATGGCGGTGTATAGTTACTGAAAGGTCGATGTAGTTAGAACTATAGTTATAATAGAATCGTAACAGATCGGTGTCTGTACATGAAAAAAATAATTATTTTAATTTTTTTTTTCCGTTTTTCTCGGCATTTCTGCATGCTAATCTCAGAAATAGATTTACCGATTTAAACGTAGTTTTCACTATTCTATTAGCTCATCTCGCATAACATTGCTACAAAATAAGCGTTTTATTAGATTGGCTAAAACTTTAGCTATCAATCAATATATGGATATTGTCTTAAATAAATAAATGATAGATAACGACGCGGGGGTCACTATTTAGAGCCATAACTTACATATTAAAATAAACACCATTCAAACTCTACATAAAATCATATGTATCATTTCACCTATATCTCTACTATTTTTAAGTATTGTTACTATTTTATTAACACTGTTCATCTGTAAATAGATATCTGATATTCACTTATTTCGCTATATCGCTGTATAGTTTACAATCAAAGCTTCAAATGCGAATTCCGTAGCAGGAAATGGCGTGGAGCCACCGATAGAGGCCGGTCAAAATAGGCGATAATTATGAAATGTGGCGCCGATTGTCGCTCCATTAGGCGGCTTTGTGGTTGTGGATACTACGTGCGCTTCCAGATATGCAGATGTATTCAATATTTATGAAAATAGTTCAAATATGATTTATGGTTATTCTCTACTGTTTATAATCTATGGCTACTAAGGCGTTTTCGGTTCTTGGTGATTGTAATATAAATAGTGATAAGATAATAATAGCTTATGTTTAAAATAGTACCTAATAAATAACAAACGGACTTACCATTTGCCAATATTATTAGACGGTATATTTATTTTATTCTTCAAATATATAAAAAAAAACAGCTTCATTCTGTATCTCGCACACAGCAAGGTAAGCAGAGGGAATCTAGGGTTAAAACACTCCGTTCCTCACTTTCTGCCAATTCTGGAGGCATTACGTGTTGAGTGGCAGAACTCAACGCCGCGCAAAATATAAATATTTTGAACGCCTAAACTGAACTAACCAACACGTATAAAAATTTCTAACTGAATCAAAAATATAAATTTCTCCTTGTTGCGCAAGCACTTATTGTCACAAAATATGGCCATAACTCACCTGTAAACGTTTGACAGAACGTTTACAACGATTATTATTCGCTTTGTGCAAATATTGGTTAAACAATGAGAGAAAGTCTTTCTTTTATCGACGCCCAAGGTGTTATTGTGCTTATAGCTTTGTTTTTTAACATGTCTAATAGCGCGGAACACCTTTTTTATTTGTTATTTTCAAAGTAAAGTACCTTTAGTGGTTTACGGAGTAATAAAATTGTACGGACAAGGCTAAACATTGCGGGATTCTTGCAAATTTATAACGCAACGCATTAAGAAAGGTGCTTTTACTGAGCTTTCTCAAAATAACAGTTTTATTACAAATTTCAAGGCAATGTCTATTGTTCAAATTTATAATAATCTATTTAAAAAACTCGACGTAAAACATTTAAATTCTTTGTCCATAAATGTAAGGGTTATTTTAAGTTTTTTTCAAGGAGCGGGGCGTCTTCTGCGAACGCGGCGAGATACAAAAGATTGAACCGTTTCCCTTGCGTGTTTTGCTTTGTTTTGTTTTATTAAAGATAAATATACGTTTAGGCTATTGTGTTAGACGCAGACTGTATTGTACAATTTAGTCAGGAAAAAATCTTTCAAGTGAACACTCGATTTTATGTTCGCTGTTACTTTAAATTATATGAAATTAATGAAAAAAGTTATTAATTCCAATTTTATTACGTTGTTTTGTGTAATAACATGTGCGCGTAACCTGGTGCATTGGGCAAAATAAACAGGTAAGTTCTTTTAGCTCTTAATCTTTTCTTCTCTTTTGTACTCTTATATATTTCTTTTTATAACAAAAACAATTGTAAAATATAATTAAGTACCTAGACCTAACCTAAGCCTGACCTTACTGAGGCCTAATTTAAAAAAAAATCATAGAGACGAGTAAGCCGAGTTATATATAAAAAAATTAACTTTAAAGTTACATCAACAATTATAGTTACAATAATTTTAATAGAACACAAAAGAATTATATAAAGAAACACCAAGTTTCACATCACGGAGGCAAAATGGCTGCATTCCAACGTATCATCTTATACTTGAATCTTATTGTCATACGAATACAGGTCAAAGAATTTGTAAAGGAGCGTAGGCTATCTGGTGCAGTAACTCAAGTCGCGTCCGGAGATATCGGCCCTCGCGACCTCCCACCCACCATATAATTCACAGTCGAATAAATTATTGCTATCTTATATTTTAAATTATTACTGTATTCTCGCTGGCTCCTTTTTCTAGTCACTACGATATCTATTTATAGACACCTAATGGGCCGCATTAGCAATCCGCGATAAATGATTTATAAACCGCTATAAGATGTAGTATTATTTGTGTATGGAATGAAGCGCGCTTCAAAGTGCTGTGATAATTTGTGCTCCCATAAATATTGGGTATGGACAAGTGTGAATGGTATATATGACAACTATATGTTTAATTTTTCATAAATATGTCTCCAACGAGAAAATATAATTCTGTAGGTGATTCTTACTCAATCAGCATTCATATTTAATAAACATATACAAATATATATTAAAATGAAGAAATATTAAATTTAATAAGCCTCGATACCTCCACATTTAACTTTCTTCACAATTTAAAGAAGACAACGCATACAGATTATGAAAATAATGAGAGGTACAATTGAAAGACATTGAAGACTGAAATCATTGCTCCCGAGGCCTTCAGTCGGTATCATTCAATCAGACGCGACGAAACTAAGTGCTAAAGAGGCCCGAGTTTTTTTTGTCCAAGAGCGTGCACACAGCACGACGATACCAAAGAGTTTTTATCTCAACGTGATGTATGTACTGTCACGACAGTGGGATGTACGTGACTGAAATACAAGGCGTTATTTTGGATTTAAACCTGTGTACCGCCGATACATTGCTCCTTTTTAAAATTGATGGGCACATAGCACTATATACGATTAGATAACTTCGATGTAACCATTACTTGGGGAGAACAAACGCGAAGTTTAAAGAGGTTGTCTTATCCTTACACCACACGCTGGCTGAGTAAATATAGGCGGTACACAGCCCGGTGGAGTCGTTAGAAATAGTTTTGAGTTCGCGAGTTATAGACACCGTAAAAGGATGTATATACACCAACAAGGGGCGATAAAACTACAGGACACTAAGAAGTTTCAACACGGAAACTAGATTTGTTCGCGTGTAGATTGTTATCTTTGTTGGAGAAGTAAAATTGCTACACCTAATTCGTATTAAAATGTTTAAAGATTTATTTGTTGTTATTAAAATAGAGATAGGGATATGTTAATTGCTTAATATCGGAGAGTCTCTCCACATTTCTTTCTAATTAAATATATTTTACGATGTAGAAAAATAAATTTTAAAACTTTAATTAAAAATATGTAAAGAAATTAAATAAAATAAATTACAGAAACACACAGAAGCATTTTTTTTCAATAAATATATTGAAATTACAAGTAACAGATGTCGACGAGTTATCGCCATATCATTACTACTTTTTACCGATCGCGTCAGTGACATCTTTCGTTTTAAGTGACGATTTTCACTTTAAAAGCACCATAACATTCTATAAATTTGAACTAAAAAGTATATGTTTTAACGTAAACAACTCACGACAGACTGAAGTATCAACAACGCTATTAATTCAATCATAGTGAAACCCGCATGCACTTGCAATTTGATACGTTAAACTTATATCATTATAAAATTAATATCTATATATTTTTTATTTAAAGTCGATTTTTGCGTAGCGTAAACAGTACGAATGCACCCTTCCAACAGAGTAAAAGGCACAATTTATAGATCGCTGAACGATGTGTAGAATATTGTTTTAGGTACTGACATTCATGTCTAATGTCTTTGTTGCGACGAGATTCCAACAGAAAATTATGGCGACAGTATACTTGAATCGTAATTTTAGTCGTAGAGATTGAATTAAATTGTTATACTACAGAAGTGGTACTACAGAAGTTTTTACATTTGTACATATAAAATGTTGAATGTCGTATAGTTTAAGATATTAATATAAATCTAATTATCAATTTCATGTCTTATTTAAATGTTTGAATGAGGAACACGTCGTAAAACCCGTTTTATATGAACCACGAGCAATAAATGGTTAACTGTTAAATAATAAGTCACCACACACTCGTAAAACAAAGATTAACATACAGTTACGAGTGTAAATAGCCTATTACTTTGATTTTTACGACTAAATAATCGTAAAGGAACCCCGATAACGCTGCCATGTCTAGAAGTCGTTCGTTGGCACGGCGCTACGTGTAACTTTGCCCCTTTCGAATTCGGTTAGTTTTTAATCGCGCACAATGCAAACGGGAGACCCGTTTTGATGCACTTTTATTTTACGAGGAACTCGTAACATAAAACGCGGAACGTCTCAACAACGGTTACGAGACCATCAGTTGAAGAGAGACAGTAGTATCTACAGTCGAAGAGTAGCTCTTTTTAAATGTCGAGGGTTACATTTTTTACAACAAATATTATTTTATGGTTGTTAAATTTATTTTGTTTATAAGTTCATATTAAATATATGTAATATATCTGCATATATTTTTGCAATACTTAATGTAAAAATGTTGGCAATAATTTCATATGATATTTGTCATTACAAAACTTTGAAATTTTTCAAATGATAAAGAAATTATATGAAACACTCAGCCTTAAACTTAAAAAGCTAGATATAAGTATATAATTTAAACATTACATGAAAACGTACATACATAAGTATTAAGTACACAGATCTGTAGTTCCTTCCTACAATTATACTTCATTTAACCGAAACCAAGCGAAGAGGACCATTCGCGGTTACCCTTGCCCAGAATTCCGAGCAATTAAACAACTGAAATTTAAATTTATTCTAGTATACCTATTTAATGAGGATGGGCTATTTAGAGTGCAAACAGGCTGACCGTTTTGGTATCGCTTGAAGTCCAAATGAAGGTTTGCGACTAGGTGTAGGTTGTTATTGTTAAATAAATTTATTAGTTAGATCGAACTTGGTTAAATGATTTTTATTCAAAATATATAATTTGGATATTGGATGTGTTTGTATATATTATTTTTTTTTACTTCAACCGCTCATAACATGATAAGCATACATAGATTGGTTACATAAACCCGTAAAGCTATTGTTAAATCAATTCTAAAAGAAAAAAACAACTAAAAACACATTTCTTTCCATCAGTAATTGAAATGAAAAGATATAAAACGGAACCCCCCATATAAAACAAGGGAAAATCGAGAAATAACAATCAGCCAAATTTTAATTGAACGGTGGAACCGAGATTCAAGCGAACGTTGGGTAAACGTCGTGAATCGCCCGATAATAATGAAAGTGATGGCAGTGACGCCATCGGTGTATGAAGCGACCATTTCGGCTACATAAACAGCCAGTATACTGGTAGCACAGAATTAAAATGGCACTTATTTGCACTCTATTTCGTGTGCGCTAAAGGCGAAACTTGAATGGAATTGGCTCAGTTGAAACAAGAAGTCCCTATAGCTCCCTCTACCGGCGCCGGGAGGGGAGCCCGCGCTCGGTTTACATAGCGTTCCAAGATGGCCGACGTTTTTGTCGCAAATAAATCGTGGACGTCAGACCGCGGACGGAGCGCGGCTTGTGGTTAGCGACGAATCAGAGAGCGGTCGTGTCTTTTGTTAGTCTTGCAACTTGAAGGAGGGATTTCTTTTTGTGTTTCATTCTTTTTTCATATCAATTATAAATAATTACTAGTTGCTTATTATTAGATATTTTTTTCTAAAAATTAAGTCTTGTTTAATATTATTAGATTAAAAATTATTTAAATATATAATTAAATTTAATTAATAAAATGAGTATTCATTAATTTTATTTAATACTTACACTTGTACCTAAAAATATTACTGCTTCTTCCTGTTAGGGCTTTTTTGTACTGCAGTAAATGATAAACAAAAAAAAATGTGTTAAATATGTAGTTCTTAATGAAATCCCATTTATATTAATAGAATAAAGAACAAATATTTTAGTACCCATTATCTACACAAAACATAAATACGAAAATTTTAATAATTTAAAATAGGTTAAATTAAGACATTTCTAAATCATAAATGTTGATTTACTTTTATTTACAACAATATAAGAGTTATATGCGGTTTCGTCTGCTACTCGATTAAGCAGCTTTCATTACTTCCCATTTTAAACAGTAAGCGCGAAATATACATATTTTTACGATATCATTTTATAAATGTTTGATATTTTCGACATTATTTTTCTACCTAAATCACTCTTTTATCTATTCAAATAATTATCCGTGCATATATCGGTGGAAACAACTTTATTTTATAAAAGACATGTAGAAATAAGGATGTTAGACACATTTATTTCTACTTGTATATGTGATCATAACATAATAAAAAATGCCATTGTTTAATTTTTTTCTGATTTTTTTACGATTCCACGACGAAATCATAATCACTACTGATTATGATTTCGTCGTGGAATCGTATTATTCCTATTACATCCCTGATTATTACAGGAGGAGTATATACTTTAAAATATTTTTCGAAACGCGGCTTATAATTCCGTCCTAACATAATGTATATGGACAAAAAGTAGCGAATTATCTTTTTATTTAGAATGATGAGAGACACTTGAAAATATTATTTACCTGCACGCTTTATTCCTTGTGGGGTAGCTAAAGAGAACGGAGTGCCAAACGCTATGCCTTTGCATACCTCATTCACCTCGTCCACTGTCATCAACCTCGTCATGCCCTCAGAGGGGTCAGCTTTTAACGTGCCTTCCTTTACCTTCCTCAATACTATGTTTTCGAAGCTCAACCGAGGTCTCACCCCTGCTTCTCATTTTACTTTCATGATATTTTTGCAATTGTTTCATCGCTCATTCGCTTAGCAACCTGAAAATAAAACAAAAAAATCTAAGTCATCGTTTGAAACATGGTCCTAGTTCATAGAACTTATTATCTTTACAATACTGTCTTCATTCACGTTGATCATGACGTATAGATAACTTGATATTCTTTAAATCTACCCATAAATTATAGTCCAGAAGATTGATTTTGAGATTAGATGATGACCAGTATTGATGGCACTACAGCTCCTTCTCTTACCTTCTCAAGAATCATGCCTTGATCCAATTGCGCTAATGTTATGACACCTTTGTACTTTGTTACTCCTTTATAGCTAAAACTTTCAAAACTATGACAGATTATGTGTCTCTACTCACTTAAATACATCTTTTTGGCCATTCTTTCATCACTCAATTGTTTGACGTGTCCAAACCAACTAAACACGTTCTTCTTCATAGTCACCGTAACATCTTAGCTAGAACCCGCCATTCTGTCTTCATTGCAGGTTCGATTAGCTAAGCTGATTCCGCGTATCCTACGAAGAAATCCACAGCGTCCATCCAAAAGCGTAAGTACCAACACTGCATTGTGTACGGCGGCCAAACGTGCAGCTGTGCTGACGTTTCGCCGTCTCATCAATGCCGCTACGGCAACGTTAACCCAGTAACCAGTAACAATACGCCTTCCCGCATCCATCTCGTATCTTCCATCTCTACTGAACATACTTCCCAAATATATGAATTCCCAAATATACACACATTTTCTATCATAAACAAAGCAAATTCCATCAAATCTAATACAGAAATTCTGTATCACTGCATTCCAATAACTCATAATTATTTAAAAACAAATTGGCGCTAAAATTGCGGGAACATAAATGTTAATTATAAGAATTATTAGAAGTGTAAAGTATAGAAGAATGAAGTATAGAAAAAATGCACAGGTGTACCTGTGGGCGCGTCAAGAAATTACTAGAGAACAAAAATAAAAAATTATTAAGCAATAGTGAGTGGTAAGAGATGCAGGAGAAGCCTCACTTTACCTTTGAGAACACACCCACCCGTGACAAGTCGAAAGACGTAGATACCTATGCTAAGACACCGCTCCTTTCTCCCTGGCTAAAGATCAAGTCTTAATCGAAAAAAAGAACATGGGGTAAACTTTGCATATGTTTAGCTATATTAGTGTTACCTATTTGAAGCCTTCAATTTAATTTAATGATTTATTTAATATTCAATGAAATAACAAATAAATTTTATAAACAAAAATATTTCACTTCTTTAAATATAGATATAGGGTGTTACGTATGTAAGTGATATTTTTTTTCTTTACTAAACCCAAACTCCATGTAAACCCTGCGTTACCCGAGAAGCGGGGGCGCCCAGATATTTTCAGCCGCTTCCCGCGTCGACCGGCGCCGACTACGCTGTTTCTTTTTGCCTTTTTCAACATTTCACCTTTCATACGGATAACTCTTTATGGGCTCAGATAGAAAGTTTCAAAATAGATTTCTTATTCTTTTCCCTTAATAAATTTTGAGAAAGTACGGAATACGGACACTGTTTATTTATCTATAAATTGAGTAAACAGACGTATTAAAAATTATTTAGGTGTAATAAGAACATTTCATGATATTTAATTGTGTACGTCGTCTATACATTCAGGATAACCTTCTATTCCTGTATTTATTCACCCTTAACAAAGTTTCCATCCATAATTTATTGAAAAAGATAGGATAGGTGCATTGGGTGAAAGTTATAAAGATATTTTTTTAAAAAACAAGTTACCCTTCGTGATACATTCTCAAAAAAAAAAACAGTTCGGTCTGTACCTAATTCTTTATTGGATATTTTCAGGACCTACCTATTAACACTCCTTCTAATTTATTTATTTTGTATAGAATACATCCTAAAGCTTTTTACCTACATATTTATATATTAACCTCAGATAAACTTATTAGGCAGAAAGTCGTTTTAAGTGGAAAAGGGAAGGAATATCTTGAGATAAAATCAAGGTTATCGCGCTCATAGGCGATAGATTAAGCAAGCCATAGAAACAAATCGTAGAAAATGGAACAAGGAACCCAGTATAGTATTAATTTTAATTCAATACGCGCGTACCCGGTGGCATGATAAACGTGAACAATGGCGGAGGTCCCATTATCACATATGCTATTGTAACCACAACACTTTATTATCTTCTAGGGTTATACTTTACTTATACGTTTAGAATTTATAGAAAAAATAAACATCGTTTCCGTAGTCGTTATATTTTTATTCATTTCAAATTTTTAATAGTATGGGTTTCACGTTTAATAAAATATGATTTTATCTATTGCTACACTTTTTTTTTTGCTCCCTAGTCTATTCATTTGGTATAAATAAATAGATTAGGTACTTCTACTTTATTTAAATTCACTATTTTTCGATCAATCCTTTTCTCAACGAGGCATTGTTTTATCACATTTTTTAACAACACATTTTTTTTTAAATCTGAACGTTTTAGCGAGGTATTTTCTTTCTACAGCATTTATATTCTTTGAGCTATTAATACATATGTGAACCTACTTGTACCTCAATTTCTAGATATAGGTACTAGAATTGACTGACGTGACAAAAAATAAATACAAAAAGAAGTTTTTTTATACATAAAAAATTCAAATGTCGACTATTAATTCCGACTTCAAATATTCACAACTATGATTATCATTAATTAACATCTATTATCAAAAGATTTTCGCAAAATATTATTAAAATAATTATAATGATATAAATTTAGACTAGTTGATAACATACTAAATAAACAGATACTCATACATACATACATACCTACCTACTTAATACCGAGAAGTGGAAACAAAAACCCACAAACGCCGTAGGTGGTATTCGATATAAGAATACTTAAGTTATTATCTAAATGTTATAACCCATTACATAATCGAAATACCACATAGGTGCTCAATAAAACGGTCACGCGACTGGGCCTCCGTCAATCGCGTGAAAACAAACAACGCGCGAGAGTTGAATTCTAACACGCGCCGGCGCCTGCGCACGCGCCTCTACATATCCGTCGAAATATTTATTTTTATTTGTACTCCATGTCCGGGATGCAACAGTGTACGACGATAGAGAGACGACGAAGCTGATGCTGAATGATTCGTAGCCTTTGTTTTTACTAAAACTGTTAACGCTTTTGAGCTAACCGTTAAAAGGTCCTATTACGCCGCGCTCGTTCCTATTATTTCTTATAATGACTTTTTTAAATTGGTTTGAATCAGGTTTTTATTTTGGGACTCATTACTGATTTCTATATAAATTGAGGTGGTGTTGGCGGTTAATAGACTCAGTGGATACATATACTTACGTATACTCTTGAAGTTTGGTAGGTATATGAATAAAATAGTATTACGAAAAGTGTTGAGGCCAGTCGTGGCGCAGTGGCACAAAGTGTGACTGTAAACCGACTGGTTGTGGGTTCGATCCCCACTCGAGGAGATGAAATATTTACTTAAATTTATATTTCCATTTCTTCGCTCTGGTGTCGAGGCTAAGCGCGGCGTTGAGTTCTGCCACTCAACACGCAATGCCTCCAGAATTCGGCAGAAAGTGGGGAACGGAGTGTCTAAAAACACTAGGTTCCCTCTGCCTGCTGAAGCTGACGAAAAGTGTTAATTAGGTTAAATAAAAACCACAATTACTAAAGTGAGAAGAGTAGGTACTTCCTCATTTTTTTTAAATGTTAGGACTTGAACCTAAAAAAAACTGTTCAATTTACTCTTTTGAGGATACATATTGTTAACTTACTGTATTTACCGATGATAATAATAATCTGTATTAGCGATATTTATAACTAAATTGTTTTAAAGACGGTAGCTATTTCCTTTGAGGTTGTGCATGTAATGAATCCTCTAAAGCCTACTCCTGTGGTCACAAGTCCAAGCTCAACAGTAATAAATTATTTAGAATTGTATATTTTATAAATTAAAACGACAACATTATCTTAGTAAGAAAGCTTGTAATAAATATATATGTTCATTTAATTTTTGTTTTCAAATAAAAACTATAATTCTGTTAACTTCAGCTACTTTATTGCCTATTTCTGACATCAACTTTCGTTATATTTGGCAATTTGAATAATAAAAATAGGGATTTATTCAATAGTAAGCAGAAACCAGTAACCCGACAGTATCTTGTCTTTGTTCTCCATTTAATTACTTTCCATACAAACATATTAGGTTGATAATAATTGATATACACCATCAGAAAAGCTCTTAAATTTCGCCCAATTTTGTATAAATATCAGGATTTAGCGTCCAGCGTTGAGTTCCGCCGCTCAACACGTAATGTCTCTTCAATTCGGAGGAAAGTGAAGAAAGGGAACGTTTTAATGGGGAATACAAGGTTCCCAGGATGCCTCTGCCTAATCTCTAGCATGCGAGATACAGCGTTAAGCTAAAAAATATATTAGGCTTTATCTATATAAAAACAGATATTGCTATTATAAATAACTTGAGGCCATTATTTCTGTTATAAAAGCTTGCTCAAATCCGAGGTTTGTTTGTTTAGGAACTTGTAGAATAAGCGGTTGCATCTTCAAGAGTTAACTTGATCACCTAAATGGGGGTAAAACGGCCTATTTGGTAAACCTTACTTATCTGAATGAGTGGAATGACTTTGTAAGGAAACATTTGGACACGAACTAGGTACATACCATAACTGACGTTTATTTCATGTTAAAGTTATAAAATTAATAATGGGTATATATTGTATAAAGTAAACTGTATTCTAGAGATAACTACTCCATACCAATGGAGGTTCCATTTAATAAATAAAGCTATAAGGTGTTTTCATTTTCATATAGGTAGGTACTATTATATTAATTAAAGTTAGTTAAAATAGACTCTAAATCCAGCAATTTACATATATGCACTCTGTGTCACTGCGCCAGTGGCACAGAGTGTGACTGTAAAACCGACTGGTTGTGGGTTCGATCCCCACTCGAGGAGATGAAATATTTACTTAAATTTATATTTCCATTTGAGTGGCAGAACTCAACGCCGCGCTTAACCTCGACACCAGAGCGACGAGTGGGCGACGCGACGAGCGACGGGAGTGTCTTAACACTAGGTTCCCTCTGCCTACCCTGCTGTGTGCGGGATACAGCGTGAAGCTAATAATATAAAAAGAGAAGTTTGTCTACTAAGAATTTTTTTTTTGTTATTATGTACGTACCATTTGTAGACTACTATAAATTTTATGTGGAATGTGCCATTTGCTACGATCCACAAATCCTATATCTTTCAAGTACAGATATCTGTGACATTATCATAATATGTAAAAAAAATTCACGCCGACACGCGATAAGAGAAAAATACTTTCGAGTGAAGACTTCTTAACCTTTGACACAGCGATTGCTTATCTAAAGTGCATTCATTTATATAAATAAAATCATTTTCTCAGATTGCTTCTGTTTCTTTTAAAAAAAATTATAAACGTTAAATAACTTAATTAAATATATTTACACATTACCGACTTATATCGTTATTAATATAAATTATAGGTTCAGTACATATTCTGAATTATTTGCAACTTGTCTGAATTAGTCATATTTAAAATTAATTTATAATATAAATACCCACATAATCCGTTCAAATACATTTTATTGATGAAACATTTGAAACTATTACTTAATATTAAATATTTTAAGTTCTCAAATCATAAAATTTACTGATATAGGCAAGTATGTGTTTTGTCTGTCATAAAATCATAATCCAAGACGTTTATTCTTCTATTATTGCTATATAACTAGGCATAATGCAAATCAAAGCAAAGACAAATTCGATTATTAGTATCGTGCACTAAAATAGCATAAATTAAAATAATTAAAAAAAAATGCATATTTTATAGTAATACTTTATCAAATATCCTCTTTTTCTAAAGCTCTATAAGCTCTATCTCTTATATTACGAAGAACTCTTTATAATTAAAATTAAATTTTATACCTACAGGATTATTTATTTATTTCGTATATATGCGCTATTATTATATTTACGTACTCTCTAAAAAAATATAAACATAATTATTTAAACAAGAAATTTTCCCAATAAACACAGAAGTTAAACAGTAGAACTCAGTTCTAAGAAACCAGTACCTATTATCAACCAGACTGAACATATCAAAATTCGAGTAACCTATTACCGCTGACGATGTAGGTATATATCTATAAATGCGTGAAAATATTTATTTCATCGAACACCGTCCAGATTGAGAAAAACCCTCAAAACCCCATCAGCAGAATGATTGTTTCTAAGAGTGGGTAAGCATAAGTGGTACCTACCATGGACCAAATTACAGTGGGTGGTAGGTAGGTGGGTACACGCGTGGGTAAGCGTTCACCGTCGGCAGGGAAACGATGGACGTGATTCTGAATTTAAATTGCCAAATCAATTTTTAATTTCGTTGCAGTAACTGGCTTGTTGGGCTTTTTGTTTGTATTTATTCAGTCAAAACGCGATGTGTGGAATATTAAATGTTAAGCTAATCATAATTCTGTTGGTAATATCACGGGTATTTGATTATGGAAAATTAAAATCAAAGTAAATAATTGAATATATCTTGTTAAGAAAAAGAAAATATGTAACAATATTGAAGTCGATACTAAACTCATATTAAAATTATTAAACGATAGAGCTACCTCTATAAGTACACTGTAGAATCCTTTTACTATGTTTAAAATATTTTCGCGTCCATTTGTGGAAAATAAGTAAATTATAAAAAAAATCTTTGTGTTCATAATGCACATAACCTATGTAGGCTATTATTGCAAGTGCCTTTATTATATCCAGGAATTTTGATACTTGTTCATGTTTATTTTTGTATATAAAAAAAATTTAGACTTAATAGAATTCTATTTATAAATTTCTTAATCTTTATTCATTGGTATATCTACTATATACCTACCAATAAAACACCTCTGACATTTGACCCTCGCATCATAAATCATTAATTAAACAAAAATACACAAAATAAATTTAAATAAAATTAAATTAAAATCAAAATCATACCTAAAATCAGCACATTTTAGTAATCACAAATATAATAATATTTTAGAAAACGTTTTAGAAATTTCTCTATCATCCAGAACTCCAGGACAAAAGGATACATCTTGCATTTCATTGAATCATACAAAAAGAAAGAGACGGGAATATCTAAGCAACAGTCAACGGAATATAGGATCATAATGGCGGACACATACAAACAATAATATGTTTAAAATGATATAATAGAGCTGCGATTTACTAAAAAACTCACTCACTAAGCACTTCCATCTGTATATTACTAAAATATGTAACTTTCATAGAAAATAAAAGCTTAAAAAGTAAAAATAAAAGCTTTAGAAGACATACAATTATATTTGTCGTTCGTCACACGAGGCAACGGTCGCCATATCTAAATGTAGCGCTACAGAGACGGATTGTGAAATTATTAATTTCGTATTTGAAGACCTTGAAAATAATATACCAATTATATTATATTTATATGTGATTATAAAATGTTGATTCATTCATTATTAATAGGTTACGGCACAATTTATAGCCTTGATTTAATTTATGTAACGTTTAAAGATAAAAAATGTAAGGCTATACACAAAATACCTAGTGATAAACATATATTTTTATAAAGTAAATTAGATTTATAAGATAAATCGAGTAAAGCATAAATTCTTAATTAACACTTAAAACTACTTAGTATATGCATATAAGTAAATAAAATAAAATAGTTTTCTTTTTATGTAATTTAATTTTATGGTGGCACATAATTATAGCAGAGTAAACAGAGGGAACTCATTGATAAGACATTTTATTCCCCACGACTCTCTCTTTTTGCGAAACAATGCATGTTGAATCGCGGAACTTAACGTCACATCAGATACTAATAAAATAACATAGATAATTAACAATTCATTCAGCACAAATAATAGAACTCCAAATAAATATAATTAATAAAATATATTATATTTCTTATATGTATGAATATTAAAAACTTCATATAATCTTTTATTTTTACATTTATAAAAAAAATATAATTAAAAAAAAACCACAATATTCATATATAATGTATTTTCTTTATAAAACGCAAACTCCAGCTCTGAGCGAGCACGCTCCGCCCATTACAAGCAACAAAAGTCGGCGCGGCGTTCCTTCAAAACGTCTCGTTTGGAGGCCATTTTGACGACCGCGCGGGAAAGAGATAGCGCTATAAGCTGCGTCGTTATAATGTGCGTGCGCGAATGAGACAATTATGCAAAGTTAGTGCCGCTTTAAGTGGCTTTGTAGGAAAGAGGGGACAGTTTCACAGTTTATTTTGTACACGAGAGCATCGCGGTGTCTCCGATCCTTTTGCTGTCTTCTATTTCCTTTTTTTTTTCATTTGTAATTATTTGCTTTTAAATTTTAATTACATTTAACTAAATTAAATTTTAAAAAATAATTGTAATATTTACAGGCAAAACATACTGAATATTAAAATTATTAGGAAATAATAAAAACAAAAAAATCGTAAATGTATTTTTAAAATATTTTTTACTAATTTATCTTTACTAATATAATTAAAATATTTATTAAATATCTAACTGTATTTTGGGTCAAAGTTTGTCGGGCCACCGACGACGGTTGCACTATCAATCGATATAAAAAGATTAATACTTAAAATTTAATTATAAATTAGTTCATCATTGCTTGCTCCCAATATCGACACCGACGTTGGACCAGGTCGTTTTAATTTGCTACTTTGTTAACTTTCCCTCAATCATATCAAAAATATATCTGCTATTATAAATCAATACGAACGATTATTAAATATTTTGATAACACAAACAAAACATAATATTAGCTACAATAAAAATTACATAAGCTTTATTTTAAAACGTAGATAAATGATTTCTAAAAAATACAGAAAAAAATTACTAAAAAATAAAAAAAATACTATATATTAATTGCAACATAAAATAATAATAGAACATTTAAATCACAATCAAGTTATGAGGAAGTTAAACTAAACCTTCAAACCGTTTACGACACATCTCTCCATTCCAGCATTGTAAACGAGTCGTAAAAGCGCTCGGCCCGCCACCGCGTGACGTCACGCGACGTTGCGGTCCCGCGCGCCACCGCGAGATGGCGCCCCGCCGGCCCGCACTGAGCGAGCCCATAAAAATAAATTTTATTGTTATGACGAAAATAAAACGCTTGTCGTCAATTTAAACGTCATTTTACTGTGTAATAAGATTTATTTTATGATTAACAAGTGCCTTGATGAATTTATATTGGCCGAATGATGAATATAGCTATAAAAATCTTTTTACGACCGCGCTATCGTCTCTATTGGCGGTTACGGTAGGTCCCCGCCGATAGTACGCCACATGTGATAAAAATATAATAAAGGTGATTCATAGAAACGAAACGGAACGAAAGCAACATGTTTAAATGTCTCATTAATTTTTGATAAGCATTTTATATATATATATATATTTCTGAAGCCGTTTTGAATTGATTAGGTATGTTATATTTTTAGAGTGTTATTGACTGTTGAAATGTCATGTTTTTATTAATATTATCAGTTTAATAACAATTTTATGTGTTTTGCGATTAAGGAAAACAAATATTGTTAGTGACGATGAAAGACATTAACGCAAGCAAGGTGTCGGTTCCTCTAAATTATAGTATGTGACACTAGATGGCGTAATTAAGGAAAATTGGTTCTTGTTTAATTAACATTATACTAAATAACAAACTAACTAAAATAATACAATTCATATTATATTATAAAAAATCATTTTCTTTTAACAAATTGAAGTATAATGAAAATATTTGTTTGTGTCGATTATCGATAGATGGTGTAAGTGTAGCGAATGCAGTTGCATTGCAATGTCATTGTTTGAGACTAAACAAAACTTCGCTTTTCTGTAAAAATAGTTACTACAAACATCCACGGTGCAGTATCACTAAATGTATTAGATTGTATCGTCAGATGGTAGTGGGGAACGAAGTGTCTTAACACTAGGTTCCCTCTGCCTACCCCGCTGTGTGGGGGATACAGCGTGAGGCTGATGTATCGTCAGGTTATCAACCTTAAAAAAGCCCTGAAACGATATGAAAATTATAAATGAGATCATATATGAGTAAATCAACTAGGGCCCATCGTGTCCACATTTGATCCCGGACTGGTTAACGTACAGCTTACGACAAGTTTTTAATTATATAGGCAAAGTTTTATTTAAAGTATCAAGGTATTTAGTTTCGTTTTTTAGTTTTGTCCTAAAGTGTATTTCGACGAAGTAGGTATACCTACCTATTATTAATGTGGTTATTAAATATTTTATATAATATATTTAATTTTTCTTAGAAAACGAAACTTGGTGTACTCTTGGTGTACTACCTAGTGTAGGTACTCTCTGGAGGTCACTTAGACACTTAAGTTGATATTGAGTTAAAACTGAGCTTCATAAAAAATATTTAAAAAAATCAAATAATTTTCAAAATAAGAAGTTACTTACATGCTTAATGTTTACCACCAGTTTACTAAAGTTAATGCCTCAGACTGGACAAAAACCGGCGTAAAAAACTCAGCGGAACTTTTTATTTTTTGTAAATTAATTTTAAACAAATACATACTCATTTATCTGTGACAATGATACCTTCGAAACAGATTAGAGCTAGCATTTTATTCCCAAGGCGTGTTATCATTTACAAAATCATTAATTTGGTATATCCAGTATTTAATTCTTTATTTATAACTTACATAGGATAGACCGAGGCGAATCGAATTTTTTTTGGGAATATGAAAATAATACTAAAGGATACTATATGAAACTTTTATTGGTTAAAAAGTAATCGTTAACAACCGTTGCTACATGCAACGGAAAAACTATAATAAAACTTAAAGTATTTATAAACTCTTCAAAAAATTAACAAAACACCCAAGACAAAATTTTCCTAATAAATAACAAGCATACTGTGCAACATAAGTTCATTCAATAACTCTCAAAGACTCCATTCACCTCGACTTAGTAAACAGAACGCGTCGGCCATAAATCGACCCAGTCCACATAGACTTCATAACAATCTACTACAGCCATTGATTGATATCAATCATACAACCGGCAATAAACCAATGAGGCTCGATAAAAAGGAAAATTACAGTCATAAAACTGCAGTCGGCCAGTCGGAACAGACTGGCAGGCGCTGTCTCGAACAACCGCCGCAACGTTTCTCAAACCTCGTACGATAAAGACATAAACTATCAACGACTCCTTTATCTCTATTAAGCGGGTGATACTTTAAACGAGTCAATAATGGTACAATAAATGTCTAAGGAACGGCGTAATAACAATCCAAGTGCGTTCCGGCCAACGCCATAAAGTTTCGAATTTATATCGAAGTTTATCCCCGAAGGCGTATACGAAATGATCTGAGCGGTGTTTACTGAGAGTTCTACAAACGGCGCAATCCACGTGACTTTTACGAGCGTTTAAGTGGTAGTAAAAATCGTGTTTACGAGGCGCAGGAGGCACGCGCGGACGGGCGACGTGCGGTGCGCGGGCGCCGCCCGCCTCGCGAAACCACCATCTGTTGCCTGAATGAGAATGAGCCTCCTTAGAACTTGCTACATACAAATGTATCACATAATATATCATAATATCGTAAATTCTCACAATATTGCTTTGGCGTGTTATGAATTGTCCATATTTTAAACGAAATTTTAAATTCAATTTAGTCTATAATGCAGCGTATTCGCCTACATAATGTATGAGCTTTGAATTTAAAACAGGTTCTTATCTTTTATATAGCGTCATTTATTATTACAGTGACTTTATCAAAGTTAAACCTACTTAGATTTAACTAAATTTTTTGCCTTGTAACTAATTAAAAAATATTAAGTAATTTGGACTTATATATATATATGGTAGGTGCACCTATTTAGTTTAGATTTCATTCACGTAAATTAATTAAAGAATATTTTAATTGGTTTTTTTTTCCAACTTGGATAATTATTTTGATTCTTAAATTAACATAAAATCTGTTTATCGTAAGCATAATTGAATTTGTGTTACTAATAACAAGAACTAGGAAGTCAATTTTGATTATATATATGAAATAAAATAAAAAATAAAAAAGCCTTTTATTTCTTGCAAATAAAAGGCTTTTTTTTTGTATAAAAAATACAAAAAAAAAGAATATGTCGTTTTTTTTAATTAACAATGTTATTTTGTTTGCAAGAACCCCTTTTCAGGTGAAGGCTTCCTTCAATGCTTGCCAACGTTCCCTATTTTGAGCAATTTTAGTCCAAGACTGGCCAGCCAACCTAACTATCTCATCTTGCCATCTCGTTAGCGGCCTTCCTCTGAGTCGCTGGCCCACAGGTCCTCTCCATGACGTCACTCTTTTCGTCAATTTTGATTAGGTATTTGTTTTTGTGTTATATCTAGTACGGCGTTCGATAGTAAGAGTCTACTCTAAGCACGAACTCTATGCTCGTCATATAACTATGTACCAGCTTGTCTTAGGGTTGTTATCTTTTTATCTTATCCTTAAACCTGTTATCTTTTTCAGCTAGTTAGATATAGACCAGTCGACGTCAGTTGTGGCGCAGGGGCACAATCTTGGGACTGCAAGCGATAGGTTGTAGATTCAATTCCCACTCGGACAAATGAAATATTTTCATTTTCCTCGCTCTAGTAACGAGGCAAAGCGCGGCGTTGAGTTCCGCCACTCAACAGGGCTTACCTCCAGAATTTGGGGGAAAGTAGAGATCGAAAGTGTATTAATGAGAACGGAGAGTCTTTACATTAGGTTAGTATTATTTTGAAGAAGGCTTAGTTATTAGAGAGAATAAATAGAACGCGAAAGGTTCTGGGTACAAGCTCAATGGAGAAATTAAATATATAATATTTTAATTTCTTCCTCTGATGTCGATGCAAAACGCGGCGTTGAGTTCCGCCACTCAACAGGTAATCCTTCTAGAATTCGACGGAAAAAAATGAGCTCCCTCTTCCTATCCTACTACGTACGGGATACAGGTGAAGCTGAAAAAAAGAAATGTGTATTTTTTAAGTATACGTAGGTACTTATTTATATTTTTTAATATTTATTACTATCTATGTACCTATGTGTATTATTAATATTTATGGATTTAGTACTTCCACTACTTAGGTACCTGATCACTTTAAATATTTGATCCTTTTTCTGTCATAAGATCGACTTTTGTACATTGGAAATCTCCGTGTGTCATTTACATACTTGTATAAGCACGTACATACATACTTGTATGTGTGGTGTACAAAAAAATACCTTCACGCCGTATCCCGCATACATCATGATAGGTAGAGTAAAGCTAGTGTTAATACACTCCGTTCCCCCTTTACGTTGAATTCTTTATGCATTACGTGTTGAGTGGTGGAACTAAACACCGCGCTTTGCCTTAACAACAGAACGAAGAAATGGAAACATAAATTAAAAGAAATATTTCATTTCCTCGAGTGGGGGTCGAACCAACAACCAGTTTGTGCCCCTGCGCCACGACAGGGCTTATAAAGTACATAAAGGTATAATAAATGTAGATAGAGACCAATCACAGTCTCTATTGTGTGTTTGTATTCTAGCTTAAACTAAATAACTATAATAAAATTTGAAAACCTTAATTTTGCGCACTCCTAATAGGTGCCCCCTAAGCCTACATTTTGGTCACAAGTCCCAAAGACTGCTCTCACCTCTTTGTCAGGTAACGTGATGGCGTCCGTTCGAAAGATACATCCATGGAGTGCTTTTAGGTATAGTTTCTTCTTATGGGGTACCATCGAACTGAGCTGCAAATGAAATGAATGTATGTTGGAGATGATATCTACTACTATCTAGGAGAAATTACTAGACGATGACATATTACAATGTAGATTTTCTTAGTCTCTTCGAAGCTTAGTAGTAGAACTATCTATGTTTATGGTATAGAGTTTCACCGATCAATATGAATTGTTTCAAAATTCGGTGAAAAGGAAGAAAGACCACGATTCGGTCTTAACACTTTTTTAAGGGTCTAAGTTCTTTTCTTTGCTATATGCCGAAGATATTTACTTCTATAGGACAATATGTACTTAATACAATTTAGTTATTATAGGTACAACTTTCATCAAGAAGTTCAAAATAAACTTGTTTTATTTTTTTCCCCAATTCTTATTGGAAAAGGGTGCGCGTAAATTAAAATTGAGTTCTTATAAGAGTCATAATAGAATATTTTTATAGTATCTACTGCTTTTATACTAGATAGTCATATTTCAACATATTAATGAAGGCACAAAGTGTGACTGTAAAATCGACTGGTTGTGGGTTCGATCCCCACTCGAAGAGATGAAATGAATATTTAAATTTACATTTCCATTTCTTAGCTCTGGTATCGAGGCAAATTGCGTCGTTAGTTCTGTCTCTTAACACGCAATGCTTCCAGGTTGCAGCAGAATGTTGGGAATTTCTTAACACTAGGTTCCTCTGCCTATCCTGCTGTGTGCGGGATACAGCGCAAGCTGATTGATATATTTATTTATTTATTAAAATGAACGTACGTAACTATTATCAAAAAACTTTATCTTTATCAAGTGTCAGTCATATAGGTACAATACGTAAGAAAATATATAGAAACGTGTAAAAAAATCGCGGCGTTGAGTTCTGCCACTCAACACGCAATGCCTCCAGAATTCGGCAGAAAGTTGGGAACTGAGTGCCTTATGACACTAGGTTCCCTCTGTCTACCCTGCTGTGCGCGGGATACAGCGTGAAGCTGAATATGCGTAACGAGTTTAGTAAATCTCTTAGACAGGTTGGTGAGACGCTTCGTTCAAAATATTATCTATCTATATAAATATTTAAGCTTTCGATTTTGTTAACATGGCCTACTTAATGAGAGGTAAAAATATTTTTAAATTATCTAATTAGATGATGTTTTGATATTACTCAATATAAATGCGAAAGGTGTTAATTAATATCTACTTCTATACAGTTTTTAAGGGCCTTGTGTTAGGTTTAAGTAACACATTAAAATGTTAATATAGAAAAGGGTGAATGAAATCTCTCATTAGAAAAAGTCAAAATAAAATGTTAGTTGTATAATTTAGTTTTTAACCATAGGTATACGATTTGACTAGTAAGAGGTTTATAACTTATAAATATAACTTTTAATTATAAGCATGTTTTCTTCTTCAGATTCTCGCTCTACAGATATAGACACATGGACCTAAATGTTATGACACTCCGTTCCCCACTTTCCACCGAATTGTCATTCGGTGGAACGGAACGGAGTGTCGGGCAACGGGCATTGCGAGTGGCGGGGCTCAATACCGCGCAAAAGCTTAAGTAGGTATATGGGTATGTTTATTATATTTATCATACTTATATGTATCCTCTATTACTTATCCATTCAAACAAATAAAAATATTAGATATGTATAATTTTCCATACAAACAGTTAAATAAAAATAAAGTTAACATTTTAATGATCACAAAAACAATATTAAAACATAAATCCTAGACCCTGAAACACATAATTTTCGTTGTGCGCTACAAAATCCAATAAAAACCGTATAATTCGCCCTTTCATACAAATATTTGTTCAAAGAGGTGAGACCACAATAAAAATGCAGCGTGTTGGGTGCGCACCGACGAGACCATTCATTCGTTTGATGGCTTCATTTGCCCGCGAACCGACCGATTGTTTACCCTTCGATAGTGCGTCTTGCTGCACGCGACACCGCGCTAGACAGGGACGGCTATATGTCGCGGCGCCCGCTCCCCGGCACGCTGCACACACACGTCGCCCGTCTCGCTCCCACCACAGCGCTACCGGCACGCGAGAGCGAGACGGAAACACCGCTCGTATAAAACAGGTAGTAGAAGAAATAATAATCATCTTTACGACTTCTCACTCTATTCAGCACCTTGTTACGATACTGCGCGCTCATTGTGGCCCGACCGAGAGTGGTTGTAAAATCTTTTCTTTACTGGCCCGTTTCACTAATTGTACGTTTATGAGTTTACGACTTTGCGGCTTAACTTTTCAGTAGCCGACTCGGTATTGGCCTTTTGTAGATGTTTTTTTTGCTTGTTGACTGCGGTAAGCCGTGTTAAGTGGTTATTAAACGTTAATAGGAGCCACTTGAGAACTTAATAGGCAAGTGCCAAGATTTTCTGATCTTACCGAATTTTTATTTATTCGGGCATACTATAGAACGATTGCTCGGCACGTGGAAACTCTTACAGCGCTCGACACTTGGGTGTAGAGAGCGTAGAGCGCGGTCAGCGATCAGCTCTACGGTGTCCGGGGGGTGGAAGGCACGTGTTCTGGAGGAGTGATAAGCGAGGGAAAAGAGAGCGTTACTGATAATATTTATAGTCATTAGCGAAAAGGGGACGGAACAATCGTCGGTGTTGGTCGCGCAGGCGGCGCGCGGGGCGGCGCGCGTGGCGCTCTCAGTACCCTGCGTGAGCCGAGCCGCGCCGGTCGTCCGGCACCAGTCGCGCTCCCAAACACACGCGACCGCAAACTTCGCTCGCGACACACCACATGCCCACACTGCCGGCCGCCCGCGCCTGAGACACTCACTCTCCCGAGTCACCACCGATCGTTTAAAAGCTCGTAAACCCGCAGCACGTGCTTTACACTCGTAAAATAATCGTAAAAAGTAAACACACGACCGGCCTTTATCGCCGATGAAACACATTATGACGCTCGAGTGACGTTTAATAGGCAATAAAATTTATAAAGTTAACGTACAGTCGTCTATACGGAGTGACGGCGGAGTGACGGCGAGTGACGGCGCGCGGGCCGCGATGACATAAGTGTTCCCGAGTGACGTTAGTGTCGGTGACCTATCAGAATGAACTCTTACTTCGAGCAGGGCGGTTTCTACGGGGCCCATGGTGTGCACCAGGGCGGCGGCGGCGGCGACCAGTACCGCGGGTTCCCCTTGGGGCTGACATATGCCCAGCCTCACGCATTGCACCAGCCGAGACCGCAGGATTCCCCGTACGATGCATCAGTTGCGGCCGCTTGCAAGCTCTATGCAGGAGAGCAGCAATATGCTAAGGCAGACTGCTCGAAAGCTGGAGGCGAACAGCAGAATGGCTATGGTGGAAAAGAGGCATGGGGATCAGGTCTAGGAGCACTTGTGAGGCCCGCAGCGTGCACTCCCGAAGCCCGATACAGCGAGTCCTCGAGTCCTGGTCGAGCTCTGCCCTGGGGGAACCAGTGCGGGCTACCTGGAGCAGCAGCCTCAGCACAACCTGTTCAACACCAGCCCACTAATCACACATTCTACCCTTGGATGGCCATAGCAGGTTAGTTAACTCACATATGTTTTATTTTGAAATTATTATCAATAAAAATATTAGTTAAAAGGGCGTACAATAAACTATAAAATAATCAACAAAATATAAGATACATTTATCATTTATCAGTAAAAATATACTAATTAACAGTTAATCGGAATAACTGTAGAGCAACTTTCATACGAACATAAGAGGGCACTAAAACGCTGCTTTATCTCATTAATAAGATAAATACTCATATTATAGGTAAGGAATCACCAATAAGATACTAATGAGAAGATAAACAGGTAGCCGAGAGGCGCTCAGTTTAAATACCAATAAAAATCACATAAAATGAAAGACCCTCGTTAACACCTCTTTAGTGCGACAGATTTGAGTATTATTCCGACTTTATAGTATTATAAGAACAAACATAAAACTGTTTGATATTGGTTTTTAATTTAATTTTATAAAATAAATAAAAAAAGTGGAATGTTATTTGATAAGGTTTTTAGGAAGAGATAAGCTTTTATTTAATTCGGTCGTTTTATAAAATATATGCTCAATTATTTTAATACATTATGCAATGTATAAAAGTACAAAAGCGTTATTTATAAAAACAATTGGGCCTTTGGAAAATTGAGTTACATTTCAATATAAACTTAAATAATATTTAACATTATAATACTTACTATACGTAATTTTATTCTACAAATTCCAATGCATACTTTTAGCAATTACATAATTTAAAACAAAATATTCTACAAAATACAAATTTAACAAAATACAACAAAAAACAAAGGCTACAAAATAATTACTTAAACATAAAAATAATAAAACATATAATTCTCAGATATTTCATTCATTAAAAGTTCACACATGAGAACCATCGTTAAATATTAGAACATAGGTACGTTTTAGAGCCCACTGGAAGGAGCGCTCGCGCCGCTCACCCGCCCGGGTCAATGGCCCGATCTAGTTTGGGTATTTTTATTATCTTAGTTTAAATGTTAGTCATTTCACATGACCATTTATTTATATGGCGAACTTGACACCTTATACAAAAGTAGCAAAAAATTAACATATAATACATTAAAAATCTGATTTGTTACGCGAATTTAATTGTTGATATAATGTCATTATAAAGTAAATATACATTTTCCGAGTTTCTTTTAATGAGTAATAATTTCAAGGGCAACAAAATAAGAAAAAGTTATATGTATCTATCTAATATAAAACTATTTTTATTTTAATATGCATAGTACGTTGAAGCTCCAATTGATTTAATAGAATCCGTTTAGGTGCTAGTTAGAATACCCAAGAAACAAATCCAACAAGAACATTTGTACTCACAATAAAATTTAAATTTAATATTGATATAAGCGTAATATATTGTTATATTATACAGAAAATAACTCTTACATATGTGACACGTTATTAGAATGCTTATACCATTATTTTTGTATTAAATAAATGATTCTCTATCTATTCATATAAGTAAAAGCTCGGCGTTAAACTCTGCGATTCTGCGAAATCCAGTGAAAAGTTAGTACCGGATTGTCTTAACACTACTTTCCCTCTGAAGTGAAGATGAAGGAAAAGTCTATCCATATCCGGCGACGAGGCCAAGGCCATCACTAAAGCGTAATTAACGCGACGCGCGTGTGGTCCCAGTTCTCATAACTCACATGTGACTTGATAAAAATTAAGTAACACAGCCTGAAAAAAAAAATATATGAAAATAACTAAAATGAGTAGTCGAACTGTCGGCCATATTTCATTCCAGTTCACGCAACACGGCCCGCGAAAACAATACAAGGCCGCGTCCATATGGACCGTATGAGCTTTGACCGCTCTCGTCCTTATACTCGTACATTCGAAATGCATCGAAATTTTATTTTAAGTATCTAAGTTTAAATCCTAATAGCACCTAGTTAAGTTAAAACTGAAGTTTAAGAATTTTAAAAAATCTATTATATTATAAAAATATCACTCACTTCTTGTTCTTAATTTGATTAACATAAGTGATTATATTTTGTAAAATAATTTATAGCGCAGAGTTCATTAGCATTTTTATGAACATTTTAAAAATCATTACAGGGAATTTCAAATTTATGAAGTAACAATTAAATCTAATTGTAACAAAATGTAGCTCGTGATGTGTTTTTAGAGATTAAAATTTTCGTTTATCATTAAGAGTTAATTACATTTTTGAGAAACAAAAATTAATATTAATCATAAACGTAAAAAAATATGAAAAAAATGCAGTTATAGGTATTATTAAATTATACTGACTGACTAAGGCGACTCGTTGCTCACAAGCGGGTTACCGGGTTGTGGGTTCAATCCCACTCAAGGAAATAAAATATATACAATTTTCATTTCGTCGAGATGTTGAAGTCCGCCAGTCAACACGCATATACCTCCAAAATTCGGAGGAAAGGAGAGAACGTAGTGATGTAACACAATCCCTCTCTGCTTACCTACATGCGCGATACATCGTGAAACTGAAATAAAAAAAATAATGAAAAGAATACGAAAAAAAAACATTGTGTAGTTCCTTATAAATCATTCGTCAGAAATTGTTTGCATACAAATAATGATTTAGGGACCTTAGGTGGAGCGGCGACTGCGCGGCTAATTTAATGTAATAAACCTTTATTATAATAATTGTAGGAAACGCGTGAAATAAAATAGTTTATAAAAATGGTTGTGCTGAAATTGATGTAACAACTCTAATTTAATTCGATGGGAAATAATGTATTTAATAATATTATATCTACTACTCAAACCACTCCTTTAAAAATAACTTCTAAAAACGATTAAATAAGAAAATATTTATCTGATGTTTTGCATTGCAGCGTTGAGTTCCGCCACTCAAAACGCAACGCCTCCAGGAGTCGGCTGAAAATGGGTAACGGATTGTCTAACAATAGGTTCCCAGGGCTCTGCCTACTCTGCTATATGGCATAAAGCGTGAAATTGTTTTAAATATCTATTTTTATCCAGAACTTCTATAAGAAAATCGTAAGCAATTAACCGGACGAGCTCAAACTAGAGATTAATTTGATGCATTTAAAATGCAGCATCATTAACACAATTACGTTAGGCGCAAAGGAACTTGTGAAGCTATTACAATTATATGTGATTCTTTATCTAAATATAAGAAACAAGTTTATAGAAAAATTAATACTACGTACGACATGAAAATTGCATATTTTTAACCTTTTTTTGTTCATTAAAGTAGCCACGCTTAGAACTTTACATCTAGGGGTGGTAAATAATATAATATATATTGTGTTTCTTTTTTTTCTTTTGTTGCGTATATTGTTTTTGTACGTTGTTACAATCTGCATCTAACCTTAAGCCGAGGCCTGACCCTATAATTTCTAAACAGGTTCCGAAATTGGCGACTGAATTTTGCCCGAGGCGGAATATTTTAAATGCTCCTTTATTAAAGGGAAATGAGATATTGTAATCACTACCTAGTTGCTACGTACGTACATGCGTCTTGCTTATTATTTCACATTTTTATTTTCAATTGGCGTACGAGAGCATTCGTTGATATACATTCCACATATTTAATTTGCGAAAAACTCGACACGCAAATATTATTATATTTGGAAATATTTATAGATTTATCACTCACAAATAAAATAATATATAAAAAAGCAATAATTTCGACCCTAAAATATACATATAAGTAGATACGAATATACCAATATAATATAACAAAAAATTCTCAGGCAAACTTTAGGTGAAATAATCACATTGTTCAAAACCATCGAACCATCTCTACATATCTGTAATAAAGATTAGATAGAGTCGGTCGGACTTTCTAGAACGGTAGCTAAAAGGTAAGTAGCGTCAGCAACATAATTATGAAACTTGGTGTTGTTTGAAAGGCCGGCGGTGTACTATACAAGTAACTTATAAGAGCCTATAACCAATCTTTTTGTATAATGGGAGAACCTCAATTATTTAAAACGTGCCATAATGTGGTTTGAATCGAAGGGAAGTTGTTTAACTA